>CM053787.1:443806825-445274325 GCA_028749045.1 Cupressus sempervirens
GATGAGATCAAATTATTTTTTGTAAGCTCATATATTGTGATTTATTTATTGGTGTTTTCTAGTTGCTTGTATAGGACTAAGGTGAATATTGTGATTTTATGAGATATACTTTTATGAGCTTAGGGTAGGTTATCTATGTGTATGTTGGAAAGGGGCTTGCAATAGAGGTCGGAGCCCTAAAGAGGCTTCCTTAATAGCCCATTGTAAGTTGTATTAATAAGTGATAACATTTCATTAATGGGGTTTAAATGAATTAACAAGAGTCATTGTATTACCTTGCCCATGCCTCGAGTGTTAGTACAAGATAGGGTGGAAGTAGAGAGGATGGCTAGTTGTGACTTTTCCTCATTAATATACCGTGTCTATAAGAAAGGATACTAATTCCATATAGAGTCACTAGGGGGGTAGAGTCCAAAGAGACAATTAGGTTAACTTTAGAGTTGACTCATGTGATGACACTTGCTCACATTCATATTAGGTTTTCTACGTGTCTTTGTTGCCTCTGGGATTAGATGTTACTTGTGTACTTTGTACCTTTGAGATAGATTTCTACCAGGATTCCTTGATCTAGATTCATGTTGTGACTTTTAGATTTTTATCCATTTGGGACTTGGTATTATCTCCTCAGCATTGTAGGAGTGGGCCATTTAGGTTCCACAAGGTTGGGTGGTAGTATTTCTTATACCATTAAGATCTGACAACTAGATGCCAAAGTTGGATCTGATGTTGGATGTACCTTTTGCAGTTGTTCTATTCTTCTTGTTGGGTGATTATGTTCTATGGTCATATCCTGGTATATTATACTTTGATTATTTAAGATCCGATGGGATGTTGTATCTTATCATGATGTATATTCTTTTAGCATTTCATAAATTGTGACATGTACAGAGGATGAGTATGCATTCTAGTTATGCCATGTGCCATCTTATGTACTTATATATTCTTTTATGTGATTTTGTAATCATGGTTATTCTATGTCATGGACTTTATTTACTTATCCGATTTAATCTTAATAAAACTTATGTGTGTGATTCAATGTTATGGAACCCTTGAGAGATGTAAACTTACTGACATTATAGGTTAATTTCTCCTGGATTTCTTAGTGGGTCATTACATTCTTTATGACATTCATAGACACCTCTATGTTAGAATTATATTAGTCATTCGATATCCTTGGCAATCTCATGGTGACAGGTGTTTTGGGTAGGTTTTGTGAGCTTCTCTAGGGACTACTTAGTCTCAAAATTATGTTGCATGGAAGTTGCATAAAATGCAACCTTCAAATAGATGTATTATTTATTTATGGTTTTTTTAATCTTGCTCTTCTTCATTTATAGAATGTATGTTATGTAAGAAATCAAAACATTTTAGTTTAGACATGTTGTTAGCATTCTTTAAAAAAAATGAAGATAACTTTAAAATAATTTATAATGAAAGAAACACATAATTTTTGGAGTTAAGATATGTTATCATTCTTGAATTTCTAAGAGATTATTTAAAATTAATTTGTAAGTAAAGAAATTTCAAGCATATTTATTTTAAGATTTTCTTATCTATTTTTCTTTCTATATTGCATCAAATAATATTTTGTTACATTGATTTTACAAATTATTTTTGATATTGAGTTCTCACATCTGTAAATATTTTACACTTTGAGAATATTCTTATTTTGTGAAAAAAGATCTTTTTTTAAAAATAAAATCCCACTTTTTTAAAACTTCAAAATGAAAAATACGGTAACAATGTGAAATAATACAAATATTGAAAAAAGCCCTGCAAATTATTTCCATGATGGAATTCTCAAATTCTTCTTGAATTTTGTTATAGTCTAAAATAGTCTCCTTGATTTACACTTCTCCAATTTGGTTAGCTTCTACTGAAATGTATATCGCAACTTCAGAAAGAATCTGCAATTGCCTTCTCAATCTATTTTACATATATCTATTTTAATGTTTTATAGAAATACCCTCAAAATGTACCATTTCCTAATTGTTGAATTATCATATTTTTATCACAATATCTATATAAATTTTTAAATATATGTTATCTACATTTTTTGTCTAAATGTTGTTATTGAATCTGAGGTTGATTATCACTTTAAATGATAGACTCTCTTTTTTGAAGTCCTTATAATCAATCTAAACTTTAAAGAAGATACTTATAAAAGTTGACCTTCATCTTTAGTTTGAATGGTGAGTATTTTTTTTCATAAAAATAAAATAATTGCTAGGTAATTCCTTTATATTAGTTGATAATATTTTGCATGTTGTCAGGGATTGCAGGCTACCATGGAGTTACAGTGTAGCTATGAACTAGCTTCATGGATTTATAATTGTATTATTATTTTTTAGGATAAGGTTAATATTGATCCATAAGCATGTGGTTAATATTGAGGCATATATGAATGATGATTGTATGAATCAGGTTGTCTTTGCCTTGGCTACAATGAAAGAAGCCAAGATCATGTACAAAAGGGGTGAAGCTTTACAGTGGTATGCAAATTTTCTTACACCACTTTTGATCTAGTTGATTTTTCATTTTAATTATTATTCTTCCATTTAAATTTTTTTCATAGCGTAGTGTAATGCCAAAGTTAGCCACAGACAAAAATGTTGCTCAATAAGATCAATCAAAGAACATAAAAGATTAATCTTTTTTCCTCACACTAGGTGGGGACTCAAGTTGTAACACAACTTTTATTTATTTATTCAAAATAAATGTATTTTAATTATATCTTATTTATATGTGCAACAAAATTAAAATTAAAAGATTGGATTAATATAAAAATAGTTTTGCATTTTATTGTATACTAATATAAAAGTGAAATTGTTTGACCGATAAAAAAATTATAAAAGTGGAATTTTCATTAAAAGTAAAAATCTATACATTTATAATGTGTCAAGAAATTTATCTAATTCTAAGATGTTTATGACTCCCCTAAATGAACATAATATTAGGGTTTGAAATGCAATATCCTCATATGTCCACATAAAATGCTAAAGTACCTCAAGATATGATAAAGTAAGAATCTCTTAAAACTTTCCTATGAAAGGATGTCTATTATAAAATATTTTAATATATTTACAAAATTTCCTTTTGTTGAAATAAATAATTTTGCAATGGTTTCACTTATCTCGACTTTTTGATTTCACCATTTTTATCACTATGCTCTTGATCTATACAAAACTAAATATCCTAACAAATTGTGTATTTTGAACTATAACACCTATTTGAATGAATGACTTCTCTGCAGGAAGTACTTATATTCTTTTTATAATTAGAACGTAATATTGTATATGTTTTTTTAACTATCTCTTTCTTCATTATCATTATATCATTTTGATAGCTTGATTCATTACCAATATATCATTTTTAAAGCTTTAATTATTTATGTAATGCATTAACATACCAATTTTACTCAAATATTAATAGTAAATGCATTACATTATAGGCGGGAACTTTGACTCTTTGCATCTCTTGTTTTGTTAGGGTCTCCTCCCCTATTAATTTTGCCCTTAGCTCAAAAAATGTAGTTTTCCATTAGAGGAGTCAAAAGGATTTTATTAATGTTTGGGCAATAATATGAAGATTCATTAGAATTCCTGTATCAAAAAGAAGCAAGAAAGGAGATTGATGCACTACAATTTCTCTCCAATGGCTACCACTCTCGAAGGGGATTGTATAATTATTTATATCCCATGGTAAACGATATAATTATGTACAAATCCTTCAAAAAAATTGTGCCCTAATTTTAAGCCCCTTCTAAATTATCTTTGGTTCAATCTCCTTTTTTTCTCTCACTATATAATCTCCTCTTAGAATTTTAGTCAGGGTTAGGTGTTGTTGCTTCTTCTTCATCACTAACATCTTCAAGATGTACATCTCTTTTCTAGGTTGTCTCAAGAGCTTTAAGTCCAGTTGCAATCTATCTCAACATGTCCATAATACCATTGTATGCATTTCCTCAACCTTGAACCATTTTGACAATAGTTCCTACAAGAATCATAACCCTTTGCAAGTTATAGGTCATTATCCAAATATTTTACCCTACAACCAATCCAATTAGGGTTCTCCATGATCCCAGAACTTCACAAAGAAAGAAACGTTTACTCTAATACCCCCTGATGCTAGGTAAGCAGGAAAGAAGTCCACTCCCAAGCTACCCATGCTAGAGTTACACATGGAAACCAACACAATACAGGAGAAAATACAAGAAATATATGGGGAATCCAAAGTATATATGATGAGATAATCTTCATTCAACATGCTAGGCATAAGGTCTACTTGGTTACAAGCCTATCTGTGAACTTAAAAGGTTGGGCTTAGAGCTAAAATCTTATTATCTTCCTTATATCTAACTTCACTCTACTTTTTCTAATCCCAAATCTCAAATTATATAGCCATCAAGACCACAAGTTGGCTTGTCAGACATATTAATACAAAATATAGGTCATGCCCCAAAGAAGAAATCAATGACCTTACAAATTAGCAAAATAACATGTGATGGGACAACGATAGGTGCATACATGATCCAAGAAGCAAATACCAAGGCTACGAAAAGCCTTGATGCCAAACAAAACCTTGTTGAATTTAAACTTGCACATTACCCGAGCTATCATGAAACAAGCATGACTCAAACAAAGAGAAGGATAGCTCCAACAAATAATGAAATTAAATCATGCAAGCTTAGATACAAGATCCATGATAGGTCCACATTAAGGACCAAACTATTCAAAAAGAGAAAACACAAACAACTAAATCCATTCGTCAAATAGTAGATGGGAATAATAAAAGGAATTCTTTTTGGTTGATACAAGATTTTTGAAGTACTCATGCTACTCCTGGGAAAAAACACAAACTAATGTCACCTTTTATAAAGAAAAAGGATACAAGAATGCAAACTATTCAAATTTAATGACATAAAAATGATATTTTTGTTTATAATTTGAAGATGATGTAAATTGATAAAATGTGTGAAATTGGATGAATTTTATACCTTTTTTTTTTTTTTAACAATTTGAGTAAGAATTTGTTCATTATTTAAATTTTAAAGTCTTTTTTTTAAACTATGAAAAATATAGGGTGTAGTTCATGTCAAACAAGTATATGTGAATCATCTTTTTTTGCTATACTTTGAAAATTTGTTATAGATGACATGTATAGCTAGGGAACCAAAAAAGAAATATTAGTTTTTGATGTATATTTTCTTTGTTATAAGTACTCAAGATTGACCTTATCAGAAACAAATATTGTTTTCCTCCCATCAAAACTTCCCTATTAAATCTACACCTTTATGAAAAAAATTACATATTCTTCAAGAGGACTCTCTCTTCTAGGGAAAAATATAAATTTTAAATTTTTTTGATATGATTTATTTATTTATTTTCCTTTTTTGTGGGTGCATCTTATGAAATGTTGAAATAGCTACTTATAATCTTTTGAAATTATAACATATTATAGCTAATCAAAACAATATGAAATTTATATAATGATGATATTGACTCTACAATCTATAAAAGGGTATTTTTAATTTTTGACCAAAACAAGTTTAGAGGTCCCAAAGGGCGACATAGTTATGTGCTTTTACCCTCCCGCATCAAACATATAAACAAAAATGACTCACTGATCATTTGTTCCTACACCATAAATAAGTCTAAAAATTAAAATTAATATATCCTCTTTCTCCTCTCTATTACAATGGGAATTGGAAAATATGCCTTCTCCCTCTAGCCAACATACTCCCAGAAAAGAAGAGCATTGTTTCCTTGAAAAATATTTCTTAAATAAACATCCCCCTATCTCTTTGATTTGCACTAACCAATTCTTTAAAGAAAATATTATTGGCCAATAGTAATATCAAGTCCTTTGTTTTCTTTGCAATCTCATCTCTTAGGCATTTTATTTTGTGACAAATGGATTAAAATGCCCCTTTCTATCAGGAATGATGAGAAAACCCCCTTCCATGTTATATTATGTGTTGACAATTGGACATGGTAATTGTTTCCACTTCATAGTTTGAATATTTAAGTCAATAAGCTTATTGTGGGAGCTTTGCTCCTGAAAATTGCTATTTTGATGAAAATATTGTAAGAGCTCCTCCATTTTTAAATTTTTTGATTGATTTTTTTATGAGCCATTGGAAAAACCATATTTTTGAAATTTCTAAAAATAAAATTTTATTCTTCTCAATCTCAGTTTTAATGTTTAGAAAAGCTTCTATTTTGATTTCTTGTAGATCTCATAGCTCATAGATTGACATCCATTTTCCACTTTATATATTTTTTCGTTCAATTTTTATTGATATTTTGAATAGGTAAACTACATTGTAAAGTACTATTAATTACTTCAATTTGATATTCATCTAGAAAAAGCACTATAAAATATTAATAAATATCAAATTTTATTTTATTAATCTAAAATTAAAAATCAATTATACATATCGACAAACAACATGCTCAAACTTTGAAAATTAAAATCATTTTCGTTGTTGCCTTCTCTTACAAGAACTTCATTTATGTATAGATTGTCAATTATTATGTAATTTTTCAAAGATTTGACAATTAAAAATATTGAAATAGATATTAAATATATAGACTATTATTATATTAAAAAAATCTAAAAACCATTTATAAAATTAACTATAAACCAATAGTTGGAGGTACATAAACACACAACTACACGTAAATACTTCTGTTAGGCAATTCACTTTTGATGTATGTCATCAACATAAATATTAAGATCAAAATTTGACTCAAAATGACAAATAACTTTAGTTAGATAGATGACACATGTTGGTTGGCATACTATGGTGGTCGAGTCTCTTGTTATTTTACCAAATAGTTTACACTATGTCTCTGTGCTTCACCAAAATTGATTGGGAAACTTTGAAATTCCCATCATAGATGGCATCCTTTATCAGTGATGAATAGACCATTGATCATTATTTTTGTCCATCACAGTTGGAATCTTTGTCTATACTACAATAGATAAAATTACTTGCAAAAAGCCATCTCAATCTGTGCATAATCACAGTTGTCTATTTGACATGTTCGATTTGATGACATCATGTAATGTTGCCCTTGTAAATCCAATGCCACATCGACATTCTCCTTAAAATGCAAAAACTTCAACGAGAGTCAAGGTCCTTTGAATATTGACCAAACAACATTAATTCTTAATCATCATTAAATTTAAAAGAAGTACATCTATCAAATACCAGAATAACAGAATATTGAGATGGTCTGAATAGGATGACCAAAATGTAAAGGAGCTCCAAATCTTGTCTAAGAACACAAGGGCGAGAATATTGTAGGAGTGCTTTACCACCCTACCACAAGTTGTTAAGCTTCCATGAAATCTTTCCTGACATGAAAGATACCCAACCCGACAATGAGATAGTCTAAACAAGAAAAACAAAGAGGAGAGTAATGGAATTGTGCACATATAGCATATCATTGCAACACTAAGGCATATGATCATTTCATATTATTGAACAAATCTCAATCAATAAATGTGCCAAAAACAAGCATTTGATGAAGCTAACTCATAAGATATTAGTTGTAATGTGTAGGTGATAAAGACACAAAAACACTAAGTTTTATATCTGTCAACATTTTATGAGACATAATAGCCAATACACAATCATATGCATTTTTTTTCTTGCTACACTAGACTTAGAATATAAAGACTAATAACTATTGAAAGATTTCAAGCTCTAGAAACTTAGTCTCCTCTCATATTCATTCTTACTTAATCCAAAATCTTTAGATGTAACAAAAATATTTATTACATCTATATCCTGAGAAAACAAAAATCAAGCAAGAGAATAGTTTCTCACAAGAATAAAAATATCTTAAAGAATTTACCTTACTAATTACTACACATATAACACTTTCAACACTTAGATTTTCTAAAACTACTCATATACAGTCTAAAATTCAAGTAACATTTCCCAAATTACTTTGAATAAGTCATGGATTTTTTTCTAAGTTAGAGACTTTTCATATACTCTCTTTTATCAATACCCATCTTCCAAGTAAAAGCAATCATAGCAAGGTACGATTCTCATCAAGGATTCTTGCATTTTAGTGGTAATGAAATATTTTTCAATTCAAAATAATTAATAGTTTCACACAAAATTTGTCCAATTCAACCTTAATTTCTTATATCAATTATTTCCTAAAAGAATAGTCATATCCAATTATTGGTAAGTAAAAAACCTTAATTAAATTTGGTTATGGATGATTTCTCTAAGAAATGGTTGCCAATCACAATTTAAGGTTTTACAACCATTCATAATAGTATCATCTACGCCCCTCGTTATTGAGCATACTTGTTAATCTAGGCATCCCATGAACTACAAGTTTTATCAATTAAACTTGCATTGGACCATCCATTTATATTTACATAGGAAATAACAAATAGGAAAAGTCTTCATTCGCACAATTTTTTTTCTTTCCTAAATCATACATGGTCACTTGTAATTTTCTTGCTTAAGTGCACCTATCTTTGGTTTCGATTCATAAGTTGAAACTTACCATAATAACTAATTGCATATAGTTTAATTCAATTAGAAAATGAAGTTTAATAATTTAATGTGTGAGATTCAATTTAACAACAATCACACTTATATTGCTTTATCTCTTATTCGTTTGATAGTTATAATTTTCTACTGGAAAAGAAAATATGTTTCTAGAGTAATTACTTAGCTAAAACTATACAACATGTATATGGACAATCACTTAAATATTTGGCTATCTTTTTCTACAATTTTAAGTGCACGTACCCAATTAAAACTAGAGGAGACAAGCTAAAACATTTAAGAATGATACTGGCAATGACAATCTACTTTCAAAAGAAAAATTGAAAGAAAATCATGATTGAAGTTTCTTACTACTTTAGCCATAGCCATGAATGGGATTTAAGATTATGTGTATAAAAAAATTAAAATATTATGCAACCTTATGTAAAAAGATATGAATAAATGAAACACATTCATAGAAGATAGATTTAGAAAGGGACATTAAGAGATTCTATTAAAAAAAATGGAACTTGGAGAATGAGCTCCTCACTTGTACCCATATGCTTTTCCCAATCTCTCAGTCGTCTCCAAGCTCTAGCTCTATTTCTTCAACTCCAAACCCCTCCAAAATGGTTTCTCCTTTCTCCTCTTATCCAATAGTTCTATTCAATTTTTCCTCCCTCTTTCCTATAACCATCTTGATTATTCCCTTGGGTATGTGGGAGCTAGTTGCGATAAGCTCAATTTACCATTTCATTTCATATCTATTAACTTTCATGCGATGGATTTTCTAAACCATATATATACATAATAGTTATTATCAAGAATTGAAGTCACTAATCTACGTGGAAAATGACACGTCAATTATTCAAAAAAGGTAAAAGTGGGTTATGACACATCAATTGTGGTATTAGAAAATGCATAATCCCGATGTAGCGATATACATAAATCATAATCAAATATCTCACAATATCAAGATTATTCATCTTGCTTCCATTGTTCAATATTCAAGACAATGCATGTACTTACATTCAAATGCTATCATAACAAGGTTAGAAAAAAAAATCTTAAACTAAACCTACATTTCATTTGAATGCATTCTAATAAAACTAACACAAAAATCTACAAGGATAGCACTAATACATATTTAAAAGATAGATAAACACACACTTGAAATAAGAACATGTAATCATTATTCCCTTCAAGAACATTCTCTATGTGAGTGTGTGAATTCCATTACCATTCTATAGTTTTACAAGGTTACTCTAACAATATTCCCCATTTCTTATCATGTTTTGTTCCCTCTATTCATTTGTAGGAACAACACCAAATATCAATCCATCATAAATCATAAATCAAATCAATTATCTAATGATATAGAAAATAAAATACTTCCTTATTTAAATGATTCTCAAAATTAAGGAACATATTACCTTAGAATCACATGATATAACACACATACATGTGCTTACTTACCATACCTTGACATCACGTAGATTTGACCCCACTAGTAGGTACTTCATATCCACTTCCTACCATACTTATACATATACACCCACAATATTTTTATCTCATTCCCAGTATCAATAGCTCAAAAAGATAAGTATTCAATAAAACTATTAGGAGTCAAAAATTTCCTTTAAAATCATTTTTAATCACACCTTGATCATAAGTAACAAAATAATTAACCATATATATCATCTTGTTGTGATGTGGAGCCTAATTAGACTTAGAGGTTTATTCAACATGGTTTCCCCCCTAGCTTATTATTACAGGGTCAAGGGGCATCACACCTTGTGGGATCCTGGGGAAGTGCCCGTGTAGGGGTTTTCAGGAGTAACACCCCCAAAACCAATAAAGACTCACTAATGTAAAAGGCATTGGCTTCTATTTTTCTATTGGATGAATTATTCTAGCCCTAATTTTGTAAGCAACAAAAACTTGTATAAAATGGCTTAGGGTTAGGGATTTCATAATGAATGATGAGATTATAGTTTCTTGCGGCGGTATTGAGTTGTAAGGGATTGCAGATTATAATAATTGGATAATAATAATATTGGACTTATTGTTGGTGGACGTAGCCCAAGGATTGGGTGAACCATGTTAAATCCTCGTGTCTTGTGTTCTCTTATGTGCATTTTATTATTTTTTGATATTGGTTATATTTGCATGTAATTGTTATTAGAACTTTCAGTTATGAAAAATGTAAATGGAGGACTATCTTTATCATAAGGATTTATAGAAGGCATTGGAAGGAAAAGTCAAGAAACATGGAACATTGACAGATGAGGAGTAGAAAATTTTGGATAGAAAGGAACTTGGAAGTATTTGTTTATGCCTGACACCATCAATTACATTTAACATCACAAAAGCAAAAATTACGGAAGAGTTGATGCAAACCCCAACGAACTTGTATGAAAAGTCCTCCACTTCAAATAAGGTATTTATCATGAATCATTTTTTAGTATGAAGATGGTAGAAGGTGGATATGTTGTAGATCATTTAAATGAGTTTAATACAGTTATCCTCTATGAATGTCAATTTTGATGAAGAAATTAGGACTCTCTTGATTTTGTGTTCTTTCCTTGAAAGTTGGAATGACTTGGTAATGGTTGTGAGTAATTTTGTTTCTACCTCTAATACCTTAAGTTTTGATGATGTGAATGGTGTTACTTTGAGTCAGGAAAATCATATAAAAACCTCAGGTGGTTCTACATCAAGAAGTGCTTTGAACACACAAAGCAAAGACATAACAATTGAGAGAGGAAACAATTCTGGAAATTGTGGGGAATCAAGAGGAAAATCAAAGGGGAAGAGGTCTCAATCTAGAGTACCAAGATATTTTTGGTACTGTGGAAAACTAGGGCATAAGAAGAAATATTGTTGGAGTCAAAAGAACAATTAAGGAGACAAACAAGTTGCAACCTGTCATGCCCAAAAATCAGGGCAAAAAAATACCAACAATTTTTCTTTTAAAGGGTAATGATAACTATGTTAATGCACATACTAACATAAAAAGTAAACCATCATCAAGTACATTTTAGAAGGGTGATAGCATGGTACAATTCATTTTGAGTTACAAGGTCTAAGTACATAGTTGAGTTCAGATTATATTACATGAGGATGCAGAGTCAGCATTCCATCCTATGCACAAGTTCAAAACCCTAGTTTGGGTTGAATAAGTCAATCAGTTAAACATTAGGTTCAAATGACAAGGTATGACATCAAGTTCAAAGTGCATCTTAGGTTTTCCAAGTTCTAAAGTTGAATTGAATTAGATAGGGTTAGTTTAGGCGAGGTTTGATACACAAGTTTCATTTTCAATCATGAGGGTGAAAACATAACCCTTAATTGACATATTCAGGTTTTAACCCTATTTAATGGTTAAGGAAACCTTGCTTGATTATATTTCATTTCACAACATTATTTGATCAATATCATAAGTTCCATTAGGTTGATAGGATACCTAAATTTATTTCATTGTACTAGTTCAAAGCCCTTGGTGAGCTAGTTCTACATCTTTAGGAAGTTGATCTATCACAAGTAATTCTTGATCTTGATTATTAACATATACTATTATAACCAAATCAAAAAAATAAATATTCATCATTAAAATAATTATGACATACATTTATCTTGCAAACATAATCCTATACTGCTATCAAATTGTCTATACAAGAACCCTTCGATAACCCTTCAAACCTATAATCTTAGAAATTTGAATTAATTAAACCTATAATTAAATACATAAATTTATTATAAGACATGATCAAAATTATTTCCTAAATAAAATAATTTAATTTTACATAATATTTCAACATTGTGATAAAAACTAACCTACACACTTCATGAATATAAACTCCTAGTTCCTACTCTTGGCCCCCTTAGCCAATGTCGCAACCTATTTATGAAATTATAATAAAAAAATTTAAATACCATTTGAATTTTAAATCCATGGGGCACCTAATCATTTATTAATCATAACCATATAACTTATACTTGTTGAACAATACTTACTTACCACTAACAATGCTTAGTGATAACAGCTCATGGCCTACGGTGAGATCAACAATCATGTCTATATTTGGTAATGGGAAATCATCCTTCGGACAAGCTTTGTTGAGATCTCTAAAGTTTGTGCAAATTCTGATATCACCATAAGGTTTTGTAATAGGTACCATGTTGGAAATCCATTCAAAATAGTCAATTGGGTGAATGATTTTCACCTCTAGCAATTTTTCTAACTCTGCTTTAACCAACAAAGCAACTTTGGGGTGCATCTTACAGAGCTTTTGCTTGACAGGTGTGGCCCCTAGATCCACGACAAAATGGTCTACTACCAACTTGGGGTTCAACCCTAGCATGTCTTGATAGGACCATGCAAAGTGACCAACATTTTCACGGAAGACTTCAATGAGAAGATCCACCTGCTCAGACGGTAGAGATGTCGTGATATATGTGATATGTGGTATCTCAGTCAGATTGATATTAACTAGTCTAGTTTACTCTGTCAAGACTGAAGATATGGGAGGCCTATGCTCCTGTGGGGGAAGGATGAAATTTCCATCTTTGGGTGCCTCTGAGAGGTTTTCACCGTCAGATACATCCTTTATTTTCATTTCATTTTTTGAGTCATCAAATAGTGCCCTAGAGGGGTTTTCACCAAAGGATGTTTTGCTTTTGCTTTTTTGCTTTTTTGCTTCCTTTTTTAATTCAATTTTGCAACTGGAGACTTCCTCCTCCCCAAAGTAACCTGCTAGATCCAACTTGTAGACATATGTTGATGGTGGTGGCAGTCGTTTATGTGGTGTTTATGCCCCCATGAATTTAAGGAGTGTGTGCTCGGTAGAGAATTCATTAACATGAACAACACTCGGTTGGTCCCAATCAATGAGTTCGAGGTGAGCGAGTCGTAGGTCTATAAGATTTAGGGATAATTGGCAGAGCATAGAGGCTCCTAAGATAGTTCCATCAAGGAAAATATCATCATAGGATTTCTTTTCTACTTCCTCAGGAATGTCTTCGACCTCAATGAGACTGTTTTGGATGTTTGTGAAGGCATGACCTTCTTTTGTAGTGCCCCTAGTTACGGGGAGTCCATAGCCTAAGCCCTTTTTCTTTTTTTTTTCTAAGTATGCTTCTACAGGCTACCTAATACCTAATTCCAAACTTCTCAAACCACCTCAATAATCCCATTATTCAGTGGCCAAGCGATGTGACCATGGGTACTTTTGTTTAAGGCGATCAAGCAATTCTTCACTTTTTCGAGGTGGCTCTTTGTATAGCCACATGTTAATATCTGGAGCAATTTCCTCACCATCAAGGATACCATTGGTGATGAATGTGGTAGGGCCCATCTATCTGAGTTGAGCGGTGGTATATGGCCTTGGCCCTTGATGTGTCCAGCGCCCTTGAGTATGCGGATTAAGTGGTAGAGCACCGACAACAAAAGCATCTATGAGACTATATTCGCCACAACCTCAGTAGTTGATCTTAACCATGGAAAGAGTGGAGGTTAAAATGGTATTTGGAACTTGGCAAGTGCCAAAGGAACTAGTCATGGTGTGGCCAATTTTGATTCCAGGACAATGGTTGGTGTATGAAGCTTCGACCACATTGCAATAAGCAAAGGGTTCAGGATTTGCATGGATGGTTACCTCAGTGTCATTGTATGAAAATTTGATGCACTGATGATATGTGGATGGAATGGACTTCATGGCATGAATCCATGGGTGGCCAAGGATGATTTTGTATGGAAGGTTAAGATCAACTATGTGACAAATTATTTCTTGAGTGGTTGGGTCGCTCTGAGAGAGAGCAAGAAGGTTCCTTCAGTGGTGCGCTTCAAGTTGTCATATGCTTTCATGGTGATTACCTCATTAATGATATCTACCTTAGTGTATACTGCCTATTTGATAAATTTTAAAGTACATAGATTTAAAGCTGATCCATTATCTATCATGATTTGTTTGACTGCAAAGTCAAAAACCATGACAACTATGCAAAGTGGAAGGATATGATTAGGTTCAACTACTGGGATGTCGGTGGTTTTGAAAGATAAAGCACATGACGTGGAAAGATGACCAACCAAGTTGCGAAACTCAGTGGCATTTATGTCAGTGGGGACACGTGACTCATGGAGAGTATTGTCAAGGATCTCTTGATAAAGTGGGCTTGTTCGTAAAAGATCTAGAATCGAAACCTTAGTTGGTGTGTTTCCAAGGTGTTCCAAGATATTATATTGTGGTCCTAATGAAGGTGTTCTGGATGGAGGTGGTCTTGATGGTGTAGCCATAGATGGACCAACTATATTGAGTCGAGCTCGGCAAGTACATTGGGTATCTGGGCCTTTGATGTTTATAACATTGATAGATGGTTCAACTTGTGATATGCATCCGATAAGGCTCCCATAGTCCAAATATGCTAAGGTATAATTTTGAGACTTATCTCGATTATCGCCTTGTTTATTTTCAACATTGTTTGGTTTGTTGGCAAGAGTGTTTGTAGGTGCTTTTCCTGTGTTTGTGTTATGAGGAGGAAAAGTGTTTTGATATATCATCAACCCTGCATTGGGTGAAGCTTGTGCCCCCATTGTGATCTCTTTCTGGTTAATAAGGTCTTGGACATTATCTTTGAGTTGCATGCACTTAAGGGTGGTATGTCCTTTGACATGATGGAATTTGCATAACTCATTATCTTTATACTAGGATGGTCTAGACTAATTAGGTTCCAAGGATTGTGTCTGCAGATATCGAACAAGATTATCCTCAGCTAGATTTTCAGATATTGCATCAAGGGCTCCCCCAATGGGGTTTATATGCATGGTTGTCTCTGAACACATGGTTTAGGTCTAGCCGAAAGTGTGATGGTATTAGTTTGATTGTGATGGGTGGGTACTCTTTGATTGTTCTACACAGGCGATTGCTGATATATAGGGGGTTGTTGATGATAAGGTTGTTGTTGACAAAATGTGGTGGGGATGTTGGCAATTGCCCCAATGATATGAACATGTCAAGTGTCAGTGACACTATCTGTCACCATATTTTTGTTTATATTCCAATACCGTGTTTTGTCATTGCCTAGGCCTCGGTCTTGGGTGTTTTCTTTGTAAAGTTTGATGACACCATTCTTGATGAGACCTTGTTCAAGTCCCATCTAATCCATTTTTCCTTAATGTCTTTGTATGTTTGTAAACAATTCATAACCATGTGATGGGCAAGACTAGGATGTGCATTATTTATGAACATTTTGACAAGGTGATGTTCTGGGATGGTACATGAGATCCTAGTTGTGAGGGTTTTCCAATGTTGTAAGTATTCTACAAGGATTTCTCCTCCTTTTTTCTTGGTATGAACTAAGTCTACTACAAATAACTTAGTTTCAACAAGATGAGCATATTGAGCCATAAAGGCTTCAGAAAGATCAGCAAAGGTTTTAATGGTACCTTGGGGGATACGATAGAACCAATCTAGGGCTGGTCCTCCTAAGCTTTTCAAAAAAAGTTGCATGAGGAATACATCATTATAGGCCACTTCTTGGCAATGCATATAGAATTCTTTGACATGCATGGTTGGATCACTTTTCCCCCTAAATTTATCAAACTTGGGGATTTCAAAGTGTTTAGGAAATGGTGTTATTGTGATGGTTTTGTCAAATGGGTATGGACAATCATTTTCAAATTTAAAAGTTTTGGAGTCTGTTCCATCTTTTAGGGCCTTGAGAGCATTTTTCATTTCCTCCCATTCAGAGTTTACAGGTAGGGGAGTGGATGCCCCTAATCTAGGTGCCCCCAACATGGGATACATAAAACAAATGTTGAAGATTGATATGGGAAACCCTAACTGTCATATGGTGTTTGCAGAAAAATAGGTTGCACAACTGGTGGGATGGACGCTATGGGTTGTTGGAATGTAGTTTGTGCATACTATTGCATCTGTTGAGCAATTGATTATGAACAAGTGCAAGGTAATTAATCTAAGGTAGAGTGTTCACAGTAGGGATTTACAATGGAGGCATGTTTTGGCTATTGCTTAAGGGTGGCATAGAAAAATAGTTGGTGAGGGGTGGTAGAGAATAGCTTTGTGAAGTGAGGGATGAGAGTGTTTAAGGCATGGACATGGATGTAGTGTTGAAGAGGAGGCTAGTGGTAGGCCCTTGTGCCATAGCAACACCCCAAAGTCCTAAAGGAAATGAGGCCAAAGTATTTTGGCTAGTAACAAAGGGATTGATAGTGATGTTGGGTGGGATGGAAGATGAGCTATTTGACCCTAGTGGCGGCATTCTAGGAGTAAATGGACTAGATGTGTTGTGAGATGGAAGGGAGAATACAATGTTGTTAGATGTAAAAGGAGGATTTTGTGAAACAAGAATATGAGTGGTGGAAGTAGATGCAGATGATACACTTGGAGTTGGTCGAGATGTAGTATGTACTAAGGGTTGAGTGAGGATGAAATGGGTTTTTTGTGGAATGGGAGCAATCACCTGGGTTGAGGGTATATTCGAGTTTGCAAGTTCTATCTTTGGTGGTTGGTACCCATTGTTGGGTGAGGAGAAAGGATAATAAGGGCCAGATGACCCTACAGATGGTGGTTTCCACACAAATAGGGGATGTGCAGGGTCCATAATGTCGAAAAGTGGGCGTCCAAACTCAAAGTCACCAGTATTGTCCCTTAAGAAATTTGCCATGATGGTTTCCTTAGTTTGATCTATGGTGGCATTAATTATAGTTGTATGGCCAAGTTGGTTCATGAAAGCATCAATATCTATTGAAGAACCTGGGTCTTCGGAGAGTTGTGGTGGTGGATTCAGTGGTGTCATGGAAACTATAGGGCTAAGCCCGAGTTGCACTACTGCTATGACTAGGATCCATATCCTTCTTTTTTTTTGTGTTCTTCCTGAAATGTGTGGTAGGTGGCATGAAATGTTGATTTTCCTAAGGATGGAATGCAAGAAGAATGATGCTAAATGTATGTGATGAAGTGATTTGCCTAAGTGTGACTAGGGTGGACTAGTATCTTGAGATGTGAACAAAAGTAGGTACAAGTGTGTTTAATGATACCTTAGGAACCTAAATGATATGGTACTAAATGAAGGAGACTGTGTTTCCCTTAAACATGATCCTAAACAATGTGGTGGTGGTATCAAACCCTAAGGTAGCTAGATGTCTATTTTCAGAAGATAAAGGAGGATTAAGTGTGTAACCTAACCTTTGGCTCAAGGTGATGTGGGACACAAGTGACAGCCTTCCTGAGAAAATGCTTAGTTTCAAGGATAACTACGATGGTGAGATGGATAGAAACTATTTTCAGGGAAACAAAGTTGTAAAGAAATGATGCTAAATGTTTCCAAGTGAGTAAGTGGTGGAAGGTGCTAGATCTTAATGATGCATGTGAAGGATTCTTTGAAAACCTAAGGTTGATGCAAAAATGGGAGGAGGTGATCCTATTTTTAATGCTTGTATGGGGTAGTGGTTCCTATATGAAAGACTAAACCTATGAGGAAATAAATGCACAAGTGTGTGTGGAAAAATAAAGACCTAATCAGAGTGAGTAACACTAGAGTTGTTGATAAGGCTATGGTTCACACCTCGTTAGAGAGTTAGGTTTTGAATTTTGTAATCCCACTTAGTTTGTAATGCAATGTCTGCGTCGTCTTTCTCAATTTGGTCCAGCTTCGAAATTCTTGGGTTGGGGGTATGTTTTTTGTGTTCTACTTATACTTCCTTGTAAACTGGTATTTGTGGAAGTTTAGCCTTTTTGAACTTAGTCTTGGGTTGGCTTGACATGAGATAACTCTAAGAGATTTGATCGCAAGGTGGGGTTTTATAGGTAGTGACTACGCTAAGTATACCTTTTTGACCTTGGGTTGGGAACACAAATCAATTGAGAAATAGCTAAGTTTCTAGAACAATGGTAAAGTTGAGTGAAGTGGGACAAACTAGACTTTAGGATTTGTTGCAAATGAACTTGCTAACAATCTTTTAGTCAAGAGTAAGGAGCATTTGTTTTTGAAGACAAAAAGTGTTATTTTCAATCAAGTAGGATAGGGAAGAAGGATATTTTGGAAAGAGAAAACTTTTGGATTAAGGAAAAAGGGTTTTCTTGCAGCTGGATTTTGCTGGGTAGTGTGGTTTTGAGATAACAAGTATAGTTTTGCGAATGG
The DNA here is from genome assembly GCA_028749045.1 of Cupressus sempervirens. Classification (NCBI taxonomy): domain Eukaryota; kingdom Viridiplantae; phylum Streptophyta; class Pinopsida; order Cupressales; family Cupressaceae; genus Cupressus; species Cupressus sempervirens. The sequence continues at coordinate 443,825,508 of CM053787.1, forward strand.
ATTTGCTAACAACTGCTTGTATATGAAAAGATGGGGTCTTTTAAAGACAAAATGTGTTATTTTTATTCATGTAGGATAGGTAACAAGGATGTTTTGAAAAAGGACAAAATTTTGGATTGAAGAAAAAAGGATTTGTAACTAGGACTTGCTTAGTGGTTTGTTGTTTGAGGGAACAAGTATAATTTTGGACAAAGGAAAAGTTGAACCCACGAGACAAAAGTTGTTGCAAATGGACTTGCTAACAGCTACTTTTTGAAATAACAAAGATGGGATTCTTCTAATATGAGGGATTTAATGAGCAAACAATTTCTCAAAGGACAACAAAACTTTGAGAAAGACAAACAAATGATCTCTTTAGCAAAAATATTTGATAATAACCATAGAATTGTGTATGTTTTACAAATGTTTTTTATGGGTCTTGAGCACAAATAAGACAATTCAAACACATGCTTTATTCCTAAGGTCAAATTTTTTGGTTGCAATATGTTATTCAATGGCCCACAACTTGGTGTCTCTTGATACTAGTGTAATACGTCCCTCTAATTGAAGAGGTGAGTTGATACAAGAGTCAATCGACAAATGATACACATCAAAGAATCTTTAAGGCATGGCAAATAGAAGTTCCCCTTCAGTGGGAACAATGACCCTTGGAGATGAAACCCAAGTGGCCTTATGTCTCTACCAGGGGAGCACAATGGTGAGTAATCTTGAGGGATGTTGTTTCCCTTGCACAGTAAATGAACATACAATGGATAAATTTGAGAAACTTTGACTATGAGGGTTGTAAATGGGTTTGTGGTGTCTCACACCAAATGGTTGTTACGTATGTGATCCACTTAAGAATCTATTTCGAACATGCTAAAATCATGGGAAAGTATTCCCACCTCAGGCTACCTCCAAAAACACACCACCCATACTTGGGTGATAGAGGGAGAAAGTTTACCTTTCCCCTCATTTATATACTGACCAGACTTTTTACCAATTTGAGCTTCTCACCAAAGGGGAAGCACTTCCCAGAGGTGGATGAACTCACTAGAAGCACTCCTAGGTTGTTGTAGATGATCTTGCTAACAACTTTCGGTACATGTGTCCCGTATTTTAAGGTCTTAAGATGCAAGAAGTAGAGAGGACAAAGATGTGCTAGAGGGCACAATCTCAGTACACGCAAGGCACTTGGTTCATTTCTATTTGGACACTTTTAGATGCACTATTTTATGACTCGAAGACACATGTGATTAGCATTCAAAGGTTCTTTCCAACTTAACAACGTCGCCATCAAAATAAATCGAGCCAACAAAAGAGAAATTGAGCATGAAAGCTTCAAAGAGGAGGAAATAAGAGCAAGTTTATCTTTAAGACATTCAAGATTTGATGGATTTATTTTAAGACCCAAAACTGAAGTGTTTGCACATAATGTTCATTTGCACCTTAAATAAAGTGTTCATTGCATTGGTTCAATTTTAAGCATTTGTCATTTAAGAGTGGATTATTTACTTAAGTTATTCAAGCATTCCAATAATAATAATAATAAAGCCCTAAAGACGTAGTCATTCGTTCCATGAAAAAGTGAGATTTGTTCAATTTTAAGCTTTGAAACATAGTTATGGTGACAAAAAAGTACAAGAAACCAGTTAGTGTTCTGCTCCAGAAAACACCTACAACAAAGACATGTCAGAATTTACTGCAAGCCAGTCAAAGTTGCAAACCTGCAGGTTTACGTAGCAATCTTGTAGGAGCGAGAACGTGGTCAAAGGTCATGAGATTGATGTATAGGGACTGGTGAAAAGTGCAGGAAAACCAAGCCACGGGATAAAATGACACAGAGCAATCCCACGAAAAGTTGATCCCACAGATACTTGAAGGAGTGTTCCCATGGAAAGGTGTGTCAACGGGTTTAATTGACAACAAGAAAAGTGGGTTTTTGAGGGTTCACTAACATGATGACACGTTTCTGCTGGTATTTTGCTATGATCCCACTAGCAAAGACTGACATTCTCACAGGGATAGTGTCGGTGGGGATGTGGGGGCTATTCTCATGACACATGGTGATGAGGGTCTAAGGTAAACGGTGATCTCGTGTTCGTAGCTTCGCATCCTGCTGGTGTATAGATTTAATCCTACTGTCGCGGGTTCGCGTTCCCATAGTGGCGGGATCGCGAACAAAGTGAGTTTTGAAGTGTTCTAAAGCAAAAACTGATTATATAGTTGGGAGCACGATTTCCAATGAGAGACCTGTATACCTGCAAAAATATTAGCAAACCACCTGCACACATCCACAAGCACAAAATATCATTTTGGTTAATTTAGCATAAGAATACAAAAAACATGATCATAGTGACCCAAATGCGGGGTCCCACTGGGCGTGCCAAAATGTATCACCTAATCTAGTTAGTGTAAAAGGAATACTAGTACTAAAAAGAGCATTCACACAACTAAACAAGTTAACACTTAAGATAGGACCAAAGAAGACACCATGGAGGAAAGTGGACCAGGAATGGTAAACCCCTCAAGCGCTTCCCATGATGACGAAGCTATGTCCCTGATGAGAGGGGATGTATGCTCACGTTGTGCTCAAGCTTCCAATCGGTGGAGGGTTTTCACCAAGTGTGGGTATGGATGAGGGTTTCAATAATGGGGGTATGGAGGGATTTCAACATTATGATGGTATTTTGGTAGTTTTTAGGCTCTCAAAATAGCATTATAACTTTGCATGAAAAGTGGATGATCTTTGTGAAGGGAGAGGATTTCATTTATAGGCCAAGGGGTAGTGAAATGGATGGTTAGGATGTAAGGATGGAAGGATGGTGAGGGAGGGTTAAGATGCACTCAAAGGGAAGCACATGGATTGTGCTTGTTTAAAGCCAATAGGGAAGTGACACTCGTCACAAGGAGGATGACTATGAGAGGAGAGGATAAGGGTTGATGAAGGGAGTAATAAGGGAGGTTGAGTATGTAAGAGGGATGTAAGAGTCATTTATGGCATGTAATGACCATTAATGCTCTTGGATGGGGATGGAAGATGATAAAGGAGATATTTTGACTTTGGCTTGGGTTAGCAAGTCCTAACCCTTGCTTAAAGTTGTGCACATGTTTAGGAGGGGGATTAGGATTTGCTTAGAAAGGGGGTCAGGGGGGAAAGTGGCTAAGTGAGGTTAGTATGGGTGAATGGGATGAATTAGGAGTAAAGGTTGGTCTTAGGGATGTTTTAGGGGTTTAGATATTTTATTAAATGCTTTATTTAATAAAATGAGGGTATGGGATTAAATTAAATAGATTTGAGAATTTATTTAATTTAATAGAGGAATAGGGTTTTAATTGATACGTTTTTTTTTTTGATAGGTAAATGGCCAAAGCCTAAGTTATTTATTATTATTAAGATTAATTATTATTATGTGTTAATCACTAGTAGATTTGAACCCAAGACCTCCCCGATGAGAGGCTCGCAATTTACTGATGCGTTGTAGGCTCTTGCTTGGTTTTAATTGATAAGTTGATTTTGGGTTATCATTTGATTTTATCAATTGGACTATAGTTAATTGATTTAATTAATTAACTAGGGGATGGCAATTAACTAATCAAATAATAGATATTCAATTAGTAATGTCCTAGGAGATAACTAAATACGATTATTTAGTGATGTAATCAGATTTAGGTGTCTACACCACCTAAAGGCCACTCATGTGGATCCTTCTAGCAAGTCACATTCATTGATCCCCACCTTTTGATAGTCTTAAAGTGTTCCACCTTAGTCCACCCTGCATCCGTAAAAATATGAAAAATTGGTTAAAGATGGGGATGAATGGAGAGAACGAGAGGATGACCATCCTAGGAATCCTGCCAGAACAAAGCACACAATCCCCTATTACATATGCAGAAAAGGCCATCCTTAATAAGATGTCCTCCATTTTTTAGAGTGTCCCAAATAAATGAGCCTTTCCTAACTAGAGCTAGTCTTGGGATATCCTAAAAACCCACTCTAGGAAAGTACTTTTGGGCAAGAATCTTGGCCCAATCCCAATCCTGATTATAACACCACCTCCAGTATAACTTAGCACCCAGAGCCGTGACAACAAGAGCCATGCACCTAAGACCCAGACCCCATTAAACTTTGGTAGACCACCTGACATCCATCCAATAATAAGAAACTAAGAACCTATCCAACCTTTTAGAAATAGCCTCAATCTAGTTCCTTCTATTATTCCAGGTGAAAGTACCATTGCTAGGTTTAACGTCAATAAGATTCAACATGTCAATGTTATCTCTGAGCATATTTGAGGAAGGGTCCAACTGAGCTACCCACCTCTTTTGTCATCTAAACTAATAGAAACATTAAAATCCCTAGCCACAATCCAAGGGAGGAAAGGATCTAAGGAACAAACAAAGGTGATGTGAGACCACATAAGAGATTTACCCACCAAATCATTAGGAGCATAAATATTAGAAAATATGCACCTTTCTCCAGTCTCAAAGTGGGAAGCAATCAAAGAAATAGAATACCTACTCGAAATCCATCACAAAGGTGATTCCAAAGATAGACAATTCCACTAGAGCTACCTTGAGCACCCATTCCTTGCCAACCACCATGGGGCCACAACTTTGGAGTGCAACTAGCCAAACCATCAACTATAAGTTTGGTTTCCTGAATGAAAACAATATCTGGAGATTGAGACTCAATTAATCTATGAACAACCTTTTGTCTAGGGATGTTATTCAACTCCCTAACATTCCAAGAGAGAATAATCATTTGGGGGGTTGAGAGAAGTGGGAATCAATGGGCTTTACAAACCCTGACTCAACTAATGTCTCCCTCATGATTAGTCTTCCTTCTACTCTTGGATGGCTTCTCCAAGGGCCCTTTTTAAAAATCTTTTGTTGTAATCCTAATGTGGGTGTAGCTTTGGTACCTTTCATACTATATGTCATCCCCTTATGAGTAATGAGAGTAGAAGTTGAATTTCTTAAATCGCCCATAAGTTGTGCCCCCCCCAAGAAACACAACTATCATTCTCTTGAGGTGGCTTAACCATGGGATTTTGTTTACCTTGTTTCTCTTCTGGTGGCTGAGCTAGATCCCTTACCTCCTCATCATGGGCCCCTTGTTGAGCCCCACCCCTAGAGGCCAGTTCAACTAGAATACCTTCCTCTTGAGCCAGTTCATCTAGGGCATTAAACCTATTAAAAGCACCATCATTATGTTTGTCCATCCAAGTTCTCTTCTTCCATTTGCCCTTATTACGGTGCTTTAGTGGGACAAATTCCTCCTTGTCTACAAGTCCATCAGGCAAAGGGGTCTTACCCTTATCTTCCTTAGAAGCATATGCAATAAAACCCAATAATTTAGAAGATTTATTTTGAGGGCATTTGTTATGTAAGTGCCCATATTCATGACATATCCTGCATCTAAAAGGTAGATTTTCATAGTCCAACTATTGTATCCATGAGGTAGGGCCCAAACAAATTTTGATAAACTCTGGTAGTCAATTATTTAAATCAACCTCAACACAAATATGTGCATAAGAGATTACCTTACGATATTGAGTTTGCATAGCCAACCCTACAAGTTTCCCAACCAATAGCAAAATAGAGTGAAGAATATCCTCTCTCCAAAATTCCAAAGGAAGCCTTGGTAGACAAACCTACACAAGTACTCGAGAGGGGATCTCCTCTGTAGAATTAAATCCTATATGCTAGGGCTTGATGAAGAGGCCCACTTGGTTAAAGAAATATGGACCACCTTCAAAAACCTTATTCTTGTCCGTCATGTTTGAAAAATACCAAAAAGTAGTTATTAATAGCCAGTAGAATCTCCATGTCCCCCTCAGGGTTCCAAATCTGACGTGCCCATGATTCCAACACTAGAAGAGAAAGACAAAGACATCAAAACTTGCAAATGAGCACACACTTGCTCTAACATTCAATGTCGTCTGAAATCTACTCAAGTTGAATGACCAAAACTAATCAGTCTTTTGATCTCTCCAAACACCCATTCACCTTTTTAATACAGATCATGCCCTTTGATGAAGAAGCATCAACCCTAGATGGAAGATTATCAACCTAGCCCTTGGCCCCAATTTGCACTGACAGAGAAGGTTCATCCATCTCCATATCAAGAGATAAAATTTGAGAAGAGGGGAATCCCTGTTGCCCCATACTAATAACCCAAAGAAGCCCCACCCTTTGGTAAAAAAAATCCACCATGCATAGCACACACCAAGCCCAACCTCCAACTAACACACACCCTATGCTCCCCATTGATGATCACAAAACTAACTCTGCAGTACACACACCTCACCCACTCTCCAACCACTAAGCATGGACAATCTATCCACGCAAACCCGAAAACATAGAGAGCCGAGGAGAATCGCGAGCTAGGGCAAGCTCACCCTACCCGCCCCAGAACACATCGCGCATCATTTTTTCACCATTAAGCTCCCATGTCTCTCAGTCAAACTTAATTATTAGTAAAGTGATTTAGATTTATTAAATTTGTAAGTATGATCATAATTATTATGAATATAATTAGTTGTTATTTTTTAGATATATATATATATATATATATATATATATATATATATATATATATATATATATATATATATATATATATATATATATGTTTTTAAATCATAAATTTTATAATTAAAATTATTAAATTTGAATATAGTTATAACTCAAATAAGATGTTGATATTTAAATATATTCAATAAACATGATGACATTATGGACTTATAACATTTGTTCTATCATTTTATGCATTTAACCCTAGGGGCATTATTGAATTTCAGAAAAATATGTATTTAAGGATGCTTAAAAAAATGTCCTTATGGTCCAACTTGACTTTTGATAACAAATGATTTCTTAACCATGTTATTTGGATATCTATGTTTTTCGTGATGTTTTACTTGGAGTTATATGTTGTTCTTTTCGCAATGGTTTTCCTTGAGTTGTTTAGTTGGCCAATCAGGATGTACACCAGAGGCTTTTGTGATTTATTTTATAATTTTTATTTGTTCTGGATGTTATGACGAGCTTTGTGATTTTAATTGAAAGTTGCATTTACGAGATTTGCTTTGTGGTGCATTTATATATATTTAGGCTGGGAGAACCAACTTATTTTTGAGTTGCCTATTAAGCAATCGAGTTCGATCATTATTGGTGTTTTGATATGGAGCACAATAGTGGTTTATGTACTTAGGGGAGGTTTTATAGGTGCATCTTATGAGAGTGGCTTACGATGGGGGCTTGAGCTCAAAGTGGCTACTAGGGTAACTCATTGTAAGTTGTGTAACAAGTGATAACATAGTAATTAAAATATCTTGCCTAACCCTTTCCTTGAGATAAATTAAAAAGATAAGTTAGGGATTTTGCCTCACCCATGCCTTAAGTGCTTGTATAGGATAAGGTTGGGAAAGGGATGATACCTTGAGAGGTATGAATAGTTTTCCTTATCTTCACGAGAGCGTATTCTAGTTTCGCAAAGAGTCACTAGGGGGTCGGGGTCCTAAGAGACTACCAGGATAACCTTAGAGTTGGATCATTTGATGACACTCCCTAATATGTAGCCCGAGTCTCCATAGATTTTTTATGTGCCTTTGGTGGTGTATTTATTGTTGATGGTTTATCTTTATTGACGATAGGTGGTGTTCTATTGGTTATTGTACTTTTGACATGTGTTTTTTGACTTGAAGTGGATATCTTTCATTGATTTTATCTTTTTGACACTCGATTTATACTTGGTATTTGCATGTTGACTTGGTATGTAGTGTTGGTATTGGATTGAGTGTCTTTTTGAGTTTGATTATCTTTCTTCGTTTGTATACCCTTGAGGTAGAATTGGCTATTAGGATTCTTTGCCTAGGATTATTTCATGGTTTGATATTTGTATACGAATCGTTTATTATCTTCCTTGCACAGTTGGAGTGAGAGCCTAACTATGGAACCTCTTGGTTGGGAGGTAGTGACTTCTTAGCATTTGGCCCCCCTTAGATTGGCCTATGTTGGATGTTCATTAATGCAACCGTACCAATTTCTTTCTTATTCCTATCTTGGAGACTTTTATTCAATGGATGTATGTATATGCACACACACACATATATCTTGTATTTTGATGTACTTGTATCTATTTTCACATGCCCTATGACATGTGTAATGGATGTTATTCATTAGATGTATTTTTATTGTACCAATTGTACTTATGCATTTTCTTATGAGATGATGCATCTATTATTTCTTTATGATTAAGAACGTTGTATTTGAGATTTAAACTAATCGTGATAAACTTCTTAAACGTGACTCTACATGAAGGAACCCTCGAGGAATGTAATCTATAATTTATTTGTACAAGTGTAATTGATGTCTATGCGTATCTTGCTTTCACATTGTTACTTTGATATTGTTTAAACTTAAAAAAATTAGTTTAATAAAAATTGTAAAATGTTAGGTTAATTTCTCTTGGGTTTTCGAATGGGGTGTTACACTCTCCTCGCACAGTGTGCTCTGGTAGTTAGACTTTATGTTCTCATAAACTCATATCAAGGTTGGAAACTTTTAACATGGGTTCAATCCTTTAACAAGAACATGCACTAAATGTATTGTATTGACTTCTACCAGGGTTATGTTCTCTAAAAGAGACATTTTCATGTTAGTGCATGATCTTGTGAGTATTGTTCCCACTAAGTATTTTCCCTTGACATGGTTTTCCTTGAGAAAAAAATCATTGTGGTGTGGTCTTGACTTTCATATTATTATATATTGCTATATTCTTGGTTAGTGATTTGTTTAAGAATTTTGAATTTTATAATTATTGCACACGATGAATTCACCTATAGTATGGGCTATGATTACTAACATAGGTTTCACAGTAATCATTCTCAAATTGATTATGGGTCAATATCTTCCTAGAGTTAATAATCAAAAAGATTTTTGATTCATCATTAAAATATAAAAATAAGAGAAGAGCATTGCATTCGATTGAATCAAACTTTAGATCCATAAAAAAATATGTTGTATTCTATGATCTATTATCAGGGAAGAAAGGAGCAAGATGTGTTGATTGAATATCTTTGTGGATTACAAAATGTAGTTTCATATAATTGAAAATCATTGTACACACATCAAAGGTGATGACATAAGAGCTAAGTGAATGGATTGAATTATAGGGATGTTTAAACAAATATGGACATGAGAGAATGGTAGTGGGAATGTTCAATGAAAGTATAATATATTACAAATTCACTAGTGAATTGTGCTCTCCATAGTCTTATAACAACTGCCACAATATCATCAATCTTGCTGCTAGAGAAGGTAAGAAGCATATTTAATCATTTACTTTAGACGTTTATTAGCTGGTTTTTAAAGGCTTCTCACATAATCATTTTGTTCGTGGAGTTCACTTGCCTCACCTTTGCCAAGATTACAAAAGTGAAGCCCATCACATGCTGAGAAAAGTTTTGGAAGGTGTAGAAACAAGTATTGTAGTTGAATCAATTTTTCCCTCCTCCTCCTTCCACTATGGACATTAATATAAGTAACTTCTCCAATTCTATAGACTACAAAGAAAACTTTTACATTACAATAGTTTAAATGATATCTTTCAATGTTACATGACTATGTAGGATTGAATCCTTTGTGCAAGGATATTTCCACATCAATTTTGGTATTCCATACACATTTGAGTTGTTTGGAATGATTTCTTCCCTCAAGAAGATTTAATTTTCTCTCTCCTTTTTTTACATCTTACATAGTGGTCAACCTATCACTAAGGTGGGTTGGTGTTTCTTTTCCCAAATTCTTCTTAAATCAATATTTATATATTTAATCTATTTAATATAGAAATGTGATCAGGTTGACTCCATTCAAATTTATTTTTATATCTAGTTCATTTTTAAAATAAGTAAATAGTTTGTTATGTATATAATGATATATAGATTAAATGTGGCTTGCTGATTAAATAGAATTTAAGAAATATTAAATATTTTCTTTGTAAATTTTATTTATTTTTGGATAATTAATGATGTAAACATTTAAAATAAAATAATTTAAATATGTTTTTTTGGTGTGTATTTATTATTATTATTATTCTATTTAAATAAACTAAATTTCGTGATTAAAACTTTCCCCAAGCTCCCTCGAGGTAGTGCCTCTCCGTCCGACCCAACGAAAGGTAACAAATTTTCTCACTCTATAAGATACCACTAGCACTTGCATCAAGGTGCAAGGTTAAGCTGAGAGGATATTATATGTAAGTTAAATATATTAAAAGAAATAATTAGTTATATGAACATGTTTTATAGAATATTAGTAATGATTAATTTAAATAGATAAATATTTGGAACCAACATCCTAAATTTGTATCTCTTATATCATGCAAATAATAAAGTAGAGTGTAACATCAATAAGCATGTAACAAACAATGCTAATGACATAGTTATTGCATTATGACTACAAGGAGGCCCACCTATAGATTTCCACAAAGGTACCAACTGCCCTAATAATGGAAGTAACTCCATGACAAAACTTACAATAAAAAAACTATAAAGAACATCGCCGAAATACTTCTAAAATTGAAATTGAAACAATAAAGATATAAAAACATAAAACATGAAATTAATAAAAATAAAATAAAATATATATTGAATCATTTCTTTATAGATAACTTTTCTATCAAAACATCTCTTTATAAATAAATATAGTTTAGAAAAGTCTATAAATTAAATCATTCCTTCAAAGATAATTCTCACGTAATTTTTAGTTTAAATTAATAAGTGTGATCTTTTTTATTACACAAAACATAATTACATTGCAAGCTTAATTTTCTCCAAATAAGGGCAATTTTACAATATTTAATATGTATTCAATTTATTCTACCGATAGAAATGTATTTTGGGAAAAGATAATACCTAATAACTATCGGCTAAAAACCCTAAAGTTATTTAGGGTTTTATAACTTATTTCATTCTGCTCTTTGATTTCTTAAACTATTCCTAAGCAGAGAGTCGAAACTTCTAGCGAAGGGGTTGCAGGTTTTCGTTCAGCAATGGCGACGGCTTGCACAGTGAAAGATGTTTCTCCTCACGAGTTTATCCCTACCTACGCTGCACATCTCAAGCGATCGGGAAAGGTACTTAAACAATATTAAGAAAAAGAAAAAAAGAAAACGTAATTGTTGGGCTCTTAAGTTGTTCTTTTAACAGATCGATTGCCTGTAAGTTATTTAGTTGATGAATATTGAAATGAAAATTTACAGATTGAATTGCCACACTGGACGGATATTGTAAAGACGGCCACATTTAAGGAACTTGCGCCCTATGATTCTGATTGGTACTACGTTAGAGCAGGTATGTTTGTTGGAATTTGATTGCAGCGCTGCGGCTTTCTCTTGTGTCTCTTTTCTTTATGTTTAGGAGTTCATTCCGAGCTGTGGTGGTTGAATTAGTTAGTCCTTTAATTAGGACTTACGGGGTTGTGTACGCACTAGCTCATGTTTGTAGACATAAGAACAAGAAAGTGACAGATCTAAAAGTCTATCTCTCCTAATGAAATGTGAACGCTTTTTTCTGTAAACGCCTTTCCTCCGCTTGCGTTGATAAATGTGTAGAGGTTACCCAAATCTTACTATTCTGAGGAAACCCCTTCCCCCTATAATACGTTATGCTTGCTTGACAAATAGCAGACCAGAGCATATGTTTAAAATTTAAGCAATATACTTCACAAGGTACAAGCGGTTTGCTAGATCTACCTATCACTAGGTCTGGACTCGACATGACTATTGAACTGATCTATCTATCTTTCATGCAGCATAAACTTTTCTTTCCGCTTTGGCCTTTTCACGCCTCCAAATATCAATCCAAATCATTTGCTTTCATCAGTCCCTATTGACTCCTGCAGCTCTTCTAAGCCCTACAAATTTCCTTTTCTTGGCCAATTTTAGTCCGAGTTCCTCCTCTGGGCAGTACTCGGACTTCTCAATCAGAGCCTAAAACTCACGATATCTCCTCCCCTGCCCCCCTAATTCACTAACTTTAATTGCTTCTAAAAATAGACATCTGGTTTCCATTGACTTACCTTCTTCCTATGTCAATGCTAATGTCTCTTACCTTGTCTGCCTTCTCAAATTGTTGATTTTCATTCTTACCTCGTCTGCCTTCTCAAATTGCTGATTTTCATTCTTTGGATGTGTCTGCATTCTCAAATGGCCGATTTTCATTCTTTTTTGTCTATTTGCCCAAATTGTACTTATGGTCCCCTTAATTCCAATAGATAGTTCGGTTTATGTCTTTGCACTTGTCATCTCTTGTGCAGGCCATTCCTTTATCTCCCCCTTGAGTATAAATTCTGCATTCTCAAATGGCCAATTTTCATTCTTTTTTGTCTACTTGTCCAAATTGTATTTATGGTCCCCTGAATTCCAATTGATAGCTCGGTTTTTTGTCTTTGCATTTGTCATCTCTTGTTCAGACCATTCCTTTATTTCCCCCTTGAGTATAAGCTCCCTTGGGCAGTGGGGTGTTACCTTTCCTCGTACTTTTATGCACGTGGCATGTCTTCCTCCACTGGTGGTCTCTCTTCTCTCGTGTTTCAAAGGATGTGAGCAAGGGTGGGAATTTGGTGTTACACTTGCCAATTTCTTGAAAGCTTTTAAGCTTTTTCAACAAATCCACTTTTGTATATATTATCCTATCAAATATTCCAGTGGTCTGTCTATGTGCCCACATTTTACAACTGCCAACTGCATTTGTGTTAAGGTTTCTTTAACAAATCCATTTTGTACATAGCCTACAATCATGGTTTTTGTTTACCAACCCTGTCTATACTTCCACATTTGTTTGTATATATATGTGTGTGGCTGTTGTGTTCTAAATCTTTTATGATTGATGGATGTCCATTCCTTATTCCCAGGCCACGAGGACACTCCAAAGTTGCAGAATTTGGATTTACACTTGCCAATTTCATTTGCCTGTGGGTTTCACTTTTTACAGTGTTTTTTGCTTCTTTCATTGCTGTCTCCTCTTGAGCACAATGATGTTGCATCTCTCCAAAAGTTAATGATTCTGAATCACAACATTTATCTCGCACATCAGATTTTTATTTTGTTGATAATACTAACCCAGGTACTTGAGCCATTAAATTTTTTCAAGAGCTTACATTCTCCTTGAATTGAAGAGATTGATAACTCGAACAAACAAGTTGAATTTTTTTGGTTTGATACTGTTTGTTGATTCACTGAAGATCCTCTTGCAGCACCCACATGTATATCTTCAGTAATTGATGTCGGTAACAAGTAGCTGGTTCACCAGCAATGGGAAAAGTATTACAGAATGCTAAAACATTTGCATATACTATCTTTGCGTCAACATGTATTTTGTAGACAATCAAGTTGGGACAATCACCAGTGCTTTTTAACTGCTCTTAAATAGAAACAAAATCCCTCTAAAACCTCCTTTCACTATACTTCTTTTGTGTTGTCACACTCTCCACAGTTCTCAATTACAGTTCGCCGTCCATCCTGCATTCATCTACTGAAATTTTTAGTTGACATGCCTGGTCACACACTTTAAGCAGCCGAAAATCTGTGCATATTTTTCAAAATCCATTCAACTTTCACAAAATTCAATTTTCTGAAACACACATCAACAATCATCCCATCATCTGACAACACGCCCATCTTAGCTAAATTTTAGAATCATTACTATATGCCTTTCCTGCTTTGTAATTATTACTCAAGTCCTCCTTCATATGTAACAAACAATTAACTGCCGATTATAATCCAAACAACGTAGGCACAAATATGATGTCTTCCACACAATCCAGTTGCTACTAACTGATTCTTTTCCTTTAATAGGCCTGGAAAAGTCCAGTTGGTCCTGTTCAACATTCCTAAAGTCTTCCACCCCAATATCATTGAGATCTTCAAATTTCACCACCCATATTCTTTTCCTTTAATAGGCCTGGAAAAATCCAGTTCATGTTCAACATTCCTAAAATCTTCCACCCTAATCTCATTAACATCTTCAAATTTCACTGCCCATTGAAATAAAACATTAGCCTCAACGTTCACACATCTCCTAATATTCTTTTCCTTTAATAGGCCTGGAAAAATCCAGTTCATGTTCAACATTCCTAAAATCTTCCACCCTAATCTCATTAACATCTTTGAATTTCACTGCCCATTGAAATAAAACACTAGCCTCAACGTTCACACATCTCCTAATATGACTCACATTATAATCTCTAAAGGTGGGAAGAATCGTTCTAACTTCAAAACTCAAATTCTACAAATGCCAAGAGTCAAGACTGAGATTCCACCAATTTTAATAGCATTCACAATTATTTGTGAGCCACCCTCTAAATGAATGCACTTTGCCCTTAAAAGCTGTCCAACTTGCACAACCATTAGAGCTGCTTTGCTCCAGCTTCATTATTTGACCCATCTATCACTCTTTTAGTTGACAGAGCCAAAGTGACCCCATGCCAGTCATGGGCAATCACCCCAACTCTTGAGGTTCCCTGATTACCTTTAGATGCCCCATTAAAATTGATTTTTATCCATCCTGATTCTGGACATTCCCATTCAACTTGCCTCCTTGTCTCCTCCATTAACTTACTACTCCCAATAACATTGCTTCTACACACTCTAATTGCATCCTTCTTACACTGGCCAACAACAACATTCAAGACTTTCACTACAGACCTGTTTATCCTTGTTTGATTCTTTCCATGTAATCCTCCTTCCCTTGGATAATACGCCTATTTCTTTCTTTCCAACCCTCCCAAATGTCTAAAGAAAGACAAATGAGCCACACGTCAGAAAAAGAGGGCCTACACTGTTTGTGAGGCCAACTCATAAAAAATTCCATCAAATTGTTCCTCATTGGCTCTGTAACTTTGCTCTGACCATATCCCAGCACTCCAGAGCAAAGGGGCATTGCACCAACAAATGGTCCACATCTTCTGATGCTTCATTGTACAAAATACACTTACTAGGTCCAATGAAACCAAATTTCTTCCTGCTCCCACATGTTAATATTCTTCCTCTCACTGCCAGTCAAGCAACTTATTTTCTTATTTTGCTTTTTGTATAAATGTTCACAATTTTCAAATATTTTTTTTTACCGGTCCACTAAGAGTTAATGGTACAAACAGAAACAGTAATAAGGTTTTATGTGTGAACAAGAATTGAAGTTTTATTAATTGATTGAAAATAGTCATTTCCAAGGACCCTTGTATGACAGCTTTAAAGTAATAGCATTCCACTCCCAGTCTTTGTCTGTCATATCCACTTGATCTTTGGTTTAAAACTAAGTTGCTGATGCTGGCTGTGATACAGGTTTGGGTGGGGTTTGAACTTTTTTTCAGTGGGTTCGGGTTCTTCCATACGCACACATATGTGTGCATACACATTTATATAATAAATTTATGCATGCATAAATTCTGATATTATGAATTATGTATACATTGTCCATGTTCAAATGTTAATTATAATAATTTAAAAGCTTGAAGTTGATACTTATAAATCCATAATTGCTGATAAAAGTATAAACAACATACCTCATGTATCATCATCATAATTTGCTAAAGTCTCAAATTAGGTTGTATTAAATAACTTGAGTCTTTTTAATGCAATTCATTGTTGTTTTAGAATTGGGATCCTAGGCTCTTGGTTGAATTAGCAATGACCAAGTCCTATTAGGTTTTCTTAAATTTTAAACTGTTGGCAGTGGGTTGGTGTCTCTCACGGGGATTCACGACCTAGTTTAACAGCCTTTTGTGTGTTCTGTATGTCTAGTGGTTGTATCAGGCATTAACAGGTCGATCTTTTGGTGCAATGACAACCGTAGCTTCCAACAAGTGGTATTAGAGATTGGTCACAAGTTTAAATCCGTGCAGAAAACTGGAAGGGGGATTGTTGGCAGTGGGCCAGCATCTCTTGCTGGGATTCGTGATATGTTTTAACAGCCTCTTGTGTCGTCTACAAGTCTAGTGGCTGTATTAGGCATTAACGTGTTGATCTTTGGTGCAACGACAACCCTAGCTTTTAACATAAACCATTTTGCATCTCTTTATTAGTTCCTGGAATATTTATGTAATCATTGAGTTCAATTAAAAACTATTAAAATTTTTTGACTAACCAATGATATCAAAGAATTTTTTTAGGTTTAAACTTTTTCCTAATGTTCTTATTTTATTATATTTATGAAAATGAAAATTTCTTATTTATATATAACCTTATTGGTTCAACTGGAAAATAGCAATGAGAAAAATAATTTTGGGAAACAAAAATTAAGAAAATTTTAAAGTGTCATTAGAGACCCATCTTCGATAGATCATGGGTTACATTTGATAATTTTAGAAAGTTTCGTGATCTTCTGAAACAATTTTCCTAGATACATAATTTGGACAATTTCATCCATTTTTACAATCCTACAAAACTCCCGATTTCTTCACCACATCTTTCAATCCTCTCATTGAGGAAATCGTATTCTTCTACTTAGATTTTTAATTTTTCAATAGTAGGGAAGCGATGCTGATGAAGAGCGGCCAGCGACCTATTCTTGTTCACAATCCATTCTTTCTCTCTTTATGAGTCCCCCTGAAGATTTGATCTCCATAACATAATCCTTTGTTATTCAATTCTGTAAATACTGTTAACAAAGCCATTGAATTGATCGCTGAAATGTGGAAGGAAAAATTACCTTATCAAAGATCAAAAAGCCAAAGGCTATTAAAAAAAACTGTGATTTTCTTTCAATTTTATTCCTCTGCA
Source organism: Cupressus sempervirens (assembly GCA_028749045.1). NCBI lineage: Eukaryota > Viridiplantae > Streptophyta > Pinopsida > Cupressales > Cupressaceae > Cupressus > Cupressus sempervirens. The sequence continues at coordinate 443,842,270 of CM053787.1, forward strand.
ACCAAAAACGAGATGTTGGCATGAAGATCTAGTCTCTATCATAAGAATACCATGTTCATTGTGTTAAAGTTTGTAGCTGCGATAGAGATATGTATCTCTCGAAATCTGGGCGCTATTACTGTTATTGTCATCCTCAGCTGAAAAGGACACTTGAGTTTAATTTGTAATATTAAATGTAAATGACATGTGTTATTCACATGCATTGAGGCATGAATCTTTGAAGAGTCATAATTAATTAATTAGGAGTTATGAGAATCTCAAGAGACTTTCGGTTATAATGTGAAGAGTCTCTCCTATTGTTATATATTTGCATCAAGCAAAGGAAATTGTATACTTGAACTTTTATTATCAATAAAGATATATTTTTGTTGTGTGGCTGGGTCTTTCCCTTCATTCTAGAAGGGTTTTCCTAGGATATTTTTGGTGTTCCTTGTTTTAGTTTTGTTTTCTTCTTATTGCTGGTTATCGTTATGGATTTCTAGGTTGTAGATTTAACATGGTATCAGAGCTGTGGTCCCAGGTTTGATATTAGCAATGAGGGAATCGTATTTATTTTGAGGCTTATTATCTTCGTTATGTTGGCTCTTGCGGCTCATGTTTTCGTTGTTGGGGCTGCTTCTTTCTCTTTCATATGATATGTGATTGTTTATTTCATATGCTGTTTTAATTATCCGGCATGACCATTAATGAAGACATCGACCTTCAATTTGGGCGACAACTTTCATTTTTTCTCCTTTACTAGAATTTTTCATGTGTAAAATCTTCTGTATGCCATGTTTTCCCTCTTGGATGCCTTGTGTATGTAGGGTTGTGGCTTTTGGCTTTGTATGTAAACCAAGCGATATTTTTCAGTTCTGTGAATGAGCATTGCATGCTCTGTATATGATCAGTTGTTTGATGCTTTTGTACGGTGTTTCTTGGTTGTGGTTGTGGTCTCACATTGGCATAACCCCTCTATAGAGTCGTTGGAAGTTGACATTTCTGAGATAATTTTGATGCTTGCTCCTATACTCTGTCTGAGATAAGTTGAAATTCAAACTTCGTTTCATATTTTCTGAGGTCTCCATGTTCTTTTGTTGCTAGCTTGCATGCCTGAAACAAATTTAAATGAGAATTTTGTATCTATTTTTGAGTGTTGTTCTATATTTTTTTTCGCTTTCTATTTGGGATGTTCGTTACGGACATCATCATTGCATGATATTGGTATTTCTGTTACAGTCTTCTCTCATGTCATCGCTTGATGCTTCACTTGCTGAGGTGTTTTTTGCTATGCTGTTTTTTTCTCTCTTCCAAAATACAAACACTCTTTCAGGTGGTTATTATTAAACGCTCCTCTATGCCACGTGGTTCTCAACAAATAATTACAGAGTATTTCGTGTGACGGGAGTTGCAAAAGGCAATATTATTCTCTGAAGAAATTAAAGTCCATTTTTGATGATCAGCAAAAGGGAGAGGAGGTGGAAAGTTTTATTGGGCTATGGAGAGTGTCTACATATGCATTAATGTTGTATTCTAGGCGAACTGGGGTCAATAGAGGTGAAGCCTTTCACAGTGCCATCAAATAATGCCAAGATTCACTATTGATTGAGCTCTTCTGTTGAGTAGAAAGCCAAAATCTTTTAATTGACTTAGATTTAGAGCAGGAGAAGATGAAATTGAGAATGCGGCAGGGGACGCTAATAGAGATGATGTTTGAGTTTTGCGGTTGTTTTCCAATGTTGGGAGCTTTGGAAGCAGAGCCCATGTCTACTGCTTTGATCACAATCTCGAGCTTGTGCAAATTGGAAATGACCTCGAGTTATTCAAGCACATCTTGCAGGAGTGTTGTCGTTCACCCGCTTCATCAAGGAGGCTCTATTATGGTTTCTTTATTGTACATGACAGTTAAGAGTCATTTTTTTCTTCATTGGTGAATGATATTCTTTAGTATTGTTTTTTTTTAAATTCATGATCTTGTGGCAGTATCAATACGGAAGAAACTCACTTCTTATTCACGTGCATTATGAGTTTGTGCATCGCAAATGTTATATGAGTTTGTGCATCACAGATGTTACAAGAAGAATTCTATGAGGGTTGTGCAATGCCCAAATTGCCAGTGGCATGCGGGTATTTGTGAGGGTTTTCCTAAGCTTGGAGTCTGCAAAATCATCCTTTGGAGTAGAGTTTTCTAAAGAGATTCATTATGTTTTGTTGAATAAACAATATTGCTTTGTATATTCTCGATATGTTTTCTTATCATAACAGTAAAGGAAAGGACAAGCATTTACAACATTAACATGGTGGAAGGACAAAATTGCATGAGGTTGCAGAGATAAGTATTGCATGAAATTGAAGAGATCAGCATTCCTATAATGCTATGAGATTTACAGGCATTATTCTGAATCTCTTTGTGTATGTATGAAATTAGACCACAAAGAGATGAGTATTTATGATTATATTGCTCAAAAGAGATTATTTTTAGCATTGATAGTTGATTTTAATAATCTCTCTTGGTTGCAAGATGCAACAAGATAAGGATTATAGCTCCAGAGGGAGATGTTGAGCTTTAGAGGGAGATTTTAGCTTCAAAGGGAGGCTTCATAATTCAAAGGGAGTGCTTAAGAAATCGTTGTCATTCATCATTTATGATTGTGATGCCTGTGGTATCTGTAAATTTTGAGACTTAAATGGAACCAAGTCTTGCTTTTAGTATGCCTATTTCTATTCTTGTGTGAATAAATGAGATTGTAAGATCAACTTTGATAATTCTTTCACTACGCAATAGTGAACATCATGTTGAGAGAGTCCATGATGTCATCACATTGAGAGATTTCGTGATGGGTTGGATGTCATGGAATTGAGAGATTTCGTGATGGGAGTTGAATGTCATGTTGAGAGATTCTATGACAGTCCACGTTGAGAGAGTCCGTGAATAAAGGCTTAGCTATGAGTCTTACAAATCTTTTCATGTTGAGTGATTCCATGAATGTGAGTCTTACAAATCTTTTCATGTCGAGTGATTCTATGAATATGAGTCATTGTTATAAGTTTTCATGTTGAGTGATTCTATGAATATGAGTCATTATTATAGGTTTTCATGTTGAGTAACTCCATGAATTATGTTTTGAATAAAGGCTTAGCTATGAGTCTTACAAATCTTTTCATGTTGAGTGATTTCATGAATGTGAGTCTTACAAATCTTTTCATGTAGAGTGATTCCATGAATATGAGTCATTGTTATAGGTTTTCATGTTGTTATAGGTTTTCATGTTGAGTGATTCCATGAATATGAGTCATTATTAGAGGTTTTCATGTTGAGTAACTCCATGAATTATGTTTTGAATTCGTATGATCAGAATTTGTCATTGATATTTTTGTTTGCAGCTTTATTTGACTGTTCAGCTAAAGATCTCTCTCTTGCTAAGGAGTGTTAAAGTTTGTAGTTGCGATAGAGATTTGTATCTCTTGAAATCTGGACATTATTACCGTTATTGTCATCTTCAGCTGAAGAGGACACTTAAGTTTAATTTGTAATATTAAATGTAAATGATATGTGCCATTCACATGCATTGAGGCATGAATATTTGAAGAGTCATAATTAATTAAGAAGGAGTTATGAGAATCTCAAGAGACCTTGTTATATATTTGCATCAAGCAAAGGATATTGTACGTTTGAACTTTTATTATCAATAAAGATATGTTTTTGTTGTGTGGCTGGGTTTTTCCCTTCATTCTAAAAGGGTTTTCCCAGGATATTTCAGGTGTTGCTTGTTTCAGTTTTGTCTTCTTATTGCTGGTTATCTTTATGGATTTTTGGGCTGCAGATTTAACACATTGATTCCACAACTGTTATTAACATATCCATGATATTGAATCTAAAACGTGAAAGAAACTCGAGGATCAAAGAGTAAATGGTATGAAGATTATTTTTGGAATTTTCTTTCAATTTCACTCAGCTGCAACCAAAAAGATGTTTCTTCCTTGCGGTTCCCATGTTCATCAATTCTGTGACTATTTATAAATATAATAAGTGATCGGTCAATAAATTTGATCTGAAATGTCAAAGAAAAACCCTTACACCATTAATAAAAAATATAAAAAAAAACTTCGGGATTTTCTTCCAGTTTGAACCCTCTGCAACCAAAACAAGATGTTGGTGTGAAGATTCAGTCTCCATCATACAAATCCCCTTTATTGATTCTGCAACTGTTACTAGCATAGGCATCAATTGATCAGAAGATTTCAGACATTAGGGCTGATACCGAATGCAAATCAGTAATCTAAAGAGTGTCATTCTTTTGCAAGGCAAGGCAAGTGCACAAGCACTTAACATTTTGAAACTTATTGGTCATAACATTTCAGGAGTAGCATAACTATATGTGCCCATAACACGAATGGAGACATGGGTTTCATCTCCTTGAGGTCCATCTTTGGCAAGTGAAAAATCAGATAGCTTGGCTATATAATCCTGCACAGAACAAAGACAATAATTCAGTCCAGGCTAAAATAAAGCAAGTCTGAGCACTACAAATAGATTTAAAAACTACACCTCAAGATAAACTCACTATATGTGACCAATTCAAACATAAAAAGAAAGAAATATATTTGTACAGTGTTTATACCTTTGAGCAGGGGAAGCAAAGAACTTGAACTCCATTTCCCTGGGCTAGTACCAAAGACATTTGCCTAAACTGCTAAAAAACATTCCATAAAAGTGGATCTCATGTCTCAGTGAGGTGGCATCACTGAGACATGAGATTGCTTAAAAAACCCCTGTAATCTCAGGGTTGCAGGGGGGTTGACCATAGCCCTGTGAACAATATAAAATTGAGGCATACTTCTTTCGTTCTGATGGTGGATCACAAGTATGATACAAAATAGTGAAGCAAAAACTATTACACAATTGAGTCAAGAAACTTCAGATGATCTCATAGATTATGGAAATTGACTCTTTCTTATTGAGGCACAGCTAGCAAGATTATAAATCTACTACGGCATAAAAGCTAAATTACCACAAGTATTCGTTGGGGTTCTCTAGTAACTCCAAAAAGAGGAAATAAATCATCAAGTTTGAACAGATGAATGAATTGGTAGCGCTTGTACATGCCTAAAGAAATTGTTTAAACCCAAAATTTATTACTTGTTATAGCTTACTTCCAGGCTATTAAAAAACATGTCCTAAAAAATCATTGAACTCCATATTCGATTACAGCTAATCTGTAGCATCATTGACCTTTAAATTATAAGATATATCTATTAATCTCTAGTCTATTGTAAATGACCACGGCGAAATGTCCAACTCAAACTAGTTCTTTTGAAATTTCTATCCTTAACTGAAATGGAAACAGGTCATTGTAATGCTGTTATTCAAGCGTTGCCTTATATTAAAATTAAAAACAATACAATCTTTTAAAAAAAGGCACAACCACAAAACTCTAGTCAGGCAGAGACCAGAACGTAGAAGTAAATAAAAATACTAAGAAGCTACTGCTGCACCGCTCTAGGACAATAAACCAGGCTTGCCCTTGACATATTCAGTCATAATCTGCTCTTTCCTCCTCCCAACAACTTTTCCATGTTTAAATCAAATCATCCACAAGAATGTTCGGCAGCTTCACCTCCAAATGCATGATGCTGGAGGTTGACTCCTCCAACCTCCTGCACGTGCAATCTGCAATCTGCAGGCCGACGAGGTATGTAATTTTTCAATTAATTATGGTGGTTTAGTAATGCCCAACCAACCACCATGTGCATATGTACGTGCCCTTCAAATGAGCCTACAAACCTAGGAGCATGCCACATTTCCCACCTTCACAATGAAGTGAATTGAATCAATGCAAATACTATTGACAATATGTTTCTACTCATTGCCCATTGTTTTTTTGGGTCGTGGTTTCTACACGTTTGTCACTATTCTCTGCTGCTTATAATTGGCTGCCATAATGTGCTGGTCAAATTAATTTTTTTAAGCATTTCTTATTATAATACTCCATGTGTGAATTTTTTATTATCATTTTTTTTTCATATTTCAATTAATGTTTTATATATTTGATAGTGAAGAAGACTAATATTAAGAATAAATATAACATATTACGATTGATAGAGTTTAAGATAAAATAATTACTCTATTCACAGTGCTGTAATGTGGAAAATGTATATGCTGCTCTGCTAAAAAGGGTTGCAGAAAGCCGCACTGTAATAGATTGAAAAATATCTGTCAATAATACTACTATTGATTTTTCCAATACCGAATTACCATTTTTCGGTTGATAGAAGATGAGTCTATTCTGAACATTTGTCTTGTGTATTGGTTGTCATGTAGTACGGTGAATGAGTTGTTACTAACAAGTTCAATGTGGGTTTGGAAGTCAAACTATCACAAGAGTCTTAAATTGTTTTGCTGGGTGTAATCCATAACTTTTGAATATCATGATCTTCAATTTCGTTTGCTGGAATAAATTTAAATTGGTAAGCTTTTAATAGACCTTAACAAGATTTATCCAACTGCCACTTCCATTACTGAAACAGACATATGAGCCTGTAGCATCTTTCAACTTGCGAAAGTAAAGTGATGAATACTCAGGCCAAAGTAATAGAAGATGCAAATGTTAACTCGATAGATTAGTTATAACACATCTACTCTTCCTTATGGCTTCTACAATTCAGAGAGATTGCTCAATTTATTGGAAAATAGGGAATCAATCCTAAAAATTAACACTTTATCAAACTCCATTCAAAAACTTCACAGAATTCAGGGTAATTAGTATACAGTCTTACTATTTTGGTTGCTGATACTTTTTGTGTCTTCTTTTGATGAACTAAATAACAATCTTGGAAAAGATGTCAAAACTTGATTCCTAAAGTAGGTTTCAAGAAACATATATGTTTATTGGAATTTAGATTAAAAGGAGAGGTGTTTACATTCATGTTCTTTAAGGATAAGAAGTTGTATATATACATTTCATTTGTATAAAGTTTTTTTGGTTTTTAATTTTATAGACAATGATTTTAGTGTTATAGGTCATGCAAATAACATAACAAAAGCTTCAAAGTTTAGAAAATTAAATATGTTAACAAAAGGCTTCAAAGTTTTAGAAAATTAAATATGTTGCTCCTACTCCTGTTTGGCGTCAATAAATGAAAACATGTGTAAAGATATTCAAATTTATAATTTATGTATACTTACCTGTTTTTTGGTTCATTTTTCAATTTAATAGAACGTAACCTAAATCATGTTAAGACAAAAAAACTCAAGGTCTCAAATCAAACAAACTACTAAGCTCATCATTTAGTTTGATGCATTATATCTAATTAAATTTTTTCCATGGCATCTGGTAATCCATTTCAAGTTCACAGTTCAATGAACAACTTGATTCAACTCTTAGCTCAAAACCCACCATGCTAGAGGCAGGAACTTTGGTGATTGCGCCCCTTGTTAATACTGTGTCTTGATGATTTAATCAAATCATGCTGCTTTTAAGTTTTGTTTGCATGCAATTTAATGTTTGTTAATCTAGGCAAGTTTATTTGCTTTATTGCAGTGATACATCTGTGATTAAGTGTTTTATTAGAGTGGTTTTTTCCCGGGTCGTACAAAATCACAAGGTACAGACCAATTTAGTAATCAAAATTTGATGGATCAATAGAACACACAATGGTATTCAGAATTTGATGGTTAAATACAACACGTGATTCTATTAAGCTCTTTCTTAATGGTAACTCATCATTACATTGACATCAACAAAATTTAAATTAGCTATACAAACCATAAGTCCTAAGATTGTGGGGTCAAAGTTAAAAGTGTATTATACAAGTACACCATTTGAGATGTTGCTTGCCTAGAAAGATACAAATGTTATTCTTATAGTTTTGTATTCAATTTTTGTGGTTTTATCTTGGGTCTTACAGAGTTAATTTTCAGATTTTATTCTTATAGTTTTATGTTTGATTATTGATTTTCTTTAAAGTTCTTGAATTACTATTGCATTAACTAGCTCACTCGATCTGTCATGATATATTCCTGTATACATGTCATGCATATTACTGCAGATATACAGGTTTTTACATTCAAATATTTTACATTCAGTCACTGGTCATTTAAAATTGATTTCCATAATTTATTGTCCTGCATTTTTAAAAACTACACTAGACTCAAGTTTGAAGGACCTAAGCTCTGGTATTTTAGTCCACCATGCTTCTTTTCACCTGGTTTATGGTAAATTTGTTTCACGATTCAATTGAGAATTGCTAATTAAGCGTTTTTTTAACTCAATGTCAGCATCAATGGCAAGGAAAATCTATTTAAACCAGGGAATTGGAGTCGGGGGTTTCCGAAAGATTTACGGTGGCCGTAGAAGGAATGGCGTTGCTCCACCACATTTTTGTAAAAGCAGCGGGTCTATTGCTCGACATATACTCCAACAATTGGAAAAGATTGGCATTGTTGAGATTGATCCTAATGGGTGAGTGCTTTCATATGTTTTTACTTTAGTTAGCTTATTTGTGATTTTGCTCCGAGTGTTCTGTTCTATATGGTCTCCAATGTTTTGACAAACAAATTTGTTGTGCATTTCAGTGGAAGACGGATCACTTCCAATGGCCAAAGAGATCTTGACCAAGTTGCTGGTCGGATTGCAGTTGCTGCACCCTGAGCAATATGAGATTGGATCTGTGCTTTTCACAAAGCAATTTCAGCCTGTTCATGTTTAGTTGAATTTATACAGATCTAACTACTTTTTTAGGCCTATTATATTTTGCGGAAATGCTTCATTGAATGATGTTTGAGAAAACTGGGTTGCATTCAAGTTATGACTTAAGAATGTTTTGTAATTGGTGGATGTCGGATCAGGAATGGTCTGGATCAGATTATTTTTAATCCGGAGGAAGATGTGTTTTTTCATGTTATTAATTAATTATTATCTTAACAATGATAGTTAATGCCATTTTCTAAATTTTGGGGCCGCTTGGTATTCTTTGAGACTATCAGATAATTTCCGTGTTACCGTTAATGCTGAATTTTATTTAATATTAGTAGTTTCAAATATTTAGTCATCGTTTCCAATGTTGGGATCTCCACTGTTAATTTAGTTTCGTTTAAACTTGAAGGCTTTAAACACGATACCAGTACAGATCAGAGATCCATCCTTTTTTAATTTGTCCAACTTGTTTTCATTCACAGCTTGTTCCTAACAGTTATTGTTTTCTAAAGAAAACCCGAGCTTGTAACTATTTGCTACTGTTAGTTTTTGCAATTAATTTTGTGCCCTAGTTGATTTACAATGTTGCCTGTTAAGATAATGTATTTGAAGTCTGTGGTCTTACATATGTTAAAAAGTTATTTGGTAAATCAAGCAAAATGGATATGTGCCTAACTGTATCAAATCACAAGTTATATATCTGTCAACTTTAAGAATTATCTGATATTGAAACCATGGGAGGGAGTAGGTTTTGATTTGGTGTGCTAGTCAACAGGACAGATCCATTGAATGTCTCTAGAATTAATGAATTTTCTGCTGTAGAAATCTGCAACAGGAGGTGAGGTGATGTGCTGTCTTCATTGTTTACTTTGGTTGAGGTGGGTTTGTGTGTTCTCATTGAGTTAAAATGAAAGATCTCCAGGAGTAGTGATTTCCAGTTGGTTGTATATGAGTAATTCACATTTGTCTATGCCTTAACACTTATTAGCTATAGCAGCTTTTGACCTAGGCAAATGCATGTGGAATGTGTTCTTGTGGACACATCATCAAAAAGCTTTTGTGACGACATAAGATTTTACACCAGTGATTCTGAGTACTCGTACCTATTCATATCACCAAGATGCAAAATTTTAGTCTTTGATCACGCGTGTGGATTTTTGCCAGGCTGAAGATACTATTTAAAATTTTAGAACGATTGGTAAATGTTTTCATGAAAGCAAAGGATTTTAGAGTCTCGTCTGAAACATTGATGCAAAATCACTCCACACCCCTGCTGTTTCCAAAGTCATTTTTCTCGTTTAGCACATGCTAATATCATGGGGTCTGGTATACCCTCTTATTTGAATATAACACATGATTTGAATTTATATGGTATGGCCGGCAGAACCAAGGTTGGTTGATTGTCATTTCATGTATTGATGCCAAACAATTCATGATTCGAAAACATGCCTACGTGTGATACTAAATATTCTTGGCAGGGTCTTGTTGATTGCAACTACTACGCCAGTCTTCATATGTTGTAAACAAGTTGACAGTGTTTTATTAGGCTGCTTTATTTCATTCGTTCCTTAGATAGGGACTCTAAGGAGAGATTGACGAATTTTATATTTTAATTATGCCACTTTATTGAATTGATGGTTGGAACAGCTGGAAAAGAAATGGACTACCATCAGAAGGGTGCTGGCCATTCTTTTTTTGAAAGCGATTAGATGAAGTTAAAAATAAAATTAATGCTTGAAAATGAAAGATCACAAATAAATAAGAGCCATCTTTTTCTGCTGTTTTATTTAAAGATATTTTGCCCTTTAGGTGCAAAGATGACACCACTGACTCTTGCCATAATTTGCATTTAATTTATTGTATCAGGCTATTTAAATGATGCCGCCATGCAGAGATATTTTACCAATGGTTGTCTTAGGTCTCAAGCATCTGTCCTGTTATTTATTTCTTTCTGATGATAACTTCAAGACGGAAAGCAGCTACTTGGTTTGAAACTAGACGTAGGCTCATAGAATGCAATTGTTACAGGCTGTGCCCAATCTAAGATGAATTAATGTGGAATACTATGTTTTCAGAATCCAAGATGGAAGGGCTGGATCAGGGGATGAACGTTCATCAAAGCATAAAGGATGCAGAAAATGTATCAGATTTTTTGTAGTGGCAACAATGCTTGTAGACACGTGTGAGATGTGGAGACACAAACAAGTCATGTGAATTGTTTGACTAATTGCTTCAATGAAATTTGGTCTCTTGGACTGCAATGTTTGAAGAAATAAGCAAATTTGAACTTTATGAAATGGCTTTAGAAAATTTCAATCAAATCTAATTGGCAGGAGTAAAGCTAGACACCACAACATTTACCATCATCCTAAACACTTGTGCCAAAATGGGAGCTATTGAAATAGGGAATGGAAATTCATCAAAGCATAAAAGATAGATGAATTTTGATAGGTACTGTACTTGTAACTACTCCTGTAGAGTTGTATGCAAAATGTGTAATCATGTACAAGGCACTTGAACCATTTGACAAAATGCTTCAAAGAGGTGGTATGATGGACTGCAATGATTACAGGATAATGCATAAATGATATGTCGTCGAAAAGGCTTTAGAAACTTTAATGCAAATACAATTTGCAAGTAGAATAGTGGCTCCACAACCTTTGCCGCATCCTCTCTGTGTGTTCTAAATCAGATGCTTTGGAACAGGGGATGGATATCCATTAAAGTGAAGTAGTAGGAGGATTATTGTCTAATAATATAGGTATAAATGCTGTAGTGCACGTTTATGCAAAACTTACTAGCATAGATAAGGTGCACAAAATGTTTGACAAAATGCTTCAAAGAGATGTCATCACTTGGAGTACAATTATTGCTGAATATATGCTAGATGTAGTAATTGAAAAGGCTTTAGAAACTTTCAATAAATGCCATTGGCAGTTGTCTAGCCAAATTCCACAACCCTTACCATCATCTTTCTCTTTCTGTCCTAAATTAGGGGGCTTTGGATCAGGGTATGGACATCCATCAAAGCATTAGGAATATATGCATTTTGTCAGATGTTGCAACTGTCCTAGACATGCATGCAAAATGTGGAAGCATTTAAACTATTTGACAGAATGCTTGAAAAAGATGCAATCTCATGGAATGCAATGATTGCCGAGTGTACACAATGAATTTGTTGAAAAGGCTTTAAAAGCTTTCAAGCAAATGCAATTAGCAGGCGTCAAGCCTAATTTGACAGCCTTTGCCAGTATCTTCCTTGCTTGTGCCAAATTGGGAGATTTGAAACAAGGTGTGAACATCCATCAGAACATTATGCAAGGGGGAATTTTGGCAAATATTATTATTGGAAATGCTCTAATGTGGAGGCATACACAAGGTATATGAACTTTTTGATGGAATGCCTCCAAGAGATGTCATCTCATGGATTGCAATTGTTGCAGGATATGCACAAAATGGATTTTGCAAGGATGCTCGCTAAACCTTTGAATTAATGCAGCAGTCTGTAATATATCCTAAATGGGATTGAGAGAGAGAAGAAGAGGGAGAAAGGAAAAGAGGGAGAGTAAGGGAGGGCGGGGGTGTGAAGGAAGTGGATGGGATAAGGAGAGTAGGATGGGTGAGAGCTTTGATTGTGTTTATGTGTGTGCAGCCATGCAGGTTTAGTGGATGAGCACTGTACATACTTCAATAACATGATTAACCCTAATTGCCATCCTATTCAATGTCATCCAATTGAAAGAGACACTTTAAATTCTGCATACTAGACACAAATCCCCTGAAGACTACTCTTTGTATCTTCAATTATTCCAGCCCTGCAATCCAAAGAACAAAGCTTCACAAGGTAATGAGTTGACTATTTTATCTCTTTGAGGCGATCTGTGCATCTTGGGTGCACTCTAAACTATTTCATTAAGATGTCATTTAAACCTGTTATTATTACATGTTGACAACATGTGATGGAAAATATTAAAATCCGGACAACCATGTTTTGGTTTCCTTAAGTAACATGCAACATGTATTTAGATGACTTGTAATGTTTAATTTGTTATTATCGTCGTTAAATTTAATTGTGTATGTTGATTTCTCAACTTGGATATTTTGTGCCTTGCAATATAATAGAGAGCTCTATAAATACCATGCAACACTTACCATGCCACATTATGCATCAATGACTTACTTAAAGCTCAAGCCAAAATATGTGGATGTATAAAATAGATTCAAATCATCCCCTAATTTTTTTTGAAGGATTCAAGAAGATGGTTATAATTTAAATTCAACCTATTTGCACGTGGTCTAGAGAAATAATTTTAGAGTCAAACGTATAGATGACATAGATTCAAGACACGGCCCACATAATACATTTAAAGCATTTATAAGCTTCTCTTTGTATCAACATATTATTAGTCCCTGCCTTATGTTTTCCCCCCTCCAATTGTTTTTTTCAAACAAATAAACAGTCTGATTCTAAAGTTTTGAGCTGTTTATTTTTAAAATCATTTATGATGAGTAAGATTCTTGTTTTTTGATTGGTTGAAGCCTAATTTCCTGGGCATAAATCCAATTTTTGGATTTGGAAAATTTAGAAAAAATCCAACTGATAAGAGTGCAATTAATGAACAATTGCTTTTTGTAGACACGAGGCAAAAAAAGATCAATCGTGACCACAGACCAATTTATCAATGGAAATATAAAATATCAATGGAAATGAAGTTTGTCAGAATGCATTTAATGCAAATTGAAAATGTAGCTTACCTTGGATATGACTGGATTGAAGAGACAGATGATTGCCCGGAGAAGACACGATACCCTTGCTTTGTGATCGAGATGGATGCCGTCGTCTGAACTGAATCATCTTCCATAATGGCAGTGTGCATTGACGCGTGAGGCAATAGAACCCCCCACCCATAACTATGTAGAATCCCTTCCCGCTTTATGGCATTAGCCTACGGGCCAACGCCTATGTGCCGTGATGCGAAGGCAATGGAATCGACTGGCAAATCAACAGAGTTTCTGATGTCTGTGCTACTGTAGATGCTACTATGGTACTGTGCACCATTTCCAGCCATTGTGTTTGCTTTAAAACTCTGCAAAAACAATCAATGGGCTTAGAGAATGAAAGATTTGCGCTGGATAATGCTATGAAAGAAGTACTGTCTCCTGAAAGAGCCCTGTGGCAGAAGCAGATAATGAATAAAATTCATTTGCTTTAGAGAGATTCAAGCAGCATTAACTCCACCCACTCTGCATCCTTTGACTACAGCAGGCAATCTTCAGTCGACTCTTCTGATTTGAGTAGGCATGGATCTTGTCCTAGCGTAGAGAACAATAAAGAGGATTTGGTCCCAATACTTTATGACCAAATTATAAGAACCCACAGATTTGGTTTCTTATTTTTTGAACTTTGCAAATAGTTTTGTTGTATTGAAGAACTTTGGTAGAGTCTACATTATTATATCAAATGCCCTTTGTTACAGATAGCCTTTTATAACTCGAACAATTCTAAATCATCCACCCATTCACTGCCTTCCCAAACAATTTCTACATCTACAACCCCATTATGATCCCATAAGGCAGGGACTCCAGCTCGCAAAGAGCTCTTGTTAGTATAACTATGTCAAGTATATACCCCTTAGTCATGATTGATCTATAAGGAAAGCATGTTGAAATTTTACAGTTCAATAGGCTAATTAATGAAATAAATTCAAGAAGTCATTGACCTCTTTGTGAGAACAAAAACAAAAAGTAATGTTGTGGCCTTCAATCCATGCATATTCAATGTGCCTTAATCAAGGTTTAGTTCTAATGTCATACTTTCTTTTATTAGCTCATTTCTTTACACTTTCTATTAATATTTCTTATATGCATTTCAAAATCAATATCCCATACACGCCTCCACACACTAAACCTAAAAATTATCTATATCTCATTCCTCCATAATGCAGGGAAAAAACCATATTATACACCACATTTAAATCACAAACGAAACCATAGTACTGGCTTTCCATAAATATTAGAAACATACAATTCTTCTATCCAACTTTTTATCTACTTTTTCAAGAAACATACCTTATATTAGTGTAACAATGCTTCTTTATTGCATCTTTATCCATGTCATAATATTCTTGTCTTTTATTTTAATGTCATCTTCATAAACATGGTAAATGCATTTGAACATAATGTCTCTAAAGAAGAAAACACTCTTATAATGTGCGAGTGAAAATAAATGCAATGAAATTTATTGGACTCTTTCTCAAGGCAGAAATGTGGTAAATACATTTGGACATAATGTACCCTAAAGAAGAAAATACTCTTATCACGTGAAAGTGAAAATAAATGCAATGAAGTTTATTGGACTCTTTCTTAAGGCAGAAACTTAGTAAATGCATTTCAACATAAGGTGACTCTAAAGAAGAAAATACTCTTATCATGTGCATTGCCTCATTGTGTCTTCAATTTCATTATATTTGACTCCAATTATGGACTTCACAACATGAATTGCAGAGACATACAAGTAGCTATAAGATGAATATTCTCATCTTTGACACGTGCACATCTTTTGATGCTAATATTTATTATTGAGACTACGTTGAAGGATATCACTTATCTAAAACTTGACTTGTTAACATTACCTTTTTACCTTCATGCTCAATACCTATGCATTTCATCTACTAATTTACTTAATCTTGATTCTAAATGCATTGCATTTTTTGGCTTGGTCTTAAATCTAAACGAATTAGTAGTATTGCAAGGAATTTTGACGCTTTGTGTCTCTTATTCAAGCGAGCATCTTATTTTATTTAGTGGAAATATTATTTTTTAAGTGACACACATATAATAGATAGCTATAGTTATTTATTTGAGATAAAGAGTTGTTTATATCATATGTTAATGAATTTATTTATTTATTTTACTATAATATTTATAAGTTATCATGTGATTAATTATTGATCCATTTTTAGCCGATAGGCTATTATACTGTAGACTTTGACTTGAAAGTAGGGTGTCTTACCCAGAAAAATATTCAAGGTTGTCAAAGCTCTACAATTTTTCTATCAGAAAGGTGAAATCAAATGGTACGATTCCTATCGGGAATAAGATTTGTAGTGCTCCATCCTACCGGTAAATCATTTGACTAATTTTTTTTGGTCGGATTTAAGCAGGCCAAAAAGGTCCACACATCGTGCTTTGAACCTAATCCAATGAATACAATTTCACTTTCAAATCTGAAAAGAAATACTCCAATATTTCCATGGCAAAGATGGTCAAATATGGATAACTATTAGATAACTAAGAGCGGGTGGGGGGGGAGAGGGAGGTGTGCGAATCAGTTATGTTCAGTTATTCTACCCCTTCAAACTCTTTAGTACTAAAAAAACTTCATAAACATCATAAGCATATACTCAGTGATCGCATTCAACTTCTTCATTAACTCACACAATCAATTAACTCCAAACTATCCATTCGATGTTTCTATTATTACTGACTGATAGTAATATAACTTAGTTGTTACTGATTATTTATCTAGTTGCTACAGAATTTCATTAAAAGTAAATAACATGAAATCAATTTGTAACATAACAACAATCACACATTTGATGCCAAGATTTTTAACATGGAAACCATGTAAATGGTAAAACCACATGGGATTGACAACCCAAGATTTTCACTCTTTTGAAGTGAGCCTTGCTAGGAACCAACCTTTTTAAAGGTGTACATACACATTGTTAATGTGACCTTGTTAGAAGATTTATACCAAAAGATCATGTAGACTTCCACTTCTTGGTCATGTCTAAAGAGTGGCCTTCTCTAAAGGACTTATAAACACCACTAATCAATGTTACCATATAGGATTCCACAAACTTGTTAAGTCCACTCGATTAAGAGATTTTTCTCTTACAATTATGAGATAGTAATCTTAGTCTCTTTCTGATCTCTATCCTCAAATCTCTCTACTTGGTTGATTCACACCTTCAATCTTTCACTTAGCCTTGACTCTGTTTTGATCTTCTCTCTTCTTTGCTTGGTTCACCTGACACTTCTTTCTTCTTCAAAAACTTCACACTTTCTCCTTATCATTTCATCAACAACATCAACATCCAACTAGCAACCAAAATGCTTGTTCAACCACTCCTTAAATAGTAGTATTTGTGCTTCTAGATTCTTCCAATTATTTTTTCTCAGTCACAATTGTTGATCTCAGGTACATTGCATTTAGTCATTTAGAAAATAGAACTTTCATAGAACTTTGTGCTCATCCTTATCCTTCTTCAATATACATCATCATATTTTCACAGAATTTTTTCAACCGTAGATCTTGTAATAAACTTTGACTCATGCCTTTGAGCTTCTCAAACATATTCTTCATTTCGACCAAAAGTCAGCCTCAGATTCTAGCTTTATAAACTTGTTCTTCTTTTTGTTACTCGGTGATCAAAACATTTCACTCAGGTTAAACATCACCCGATCAATTCTAAACTCGCTCAGGTAACACTGATCTTTGTCTTTTCTTAGCCAAACACTTGGTGAACACTGTTTTCACTTAGTGAACACTATGTTCCTTCTTTCATCTTGTCACTTAGTATAGCTTGTGTAGCTCATTGCATTACAATGTTACATGATTATAAACTAATCAAACCTATGTTACATTATCAATGTCCAACTCATTCAAGTGCCCATTGAATACCATACTTATCAACTCTATCATCATCATACTTTCTTTAAATCCTTTTCATCAATCGAGTCAATCTCCCCCTTTGGCATTAATGGCAACACATAGCATATGATTTTACATTACAAAACATTACATAAGATAATCAAATGTATGCATTGACAACAATACAACTTTTCAATTCTTTATCTTCATCATCAAGTTCTCTATATTAGATTTTCTCAACTAGTGTACTCGATTTGTATCTTCCATAGAAAAAATATTGATCAACATTTATCCTCCCTAGAATATGATATTTTTAATTTCAGCTTCGACTGTTATGTCTTTGATTCTTTCATTTCACTCCCTCTTTGCATAAAATTCATCCAATCATCTTCATCTTCTTCCCTTTGATAGCAACAACTCTTTTCCTTTCTCAATCTCTTCTTTGTGGTTCTCCCCATATTCATTCTCTCCTCTTTTACTGATATTGTTTCTTGGTATGCTTCTCCTATTATAGATTCTCTTCCTTGTGTACTACCGATATTCTCCCCTTTTGGTATAGTACTCCCCCTTAAAGATTCTATTCCCCTCTAATAGAAATGACAAAGGTAACTATAAGTTCCAATGTGAGACTTATAAAACCTTATAGTTATCATTCTACCTTGCATGTATTGTTTACATCAGTTCCATCTTAGTCATCTTCATAACTTTAGGAAACTCCTAAAGAGTAAACTCTTGCATCGACTCCATAAATATATTTCTATTCATCCATGAATTGATGCAACATGCATCTTCACCTAGTGAATTTCAGAGAGGGTAGGACCCCTAGTTTACCTCTTAGATATTCAAAAGCATCCTTAAGCAATGGCTTAATAAGTATGTCTGCAATTTACTCTTTAAACTTCGCATATTAAAGGCTTGCTTTTTTTTCTTGTACTTGCTCCCTCAAATAATGATAGTTGAATGATATATGCGTTGTTTTTGCATGCACTACCAGATTCTTTGATATATTTATTACACTAGTGTTATCACAATAAATAGTAACAAGATCGATTATCTCTTCTTGCATACCTTCCAAGAATTGTTTAATCCATACACTATTTGAACAATTGATTGTAGCAACAACATACTTCGCTTTAGCAATAGATTGTGAAATACAATTTCGTTTCTTGCTTATCCATGTAACTAATCTTTCTCCTAAAAAGAAAGCTTCACTACTTGTGCTTTTTCTATCATCCACATTACCAACCCAATCAACATCTTTGTGGGCTTTAATATTAAAGTTATCACCTTTCTTATACCATAAACCATAATCTTCAGTGGCTTTAAGATATTTGAATATCATCTTCACAACATTCATGCGTGTCTCCTAAGGATTAGATGAAAACCTTGCAACTATACCAACAACATGTGTAATATCTGGTCTACTATGTACAACATATTTTAGTTTACCAATCATTGGTCTATATTGTGTTTCATTTACTTCTACAGATGTATCTTGCTTTGATAATTTCACTCTAGTCACCATAGGTGTATCGATTGTCTTAGATTCATCCATATCAAATATCTTCAAGGTTTCCTTTACATACTTAGATTGAGTAACATGTATACAATTCCTTGTTTGGTGAACTTGTAATCTAATGAAATTTTTGATTTCACCAAACATTGACATCTCAAATTTTGTACTCATTTGATTAGCAAATGTCTTACATAATATTTCATTTCCTCCAAATATAATGTCATCCATAAATATTTCAACAATCAACACCATATCATCAGATTCACATTTCAAATATAGATTATTGTTCTCACTTATTCTAGTAAGTCTAATCTTTATCAAATAAGAATATAACCTTTCATACCATGCTCTCAGTGCTTGTTTCAATCCATATAAAACCTTTTTCAATTTGCAAACCGCGTTCCTCTGATAAGGTTTAATGAATCCTTATGGTTGTTCTATATAGACTTCTTCCTCAAGTATTCCATTTAGGAATGCAAATTTGACATCCATTTGACAGGCTTATGAACTTATTTTAGGTATCATAGGACAACAATGTTCTTACTCCTTCTAATCTTGCCATAGGTGCAAAAGTCTCACCATAATCTATTCCTTCTTCTTGAGCATAATCTTGCAAACTAGTCCTATCTTGTTTCTTACTACTTATCCATTTTCATTTAGCTTGTTCCTAAAAATCCATTTTGTTCCTATCACATTCTTGTTTGTAGGCCTTGGTATTAATGTCCATGTATTTTTCTTCTCTATCTAATCAATCTATTTATTTGTAGCATTTATCCAAATTTAATTTTCCAATGCAACCTTAACTGTTCTACTTTCTAAATCAACAATCAAATATGTATTATCTCTTAAATTACTTCTTGTTTGTACTATAGCACTTCCGTCACCAATAATTTGTTCAGTGGAATTATTATTTCTTCATATTTTGTCAATATAGGTTCAATTCTCTAATTTTCAACACATTCTTCACTCGATAGGGGCTCAACTTCTTGCTCAGGGTGTATTGTTTGGTGTTTGGGTAAAGTAGTCTATGACTCGAGTAATATTATCTGATGCTAGCTCTTGGTTGTAGCTCAAGTAGCATGTCTAGTGCCACTTAATACACATACAAAAACTTATTGTAATCTTTTGGTTACTTTTTTCTTTCCATGTCATTCTTATCTACAAACTCATCAATCCTCACATTTACAATTTCAACCATTTTGTTAGTAGCTTTGTTCAAACACATAAGCTTTGCTCTTAGATGAATAGACAAGGAATTTACCTCTATCTCCTTTTAAATCAAATTTACCATTCTTGCATCCTTGTGAATGTAACACCTAATTCCAAATACTTTGAAATAACTTACATTAGGTGTATGACCATACTAGAGTTCATAGGGTGTTTTGTTTGTTCCTTTCTTTAACTAAGTATAAACAACAATACTAACAACTTATCTCCATAATTTTTGTGTGATTCAATTATTGATGTCCTTGTAATATCTTCAATGGATTTGTTTCTTCTCTCAGCAATACCATTTTGTTGTGGTGTCCTTAGTGGAGATAATTATCTTTTGATACCACTCTCAACACAACAGTTAGTGCATTCAATAGACATAAACTCACCACCTCTATCAGATCTTAAATCTTTTAATGAGTTACTTGTGAGAGTAATAAAATATTTTCTTATTAATTAAATCATATTAATTTAATTATTAAGTCACTTATTATCTCTAGTTTACTTAAGCTAAACTTTGGGCATATAATAATTAATTCTTTTATTAATTATTATCATGCAGCCTAGGTTAGTTACCTGTTAGGGTTTTGATCTCCCTTTATGAGGATTGATCTCTTCATAATTTATTCATTCAATTTTGATAATAGCAATTTCTCTTTTTCCTCATCAAGACTGTCTCATCTATGGATTTGGAAATTCTAGCCTCCATAGCTTTTGCTTCTCTCTTCTGTAATAGGTATTTGCATGCAGCTGATTCTTGGGAGTTGCGGGGTTGAGCTTTCATCAACTTAAACATGGTATTAGAGCTCCAGATCTTCATGCCCCTATTCTATTTATGAGAGGTTTTGTTTGACTTTTAGATTTGTGCTTTTTCTTTCAAAGGGTTTCATTTTTTAGAGGATTTTTGTATTGGATTTGGCAGGCACTGATTTTTTAGTAAAATTTGAGCAAAAACAGACATCACCACCCAAAAACCTCTATTTTCATAAACAAATTTTCCAATTTGGACAGTTGGAATATGAGGCAAAACAAATTGCTCTCAAATTGGGCACGTTTCTTGAGGCAACGATTTAATTATTTTTTGACATAGAAATTGATATTTTTTGGTATGCAAATCAAGATTTTTGGAATGTAAATCGAGATTTTTCAGTACACATGTCACAATTTTTTGTACAAAAATTGAGATTTTTTGATGCAAAAATAAAAAAATTTGTATGAAAATTGAGACAATTTTGGTACAGAATAGACACACTTCTCGAGGTAATTTTGTACTGTGGATGCATCTCTCGAGGCATTTGGCATGGATCTTGAGGTGGTACATATTTTTATTTTTCCTTTCCAGTGCTTTTTTGACCTACATGTGGTTTTTTTGCCATAACTTGGTCATTCAGACTCAGTTTTTTGCAAATGAGATATCGCTGGAAAGTTGGTCCAGAGCCAGTTATAGTGGTGTAGGTTAGTTTTAGTTTTGGTATTTTTTGATGGTTTTTTAGCTGTCAAATTTAGGAGTTCTATTTTGCACTTCAGGAGACATATTTTGAGACATTCTATTATCCAAATTTTTCTCCAGGCATATCCCATTCAATTTTTTGCTTTTTTGCACTCTGGTGGATATCTTAGTTATTTTAGGTTTAAAGATCGATTTTGTTATTTCAAACAATTTTTCATGGGTTCTATTATCTATTGTATCAACCTTATATCTCTTTTGATCTTTGTTGACATCCTCTTGTAATATTTTTCCAAATGCACTGAGATAAAGTACCATTGTATTGCATTTTGAGATCTTGCACATCTTTGTGTTTTTGTTGTACTCACACTACATTATAAAGTGCCTTGGGGGGTTTCATGTTGGCCATATTCGCCATCTTCCTTTGTCAAGTGAGTGTTTCTTCCATGATATTAGCCTCATGATGTGTCAATGACACATGCTATTATACGTGTTTGTACTTCTTTTGCACTCTCGATGTTCATGGTTCTTCTTTCTGCAGGAGGTATTGTATTTATTTTCAGTTTTCATGTCTTACCTCTCAACATTATAGGGGGGTTATGTTGGTTCTATTGCTTTCTTGGTTCGATGGAATGAGCTATGTATTTAGTATTTGATCCTATGTACTAGGTGATTGCAGTGGCTAGATACCTATGCATTTTGATGAGATGGATCATTTACCATATAGGCATTCTTTTGTTCATGTTTTTTGAGGCCATGAAGATACCTTCCATCTTTGATTGATCATCTCTTTAGATGTAGTCTTCTCTACATAGTGGAGGTTCTTCAAATCAGCAGTTTGACAGTGTTTGCAGCTTCATGCTTCAGTGGTGTTCTTCATGATCATCCTTTTGTTCCTATCTTTTGGAATATTCTTTCCATCTCTTTTTGGAGTAGGGTTTTTATCATGTGGTTTTCTCTATTTCTCCTCTTTGCAAAGATTTGGTTGTGCTTGGGTATCTCATCAGGCCTTGTTGTCGAGACCCAATTCTTCTTTCAGTAGTAATTTCTAGGTTTTTAGCTACTCCCTAAGTTTATCTTAAGGGGGGGTGTTAGAGTAATAAAGTATTTTCTTATTAATTAAATCATATTGATTTAATTATTAAGTCACTTAATTTCTCTAGTTTATTTAAGCTAAACTTTGGGCATATAATACTTAATTATTTTATTAATTATTATCATGCAACCTAGGTTAGTTACCTGTTAGGGTTTTGATCTCCTTTTATAAGGATTGATCTCTTTGTAATTTATTCATTCACTTTTGATAATAGCAATTTCTCTTTTTTCTCATCAAGAATGTATCATTTGTGGATCTAGGAATTCCAGCCTCCATAGCTTTTGCTTCTCTCTTTCTATAACAGGTGTTTGCATGTAGGTGATTCTTGGGAGCTATGGGGTTGAGCTTTCATCAACTTCAACATTACAAATTTCTTACTCAACTCTAGCTTTATACCATTTGAACATATCAAAAGTATGTGATTTCACCTTCATGAATATAATAGTCATCATCCTAGAATAGTCATCAACAAACAAGATGAAATATATGTCACCATAATATCCTTTTGTACCAATAGGTTCACACAAGTCAGTATGCACAAGTTTTAAAATATCATTAGAAGTGTGTGTCTTCCTTGAGAAATTTTATTTTGTCATCTTACTGAGCTAACATTATTTATATATGATAATGCTAATGCTCTCCTTTGCAAGGTATCTCATATCCATGGTGACGACTCTTGGTTTATCTTGAACCTGTATGCCCCCAACTTTAAAAGAGAAAGGAAAGCCTTCTAGGATAAGATCTTTGCTATCATCACCAACAATGACATCAACAAATGGATCATCATGGGGGACTTTAACTCTCCTCTCACTGATGATGAGAAATGTGGTGGTCTTGCCCCGGATCAGGATAACAAGCTTGACCTCTCCAACTTCATCCTCAATCTAGCTTTCATGGATGTGGATCTCTAGGGAGGAAGATTCACTTGGTCTAACCAAAGAGTTGGTGGTGAATGTATCTAGGTTCATCTTGATAGAGCCCTCATCTCTCTTGGGTGGCTACAGACTCACTCCTATAGACTTTCCCTTCTCCCTAGAATAGGCTCAAACCATTCTCCTATTTCTCTCTCTGTCTCTCTTCTTGTTGTCAAAAGGATGTTCCCTTTCCATTTTGAGAAAATGTGGATTACCCACCTGGCTCTGGAATCCAAGATCTCTTCATGGTGGAATATTGAGGTCAAAGGCACTGCTATGTATAGAGTTGCCCATAAATTGAAAAATGTGAAGAGAAACATTAAGATCTAAAATAAGTTAGACTTTGGCCACATTTTCCAGGATAAAGACAAGAAGACTGACCAACTCTCTATCATTCAGGAAGAAATTCAGCATTCCAGATATAATGACTAGAATAGGTTGGAACAGAGGACCATCCTCTCTAATCTCCACAACATTATATCAAAGGAAGAACATTTTAGGAAACAAAGATCTAGAGTCAACTGGTTGAGAGAGGGTGACCAGAACTCAAGATTCTTCCACTTGACCACTCTTAAACATAGGGAAAACAATAGGATCTCTAACATTAAGAAGGGCCAGGCTCAATTATGCAAGGACGATGAGATTGTGGATGAAGCTGTTTAGTACTTCTCTTCCCTCCTCTCCAAGGACCCTTCTCTCTTGGCGCCTGATCAAGCAGACATTTTGTTTGCTATTCCTTCCTTATTGCAAGTGCATCACAATTCAATGCTGAAAGCTATTCCCTCCCTAGGGAAAATCTTTCAGGCTCTCAAATCTCTTCTGGGGGACAAAGCTCCTAGCCCGAACGGTTTCTTGACTTTCTTTTTCTAGGTCTATTGGGAGGTGGTCAATAGGGATGTGATTAAGGCTATTCAAGAATTCTTTGGAGCCAAAAATATTTTGAAAGAACTCAATGCCATGTTCCTGGTTCTGATTCTCAAGATTCCAGGAGCTGACTCAATGGACAAGTTCAAGCCTATTAGCCTTTGTAATTCTTTCTACAAAATCATCACTAAGGTCCTTACTTCCAGGCTCCTCAACATTCTTCACTTGATCATTTCTCCTCAGCGGACTGGCTTTGTCCCTAGGAGGCAAATTCTTGACTCCATTGTCACGGTCCACGACGTCATCCACTCTCTTGAGGCTGGTAAGAAGGAAGGTTTTCTGCTCAAGTTGGATATGTCTAAAGCCTATGACAGGGTGGACTAGAATTTCCTTATGGCTGTCCTTCAGGCTTTTGGGTTTGATGCTTAGGTTTGTAAGCTCATCTCTCAACTTGTTACTTCTCCTTCTTTATTTGTTTTGGTTAATGGTTCCCCCTCTCTTTTCTTCTTCCCTTCGAGAGGACTAAGGGAGGGTGATCCCTTATCCCTTGCCCTCTTTATCATCCTAGCTAAATGCTTGGGAATACTTATCCAAAGGAAAAGTCAGGACAAGAGTTTACAAGGGCTCAAGTCCTATTTGGCTACCTATTCCTTCATGCATCAACAATTTGTGGATGACACTATCTTGGGAGAAGAAGCCTCTGTTAGATAGGCTAGAGTTTTTAAGGATCTCCTTAACACCTATACTAGGGGCTCAGGCCAGGCTATCAATTGGGAGAAGAGCTCGGTTTACTTTATCAATACCCCTTTAGAGAGACAGAGGAAAATTACTCGCATCCTAGGAAGTGGCATTGGGTCCTTGCCAGCCAGCTATCTTGGCCTGCCTTTGGGTACTAGACCCCCAGATTCATTCTGGAATAGCATCACTGATAGATTCAACAGGAAGCTCATTGGTTGGAAAGGGGCCACCCTAAGTTAGGCCGGCAAGTGTACTCTAGTTAAATCCATATTTTAGAACCTCCCTACCTATGCCCTAAGCCTCTTTGGTATCTTGGCCAAACATGCAGACAAAATGTAGAAGATTCAGAGGGCCTTGCTTTGGTCTAGGTTTGAAGATCACAAGAGATACCACCTTGTTTCTTGGGACCTCGTCTGACTTCCCAAATGCCATGGGGGGCTTGATATCAGAAAAATTAGACATCTCAATAATGCCCTATTAGCTAAATAGCTATGGCACATTTTTCAAAGCACAGGTGTTTGGAGGGATATCTTGTTTGAGAAATATCTGAGAAGACAATCTCTCATTTTCCTGATTTATGAGACTGAGATTCCCCAGGGGTCCTAAATTTGGAATGGGATCTTGAAGGCCAAACCCTTGGCCAAATCCAAGGCCAAATGGAAAGTAGGCAAAGGTGACAAAATCTTATTTTGGCAGGACAACTAGACATGTCAGGGACCACTAATCAACCATCCCAACTATGGAAGATGGGTAGAGCAATGCATAGAAAGGTTTGGCATGAAAGTTAGTAAGTACAGATCAGAGAATGGCTAGCGCAGCCTGTTTGTGATATCCCTGGACCTTAACCCCTTGATGGTTTTATTGAATGCCACCTTCATTGACAATGATAGGGACTCCATCATTTGGGGAGACACCTCGAACAAAATTTATTCTGTTACTTCTAGCTATTTCTCTTTATAAGATAGGATGGAGAAACCTATTTGGGCCAAAGCCTAGATCTCTAGTCTCACACCTAAAATCAACATTTTCTTCTGGCTCCTCCTGCAAGACAAAATTCTCACCTTGGATAATTTAGCCAAGAGAGGCAAAATTATCCCCAACAGATGTTGCCTCTACAAGCATGAACTGGAAATGGTCAATCATTTATTCATCCACTGCCCCTACTCTTCCAAGGTGTGGATCTTCTTGACTAAGGATCTTGGATTAAGTTGGTGCCCCCCGACCAGTATCTTGGATTTCTTCTACTAATGGAGAAGCCATCACTCTAGTTTGAACTCTTAGTTAATGAGCTCCTAGACTCTCCCACACTTCTGTTGGGGAATCTGGAAAGAGTGCAACAACAAAATATTCAAAGAAAGAGAGTCTCCAGAGTTTGCAATTGCTAAGAAAATTGAATGTCTCATTTTGGAGAACTTTGCAATAACTAAAGGAGGAAATATCAAGGAAGGTGGAATCAGAAAAGCCAGTAAGAAATACAGGGCCATGAGAAGATAGGAAGAAAGATGGTCTTTCCCCCCTGAGGAATGGCACAAAGCCAACTTTGACAGGGTGGCAAAGGGGAACCTTGGTCTAACTGGAAGCGGAGGTATAATTAGAAATAGTTCAAGCTAAGGAATCGCGACCATTTCGTTCCCTCTTGGTCACTAGACAAACCACTTTACTGAAGCCAGTGCGGCTAGACATATTGTTAAGCTGGCCTTGGCCTTCGGGATTGAGCACCTGTGGCTTGAGGGCGACTCCCTAAACATCATCAATTACATCAAAGGTAAATATGTGCCTTCATGGACGATTGCCGTCATCATAGAGGACATCAAATCCAACTTGGGCAAGTTCAAAAAGACTCATGTCAACCATGCTTATCGGGAAGCCAACTCGGTTGCTGGCTGGTTTGTCAATGATGCCGTCGCCAGAAACTTGATGATGATGTGGACAAATGGAGACAAAATCTCGATTATGGTGATTGAGTTGATTCGGCAGGATAGAATTCAGGGTACAAATATAATCCCATTTTAATAATGAAAGGATTTGCTAAATTGCATGTCGGAGGGGGAGTTATTAGAAATCATATGGAGCCCTTTTCAAGTCATAATTATGTGTATGGAAGGCACGCTTCGAGGGCTGGCAAGAACAAAACCACTAAATATCATAAAAACATTTTCGTTTTAAGCACCCCAAGGAAAATTGAGCACTATAAAATAGCTAGTGGTATAGGGTTTGTAGAGCTAAAGGCAACCATGGTCGGAGAGAGGATCAAAAGAGAGCCCTGGGGGGAGTCAGAGAGCTAGAAGGAGAAGAAGAAGGTCTGGCACAAACTCAAAAAAGGTGACATCACTAGGTTCATGGAGAAGCTTCATAGATTCGAAGCTAGGGTGACCAAGATCATGGTGGAAACATGGAACAACGGGAGAGTCAAAATTGATGGTGTCTCCCATCAAATTTCTGAGGGCTTGATTGTAGAGGTGATGGACATTCCCCAGGAAGGCATGAATTTCTATAGGGACAAAAAGATCTCGGCCAATGCAGTTAGCATTTTTGTTAAGGACGAAATGGAGAAAGATAATCTTGTCAAGATTGACACCTACTACGATATAGAATCTATCAAATTTTTTTGGAGGTATGTTCTCAGGATCCTCATTGAGTATATCATTCTCGACCCTAGGTTTGACAGGATAAGAACGCACCATTTTGTTTTATTAAACCACTTTAGGCATGGTGTTAAAATTTCTCTTCCCTTTTATCTTTGCACTTCCTTGTCCAAGAGTATTGAGGGTTTCAAGAAAAAACCTGTTACCAACCCTACCCTCCACGAAGGCCTTCTTCTCTTGGTTTATGAGTTTTTGAAAACTCAAACTAGAGGAAAATCCCTTGGTGACCCGGGTTGTGCTTCAGATGACATTGCTAGTTTCGATTCTGGGGATGTTCAGGTAGTGAAAATTGAGGATGAGGAAAATGCCACCAATGCTATCTCTGCAGAGCCCTAGATGCCTCCCTCCCCCCCTCCCCAAGCCTAAGCCTTACGAGGCAGATAATGAGGAAGACAAGGAGACTAACACAAACTTTGAGGATGAGGATAAGGAGCTAGGGAAGGATAATTTGATAAAAGAGGAGAAGGGGAGAGAAAGTGACAAGGAGGAGGTGGCTCTTGACGCCCCCCCCGAGAAACCCCAAGAAAAGAAAAGCTGACCAGGCCCTGCCCCAAGTAGACTGAAAGCCCAGTGTGCTGAGACCCCTAGCCCTGTCCTGCCCACATCACCGCCTGAGGAGATGATTGAAGTTATGGTGGAAAAAAGTGGGGAGGTAATTAGGAAGAACATGAGGAGGGTTTGGAGGAATTTTAACTTGGATACTGCAAGTTTGGGTATTGTTAGAGAGCCAATGCACATCCTGGTGTTGGAAGACCTTGACAATAGAACCCACTATGATGAGCTAATTGACCCTGCTCTATTGGTCATTTTTGACAATGGAAGAGAAACTGGCCTCAACCTCTTGATCAATGTGAAGAATAGCTTGATTGATAACTTCTGCCCCATCAAATGATTGTTTCAGGAAATTAAGGCTCTAAAGGATAAGAAAAACTAGGACAGCAACCAGAACATCTGCAGAAACCAGGTGACCACAGGAAGGAAGAGAGATCAAGAAGGCAGTCAGAATATCTACAGCAGCCAGGACACCAGAGATGAACACAAGAATAGACTCTCCTTGGTTGAACAGAAATTCCAGAGGTTTGATTCCATCCACCAGATCATGACAAAACAAATCATGGAGACTCTGCACACCTTGAATGAGAACATTATCAATCTAGGGGATTCTTTGATGAGAGGCAGCCTTGGTGGGGACACGATGCAGAAGACCAGACTAGACTTTGGCCAAGAAGAGGTTGCTCGAAAAGACTTCAGGGACTAGGTGAAATAGGTGGACAAGGTGGAAACCTAGAACAAGAACAAGGAAGGAACATACAATTAGAAGGATAACGAAGCTGCAAAAACTTTGCAAGATCTGGATAAGGACAGCCATTAGTCTGTTTCTCTTTTGGTTTTTCTCATAGTTTTGTTGGGTGTTGGCTTTTGCCTCTTGGCCTTGCGCCTTTTGTTGGTTTTGGCTTTTTGTAGTAGTTCCATGTTAGCTGGACTTTTTAAATTTCTATCTTTATGCTATAAAAATTTTGGGTTTCAGGATCCCTGTAAAACCTGTTTTACTTAATCAAAAATATTATTTATATATAACATTTTCAAAGTTTTTGTAGATTTAGTAATCCTCTAACTATTTTCTTTCTACTAACCTTCATCGTGTTCTCAAAGTTTACATGACACAACCTTTTATGCCACAACCATGCATCCTCAACTTTAGAAAATAAACATGCCTCCATAGTAGGAGCAAGATAAAATAAGTTACCCTTTCTTTGCATCCCAGTTCCAATTTGACTTCCTTCATCATCATAGATCTTGAATTTCCTATTTTGAAATTCTAGTTTGTGACCTAAATTACACGACTAAACAACACTCTAAAAATTTATATTTTAGTCATTTAACCCAGTAAGCATCATCACATCTAATCTTATCATTCAACATTAGTGATCATTTTCCTTTTACCGAACATGGAACATTTCCTAACTTAATTGTTCCACTATCATCAATTTGTTCAAATTTGTATAACTTACTTAATTCGCCAGTCATGTGATGTGAGAATCCACTATATATAATCCATGAATCATTATTGCTAACATGTAAAATAAGGGAAATTTCATTCTTATACCTTTCTCCATTAGAATCTTCCTTGATTGCTACATATACCATCTCAAAAACTTCCTTTTCTTCATCAATAATGGACTTGGTGTGCTCTTCTTCAACAATGTAGCATGATTTCTTCCCTTTTTCATTGTAGTCCTTGTTCTTCTTGTACTTGTAATCTTTCTTGTCATTCCTATCACTCTTACTTCTATTAGGACATTTAGCAAGAAAATGACCAACTTCATTACACTTGAAACAAATCAGGGTGGTTTAACTTGGAATTTACCTTTGCCTCTTGACAACCTTCTTACAAGCAATGCTTCAAGTTCATCCAAATCATCCTTTGATTTAGACTCACTTTTTTCCTTAATTTTCTTCTCTTTCTTTGACCTTCCAATGACTAGTGAAGATTTAAAAACATTTCCAAGTGTAACCATACTATTATCATAATTTTCTCAATTCAAATGCAGTCAACTGACCAAGTGTCAAAACATTTATAGGCATAGCTCACACTTCTTGAATTGCAAAAACTTTGATAGCATAAATAGACATAATAGTTCTAAGAACTTTAATTAAAATGTCATTGTCATTGATAATTCCTCCAGTAGCTCTAATTGTACTTACAACTTCTTTGATTTGATTCACACACCGTGCAACATTTTCACCATCCTCATTCTCATGTCATCATACTTACCTCTAAAAATTTTAGCTTTAGCTCTCAAGACATTTGGATCTCCATTGTGTACTAGTACCAATTTGTCTCACATCTGTTTAGTATTTGTGCAATTCTTGATATCATCAAACTATCGTCATTAAGTGTAGATGCAATCTCAATCATCAAGCTATTGTCATTCCTCTTTTTAGTCATTTGTTCCATAGTCATAGGATCAACAGGAGTAGTGTATTCATTGTCTAACCAATGAGTTTTATTATCTTCAATTCTAGATAGATGTAGCCTAATTCTATCTTGCCATGATGATAAATTCTCCTTATTCAACTTTGGTTCCTCTCCCTTAGACAACTTCAGATCTTTGGCTCAAGTTCTTTTGAACTTCTTTCTCCAAGCATTGTGCTTTGATACCAATTATTAGATAAATTTGGGGGGGGGGGGGGCGCTGAATTAATTATGTTCAGTTATCCTACAGTCTCTTCAAACACTTTAGCACCAAAAAAACTTTATAAACATCATAAGAATATAGTTGGTGATCTCATTCAACTTCTTAATTAACTCACACAAACAATTAACTCCAAATTGTTCATCCACTATTTCTATTATTACTGATTGACAGTAATATAACTTAGTTGTTACTAATCATTTATCTTGTTGTTACCGAGTCATAGTAAAAGTACATAACATGAAATCAACTTGCACCATAATGACAATCACACATTGGACACTGATATTTTTAAAATGGAAACCTTGTTAAGGGGAAAACCACCTGGGACTATCATCCCAAAATTTTCACTCCTTTGAAGTGAGCTATGCTAGGAGCTAACCTTGTTAAATATTTACATACACATTGCTAATGTGACCTTAATGAGGATTTACACCAAAAGATCATCTAGACCTTATCACTCCTTTATCATATCTAAAGAATGACCCACTCTAAAGAACTTATAAACACCACTAATCGATGTTACCTTATAGGATTTCACAAATTTTTTAGGTCCACTCAGTTAATAAATTTTTCTACTACAATGATTATAAAGTAAATGTATGAATTAATCTATTATGTTTAACACTACCTTGCTTGTTTAAGCCTCCTTTCTGCTCAGTCTCTTTTTGATCTTTCTACTTGGTTGAATCACACCTTAACTCTTTCACTCAACCTTGACCATATTTTGATCTATTTTTTGATCTTCTCTCTTCTCTGCTCAATTCACTTGGCACTTCTTTCTTCTTCAACAAATTTGCAATTCGATCTCCTTCCTTATCATTTGATTAACAACAACAACATCCAACCAACAAACGAAAAACTTGTTCAACCACTCCTTATATGGTAGTTGTCGTGCTTCTAGATTCTTCCAATTATTGTCGCTTAATCACAACTGTTGATCTTAGGTTCATTGCATTTAGTCACTCAGAAAATAGAACTTTTTACTCATCCTTATCCTTCTCTGGAATCTCCATCATTAGATCTTCATCGTATTTTTCCAATCGTAGATCTTGTAACAAAATTTGCCTCATGCCTTTGAACTTCTCGAATATTCTTCATTTCCAACAAAATTCGGCCTCAGATTCTAGCTTTATAAACTTGTTTATTCTTTTTGTTGCTTGGTGAACATAAAATTTCACTCCGGTAAAAATCACTTGGTTAATGTTAAACTCACTTGGGTAACGCTGATCTTTGTCTTTGCTTAGCCAAACACTCGGTAAACACTCTCTTCCTTCTTTCACCTTTTTACTCGGTATAACTTGTGTAGCTCATTGTATTATGATATTACATGATTGTAAACTAATCAAACCAACTTTACATTGTCATTTGCCAACTCATTCAAGTGCCCAAATACCATATTTATCAACTCTATCATCATCATGTTTTCTTCAAATCATCTCCATCAATCAAATCCTCTTCATTAATCAAATTGATATAGCACTCTATTGAGTTAGCATAATTTCTAATCAACTAAGACTTGACATCAATAACAACATAACAACTTATATGATTCTTTTACATACATTCATAACATTCTTATTTGGAGCTAGAATAGAACCATTTTTTAATATTGGAAATTATGGCCAATTGGCAAATTGCAAAGGGAAATTTGGTTTTGTGGTGAATGTCTGGAAGCTATTCAAATATCTCTCGTAATTCATTGTTTCATGTTGTTTTTCGTTTCTATTTGAGCCAAGTCATTGAATGACTGCCACCCCCCCAAGTTTTATGTGTTTGAACAATGGAATTGTGCGATTTGTGCTAAAAAATGAAAAATTAGAGGGTTTGAGGATTTTTATACTATGGTGCTTGTTAGCCATGGATGACTTGAAGCATTCTAGCCTTTTGTATTAAATATTAATTAATTTAAAGCAATATATTTCATTTTCTATGAAAGCGATTAATTTATGTATCGTAATTCTTTTTAGTTTGCGAGCATGTTAAAAATAGAACTATTTTAGAAAATCTTTATTAAAAATTTAGATTAATTTAAATATTTATAATATAGATTATTAAATTATAGAAATTACGTTTATAATGTATAATTATATAGTTTTTCTAACTATAATATAAAATTATATTTTATATTATATCTAAAATATTGTAGTTTTAAAAAAAATAAAAAAATATTTTACCTTTTATTTTTATTAAATCAAATTTATTATTCTTAAATTAGTTTTCTTACTTTAGTTTAAGTGCATTGTATAAGACTCGGTTATCATGGAGGGATTTATATGTGGGTACTATTAAGGGATTTATTTGTGGGTATGTTAATTGTGATAGAAGATAAACTAGCAATTACACCCTAGGCTGTGATAAGGTACACCAAAGTAATTTATTACATCTTTATTAACTTATTAACCAAATTAAAATTTACCTTTCTTGCTATATACATCCCCTCTATATGGCTTGGTTTACTAATTTAATAGTTATTATATTTAATGAATTGTAGTGGGGATGAAAAATTCACCATGGGATTCAACTTTGTAGCCACTCTGCTCCTACTAATCCATGGCCAATAGGCGGTCATCCGGAGCAAGATAGAGTCTCTTCCTCCTCCTTGCAATTCATTATGGTGTTTGGAGTGATCTGAGTGTGGCTATGAAGGGGAATACAATGAAATCCAAAGTAATGAAAACACATGGCGAGAGAAAACCCAACTCTGATGATGTTCCCACAATTCAAATAGCTTAAACATCACACACTAAGGCTTAATTCCTAGGCTAAAAGTGTTAAATAGTCAAAGTTGACTTATTTTTCTAGGCTTAATTTCCTCCTTAGTATGTGATGTTTAAAGGTGGCCCCACAATTTAGGTGGTACTCTTCATAGCCGTAGGACCAAGTGAGAGAATGCATCCCAAACTGTGATGCAACACATGCCACTGATTGAATATACGTAGTCTACAATTTCACATTCTTAAAATTTTATAGTGTGAATGCCTTGTTAGGTCAAAGATTGGTCAACCATAGATACAATGGAAAATGCTCTAGACATTATAATCTATACACTAATTTTTAAACATTAGAACATTAAAATTTCTTCATTGGTTGGAAAGTTATGAGCTCTCATGTCCAGTAGCAACCCTATTGGAGAATGCATCCCAAACTATGATGCAACACAGTTTAAGCTTACTTTCAGTAGGTACATAGATCGTGTGCACATATAGCCTCTAGAAATTCCCATAAACTTTCAGTAGGTACATAGATCGTGTGCACATATAGCCTCTAGAAATTCCCATAAACTTTCAGTAGGTACATAGATCGTGTGCACATATAGCCTCTAGAAATTCCCAAATAATTCTCTTTTCACCTTATCAAACAAATGAGAAAAAAGAAACACATTAACTGTAATATAGTACTACAACAACCATTTATTTGCTAATAGTAGGTTTAGAACATTGACAATATTTTTTGTTTTCTCCAATATTTACTTGTTCGTAAGTTGATCATTTTTCCATAAAGATGATAATTCAACATAAAAGATCCATCTATTGTTTCCCAATGACATATTCAGATCTCAGTCAAGCTTTATTTTCCTAAAATCCGAACATTACGTCATGAGAGAATTAAGCCAATCTTTGTATTAAACTATTGGTCTAAATTTCTCAAAGTCTCTAACTCGCTCTACAGACATTTCTGTAGTCTAACTAATCTATAATTGTTAGTTCGATATAACCAATCAAAGGATGAATGAATTGATCTTTAGTGACGTCTCTTTACTAATTCTATGTTTTCATTAATGGACATAATTTATTTTGTCTTTACACTTCCCTTAAATGTATACATTAGGCGTTGTTCGAAGACCTATGAGAATGTATCTTGCTTTAAATCAGAAAACAACTAGTGTGCTTTTTGGATTTAAAGCAAGACTCAAACATTGATCCAATTTTTTATTGGATTTAACAAACATTTTTAATGGTTATAATTATAAAATAAATAAAAACACTATCTCTTAGTGTAATGGAAGATTTGACAAAACTTTATTTAATAAGACTTTCTATTTAGTAGTCTCAAAGTTCAAAGTTTGCATCTACCTAAGGTTTGACACTTCAACAATACATTTCTAAGGATAATAATAGCCTTGTAAATGCCAAAAAAACAACAACTTAAGGCTAATACATATTGTTCTTTATGTACCAAATATCATTGAAGGAATGTTTGAAACTATCCAAAACCCCACTTTAGGCTTGAATTACCAAAGCCCCAATTTGTTGCTTTGAAAAAATCCAAAATAAATTACTTGAAAAATTCCAACTCAAATAGGTAAAACATAACAAAAAAGATAAAACCTATGCCATGGAAGCTACAAATTATAAAATTAGTATAGAAATCTATTACTCCTTTCCATTAACCATCTCGATCATATGCAACAACTTTTTCATCTATCACATAACACCCTCTGTTCATACTAGGAGGTTCAAGCCTTATCTCATCATGCTGATTTTTTTCTTTGAGTTTAGATCCTCCACCATCAGTCACTAAATTAGTAGTTTCAACAATAAATCCTAAACCAACCTTCCATAGAGTGATTGGACACAAGGGCTTTGAGGGAACACTAATATCAAATATATAACTATTACAATGACACCTACAATCCATTATCCCTTTTAGGGACATTTTGTTATTGGCCAATGTACAATGATGACTTTATGCTAATAAACTTTTAATTAAATTTAACTGAAAGTTCATAGATGTTTATGGTGCATTACAAGATTTAGAATCATTTGAAGTAATACCATTAAAATCATTATGGAACTAGAAATACAATGGGACGGTAATCCTTGTTTCTATCTTAGATCTTATGACCTTAATGTGTGGCACTTCCTATCTAGGAAACTAGTGGAGTTGTTTTGCAATTTGAGTTGCATTTCATCAACAAAGATGATTTAAAGACTTCTTGTGACACCCCTATATATAGTGAGCAATGATCATTTGTTATAATCCCTAGTACTTGTGAGTAATAGAAAATGCACACATTATTATCAATGCTCAGGCATATAATAATTAAGATATTTATTTAAAAATTTGAGAATGAAGGGCCTTTCATCCTTATTGTGGTAGAAATAGAAAGCTAACATAAGTTGCATAGTTGTGTGACAATTTCACTATCTTTTGATTTGCACACTGGACATGATTCCTTATAACTTTTACGATTTAAAGATAGGTCATAACTAAGCAATGATGCAAATATTAGGGATATGTGAAGGGCATATGTATTTAAATTCCCATGATTAGATAGTTGAACAAAACTTGTTATTATAGGTAGTGAAATTGAATGATTAGTTAGACAGAACCAACTCACTAATTTATGCCTCCATAATCTATAGGGTCACAACAACTCTATAGATGAAACATGTTAGCTAACTATAGATTTATTTGACAATAATTATAATTATGACTTTTTCTTCTTCCTTGATTAGGGTCACAACTTTGTACATGAAACCTATTGGAGCTAAGTGTAGAGCTAATGTTGTACGAAACAACTTTAACTAGACCTTAACACTTCAACTCCCCTTTGGATACATAAATGTCAACTCTTGTGTCTACTAAACAATTATAATTCAACCAAACAAACAATATATAAACAAAACAAAATTATAAATGTTTAAGTAGAAAGTGGTTTTGGATAAAATTGATTACAAGGATATGAAAGACTTATAGCATCTTGTTGCCTTGTTGATCACTGCTCATATGTGTTTATGTTGGCCATTTAATTAAAATTGTTAACTCAAAGTTGAACATGACACATTTACATTGGAAATTTGAGTCACAAAATACCAAGTAGAACATGACATGGGCCTTCTGCGTTATTTTTCATAGAACAAAGCTTTTCCTATCCCATCACAAGTGCAAAATCCATGGAAAACAATGCATTAATTCAATCTGATGCAAAAAATTATGCACCACTGTTCAAAATTACTATGAATATCAATATTTTTATGATAAATATTAAATCCAATTTTTTAAAATTTTAAAATAGTGACAATAAAGGGAAATTAGAAAGAAAAACAAAGGGAATAACAAAGGAAAGTATTGCATGGAACATATCCCAATGTGGTAACATGCCCGTAAATTAGAACTATCTCAAAGGAAAAGGTTCCTCCATAAATCAAAATTATTGTAATCAGGCATGTCATCCCAAAGGTCAGATAAATTCTCATAAACTTAAATTGAACTATGTGATGAACAAGTCATGCATGAATCTATTTTCATTTTGGATCTGAGTATGCTTGAATTGAGGGGTACTAGATATTGTCATTCCAATTATCTTCAATACTTTTCATTTATCAGATGCCCATTACATGGTTATTCAAGTATTAGTGAAATACAATGATGCTTCTTCTTCAAGGTAAGTCACAATTTTGTGAGCAAGCTTGGGGGGAATTAAGTAGAGGAGAAAGTGGGCATTGAAGAATACTCTTTGCGATGTAAACATCAAGGCTCTTTCATACCATTTAGGCTTTTCCACCTCCATAAATTTCATCATAAGCATTTTGTACTTCCTATAAAAGAGTTTTAATCCATCCCCCACTATGTTGGAATCTTTGTAGTGACTTGTAATGTAGGAGCATTCTTCCTGCCATCTCAAGTGTAGTAGCCATAGTTTCAAGCATCATGGCACAAAAACCATATCACCTTTGCAATACAATTTTTTTTGTGAGAATGAAGCTCCCCATAAAAATTCACAAAACTAAGAAGCTCTATAAATGGCTACCCAAGGAACTAAACTACACCACACGAATTAGAGAATGACATATGTAGAGGGAACTAAACTTCAACACAAGGGTAAGAGAATGGTCATATGTAGTTCTCTATGTTGTGAATTGGAGACAAACTTATTTATCTACTGACAAGCTTACTAATATTGAATCATTATACAAGAAAAGGAGGTCAAAGACAAATTGATCAATTTATTGACAAAGCTCATTGAAATTAAAATTAAATCATTGTACAAGCAAAGGAGGTCATTGAGAATTAATCAATGTACATGCAAAGGAGGTCATTGAGATTAAATCAACATGAAAGAAAAGAATGTTAGAGGAAAATTGATTCATCTACTGACAACCTTATTGATATTGAATTAGTGTTGAAGAAAAAGAGACTAGAGGCAAACTAATCTATCTATTGATGGGACCCATTGATGTTAGAGTAATAAATTATTTTCTTATTAATTAAATCATATTGATTTAGATATTAAGTCACTTATTATCTCTAGTTTACTTAAGCTAGATTTCGGGCATATAATAATTAGGGTATTGATCTCCTTTTATAAGGATGATCTCTCTTTGTAATTATTAGACAATTCAGTTTTTAATATAGCAATTTCTCTTTTTGCTCATCAAGAATGTCTCATTTATGGACCTAGCGATTTTAACCTCCTAAATTTTTTGCTTCTCTCGTTATCTGACACATGTTTGAATGTAGGTTATTCTTGGGAGCTGTGGAGTTGATCTTTCATCAACCTCAACATGGTACTAGATCTTCATGCCCCTGTCATGTTCTTGAGAGTTTTGGCTTGGCTTTTAGATCTGTGATTTTTCTTTTAGAGGGTTTCATTTTTTAGAGTTATTTTGTATTGAACCTAGGGGGTCACTGCTTTTTGGGTTACTTTGATCCCAAATGGACATCCTCGTTGAGCTTAGAGCACCCAAAAAACCCTATTTTCATTTAAAATTTGTCCAATTTGGACACAGTTAGAATTTGAGGCAAAATAATATTGCTTCTAGATTGGGCATGTTTCTTAAGGCAGTGATTTTATGATTTTGGAATGTTTTCCGATGCGTTGATTTTATGATTTTGCATGTCTCTCGAGACAATAATTTTCTAAATTTTGGGCACTTTTTTTGAGGAAAAGATTTTTTTGCACGCAAATTAAGGTTTTTGGTATGAAAATAAATATTTTTGGGTGGCAAATCAAGATGTTTTTTGCCATGCAAATCGAGAATTTTTGCACTCAAATTGATATTTTTGGCATGTAACATTTTGGTACAGAATTGTCACACTTCCCAAGGTAATTTTTGGTGCTAGTTATCACGCTTTTCAATGCATTTTGGTACAGATACCAAGGTAGTAAAAACATTATTTTGCCCCTCCTGTGCTTTTTTTACCGACATGTATTTTTTGGCCATAACTTGCTCATTCAAACTCTATTTTTCGCAAATGAGATATCACCAGAAAGTTGGTTTTGAGCCCGTTGTTATGATTTAGTTTATTTGGACTTTTGATGCTATTTTGTTATTGGTTTATGCAATCAAAATTAAGAGTTATACTTTTCACTCCGAGAGACATATCTTGAGACATTCTATTTTTCAGATTCTGTTCCAGGCACATCCCATTAAGTTTTTTTTGTTTTTTTGCATTCTGGTGGATATCTTGGTTATTTTAGGTCCAAAGATCAATTTTTTTGTTTTAGATGATTTTTCACGAGTTGTACTATCTCTTGTATTAGCCTTATGTCTCTTTTGATCTTTGTTGACATCGTTTTGTAGTATTTTTGTAAACGCACTAAGATAAAGTGTCACTCTATTGCATTTCAGGATCTTGCACATCTTAATGTTTTGTTGTACTCACACTACATTATAAAGTGCCTTGGGAGGTTCATTTTGGCCATATTCATCATCTTCCTTTGTCAGTGAGTGTTCCTTCCATGACATTAGCCTCATGATGTGTGGATGACATGTGCCATTATAGGTTTTTGTACTTCTTTTGCACTTTCGATGTTCCTAGTTCTTTTTTTGCAGGAGATATTGCATTTAGTTTAGTGTTCATGTCTTAGCTCTTAGCATTATAGGGGGGTTATTTTGGTTCTATTTCTTTCTTGGTTTGATGGAGTGAGTTATGTATTCAATATTTGATCCTATGTACTAGGCAATTGCAGTGGCTGGATACCTATGCATTTTGATGAGATGGATCATTTACCATATAGACATTCTTTTAGTCCTATTTTTTGGAGGCCATGAAGATACCTTCCATCTTCGATTGATCAGCTCTTTAGACTTAATCTTGTCTACTTGGTCATGTTCTATGTAGTGGAGGTTTTTAGATCAACAGTTTGGCAGTGTTTGCAGCTTTATGCTTCAGTGGTGTTCTTCATGATCATCCTTTTGTTCCTATCTTATGGAACACTCTTTCCATCTCTTTTTGGAGTAGGGTTTTTCTCATGTGGTTTTCTCTATTTTTCCTCCTTTCAAAGATTTGGTTGTACTTGGGTACGTCATTAGGCCTTGTTGTCAAGACCCAAATTTACTTTTTATAGCAGTTTCTTGGTTTTCAACTACTCCCTAAGTTTATCTTAAGGGGCGTGTTAGAGTAATAAAGTATTTCCTTACTAATTACATTATATTGATTTAATTATTAAGTCACATATTATCTCTAGTTTACTTAAGATAAACTTTGCACATATAATAATTAATTATTATCATGCAACCTAAATTTTACCTGTTAGGGTTTTGATCTCCTTTTATAAGGATTGATCTCTTTGTAATTTATTCATTCACTTTTGATGATAGAAATTTCTCTTTTTTCTAACCAATAATGTCTCATCTATGGATCTAGTAATTTTAGCCTCCATAGCTTTTTGCTTCTCTCTTATGTGATGGTGTTTGCATGCAGATGATTCTTGGGAGATGTGGGGTTGATCTTTCATCAACTTCAATAATTGAGATTAAATTAGTGTAGAAGCAAAGTAGGTCATAAACAAACTAATCTATAAATTGATAGAAATCATTGAGATAATTTTTTCGCATATATATAGAAATTTAGTGTCATGGGGAGCCATTGATATCCTAAATAGCATGGGAAAGAAACTAGCAGTTTAGGATAGAAATTAACTAAATCCATGCTGAGATTAAAAGGGGGCTACTATAGGAGCTTCCTTCCCTCTATAGCAACAAAAAAATTCAAGGGAAAAACAAATGGCATCAGTAGTGCCACTTATATGTTATTTGCATCTTACCAAGATGGTGTTTTACTTCATTATCTTGATGTTGAGCACCCCTCCTAGTGTGAAGAGACACTCCCGAGAAGGATTATAAAAATAAAATTAAGCCAAAACTTGGTCTTCAATTCCATACAAGTTAGAAACTAAAGCATCCAACAACATTTGTCTGCTCAATCACAAGTTTTGAGATTGTTTACTCTAGTAAAAGAGAGAACCTACCTCCTAAAAGATGAATAATTTGTGCACTTGAAAGAAGACCTATGTAGGGAACCTCAATGCCTTTACAATCCAATAAGAAAACTCATTAGTAAATGTCTTAAGAACACAATGCTTGGATAGGTCAATGCTCATGTCTGGAGTATATGTCTCTTATAGCTACAAAATGACACCTCGTTAGAACTTTGATTAGATCTTCTTTAATATGCTCTATAAAGGCTAGAATAAACTATTCAAAATTGAGTAACCCAAAAAATTTAGAGCCCTTTTTTGGAGGAGCCAAAAAAGCACCCTCAACTTTTTTTGAAATAATCATGAGCTTCAATTTTAATTCTTTTTGATATATGAAATTATAACAAATGAAAATCGATGATTATTGAAACTAACAATTTGATAGAACCTAGTACTCCTTATAGTTCTTCTCCTCATTAAATGTCATGTCCTTGATAGTGGTGAATCCCACAAGGACCATCAAGATGTAATGAGTGCATGCAAACAATTCATTTATGAGCATTTTAGTGTAAATAATTTAATTAAAATAATTTTGGTGCTTGCAAATAATTCACACAAAGATGGATTTGAAACCCTATTAAGTATCCACAATCATTACAAAATTATGCTTTTATAAAGCTAACAAACATAGTTGTAATTGTATGAAGCATCACAAAATTATAAATGGAAAAATAATGAAAAGCATGCTAACCCTAAAGGAATTTCATGTCTACAACAATCCATCTTCTTGAGTGGGCTTAGCAGGGGAAAGCCCCCAATAACTAGACCTCACCAAAAAGTACAAGAAAAGGGGCTTACCATGAATGTTGATAGCCACCATAGACAAAAATCTAATGTTGGTAGTGAGAGAAGGGGGAAATATCGAGCATAATTTGTCTTCCCATACACCTCCCTTTCCAAATTGAGAGGCCATGGAAAGCATACAACCAAAGCCACCTGAATACTGAAAGTGTCATCAGGATTGGGGTAGAGTGTTTCTTTAGCTTTTTTGTGTTCTCCATTTTTTTCCAGGCAAATAATATTAGAAAAACCCAAATAAGCAAGAAGCACCCAAATCCAGTTGCCAAAACTCTCAGACTATCTAAATACAACAAGTTGTCCTATATGTAGAAATTCTAAAACATTCAAAAGACAAAATGAGAGATTTCATGGGGATAAAATGTCAACACTTGGTCCACAATGCTATTGACTGTGATGGAAAAACCAAGATAGAAATGTTGGAAATACAAGTGGGAAATGTATACTTTTGAGAGGAGGAGTGAATAAGAAGTGCTAATCTCTAACCAATACAAATTTTAATCTTTAAAACAATGCATGCATAAACATATTGAAATAACATGTAAAGTAAATGCATCCACATAAAAAATTGACACTAGATATGATTACCCAAAAACCCTCCAATGAGAAGATAAAACTGGGGTGGGGATGACACCCACAATTCTTCACTACTGCAACAATAAAGTTCACTCGTTAAGGTTACATGATTTGACCATTCTCATGATCTACCTTGTGAAAGGCCTACCTTGTTAAAGGCTTACAAAGGATTGTTAGATCCTACCCTGTTAAAAGATTTTAACACCCTATTAAAAGTGTGCATGACTACAAGACTTTAGAACACTCACTTGGAATGTGACCTTATTAAAGGATTTCACAATGATTGTTAAGTCAACCTTAATACAAAGGATTTCATCCTGCTGATAAAGTTGTTAGAAAGTATAGTAGAATGTTTGATCTAATACACTTACAATCTGATATTGGTGATTTCAAATCTCAATTAAGTCCTTCTTAATCCTTTCTGATCTGATATGGAATTGTTGTATCCTCGATCCTCTATTCTATAAACTGATTTTGCAATTCTGTCCCTCTTCTAAGTCACCTTGAATGTATGTTAATCAATTCACCCCTTTTACTATTATCATTACCTTCTTGCATGCATTCTTTAATGCTCTCTCTCATACTTTTCCTGAATTATGGGGCTTCATCTCCCTTTAAAAAGACTTTGGTGGCTTAGGGTTAGGTATGAATCTATGATTGAGATTCATCCAATTTTCTTGCTCAATTCCTTCCCTTTTCTCATTGGTTTCATGTTGATCACATAGGGAATCTAAATAAATTTGATCTTATGTTCAACGATTCGAGATCTATCCATATGTCAGCTCAAAAATGGTTTACATAGTTGTTTGTGCCATCACAAACAACTAGGTCAATTATGTGTTACTCGACACTTGTTGATACTAATGCTTGACACATACTATAATTTTTTCGGGATCAGCACTTAAACTTGCTCAGCATCATCTATTCACTCGGCACTTGAAACTTGCTCGGCTCTATCTATTTTCTTGGCATGTGAGTGATTTGGCAATCATTGCAACTCGACGTCTATACACATTATATTTGGCATATGTTACTAGCTCAACTTAAACTTAGTAAGAAGATTAAGTGTGTTGACACTCATTTGTCAAAACCAATCTGAGATCAACAATCTCCCCCTTTGACATGAGTGGCAAAAACACTAATCTCCTCAAGTATAATGTACAACCAACTCGACATATATACAAAACTTCAAAATGTGTTCAAAATTTTGTAAAGAACTATATACCTCAAAATTTTATAACTCCCCCTAAGTTAATGTGTCTTTTTTGTATCCAAAATCTCTTTGAGTAGATTGATTTGCCTCTGTTGATACTCTTTGGCTTCATTCTAATACTCTTTATCTGATATGTTTCTAGTTGTTTCTTGCTATTTACTCCCCCTTTATTCTCTTTTTTTATTGTGTAACTCCCCCTTTTACATGTCTCACCCTTGCATAT
Source organism: Cupressus sempervirens (assembly GCA_028749045.1). Lineage (NCBI taxonomy): Eukaryota > Viridiplantae > Streptophyta > Pinopsida > Cupressales > Cupressaceae > Cupressus > Cupressus sempervirens. The sequence continues at coordinate 443,886,250 of CM053787.1, forward strand.
ATCTTCTTCTTTAATATTTCTCCCCCTTTTTGACACTGATGTCAAAGGGTTTATACACTAAGTGTGTATTTATCGAGGAAGTTCTTATTATTTCCATTACAATTTTGAGAGCAGCATCCTAGTTGTTTATTGCAACATCGAGTAATTTGATTTGGATGGTTGTCTTTGCTGCAAGGTGAACTAAGCCATTCAGTGTTGAAAGATTAGGATCTTTCTTGAGTATAGTCTCAACATAGGCTAGTTCTTTTTGTAGGATTTCCATGTGTGGGGTTAGGGAGGCTTGAATTTGAACTAACTTGGCTCTTGTATTAGCGTCTTCTGCTATTAATACAACTAGTTCCTTTTGTGTGTGAAGCATGGAATAAAAGTTCTTCTCACTTTGAGTTGGAGTTTGTGGTAATTGAATACCAGATATTTTCAAGTTTCTTTCCAAACTCAAAATCCTTTGGCTCATTTCTTGTGTGAAGAGTTTGGGGTCACATAATTTGGTGTACAATGAGAATATATTCTCAAGTACCTTCTTCACTTTTTCTATCTTTGTAGCCAATTCAACTTGTGACAGTGCTATTCCATTGGATATCTTCTCATTCACCTTTCCTTGAAACTTCTTTTCAGACCATTCCATGAACTTTGCATTGGTTTCCTGGTCTTCATTTGTCACCTACTCAACAATTTCTAATAATTGTTCCAATATTGGCTTGGTTTCATCAGGTGTTTGCAAGCCAAATGCATCTAGAAAGATGTCTTTTATCTCATGAAGTGCTTGCCTTTGCTTATACTCCTTTCTGAGTATTTCTTGGTTCTTCTTCCTTTCTAATGCCTCTTGCATCTCATTAATCTGTTCAAGGTTCATGGTTGCATAGTCATACTTTGGAATAACAATTTCCTCATCTAATGTTGGGTCTCCATAGTGAAGTACCCTTGCAACCTTTGTTGAGCTTGAGCTTGGTGCTAAAATTTGGAGTGGAATTGCATCAGTGCTTGGCTTCTGAAGAACTCTTGTAGGAGTGCCAGTAGTTGGTAAATTGAACGATGTTTGAATTTCTTCCTACTCCTTTTCCTTTGGAATTTCCTTCTCTTCCTCTGTTCTTCTTTGATCAATCACAATTATTTGTGATGCACCTTGTGTTTGTGTAGTAGGTACAGATACTTTTGTTTGTCCTGTTTGTTCCTTTGTGGGCTTCTCGACAATTTGAATCTGTTGTTTAGTCATGACAACTTTCATTGTGGTATCAACCTTACATGATGTATCTTTTGATGCTTGCTCTTGAGGTTTTCCACTGGTAGCTGTAGGGATGGCAAAAGGTGGTTCTTGTGTTTTCACCTTGTCCCTAGTTAGGTCAGCTACTATTTTTTGTTACTCATCTACACAGACCAATACTAGATTGTCACACTACTTTTCTTGAAATGTTGGTTGGTCAAGGATCTTCTTTAGATCCTCTACAGTCAATGGATTGATGTTGTGAGTTGAGTTGTTAGGAACATCCTTTACTCTTACTATCTCTATAGGTGTGTTTGTGCCATGTGGAGGGCTTAATGGTGGCAATTGTGTGTCTTGCACACTTTGATCTATTTTTTGCTCCTCAACAGTTGCCATTTCATCTCCCTTTTGTTGTGCCTTCTCCATTATACTATTTACCTTTTCTTTCTCTATTTCTCCTTCCTTGTCGTTCTCTTCCTCTTCTCCATTGTTCCTTCCCTCAAAGAGATCCTTCTCGCCTTCCTTAACAGTAATTAGCCCATATATCAGCTTCCACATTTGAGTAGACTTCTTTACAACATCTTCAATCTTATTTTGAAGAATGTTGAAGGCCTTATACTTTGGTGCAAACTTGCTTCCATGTTTCTTGTTTGCCTTTTTATTTGGCCTTTTGATAATTCTGGCATCACTTGTGCCAATGTGGATTCTCTTATTTCCTTCTCCATGTTTAGGCAATAATGCCATTTATTCTCAACAATTGATATAAATCCTTTGGCATTGTGGTATCAAATTCAAGTGGAGTATTCTTGAATTTTTCCATCATGGCATATACTAATTCTTCAACCTTATTCCGATCCTCTCTGTCTAACTTATTGAATTCAATGGTTTCTAAACCAGTTGAGTCTGCATTATCCCTAATATTATCACAAATGTTTTCAATATTAGACTTGGGTGCATGACTTACCACTCTATACTGGCTTGTGTCATCTGACTTGGTCCTCTCTTCATCAAATTTAGGTTGTACAACATATTTCCTCCTTAATTTATTCTACACTGGACTTGGTTGCTCAGTAGCCTTCTTCTTCTCTTTTGTTTTCTCTTTAGTATTCTAAGTGGTGTCCCTTGTGGTTGCTCTTGTGGCTAAAGTAGTAGGCTTGGCAGGGCTTGGTTTTGCAATCTTTTTACCCTTGGGCTGAGCTGTAGGCTGTGACTTAGCCTTTCTTTTCTTTGTTTCTTGTTTTGTTGATGCTTCCTTGGCTTGTTCCTCCTCAACACCTTCTTCTTCATCTTCACCCATACCTTGGGTTAGGGAAAGAGGTTCTTGACCTTGTTCTTGTTCTTGTTCTTCTTATTCATCATCATCTTCATTATCACCTTCAGCTCCTTCACTAAATTTTTCTTTCAGCTTCTTAACCATATTATCCTTCTTTTTGAGAGTTGAGGAAATTTTCAACTCCATTTCAACCTTGGATTTGACAAGATCATAATTTCCAAAGATTTTTGTTGATTTGTCAACTTCCTCTACAAGTAATGCAGTTATGGCTGTTGATGCTTCATTTATATTGATTTCATACCTGAAAGGCCTTAGCCATCTCACTCTAGGTACCACAACCTAGATAAAAGTGTAGTCAATATCCACCAAGAAGAAAATTTCATTGAAGTACTTTTCTACCAGGGAAATTGGGATTCTCAGTCTTTGTTTCATGGATTGCTTGAAATCCTCAAAGCAACTAGTCATTACAAACTAAAAATTGTCTCCCAATTGTTCTATGTATTCATTTATCTGTATAGCTATAGACCTATTGGTCTTCCATCCCACCTTATAGAAAAATATACATATCAAAATTGAACCAAATTTGCATTGAGCACTTTTGGATCTCCTTATTGCTCCTAAATTCTCAATGATTTGCTGCAACTATAGCTCTGCAAGATCATAAGTATGATCTTTCTTCACAATCTTGTACCCTACATCAACTGCTATGCATGACACACTATTCATTTGGCTTGATTGATAGAATTTGTGAGATATGACCCTCATTGCAAATTCAAGAAGTGGATCCTTGATGGTATCAATAGTCATTCCCCTTTTATTCCACTTTGCCCCTGTGTTCTTCTCAATTGCTTCTTTAGAATCACTCCTTAGGGTTTTGGGTCATTCTAGGGTTGGATATCTTGTAACCTTGTGCACAATCCTTTTTGAAAATTTTATGGGTCCTCCTTCCAACCATAGGCATCCATCATGGATTCTACCATCATGGATTCTACTCAAAACATTTCTTATCCATTCAGTCTTAAAGATAGTGGGGAAATCTAGGGCATGGGTTAAGCCCTTCATTTCAACGATTTGCAATTCTTCTTTCAACACTCCATTCTTACATAATTTGTCATATGCCTAATAAATTTCCATGTCTCCTATCCCTCCAACCTTGCAGTTATAACATTTTCTTACATCCTAAACCATTATGACCTTAGGTGGAATAATTGATAATGCGCCTGTTGGGTTGTTCTTGTATGCAACTTCAAGAATAGTCCTAAAATCTGGTTGCTTAACCTCATTACTAACCAATTGAACTTTGAAAGGTTCCTTATCCTAAGGATTTCTAGAGCTAGAAGCCATTTTGCAAGCTAGGGTTTCAATAGATATTAAATTGCATAATTGCATAACTTGGCTCGTGAAGAATACCTTTAAATCAATGAAACAATACTTGATCTTGGCTAGAATTCATGCAAATACTTCAACTTTTGCTTGTCAATCTCTTCTTTTCTCTGCTCACTCTTTCTCTATGTTCATAATGATGAAAAATGGGCAAAAATCTACCTTATACCCTTTCAAAATGTAGCATTTAATGCATGGTGCATGTACAACTGTAAACTCAGCTTTTGTACAATTTTTGCTTTACTCAACATCCATTGATTTTCCATTACTTGGTAGCTGTCAGAATTACCCTTAGCTTCAATAGGAATTACCTTCACTCAGCAGATACTACTAACTCGGCTTCAACTGACATTGGCTGACAACTCGACACATACTGGAATTTACTCGGCAATTGAAGAGAACTTTTCACACTTAGCAATAAGATGAAAACTTAAAGATTTGACCTTAGTTTTTCCTTGTTGACTTACATCTTTATTCATGCTAGTTTATCCTTTTCAGCGCTAACTTTATCTTGGAACTGATGTACGATGAGGCACTTAATAATTAGTCTCACATACCTCCTTTTTCTTAGTATGATGAGATGTGATCACTTCATTTGATATGCTGCATCCATCTTTCTTTTTCCATGTCTTGTTCGTCTCTCCTCTAATGTGCTCAACATCTACCTTGCCTTTTCCCTTATTGAATTCTGAGTTAGGTGCCTTTGTCATTGTTGGGTAGTGCTTGCTGATATGACCAGTCTTCAAACAACTAAAGCATGTAGTTTGACTTAACCATCTACTATAGCTACCATTGAAATGTGTTCTTATGCAAATTTTAGCTATGTGTCCATACTCTTGACAATAATGACAGCTATCTATTGTATTGTAATCCCAATTATAGGAATTTCCATGACTTCTTCCCTTGATTGATGACCATGTGGACTTGGATCTGCATTCAAAGACTTTATGTCCAAACTTCTGACAATTTTAGTAGCGTCCTTCAAATTTTGGTGCATGAATGGTCCTTGTTCTGCATTCATGTGCCTGATGACCTTGTTTGTTGCACTTGTGACAATGAATCATGTTCTTTGACTTAGCCTTCAAACTACTATTTTTTCTCTTGCAAACATTAGTTGTATGCCCTTTCTTTCCACAATGATGACAAGTAGGTTTAGAGTTCTTACCTTTATTGTTTCTGTCTTCAGTAGCTTTGGATAATTCTCCTTCTTTAGTGCTTATGTAGCCCAATACTAATGTTTCTTTACTGGATCCAGGGGATTTTAGTAGTTGCTCAAAGTACTTGATGGCTTCATTTGGCTTGTTGAAGCTTTTAGAAAACTCCTCTCTTTACAGGTCATTTTGTAATTGCTCATTCTGCAACTTCAATGTAGTTATCTCAATATCCTTGATATTCAACTCATGATGGGCATTCATCATTTGGCTTAGGGTGTCCAACTGCATATTTGAGATCCTAGACAACTCTGGTGATTTTTCTTCCAATCTGTTTGATAAAATTCCCTTGTCTTCTTCAATTATGTCCTTGTCTTCTATGGCTTTCTTCTTTTTTAGTCACCTCACGTAGTAATATTGCTTGTGATTCTTGCTCCAACTTGAGATTTTTGATTTCTTGAGCTTGTGCTCTATTCTTGTCCATGAGATTTGCAATTACCGCATCAAATTCACCAGAGTTACCATTTGCAAATAACTTTTTGGTGTCAATCTCCTTGTATTGAGTGTCATTTTCATCTATAGCAATATCTTTCCTTCTCTTTAGCAAACTTCTCAAGGCATCTATGGCTTCATTCAGTTGTTGCAATAAGAGATGTATCTCAATCTCCTGATTCTCAATAGTCTTTCCCAACTTGTAAACTTTCATCTCAAGATATTTTCTCCAAGCTGTAAGGCTTCTCTTGATGATAACTTAGCTCTAATACCAATTGTTGGAAATACAAGTGGGAAATGTATACTTCTGAGGGGGGAGGGTGTGAATCAGAATTGTTAATATCTAACCAATAAAACTTTTAATCTTTAAAACAATGCATGCATAAACATATTGAAATAACATGTCAAATAAATGCATCCACATAGAAACTTGACACCAGATATGATTACCCAGAAGTTAAAACTAGGGAGGGGATGACACCCACAATTCTTCACTACTACAACAATAAAGTTCACTTGTTAAGGTTACATGATTTGACCATTCTCATGATCTTCCCTATGAAAGGTTTGCCCTGTTAAGGGCTTAGAAAGGATTGTTAGATCCTACCCTGTTAAAGGATTTTAACACCCTGTTAAAAGTGTGCTTGGCTACAAGACTTTAGAACACTCACTTGGAATGTCACCTTGTTAAAGGATTTCACAATGACTGTTATATCAACCTTAATTCAAAGGATTTCATCCTACTGATATAGTTGTTAGAAAGTATAGTAGAATGTTTGATTTGATACACTTACAATTTGATAGTGCTGATTTTAGATCTCAATTCAGTCCTTCTTAATCCTTTTTGATCTGATATGGAATTGTTGTATCCTCAATCCTCTGTTCTATAAACTAATTCTACAATTCTATCCTTCTTCTAAGTCAACTTGAATGTATGTTGATCAATTCACCCCTTTTACTGCTATAATTACCTTCTTGCATGCATTCTCTAATGCTCTCTCTCATACTCATCCTGAATTATGGGGCTTTGTCTCCCTTTAAAAAAACTTTGGTGTCTTAGGGTTAGGTATGAATCTACAATCAAGATTCATTCAATTTTCCCGCTCAATTCCTTCCATTTTTCTCATTGGTTGCATGTTGATCACATAGGGAATCCAAATAGATTCTATCTTATCTTCAAAGCTTTGAGATCTATCCATATGTTGGCTCAAGAATGGTTTACATAGTTGTTTGTGCCATCACAAACAACTAGGTCAATTATGTGTTACTTGACACTTGTTGATACTAATGCTTGACACATACTATAATTTTTTCTGGATCAACACTTAAACTTTCTCAGGATCGTCTATTCACTCGGCACTTGAAACTTGCTCGGCTCTATCTATTTGCTCAGCAAATGAGTGACTTGGCACTCATTGCAACTCGACATCTATACACATTATACTCAACATATGTTACTAGCTTAGCATAAACTTAGTAAAAAGCTTAAGTGTGTTGACACTCAATTGTCAAAACCAATTTGAGATCAACAAGAAAGAGGATGTTGTTAACTCACAAAAAATAGAGAAATGATGTGAGAGAAAAATGAGAGTGAATGAAGGTCAAGATTACATCTACCATTCAAAATGTCAAACCTCGACCAGAGGGGCAACTAACAATGAATGCAAGATAGCCATCAGAATGCTAAACTAAGCAATCGATGCCGATAGACCATGTGAATGATGTTCAAATGATAAACTTGGTTGTGAAATGACACGTTAAATACGTGCTTGCATGTCTCTTCTCCATGATATTACCTACCCCCATTATTTTCAAGAGAGAGCCCATATGAAATTGTTTCAATCTTGATATCCTGCAAAGCACTAGTCACATGAGTAGTAGCCCCCTCCTGATATTTTTCCATTTGTTCTCTAACTCTTGCTATGGTGATGAAGGTCATTGTAATATGAGAAACTCCTCCATGCCTGAGCAACCAACTCAGTGGCTTTTGTATTTGTGGTGGGTGGAAGGCATAGAAGGTATGCCACTAAGTTGTTCTCCCCTACTGTAGATGGGCAAGGACCTGGCAAGGAGTGGACGACCACAATGTTGGCCATCATCTTGCACACCTATAGAATATCCCAGATCGTCGATGCAAAAAATAACTCAGGATTGTTGAGAATGGGTATGCCTTCGATGCAATTAATTAAAAAATAAATGTCATTTAAAAAAGATATAATTTTTAAAAATAATTTATAAATATTCTAATTTAGTTTACTAATAGATATTTATTTAAATTATATATTTTCTAATGAAAATTACATTTATATCAACCATCTAATTAATTTGATTAATGCTTCTAAATATTATCATTATTAAAGTTGTAGATGACAAACTCAAAAGTAAATCCATGAATTTTTGGAGGACAAAAGAAAGAATGGTTAAAACTTTACATTGTTGTAAGTTGTAAAACAAAATTATACTAGAAAATAATTTTGCACAAATTAGGAGTTTTGAAGGCTAAGTACTATTGTATCACTTTTTAAAGTACTCATTAATTAGTGATAAAATGAGTTGTTGTTGACCAATTAAATTTTTATATATTTAATTTTTATTATAATGATAATTACATTTTTCAAAATATACACATTAAATTTTGAACTTTATAATTTGTATAAATTATTTTTCACTCTTTTAATTAGATGAATCAATTGAAGTTTATATGTGCATCAAAGGTTTGTGAAATGCATTATTTTATGAACTCATAGTGTGCCTTACAATTTGCAATGACATTATATATTAAAGGAAAAATATATAAAATATAAAATTCTACTTTTTACCACACTCTACTATCCCATCTAAAGGTATTTATGACTCATATCCATTTAAAGTCATATCAATGAAGTCTATATTAAAAAACTATAGAAAATAAATAAAAATTTGAAATTCAGAGAACTAAATTGTAGATTGAAAAAACCTAGACTACAAAAATTAAAGAGCAATAGCAAATGATAAAACACCTAGAAAATTAATATAAATCTAAAATTCAAATAGCTAAAATTTAAATTTTAAAAAAAAAGATGAGAGATAAATATATAGAGATAATTCTGAAAAAAGTTTGGTCATAGGAGAACTTCAACTCTTATTTTGATATGTATTAGATGTTATCTCCACTTTTACCTATTGTTTTTCTTTTTCTACTTATTTTTTAAAAAAAGTTCTTGTGGTCTCCACATTAGCTCATGTTATGATCCTAGTTATTTAACTTTTGATTTTTAAAATTGATTTATATTTAGTTTTTAAATTATTTTAATTTATTTTTTATATTAGTATAGTTTTTTCTTTATTTTTATTTTATTTTTTATGTTTCTATAAGTTATTCACTCAATAGAATATTTTTTAGAGATGTTGCTATTATATATATATATATATATATATATATATTTTTTGTATCTTTATACTTAATTATTCATAATACATTTTTTGATGAGGTTTTTAAAATGATTTAAATTTTTTTTTTGATAAATAGAATTTAAATAAATAATATTTATTAATCTATTTAAAATATTTTAGTAAATATTATTATTTTTATTCGAAAAAGCGATAAAAACTTTATTGAAAATCAAAACAGAGTATTACATAGCGGCAAAGGGCCAAAGCCATAGGAACCAACATAAACCATAAGAAAAGCCAAGAACTAAATCATCCTTCCCCAATAGCACTCACATCCTCCACAAAAATCCTCTCCAAATCTTGACATAACTCATGGGAAATCTGCTCCCACCCATCAATCTTCCCACCATCTATATTCTTTGACACCCATTTGGCCAGACAATCAGCCACCCTATTCCATTTCCTTGGAATGGACATAAGACACCGACTCCATCAAAGAGCTAACATGTAATATCTGTTGCACCATCATAGCCAAATGTTAGCTAACATTAAAAATCTTCCTCTCATGAAGTAAATTGACCAAGACCTCAGAATCAGACTCACAAATAACCTTATGCCATCCTAAAGCACACACTCACTTCAAGGCATAGAGGATAGCCAAGTCTTCCATCCTATTGACAATTTGTATCCCTTCATTAGTAGAAAAATAAAAAACCACTGATCTAGAAGAATCTCTACCAACCTCACCAATCCTAGCAGGTCCAGGATTTCCCCTAGATGAGTCATCTGTATTAATTTTCAAAAAGCCAGTAGGAGGGGGTAGGCAACCCCCCCCACCCTTTGAACTTTTTGCCTCACACACTTACCTCTCCTAATGCAAGTAGAAGCTGAAGATAGCCCCAACATTCCAAACCGATCAACTATCTCAGCATCTCCTTTCTCTAACAGAAACACAATCTCACCTTTAGCTTTGACAATCATGTGGATCATTCCCACAATTCTAAAACAAACTTGTTGGATCCCCAATTTTTCACCCCAAAAGATTCTTTGATTCCTTTCCAACCAAACTTACCAGAGCAAAAAGATGGGACCAACATACCAAACATCCTACAAGAAAGAGGCCAAGGAGGGGGCCTCCCCAGACTAGTCCAAAACTCAACCAAGGAGGAGGCATGAATGCATGGGCTTTTCCAAACACCCCACTAAGAATGCAAGAGCTATAAGGTGAAGGAACAATGGAAGAACAAGTGAGGAGAGTCCTCCTACCCACATCCATAGAGAACACACCTAGATGGGCCTAAAAAAACACTCTTTTGGATATTCTCCCAAGTCAAACACCTATTCCAAGCAAAAGTCCCAATAAAGTAGTTATACTTTGGCCAAGAAAACTTATTCCAAACTTTCATCCACCAAGGAACCTCCCCCACGACCCCCACCCACAATCTATTGGAAAGAAACACCTAATACCTAGAAGAAATAGTGTAAGCACCCTTGGGATTAGGAGACCAAGCCAACACATCATCATCCATGAGGGTGCTACAGCTTCAACAATAAAGAATGTAATGAATCTCAACACACTCCCCCTCCAAACCAACAATAGGTCATTCCTCTGGGTTCTTCCATCTCGCCTCTCCCAACTACCCCTAAAAGGAAAGAGACTTAAAGTCACACATCCTTGACCATCCTGCTTCACAGAACCTCTGGCACAATGTAAACAAATGAGGATACTAAGAAACAATGGGAGGGTGACCATCCCAAGCATCATGCCAAAAATGCACCTCTGACCTACTCTTGCAAATCTAGAATAAGCCACCCTTAATGAGTGCAACCCCTTTCTTGAGAGTATTCCAAATCAAAGAACCCTTCCCTATCAAGCTATAACAAGGGATATCACTTTGAGGAATTCTTAGAAAGTACTTTTGAGCTCGGTCCTATTCCACACACCAATGCCAATACAATTTAGCAGCTAGAGTTGTACCAAATAGCAATGACTAACTTAACCCAAGGCCACCAAACTATTTTGGGTTACATACAACATCCCATCTAACAAGGCTCAACTTGGAAGATAATAAACCACCAGCCCATAAAATTTATCTTGTTAAGGAATCAAGATCCCTAACAAAGCCCATTGGCACCACCTGAATTGTACACCTATATAGAGGGAGAGCCTGAACCATAGATTTGAGTAATTGCACCCAACCCACAAAAAATAGCCAGTGAAGGGTGCAATGAGTGAGTTTAACATGAAATATTTCCAGAATAGCCTGCCAAGAATCCTAGACTACCTACCAACTAAAATAGGAATACCAAGGTAGGTTAGTGGGAGATCCCTAATCTAAAATATGAGAATATGAGAAATTATCCTCTAAATGGAGTACGAAGTATCTAAGAAAAAAATAGAAGAATTTCCCTCATTAATTAACTGGCCCAATGTAGCAAGATAAACATCTAACACCTTGTGCATTTTTTAAGCCTCCTTAATGGTAGCCATGCCTATGAAAGTAGTTTTATCCACAAACTGTAAGTGAGATTGCATAGGTAAGCCACCTCCCCATTTCCATCCTTGAATGGAAACCCCCTCCACATTCTTTTTTATCAATCGACCCAAACCTTCCACCAAAAGAAGAAATAAGTAAGGAGAGAGGGGGTCACCTTGTCGTAAACCTCGAGGAGCACCAAAGAGTTTAGAGTGCTCCCCATTAATCAAAATGGAGAAAGAAATTGAAGTCACACAATTCATAACCTAGCAAATCCACTCCTACTCAAAACCAAAGGCCCCTAGAACCTTTTGGAGGAAGGATCATCGAAATCTGTCATAAGCCTTAGCCATGTCCAACTTGATGAACATAGTCTTATCTTTAGAGTTGGCCATAGAATAAATAGTCTCAATAGCAATACTGACCCCATCCAAAATCTAGCAGCCCACCACAAAACTACTTTGTTCCTTAGAAATCAACAACGTAAGCCACTTTTTTAACCTATCAACAATCAAACTAGAGATAATTTTATAAATAACATTGCAAAGATAAATGGGGTGAAATTGACTTAATCAATTAGCTCCCTCACCCTTGGGGATGAGAGCAAGGAAGGTAGAATTTAGGTCCTGAAGCATTTGCTTATTCTTTTGAGACTCTTGAATGACTGCCAATAAATCCAACTTGATAATTTTCCAATTTTTTTGGAAGAACTCAATCAAGAAACCATCCAGACCAGGAGCTTTACCCTTCTTCATCTGGAAAATAGTCTTTTCCAACTCCTCCAATAAAATAACACTCATAAGATGCTCTTTCATCTCCCAAGAGACTAAAGAAGGAATACAAGAGAGGACCCGAGCCTCTTCAACCGAGTCCCCCTGTGAGTCCTCCCTAAATAAAGAAGTAAAATACTGAACAACTTCATTTGAGATATCCTGAGTAGAAGAAAGAACCTCTCCCCTACTAGTCACCAAAGCCGATATAGAATTACCATGTTATCTAGCCTTCACCAAATTGAAGAAGAAGGTAATATTCTTATCTCCCTCTCAAAGCCACTCAATCTAAGCTTTTTGTTTCCAATGGATTTCCTCCCTCAGCTCCCACTTTTCTAGAGCTTTCAATGCCCTAGCCTCATCCTGTAACAAATTCTCAGACACCCCATCCTCCTTGATCAACTTGGTAATACCATTCAATTCAGCTTGTGCAACATGCTTCACATGGTAAATGTTTCCAAAGCATTGTCGGTTCCACCATTTAAGCTGATACTTAACATATTGAAGGAGCTTAGAAAAATTATACATTGCAGTACCATAAGCACACGTACCATACCTCCACTATTTAGCAACACATCCATAAAGGTTAGGGTCCTGCAACCACATGAGCTAGAAATTTGAAGGACGACGTTTGAGGCATATGAGTAGAAGAAATAACTAGCTTTATAGACCAGTGATCCAAACCTCTCCAATCTAATATCTCAGAACTATAGGTCCACAATCCCCCAACCTAAAAGTAGGAGAACATGAAATGATCTAGTCATTTAGCAATGCAACTGTCTCCCACCCTTTTGTTGTTCCAAGTAAATTGACCACTGCTAGGTTTGATATCCAAAAGATTGAGAGCTGATATATTGTCCTAAAATAACAACGTAAAAGGCTCTAGCCTTGCATTACCACTCCATTTTTTAGCTAAACTGGTAATAGCATTAAAGTCACCAGCAATGATCCATGGTAGATAGGGAAATAGGCTATGAACAAAATGGATATTAGTCCATACAAGAAGTTTTCCTTGGAACTTATTAGGAGCATAGACATTGGAGAAAAGAAAAAACTCTCCTGACTTAGGGCACAAAGAAACTATGGATAAAGAGGACTTAAAGAATAACCACCACAAAGGATGAATCTTCCAAGGGTTCCAGAGACAAGCCACACCCCCCCCCCCCCCCCCCTCTGAAGATCCCTGAGCCCCAATACGTTGGAATTGACCATTCTTCCATAGCTTAGGCGCTAGACCCATCATGCACTCAACATATAACTTGGTCTCCTAAAGAAAAAGAACATCAAGAGAATGACTTCTTACCAACTCTCAAACAACTTTTTGTCTAGGGTCGTTGTTCAAGCCCCTTACATTCCATGAAATAATGATCATTTCAAAGGAGTCAAAAAATGAGAATCCAAGGTCTTAACAGACCCTGACTCCACCAAAGTCTCCCCTATCATCTTAATCTTTTCCAAATCTTGCTTCCTACCAAGTTTAACACTTTTCTCTGAAACCCCCTTTTTGGCCATGCTTTTGCTAAACGCCCAATTGAGGGGAAGGCTTTCCACTCTTAGCCACCTTCGAATCAGCAATTTCTGTAGGAAAAGAAGTGCCTCCATCCCCCTGCCCCAACTCAACATTTGGACCCAACATCACTTAGGCCCCAATCTACACATTCGTGACCATAGGCATGGAAGACTCATCCTATGGAGTAGGAGTAATGGAAGTGTGATCCTCCAAGCTAGGACCTACCACACTCGGATCCACACTTATTAACCCTGAATTAACTTCTTGCTAACCCAAATCATCTAGGACCTCAAACCTGTTAAAATTATCTTCATCTTATCTCTCCATTAAAGTCCTCTTATGACTTGTATTTTTGTTACAAGCCTTAATAAGAACACAACCCTCAGCATCGTTCCCCTTATTAGCACTAGGGGTGTTATGAGGAGGAGGTGGAGGTCGAGGCTCCATAGGCTTAGCCTTCAGGCATCTACGCAATAGGTGACCATATTCCTGACAAAGGTGACATCAAAAAGGAAAGCTCTCATAGTCCACTTGATGCACCCAAGATTGGGAACCTGCACACATATCCAAAGCATCTGACAAAGGTTTGCTCAAATCAATTTCCACACAAATTCGAGCAAAAATCATTACTTTCTTACCTAGGGTTTGTGTCAAAGACCCCATCGGCTTCCTAAGCATCAAAGCAAGCATATGTAGAACATCCTTACGACAACAGTCAATTGGAAATCTGGGCAATCGAACCCACACTGAAAAATGATTTAGAAGCTCCTTAGAGGGATTAAAGTGTGCACGTGGCTTGACGAACAACCCAACCTGATTGTGAAAATAGCCCCCCCCCCTCAAAAACCCTATTGCTATCAGCCAAGCAAATAAATGTGACCATGAAAAAATTATTTGCAAGCAACATGACCTCCATTTCACCCTTTGGTTCCCAAGTCCTTCGAGCCCACATTTCCAAAAATCGTAGAGACACTCTTAGTCCCAAAAATTTGCAATACAGAGAATGCTTTCAATAATATTCAATATCCTTAGCAATCATCTCAATTGGAATTACTAGTTTAGGTCTCTCTTTGCAACACTCAAGGTAGTCATTAATCTTCAAGATCTGAGATCCATTAGACAAATTCGATTCCATAGACCCTATATTTGGAGAGGAGGGTGTTTTCAAAAACCCTCACTCCTTGACTTGGTGATTTTAAACCCACCACAATACAAAAGTCCATGCCAAATGCAACCCTAGATGGCTCACCTTGAGACATAGCCACTCAAAGGCCTAGGACAGACTAATGCAAGAAAGATCTAGCCCTGGGCACCACAGATTAGGATAAGTCCTCACGTGTAGGAAAAATGAAAACCAAACACAACTAGGCCAGATCTTCAAAGAATGACCACAACAAAATATCACCCCCCCACCCCACAGAATAGATCAGACACCCACCCTCACCTTTGCACAAGCAGGGAAAGCAGACACAAGCTAGGGCTCGAATGCCCTTGCTCAGCTCCTAGCAGTTGTAGACCAAAACACCATCTTTTCCTTCATCATTAAACATCCCCTATTTTTATATATTGTTCATTTATTTTTTCATTAATTATTATGTTATTTAAATTGTAAATTATTAATAATCTAATTTGTTCACATAAGATTATATTTTAAATCTCCACTTTAATTACTTATGATCTCCACATTAGCTCATGTTTGATCTCTATTTATTTAACTTTTGATTTTTGAAATTTATTTAGGTTTTAGTTTTTAAATTAGTTTAATTTATTTTTTATATTAGTTTAGTTTTTTCTTTAAATATTTTTTTTGAGTTTTTATTCTTTATTTAGTCAATAGAATACTTAGAGACGTTATTTTCCCATATTATTTTTTTGTATTTCTTTTATTAATTTTTCATAATATTTTTTTATGGGATTTTTTTAAATGATTTTTTTTTCATATTTGATAAATTGAATTTAAATAAATAATATTTATTGATCTATTTAAAATATTTTAGTAAATATTATGTTATTTAAATTGAAAATTATTAATAACCTAATTTGTTCATATAAGATTATATTTAAAAAATAATTTTATTATCGAGCACTCTCATAAAATACTTGAAAATAAATATAAATCCAAAACTCAAATAGATATATTTCAAATTTTAAAAAGAACATGGAAGATAAATACAAGCAGTTGCATATTTTTGTACATGCAATGATGACGCCCATAGAAATGATTTATTTTGTAAAATGAGAAAAAATGTTGAAAAATAATGAAAGAAATAAATGTATTAATGAGAAAATAGTGTGGAGTATAAATGTCTATAGTTTACTTTGTAAAAGGCTATGGAAAAAGAGTAGTCATGTTTTATTATGATATAAGAAAACATTTTAATGTTAGTGACATTAATTAAAATATACAAAGATAAAAAAAACTCAAAAAGGTAATCAATGCAAAGACATGATGATTAAAAAAAGGAGAGAGAGTGTATGCATGGAAAACATGTGTGCACTTTATGTTATAGAATTGACAATATTTTTTTTCAATCCTTACAACAATAAAACTCTTATATATTTAAGTCCTAAAAGTATTGGAAAATAGTTGTGCTCACTTATGAGATAGAATTGTGACATTGGAATTTACAACAAAAGGATCACATAATACTAGAAATTGACTTGTCAATAGCGAATCTGAGCATACATTTAATGAATTTACATTCTTGATAAATGAATGAATTAATGTTGATAGTAAAAACAAATGTGGTATACTGAAATGGAAGCCAATGCACAATCAAATGACTCACTTATATGATAAGGGCAAGTAAAAAATTAGAGATTACTCAAAAAAGCTTAGAATAGTGAAGGGAAACAAAAAACTTTAAAGGAAACTATAAGAGATAGAAAGGCCTACAAATGAAGGTAAAAAAATATAGAAAAGAGTTATAAAAAACAATATATTTACTGATCAAAAAATATAAATTAAAATAACTGAAAAGCAATGGGGCTGACAATTTTCGGAGAAAAAGTTGTACTAGCCTATCAACAATTAATGTTTGGCCATCATGCATGTTCAACAAAATCATTAAATGTAATAACTAGCAGTTGCACATTTTTTATGTGCAACGATGAGCTGATAGGAGTGTTTTCACTGTGAAGATGAAGATTTTACCAAAAAAAAATGTCAACTCACAAACTAATACACCTTTGAAACCCTACTCAACATTACCTAGAAAACATTATAGACCACAAAAAATATGAGCAAACATAAATGACTTGATTAATTTATACCAAATAAATACATTATAGGCTATAAAGAAGACTTTATAGTGATAATTTATTTTTTTTTGAAATGAAAGAATCTAATAATGTTTTTGACTAAGAAAAATGGGTTTTAATGGGCCTCTGAAACCCTACAATAGTAAAAGAAAAACAAAGATAGAGTGCTTAGAGTATCATCAACATAAAAGCCATTGACAGAAACAACAACCTCCCACAACAAAACAAGAAAAAACAAAAATAAACATGGAAGCAAAGAAAAAAAACAAGGATAGGCCCCAAAGGCTAGGAGAAAGGCTCGGGCAATTTCTTTAAGGATTTTTGTAGCCCAAATCTCCAGCTCAGTCATTCTTCCAGCTGCCTCTTTCAGTCTGAAAGATCTTTCTCAGGTTCCCGGATGTCCTTTTTCTTTGTGTTGGATCTAGTTCTATTTCTCAAAACATCCTCTAGAGTCTTATCCTTCCCACTATTTGGAGATTGGTCATCCTCCTTACTGGCCTTGTGTTCTTCAAGTTTGTCTATGAGTACCTTTATGTTATCATTTGATTCTTTTAGAATGTTATAGCTTTGCTCAACAATTCTCTATAGAGTGCCCTCCATAGTCTAAACTCTACTCTTTACTTCCTCCACTCTGTTTTCCATTTCCTTATCCTCCTCTATTTCCTATTCTATATGCTGCAATTATCCCTCTCTAGTCTACCCACTTTGTATTGAGCTCCTAGATTTCATGGAAAGCCCATTTAGAGGTTTAATAATTATCAATAGCACTATTTTTAGCATTATTAAGCATGTCCATCTAAAGGTTTTCCTTTGTGATGTCACTCAAAATAATAAGGCAGGGTCAATTAGATCCTCCATTTGAGTTTTTCCCTCCTTATTTTGCTTAACCAGAGTTTTGATCATCTCTCTCTTGAGCCCCATCCTCGTAGAAATATTATCAAAATTTCTCCAAAACCACATTCCTGCCTTTGCCCAAAATCATACATGTGTACTGGTTGGACCCAAATTCCTCAAATTCCTACTCATTCTTTTCCTCACTCCTCTGCTTCTCATCTTCCTCATCACTAACCTTCTTCTCCTCCTGCTTGTCCTCCTTAGAGTAGATATCTCTCCCGCTTTTCAAACTCTTGTTAGGCTTGCCCTCAAAATCCTCATCTTTGTTGCCAAGCATCTTAATAGTGATGATTTTCTTTCCACCCATCCTCTCCTTACATTCCTCCTCTCTGAGATTATCTTCCTCTCCATTAGCATTGTCTCCCTCTATGTCCATGCCCTCCGCCCTCTCATTGTAGTCTCTATCAGATGAAATCTCAATGCCCTATTTAGGTTCAAAATTATTCTTTTTCCCTTTTGTCTCCACTTCGGTTCTCTTTTTCCCCTTTTTGTGTTGTGGGGTAGCATCCTACTTCGTATTTGAATGCATATCTTGGTTTTCCTTGATATTAGATGGGATATAATCCTCTCCCAAATCATTTGAGTCAACTTTACCCTCCTTCCCCATTTGCCTATTCTTAATTTCTTTCCCTATAGTCCTAGCCTTAAAAAATTCATAAATTAGCAACAAAAGCCCCTCATGGAAGGCAGGATTGCCTATATACTTTTGCCTATAGTCATTGATATTCTCATTAATAAAGGAATATAGGAAAAAAGGAATAGAAATCTTCACCCCATACCTGAAGTGCTTAAGAAGCACTAAATGGTGAGTGTAGAGGTGGTCAAATCTCATGTTGAGGGAAATGTACTTGACGATGACCCTTAGCACAAACCTCCATAGTGACTTGATAGAGCTCGACAGATAGTAGGTGCCTCTCTTCACTAAATCCTTCTTTTCCTCTACATCCTTGGTAAATTCAATCACCACCTACCCAAAAATCCATCTATCTCTACAAAATTTCTTCCTAATAATTGGTATTCTAGTCACCGTAGATATAACCTCCTTTGTCATCGTGAAATATACTCCATCAACCTTAACGCTCCCCTCATTCCATCTCTTTACCATACTATGTGTAATAGTGGGTCTCCACCTATGAAGCCCCTCAATGAAAGTGGTAACACCACCTTTTTTCAAAATGTTCCACACCTTGGAATGTCGATGCCACTTCTCTACTTCATCCTTAGGTTCCCTACTAAGTCTTTCCCCCACCATATCTTCATTCTCTCTGCAAGATTTTCTTCTGGTAGTGATGTGCTTCAAAGGTTGTTTCTTGTTAATATAATTTGTTTCCCAAAATACCTTTTCGCTTTGTGTTCTTGATACCCAAAATCGAACCTTAGAGTGCGATGATGGAAAAAAGTAATGTGTTTCATGCTTTGACTATCGTACTTACACATCATAATTTGGAACAATTCTCATAACATGTACCCTTTCATAATTAACCTTTAATGATTCTCGATCTACTTGGGATCCTCTCCCTTTCTATCAACTCACAAATTTTTGATAGAATATTGTGCTTGTTCTTTCATGTTTTCAATTCATCATTCTTGACTGCCTAGTTGGCCAACCTATTATCCACTTGATTGGCTTCCCTATACTCATGAGCCATGTATATATTATGAAAAGACTTAAGGATCTAGATGCACTCTTTAATAATATTCACAATCATCTACGTAGGCTCATTCTTCACATTAAGATGGTCTAAAATATTCGTGGAGCCTCTTTCAAGCCATATATTTTTGAATCCCATGTTCTAAGCAAGTTTGAGAGTTTGATGAGCCATAGATGCCACCACATAATGGTTAGTTTACATATCCATAGGAGCCGAGATAGCAACAATACCTTTTCCGTGGGTGTTTTTGATGATTCTACCAACCCCAACCATGCCAGGGTTTCCTTTGGTAGCCTTGTCAAAGTTAGCTTTACACCAACCCTCAAGTGGAAGAGTCCATTTGCAATGCTCCCTTTTATTTTTGTCAATTTCCTTTGTGCTTAGAAGAGGGTTACAACCTTTATTGGTAGTGTAGTTTTCTAACAAAGAGTTAAAAGATTTTGTGGAAGACAACTTTAGCATTAGTTTCTTTCTCCCTAAAAATTATGTTGTTCCATTCCAAAAGCTTCCAACACTTTATCTAGGAACATCTAGTCCACCCTGTCATAAGCCTTTGAAAGATCAAGTTTAAGAAAAATTCTTCCTTTTTGCCTTCGTCTAAAGAATGGATCACCTCATACACATCAATGATGGAATCAAGGATTTTTCTACCATGGACAAATCTTGATTGTTGAGGCACAATAATCTATGGCAGTAGTTTAATAATTCTATTAGTTAAAACCTTTGAAAAGATCTTGTAAAAATAATTGTAGAGATTGATAGGCCTAAAATTATCAAAAGAATCTGCACCTAAGACCTTAGGAATTAAAACTAGAAAGGTAGCATTAATCGCTTTAAGTAGACTCTAGCTCCAAAAAATCCCTGGATTGCTTTAACAAGGTAATCTTTGATGACTTCCCAATACATCTAGAAGAAAAAAGTTGGGAACCCATTTGGGCCAGGAGCTTTTACAACTAGCTTAGTGAAAACAACCTCCTTATTACTTAATTTCCTCAAAGGTCAGAATAGCCACCAGTTCCTTTTTCTATGTAGCAATTATCACACTAGGGAGGGTATTGAGAATTTCCTTTTGGTCATCCTCCCCCAGGTTTAACTCTTTGGATAGAATAGAAGAGAAATACATAATTGCTTTCTCTGCAATCTCACTATCTTCCCCTATAGTATCAACACCCTTTTGATACCACTAATTCTATTGGTAGCTTTGTGTTTCATAGTAGAAAAGTGAAATAATCTAGAGTTTTTATCTCGTTCCTTTAACCATACCGATCTTGACCTCTACCTCCAAGATATTTCCTCTTTTCCCACAATGTTGTGAAGGTCAGCTAGAATAGTCTTTTCCACATTCAACCTACTATCGTCATAACCCATAGTCTATATCTCTTCCTGCACCTCTGCTAGATCCTCCAAAATCCTTTCTTTAGATTGAAAAATGTTCCCAAAGTCCATTTTGTTCCACTTTCTGATCTCCATTTTAATGTTTTTGAGTTTTTTAGCCACCTTGTACATAGCTGAACCATCCAAATCGATACTCCACCAAACCTTAATTTTGTCATAAAGACTAGGGTGAGCAGGCCACATCTTCTCAAATCTAAATGGGAAAGTCCTTTTCTATTGATAGATTCTAAGGTGAGAGTAATAGGGGTGTGATTCGAGCCTAGTCTCACCAACAAAGAAAGTTTGCATTGAAAATGGTTCATCCAATCCAAAGTGATTAGGGCTCTATCCAGTCTAACCTGAATACAATACATTCCAACTCTCTTGTTACCATCCAATATTACCATCCAATATTTTTTTGAAATAATTTTAACTTATGCTAACTATTGTTTTTAATTGGTGAAAAATTAAATATCTCTCTTTGAATTAATTTGGTAATAAAAGTTTTAAAACATGTTATTAATATTTTTCACATTATATAAATAGAACTTAGCCACAATCATTTTCATATTTTAATAAATTATTGATTTTATTTTTTTTAATTAAGAAATCAATTGCCAATTTGTAACCAATATATAATTTTAACTAAATTTATACCAATAAATACATGACAAATTATAGAGAAAATTGTATAATAATATTTGTAATATTTTTCCTAATAATTTTTTTAAAATACATATTAATATTATTTACATTTTATAAATGATACTTGTAATCATCTCTATTTTTTATAACTTGCCAAACCAATATATTTCTAAAAGCTAATATATTTTCCTTATCTTATATATTGTCTCTTTCTTATATATTTTTGCATAGCAATCTATAAAATTCTTATTAAATTCAAAAAATAAAAGACACAATTCATTACCTCAACAAATGTATTTGAATGATAAAATGCAAGAGTAGACATTTTCATTATTGAAGTTGTTCTTAGGAAAAACACCTTCACTCACCAACATTTCATAAGAAATATTTTTTTGAAATAATTTTAACTTATGATAACTATTGTTTTGTATTGGTGAAAAATTAAATATCTCTCTTTGAATTATTTGGTAATAGAAGTTTTAAACATTTTATTGATATTATTTACATTCTATAAATAGAAATTAGTCACAATCATTTTTATATTTTAATAAATTATTGATAATTATTTTTGAAATTAAAGAAATCGATTGTCAATTTGTAACCAATATATTATTTTAACTAAATTTATACCAGAAAATACATGATAGGTTATAGAGAAAATTGTATACTAATATTTTTAATATTTTGACTAATGATTTTTTTTTAAATACATTATTAATATTATTTATATTTTTTAAATGGTACTTGTAATCATGTCTATTTTTTATAACTTGCCAAACCAATATAATTCTAAAAGCTAATATAGGCAAAAGCCTACAACACAACAATAACTTGTGAGCCTCTCATGTGGGAGGTCTTCAGTTCAAACCCCCTTAACACATAAAAATAATTAATTACAACAAATAACAATAACTAATCTAGGCTTTGGCAGTTTACCGATCAAAAAAATAAAATTCTAAAACCTAATATATTTTCCTTATCTTATATCTTGTCTCTTTCTTATATGTTTTTGCGTAGCAATCCATAAAATTCTTATTAAATTCAAAATACAAAAGAAACAATTCATTACCTCAACAAATCTATTTGAATGATAAAATGCAAAAGTAGACATTTTCATTAGTGAAGTTGTTCCTAGGAAAAACACCTTCACTCACCAATATTTCATAATATTTTTAATTTTATAAATAATTTCTCAAACAAAATTAGAAATTGGCTCTCTTACATCGTCATGATGGATCAAATCTTGATACAATCATACTTAAAAATTCAAATGAAATCTAATGGATTGTTTGGCTATCAACTTAAGTAGATTTTTTTAAGGAATCATAGCTAACCTCATGTTCTCATGCGGCTGCTTAAGTGTTATTTCTACTTAAATTTAAGCAGCATAAGTGTTCCCATGAAAATTTTTAATTCCAAGAAAGGGAAAAATTGGAATCTTTTCCTAGATAAGTGGAGCAGCTATTGTTTAGAAATTGAAAATAAGTTATGGGAGAAAAGGAGGGGCTTAAAATAAGCACCAACTGCTTATTGAAAAAAGCTAGAAGTGACTTCATACAAAATAATTATCTTGTTTTTCATTGGGCTAACATTTTGCATCTATATTTAATTTACAACAAATAATATTAATTTTTTATTTAAAATATATATTTAAGAGTAATGGTTAAAAATAAGCATAAGTTTTTGTTTTCATGTGGCCATTAGCTCCACATATTACTCCTAAAATTATTGAGCAGCTAGTGCTAGCCAAAATAAACCTAGCAGTAGCATGAGAACATGCTCTAAGGGAACTATGACTTAAAAAACCTACTTAAAGCATTAAAAAAAAGAATTTTTTTATTTAAATTAAACCTTTTTTGTGATGGTAAATGTTCCCTAATGTTTGGATTGGAGAAATTGAAAATTTATACTATGTTGGATTATGAATAAATTCCAAGTCAAGAGGCTACCAAAATATTTAAAGGGAACATATAAATATCTTGAAAATATTCTAAGATAGAAAAATTACCATTAAAATGACACATATAGTGGTACAATTGATTTTTTTTTTTTTGAAAATTTATATTTCTATTAAGATGGATTGTGTTAGATTTTTCTTTATTTTTTCCTAAAATATTGGTATCAAGCTTTGTAATGTATCGTCAAGATAATACAAGACTACAAAAAAATAATATAAATAGAGTGTAATTTAGAACATTCATGAAAAAATTCAAATCTAAATAGAGTGTAATCTAGAACATTCATGAAAAAAATCTAATAGAGTATACTCTAGACATATTAAATAAACAAAAACTTGATGCTTGTGTTTTTCAAACTCTTATGTAGTAGAAACACAATACACAATTCGTCCAAAAAAATAGCACATTAATTAAAATATTCTCTATTCAAAAAAATACAACATATAAGTGTTCAAAATAATCATATCTATTGTAATATCTCTTCACTTTGGAAGTGTAATTTTTGAAGAATTTACATGCGAATGAGCTTTGCTAGGGTTTGTACAGCCTCTGTCTAAATCCTCGCTAGTTTCAGTCGTCTATCATTCTATATTTACTGCGAGAATAAGATTTCATTTATAATGAGTTCAACCTTCTCTAGCCCAGTAGTTGATAGTGGTGTTGGAGTTGTTGCTACTAGAGGAAATGGCTCCACGAACCAAGCACCCACACAAGTTCATTCCCAAGGTGTTTCACGAGGTAATTCCTCTCCTAGTATTATTTTGAATGTCAAGGAGTTTGATAGTGCATGCATGTAGTGCCTGCCCCTAAGTCGCATTTTTGTCATCCTTGCCAAACTCTTTTAGGCAAATTTATGTTTGATGATTAGTATTATTATTTTAGAGATTATCAGATGTTGTTTTACACTCAGTTTATTATATGATGAGATTACTTGGTACTTTATATTTCATGCATGTATCATGATTATTCAATGTTTTTAGTTATCGATGATGATTAGTTAGATGGTTTATTATCACATGTGCCTTCTTATGGATACTTACCCCATACTGCATGTGTATGGTGTGCGTGTTTGTTTTATTTATGTATGGTGTTTCTGATGTGGTTAAGGAAGGGAGTCGTAGTCACCTGCTAGTCAGAATCTACACAATGCACCACTTCCTGCCATTGTCTGTTTAGCTTAGAATATTGTGTTTGTACATGCGTGGATTTTATGCAGGTTGCAGGTACTGGGTATCGACTTCCCTGAATTGCCAGGATGAGCGTACCCTATCGCATTGTCTCAATGGTGTGAGAGGGGAGATAAACTCTTAAGTCCAAATCCTAAACCCTTTAGCCAATTGTCCTAATTGATAATTAGGACAAGTATCTAAGTTAAGTACCCTCTGAATGCATCAAATGATGTAATTTCGAGATTATAACCCTTTTTGTTTTGATTTAGTATGTGTTTTTCTATGTAGGGTTTTCGTATGTTGTTATATGAGTCCTTGATGTGTTTCCTATTAATTAAGTCTAATTAAAAAGATTAATTAATGATTTAATTTAATAGAGAATTAATATGATATCTTTAATATTTAATTAATTGAGAAATTAATTAAATAAAAGAATTAAATTTGGAAATTAAAGTTCAAAGATAAATTTAGAACAGGATAATATTTATTTAATTTAATAATAATATATTTGGAGTTCATTTTTAAATAAATGCTAAATAGTATTGTTATTTAAATTAATTAAATATGTTATCAATTAAGTTCTAAAATAAATTAAAAGTTGAAAGATATTAAATTATTAAGGATTCTAGATCGCATGATCTAAGCATGAGTTTAAATATGAGAAATAAATTAAAAGATTAAATAATAGAAATTAATAACGTTATTTTAATTTCATAAAGTGCACATGAGATTAAAGTAATAAATTAATTTAAAATAGAAGTCAAGTAGAATATTAAATAAAGTTATTTAATAAATCAACTTAATGTGCATGAAAGTTGAATGCAAAATAAAAGAAAAGATAAGAAAGGTTAATTTGGAGTTAACTCAGTTGTGCAAAGAGTCTTCTCGGGTGAACGCACAATTAGTGCTCCGATTTGAGGAGAAAACTTCTTATCACAACTTTGGGGGGGTTCATTTTTGTGACACACGAATTTTGGATGGGAATTTTTTTGGGAGACAACTTTTGGAAGCGAATTTCAGAAGGCTGATACCAAGAAAGTTTTCCAGAGGAAGGTTATTGAGAGAAGCGAATTCTCTTACAGTTCCTGGAGATTGCATAATAGCATCAGGACCAGGTAGGGTCTTGTGTTTTTGATTATCGATTAAATACGCAATTATCCTTTCCTGTCTTCTTCGTGTCTGGGGTTTGTAAATCTGAATTCTCTGTGATGAATGTTTAAACATTACGATATTGGAATTTATCAGATGCTTTTCAATAAACTTCTGTATACATGAGATTTAAATGGGAAAGGGTTGAATCTAATACCGAAATTCTAAATTAGAAGTTCGGATTGACTATATTTCTATACCAATATAAAAAAAAAAAAAAAGAGGGAGAGGCAATTTCTTTATATATATATATATATATATATATATATATAAGAGGAATTGATTTAGCATATTTATAAATTTATATATATATTTATATCCAAACAAATTTAAATTTAAAAAAAAAAAAAATTGATAAAACACAAATTCGTACTCTTTAAATAAAAATATATATAATAATGTGATTTTAGTGGGGGGGAGGGATTTACCCCGTGCCCACCCCCACTGTCGGCATAGTTGACAGTACCTGCGTCACAGGTACTGCGATAGCAGGTACAGTGTACCTGCTGCCGCAGGACTGTGGCAGGCCGTCGGCTTGGATTAGCCGATGGTTTATACTTTGCATTTTTTTTGTTTATAATTTTTTTTTAAAATTCGCTTATTAAAATTGTATTATTTACAAAAACAATTTTATTATTATTTAAAATTTTTAATTAATAACATTGTAATATATTTTAATTAATAATAGTTGTAATCTTTATTAATATTTAATAATTAAATAATAATACATTTAACATAGTTTGTAAATATTAATTGATTAATAATTTTGGTTTAATATTAAAAAATTAACAATTAATGAATAGATTAAAATAAGTAATTAGAACAAGTAATTATTGATTAATTTAATTAAAATTAGTTTAATTAAAGTTAATTAATAATGAATATTATTTGATTAAATGGTAGATTTGGATCATTGACTTAATGGAAGTTATTATAGAAATGGGTTAATCGTAAGGGGTAGTTGTGAAAACTTAGTTACTTGAATTCGACGTTAAACTGAAACATAAACCTTACCTTAACTCAATAATATACTTTCAAATCCAATCTCTGAGACTTTGATGTTTTCTTTGTGCTTTGAGTGTTATGGGGTTGGTTTAGCATTGACCAGTTTAGGTTGTTACCAGAGGCTCGGGGTTGTGAATATGATGTCATGATGATTTGGTCTCGATCTTTCTTAACCCGACCATGGTAATGTGATGGAGTGCTCTATGACATGATTGTATTTACTAGTTGTTATTGCTTTCTGTCTTCTTATGTAACGTTGTGGTGTATATATATTTGAGATACCTGACTTAACCATTTTCGAGTCTCGATCAGTTATATTTGATAACCATTTTTGAGTCTCGATCAGTTATACTTGGATTGCTTTTCGGTCGCTTGAGAGGACTGAAGTGTTTGTTATGTTCTTGATGATGTCATGTTTTGACTTGACCATTTTGGAGTCTTCGATCAGTATTGTAATTTACTATTGAGATACTTTCTGGTTGCTCATTGGAGAACCATTGAATTTTGTGATTTATCATTGATGCCTTCAGTTGCTGATAGAGAACTGTCGTGATCATATGATTATTATTTGATGCTTATCTGTTGCTCATGATGAACTGATGTAATTTTTGTGGCTTATCTTTTATGATTTTTTTAGTTGCTTGTATGGGACTGAGGTGATTTTATTATGATTCTTTGATTCGTGATTTCATGAGCCTAGGGTAGGTCATCTATGTGTAGTGTCGAGAAGTGGCTTTTAATGGGGATTGGGGCCCTAAGAGGCTGCCTAGAGTAACCCATTGTAAGTTGTTTTAATAAGTGAAAATATTTACACTAAATGAGATAAAATGAACCTAACAAGATAATTGTATGTTCTCTCCCATGCCTTGAGTGCTAGTACAGACTAGGATGGGGTAGAGAGAACGCTTGGTTACGACCTTGCATTCCGTAGTATGCCTCGTCAGTATGAGAGGATACTAGTGGCCGCAGGGATTAGTAGGGACCCATGATTCCTAAGGGATTGCTCGGGTAACTTCTACGTGACTTTTGTGATGACACTTTCCTGCTTGCATATTAGGTTTCCTACGTGTCTTTGTTGTGCCTCTGGGTCTAGATGTCTATCTATGTTGGAACCCTCGAGTTAGTATACTTTTAGGATTTTCCAGACTTAGAGAGTACTTGTGTTTTGTGTTTTGATACCTTGTTTGGGACTTGAGATCTCCTCAGCGTGGTGGGAGTGGACCATTTAGGTTCCACGCGGTCGGGTGGTAGTGCTTTTACTCTTACCATTGAGATCCGTCCGTAGTCGTCGTGGCTGGAGCTTTCTTGGTTGGCATTTACCTTCACTATGTTCTTGGATTATTATGATGGATGGATAGATTTTATGATAGATGTTTTATCATTATGGATGTATGGATGTATCATGTATAGTGAATAGTTTCATATATTTTTACTGTACTTTGTATCATGGATTCATGGAGGTTGATGCATTTCTATTTTTACATATGTATATTCTTTTAAGCCTTTCATACCCTGTGACTTGTACAGTGGATGATTGAGCATTTCAAATTAATTTTCCAAGAGGCATTCGGAACAAATGTATATTATGGACAATGGGAATTTTTTATTATTCTTTCATATGTATGTGATAGTTGTTAGACTTAGAATTAATTAAATTTAAACATGACTCAACGTCTTGGGATCCTTAAGAAATGTAACTTGCAATGTATGTTAGTCGATGATTACATGTTATTGCTTCTGCTACTATGTGTTTGATGTGTATGTTATACATTCTTACTTTAAAAAAAAAAAATGTTTAGCAAACTTAGTGAAACTTTAGGTTAATTCTTTTGGATCCCTTGGCGGGGCGTTACAATGCACATGGCTAGAAAAAAAAACCCCCATTGGATATTTTGTGGGTCGTACTCCTTCTGAAAGTATGTTGTGGGAATGGGTTTCCAAGGTTTGGACACCTCAAGGTCTTCACCTTGAAGGCATTCAAAGCATTACCCAAGGCCTTTTTCTTTTTCACTTTGGTAATGCAGGCCAAGTTGAACATGTTTTTGTGCAAGGTCCCTGGACTGTCAAGTCCTCCCTCTTGGTTTTTTAATGCTGGTCGTGAGATTTTGTTGTTTTAGATGATTAGAAGCTTAAGGTGCCCATTTGGGTGGAGTTCTATGGGCTTCCCATTCCTTATTGGTCTTTTTTACCCACTATTGTGCAAACCGTCGGCAAGATTGTGTGCCTTGAACCAGACAAGTTTTTCAACTCTCATCCCCAATGTAGGGTTTGTGTTGAGGTTGACCTATCTAGGGACCTCAAGGATATAGTGGAAATCTAGATAGGTGGTACCACCTTTATTCCTAAGGTGCTTTACCTTAACCTCCTAAATACCTATTATCAGTGCCAGTCAGCTAAGCATAAGATTAGGGATTATCCCTTGTTGGACTATAACTGCCCCCCTACTTTGGAAGTTAAGCCTACTACAACCACCAAGAAAGATGAATGGACTACGGTGGTGAAAAAAGGGAAGGGTTTGGCTATGGTTAAGGCAAGCTCTTTACCTGTGGATCATGGTAAATCTAGCTCAAGCCATATATCAATAGAATCCTCAGTTCCATTGCTCCCTTTGCCTCTTGTTTCAAACCTTAGAGGCTAGGGGGCAGTGGGTGTTCCTTTCCCGGATCCATGCCCTCTTTAGACTCAAGTAGCGTCAATGATTGCCCAACAAATGCTATGTCAGTCTCGTAGCTAAGATGGCCGTGATGAGTTTTTTAAATAATGGGAGAAGATTTAGAGGGTCATTGCTCTTGATGACTCTCGTTTGAGGCTCCCTCATTTTTGCACAATAACTTCTCCTCTCTAGGGGACAAGGATGACATGCAAGTTGGGTTACCATGAATTGCCTTTCATGGAATGTGCGAGGGTTGATAGAACTCCCTAGAAAATGTTCTATTTGTGATACCAAGCATTGGCTTGATCTTGATGTGCTTTGTCTCCAGGAAGTTAAATTTGTTGGGTTTCTTCTTACCTCAACTTGTTGTGCTATTTGTCCAAATAGTGCCATATTTGATTCTCAACATGAAGCTAGTTAAGGTGGTGTTGTTACTCTTCTTTCTCCTCATTTAATTTCATTTGTTATTTTGCATGGTTTTGACCCTATGCACAGGGTGGTTTGGATTTTGCTATCTTTTTAGAATCATTCCTTTGGTATTTCTCAACATTTATGCTCCTAATGATGTTGTTGATCGCTCACACTTGTGGCATTGGTTGGCAGATCATTTGCCACTTACAACATGGGTTTTTTGTGGGGATTTCAACATGGTTGAGTTGACCTTTGACAAGGAAGGCCTTCTACCTTTTAGATGGGTAACCAGTGAATAGGAGGCCTAGTTTTACATGTGGAACAAGTTAAGTCTTTTTTAACCTAATGCTATCCATCGTCGCGCAGATGGGATTTGACATACTTGGTCCAATTTTCGAGTTGGGTCTGATAGAGTTTTCAAGAGACTTGACAAGGTTATGATTTATGCATAGCCCTTTTCTTCCTTCTCTCAAAAGCATGCCCTACCTGTCACTCCCCTACCTGATGTGACATTGCCAGATCACTCCCCCATTCTCTTTTCTATCACCTGGTAGACAACTCAATCTCACTTGTGTAAAACCTAGTTTTACCTCAACACTTCCTTGTTGTCCCATCTGTTAATTGTTGCACACATCCTGCATGTCTAGAATCTTGAGCCTCAACCACACACTCATTATGGATGGATTCAATGGTGGAATGATGCTATCCTCTGTACTATGAGATTTCTTCAAATTTACGGTAGACAACTAACTATGCACTGCATGAGATCTTATAAATCCATTACTCATGATCTGCATACAAGCTCTCAGGATCTTGCCATGAATCTGTTTGATAAGGATCTCTAGGTTTGGCTTGCCAACCTTTGGCACTAGAAATAGATTGCAAATAGCTATGTTTCTCAGGGAGCTCAAATTAAGGCCCATCTCCACTAATTGGAGGTCGGCGATCAGGCTTCCAAGGAATTTTTTAGTGTTGTGAGGGCTCATCACTCTGCAGTTGGTATTAAACACATCTAAGAAGGTCAGTAGGTTTTCACTGACCTATCAAACATTCTGTAGGCTTTTGTGCATCATTATGAGTAGGTTTTTACGGCTCAGGGTCCCTCTATTACATGTGATCAAGCATTACAAGCCTACCTTGATGTTACTCTAAATAAGATTGCTCCTGAGCAATATGCCTTTTGTGAGAAAAAGCTAATGCTTACAGACCTAAAGGAAGCTATCCTTTCCATGGCTGATGACAAGGCCCCTGGATGTGATGGCTTCCCTTGTGAATTTTACAAGATGCTTTGGGAGGACATTGGACTTGATTTGCTTCATGTTTATCATGAAGCCTACAACTCTAATTCATTGGGAAACATCATTAATAAACGAAATATTAAATTCATACCTAAAGCTAGTGATCCTAAAGAAATTTGCAATTGGAGGCCCATCACTTTGTTCAATGTCTCCTACAAGATCATTACCAAAGCCCTCTCTCTTGAAATTCAGCATTTGCTCCCTCAGATTTTTTGGCTTGAACAAATTGGTTTTATCAAATCCTACTATATCTTGGACAAAATTATCACTATCTGGGAAGGTATGGAATGGGCTAGGCAATCCAAATAGCAGACCTTATTCCTGAAGATTGAATTCACCAAAGCATACAACTGAATTGAATGGCCTTTTATTTTAGCTATGCTTCAAGCTTTGGGTTTCGACCCAGTCTTTCAACAATCAATGTAGATGCTTTTAGGTGATTCCTTTGCTTGCATCACCATCAATGGATGATATTATGAAGCTTTTGGGCTCTTTAGGTCTATCCATCAAGGTTTTCCTCTTGCACCTTCTTTCTTTGTTTTGGTGGCTAAGGGCTTTGGCTATCTTCTTGCCAATGTCGTTTCATGAGGTCTAGTGTGTGGCATTTCTCTATATGTGTCAACCACTCAACTGGTTAATGGTAATTTTGTAGATGACTCCTTCCTCACTTTGATTGAGGATGAGGATAATATTTCCAATGCCTTGTAGTGTTTGGATACCTTTTGCCTTGCTTCGGGGTTTGCTATTCAATGACACAAAACCCTTTGTTACTAACAATCCTTCCTGCTAGGCCCTTAATGGTTGTAGCAATATGGATGGAAATGGGTCCAACATATGAATTTTTTTAATTTTGGGGCATTCCCTTTGCTTTTCAAGCATCTCCTATGGAGTTGTGGAATGTTGTGCTTGCTAGGATTGAGAAGAAGTTGAAATATTAAATCACCAAGCCCCTTTTAGTTGTGAGGAAGTTCCAAATTTGTTCCAAAGTACTTGCTACTACACATGTATATTATTCTTCATGTTAGGCTCCTTCCAGAGCCTTGTACTTTAATCTTGAACATCTTCTTCGAGACTTTCTCTATGCCTTTGATGTTGCACATCATGGCTTTCATAGAGTTTCTTGGGACTTTTGTTGTTTTCCCAAAGGTTCTAGTGGCCTTGGATTGCTTTCCACCCACAAGCAGGGGATAGCCCTCTATGCCAAGTGGGTCATATAGGCTCTCACTAGAGATGAGGCTTGAAAACTTTTGATACAACACTATATTTCTTCAAGCTTTTCGATGAACTGATCGGCCTAGAAGGGGATTGGCTTTCAAACCCTTCTTATGACTTCTAAACCTATTTAGATTCAGGGCACTTTTGTTGCTGAGAGAATTTGGAAATCCTAGGAAGCCATCAAGCCATGGCTTTTCTAGGTTGGTAATGGGTTCAAAGATGGACTCTCAATCAACCAACAAAACCTTTGGTGGTCGCCCTTATTTGCCACTCAAGGTATGCCTTTAGCCAAGATTCAAGGAGCTAATGCTTTGCATTTATTTTGTAGGGGTATTAAAAAACCCAAAGATTTATTCTCCAGGGTTACTAGAAGCCTTCACTCATGGGAGGATCTGCAAGTGCAGGTTAAGCTTATCCGTTTAGATCAACAGACACTTGATCTTCTAGCTTTTGTGATCCCTCCCAATTTGTTACACAAGATTGGAATTCACTCATCCCACCCTTGGTAGAAAGACTAGAAGTGGTATCCTACCACTCTAATGACCAATTGCAAGCCCAAGCTGGGGTATCGATGGTTGGTGCCCCATCTTCTGATGGTTGATACCCTCAACTAGTGTTGGCATTTGCATTCTTCTCATAAGAATTGGAGTCTTAGATTTGCCACTCTTTGGCATACAATCACAAAGCCAAAGATTTTTTACTTTATTTGGTGTCTCCTTTTCTAGGGCTTGCCTTTGGGTCCTTGGCTCTTACATCTAGGAGTTCTAGATCTTAGATGCCCTTTTGTGGTTAGACTGAAAGCTTCTTGCATATTTTTTGGTTCTGTAGATGAGCCCAAAATTATTGGCTTTCGATTTATGATTTTTTTAGGCCTTTTCATCCAGAGGCTTTCACTTGGCATATGGTGGTTCTAGGTGATACTCCTAGACTCCTTTTTAGATATGCCCAGATTTGGCGTGCTTCAGAATGGAGATTTTGTTTACAATTTGGAAAGATAACAATGTTGTTTTATTCTCTCACATCTTTCTTGATATTCATGTTGCTGTGTACTCTAAAGCATGTATATGTAATAATGTCATGTTGTAGATACAAGTACAAACTGACAAAGTTGCACTAGAGGTGGTTCACTTGTAGGAGCTACTTGCTCACTAGGGAAATGACCCTTGTATGGTTGCCCAAGTGCCTCCAGATGTTTTTTCTAGTGACCATACTCCTTGTGATCACTAACAAGGCCAAAGAAGCTCTGCTCGTTGCTCATAGACCCCTAGGTCACAACCTCATTGCCACTCCCTAGTGGTGATTTTTGTGGCTATCGCCACTTGGCCTCACCTCCTCAGAGGCTAGGCTTGGGTTGGTCCCTAGTGGCTCCCCTTGCTACTGTTGATGTGGGTTGGTCATCTGTTCACCTTGACCCCAAGTGGGCTTTCCCTTAGCTGGATTTAGCCATTTCTCCTCCCAAAGTTGAGGAAGATAAAGAAAATGATGCTAATAAGGATGTTGTTGTTGTTGATGGTTGGGCTCCCCTTGATCCAACCACTAACCCAAGGACTTCTAGGGTTCTAATGATAAAGACCCTCCTTCGGCTAGCACTGTTCTTATAGCGTGAAGGATTTATGTTTTCACATATATATTTTTTGATGAATAGTTGATCTTTGGCCTTGGGCCGTTTGGACTCATGGGTGATCTTGTATCCCCCAGCCCCTTTTTTGTGAATATGTATCTTTAAATTTTAATTAATGGAAAAGGTCTATTCATAAATTAAAAAATCATATCTTTACATATTTTATGACCTATTCAAATCCTTAAATTATTCAATCATACAACCATAATATTGAATAATAATAATCATAATTATGAACCTTAAAAAAAGAGTATTTAATCTATTAAAATATTTATGAATACAAATAATCAAGATGAAAATAAAAAATATCTCTAATTCCTATCCAATCTAAAAACCCACATGCCAACAAATTAAATGTCATATAGTCTCCCAAAGTTAATATAAATCTCCATGTAAGAAGACAAGTTTCTATTGTACAATTTCATTACCGCAACCTCTAAATACTCTTGATCACAAGTTTAGGACAAATTTAATGTTCGGTTGCTCAAAAATCGCATTGGAAAAAAAAGTGTAAGGTGTGGCTTAAAATTATTTGAGCAGAAACACAAAAAGTAACTCCTACAACCAACATGCACTCCTAGAAAAGTTGTCATTGATAAATTGTGGAACAAATTTGTGTGGAAACTATTGAATCAAATAATAGACACAAGACATGGCATCTTGTCATTGTTACATGATAGAAGCAAAAGGATAAACACCATCATCCACCTCTTTTAGTACTAATTAGAATCCATTATATAAATGAAGAGAAATTATAGTTTTTTTTTGGTCGGTAATATTTTATTATTATGAAAATAACATTTTTTTTACATCATCACAACTAGGCTCTTAAATTAGCCTCTCCTTCACATATACACATTCTTTCAAAAAATCTCCTATCTAAGCTTTCTAAAGCTTTTACACCTTTGCCCTTAAATCCTAACTTCAAATACATTTTTATCGAATTTGACTTTGCTTACATAGAAGGAAAACAAAACACAAACTTCTACCATTTGTCCTTCTATTCTTTTCCTGTTTCTTCCACCTGCAACTCACACACTTCACCTTCACATCCATGAGGTTTGTTTACATTTTATTGAGTCTTTGCTTCTTTTGACTCAAAAAAAACCAACCAAAAAATGTCCCCTTGTTGATCCCTGAGCTAAGTTGTAGAAAATATTGTTGATCGCTTTCCCTTAATTAAATTCCTTGTCGGCATTTTTGTGTTTTGAAAGCCAAAATTAACAAGAAACAAAATTCACCTTCTTTACTATCCTCTTAACTCATCACTTCTCCACCCTTATAGGAAATTTGACCCTCACCACCCCTCTTTTCGTCCTCCCCCCTACACTCTTCTATTGCCTCAGATGGGCAATTAAGAAGTCCAAAACCTTCCTTCCCTTCTTTTCAATAAAATTACCAATCTCTGCCACCAACTTGGCCCAAGTCATTTTGATCTTGGCTTTATAGACATCTTTGTCAACCCCTATTGGCCACCAAAGAAACCTAAACTTTCCAAGTTTTCTACCTTCCTTTATGTTCTCATAGCATTTTCTATAGTCAAAACCCCTTTCCTGGCCATGCCCACTCTAGTAAGCAATTAATTCCCACAATTAAGTCCGCCATAAACAAACTCTTCATAACCCATTCCACCTCTTCCATGAGACATGCTATCTCTGAACCCCATGCCATTACTATCACTGCTATATCAACGCTAATCTTCTAGTGGTGAGAGGAGTTTTGAAATGACTTCCCCACCATCTCCTTCATGACATCTATCACACCTGGTGATGGAAACTTAAGCAACAATTTCAACTGCTTGTCTTGCACCGGTCTGAACAAAGCTTTCTGCTGCCTATTTGTTTTAAAGGTAAATATCGCTTCCATTCTTCTTGTCTATTCAATCACTTTCAACTCTGTAAGATTTATTGTTTAGACTGTTCAAAAAGCCTTTTTTAAACTCTATTATATAAAGCCTAGTGATAGTCTCCTAACTTTTAAAATGTCCCATCATCACTCCCAAAAATCATGCTTTTTCCTACTTTCACATCCTCTCATGATGAAAACATTTATTACAGATTTTCCAAATATGTTCATCTTGCTTTACTAGCAGTCCTTTATGACATCAGTTACGTTACAGTCACCTCTATGCTAAAAAAACATGAAAACTAATAAATGCCTTACTCATATTTGCCAATTCCCTCCCAATGATTACACATTTCAAAAATTGACATTTTGTCCTCCATTAAACCTACTGCCCATTTTAAAAGGGTGTTTGCTTCTCTATAGATGTGACAAATTTGAAATTCCTCAAAGGCATTTAACTCTTCATTTATACACACTAGTAAATTTTCTAAGTGCCATGCAGAAATTGAATTATTTCTAACTGCTTGAACTACAACCATTGAATCCCCTTCTAAAATTACTTTACCTCCTCCAACTCTTTTCACACATTTTAAGGCCAAGAGCACAATTTGAAACTCTGCTTCATCATTTGTTCCATCTGGTAACCTTAAAACTCCAAAGGCCATAGTCACCCCTAAATGATCCCTAATAATGCATCTTG
The DNA here is from genome assembly GCA_028749045.1 of Cupressus sempervirens. NCBI lineage: Eukaryota > Viridiplantae > Streptophyta > Pinopsida > Cupressales > Cupressaceae > Cupressus > Cupressus sempervirens. The sequence goes on from CM053787.1 coordinate 443,922,729, forward strand.
CTCTTGAGTTTTCAAGGTTTCCCTTCAATGCCCCATCAAAATTTACTTTTGTCCAACCTTCTGTTGGAGCTTCCCACTTTGCACCTTCCCTCTTATTTGCCTTAGAAGTAGATTTCCTCTTTGCTTCTGCCATCCCAATTTTAACCCCAAGCCACATTTTCTAAACAGCTCTGTCATAATTCATAAACACACATTTTTACATATTTTTCCTAAACACTGCAACATTTACAACTTCTTCAATTCAATGATCTATCCTTTCCAGTAGTTGGTCAATTGACTCTGTCAATTCCTAAAAAATCCTTCTATTCATCTCCTTCCAAATTTCCCAGGTGACAATTGAGGGGCTCACTCGCCATATACATTGAAATAAATTTCTCCTTCTCAATCTTGGCCATAAAATAAAGAAAGCCTTAAGAGAGGGGCTCCAAGGTCCAAACCAACCCAATTTTCCATGAAGACAACTCCAACATTTAGTTGCAATGTTATAGTTCAACAACAAATGATCAACAGTTTCATCCTCCCTTCCACACATAAGACATTTTGTAGGACCCTAGAAGCCCAATTTCCTTCTTCTATCCCTTGTTAGGATTCTACCTTGTATTGCTAGCCATGAGAAAATTCCCACCTTTGGGAGTATTTCTTTACTTCAACACAAATCCCCAACTTCAAAACAATCTTCCTCCTTATTGTCTATAATGTCATAGCCAAGTTTAACTGAAAACTTACTAGATGCAGATGCATACCAACTTATCCTATCTTCTCTATTAATTATGCACATCTTTCTTCTATTAAAATCTCCATTGGAGATTGTTGTTGTCCTTTAGAGAGACCCTCCACTCTCCAATCTTTCCACTCCCACCTTTTCCCAAAGATTCCCTCTATTTCCACAACATAGTTTCTAACTTTCCTACCCCATAAATCATAAAGTTTCTATTTCAACTCTCTATCCACTACATCATCATCTAAAGATTTATTACCATTCCACGAGTCCTCCCAAAACTTTGCACTATTACCATCCCCTATGACCCATGAAATATGGTCTATTATTGCATGTCTGCATGAAAGAATAAAGTTCCAGATTGTTGAACCCCTAATCAGATTTTGAATTGTTAAAATCCTTATATTCTCATTAGAGTTTAAATATTTGGCCTTGAGGATCCTATTCCATAATTGATCTCCATCGTTTTCCATTTTCCATACCAACTTTTCCCCTAGGGCAGTGTTCATAGTGTTCCAGTCTCCAATTCTAGCAACTCCAAACTTTTTTTGGTCTACAATTTTTTTCCCACTTAAGCAATGACCATTTTTTTCTCTTCCCCTGCACCACTCCAAAAGAATTTCCTCATCTTATTTTCCACTAAATTAATCACCTTCTTTGGGATTTTTAAACACATCATAGAGAAAATGGGCACTGTTGAGACCACTAATTTTAACGTCAAAATTCTTTCCGCTGAAGACAATCATTTACCCTTCCATCCATCCATCTTCCTAAAGCATTTTTCAGCCAAACCCTTCCATATTTCACTTCTATTTTTCCCTTGAAATAAAGGGATGCCCAAATACCTGCTTGGAAGACATCCCTATTTAATATTTATAATTCTTCTAATTGCTATTCTCCTATTAAAAGCAGTGTTGAAAAAGTAAATTTCATACTTTGCCTAATTTATCTTTTGTCCTAAAACTTTTTCATAGATTTTCAAAGTCTTTTTCATCAGTCAGGCTTCCTGCTTTAAAGCTTCACAAGTTAAAAATGTATCATCCACAAACTACAGATGTGAAATTGGATCCACTCCCCTTGCCACTTTTACCCCTTTCCAAAAATCTCTCACTCTTTTGTCCCTAATCAGCCTCCCTAAAAATTTTGCCAGAATAATAAAGAGGAAAGGAGATGAAGGGTCCCCTTGTTTGATTCATTTTTCTAACTCAAAAAAACTCCAAGGACTTCCATTTACCAATGCAAAGAATCTTACAGAGCTTAAGCAACCCCTAACCCATCTTATCCATTCCTCATTAAAACCAAATTTTTGTAGAACTTTGAACAAAAAAATCTATTTACCTTATCATATGCTCACTTAACATCCAGTTTTACCATCATTTTGTTGAGTTTGTTCATTCTTATTGAGTAGACCATTTCATGGACAATAATTAGACCTTCAAAAATGGATCTTCCTGGAGTGAAACCACTTTGTTCCTCTGATATGACATCATCAAGAACCCTCTTAAGCCTATTTTTAATCATCTTCAAAATAATTTTATATAGGATGTTGCATAAAGAAATTGGTTTGAAGTCTTCAAAGGTTCTGCACTCATCTCTTTTTAGAACTAACACAATAAAAGTATTATTCAAATCTTTTAGAACAAACCCCCCACACCTAGATTCTTCAACCATCCCCCATATCTCCTCTTCTATACAATCTCATATTAGTCTTAAAAAACTACTTGTAAAGCCATCTGGCCTTGGACTTTTGTCTTTAGCTAAACCTTATAAAGCTTTTTTAACCTCTTCTTTTGAGGCTTCAACATTTAACATTACATTTTGCCTTTCTGTAATACATCATTGAATGCACTCCAAAACCTCCATTGCTAAAGCCTCCTCCCCTTCCTCCATTCTTCCTCTTTCTTTGAAAAAGTCTACTGCTTCTTACTTAATCATTTTTGTATCACTAATCACCTCTCCTTTTGCATTCTTTATAGAGAAAATCTTATTATGATCTCTTCTTATTTTAACTAAATTATGGGAAAACTTTGTATTCCTATCCCCTTCTTTCAACCATGTTTCTCTTGATTTTTGTCTCTAGAATACTTCTTCTCTTAGAAGGATTTCATCACTCTTTTTTTAGCCTTTTTTTTTTCTTGGAAATCCTCCTCCTTCATCTCTTGTTGAATTATTCCTTCATTTAAAGTTTTAGGTGCTTCTTCCAGTTCACCTTTTCTTTTGAAAATATTTTGGAAAGACTCTCTATTCCAAACTTTCAACTTCCCCTTTATATGCTGAATCTTCTTGAAAATTTTGAAAGCCTTATTTCCTTCCCATTTTGGGCCTCAAGCCACCATTTTTCCACCATCTCCTTGAACCCATTTTCCCTTAGCCACATAGTTTCAAATTTGAAAGGACATTGGTCAAGAACACATTCTTCCTAAATTTTCAAGCTAATAGGGAAGTGATTCGACCCATAACTAGGCAAAATTTCAGCTTCAATAGACTAGTTCACTTTAGGGAATATTAATAAGACCATTTTCCATTACAAAAGTCGAGAAATCCTCCTATTTAGTCGATCTCCATCCTTTTCCTCCTTTTTTCTTTTCCTCCGGGTAGAGGATGGCATTGAAATCTCCCCCTAAAATAGTAATTTCATCTTGTAGAATTTCCAAAATCTCTATTAAAGTCTTCCATAAATATCTCTTCTCTCTATTTTAAATTGGGCCATATACATTAAGAACATTAAATTTATATCCTACTTGTTTTGAAGAAACCTTCTTCCACTACCAATTCTTACCCATCTGCATTATTGTTCCAGCCACTGTCTCTTGATTCCATAAAACACACATCCCCTCGAAGCTCGCTCTACTATCACCCACCCACTATTCCATATACTAAACTTTCACTTTACACCATCCAAACCTTCCAACTTTATCTTTGTTTCTTGCACAAGTACCACATCTGGTTTTGCTTGATCAAGGCCCCTCTTGATCAAGCACATTTTGTTACGGGCATTACATCCCCTGACATTCGACGAAAGGATCACTATCCTTTCTAGGAGGGGTTCTTCCCCCTTCTCGTTCTCAATTTACTCTGATCCCTTGCACTTATTGTATTTTGGATTAATGCATTAATGGTTCTTCTTCCCCTTTTTTGGCTCTCCCCAATATGGGCTTTATGTTTTTTACTTTCTATTTTTTCTATGGTTCTTTTTTTTATAACGGCCATAGTCTCCTCCACCCCCAAAAAAAATCTTCTTCCCCTTCAACTTCCTTATCATCATCTTCCTCATTTAGGCTTTCCTTTGAGCTTGACTCCTCTGATCTTCCTTTCAAGTTTCTAATTGGAGAGATTTCAATGTCTTTAAAACACTCTCCCATCCCACTTTCTATTTATCCTTCTAGTCCAGTCATATACCCTTCATTTTTTGGATGCAATTGACTCATTTTGTGTTGTCTTTGATGTTACACAAATGTCATATTAGTTGCCAATCAGTGCTTACCGAGCTCACTTGGTCATGAAGACAATTTTCCTTGTCAATCGAGCATTCTTGGAGATTACTTTGCAAAGACTGTGTCTATCGAGCTCATTTGAGCATTGAAGGAAATTATAGCAGGAAGCAGTGTTAACTGAGTTCTCATGGTTAACGAAGGAAAGTTGGTCAGAGTTAGTATTAACCGAGTTAACTTAGTTGCCAAAGGGTTTGTGCAAAGTTTGCACTATTAACCAAGCTTCTATTGGTTAACACAGGAAATCATTCCAGGGCCAATGTTTACTGAGCTAGGTCAACTATCGAAGGATTTTGTTGATTTGAGATATGAATTTTAATTATTTCAAGTATTCATTCCAACCGACTATGGTAATGATTATTAGTCATCGTAATTTGTATTGAGCTGACTTGACAATCTGAACGATATAAATATAAGGTCAAGTTGTGATTCTCAGCAGCATGCAAGTGTATTGATTGATTGAGAAGGAAAGTGTGAGTGAACTTGAAGGATGGTCAGATATCCTTGTGGAGTAGCAAAGTAATATTTGATCAGGAAGGATTTAGTATGAAGCAGAATAGAGATCTGTAATCAACAATTTAGTTGCATCACAATTAGGTCATTTTAGTTTTACTTTCTTACCATTGTAGTAGTGATTCAAGATCTCTTAATAGAGTTGGTTTAACAGCTAGTTATAAATCCTCTAACTAGGTGGCAATTCTATTGAATTGTTTTAAAGAACTCTTGCAAGGCCACTCCTAATAGGGTGATTAAATCCTCTAGCAAGGTCACACCTAGCAGTGTGTTTTGTAACCTTTAACTAGGTTGGTTCCTAACATGACTCACTTCAAAAGAGTGAAAAATAATAACTAGTTACATTGGTGGTTTTTCCCATATTGGGTTTCTACATTAAATCTAGTGTCTCTTTTGTTCATTTCTTTTCTCTCATGTTTGTAAATTATTATTATTGATGTTAGATCTACTAAAGTAAAACATACTAAGTTGCATTTACCGAGTTAAATCATTTTCAATATGTTTACTGAGTGACAGGAATAATTAGTTTTTTCAGACATCTAAAGGATCTATAAAAATATTTTTGTGGTAATTGATTCATCCCCCCTCTCAGTTACTCCATCTATATTTCCAACAATTGGTATCAGAGCTTTTGGTGCTTGTAGGAAAGGTTTCAAGGACCTAAGCTAAAGATTAGGATGTCTTACAAGAGAGAAATTCCAAAGCTTAATAGAGACAACTTTTCAGCATGGCAGGGATTTATGAGACTTCATCTAGCTTCCATTGGTGATTCAGGCTTGAAATACCTTGATGAATAATACACAACTCCTACTGGTACATTATCTGTTGGAGATATTACTAAGAAAAAGAACCGTAACACCATGATGATAGATATTGTGTTTGCTCTTAGCTATGAGGAATTTGATGAGATCAAGGACTGCAAAATCGCTTTTGAAATGTGGAATAAGCTAAAGGACATCTATGGTGGTGATGACAATGTGAAGAAAGCTAAAGCAAAAATCCTTAAAGGACAGTTTGATCAAATGAGAATGAGAGAAGATTAAAATATTTCCAAATATGTGGAAAGAATCAAAGCCAATGTCAGCGCAGTTAGAGCACCCGGAGGAGAAATTAAGGAAGAAACTGTTGTAAGTAAAGTTCTCAAAACATTGCTTCCTATCTATGCAATTAGAGTATATGCTATTTAAGAAAGGAGGTGTGAGACAAATCATAAGATGACTTTGGATACCTTAGTAGGAAGATTAACAACTTTTGAGCTAGACAACTATGACAGTTATGTTCCAGCTTCCAAGAATATTGAATCTACATTTGAGGCCAAGCTTTCACTTAAGGAGAAAGGCAAGAAAATAAAGGACATTCAGTCAGAAAGTGAAGAAGAATCAGAGGAAAGTTTTGATAGTGATCTTGAAGTTATTGAAGCTTTACTTGCAAGATAATATTCTAGAGGTAGAGGAAAATACAAAGGTAAAGTTCCCCTAATATGTTTTTCATGTGAAGAAATTGGTCAAATTGCTACTAGGTGCCCAAACAAAGAAAGCAAGGATGAGAAGAAAACTCACAAGTACAAAGACAAAAAGGATTTCAAAAATCACAAATCATTCAAGGACACAAGTAAGAAGACTTGTTTTATGGCTAAAGATTCTAATAACAGTGAAGATGAAATAGTTTACATTGCTATAAAAGATGAATATGATGATGAAGAAGATAAGATGGCACTCATCTCTCATGTGAGAAAAAATGATACATGGATCATAGATAGTGGATGTTCACATCATATGACTAGTGATAAAACAAAGTTTGAACACTTTGAAGACTATGATGGTGGTAGTGTAAGGTTTGGAAATAATGAACCTTGTTGTATAAAAGGGAAAGGTTGAATCTCATTAACCAAAGAACTTGTATGTGACAATGCCTATTGGGTTGAAGGACTAAAACATAACCTGTTGAGTGTGACACAACTAATCAACATTGGATTCAAGGTAGAATTCATGCATGGCAAGGCAAGACTACTAGATGACAAAGGAAAAATGATTGGATCAGACAAACAAATAAAGATAACCTATTTTATCTTGATCTTGGTGATTGCTCATGTTTTATTGCTCAAGTTGAAGAAAGTTGGTTATGGCACAGAAGGTTATGTCATGTAAATTTTGATAACATGGTGAAAATAAGAAAATTCAAGAAAGTAAGAGGTATTCCTAGTTTGAAGAAACCAGATGTTGGACTATGAAAGAACTATCAAATTGGCAAAATGGGAAAAACTAGTTTTAAAAGCAAAAACTATCAATCTAAAGATATCTTGAAAATTGTGCATACTGATTTGTGTGGACCTATTGGAATAGAAAGCTATAGTGGAGAAAAATTCTTTATTCTTTTTTTTGATGACTACTCTAGAATGATGACTATTCTGTATTTAAGAGAGAAGTCAGAGGCATTTGAGAAATTCAAATGGTATTTGGCAAGAGTAGAGAAAGAAACAGGGAAAAGACTGAAATGCTTAAGATCAGACAAAGGTGGTGAATTTATCTCCAATGAATTCAATAACTTTTGCATTGAAAGAGGAATCAAAAGATATGTATTAGCCCTTGGAACTCCCGAGCAGAATGGAATAGTTGAAAGGAGAAACTTATCTATCATGGATTGATTGAAAAGAACGTTGCTATTAAATACTAGAAGGAAGCCATCAGCACTGCAGTTCATACCTTAAATCGAGTACAGTTGAAGGACTCATATAAAACTCCCTATGAATTATGGTATGACTATAAACCCAATGTAAGCTACCTGAAAGTATTTGGAAGTAAATGTTATATCTTGAAAGAATCTAGAAAAGGCAAGTTTGATGTGAAAGGTGATGAAGGTATATTCCTAGGATATTCTTGCAAAAGTAAGGCATACAAATGTTTAAATTTGTCTACTCACAAAATCATAGAAAGTGCACATGTGAGAATTGATGAGTTTGCAGAAAGGACTGAAGAAGAAAGCAAAAAGGAACCAAAAGATTACAGGAGATTTGTTTACATTGAACTTGATACATTTCTAGACACATCTATCAATAAGGAGACCTCTACTCCCGAGTTTTCCTCAGTCACCAAGTTGCAAGAAGTTCAAACCAAGTCACAAGGACCCGAGTCACATTTTGAAGCTATCGAGCCAATGCCTATCGAGTTTGAGCAACTAGAGCCAAAAGTTGAAGTTCAAGAGGAAGACAATGCAATTCATTCAAAAGGTAAGGAACCTGTATTAGCCAAGTATGCCAGAAGGCATCATGCACCTAATCATATTAGTGGAGATAAATCAGAAGGTACTATGACAAGAAGTAAGCTAAAAGGTACATGTTTACTTGTTGATTTTGAACCTAGAAATGTTAAAGATGCATTGAAAAATAAAAGTTGGATTGAGGCTATGAATGAAGAAATAGAGCAAATAGAAAAGAACAAAACTTGGACCCTTGTTCCTAGGCCTAAAGATAAAAATGTGATTGGAACAAAATGGGTATTCGAGAATAAGTTGAATGAAGATGGTAAGGTATCAAAAAACAAAGCTAGATTGGTATGTAAAGGCTACTCTCAAGAAGAAGGAATTGATTATGGTGAAACTTTTGCTCCTATTGCAAGATTGGAAGATGTTAGGACCTTACTTGCATATGTAGCACGTAAAGGATTTAAGGTATATCAGATGGATGTTAAATTTGCATTTCTCAATAGTATTCTTGATGAAGAAGTTTACATTCAATAACCAAAAGGTTTTGTTGATCCAAATAAAAGGGACATGGTTTGCAAGTTGCACAAAGCTTTATATGGTCTAAAACAAGCTCCTAAAGCATGGTATGAGAGGTTGCACAACTACCTTATACAGATTGGTTTCCAAAGAACTAATGATAACAGTAGTGTGTACATCAAGGAAGGACCAGATAACAAGATTGTATTGGCAGAAATATTTGTGGATGATACTCTATTTATAGGGAATGATGATCTATGCAAAGAATTTTCAGAAAAAATGAACAAAGAATTTGAAATGTCTATGTTTGGTGAGATTAAGTTCTTTGTTGGACTCCAGATATAGTAGAGTAGGAATGGTATCTACATCACTTAGTCTAAGTATATCAAGGAGATACTCAAGAAGTTTGGTATGGAAGATTCAAAACCAACTGGAACCCCCATATGTATTGGCTTAAAGCTTACCAAAGATGATGATTCAAAAGAGGTAGATTAGACCTTATATAGATCAATGATTGAAAAATTACAATATGTAGTTCATACAAGGCTTGATATTACTTTAGCAGTTGGTATAGTGGCAAGATTCTCGGCAAAACCCAGAGAAAATCATATGATGGAAATCAAAATAATCTTGAGATTTTTGAAAGGTACTGAAGATTATGGCTTATGGTATAAACTTGGAGGAAATCTACACCTAAAAGTGTTTACTAATGTTGATTGGGCAAGATATATTGATGACAAAAAAAGCACAAGTGGTAGAGCATTTTTTTTTGGTAAAAGGTTGGTATCTTGGACAAGCAAGAAGCAATATTGCGCATCCCAATCCACAGAGGAAGCAAAATATGTTGTAGCAATAGTGAATTCTTCTAATATTGTTTGGTTTAAACAATTGTTGGAAGGCATGAAGGTTGAGATCAGGGAACCAGTTGTCATGTTTTGTGATAATACAAGCGCAATTAACATATCAAAGAACCTAGTGATGCATTGCAAAACTAAGCACATTGCTATAAAATATCATTTTGTCAGAGAACTGGTGCAAGACAAAGAAATCAGATTGGAATATATCCATACAAAAGAACAGATTGCGACATATTTACCAAGCCATTACCTAAGGATGCATTCCTGTATCTAAGAGGTAAGTTAGGGGTCATTCCCCTATTTGAAGTTCACTAAGTAAAGCTTTAGTGATGCATCAACAGGAATCAAGTTGAAGATTAATTAGTTGATGCTACATAGTCAAGGGAATAATGCATATGAATTAGTACACAAGGTACATTGATACTTATTTGGTATGTGTTGTCTTTGGCATGTGTTGTCAAAGAGAGAGAGAGTTTACTGTCATATCTTTCTGAAATTTGTTTTGAGAAAGAAGCTATGTAATTCCTTCACAGAAGGAGATTACTACATAAAAGAGAAGGTTGTGGTATAAAAATCTAAGAGGGAGACACTTTCTATAAGGGAAAGTCTTGTTCTCAAATTTCATTGTGCTATGACATGTTGTGTTGCCATCAATGCCAAAGAGGGAGATTGTTGGATACAATTGACTAATTGTGTGTTGTCTTTGATGTTACACAAATGTCATATCAGTTGTCAGTCAGTGCTTATTGAGCTCACTTGGTCAGCAAGATAGTTTTCCTTGTCTACCGAGCATTCCTAGAGATTAATCTGCAAAGACTATATCTACCGAGCTCACTCGGGCATCGAAGGAAATTATGGCAGGAAGTAGTGTTAATCGAGTTCTCATGGTTAACGAAGGAAAGCTGGTCAGAGTTAGTATTAGCCAAGTTAACTCAGTTGCCAAAGAGTTTGTGCAAAGTTCGTAGTGTTAACCAAGCTTCCGTTGGTTAACACAGGAAATCATTTCAAGACCAATGTTTACCGAGCTAGGTTGGCTATTGAAGGATTTTGTTCATTTGGGATATGAATTTAAATTATTTCAAGTATTGATTCCAGCCAACTATGGTAATGATTATTGGTCATCATAATTTTTATTGAGCCCACTTGATGATCTGAACGATATAAACATAAGGTCAAGTTGTAATTTCTAGCAGTATGCAAGTGTATTGATTGATTGAGAAGGAAAGTATGAGCGAACTTGAAGGATGGTCAGATATCCTTGTGGAGTAGCAAAGTAATATTCGATTAGGAAGGATATAGTATGAAGTAGAACAGAGATTTGTAATCAATAATTCAGTTGCATCACACTCAGGTCATTTCATTGTTACTTTCTTACCATTGTAGCAGTGATTCAAAATCTCTTAATAGAGTTGGTTTAATAGCAAATTGTAAATCCTCTAACCATGTGACAGTTCCATTGAATTGTTTTAAAGACCTCTTGCAAGGCCACTCCTAATAGGGTGATTAAATCCTCTAGCAAGGTTACACCTAACAGTGTGTTTTGTAACCTTTAACCAGGTTGGCTCCTAACAGGGCTCAATTTAGAAAAGTGAAAAATAGTTACTAGTTACATTGGTGGTTTTTCCCATATTGGGTTTCCACGTTAAATCTGGTGTCTCTTGTGTTCATTCCTTTTCTCTCATGTTTGCAAATTATTACTATTGATGTTAGATCTGCTAAAGTAAAACATACTTTGCATTTATTGAGTTACAACATTTTCAGTATGTTTATTGAGTGATAGTAGTAATTAGTTTTGTCAGACATCTAAAGGATCTGTAAAAATATTTTTGTGGTAACTGATTCACCCCCCCTCTCAGTTACTCCATCTATATTTCCAAAATCATTTTCCTCCCACTCCCTTTGTGTTTGCTCCAACCTTTCAGCCATCACTACCTCGCTAATCCCTGCTTCTTGAGACATTTGAGGTCCTTTGAGGTCCTTACATCCTTGTTGTTCACCCCTACCAGGAGTCCTATAGATAACACTACCCTCCATAGTTGGCCCTTGCCTTTGTTCTACCTTGATTTCATCAGTATCATCGAAAACCCTCCTCTGCTGAAGCTCACCCCCATCCTTTTCTTGTTGTAGTGCCTTTTGTGAGCCATTGCATATTCCCTCAACAAGGGTTTAGAACTCTAGTGTCATTTCTTGACTCACAAATAACCCATTCCCTTTTTCTTGATAGTTATTTGCTCTTATTTTTAACATCATTTTATTTTCCACCTCTGCATTATCCCTTTTTAAGAAATTTTTTGTCACGTCCTTCTCCTCTTCCCTTATCCTAGCCATCTCTATAGTCTTCTAGAGTAACCTTTCCTCTTCTTTACCCTTATGATGTCCTTCTTGCTTACAACTTTCTGAATCATGTTCCTCACATAGACATAACTCACACACCATGAACCCTTCCTCCAAAGACACTGGTTGTCTCCAAAATCCCCCTTCAATGAAGATCTCAATCATTTAAGGAATTGGATGGCTGTCATTCCACATTATTCAAATTCTTGGGAACATCTAAAAAGTTTCTCTATCCACCATTTCAACCACCTTAATAAATGTTCCTAGCTTATTTCCAATCGCTTTATGGCAAATTTCTCAACCCCACCCATAGAGGAAGTTCCTTTATTAATTCTTTTGTTGGATCAAAGTTCAGGACCCATTTTCTCATGTAAAACCCAAATCCATCCAGAAAATATGGCTCACTATCCAAGATCCAATCCCTATCTTGAGTTATTTCCACTGTAACCATACAAAAGTCATTTTCTAAAGTTTTAAAATCTTTCACCTCTCCCCATTTCTCATCACACCAAGTTTAAATCTTACCTAGTGCTAGCTTTGGTCCTCCCCATTTCAAGAAAAAAATGAATTTTTCTCCAAAAAGTCCATTTTCTCCTTCATCAAGCCACTATCAAGCAACACCCTCTCTACTATTCATCTAATCATTTGTTGTTCTTCAATCAAAAACTTTTATTAGTTTTCCACTATTTGTGATTTTCTCAATCTTTTGGCTATATTTTCAAAAATCACTTTCCCTCCAAGATTTACTAATGTGAATCTTTGCATAGGGTGGCTTCTCAAGCCATTTAAATTATGTCTCTCTTCCATTTTGCCATTTTTCACCATTGTGTTGTCCCACTTTTTTCCATTGAAAAATTCCTTGGTAGTTTCAGCTCCCATCTTGCCATCTCCCATTCCTATTCCCTTCGTAGATCCTTCCTTCATGTCATCTAAATAACTCCATGCCCCTTCCAAACCTCCCAAACCTTTCCTTTTTTTCTATAATCTTCAGTAAACCCTCTCTATAATCCATTTCTCCAACATTTCGCCATTGTGGTCTAAATCTCTAACATATCTTTATTCACATTATGAATGTAAGTATTGTCTATTGATTCTTAGCATCAAAAAATTATGTGGGTAAATGGACAACCTTTACTCCACCACATTCACTACCTTTTCATCGATATCCCCAAGCTAATCTATTTCAACATCTTCCATGCCCTAATCTTGTTGTATAAATACTCCCATCATCAAGAAGCCTTCCAAGTGTGCAACTATCGCCAAAGAGAAAATATAGTTGAGCATCCTTCTCTGATGACTTTTAGCATTAAGCGTTAAACTATTTTATAGAAATAGTGAAAAAAATAGAAATTTAAACTGAACAAATAAATGGGAAATTTCTAATTATTAATTGGTTTTTTAAAATCATGAAGGAGGAAAGGGTTTTTAGCCTTCATAAGAAAATAGTCTTACAAAATCTCTAGCAAAAAAATAAAATATGAGAGCAAAGCTTCCACAATAAGCCTACCGACTTAATTAATAATTATAAAAACTATAACAAATGAAAATTAATTACGCTGAAGGTGTCCCTTTTCTGGGATCTCAAAACATCATTTTAAAATCAACGATCAGTGTTCATTAATATAAAATGCAAGATGATTAAAGTAATCTCAATCATTAATTTCATAACATGAAAATAAGCATGTCAAATATGCAATCAATAATAAGTGCAATCTCAATAGTTAATTTGAAAACATGAAAATAGACATGTCAAATATGCAATTTCTAACAAGTATCGTCATTTAGAATATTTTATTTCATTTGTCATTGACTTCCTTCTACAGTCGGTAGATGGTGCCAATGCAGCCGTAGATTGGATTGTTCAATCTCATAATTGCCTCGTATACAAGGCTTGTTAAAGCATCTTCCCTCTTTTCTGCTGAAATATCCTGTTATTCTCTCGCACGATTCTAAATTGCTTTAAGGGTCTCCTATTGACATTCTCTTTCTTCCTTAGGCAAAAGTTTATTAGCAAGGCGAACGAGTCAGCGTTTTGTGCATAAAGAACATCCAAGCTCTTCAAATTGGCCAATGTCTATGCCGACATCAAATTCACAATTTATTAATTTTAAAAATTAAATTTAAAATCATTTATAAACTATGTTTTAAATCTAAATTTATTTTAAAATTATCGATTTGATGCATCGCCACCAAATTGACACCGATTTCCAGAATCCTTTTCACTAATTTCTTTAAATAATTCTTTTAGTTCTTGAGATTCGACATGCCATAAATCCAGGTTGAAATCTCTAGCAGAGGGCGGTTGTGGTCCTGTTTACAAGGGAACACTCTCAGATGGTCGAGCAGTTGCTATTAAATAGTATCAGATAGCAAGCAGACAACAGGGAGCTCGGGAGTTCTATGCTGAAGTTAAAGTTTTAAGCTGTGCTCAACATAAAAACGTTGTTAGGCTTATTGGTTACTGCACTGAAGGAGGAAAGTGGCTTTTGGTATACGAATTCGCATGCAATGACACCCTCAATAATCACCTCCATGGTATGCTCCAATTTCTTTTCTTTCATTTCTATACCTTGAGATTCATAGATTACAATCTTCTGGAGAAGTTATATTGTAGTGCTGCTCTTTTTTTAGTGGTATGATCAGTTTCATTTAAAATTCAAATTTATTTCTATACCTTGAAAAATTGATAGATGACATCCTTCATTAGATTCTCAATCATAGTAATCCTCTTTTTTAAGTGGTTCGCTCTGTTGCATTTCAAATTCAAAATTATCCGTCTGCCTTGAGATTCATAGATTTCAGAAGTCAAATTGCCATATGGCTCTGGTTTTAGTTGTATCGAGCACTTGAACACAAAATTTCATTTTCAATGGTTTTTGTGCAGCAGACAGCAGACGTGGACATGCTCATCGTGCTGCAGTTAGTAAATAAGAGTTTCCAAAGAGGGCCAAGGCATGCATCAAAACATGCCAAAAGGGCAATATAGATCTTACAGTTGAGATTACTCTGTTATATCGCCTTGACTCCAAAACCTTTGCCAGTATCATCCCAGCCTCTGAAAAATAGTAGCTTTAGGACACAGTATAAATATCCACCGTTGGTTTCTCAAAAGAATCACTGTTTAACATCCTGTGATGGCAACTTCCAGCTTACGTACATGTATGCAAAATGTGCAGTCTTTGAAAAGGACATTAACTATTTGGAAGAATGGTTTATCAATGTGATTAGAAGTAGACATAATGTTTTAATTTTCAAGGAGACATGTTTGCAAATTTGGCAGCGTGGATGCTCCTCAGTCCTTGGCTCTTAGTCGAAGAGGTTTCAGGCACGTGTGGGTCCGTATCGGGTTCTTAAACTGTCTTTGTGGATGACCTCCATCAAAAAAAAAAAATGCAAGTAAACATGTTTTTAAAATGTGGAAGCATAAGTAAAGCGTGTGAATTATTTGATAAAAAGCCTAAAAGAAACGTGTGCTTCTGAAATGTCCAGTATCTTTTTAGGTTAATGAAATAATCAAATACTAAAAAGAATTAAACATATTTACATGTTATGTATTATTATTTAAAAAGTATTTATAAATTTATATAAATTAATAGTATTAAAGTATGAAAATAACATACTTGTTTTTAGCTTATGGAACATATAATTTTAGATAACAAATAGATATTGGACATCTAAATAAATGAATTTAAATAAAATATTATTCAAAACATAAAAATTCTAGGAGATGAATCGGTCATCTAAGAAAATGACAAAAATGAGATAAATTAAAGTTCTACTTGTATTGCTACAATTTTTTATTTTGTTTTTTTTGAAAATTCACAAATTATAAATGGAAGGGGAAAAAAATCATTGAGTAGAATGTGATTGGGACAACTTGAAAGGTTTCTTTTGTTTTCAAGTTGATTGTGGCTCAAGCCATGTCATATCATTAAAATGATATTGATAAACTTTGTCATCATATTGATCTATCAAATATGTTAGTGATTGAAACATGCCTTACAAATAATAAATAATTCTTTTATTACAAATCAAATAATTCAATGGGACAAAAAAAAAGAAATTAAAGTATTAGATAATATTATATCAAATATAAAAGCATTAGTTGAAGTTAAGAAGTCCTCAAATAAAAATCCATGCTACAAAACAATATTGTAGGAAACAAGGATATTACAACTATTGTGCCAAAATTAGATGATCCACTTTCATGCAGATGACTTGGTCTCCTAGTTTAGTGAAAAATTTAAGGAGCATTTCCATTTTTTAAATCAATGAGAACCCAAAATGAGGAGATAAAAAATTATACTCAATGTGTGTTGATAAAACCCCTGGCAAACCATAACAATCCGACCATAATTCTAATGACCTACCCATAAAATTTGGACATACAAAATCAAGCCCAACAAGCAAAATAATGACTTTCTTCAAAGAGGATGGAGAAAATTCATAAAATCCCCAAAATAGGGGGAAGTGAATAAAAGGACTCAACTTTTGAATTATAAAGATCTTTTAGAAAAGTTAATTTTCCCAAAATAAATAATTAAAAAAAAATAAATCACTTAAAACTCAAACCAAATTCCTGAAAACCCCAGAGGATAAGTAATTCAATATTGGTAATAATTATGTCTAAGGAGCAATTGTTTGGTAAGTACGATAGCTAGAAGGTAATAATTTTAAGAATGACAACTAGAAGGTAATAATGCAAATTCGATACACTATTCTATCCAAAAATGATATTGGCTTAGTATGCAAAATGGCCAATGTGACTATTTTATGTAACCACAATTGGGGATGAAGATACACTCAAGCCTGCAACTCATAAAAAATGATGTTTGGTACCCATTCACTAGAATATGCCCATGTCACATGTTTAATTGCACAAACAAATATGTAACTGAAGAAAAGGTATATAAAATCAAATAGTGAAGGATATTGGGACATCATGTGGACCTCAAGAAAGAGTAACTACAACTTTTCATCTATCTTTGTACAAGAACATGAGGTATGATCCATAGGAATAGTAACATCATAAAATATTTCATTTACTTCAAAAAATTAAAGAATCATTTTACAAAATTTAATCATATATCAATAATAACTCCAAACTCTTGACAATAGCTTATATTGATGATAATAGATGTCCTCAATCTAAATAAAACATAAACATGACAAACACTCACAATTTGGTAACCATTATCACACATATAAATGAAACCATATTGAATACTCAAAACTTAGGAAAATAGCCTCAAAAGGTCTAACATCATGTGTATTAGGTAGGAAACAAGCTAATGCGTAATAGTTGTTACAACCAAGCACAATAATATAAGAAAAATACATCCAACCAGATCATACAATATAATAATATATGTAACCAAGTAAGTGCGGTAAGCTAAAAAATTACATAAAAAAATAAAGAAACATCTAGATCGCATCTAGTCACAAATGAGAACCAACATATTATAGTGTCAAAGCCACATCCTTAGAATGTCATATAGAAAGAAAATGAGAGCGCCACTATACAAGAATCCATAAAGATTAGAACAATAATATAATTTTTCAAGAACATTATGTTGAAATGGAAGGGATCGAAATACAACTATATACACTTAGTATATTAATCATAAACCTAGGATTCAAATCCTTGAAGGAAACGTAGTTTATCTCAAACTAATGGATTTTTGAGAAAAGAAAATGAAATCTAGAGGCAAAAAAAGGTCTTGAGAAAGTTAGGTAGGTAGAGGTGAAAAGAACACGATTTTTTTTCATGACTTGACCAGAAAAGAGTTAGCTAAATAAGTTACTTCTAACAAATATCATCAAGGTTGAGCATGTCTTCATTTTTAAAGTTAATTTGTGCAAAAGTAAGGAGGGTTCAAACTTTTAGGAGAAAATAGATTCTAATAGCTCATTCACATTACAATCACAAGTAAAGATAGTTAAATTTTAATGCTACCTTTCACTATGGATCTCAATTTAGATTCCTTGTAAATGAGCTCAAACAAAGCCCTGAGCCCTAATTAATTTTTATTTTGCCTATTTGCAAAAGTGTGGTTATTTCATGCTAGAAAAAATAGTTCTTGTGGCTTGTGGTGAAGTCCAAAGATATAAATTTACTAAAAGAACTAAATTATAGTTTATTTCGATAATCCCCAATAATTCTCCTATTGAATCTTTTATAGAATTTTGAAATATGTTCCTTTGTAACACTCTATGTAAAATCCTCTTGATATTGACAAACAACAATCTAATATTAGTGCTCCATTTTCTAAATTCCCAAAATTAAGTAAGTGGAGGTTCCTCATAAAAACCCTATAAAATATTGGTTTCTTTGATAATTGAGGGAATTTCAATAGTAGAATAGAGTAGAATTTTCTTTGTTACATGACTTAGATTATTTTTAAAATCACTCATCACTAAACACAACAATAATCAACTGGAATTCCATGGTGATCGTTCTATGTATATATGGCAGATGCTCTCTTAATCAAACAATAAGCATTGCTTTGGATAAAATGTGTAATACTAGCTACTTTAATATCTACAATTTTTCACACATCTCCATCAATAGTTTGTGAAGCCTTGGCAACATATGAGACTAATAACACATTTAATCTTTATATTCATACAATCATTCCGTAAACATTCCATAGAATAATGCTAAAACTGATTATTGTGTTGGAATGATACTTCCCACACATTTGATTTAGGTCAAAAGGGTTTTGGTCGCATTATTTTATTAAAATGGTTCTTAATGCTTAGCTTTATGATAGTAATTTCTTTTACAATAAATTTTCTAACTCATATTGATGGTGAATTATATAAGTAAATATTATAAAAAGCTCGATTGAATAAAAAAAAATCGGAGATGGCTATCTCAATTGCCAGTTTAGAAGTGCTTGGTATGAATCTCACCAAATGATTTATTTGACATGATTTCAACATTCACATATTTTCAATGTTTGTATAATATCTATGCTCTCGAACTTACCAATACCAAAGGATAATACTCCATTAAAATAAAAGTGCAATAGCATGGAAACCATTGTTGACAAAAATTGCTTTTCTAAGTGTTAATATTTGTTGTGATAGGATTTGAATGGTATATATTTGGTTGGTTTAATATTGTTTGTCTCACTAAAATGTGATTTATGAAATTGAATTTAAACAAAAGGAATTTTTCTAGTTTTCAATATTGTTTTGACATTCTATGAATCTAAGATAATCATAGTCAAGATGATCCATTAGCACAATTGTGTTTTTGTAGTGCCCACCCCTAGTTTACATTTTTGCTATCATTGCCGAACTCTTTTAGGCTAGTTTTATGCTTGATGTTTAGTAGCATTACTTTCAGATTATCAGATATTGTTTCAAATTCAGTTGAATATATGATCAGATTACTTGGTACTCTATATTTCATGTATGCATGATGATCATTATAGTATTTTTCAGTTATTGATGATGTTTAGTTAGATAGATTATCATATGTGTTTTCTTATGGATACTTACCCCATACTGCATGTGTATGGTGTGTGTGTTTGTTTTCTTTATGTATGGTGTTTCTGATGTGGTTAAGGAAGGGAGTCGTAGTCACTTGCTTGTCGAGATCTACACGATGCACTGGACTTCCTGCCATTGCCTGTTTAGCTTAGAATATTGTGTCTGTACATGTGTGGATTTTATGCAGGTTGCAGTTACCAGGTATCGACTTCCCTGATTTGCTAGGATCAGTGTACCCTATCGCATTATCTCAATGGTAAGAGAGGGGAGATAAATTCTTAAGTCCAAATCCTAAACCTTTTTAAGCCATTTGTTCTAGAAAATTAGGATAAGTATCTGAGTTGTCTACCTTTCGAATGCGTCGAATGATGTTAATTCATGATTATAACCCTTTAGTTGATTTTGTATGTGTTTTTCTATGATGGGTTTTCATATTTTACTTTATGAGTCTTTGGTGAAATTTTCTATTAATTACGTCTAATTAAAAGATTAAATTAATGATTTAATTTAATGGAAAATTATTATGATATTGTAATATTTAATTATATTTAATTAATTGGAAAATTAATTAAATAAAAATAATTAAATTTGAAGAGAAAATTTATAAGGATATTTTTTCTTTTTTTTGGTCGGTAATAAGTTTGATTTTATTAATATTATAATAATAATTACATCAAGATTATAAGGTCCTTAATTCTATCTATAGGACCATCCTTTACAATATGATAGATCTCCTATACATTCTAAAACACAAAAAGCCTCTGCTAGGTTGATTTTCTTAAAAGCAATTCTTCCTTTCTGAAAAAAGCATCTCCTAAGCCAATGTCTAGAATATCCTTGATGCTCCTAAAAACATTCTCATTGAGTCACTCTGCTAAAAACATCCTTGTTCTGTAGTTGCATGTTCTTGTTCAAAACTTCCATTTCAGAGCCAAAATGGCCTATTCTGCATGATCTTTACTTCCTTCAAGCCTCTTGCTTGCCAAAAATAGCTCATCTTTTAAGCTTCAATGCATACAAGTTTTTCTATCTTCTTCCAAATCCTTCCATCAAAGCCACATATGTCATTTTCCCTTTCAAAATTTAACACTACCCTCCTTCACTTCACGCACAGTGGACATTTCTTGTTGATCGCTTTCCTTTAAGAAATTTTTGTGGGAAAGTGGCCCCCTTCTTCTGTTCATTGTGGGCCAAGATTGTACATTTGAGCACATTCCATGCATGGCGTCGCTCGTTTGTGTAGGCTTCCTTACCAATTTGCTCGCATGACCAATTTACAAAGGGGAAAATCCCTTTTTCAACACCTTCTTCCTCATTTTCGTAGCCCTCACTAAAATCGAAAGCCTAGCCTGGATACGCCCATTCCAGTAATGCCTCCAAATTTGGAATTAGAGCTTCTTCAAAGAGCTCCCTCATCACCCATGCAACAACTTGCTCATGTTCTCCGACATGCAAAGCCCATGCCATTATCATTGCTGCTATATCCACCTAGACCTTCCAACGGTGGTCAGCTTCATGAAAAAATGGACCTAAAGTCTCTTGCATGGCTTGAATCACTGCCTCTGAGGGACATTTCACCATTTTCTTCAGACGGTGATCTGCCACGCTCCCAAACAATGCTTTTTGTTGCTTTGAAAATTTTGAAAGTGAAGGTCAACTCCATTAGACCTACCTCAGAATGTCATCTTTATGAAAATTTATGGTTTTAAAGATGATGCTTCCTTCTTTATTTTAAAGAGTCTCGCACACGCTTGCTGACGTCGGCTCTGTCACATTATCATTGCTATTAACATCCTCTTTTATATCAGTCACGTTGCCGTACAATGATAATAAACTCACACACTTCTTAAAGATTTAAAATCTCTAATAAATCTTTCCAAATCTTCCTTTCTAACTTCCCCATCCTTGCATAGGTTCGCTTGGAGGTTATTTACATTCCTTCATCATTTGGATTGTAATTTATATTTTTTCCTTCATTTGAATGTTTAACTCAAATTGCTTCATCACTTAAAGATAATATCCATTTTGATAGGATGTCTGCTTCTGTATTTCCTTCCCATTTGATATGTGTGATTTTGAAATCTTCAAAGTAATTTAATTCTTCAACAATTTGATTGATTATCATTTGAAGGTGCCAAGCATTGGTTTGCATTTTTGCTATTGCCTACGCAACTATAAGAGAGTCTTCTTCCAAGTGCAATTTCTTAATCCCCTCCTTTTTTGCTAACCTTACTACTAGCAATGCTGCTTGACATTCTGCTACATTGTTGGTGCCTGTAGGTAGTTTTTTTGCGCCTTTCAATAGGATATGACCTTTACTATCTCTCAAAACAAAGCCTAACCCCAGAGATCCATGGGTTGCCACTTGCAACTCCATCAAAATTCACCTTCACCCAACCTTCCTGTGGAACTTTCCATTCAATTTTTCTTGGTTTATCCTTTTTCTTTTTGGTTACTAATGCCCCTAGCCATGAAGATTTGAATCTTATCCCTAGCCATGAAGATTGTAACACACTATCATCTTTTGTGTAAGGGATCTCCATTGCTTGTCTTTTTGTGGCTGAGAAACTAATTGTCCCTTCAATTGCATTTACAATTCTATTTAAGCACCTTCTCAAATTTTCTTTTACCCCTTTAAAAATTCTTCTATTACGTTCCTTCCATAATTCCCAAATTATAAGAGATGGAGTAACTTGTAATATGCTCAAGAGTGTTGTTTTCCTCTGCTCCCTTGGCCATCCATCTAGAACCCCTTTGACACTTTGAGCTCTTGGGCCTTGCGACCTTAATTTAAATTGCACCATATCCCAACATTTCCTCGCATATTGACACTGAATTAAAAGATAATCTGTAGTTTCCTCATGCTTCTCACATAAAGGACATCTTGATGGACCTATGATGCCTATTCTCCTAAGTCTTTCCACTGTTAAAATTCTCCCATTGTAGGCTAACCATGCAAAGCCCCCTGTCTTAGGTAAAATGTCCTTATTCCAACAAAGATCTTTTGAAGTGAAGATCTCCCCATTTGTTTCAACCAAAATATTATATCATAATTTAACATAGTAATTTCCTGATAAGGAACCACACCAAATTATTTTATCCTTCTTGAGACTCACCATAAGATTTCTTTCTTTGAATATGTTCTGCATTTGTTGCTTCTATAACTCAATTAATTCCTCATTTGAAACATCTTTCCAACACCATTCTTTCCCCAATAGCCCAACCTTTTCTGTCATGTAGTCCACTATTGAATTACCCCACTTATCTTTGAAATATGCTTTTAGATCCATATTACCATCCACCTCCCCCAATACTTTGTGCCCATTCCAAGAGTTTTCCCAGAATTTTGCTTGCTTTCCATCCCCAATGCGCCAAGAGATGTGTTTAACTATAAGTTGTTTGCATGAGAGAATAAAGTTCCATATGGCCGAACCTTTTGGTGGGTCTCGAATCATTAAGATCCTATGAGCCTCATCAGAATCTAAATATTTACCTTTCAATATTCTAACCCAGTAGAGCTGTGAATTCTCAAACATTGCCCATATTAATTTGGCTCCCAGTGCTTTATTCATTAGTTTCCAATTCCTTATTCCAACTCCCCCTTCTCCTTTGGTCTACATATCTTTTCCCATGTTAATAGGGGAATTTTGTCACCTTCATTAGATCCATTCCAGAAAAAAAATTTCATTTTCTATTCCAAAATATGGACCACCTTCTTGGGTAGATCAAGACACATCATTGCAAAAACAAGCATGGTAGAGATCACTGTTTGAAACATAAGGATTCAGCCTGTCGAGGATAACCACTTCCCTCTCCAACCTTCCATCTTTTTTTGACATTTCTCTATCGATTTATACCATAACTTTGCTTTGTTTCTACCTGCAAAAAAGGGGATCCCTAGATATTTGTTTGGCAATAGCCCTATTTTTATGTTCATAATCCTGCATATTATTAATTTGATATTTTGTGGGGTGTTGAAGAAAAAGATCTCTGATTTGTTCCAGTTAATAAACTGTCCTAAGATTCTACAATAAAGTTCTAGAGTGTCCTTCATAGTCCTAGCTTATTCTATACTTGTTGCTCCTACTAAAAAAGTGTCATCTACAAATTTTAAGTGAGTTAGGGCTTCCATTATCTCTGTAATTTTGATTCCTCTCCATACACCCTGCGCTCATTGTTTATGAATAAGTCTTCCTAACTCTTCCGCCATTATTATGAAAAGAAAGGGGGATAAGGGATCCCCTTGTCTAATGCCTTTCTCTTGTTTAAAGAAGCCTTGAGGACTTCCATTAATTAGCACTGAAAAGTGTGGTGTAAATAAGCAACTTTCTACCCATTGTAACCATTCCAGACCAAACCCAAACCTCCTTAGTACATTTAGCAAAAAACCTTTGTCAACTTCAACATAAGCCCACTTTATAACTAATTTAACCATCATATTTTGTGTTTTTGAGGTTCGAATAGTGTGAACTGCCTCATGTGCTACCACCCCCCCTTCAAATATGGATCTCCCTGGTAAGAAACCACTCTGTTCTGCCAAAATGATAGAGCTAAGAACTTGTTTAAGCCTATTTTCCATAACCTTCAAAATAATCTTGTAAACTATATTACATAAAGAAATTGGTCTGAAATCTTCAAAGGTTATTTGTGTTTCTTTCTTTGGCACTAAAGCTATAAAGGTATTGTTGAAATCTTTAAGGATGAAGCCTCCTTGCCTAGATTCCTCAACAACTTCCCATAAATCCTTTTGAAAAATAAAACTCAGTTTTTGGAAGAAGATAGCAGGAAAGCCATCTGGGCCTGGGGCTTTGTCCCCTCCTAAACCTTTTAAATCTTCCACCACTTCACTCTCTTTGATTGGGTCTATTAATGCTTTGTTTTGGGAAGCTGTAATCTTCTCTGGGATAACATTCAACACTTCATCCACCTCATTCTGATTCTTAGCAATCTATTGACCTCTATGAGAGAAAAAATTAATTGCTTCTTTATCCTAGATGAGAGCCCCTTCAGCATTTTGAATCTCATAGATTTTTATTATTTGCCCTTCGGATTTTAACTAAATTATTAAAGAATTCAGTATTCTTGTCCCCCTCCTTTAACCATACTTATCTTGATTTCTGTCTCCAGTAAATTTCTTCTTTACTTAGACATGCTTCTAATTCCTTCCTAAGCAATTTCTCCTCCTTAAAGTCCTCCTCAAACATTCCATTTTCAATGACTTTAAGACTTAAAAATTTTAGATTCTCCTCTAAATCTCATTTTTTATCAAAATTATTGCCAAAATGTTCTCTATTCCAAATCTATAGCTGTTCCTTGAGAAATTGTAGTTTTTTGAAGAAAATAAAGGCTTTATTACTTTCCTTGTTGGGGCATTTTTCCACCATGCAGCAATGAGGTCTGCAAATCCTTCCGTTTTCATCCACATGGCCTCAAATTTAAAAGGACACCTATCTGGAGTGTTATCATCTTGAATCCTCAAGCATATAGGGAAGTGATTTGAACCTTGATAAGGGAAGATTTCTATTGAACATGACCAATTTGCTTCTACCCAATTACCCGCCACAAGAAATCTGTCTAACTTTTTCACTATATGCATAAAACCCTCTCGTCTATTTGTCCATGTGAAATCTCCTTCGTTGAATTGAATTTCCAATAGACCACTATCATTAACAAAATTACTAAAATCTTTGGGTTTCTAAAATCCATCCTTTCCCACCCTTTTTGTCGCCCGGGTTCAGAATTGCATTAAAATCCCCTCCTAGGATTGCCACATCATTATCTCGATCTTGCACTTTTGTGGATAACATTTGCCATAAGATCCTTTTTTGAGCATTATTATTTGCACCATAAACATTGAACATTGAAAAAGAATAGTGTAATTGTTTAACATTAACTTTAATCCATTGCCAATTACTATCCAAGATAAACTCAGTTATTTCTAAAGTATATGATCTCCATAAAATAGCCATACCTCCCGAGGCCCCTTGAGCTCTCGACATCAAGCATTCCCATCTTCTGAATTTGTTTTTGAAAAAAGAAAAATCCTCCTCCTTTATCTTTGTTTCCTGTAACAACACCAAGTCCAGTTTTGATTGATCAAGACACCTTTTGATCAATCGAATCTTGTCAGAGGCATTGTAGCCCCTAACATTCCAAGATAAGGTTTTCATAGCGCTCGGGAAAAGGCTAAACCTTTTCTCGATCTCAATATTTTTGATTGACTTGCATCATTGCTTGCCAACTACAGCTTTAATTTGATAGATTTGAGGCTCCTTTTCCTTTTGCTCCCTACATTTGGTTTCTTTTTTTTTGAACTTGTTTTCTCTATTGATCTTTCCTCTTGAATGCCTGGACATTCAAAAAGCTCGAGATTATTTAAGTTATCTTCCTCTTCTAGAGTCTCCTGAGATGAATCTCCTCCTTCCATCGTGCTACCACTTTCCATAGTTTCCTCAAAGGATTTACTTAAATTCCGGTTAGGGGACACTTCTATATCCTTGAAAACTTGGTTTTCCTCTTCTAGTATAGTCTTCCCACTATGATCTTGCATTTTCAAGGGTGTTTCCATAACATTTTCTACAAAGCCTTCTAATATTAAAATTTCAGGTTGGGCAATCTCTCTATTCTTTTCAGGCAGTAGTAGCATTGAGGGGGTGACATTTACCAGTTCATGTAACTCTTTGTCTTGCTCCAGATTTCTTGTTTGTAAGTCCCCTTCCCTGTTTGCTTCCCATTGTTCCAGAGGGGTTTCTGTCACCACTTGAGTTGAGATCTCTTTATCCTCATGCTCCCTAGCATCTTTTTCCATACTAACTTTCTCCACTGCTACTGACTTTATTGTTGTTGGAAACTCCTAATTTTCACAGTGATTGTTTAAATGAGCATTTAAATTTGAGCAATTTTCTTTCTCCAATTGGCTTTCCCTCCATTCCAAAACCTCTAAGAGTTTATCCACCTCTAGCCCTTTCCCTTTCATAAAGTTGTTGTCATGTAAGGCTTCTTCAGGGATTGGATTTTCTTCCCCTTCCCATACCTCTATAAGCACATTCCATTTTTTGTGCTGAGAGTGATAAAGTCTGGGCATGGGTTCCATTCCTTCATATTGATTAGAATCCTTGGGTGGGAGGAAGAATCCTTAATGCTTAGAACTTCCTATGCTCTAACATAAGATCCAATCATGTTCCCAATCTCTGCTAGGACCTCCTCCCCCCAATATTCCGCTGGTAAGTTGTAGAGATTAATCCATAAAGGGAATGTCTGCAGCTTTTCTTTACCTGGGTCAAAATTTGGTTCCTAGTCCTTCATAAAAATGCCTTTTCCCTCTAAAAGGTAAGAACCATTATTTAAAATTTCCTATTTGTCTGATTTACTTAGAGCCAAACCCATGTAAAAGCCGTTTGTTAGGGTTTCTAGTCTACAATCTTTACCCCATATGGCTTTGCATCCTAACCTTATAGTTCTTACAGAGGACCATGGGCCTAACCATTTGAAAAATAAGGCTTTTTCTTTTAATACCCCTATTGCTTCTTGCCATTTCACATTATCTATATGAATAGTGAACATTACTTCATAGGTGATATGCTCATCTGGGCTCTCCATCTCCCAGGTTTGTTGTTGTTGTTTAGGCCAATAAAACTTGTGAGCAATCTTTGTGAAATTGAATCTATTGAACTTTCTGTAGACCGGTTGTTGTCCATGGGTTTGGTTTCCCCATTTCCTCTCATTCCACTTGGCTTGTCTTCTTTGTGGATGATGGAACTGATAGTTACATTGGGGATGGGGCATCGATCTTTGGACATTATTATATCGATTAAAAGGCTATTTGTTACTGGTTTGTTGTCCATAAGACCATCCCTCTTGTCGACAGAAACCAGATAGGACATTTGCATTCCATCTGTGCTTTCCCCCGCCATTTATAGGTAGTTGTTGCCTCTCGCATCCAAAGCTCCCCTGTTCCCGCTCCCTCGCCATTATTCTAATAAATAAATCTGTTATAAGGATAATTTTAGAACGTGATAATATTTATTTAATTTAATAATAATACATATAGAGTTCATTTTTAAATAAATGCTAAATACTATTATTATTTAAGTTAATAAATATTTTATCAATTAACATTCAAAAATAAATTAAGAAGTGGAAAAATAAATTTATTTATTAGAAGTTTTAAGTTCACATGATGCGTGCATGAGATTAAAATATAAGAAATTAATTAAAAGATAAAACAAGTGAATTTAATAAAGATATTTTAATTGCATAAAGTGTGCATGAGATTGAAAATTAATAAATTAATTAAAAGAGAAGTCAAGTGAAAATTTAATAAAGTTATTTAATAATTCAATCTAACGTGCATGGAAAAGATAAAGAAAATATTAAGAAAAGTTAATAGGAGTTGAAGTTTGGTGAACATGGAGTTCTCCCAGGTGAATGCACAATTAGTGCCCCGATTTAAGGAGAGAACTCCTTATCACCAATTGAGGGTTCATTTTTGAGGGATGCAAATTTGGACCGCGAATTTTGGAGGAGGAAAGAATTTCAGAAGGGAAAAAGTTTTGAGAGGGATTTCTCTACCATCTTCTTGGGTGTTTGTGATTTTAGCATCAGAACTAGGTAGGTTCTTGAGTTTTGTTCACCTAGTTAGAATTATGTTATTCAAATAATCATGTCTTCTTCGTGATTGTTGAAATCGATTATCTGGATTTCGTTGCATGAATCTATTGCTCTCTTGTTTTAAATCTATGATATTTGTATTGTATCTCATCTATATTTTAGAATTGGAAGAAAAATAAATCAATTTGAAATCTCGTTCTGTAGGAGAAGGAAATTTGTATTTAATAGGGAAAGGGTTTTGTATTAAAATTGAAATTTTAAAGGAAAAATTTGACTGGTTGGCCATATTTTCCCTATTAGGTTACTGTTATAATTTTTATTAAAAAAAAAAATTATCGTCACATTGGGGGGGTGTGGTTTACCCACCCCCACCTTACCTCCCTCTATTCGCGATATTGACTGCGTTGATCGTAGTGTGGACTGCAGCAGCAACAGCAACATTTAATGCTGTTGCAGCCGTAGGCCCACTATGACTGACGACCCATTTAAGGAAGCCACACAACTTAGTTAAAAAGCGAGCAGGCTTTAAAAATATACACTATTTTCTTAATTATAATTTTTAATTATTAATTTATTAAAATTATATTATATTTAATATAATTTATTAAATATTAATTTTACTAAATTTAAATTATATTTAATTTAAATTATTAATTATTAATGTTATTAAATTTAAGTTATAATTAATTTAAATTATTAATTATTAATTTTTAAAATAAATTTTATTAATACTTATTAATAATTAATTAAATAATATCAATATAGTTTTATATTTAAAATTAATAATTAACTTAATTAGATTTAGTTTAATTAAGGTTAATTAATAAAGAATGTTATAAAATGAAGTTTTTAATTTATTTAATTATTATTTAATAACTTAGATAAATTATTACCTTTCATTATTTTGGAAAATTTACTTTAATCAAGTAGGGGTAATTGCACAAAATATTTAAAAATAAGAATGGGTTAACTATAAGGGTAAACTATGAAACTTAATTACTTAAAACATACATTAATCTAGAAACTGAAAACTCATATTTAACTCAACCATGTGATTTCAAACCAAACTATGAGACTATTTTGCTTTCTATGTCTTGTCTATGTTTTGGGTTTGGGTTGTTCTAGCATTGACCAGTCTTAGGATGTTACTAGAGGCTTGGGGGTTATGTGTTTGTGATGTCATGATGATGTTTTGATCTCGATCTTTTTAACCCAACCATGCTAATGTGATGGTATGCTCTATGATATGTTTGTATTTACTGTTTGTTATTGCTTTCCAGTGATCTTGTGTGACACTGAGGTGAATGCATGACTTACTTGACTTAACCATTTATGAGTCCTCAATTAGTTATATTTGAATCACTTTTCAATCACTTTGATAAGACTGAGGTGTTTTGAATGATTTGTTCTTAATGATGTCATGTTATATTGACATAATTGACTTGACCATTTTGGAGTCTATGATCATCATTATTTTGGGATGCTTTCTAGTTGCTCGTGGAGAACTGGTGTGTTATTATGATTATCTTCTGATGCTTTCCAGTCACTTGTATAGGGCTGAGGTGAACTTGTATGATTCTTGATTTATACTTTTATGAGCCTAGGGTAGGTTATCTATATGTAGTGTCAGGAAGTGGCTTGCAATGGGGGTCGGGGCCCTAAGTGGTTCCTAGGGTAACTCATTGTAAGTTGTTTAATAAGTGAAAACATTACACTAAATGAGAGTAAAATGAACCTAATAAGAATCTTTTTATGTTCTCACCCATGCCTCGAGTGCTAGTACAGACTAGGATGAGAGTAGAGAGAATGCTTGGTTGTAACCTTGCATTTTGTAGTATGCCTTGTTAGTACGAGAGGATACTAGTGGCCGTATAGGGATCACTAGGGACCCAGTGTCCTAAGAGATTGCCATGGTATGTCGACCTATCTTGGAACCTTTTGATTTAGAATACTTTTAGGATTTCCTGGACTTAGAGAGTATTTTGATATTTGGTTTGATATCCTGTTTGGGACTTGAGACTATCTCTTCAACACGGTGGGAGTGGGCCATTTAGGTTCCATGCGGTCGGGTGGTAGTGCTTTTTCACTCTTACCATTGAGATCTATCCGTAGTCACCGTGGCTAGGGCTTCCTTGTCTGCATTTTCTTTCTTTCTATCTATGTATCATTATGATGGATGTTTATATCTTTTATGATGGATGTATATGTCATGTATGGTGGATGGTTTCATTTATTTTATTGTACTTTGTATCATGGATCCGAGGAGGATGATGTATTTCTATTTCTACCTGTGTATATTCTTTTAGCCTTTCATACCCTGTGAAATGTATAGTGGATGATTGAGCATTCCAGATTTCATTTGCCAAAAGGCATTCAAAACAAATGTATATTATTTAAATGGACTTTGGACTTTTAATTATTCTTTAATGTGGATGTGGTATTTGTTAGACTTAGTATTAATTAAATATAAATATGACTTAACACCATGGGATCCTTAAGGAATGTAACATGTTATGTATGCTTATAGTTGATTGTATGTTATTGCTTTCGGTACTATGTGTTTGATGTGTATGATTAATCTTTCTTGTTCAAAAAAAAATGTTTGGCAAACTTAGTAAAACTTTAGGTTAATTCTTTTGGATCCCTTGGTGGGGTGTTATAGTTTTAGACAGTTCATATGCTTTACCCATGTACTTATGTTGAATTGAAATAACAACACACTAAAAAAATTAGAACAATACTCTCGCCACTTAACTGTTACAAATATTATGATGTTTTACATAATTAGTTGTTTATTCGGTTTTAAACCAATTATTATTAATATAAATATAATGTTTCACCAACAAATAAAATAAAATAAATTGTTTATTCATAAGGTTTGAGTTTGTGTTTGTATTGGACAACAACAACAAATAATAAGATAAAATTTAAAATTTAATAAGAAAAATAAAATGGTTTAAAATGGTTTTCGAAAAAAGAAACGTCATTGCAAACCATGTTGGATACAACTTGTAATTGATTGAGCTAGTCACCACACCCCAATAGATTATCACAATAACAATGGAGCTTTCATTTGATGTGGCAAAAAAAAAGTCATCTTTTTTCAATGGACCTGCTCACAACTTCTAGGGCAAACACCAATGTGAAATTGAAGCCAACAACTATGTAGAATGTGTGGAGTATTTGATTGACTGATTGAGAAGAGCAAAACTCATGATTAAGGACATCAAATCCTGACTATGAAATGCTAGCATAAAAATATGGTGGAAGTAGAATCTAAATCTGCTAGCCTTTAGAAAATACCAAAATGTGCATGACACTGATGTTGACTACTCTTTATAAGCTCAATCTATTTTTTGTTGTCTAAGAAAAAATTGAAATATATCCTTAGCCATAAATAATCCAGTTGATGCATCAATGTATTGCACACAACCCTCTCAGAATTTATGGTGGCAAAATAATAAACATTAAACATTAAATGTAAATTGTTTATTTTTCTATCGGCCCATAAATAAATATGAGATCTCTGAAAAGGAAGAAGACATTAGACAGTCATGGGATACTAAAGCCCACTTAAGACCAATAAGTGTCATTTGTTTGTTGGAGATTGAGGTCATACTTGTAATCAAAGCAAATATTTTGGTGCAATTTCTTCAAATCGACTCTATTTATTATAAGTACATATTATAATACATCAATTGTTTGAATGAAACTTTGGTCTATAGAGTAGAAAGTGATATAATATGAATTATATTTTAAAATTCAAAAAGCTAATCAAGAATGAATCCATAATAGTTTTGAGTACCAACTTATTCACCATTATACGTTATAAATTGTAAAGCTAATTAGACAACTGACCTTGCAAATTCAATATAAAAGATCTTTTGTAAACAAGAGAAAACATAAATTAGGTAGAGTATATTAGTTTTTGGTTTCTAAGTATTATATAGCTGAGGAATCCAAATGACTACTCTCCTTGACTTCTTTTATGTCAACATGGTCATATACGCCCAAAAAATAGATTTGTTAGGAAACATTGTAGATTTTTTTAAAAAAGTGGGGGATACTCATGAAGGGAGAGCCAAAAAGGAAGAAATAGGAAGAAGAGAGAGGAGAAAGGGGAGATGAAGAGATAGAACTATAAATATATATGGGGGATAGATAAATAATAGCATAGAGAGAGAGGTGGGAAGGGGATGCGATAAAAATAGAGAGGTGAAAGGTAAGGAGAGGGGGAAGATAAGAGAGAGAGAGCGAAGGAAAAATAAGAAGTTCCTAGATATATGTAGGTGAGTAAGAAAGATCAAAAGGTAGGGATAAGGAGATAGATAGGGGGAAACAATCAACATTGGTGAAATAGAGAGGAAAGGACTAACATTTACAGGAGTGTCTATAATCAAATCTCTAGTTGGTCTCTAGTCAACTCACTTTTAATTTCAACGAGTACTCCAAAGTACAAAATAATCCATATACATTTATACGAAAAAATAAAGGAATATTTTATGAATCTAGTGACATAAACAAAACAAAATGTAATTATTTCACATGTATAAAATAATAAAGATGAAATTATTCCATCAAATGTTTTAGTGTATCACAAAAGTATTATGAGCAAAGTTTATACATTGACTATAAACTGAAAACATTTAATATTTATAACACTATTAGCATAATCCTTGCACCCTTCAA
This sequence comes from Cupressus sempervirens, assembly GCA_028749045.1. Taxonomy (NCBI): domain Eukaryota; kingdom Viridiplantae; phylum Streptophyta; class Pinopsida; order Cupressales; family Cupressaceae; genus Cupressus; species Cupressus sempervirens. The sequence goes on from CM053787.1 coordinate 443,955,158, forward strand.
AGGTGCAAGTGCTAGTAATATTTTAGTGGGATACCTAACATAGATAATGCAGAAGAAAACTTTGTCCAGATTCTTGTATATTTCTTTCAAAACTTTTATTCATGTTGCGCAGTTCCAAATCTTTGTAAGAGGTGATATTGAAATTTTTTGTCAGGCTTGCTTTGTGCTTATTTTATTGTCTCTCCAATCACCTCAATTTCAGTATTCGCTTGTGTGTTATTTCCCGCCTTTAGTCTATTGAGTGGCAAATCATTCCTCCCCAATGTAAGCTATTTAGTAATAGATCTATGTCCTCGGATGAAATTAAGTTCCGTTTATTGAACTACTTTGTGCATTTGTGAGCATTATAGTTAATATCTTTCTCAGTAAGCAATGGAGATTATTGTTCTTATAGATTGAGAACCCCACATTTATGTTAGCAGTTGGTTTATTCATTTCAAAGAATGGAACTAATCTTTCTGACTATCTTATGGTGGCTTGCTCTGTATGACAATGGTGGAATACTAAGAGGATGGCACTGATATCGTGATTATCTTCAAAGTTGTTTGCATTATTTGATATTGTGATGAAGTTGATAGGAATGTTTGAAACAAATTTTATTGTAACCCCAATGGCCCAATGGCTAGGTGTGCGTCTCATGCACCTATGCTTTCACCTCAAAGTAAAGTTGTGGCTTTACTACTACAAGCTATATTACATGACAAGGGTTTTCTATTTTGGGATGTGTTCTACAAAGATAATGCATGCTTACATGCATACTTGCCCTTACAAATCTTTTTGGTATCTGACTTTGTGGAAATTATTCAATGTACTCCCATTTTTTGCGATTATATATCTATTTGGCATGTTTACTTGCGCAAACATTTCAAATCATTTGTTTCTTTGAAGTGTTCTCTCATTTATTTCAATTCATGTTTATTTCCAAGTGCTCGCTAACATTATCTACTTCAATAAAAATGTGTTCACTTGAAGGCAAAGAAAGCACAAACAATTTCAACTTTGTTTGCCACTCAGAATTGAGATGCATTATTTTAGTCAATTATAGTCTCCTCGTTAAATACCTGTGTATTATGATGACTGCAATTTATTGTTTGTAAATTCTGAGAAATAGATTTCAATTCAAAGGTCCTCCTTTATTTTTGATCTCACTGAGTTTTGTGAAGTTATATTTGATCAAGAACTAGCTTACTTAGCCATAGGCAATAGTATTCCTTTTCACAACATGAAAAGAGAAGAACAAAACTTAAAAGAAAATTGTTTTAAACATTAAAAAATATTACCTCAAAATTTTCTCTGTATTGTATGTTGTAATATCCATTGATCCAAAAAAAACTTTGGTTATATTAGGGTTCAATCTTCTAAAGCAATGATTCTATTCTTCCAAAAGATATGAATTGAAATTCATTTAGAATAATACTTTTACTATAACGATGGATCAAATTTTGGACTTATTCAGATTATGCCAATCCACTTGAAAACAAAGATCTATATCTAATGAAATTTAATAATCTTTGTATATATTAATGCTAATACGAATTATCTGCTTGCCAAAATCAGCCTAACTAGCATTTGACAGGAACTCAGCTGCACTGCAACTCTTTGTTAAAGAATGAGAATGAGAGAATTATAATATAATATTTTTACTTTTGTAACTTTAATTATAATATTTTTTTTCTTCACTTTTGTAATTTTTTTATTCATTTTAATGATGGGTAGAAGTGTGCTTTTTTATTCTCATTTTAATAATAGATCATTGGATACAATCCAAATGTTATATGGAATCAATTTTAAAAAAAATGTTATTTCTTATCAAAAATTAAAAAACATATTTATCTTCGGTGTCCTTATTGCAACCTTAGGTACAATCGCTAGTATATATAATGCATATAATAAAACTACAATTAAATTTACTTAAAAAAAACTAATATCATTTAAGCCAAGTACTACACTTGGCACTTGTTCTCATTGCTATCATTGCTACGAACAGATTTAATCTACATATAAACTGCTTCTTCGCAATTAGGCCCCGTTTGGTTGCTGGCATAGGAATAAAAAATTAGAATAGAAAAATGGAATGGGAATAGAAATAGGCAATTCCAATCATGTTTGGTGCACTTGGAATTCGACTGGGAATATGTTAATTTATTGTTTGGTTGTACAAAAATAGAATAGGAATAAGGTTAAGTTTTGTATTTTTAAAAACATTTTTTCTAAATTTTTTTTTTAATTTATTATTTTTTTAGTTAATTCATTTTTATTTTCATTTTTTTAAACAAATAGATATAATTTAAAAAAATGTTTAAAAAAAAAAAAAAAAATTAACCAAAAAAATTTAAAAAGTAAAAATAAAAAAAAAATTTCGAAAAAAAAAAAAAAAAATTAACCAAAAAAATTTAAAAAGTAAAAATAAAAAAAAAATTTCGAAAAAAAAAAAAAAAAAATTAACCAAAAAAATTTAAAAAGTAAAAATAAAAAAAAAATTTCAGAAAAAAAAAAAAAAAAAAAAAAATTTTTTTAATGGAAAATCGGAATGGGAATGGAAATGGCCTATTCCAATAACAGATATTTTTTAGCATAGACATATGCTCATTTTAGAGGCAAAATTGGAATATGTCTTCCTATTCTCAATTCCGATTGAGCTTACCAAACAGCGAATATAAAACATATTTTAATTCCGTTTTCCTATTCCACTCATATTCCAGCAACCAAATGGGGCCTTAGGGTTTCGAGACGGGAAATATCTAGAGGGTTTCATTTAAAAAGAAAATATTACAAAACCCTAATCCGACCGCAAGGCAACCTTTCGTTTTCCTCGTATTGTAGACTTCTCTGCGTTTGGTTTCTCAGGGATTGCAGGTTTGGTTCAGCCATGGCGACAGCGTGCACGGTGAAAGATGTTTCTCCTCACGAGTTTATCCCTACCTACGCTGCACATCTTAAGCGATCTGGAAAGGTAGCTTATGGTTTTGAAAAAATTATTGTTCGTCTCCCAAATTCTTGTTTTAACAAGTTGAATGTCCTGAAAGTTGTTTTATTAAAGAAACCTGAAATGAAAGTTTGCAGATTGAGTTGCCACACTGGACAGATATTGTAAAGACAGCCACATTTAAGGAACTCGCGCCTTATGATTCTGATTGGTACTATGTTAGGGCAGGTACGGTTTTTGGAATTTCTGTAATGTATTTGAATTTGTAATGCATTAATTAGAATATTCAATTTCGTCTTGATATTCCTGGAAAGATGGCCTGCATATTATTGGCGATCTACAGGTTTATACATTCAAAATATTGGACATTTGCCTGCTCTAACTTTTAGTGCAGTTACTGGTTATTCAATTTGATTTCCACAATTTTTAATACTGCACATTAAAAAATGTACTTGACTGAGTTTTTCTGAGGGCAGGAACACGACTAATATATTCATAATGCTTAATTTGACTTGGTTTCTGCTACATTTGTTTCATGGCCAATTAATCATATTTAACTTCTGAGTGACAGCATCAATGGCAAGGAAAATCTATTTGAACCAAGGAATCGGAGTTGGGGGTTTTCGAAAGATATATGGTGGTCGTAGAAGGAATGGTGTTGCTCCACCACATTTCTGTAAAAGCAGTGGGTCTATTGCTCGACACATACTCCAGCAATTGGAGAAAATCGGTATTGTTGAGATTCATGCAAATGGGTGAGTGTTGTCATTTGTTTTTACTTCAGTGGGCTTATTTGTACTTGTACCTTGAATGTGCTGTTCTGTGTGTTCCCAAATATTTTGACATGTAAATATGTTTTGCATTTCAGTGGACGACGCATCACTTCCAACGGTCAAAGGGATCTTGACCAGGTTGCTGGTCGGATTGCAGTTGCTGCACCTTGAGCATTTTGTAATTGGATTTGTGATTTTTACATAGCAATTTCAGTTTTGTTTATGTTTGGTTGAAGTCTAAACAGATCTTACTAGGCTTTTAAGGCCTACATGATGCATTGCGGAACTGATTCTTGGAACAATGTTTTGAGAAAAACTGGGTTGAGGTTTAACTGTGGTAGGTTTGGTTCATGAATGCTGCGGATCAGATTATCTTAGTTTGCACACGGAGTTTTATCATGACATTGATCTATTGTCGGCTTAATGATGCTAGCTAATGTTGTTTTTAAAATTTGGGGTCTTCTGGCATTGTTGGAGCCATTTGGATGTTTATTTAGTCTTGTTGATGCTGCATTTTATAGTTATACTACACTACAAATATGAACTATTTGATCATTGTTCATGATTTGAGATCCACACTTTCAATTCGATTGGGATCTTTATTTCATAATTTTGGGGTTGCCTTGGATTATAAGTGAGCCATGTGGATTTTTATTTAGTTTTGATAGTGCTACATTTTATGGTTATACTCTGATTATTGTTTGTGATTTGGGTGTCCGCACTTTCAATTCAGTTTGTGGGATTTTGACTCGACTTAGTTTAGTTTGGGTATCTACACTTATTTTTAGTTGCATTTAAGCTTGACGGCATAAATTTTTTTCCTACTGAAACCTGGAGCTGATAGGTATTGTGTTGCACTAGGGTGAATTTGGAGTGTGATTGTTTAATAACACATTATCATTATGTGACTGATTTGACCAAAATGCTTTATGGAAATTTTGAAGTCTGATTGTTTAACACTTTATGTGACAGATTTGACCAAGCATCTCATTTGGTCTTTAGACCTTACTATGATTGCTCAGTGATCAAGAGTTGACGTTTCTTATGTGTGAAATAATCACTTGACATAGGCATGACAGTGCAAACTGTTCTAACAGTAAGACTATGTTTTTCATCTTGATTGTTAGACTTTGGGGGTTTTTTGTTCATCAGTTGTAGTTTTTCATGCCCTACTTTGCAATAATCTTGAATGGTAGTTGATATCTCTTGCTGGGAAATTGAGCCATTGCATATTTGTCCTGTTTATTTCTTATTTCAGTAGAGCTTCCATTAGTTTTCAACTTCTGGAAGCAGATGCTGGATGGGGGAATTTGTTTTTGGGGATATATATGCATGTGTGTATATATATATATATATATATATATATATATATATATATATATATATATATATATATATATATATATATATATATATATACACACACGTGCGTGTGTATATATATACACTCACTATATATATATACACACACACACAGAGTTATACTTTGTATTTGTATATACAGTTATACAATGTATATGCATATGTATAACGTTGATTCTCCTGATGCTGTATCACTTGGGGTTGGGGTGATTTTTGTTGTTGGAGAACTGATGTTGTTTTGTTCTGTTGAAAGATCTGCACTGCCTGTTGTTGCATAAGCAATTGCCAATTTTGAATACTTTGTTTCTGATAATCCTACTGACTGAGGAATAACTCGGGAAGTTATTTGCTGCTGCTTTATTTGGTTTAATATGAGTGATTGAAGATCACATGATGCAGAAGATGCCTGCAATTGGGGCAAACCTGCAATTTGTTGATTTTGTTGAGGATTTACAGCCTGCGAATTTGAAGTTGAAAGTGATTGCTGCATGTCATGGCATATGGGTGCCTGTGGGTGGCATCCACAAGGCATCCGTCTGCCTCCAGGCTTCTGCATGTATCAGCTTCTGTCCCCAATGTTTCCCAGCCAGTATTGGTATCTTTGAGATCTCAATAGTTTCTGGGGGTTTCAGGAATTTTATTTGTTGCTTCTTGACATGCAAGGCTTTGCAATTCTTACCTTTGGGTTATGCAAATGGCAACATCAGACGTTTCATTCAAGGGAGTCGTTGCTCATTAGGGAAAAACACTAATAGTCCAGGAAAGGCAGGGTTACCTTGATGGGCACAGGTACTTGGTCTACAAATTCATCTATGGAGGAGATTTATAATACCAACTTTATTTATACAGAAAATTGTTTTAATATATTATATTTATTCTCTACATCCTCAAAATAGAAAAACATGCTTAGTAATGTTTGAGGAACATTCAAATAAAAAAGAGAACTCTTTCCTGATTTTGAAGGCTTCAAGTTGCCATTGGAATTGCCAAGGTAGGTCATTATATGCATCATGATACCAAGATGTGTGGTGTATTGGTTTATACCCTCCAGTGTTCTTTCTATATCTAGGAAACAACCAAGGCAACGTAGAAACATAACTGCATATCATTGTTTACCTTCTTTGGAGACCTGCTAAATTACAGTAAAATACAGCTACAACAAATGTTATGCAAAATTTGTGTAACTCGTTTTTGAAGTGAAAGCAGCTTGGCTTTCTATTTACAGTTGCACCAATTCTTTATCTGTACTTCTGTTGCATAATCAAGTATCAATGCTCAAAAATATTTATCCAATCCGTATGTATGAATATGTCACCATCTTGAACTGAATATATGCTTAGTAAGGTATACTCGTGGAGATCTATTATTCTGCTTTATAGAATGATCGAATATTGAGTCAATCTCAAAATACTAATTTTTTTTCAAGCAATTTTATGCAGAGCTCTGTTTTTCTAATACTCTTCCACTGATGCTCCATTTTGTCAAAATCCCCATCCATTGAATGGTCTATTTTTACCACACATTGAATTTGTCAAGCTAACTTCAGTCTAGACAGATAGTTTGCAGGAGCACTTGCCTCTCGATTATCAATCTACAGCCTTGAACTCTAAAAGCGAAATTAACAAGGCATGCATATTGACAAAGGAAAATCTAGTAGCCTTCAACTCTAAAAGCGAAATTAACAAGGCATGCATATTGACAAAGGAAAATCTAGTACATTTACTGTCATGTCCCCAAATTTTTGGTGACAGTTCGATTTAATTAATTTAATTAATGGTTGTCCAAGGACGACTAATTAGTTATTTTAATTAAATAAATAAATATTAAAAGATGACCTTGTATTTAATAAAGTGACTTGGAAAATATTTAATAAAGTCACTTGAGGGATAAGATCAAAAATGTTCTAGAAGTCTCTGGAGAGGATGGAGGAAAAAGAATAAATAGGCACCTCGGGGCTCCATTCGAAAAAGGCAGTTGGTTTATCTCTTTGTGTTTTCAGATTGTGATTCAATCACAGGTGCATTGTGAAACCGAGGGTTTCGGCAATTGTCACAGTTGGCCATTGAGAACGATAACTCTCAATTGGTACGCAATTTTGAGGGTGTGAAATATCATCCGAATTATTGCAGATTGGAGGTGACATTCAGTCATTTCATCAGGGTGATTACTTGCGGCTTAAGGCCAATTTGTAGTTTTGTTCATTGAAGGATTTGATTCAGATCCATCGGTTCTGAATGTTCAAAATAAACAGATTGAAGACCAAGATGGAAGCTAGGCGATGATGGAGTTAAGGAAGCAGCCAAGTTTGATGAATTTTCATAGACAACTCCAGAACTTCCGAAGCTGAAATCACCATTCGGACAGGCAACATTTCTCAATCACGCTCCATATCACGCACGACTAAGGGCCCAAGGTTTTAATATCAGGTGGATTAAAAGAATTCCGAAGGAATTAAACCACAAGTCAGGGATTCAATTCAGATCACCAGAGGGGTTCGATTTGCTGATGGAAGAGGAAGGATTTCTATAACACTGGCAAAATTCGAATGGATGATTCAGAATCATAATAACGCGAAACCTGGAATCCGGACCAGTCATGGTAGAAGGTTATGCATTTTGAATAGATTGATAGTTTCTTTAGAAACTCGTCTGCCCCAGTAGTGGGAATCCGTCAGTGCCACAAGTCCGTTACCAGCTTCTCTCTTGCGTAAGATAGGAAGCAAGATTTCGGTCGGCCGCACAACCTGACATCAGGCGGATCTTGCGGATTTTGTGTTAACCCGTGGCTAGGCAAACGGCGTCAATTCCGGCAGGTGTCGAAGGGTAGTGTTGTGGTCAGCGTTCCATCCGCTGAGGCGACATCAACATCGACGCGGGTTAAAGGAAGGATGCCAATCGCACAAGACCAAGGTCGCAGGCAGATGGTGATATGAAGAAGTAGGGAGATGCGAATTTCGCACAGGTCAAAAACGGCAGTTAAGTTGACGGCCATAGCAATCAGGGTGTTTTCTCATTTGCTGATGTATTTGGGAGCTTGGATTTCAAGAGGATGACGTTGAATCCTCCGAGGGAAGAAACAGTGCAGGAGGCCAGGATGTCATATACAATGGGCATTCACGTTTTCCTTCAGAAGCAACAAAAACAACTTTAGGAGCAGGTCCACCAATATTTTCTGAGGCAGAGTCTTTATTATCTCTTTTCAAGGATTGTCGGCAGGAGTTGGCACACCTTAGTCACGAGGTGGATGCAAGACTGGGCAAGCTGAAGAAGGAAGTTGTTTTTCATGATTCCAAACATTGGAAAACACTATCCGAGCTAGAAAAGGAGCGGATGGTCTATTTGAGAGTTTCAGCAGGCTAGATTCTCGCATCTCTGTCATTGGTCAGACTGCAGCAAAGATCGGTGAGCATTTACAGATATAAGCTTTGGTAGACATCCAGTTTTAGCTGCTAAATGATTTAAACCAATTTCACAGAGTGAAGATTCACAAAGAGACACCACTTATCAGAACTCGATTGCTAATTGTTTGACGAAATGTCAAACCTCTGAAGTTTTAAGAAATTTAGTGCTTAAAGAGTCAATCATCCTGTCGGGGATATTTCATTTACACCATCTATGCACAGGAGGTAACCACAGAACAATTAAATGCAGATCTAGCATAATGCTGAATAAATGAACCTCGATAATGATTAAAGAAAAAGAAAGTGATTCAACATCCTATTGCTCTAATGATAAGACGATACTTATCACGTTGGTCAGCTTTTATCTTGACCAAGGAAAATACCCAAGCTCCTCTCAGCTATGCCTATGTAATTACTAAAAAACCACCTTCAGTTATTACTATCGGTTTATCTAGGTTTTAAACTATTCTTACTTTTGGGATCTAGGTATCTAAGCTCTCCTAGTAAATATTGGCCGACTTGTTGAAATTTTATAGCGTTCTCATATCTGAATTTCGTGTTTGTGATAATGAAATTGAAAGCAAGTATTAAATTTCTTTTATGGATTTCTAGTGTTATAACAGAAAACTCAACGTGCATGATTTTATTTTACCTTCTCGACTTTTGTATAAACAGTTTTTGTGCTGTGCTTCCTTTGAAATTTGCTCTACAACATTCGCTTCTCATGCCCTGTGAAATGTCAATCTACATTTGGATACAAATGGATGACAAGAAAGAGGCTTAGACCAATTCAAACAAGGGCACAGTTGTGCTTCAGATAAGCAGAATGTAGATAGTATCTCCAGGAAAGCAACCTCTTTTTTTCATCTGATTTGATGCAACCAAATCATCAAAGCAATTTGGCAACGTCAGTCATCTTTCCTGCCCTACTCATGTAAACAGGGAAATGATTCTTCTCTCTTTCCATCACTTTACTGAGAACATGATAGTTTATGCAAATGCACATTACGCCATTCTTCTGTTTACTCAATTTGCATATGACAGAAACAAAAGGAAGCCTGCAAAGATATATATCATTTCATAGAAAGAATCTAATTTGATAGCACTACTTCACGGATTATTTTAGAGATTGTGCTTTACTCTAGTTCTAAACATGTTAAGCTAAACAGGCATAGCAGTACCCCTGACAGTAACAGAGATGCTCTCTGCAGCTCCAGTCAGAAAATCTTATGTTCAAAGTATTAATGTATACTTGCGGATGGCTTCACATCGAACAAGTTGTCTTTAGTATTTGATCACATGTTTAATACAGATGAACTGTCTGTTTCTAACCAAGATGAGACACACTATTTGTCATGGTAGCAAACTCTTTAAACACTCGTTGGAGTCACAATTGACCCCAAATTGAGTAATCTATGAGTGCAATCCAAGCAAATGATTCACTCAACATCAAAATGTGAAGGCTTCTAACTCAGTTTAAACTCCTTTATTTTTTCTCACTGCCCTCAGACTTGTCAATGCACATGACCACCTAACTAGAGAAAGTGAATTTTCTGGTAAGGGTTTATGCTCAGCGATTTGAGTTTGTATCAGTGTATCTCAGATTTTCAATGTGGGCAGAGGAACATGCACACCGAGTCTCGTGCAGCATATATGCTTCCAAGTTAAATTTCAGGTCTCAGGAGGTGGGCGAGTAACATCATGCAAAACAAATATGCTCCTGCAAGGTTCATTTAGCATCCTACATGCAAGATTCCAGGATGCCAGGACACCCAGAGGAATTTCTGGAACAGAGGGCCTCAATTTTGGGACAATGCGGTGATGGTGGCAGCGTTAGTGGGATGGGGGGTGCTGTGTACTATATAGATATAGATTTTGAAATGCTAGTTATGAAATGATGTCTTAGTATAATTTGCCAAAATGAAATACTTGAAAATAGCACAAAAATTCCAAGAGGAAAAAATAGAGCATGCCCCTGTCCTATGGATTTATGTGATTCGTCTTCAAAAAGAAATTAGCTTCCAAATTAAAGGAAGCTGTTTGTCGCGTGAATTCTAAAATTAAAATTAAAATTTATTCAATAAACTTGTTTGGTGGGAAAATGAAGTGTAGGTTGTTAACAAATGGCAGAATTCTTCCTTGAGTCGGCGGGGCTAAATCCTAGCCCCACCCCTTTTTAACCCATTCAAATTGAGAGGGCTAAAAATTTGGGGCTCCTAATTTGTAGGAAAAGATTCTAATTAAACCTTTAGGGCCTGACCTTTGCAACTTAGAGCATATCCAATATATCCAATATTAACATTCAAAAATCAAAATTCAAATACAAAATCAAGTACTTTCCACAATGTCATGGTAGAAGAATGGCAGCGGTGGGGGGTACTTGGATGCTCTGAGTACTCGGTGCAAGGACATCCTGGGGGTTATTTGGATGCTCTGAGTACCCGGTGCAAGGACATCCTGGGGGGGATGGAGTCCCGGGGGTTCACTGTACATAAGTGATCTTTTGCACACGTGAAAGGTACATGATCTGAGAGATTGCAGATGTAAAAGGTACATGATCTGGTAAAGAAGCTCTCACACCATCAACATAAAAATGGTTAAGCAGCCAGAGTTGATCCTGCTGTAATTTAAAAGGAAAGGTGCTGATTAGCAGATTTATAATTTATGGCTAGGTTTGCTGGATCTGTTTGGCTGGGGTAAAACTGCATGGCAACCTCTTTTACCTAGTAATATGAATAAGTTTCCATGTGAACAAGTTTTTTCCCAGTGAATTTGGCTTTCAAATTATTAGAGGTATGGTTTTGTCGAAGGGCCTTAGTCGCAGAGAATGCCATGCTCTTTTTAACAAAAGCTTGCTTTTCATATTTTTCATCTTATCCTGTAGGGGAAGAGCTGCAGGTCCATCCCCTCTGATTAAGATTACTCATTCCTCTTAATTTTTGTATATCTTCTCTGGATTTTTTTAAATTGAGATGGATCCATCAAATGGAGTGGCAGGAGAAATTTGGTTGAAATTAAGCAATGTTTAATGGAAATAGCATAGTGACTATGAAAATGTGGCATTTCAATGTAGACATTGAGTTGTTAGAGGACATGCATCTGCTTCTTATCCAGGTACACTTAGAAATGGTAAGACATTTGGTGGCATAAGTATGAAATGCTGCAGAATGCAAACTAAATTCTCCGAATAAGGAGCATATGGCGGTATAAAAGCAACCTATTTCTTTGGTACCTGCGGTAAAGATGTTAAACTCTTTAGGAGCTAGTATGCACTATTGCGGTGCTAACATTTTCTAGGGTCTATAGTTACTGCAATATCTTAAAATAAATCTTCTGGAGTTGAAAGTTTGCAGAATGTAAACAAGGATGCACAACATTTAAGTTTCTTGTATTGTGTAATTTAGTTGTAGTAAAAGTACTAAGTATTGGTAAAGTAAATGTTAAATGTCAAATTAAATGAGTAAGTTGTTAACATAATATTAGTGATGAGTCCATTGAGGTCTATAGATAATACTACTATATAGAGTTCTTAAGAGAAATTAAAAGAAAGCATAGATTTGAAAATAGTTTTTGTTCTTAATTCATTGATAATCTTCATACATCAAAATTATCACATAATATTTTAAAACAAATCACAACTCTAAAGGAAGAGACAGCATGTAATAGTACCAAATTTTGGAATAAAGAACAAAATAACTTAGAATAAATAAATATAAAACAGGCAAATCCAATAAATTATGCAATATTATTAATATCTTCTGAAAAACAAGAATTAAATGATAATCTATATACTCTTAACTACAGTGCTAGCATGGTGCATGCTAAGACTCACGTTGATGTAATCTTCTTGCATTGATTAAAGAAAAGGTCCCAAAATCAATAACATGCATTTTGTCTCATATTTTTAGTTTAAAAAAATGTCTCATAGATTCCATATTTGTTGATGACCGATGTCATCGTTTATGATTTATAATACAATCAATTTCAGTTAGGCCTATTTTGAGAAACACCTAGTAACTTGTCTAAATAAGTAAGCAATATCTGCCATAAAATACTAGTAGAAACAAATGAATTAAAACTATGGTTGCAGGTTTACATCACCACCTTTGAAATTGCTGCTAGAAATTCATGTCACCTTTGAAATCATATTGCCTCCAAAATGGTTGCTGATGAAATAGAGAATAAAAAATGTTTGTTGATAAAAAAAGAAATGACTAGAGAAAATTATATCCATATATTGCTAAAAACTAGAAGACTCCATAAATAGTGCTAATTGGAAGACTTTATAGAGGAATATGTAAATAAAATAAAGAGTTAATGAGCATAGAAAAATCATATGCATATATAGTTAATAACTAGAAGACTCCAAATAGTGCTAATTGGAAGACTCTAGAGGAATATTTAAAAGATTTTTTAAAATCTTGCGGTGAATGTTTAATCTTATTTTATCATTTGTCTTGTTAGATAAGTTTAGGAAAAAAATGTACTTTTATTATTAACATATTTTAAAAATAAATAAGACAACATATAATTGTATGTATTTGTTAAAATATGATTATTTAAAAAGCAACCAATATATTTTCATTCTTGTTGGCTGAGACTTTAACTTTTAAAAAGGTGACTAATTAATTGTGAAAGTTGATTGATTATACTTTGATATTCAATTGACATTAGTATCATGTCAAATATAAATAATGTCAAAGTTCATAATAATAATAATAAAATTTTGTGCCAAAATTTATAATAATAAATAGAAAGATATAAAGTTTACAAGATGGACAAAAGCTAAAAGCCAAACTCATATGACTGTAGCACACTTTCACCATTAGAATTAGAGATAAATATGTTTAGTAGTTATTTTTTTTATGAATGTAATAATTTCCTCCCTAGACAGAAACTAATAAACAAGAACAAAGAAGAATAAAAAGAAACACCCCAACTTAGAGACTCTGAAAAGAGTACTTTGTAATAAACTTTGAAAATCTAAAATATCTTTACAAAATAGTTGATTTTAAATTGAGTCTTCATATGCATAGAAAAGATTGTGTTATCTTTATAGTCTATGAAGTTGTCTTTGATAATGTTGAAGGGTTGGGATCTCATTATTCAAGCCCCAAGAATATAATTTAAGAGATTTAAAAATTGAATAAATTTTCATGTATACCTATCTTCATCTATTTCATTTTGATATTTGGTACATATGTTGGCAGCACAAATCTCAGATTTTTACAATACTAATAATGCAGTACATCAAAGTTTAAGTTTATAATTTCATTAATTGTATTAGATTCAATGTTAATTTATTAATAGTTAACTCAAAGATTGAAAATGTAATTGACATCACCAAATTGATGGATAGTAGTATTGCAACAATGAATTTTTTGAAGTAAAACATTGAGTTTACAATATATAACGATTTAGATTTTAAAGAGTACTCTGAATAATGGAAATAATAAAACAAGTTTGCAATTGGAAAACTATGTATTTTCTATATTTATCACTTTGAAACGACTTCCAAGACATCTGTCATCAAGCAACAATGTCTTGAGTGCAGTCCAACAAATAATTATGCTAAGTGCTCTCTCTCTCTCTCTCTCTCTCTCTCTCTCTCTCTCTCTCTCTCTCTCTCTCTCTCTCTCACACACACACACACACACACACGTGCGCGCGCGCGCGCACACACACACACACAACACTTAAAGTAAGCGAATATGTTCCAACAATAGTAAATAAATGTTTGTTTCTCATGTGGCAAACCTTGTTTGAGTTGCTGGCAACACAAGTTTAGTGTAGGTGTGAGTCAGAGTTTTAGTTTGAATCAATTTCTAGTTGTAGGTATGTTTGGGTTAGGTGTCCATAAGCTTCAGTTAGTTGTCAAGTTTATATGTGTTGTCAATCATTGAGTAGTTTGTTGTCAATCCAATTAGTAGTCATTTAGGAATGTTGATGTGTCAAGCTATTAGATAAATTTGCATCTATTATTCAATAAAATAAGATGAAAGTTCTTTCTTTCTCTGTTTTGTTTCTGTTGTTCTATTTTTCCATATGATATCCGAGCCATCTTCTTCTGAAAAGAAGTTGCTATTGTGAGAATGTAAGTCTAGTGCTACTACAAATTTTGTTGTTGTGGAACATTGAAATATCTTCATATTTTTATTTTAGAAATTCTGAAAATGGATACGCCTCTAGAAAAATATAATGCTCAAAATTTTCATACATGGAAAGTGAAAATGTAAATGCAACTGGTGGATAAAAGTTTGTGGGGCATAGTTAAACATTGAAATAGTACCTACAAATGCTTAAAAAAAGATTGATTGGGAAAGTGGAGATGAGAAAGGTAAGTCTATTATTGGTCTTTCTCTTTCAGATTCAAAACTACATTATGTTGATTTAGAGAAACCATCTAAACAAATTTGGGATGGACTACCTAAGTTTTTTGGAGCAAAAGTAGCAAATGCAAAACTTTCTTTAAACTTGTAGCTATTTAGTTTTAAAATGTCAAATGAAATTACTATGTCTAACCACTTTAGTAATTTGAGATCTCTAATCAAATAACTAGCTAAAGTTGGTGTTGTAATTGATAAAGATGATGCTAAAGTTATCTTGCTAAATAGTTTGCCTTCAAAATATAGCAATATTGTTTTTACTCTCAGTCAAATCTCTTCATAGACTTTGAAAGATGTGATTTCAACACTCTTGGTTGAAGAAGAGAGAACAATTACTAGGGATTCAAGAGAAAATACTCAACTCATTCATGCATTATACTCAAAGAACAATATGGGAAAGATAATGTATGGTAAAAATGAAACTAAATGTTTCTATTGTAAAAAGATGGGACATATTGCAATCAATTGTATATTTTGTGCAAATGACCTTCTCAACGGTAAAATTAAAGAATCAACAAATATAGTAGTTCATGCTAAATGACTCGATGTTGTTGGTGACGATGACATCATTGAAAATGAAGAACTTGTTTAATTTTGAAGAAGTCCATGCTCTGAAAATAGGATAGAATGTAGTAGAGGCTAGATGGATGCTCAAATAGTCTGAGGTGCTATAGGATTGGAGAAACTATACCTTTACGAGGGTTATGGGACACACATATGTGGACTGTTGTCCAATAGTTCAGGAGGATCTAAAAATTTGGAAGCTTGGCATCATACCTTTATGAGGGTTAAGAGGCATTTCATGTGGAGATGGTTTGTCTAATGGTGTTTCGAAGCTGGATGATAGTTGTATGACTATAGCAGTAGTTCGAACCAACTAGAGAAAGTTTTACTCCTCTATGACCTATTCTCAAAGTACAATTTCTACATAATGTTTTCTTTAGTTGTCATATTAAGTGGGGGTGTTGGACTTGATGTTCCAACAATAGTAATTAAATGGATTTTTCTCATGTGGCAAACCTTGTTTGAGTTGCTGGCAACACAAGTTCAATTTAGGTGCGAGTCAAAGAGTTTTAGCTTGAATCAATTTCTTGTTGTAGATGTGTTTGAGTCAGGTGTCCATAAGTTTCAGCTAGTTGTCAAGTTTATGTGTGTTTAGTCAATCATTAAGTAGTTTGTCATCAATCTAATTAGCAACCATTTTAGGAATATTGGTGGGTCAAGCTATTGTATAAATATGCATCTATTATTCAATTAAATAAGCTAGAAGTTCTTTCTATCTATGTTTTGTTTCTACTTTTCTATTTTTCCAATACCTATATCTCCATCCCTACCCCTCCCCCCCCCTCTCTTTCCCTTTATCCATGTATATCTCTCTCCTCATCCCTTTATCTCTTCATATATCCTTTATCTATATCTCATCCACTTCGACATCTCCATATATTGAGCTGTCTCTTTCTCTCTATTTGTCACCTCTTGTATATCTCTATCTCTTCTCTATTTTTCCATCTCCTCTCTCCTTCCATTTTTCTTCCTTTTCCTTTCTCCATTGATCTATCTATTTCCCCCTTTTTCCTCTCTTTTTCTATCCAAACATCTTTGTCTTCCTCTTCTCTCTCTCTCTCTCTCTCTCTCTCTCTCTCTCTCTCTCTCTCTACATATCCATCTCCCCCTCCCACTCTTTTAAAACTTCTTTATGTCTTTGTCTTTATCTCTTCTCTTCTTCCATCTCTCGCTTTATTTGTATATTGGTATCTCTTCTTTGTCTACCCTTATATCTCTTCTTCTCTTTATATATCTTAATTCCTGCATCTATATTTCTCTTTCCATCTCTCCCTCTCTTCCTCTATATGTTTATCTCTTCCATCTCCATCTTTCTCTTAATTCTCTATTTATCTTTTCGTATTCTCTCCACAACTATTCTTCCATCTCCATCTCTATCTTCCTCTCTATCTCTATCCCCATCTCTATCTCCCTCTTTCTCCCTATTGCAAACATAACATGAGCATGTTGGTGATCAATTTTGATTATTTTTTTCTATATAAAGGTTTTATTTTGGTGGAGTTTCAATTTCTACAAGGGTATGTATAGTTGATTTTAAGCTATTACTTCTCCATTGAGACATTTGTTGCACGAATGACATTTTCTATTTCACCTAATGTACCATACAAATGCATATAACAAATAGGCCAAATCATTCTATAATTGACCTTCCACACCTCTTTGGCATACCCATTGTACACCAAATTGAAAGCCTTTGATTTTTCTTCTTCTGAATGCAAAGCTGATGAGTATTGTGAAAATGCCTTATGGAAAATGTGATTCTGGGACTAATTCGACGAAACATCTCATCTCCCTTTAGACCTTGCTATCATTGCTCTGTTTAGTAGCTATTGGTCAAGAACCTTGGGATACCAATTGTTATGTGTCCCCTAAAGTGAATACAGGGTTTTCTAGGTGCAAGTATTATGTTATCTATTGTTATCCAATCTCTGGATTAAATATAATGGCAAATTGGATTACATTGGGAAGTAAAGGCCAAGAAACAAATTTTAGCTGGATGACTAATATCATATATCGAGTGTTTGGTAACTTGTGAACCAAGTAATAGACCAAATTGATATTAATTGGAGCCTCCATTATTTCAAGAGTTAAATAGGTCAAATTAATCAGTTGGTTAAACCATAAGGATGATAATGTGGTTTATGAGTTGTTAACAAAGTAAAAGTTTAATCTTCTTTCATGGTAGCCTAGTTGGGTGTTACAACAATGAAGTAGGTACTTACATACATCTCGTAAAGAAGGAAGATCAAGGAGGTAACAATTATATAAAGCAAGGTAATTAGGTGATCTAGAGGTGAGACTAAATATAATTGAAGTAATGGACAAGAGTACCAATAACAAGTAAGATGCTTTTAGTGATTTTTTTAGTTGAGGATATGATGGGGCAAGCTATCCTATTTTTCTGTCAAACTCAATTTACACTACCAATTTTTTTAATCTATTTTGTAACTTGAAGGTCAAGTGTTTGATTGGTAGGCTATGGTAGTAAATGTTTGAATATCATTAGAATGAGGGCTGCAGGATAGGTACAATCAACTAGAAAATCACTAAGGAGAGCCAGGATTGATTTGTGATCGACATTGATCACTTATGTAGGACTAATCCTCAAGAAATTGATTATTTAGCCCCCAAAAACAAGAAACGACTATTTGTTTGTTGACTTATATTCCAAGGTTTTTTTTGCCAAGCTCAATTACTAGCTTGGAATTTTTCTCAAGGGAATGCGGTTGCACATCAATGATTTGCTAGTCCATAAGCTACTTGTAAATTTATTAGGGTAACTACTCTACAACAAACATATTTCGAGATTGTAGAAGTTGTCTTAACCCTCTAAAACCAACTCAATAGCAAAGAAGACTGTTAATGACAAATCAACCTTGTGTCTTTTTCTATGGTTGGATAGTCTAAGAAAAATGATAGGCCTTTCCTATCATGTTGACTTGGACAATGTTATGCAACATCCAAAATTGCTGTTTATTGTAATCAATAGTTAAGCTAATAGTCTTGTATACCTTCAACGATGTTCTTAAACAACTATTATTTTATTTCTAATATTAATTAACTTTTGTAGCTTAAGTAAAAGATTCCATAAAATATTTTTACCTTCATTGCTATTTGTGATCAAAATAATTACATTTTTTACGAGTTATATGATAACTATGTATGGATTAATTTTCATTCAAAGTATTTGTTAAAGGTGAAAGTGGGTTGAATGCATAGCATGTCTATTGATTTCACACTAGATATAGTTGTAAAAGTTAGAACTTGTATCTTGATTGTGCCAATATCCACTACTTTTTGTAGTGTGAGCTCTTAAGATTTGTGTATAGTGATAGTCCATGACATGGTGATTGGAAGTTGTCTCAAGCTACCTAGAGTGATAGGCACTATGAGCACACATTTAGGATCTTCATGGTTCATTACAGCCTATTGCATATAAATAGGTTATAGATAGTGAGAGGTGAAAAATAATGAGAGGGATAAAATAAGATAAAGACAGAGAGGAATAAATAAATATCTATATATTTGATTTCTCTATCCTCTGAACTATCATGAATGAATGAAATGGATAGCTTAGCTATTTGAAATAAACAATTCAAAATTGGATCTCTCTCTCTCTCTCTCTCTCTCTCTCTCTCTCTAACATGTGTATATATATTTGCATCTCTATTTCTATTTATCCATGTATCCATTTTTTTTCTATCCTACTAATAGATATGTTTGTGTGAAATTTATATTCCAAGCTACTAACTCCTGATTTGACAAGATTTAAACAACCTTTTGAAGTTACACATAATACTTAGAAGTTAGCCAAAAAACCATTATAAGTATTCCAAGGGAAAATCAAAAGGGCCAACTATTAAGACTATTTTAGTCTTATTCCCTTTGAATTCTGCAGGATTTAGGCAAGTGTATGTTGGAATTTATAAGTCTTCCGCATATTTATAAATTCTTGGTATAAATTCCAATATAATGGATGAATGCCTGTGATACTTCTAATTCAAGGACTGAAGAAGTGATGCAAGACAACTAATTCCTCAAACCCCAAGACTCCTTAAATCACGTACATGCTATTTTTTCGAATGCAATACTACAAAGGTTTTTAGTTTGATTGATTAATTTTTCTCTATATAGTTCATCTAGATTTTACCAATTCTAAACATGATCAGTGCCTTATCCATTTAGGATATTACTCACAAAACTTTGACACATAATATAAGATCTACCCTATCACTTGTGAAAAGGAAAACAATACTCAATCTAAAATCTCATTCTTATCATAATCTTCTTTTGGCAACTCTCGATTCTCCCAATTCACATCAAGCATTTACATAATCCATTAGTTTATCAACAAAATATGAACTAAGATATAATCCAAAGTGGATCATAATCGAGATTGAAAAGTCTTTGTCATCACATCCCATAAAATTAAAAGGAACACAAGATCCAAATTAAGTAACCAGCCTGTAAGTCTTTGTATTATCTTCTTTTAAAACATATACAATTCAATATCAACTCTTATGAGAAAGCTCATATAGACTTAGTAACCTATCTTTTTGTATTTTCATTAATGACACTTCTGGAACAACATAACTATATAGCAATGGACCGACTCAAAACATGAAATTATGTATTCATTCAAAATGAAGAACTCAAATCCTTCTCTAGCCTTGGGAACTCACTTATATAGGGTGAGTTGCAACAAGCTTCAATATTAGAGGGAAAAAGGACAATTGTCCATGGACAAAGCATAGTTATAATTGAGACAAAATTCATTATAAACAAACTCACGAGACAATTGATCCTGAATACATGTAGCATACTCTATACTACTTGAAAGAAGTTTCATAATTTGTTTTCTAGGTATAGCCACAGTGTAAGCTATCCTATTGTGATAACTACTTTCTTCTCTTTTGATAATCATTTTCTAACATGCATCCTAACTGTCCATGCTTTCTGGTGGCACAAGAGCCTCTTTAGTTTTTTCTTTTTCAGGTTTAGTAACAATCACTTGTGCCTTTTCTTCTTTTGTTTCTTCTGTAGGTTGTGGGGCCACCTTTTCATCTTCCTAATCTTTTTTTGCTCCTTTGTCTCCACCTATGAATCATTATTTTTTGGGCCATATATTATCAACCATTCATAAAAAAACGAATCACTTGGCCAATCAAATTCAATGATCTCCTTGTTTGTCATAAGATTTTTCCATGTTCTCTTTAACTCCTTGATCTCAGGGTTGAAAGAATAAAAAAATATTTGGGCATTCACAATTTCTTCAACTGTCTTGGCAAACAAAATGTTGTCTTCTTTATTTATTATGTCATTCATTTGTGGGCCTAGAACTTCTTTCAATTCATTTCTCCATGCTTCTTTAGGTTTAATACTTGTTGGACTATCTATGACATGAGGGAAAAGGTCAAAATTTTTATTGGCATACCTGGAGAAACATCCTCTTATTTTTCTCTATAATGTTTCCCTCTTTACATCAAAATCTAGTAATTCAATTGCTTGATCATACGTTTTCTCAATGAGTGTGTTGGTATTGTTTTGGTCAATTATACTAGCACATAGGTTGACCATATCATTATCTCTACCAATCCACTTATCCAAAATTTGCCTCAGCACAAATTTATTCTTATTTAAATCAACCCACATGATCACTAGCTTAGACATTTTATAATGAAACAATGGCCAATTAACATGATCAACCAAAAATATAAGTGTATCCATGATTTTATCTTCATATCTTTGTAGCACTTCTAATTGTGCATCCTTGAGCCTAGCTTTCTCCTCCTCTATATCTTCTTTATAAGGATCTTCTAGGTGCAGAGGAGTGGTTGGTATCTTCACAATTGGCCCAGTAGGAGGAGGTGGGGCAAGGGATGATGCAATCAATTTTTGGGAAGTTTCCCCTACCTCCAACTGCCTAACTTGCTGTCCCTTACACCTAGCAAGCTCATTTTCTATCTTCATTCTTTCCCTTCTCTCTTCATTGTAAGCTGCCAAAACCTGTTCATACTTTGCATGCAATTCATCCATCATTTTCCTTTCTCTTCTTGTTGTGGCCAATGCAAATTTTTCTGTCTCACTGTTCATGAAGGCTGTGTTTCTACAACTCATTTCACAATTAAACTCTCTATCATATTAGTATCAGATTATTTAGAAGACTGTGACCTATTCCTCTTTTGTAATGACCATATGACTAATGCAACATGGTCTTCACTATATTTCATACCTTTAGATGCCCTTTTGGCTTCTTCATCATTTTTTTTACATGATGTTTATTTCTTTCCTTACCACATCAAAAACCATGGCATACACAATGTCCCAATTTGGGAGAATTTGCACTCCTGCGTCTCTTATCATCACTCTCCCTTTTTCTGGAGTAATTTTACTAAATTCTTGCACCATATCTTCTTTTATCTCATCTTTGATAACAAAGTCCTCTTTATTAGGTTGCTCTATTTGTCTTTTCTTACATCTTTCCTCAAAATCAAAAATGTTTGATCTCCAATAAAATTGAATAAATGCCCTAGACTTGATAAAATTATCATCTAACAAAAATTTATGATGATCCTGCTCAATGCAAGGGTCCAACTCTTTCCCTATGAAATCACTTACAGTTAAGTCTATAATTGGCATAGGGGACTCCTTCAACACCCTCTCCTCTAATTCAAAAGTAGTAACAAAAATGTCACCCTGGCTCTCCAAGTGCACTAGTTGCTCAACTATAAGTTGTTCATTTTAAAACCGGAGAGAGGACTGAGATGGCATATACATCTTACTTTCTGATGCAACAACTTCTCCAAATTTTCTCTTCTTTGATGCTTTCTCGGAAGAGTAGATGTCATATACCCATTTAAAGATAGAATTTTAATAATAATTAGATAATAAAATGTTATTAAATAAATAATGATAATAAAGTTATATTTATAAAACTAGGAAATCATAATTATTTAATCAATATTATTAATGAAATAATATTTCGTATGATATTTTCAATAATTAAAAAATAACAAATTTTCAAAAAGTAAATAAAGAAATAAAATAAAATACAATAGACAATATTGTAGAAAGTATGTTAACTTTCTAAATAGAATTTTATAATAAATAATAATAAACACAAATAAGTAAGTAAATAAATAATATAACATAGAATAATATAAATTAACTAAATCTAATGAAAAGTCAAGAAGGATTTAACAAATAGACATGACTCCTTAAAATTAAGATATAAAAGGGAGGAGAGTTTATCTTAGAGAGGGGAAAAAAGGAAGACGAACAAAGAGGAGTTCAAAAAGGAAAAATAGAAGAGGAAAGTAATATGAAGAAAATAAGAAAGTGACTTTTTGAAAAGGTATCAATGATATTGAAAGGATGTGAACCTTTGAAAGGGTCATAATTATGAATAGTTGCGACTCTTCAAATATATTGTGATTTTAAAGTATTGGGACTTTTCCAAAGAATTTTAGTTATGAAATGTTGTGACTTTTGAAAAAGAAGAAGGTAAGAAAGGTATGTTTATGGATTATATTTGTTTAATTATGTTTATGTATTTATTTATATTTATGAATTATACTTGTAGATAATATTGTGTTAGCTCATGGGGTTAACACCATGGATATTAATGAGACTCAAAGTATGGAGCATGTAGATATTAAGATCCCCATTGTCCGTCATGGCCAAGAATCAATGTGAACTCAAAGCATGAAGCATGTGAGATATTAAGATTTACATTGTCTTCCATGGCCAGGAATCGATATCGAAGCATGGAGCATGGAGATATTAAGATCTCCATTGTCCACCATGGCTGATAATCAATGTGCCAGAATATTTTGATGTTGTCAAGCATATGCATATGTTGTTGGCCTTGGATTGAGGATGCCCATCCAAGAAGAATCTTGAGGGGTACACTCCCAGGATGATGGCAAGGTAACTATGAGCTAAGAAGCCCGATTTGGAGATATCCTTAAGATTGGGGTTAACTTAGAGGGTAAATTAATATAGTTAGTTCTATTATTATTGTGATTCTAACATTTATTTTGTAAGTATTACTTGTCTCTAACTAATCCTATTAGTGGGGACATTATAGTGGTATCAGAGCATGATCTTGTGATTCTGTAGGGTTAAAGAGGATTTAGAAAAATAATTTATATGAAAGACTAATGTAGAAATTTAATGATTATTAGAAATGATTCAAACATATCCATGATAGCAACCTAATAATTTCAACTCAATAGAAGAAGTTATATAATTGCTTGAGGACAAGCAATTTGAGGAAGGATGGACTGTCATATCCCCATTTTAAGATATAATTTTAATAATAATTAGATAATAAATTGTTATTAAATAAATAACGATAATAAAGTTATATTTATAAAACTAGGAAATAATAATCATTTAATTGATATTATTAATGAAATAATATTTAGTATGATATTTTAAATAGTTAAAAATAATAAATTTTCAAAAAGTAAATAAAGAAATAAAATTAAATACAAGGGACAATATTGTAGAAAGTATGTTAACTTTCTAAATAGAATTTCATAATAAGTAATAATAAACACAAATACGTAAGTAAATAAATAATATAACATAGAATAATATAAATTAACTAAATCTAATGAAAAGTCAAGAGAGATTTAACAAATAGACACGACTCCTTAAAATTAAGGTATAAAAGGGAGGAGAGTTTATTTTAGAGAGGGGAAAAAGGAAGAGGAAAAGAGAGGAGTTCAAAAAGGAAAAATGGAAGAAGAAAGTAATTTGAAGAAAATAAGAAAGTGACTTTTTGAAAAGGCATCAATGATATTGAAAGAATGTGAACCTTTGAAAGGGTCATAATTATGAATAGTTGTGACTCTTCAAAAATATTGTGATCTTAAAGTATTGGGACTTTTTCAAAGGATTTTATTTATTAAATGTTGTAACTTTTCAAAAGGATTATAACTATGAAGTGATGTGACTTTTCAAAGGATTTGTATTATGAAAGGTTGTGACTCTTGAAAAAGAAGAAGGTAAGAAAGGTATGTTTATGGATTATATTTGTTTAATTATGTTTATGTATTTATTTATATTTATGAATCATACTTGTGGATAATATTGTGTTAGCTCATGGGGTTAACACCATGGATATTAATGAGACTCAAAGCATGGAGCATGGAGATATTAAGATCTTCATTATTCACCATAGTCAAGAATTAATGTGAACTTGAAGCATGGAGCACATGAGATATTAAGATCTACATTGTCCGCCATGGCCGAGAATCGATATCGAAGCATGGAGCATGGAGATATTAAGATCTCCATTGTTCGCCATGGCCGATAATCGATGTGCCAGAATATTCTGATGTTGTCAAGCATATGCATATGTCATTGGCCTTGGATAGAGGATGCCCGTCCAAGAAGAATCTTAAGGGTGAACTCCCGGGATGACGATGAGGTATCTATGAGCTAAGAAGCCTGATTTGGAGACGTCCTTAAGATTAGGGTTAACTTAGAGGGTAAAATAATATAGTTAGTTTTATTATTATTATGATTCTAACATTTATTTTGCAAGTATTACTTGTCCCTAACTAACCCTATTAGTAGGGGCATTACAATAGATCTCAGATGTGGGCCTCTTGTGTGTTGAGGAAGAGGGTGCACTGATCTCACTTATCTCTTTTCCTTTCTTAGCAATATCCTATTCCATCCTAACAATACCATACCCTGGTCTTTTCTAAATGATATATTTCCTTGGGTTTATAGTAGGAGAAAAGGCTAGTCTCCGCATTATCTCCTTAGATTGAATAGGGTACATTTTGATAATGGCTGCCCTTTTCTCATTCAACACTTCCATAATCTCATAAAAAATGTCATCAATTTGTTTACTTTGTCACCAATTTTTTTGCATCTGCTAAAGGATTATAGTCTCTGACAAAATAATTCACAAATTCAATAAATCAATAGTAGACCCTCCATTTCTCCTTTTTAACTTCTTTTTCTTGCAAGGAAAACTCATTCTTGATGATATCTTCAGGGTAATAAAATTTATGGTCATGATATTTTGCCTTGGTCCTCTTTTTGAACATTTCATGAAATCCATTAGGATCAAAAAATCTGGCACGAGATGTAGCCATCTTATAGGGGTCTAAAAATTTATATAGGAAAATCCATCCCCCCTTTGTGATCACTAACCGATGGGCTACAATAAATGTAGGGAAAATAATACCCCTAGATCTCCTTTCTAGTTCAACTTCCTATAAGTCCCTAGTTTTCCATAATATTTTTGCCAGTCCTACCCTAAGAGGCACTTGGTAAGGTAAAACAGGAGGGGTCCCTTGGAATCCATATATTTTGAAAATAGTAGAATCTAGATAAGGAATGACATCACCCCAATTGTGGGAAACCTTCAATCCAATGATGAAATCCACAGGTCTCAAAAATTCTAACAATGACTTCAGAATCCTTGGGTTATCATAAGACAACAATGTTCTCAACCTTGATGCAAAATATCTATCAAACCTAACAAAATTGACATCATCCACATACATGTCTATGATCCATAACTGAACAGGTAAAACTTCTCCCTCATGCTCTCTTGTCAGTAGCATTTCTTCTTTGAAATAAGTAGCTCCTTTGAAAAGGAACATGTGCATTAACATTAAATACCAACCAAAAGGCTTCTTAACTTTTTCTTTTATAATCCCAATTAATCCATTATGAATTTCTTCAGTTAAATATGAGGCAAACTAAAAAACAACATCAACTCCAAAGCATAAAATCTGGACCATCATATGCATGAAGCTAATAAGCATGTAGCCCTATTCATCCTTTCCAAAAAGTCTATAGAAGGACATGTATACATCGAGGGGACTTGAATTAAAAAAGTCCTTCTTGAAAGGTTCTGGGGTTGAGGATGTAATCAAAGTTGTACTTCCAAGAGCTACTAGATGTTCCCTCAAAGGTTCGTGCTTGATGTAAAGCCTCGAAGATTCATATATTTTCTCCATTTTCTAGAAATCAATAACCTCATGGTAATCAGAAAAAGGATCCATCCCAAAAAGTTCATGGATTTCTTTGAGCATTATATTAACCACACAATTTTCCATTTACACCCCTAACACATGTAGCAATTGGATAATATATTCTTGAAACTAAAGTTAAAAGGTCTAAATCCATGGAAACTCTATGCACAACCAATTTTCAAATATCAATTTTCCAAACATTTCTGTGTGGCACAAAAAGCTTTCTCTCTGAGAAAAATTTCTTAAAAATTTGCAATCTATTTTTGGTAGTCTTCACATCTTAGGTCCAATTACCCTTGTCATATAAATGCTTAGCTACCTTCAGGCGTGGAGCGGTAAGAATTACCTTCTTCCCTTGTGCTAAATTATTTATTGACCCATCCAATTGTTCCAACAAATAATCACACATATTTCTCTGTTGGCAATCTATCTTCTGCATGAAATCTCTTCTTGGCATCATTTTGAACAATTACAAAACTTACCTTACCAACAATTCTCTGTATTTCCTTAGCTAAATATGCAGTTTATGAAAGAAATGAGGATTTTACCAAATTTCATCCATGATTCTTCAAACATCCTTGATTTATCACTTTGATACCTGCCTATAAATCTCCTTAGCTCTGTAACTTTCTTTACTTGTTTCCACTTTAGAGACGATCTCATTTTTGGTAGCACAAAGACTATACTCGTGTAATTTTCTTTAAATCCCAATCACACGAGGATGAAATAAATCTACACACATTTTATTGTAGGCAACGAGCATGCACTCCCAAGGATAACTTTAAAAGTATGCTATTGATAAAAAAGACATTGAATGATCCTGATTGGAACTTACAAGGCTGAGTCACTTTCTTTTCAATGGACTAGACAAACCAATCATTTCATGCCAACTAGACACTTTTCATCCTATGGGCCCTTGTATTTCCACTAAAGACTTTCAAGACACATGGTGCACTGTCACAATGTTGTGATCAGTAAACATCGTACACCTGATCATAGTGACATAACTATTTCCATTGTGTAGTGCATAATAAAATATGCTCCTTTTTATGCTTTGCTATATAGATGGCCCACCTATGACATGTGGCATCGTATCACATTCCTTAACATCCCAACACTTTTCTTTAGTGACATAGTGATGTCCATAGATCTCTTCTTGATCCAACAGTTGGAATATTTGTTAATTTTTCATATGGCTAGGCCTACAAGGGACACATGTCAAAAGGCCATGTTGTCGCCATGGTTAAACCCTAAGAAATTCCTTCGGTGACACTATGACGTCCCTTGATCTATGTTTGATCCAATGGTTGGAAACACTCTCATCTACCTTCTCCAATTGGCCCACTAGGGATACATGTCATTCAATCATGTTGTTGCAATACATAAAACCTGTGCTTCTCCTTAAGGTGACAATACTATAACTGTATATCTTCATTCAAATTGACAACTTTAGACTTATTAGGAAAATTTATTAACAGACTTGCCTATGCCACTTGGTGTAATGTTGTATTATTGAATTTTTTAAAAGGCTCACATATTTTTATAACGACAATGCAATAGTCATTGATCTCCTTTTGATCCAACAATTAATAACCAATCAACCTCCATAGTCTTTTAAGAAAATGACTCATCCAAGATCCTACCACATAGAAGTATCTAAACATGGACTAGGATCACATAAGTCTTTTAATCACTTGGGCCCCACCAAGGATGTGTGGCACACCATCACATTTTTGCAAAGAATAAATACCTCACATTTTGGTATAGCAACAAAATGACTACCATTGATATTATTTTATCTAATGGTCTAAGACACCCTTTTTCTAATGCATTCAATGGCCCCATTAGATACATGAAAAATGGTCACATTCTTGCAATGATTGAAATCCTCATACTTCTATTTATAAAAAAGGTGATAATCATTGATTCAATCATGTTTTGACAACTAAAAAATGATCAACAACATGGGTCCACCAAAGGTAAGGAATTAACACAAAATTGAATTAAAATAAAAGGATTCGACATGATCAATTGCTCATGAAATGATGTAGGGAGGTGTGAGTAACTAAGGCCAACTGGCACACTTAGCTACCCAAACCACCATGCAAGAGTTAACACAACAGAAGCAAACACAAAAGAGAAAAACACCACAGAGAGAGAACAATATTCTTTATTGATTCATGAAAACATCATCATACATGCCTAGCCATAAGGCTTTTTGGGTTATGGCTAGAAACAAAATACATTCAAATCCAAGATCTAGCTTCAAGTTCGGATTTCTAGACACATATGCTTTTCATTTTCTATCCTCCATCTATCATCTATATTCTCCAAGATGGATCAATAATAATTACTAAAGACTTCATCACAACCCCTACTTATACCAATCCAAGCCACAAGTCATCCTAGAATGCTAAAACTAAATAAACCTAACAATTAAATACTTGAAGAGCCACAAGTTGGCCTCCAATAGAAATTAAATGTCCAAAAAATTGATACCCGATAAAAATCATGATATTTGCTAGCCTTGATTGAATTAGAACTTGTGCTTTGAGATGAAGGTAGTAATTTAGGTCCTCTACAACATCTTAAGGTTTCAAAGGCTGATTTATTAAAGATATCTACGCATCCATCCCGAAAGTCACACACAAAAATCCATCGTGCAAACTACCAGAAATTGATACTCTAGGAGAATTTCCATATATCCCAACTTATAATGAATTAGGAATTGTGCCTTTAGAAAAAGGTATTACTATACGTCCTCTTCAATACTTGAAATTTTTACAATCTAACTCATTACATAGAATTAGTTACACAGCCTGCAATAGGCACCCAAAAACTAGAAAAACACAGCTCCAATAGCAAGGTAAAAATGACTCAGACCTTAACATGATAACTCCAATCTCTTTGCACACATAGGAAAAGCTTCCCTAGTGTATCTCCAATGCTCAAAAAATACTAGAATCTCAGAAATGCAAGACATTGCAACTCAACAAAACTAGGAAAAACTAAAAACATGCAAGATAATAGTGCAACCTAGGATGCTCTTGCATTAGACAACCAAGGTTGGAAGAAATGATTCTCCTAAATAATTGAAATGTCACAACTTGAGCTGAATCCAGCTTGGATTGGGAGATTCATGAAGCATCTTCCATAGGTTTGTTCTTCCACTTCACTAGATATTCATAATAATCTTTTCCTCTTGTGCTCTTACCAACTCTTTGATCCAATATCTGTTCAAATTCTTCAATTTATTTCTTAGGATAATCCTCTAATACAATAACTTCATCATCTTACTCATGATACTTGTATAAATCAGCAACATTGAATATAGGAGATATGTCCATGTCATCAGGTAACTCAATTTCATAAGTGTTTCCATTGTCAAACTTTTTCAAGATCTTATAAGGTCCAAACTTCTTCATCTTCAAATTATTATATGTGCCAACAAAAAATCTTCCTTTCTTCAAATGAACCATCACCTCATCACCAACTTGAAAATCATGATGTCTCCTAGACTGATTAACGTTCTTTTTATACTTCTGATTACTTTGTTGTATCCTCAACTTCACTTCCTTATGTAAAGATTCCATAAAATCAACAAATTCTTCTCCTGTAACACTTCTCTTTTCTTCACCAGCAATATCTCTTAAATTTGATATACCTCTAGGCTGCATTCCAGTAACAATATCAAAAGGTGTCTTCCCTGTAATCCTACTCATAGAATTATTATATGCAAATTCAAATTGTGCCAATACAATCTCCAATTACTTGGCTTATTCCCAACTAAACATCTCAACAAATTACCCAAGTTTTTGTTCATAACCTCTGTCCGTGGATGAAATGTAGAACTAAACTTCAACTGAGTACCCATCTTCTTTCACAAAGTCTTCCAAAAATAACCAACAAACTTACTATCTTTTTCAGAAATAATACTTCTTGGTTGTCCATGTTATCTCACAATCTCTTTAAAGAAAAGTTCAACAACATGCTCAACATCTGATGTCTTCTTACATGGTATGAAATGAGCCATCTTAGAAAATCTATCCACTACAATAAATATAGAATCATACCCCTTCACTGTCTTAGGTAATCCAAGAAAAAAATCCATATTGATGTGACTCCAAGGTTTCTCAGGAATAGTAATAGTTGTATAAAAACCAATATTTTGACTTACTCCTTTTGCAACTTGATAAACTCCACAACTCTTTACAAATTTCTAAACATCCTTATACATTTGTGACCAATAATACTTATCCTTCAACAAACTCAATGTCTTATCAATTCCAAAATGTCCAGCCAATCCACCACTATGTTTTTCCTTAATCAAATTCAACCTCATAGAACTTCTAGGAATATACAACTAAATACCTTTGAGAAACATACCTTCTTGAATGAAATACTCATCATAATTACTTATGTGATATTTTGTCTTGAAAGCGGTCTTCCATTCATCACCTTCTTTGATTCTGATCTAATGATAGCCACTATTTAAATCAATCTTGGTAAAATGCTTTTCTTTACTCAAACAATCCATAATGTCATCCATCCTCGACATAGGAAACCTATATTTTATTGTAATCTTGTTAATAGCTATGGAATTAGTACACATTCTCCATTCTCCATTATTTTTAGGTGCTAATACAACTGGTACAACACATGGACTCAAACTTTCTCTAATCAAACCTTTCTGCAACAACTCATGCACTTGTCTGTTAATTTCCTCATTCTTTGTAGGTGTCAATCTATATGGTGCTTTGTTTGGAAAACTAGCTCCAGGAATTTGATCAATACAATGACTTATACTTCTCATTGGAGGTAAACCATCAGGTATATCCTTTGCAAAAATATCTTTATACTCATTCAACAATTTCTTCTGGTACTTGGCTACCACTATCTATTGTCACTCGATCATTACTAGCTTCTGCTACTCGATTATTCAATCAAATGCAGTAATATTTGCTTCTTCTCATTTACCCAAAGAGTATATTGATTCAATCTTCCATCATGTAAAACATATCTATCATATTGCCAAGGTCTACCCAACAAAATATGACAACAATCTATAGGCATAATATCACACAACACTTCATCAAATTAATGTCCAATCTTAAATTTCACAATACATTGCTCACTTACTAATATCTTATGCTCATCTTTGATCCATGAAACATGATGAGGTTTGGGATTTTCCAGCTTCTGCAACTACAAATTTGTAACCAACTCTTCTGATGCTAAATTTATTGAACTTCCACTATCAACGATCACCTTGCAACATTTCCCAGCCATCTTACATCTGGTCTTGAAAAGATTTCTTCTCAAAATAGGTTCCTCATCACTTCCCTTATTACATAAGGTTCTTCTCACCATTAGATTTTCTCCAGCCTCAGGTCCACTTGGTGAACTCTTAATGTCTCCTTGAATCACAAAATTTCTATTATTCTGCCCACTTTCAGAAGATCTACATTCAAAAGATCTATGCACTTCTTTACCACATCTAAAACAATTACCACAAAAACTACCTCTAGAATATGAATTACCTCTTCCTCGGTAAGAACCAGTACCTTGTTGATAAGAACTACCACCTTTCCATTTGGTCTTGTCTTTTTCATCATTCTTCTATTTAGATTTTCCTTTATCATGCATAGAACTATATGATCTACCACCTTTACCATAAGATCTTCCTTTGCCTCTCTAGAACCTACCACCTCTACCTCTTTGTCTTTGTTCATGCTTCTTTGTCAAGATCTCCTCAGCTTTCAAGACATATTGATATTCTTCTTTCACACTTTCCAACTTCACAAAACTTATTTTGTCTTGAATTCTAGATCTCAATCCATTTATGCACCTTGCAATTTTCTCAACATCATCATTCACATGTCTAGATCTGATGTCCACTCTATATAATTCCTCAGTATACTCTTTCATAGTCATGTCCTTTTGTCTTAAATTTTGTATCTTTCTCAACAAGCTAATTTGGTAATCAGCAGGAAGGAATTTTTTCTTTACCTTGTTCACCATCTTTGGCCAAGTTCTAATCTCTATCAGTTTGCAAATGCTCCCACCATAGTGAAGCATGACCTTTCAATCTAGTAACTACAATCTTCACCTTCTTATTATCAATAGTGTTTTCATACTCAAAGAACTTGTCCATATCAGAGATCCAATCTAACACAACATTGGTATCCAATTTTCCATCATAACGAACTACTTCTATAGTAGGCTTTGAATTTTCCCTAGAAAACACTCTCAACAACCTTGCTTCATCTTGATCTTCTTTAGGTTCTGGATTAAGGTTAGGTGCTACAGCTTCATCATCACTGACATCATCAAGATGTGCTCCTCTTCTTTGGGTTGTCTCCATAGCATCTAATCTGGCTGCAATTTGTCTCAATGTATCTAATATTATATTATCAACATTTCCACTACCATGAACCATCTTTATAGATCAGGTTCCTGCAAGATTGTAACCCTTTGCAAGTTAGTTCAAATTCATAGATCTGCAACCCTACAACCAAATTTGAATTAGGGTTCTACATGATCCAAATTCCTAGTACAAACTACCTTGCACTTCAGTGATCTACTTGTACACTCAGGAATAATTAGGCTCTAATACCACCTGAAACAGGGGGTGTGAGTAACTAAGGCTAATTGGTACACTCATCTACCCAAACCACCATGCAAGAGTTAACACAACAGAAGAAAACACAAAAAAGAACAACACCAAAGAGAGATAGAAAAATATTATTTATTGGTTCATGAAAATATCATCATACATGCCAAGCTGTAAGGCCTTTTGGGTTAAAACTAGATACAAAATACATTCAAATCCAAGATCTAGCTTCAAGTTCAGATTTCCAGACACATATGCTTTTCATTTCCTATCCTCCATCTATCATCTATATTCTCCAAGATGGATCAATAATAATTACTAAAGACTTCACCGCAACCCCTACTTATACCAATCTAAGCCACAAGTTAGTGCATATTGCTAAAACTAAATAAACCTAACATTAAATACTAGAAGAGCCACAAGTCGGCCTCTAATAGAAAATAAATGTCCAAAAAATTGATACCGGAGAAAAATCATTATATCTCCTAGCCCTGATTTAATTAGAACTTTTTATTCAAGATAAAGGTATTAATTTAGGTTCTCTACAACCCATTAAGGGTGCAAAGGCTGATTCATTAAGGATATCTATGCATCCATCCTGAAAGTCATGCACAAAAACTTGTTGTGCATACTGCCAGAAATTGATACTCCAGAAGAATTTCCATATCTCCAAACTTATAATGAATTAGGACTTGAACCTTTGAAAAAAGGGATTAATCTAGGTCCTCCTTAATACCTAAAATTTTTAAACTCTAACTCACTATGAACAATTAGTTACACAACCCACAACAGGCACCCTGAAACCAAAAAAAACACAACTCTAGTAGCAAGGCAAAAACAACTCAAACCTTAACATGATAACTCCAATCTGTTTGTGCACATAGGACAAGGTTCCCTAGTGTGTCTAAAATTCTTGTAACCTATTGGAAGCTCAACAATTCTAAACATTGGAACTCAAAAAAACTAGGAAAAAGTGAAAACATGCAGGATAATAGTGCAACCTAGGATGTTCCTACATCATGAAAAGGGAATAAATAAAATAAAATCATGAAGGTCATAGGATATAACATATTTTAAAATCCCCTCCTCTTATAAAAAATAAAACCCTTAGAAATATTCAAAATTGAACAATGGTAAACCCTCCCTTTGGCTGGTTAGTGTTTTAAATGATAAATTCCCTCTCTAAAATTTTGAAAATGAGACTGTTGAAAAATGCAAATCATCACCCCACTTGCTATGAACAAGATAAGGGACTAACCAGATGGGATCAAACTTCCCATTTTTCCCTTATCCTCTAGTCTTGCATTCCATAGTTATACCATATCATCCACTTCAAACTCTCTCTACTATCCTCTTATCAAACAAATGCTTCATTTGCAACTATAATTTAGTATTTTTTGCTGATGCTTCTCTTCTATGCTCATTTAACCCTATGAGATCATCTATCCTTTCCTGCATGTCATCCATAATATCTTCATCATATT
This sequence comes from Cupressus sempervirens, assembly GCA_028749045.1. NCBI lineage: Eukaryota > Viridiplantae > Streptophyta > Pinopsida > Cupressales > Cupressaceae > Cupressus > Cupressus sempervirens. The sequence goes on from CM053787.1 coordinate 443,989,672, forward strand.
TTTGGAAAAACTTGTATAAACCCATCAGATTCTTCTGAGGTAATGTAGCTTGAATTCCATACACAAGATCAAATGGTGTCATTCCAATAGTCTTCTTGACTATCACTTTATCTACCCAAAGTGCCAAATGTAACTTAGAATCCCAAGCCATTTTTTTATCATCTAAGATTATTTTAATAATCTTTAACAAACTCTTATTTGTGGATTTTTCCTGCCCATTGCCTTGAGGATGATACCGGGAGGAAGTTGACCTAGTAATGCCATATTTGTCATAAAATTGAATAAATTCCTCAGATATGGAGCACATAGCTTTATTAGTTACAAGTCTTTTAGGGTAACCAAATCTAACAATGATATTATTCAAGATGAAATCATTCACAACTTTTTTAGTAGATATTCTAGTTGGTATTGCTTCCACCCATTTGGTAAAATAGTCTATAGCAACTAGAATCCACAAATTCCCTCCATTAGACTTGTTGGAAATTTCTCCAATGAAATTAATACCCCACTACTGAAAAGGGGCTTGTACCTCTATTGGTTTTAATGGTACATTTCCTAAAATTTACTAGTGAACCTTTGACATGAGTCACATTTTCTTACCAATTCATGAGTATTTCTGAATATACTAGGCCACCAGAAATTAGATCTCATCACTTTATGAGCTATTGTCTTGGCCATATAATGTACTCCACAAACTCCATTATGCATTTGATTTAAGACTTTGGTTGATTCATCTTGATCTACACATTTTAATAATACTCCTTTAGGATTTCTCCACTAGAATTTATCATCAACTATAATGTACTCTATTGCTTGGAGTTTCAAAGATCTCTTTTCATTACTAGTCATATTAGATAGAGTAGTCATATGTTGCAAATAATAAATGATATCTTGCTACCATCCATAATGGTCCATATCACAAATATAAGAGTGGTGATCATCATCCACAACATTTATTTGGTTAGCATCTAAGTTAGATTATGCCATTGACTTTTCCAAACCTTGGCCTCTTACCAATTTTGTGATTTGAACATCTATGTTGAATTCTTGAATCTTGTTTATCCAACTACACCTTTTTCCCACACCTCTCGTTGAGAGAAAATGTCTTTTACATAAGTGCTTGGGACAAAAGCTATGACTGTGGTACCAACCAAGCAACATATAAAAGCCTTAATTGCTTTTACCAAGGCATAAGTCTATTTCTCACTTATATCATATTTAAGTTTTGCAACCGAAAGAGATTTACTAAAGAATGCAATGGGTTGTTGAAAACCCTTCTCATTCTTTTGGAGCAATATTGCTACAACTGGATGAAAAGAAGTGAAAGAAATGAAATGCATAGGCTTAGTATAATATGGAGTCTCGAGTGCATGTGAATTTTTGATTGCATCTTTTATCTCCTGGAAAGCTATCAAGGGCTCTCCATACCACTTGACCACTACTCCCTTTTTTAGAATCTTGGAGATTGGCTTACTAATCTCTACAAAACTTGTCATAAATCTTCTCAATAAATTAACTTGGCCAACTAATGATTGGATTCCCTTGATATTATTATGTTTAAGGACTTTATCAATGACTGCAACTCTCTTTGGATCAATCCTTACTCCATCCTTGGATACTAGGTGAACAAGAAGTTTTCCCTCTATGACTCCAAATGTACATTTGCTCGGATTCAGGGAAACTCCATATTATGGGGCTTTTATAAAAAATTCTCCAAATGTTTACAATAATCTTCTTACTTCTTAGAATAGGTAGTTAGATCATCTTGGTATACCAACATGAACTTGTCTATATAATCAACAAAAGCAACATGCATGGCTCTTTGGAAAGTTGCTCCTATATTTGTTAGGACAAAAGGTACTCTAACATATACATAAGTTCCCCATGGTGTTATGGAGGCAATATTATACTATTCGGCTTTGTTAACCAAGACTTGATTGTAACATAAAAACCCATCCATCATTGATATTAGTTTTGAACTAGTCACATGCTGCAACATAGCTTCCATATTTGGTAAACCATAGTTTTCTTTTAGGGAAGCAATGTTTAGGTTTCTAAAATCTACACATAGCCTAATATCCCCACTCTTCTTTCTAACTGGTACCAAATTTGAAACCTAAGCGGAATGTCTTATGGGCTTGATGATACCCCCATCTTTGAGTTTCATTAATTCTTCTTGCATTTTTGGAGCCAGGGTGGGATTAATAGGTCTTTATTTTAGCCTAAATGGTTTGAAATTTTATTTTAGAGGGATAATATGCTTAAAAAATTCTTCCTATATGCTTTTAAATCATCATAAGACAAGAAAACACATGTCTGAATTTTCTTAATAAATCAATCAATGATTTTCTTATGGTGGGAGATAAATTCTTTCCTATGTATACCCTCTTTGGGGACTCAATAGTTTTAAGATTGACCTCTTCTAATTCTTCTAGCTTCTTGTCTCTGATTTCTGATTGAACTCTATCTTGATTGTCAAAGAAAGTCTCAAACACTACCAATCCCTTGGGAACTTTATTTTTTTTAATTGCAAAACTTCTTGACCAAAAATGGTGTCTCTCCCATTCATAGTTTCAACAAAAGCATTGGAGTTTAATTCTTGGCCACAATACTTGTCTTCATTTTAAAAGAATTTTAATATATCTTTGTCATCTTCAAGCATTCACCAATTCTCCATATTATCAGGAATAGATAATCTATTCCACACTTCAACCTTTGAAACTCCAACAAAAGAAACAACATCAGGTTTAATAACCACATTAGCAAGAAAATCAACCATTTTTTTGTTTTTTCTATTCATCCAAGTTATTCCAAATGAATCAAATGCTTCAATTTCATCCCAAACAACATTTCTATACTAATTCAACCTTTCGTTCTTGGATGCATAAGTTTTCCTAACTTGAGATGCCACTAATTCAAAATCACCAATAATCTTATCTAGTGAAATAAAAACCACCCCAGCCCCTGATCCTTGTTTAGAATTAGCACCATCAAAGTACATGATCCACAATCCTTCCAAATTAGAACATCAAGTCACTTCTTGTGCAATCAATGGGGTTGGCCTCTCTTTTTATAAGACAATGACTTCAACCCTATAAACATTTACATCAATATTAAGGAAACATGTGGCATCATTATATATATTATCCTTAATCACATGAGAAACCCTGAGCTCCCTATTTACTTTGATTTCTTTGTCACCTATGTGGAAAATAGAAAACTATAGATCACACTGTAGGCTTCCTCTAATAGTAGCATTCCAATTCATTGAGAATAACATACCATATTGGGAAGAAATATCAACTACCATAACACTCATAGTTAAATCACTGTTAGGGTATGCAACTAGTCTGTATAGTAGTGCACTGATAGTACCTATGATAGGGGCTTCCATTGAATCCATGACACAACATCTACCTTGGTTGGTATCTACTTTTAAACCAATGGATTCCATAATTTTGAAATGCATGACAATGTTCAAAGCATCTGAATCAATCATACAATTCTTCATAATATTTCCATTTATAATTAGACTAAGAAAGAAAGGGTCCATATTCTCCATGTATGTTGCTACTGAATTGTCTAAATACATTGGGGGTATTTGAGATACTATTCCATTCTCTTCTTTTTATTTGGGCATGAGTTGTACCTTTTTTCCTAATGATGACTCACTTCTAATGATACTATTATTCTAAATTCCTCCCAACCAGGCTAAGGCTTTTCTTTAATACCCCTTTATTCTAAAAATTTCATATAAGGGGACCTTAAAAATAATTTGTGACAACATGGATATCATATCAACATGATTATAAGAGAGAAGTTCATCTGAGGTACCTTTATTTTCTTGTGCTCAGTCAACAATGTCCTCAACTTGTTTGACAATAGCAAACTTTATCTTCTTTTCTCCCACATTTGCCTTGCTTTGGCCTATACTTTGGGTTTTCACACTCTTCTTAGGTTCCCACTTCTTAGGCTTAACATCCTTGGCCTTAACAACCATTTTATCCTTTCCTTTGTTGTCATCAATCATTTTATGGGTTACATCCTTGATGAAAATTCTTGAAGCATTACTAGCAACATTGTTCACTATTCTATTTCTTAAGTTGTAGCTGCTATGAACTTGAGAAGCCATTTCCACAATTATCTTGTCAATTTCTTCCTTATATGGTTTTCTCAAATTCACGCGTCCCACTTTTGAAGTCATGTTACATATATTGTCATTAATTTCATCTTCATCATTTGAGAAAATCTGCTGAGGATAAAATTGATATACATTTCGTTGATTGTTTACATCCAATTCAAATTCTCCTATATTTGATTCTTCACAATCACACCAGGAGGTGATCATATTACAAGCCACATAATCATGACTTTTCTCTTCCTCTCCTGTGATTTTTGGGATATAGGAAATGACTGAGCTACTACACAATATTCAGAAGACTGGGGGGATTGACAAACCATACACCAAGGCACTTCCTCAACATATTCACAGAGTTCCTCAATGATAGATCAAGTTTATTCTACTCATTTTCACATTGCACAAAATTATTAATAGGTTTACCATCTTTCTACTATGTATTATAGGGGCAATTTTGCAATCTAGTTTGCATATTAAAGTTGTTATTAAATTGTGGCTTTTCACCAGTATTAGGCTTATTCATATTATTGGCTGGAGGTTTCAAGTTTTTTAATAAATGCAACACATCTTATCCTACTCCAACATCTTATTTTTGGTAGGTTTATCTCCTTCCTTCTTGTTTCCCCGTGGATTAAACAACTTTTGATCATCCCTCCTTCCTAACTTCCCTGATGCTCTCCTATTGTTTTCAATATTCATAGCTACCTTAAAAGCATCCCTCAATATCTTAGGATCCTTGTACATTAACATATATGCCATTTTTCTATCAAATACATTAAAGTAGGTAGTCAAGTAAACATTCTCATCCAATCTCATGACTTGGAATAACTCATACATTCCTTTCTGGAACCTAACATTGAAATCAAAAGTGGATTTATTATTTTAGTTAGAAGTAGTAGATTTATTAGTAAGTTCTACTTTTCACTATGGTCCAATATGCACACAAAATTCCCAAAGTCTAATGAATTCCATCCTTAGATATATGGCGAAAGTGATATGGATGATAAAATGATCATTTAAATTTTATGAATGTATCACTCAAAACATGTTTGCACATGGGATGAAAGTATTACACATGTTTAACAAGACAATTCATAGATCAATAAGTCATATTCGATTTGAGGACACTCACAAATATTTCCACACAAATAGTTCAACCTATTTTGGCATCATGTTTAGGTAAGAAGGAAGACAAAGAAATTAAATTTACTGAAATATTTCACCACCTACAACAATAAGATATATAATGAGAGGCATTATGAACATTAGACTCCTTATTTCAAGTTGGGGATCAAGTGTGGTTACAAATTGAGAAGGAGAGACTATTGAGCCCAAAATATAGCTTTGTCATCTTTATTACGGTGTATATAATATCATCAAACAAGTTGGTGAAAATGGGTTTAAACACAACTTGCCACCATTATTCACACTATCTTCAATTTAGAATTATTGGGGCCTTACTTTCATTAATTGTGAGATGTCATAAATGTTTCTAAGAACATCAGTAACAAAAAATTGAATCCAGAAGTATTTGATCTATTACAAAGTGATTATAACATAGAAGCTTCTATGAAGAACTTAAATAATAAGAACATCTATCTTTACCATGCGGTTCAAGAAGGTCAATTTTCTCATCAGGGTAAGTGTCCTACTTGAGAATATATACAAATTATCTTCCCTCACATGTGACAACATGTTGATGTAGTGGGTGTAGGACTAGAAAATAGGTTAGAACCTAACATACTATGAGCAACCATAAAAACTCAATAAAAATACATTAAAACCTTCTTGTCTACCATGAAAACCAATCAAAGAGAAAGGAAGAAAACATAAGCATAACTCACTCTTCAATTGTAGCTCCCATGTCCTTCTTTCTTTTCCATTTGATGTAGCTTGAACTGCCAATAGTGTACACAATTGAAAGAAAAAGACTATGATGGGATGATGCTATTAAGAGTACTAGAAGTTTTGGGTTCTAAGAGATGTTCTAAGGATGTTGTTCTTAAGGATAAAAAATGAGAGAAAGATGGCTCAATACACAAGAGTTGAGACATGAATGAGGAGATAGACACTTTTCAACTCAAATGTGAAACTTGGCATGATATTCCTTAGGATATATATGAAAAATATGACACAATATGCTAAATGTAGGATTCTATGATGCATCAAAGTCAACATGGCTAAAAGTGGAGGAGAATCTATGATGTGCATATGCTACCTCAAAGCCACTTGTAGAAAAGAATCTATAATGAAGGTGGCTTATTATAGTCATGCGTAAGGAATAAAATATGTCAAATATGACACATATTAGCCAAGTGTAAAAGGAGGATCTATGACATAAAAAGACTAGGTAGAATATTTGAATTTAAAATTCATAATTCCACACAAATGGAAATTAGGACTAAGGAAATTAGAATTCCCATAGTTTGTGATGGATAAATCAGTTAATTAAAAAATATTAATTAAATTGAGAATGTTTGGTTAGTGAGAATAATTAGTTGTTGATCTCATTTTGGTTGTGATAAGGTAGTGACAAAATACTTAGTTATTATCTAGCAAAGAACAATACAAGCCAAGTACATAGTATATGCCAAGCATAAGCCTCTAGAAAATACATGCCAAGTAATATGACAGTTAGTGCCGAGCACTAGAAAGTGATGGGAAATCAGTGTGTGCCAAGTCACTCAAGTGTTGAGTAAATAGAAGGTGCCGATTAAATAGTGTGTGCCAAGTGATTTAGGTGCCAAGCAAGAGTAAGTTCCAAGCCATTCAAAAGTTGAGTATCAACATTAAAAGAATAGTGAAGGCCGAGCATCTGAGTCTATTGATGCCAACTTACTAGTCTTTGACATAGATGTTTGTTATGGCACACAGTTCCATGTAAACCATTTTTGGCCAACATGAATATTATTTTTTGATGTTAAAAGATAAGGATAAAGTCATATTATGCATCCCTATGCAATACATGTAGCCAATCACATAAAGGGAAGCATTAGGTGGAAATAAGGATCAACCATAGTCATTAATTATGACCTAGCCCATCTCCACAATGCCTATTTAAAGAGGTAAACCCTAAAAGGGAATACATATGCCAGGAGAGGAATGCTAAGAGTATAGAGAGAATTTTAAGGTGGAAATGATGGCTAAGTTATGGAACTACAATGTAGAATCAGTTTGAGAAGAAAAAAGTTAAGAAGTGAAAGGATAGAGAAGATAGATCTAATCAGGAGGATCAAGAGATAACTAGTAAAGATAAGATTTGACATCAAGCAACAAGTTTCTAACTGAAGGATCAGGTGTTGAATTATTTTGATAGCTGATACAGAGTAAATCACTTAACATAGTAGTTCTAATAGACTTTTTAAAATCTCCTAACATAGTTCTTACTTAATTGTGAGTTTGAAATCGTTTACTTAAGATGAGGCCTAATATTCTTGTAAGCTTTTAACAAGGCAGGCCTTTTATAGGGTAGATCATAGTTTTTTATCAAAATTTTGTAGCCACAAATGACCACACTTTACAACTACAGTAGTGAATATGTGTGGGTGTTATCCCCACCCCAATTTTACCTTCTATTTGGAGGGTTTCTGGGTAACCAAAATCTTATGTGTTATGTGTTGATTTACATTATAATTTGGATGTGATGCATGGTTACTTATTTTAGTTTACATCTTAAGTTATGAGATGGATGTATGGTGAATTATTTTTATGGTAAAATTTTTAAGTGTTGATTCACCCCCCTCTTAGAATTTAGTTTCCCATTTACATTTCCAACAATTGGTATTGGAGCCAGGTTCTCTAGAAAGGAAATTTTGATAAATTTGGAGGTAAGAACTTGAAGATGGAAATCTACAAATTGGGAAAGACTATTAAGAACTAGAAGATTGAAATATAGCTTGTCCTAAATTAACTCAAGGAGGCAAAAGATGAACTACAAAATTCATTGGAAAGAAGAAAGCAATTGGCCATTCAAAAAAATGACACTCACTATCAAGAAGAAGACTCTATTGGATCATTTGAGGATAGGAAATCAAAAGAGTTTGATGCAACAATTAAAAATCTGATGGAAAAGAATGAAGCCCTAAACGAAGAAGTCAAGAATCTAAAAATAGAACAAGAAACTCAATCAATATTGTTATGTGAGACAAATGAACTGAAAAAGAAAGTTGAAGAAGATAGAGTCATGATTGAAGAAGATAAAAGAATACTAGAAAATAGACTTCAGGAGAAGTCATCAGATGTGAAAAGAATGTCAAGCATTCAACTGGATCTAATGAATTAGCTAATGATTACAAATCAAGAACTAAATAGGATAGACATTGAAATTACAATTTTAGAAACAAATAACACCCTATTGCAAAATGAATTGAAGATAGAGAAGGAAAAGCTTAAAAATCCTAGTGAATCCATAAAGTATTTTGAAAAACTAATGGAAGCACTAAGGTCAAACAATGATATTGCTAGATTGGGATATTCTACTACCGAGAAAGGAGAATCATTTAGGAATGGTACACAAAGGAACAATAAAGGAAAGAACACCAAGCCCACTTGTCATCATTGTAGAAAATTGGGTCACACAAAAAATGTTTGTGGGTGAAACATTGGAAATCAAAACCCTAAGAAAAAATTCAAGGGACATTATCTTGACTACAAGAAGCAAGGTCATCAAGAACATGAATGTAGGACAAAGACCATCAACACTCAAAAATTGAAGGATACTGTTACAACTGTCATAAGTATGAACATAAGGCATATGAATGTAGATCCAAACTCAAGTGGACATCAAATAAGTAGACAAAGGTACATCATATTGAAAATTCTTATAATTGGGATTACAATACAAGGTGCAGTTGTCATTATTGCTAAGAATATGGTCATATCCCTAAAAGATTCATTAGGACACACTGCAGGGATAAATACAATAGATGGTTGAATGATATTGTATGCTTTAGTTGTCTTAAGACTGGTCATGTAAGAAGAAACTGTCCAACTTGGTCACCTGCATCGAGAAATGAATTCAACAAAGGTAAAGGAAAGATAGATGCTAAGAAGGTAAAGATGTAGATGAAAAAGACATGGAAAAGAAGGAAGATTGTAACACATCAAGTCCAGATGACGTCACTTTATCCAATGGATCAGGTGATCACATCACCCCAACCAAGAAATCAAAGGTATATATGGAACTGATTTCTAAAATGATATAATTTACATTAGTTCCAAGCATTCAAGTAATGAAAAGAATATATCAGCATATATTAAGATGTAATGAAGTGATCTAAAACAATTAAAGTAGAAGGAACAATATGACCTATAAAAGATATAAGGTGCCTATTTTCATACCTTTTTCCACTACTAAGGATCTTTTTAAACCTTCCAATTTTTATTATTAAAAGTGACCACATAAGAAGAAAGAGACAATCTATCATATTGCCATTTTCTATGTTGCTGCCAATATTGGAAGTATTGCAGGCAATAAGTGCTAAGTAATGAGGTACTATAGTGACTACCGAGTTAGCTATGATGGCCACGTGAATTGAAAATCCTATAGTGACCAAGCTTACATATGTATATACACTAAGCATTAATTAAAAAGTTTTGAAGGCTATATACTCAAATTTTTGAGTCATTTGCATTTACTAAAAGATTGAAGAGCATAAAGGTAATTTGAGAAAGAGATTCTAGCAATTGCTAACTAGATTCAATTGCTACTTGATGTTTTACATTGAATTGAAAGGTATTTTAGTTGCGCCGAGTTATACTATTTTACATTTTGAAAACCCTAGCATGCAAAAATGGAAGTGAGTTCATTGGCAGGAGTAAGAAAGGAAGCTAAAGAGGTTACCAATGTATAATTGACTAGAAATGATGTTCATCAACCACCATTTCATGCTATTCTTGAGATTGCATACAAAGGAGATCCATTTGGAGCATTCTTGACTATTCTGCCCAAGGTTTTGATGATCCAGGATGTAAGATGCTATTATACATGCAAGGTTGGAGAGGTTAGAGACCTAGAGATTAGAGAATCCTATTAGAGGTTACGTAAGAACAATGTTTTGAAAGAAGAAAACAAAATTATAGAATGAAAAGGGTTAACGCACACCCTAGATTTTCCTCAAGTTTTCAAAATAGAATGGATAAATGTTGTATTGAGATGAATACATGACAATCAGATATGGTTAAAAAATAGACCTATCAAAATATCAAAGAGGATTATTCATCAAGTGATAGGGTACGTATCCTACCCTAGACAGGCCAAAGACTTTAAGGAGTGATGCAAAAAAGTAATTGAGAAGAATACTAGAGATGTATGGAATAAGAGGGGAACGCCAATTGATACAATTGAAGACCCTATCATTACATTTGTAGTGAGACTGATAGCACATAGATTCCACTAGTCAAGCCAACTCAATAGTGTGCCATGCATTGCCATTGACCTAGGTTACAAGATCATAAAGAAAGATCATTCCTATGACCTAGTTGAGCTACAACTTCAACAACTATCAGTAAACCTAGAAGCTATTAGAAAGACAAAGAGTTCTTCATGTAAGTTTAGTTCACTTATTGTTTGCATATTCTTCTATGTACAAAAGACATTTCCTACATTTGGCAAGGTAGTATGGGAGTCTAGTTAGTCTGTTACCCAACACATAGGTGAATTCTTTGAGAAATTAGGAGATAATTTTGATTTACTAATGAGTAGTTGTTTTGAAAATTTCAAGAAATCAATGAAGTAGAGATCAAGAATTCCCGTGTCTCTAGTGGAGAAACATTATAATGATGTTTGTTTCCTAGTAGATACTGAAATGTCCCTTTTTTGATTTTATATGAAATTTCAAGCCTCAAATCAGATCTTTAAAATCAAGCAACCAATATTTCAAAATCCACCAATTTCTCAATAAACCCCAAATTGGGTATGCCAGAAATAGTGCCAAAAGCTTCACAGCTTCACCTATTATTAATAAATCTGAAAGTGGAATTTTTTACAGAAATTTGAGCAGCATAACAGCCTATAAAATGATATTTCCAGATCTGTATAACATGCACACAATAGCTCCCAAACGGAGGACAAAAACAATGCTCATCAGGCTCCTGAAAATATCACAAAATAGCCCGGAATCACCACAAAAACTTAATAATCTATCACAGAAGTATAATAATATCCAAATAATTATATTCAGCTCTATTTTAAAATTTTAAAGTCTAATATACAGCAGCAACCCAAATTGATATGAAATACTCAACCGGAAACACCAAACTCTTACAAAAACACACCCGAAAAACCACAAATCTGCACTATTCAGCACAAAGGCAAACTCTACATGAGCATGCACAAGGAATGGCTTCAAAATACCATCCTTAGCCTTCCTATAAACCTACAAAATCCCATTCTTGGGTCTCCTTCTCCACAGGTTTGGTAGCCTCTGAAGAATAACAAAGAAATGAGCAAAAATCAAGTTTTGGAATGAGCCCAAAATGCCTCCAAACCCCTTAAAAGAGGTCATAACCCTAACTCACGTCCAAGAGGGGTTAATAAAATATAATTTAATAATAATTTTTATTTATTAGTCCATTGGTTTCCAAAGATTAGCCCCTTTTTTCTGAAACTTCACCTTTTTGGAGCCTACCTACCTTAGCAAAGTTTATTATTTTTAATTATTTGAAAAGGGGACATGACAGATACCAATTATGCCTATGTACAAGTAGCGATTCCAAGGGTGAGATGGTTGAGACCATTAACTTACAAGATAAATGTTGATGAGGCATCAACAACCATCACTGTACTATTGGCATAAGAGATTGACAAGGATGCTACATCCTTTGGGAATTATGATGAAGCCAAATCAAAGATAACTATAAACTTGCAAATTGCCACCATCATCAGAAAGAAGAAAAAAATGGTGAAGAAATTGAAATAAAAGTTTGGTGAAGAAGAAGACGAAGAAGAAGAAGAAGAGAAAAAAGAAGAAGAAGAAGAAGAAGGTCAAGGACCATTACAACTAACACAAGGACAAGGTGAAGATCAAGCTTCAGATGATGAAAAGGAAGTTGAGAAAGAAACTACAAAAACTAGAAAGAAGAGGAAGACACAATAAAAGAAATTAGAGAAAATAAAAAAAGTGGAAAAGAAGGAACAATAGAAGCTAGTTGCAACTTTGACAAGGTCAAGCCCAAGGGTGTCCACTGCACAAGCTAAGGAAGCTCAATCAACAAAAGGTAAAAAGAAGGATGATACAACATAGCTGAGTGTACGCGCTAAGAAACTAAAGAGGAAGTTCAAGCCCCAAGAGGAATCAAATGATGAGAATATTGAATATGATGAAATTAGTCAATTCAAAGTGGTAAGCCACAATCTTTCATCTGATATTGAAAACCTATGTGACAATATAAGGAATAATGTAGATTTGTTAGGTTTTCAACATGTTGATTTTGATAAGTTAGGAAGTGGAGATAAAAATAATACTAAAGAGGCTATTTATGAAATGATGGTCACATTTAAGACTACTCCATTGGAAATTTCTAACTCTATTCCCAAAAGCTTATATGAGAGAGTTGAGCAGAAGTGGAAGTTTAGTTTCATAACTAAAAAGAAAATCAGAGAGGCTACTTTAGCCCAAATTATGCTTGATTTGGATAAGCAAATGATTACAAAGGCTATGGAGATATACAAAGGGAGATTTTCCCATAAATATAGAGCCTTTCACATTTTGAGAAAATAAGTTGAAGAAGTGGTAATCCAGAGTACCTTACTATGGAAATCTATCTATGGGTTGAGCACAACAATTGTGGAAGAGAAAGGAGAACAAGAGAAGGATGAAACAACTAAGGAAGATACAGTGGAATAAAAGGATGACACAGTTGAGGAAGATGTAGAAGATGTACAAGATGTCAATGTGCCAAGCACCAATCCTCCACATGGAGAGAAAGAGAGTCAATGGGACTCAGTGACTGTTGAGGACATACTTGATAACCCTACATAGAATGTAAATCCATTGAGTGAGGAAGATATAAAGAATCCACAATAGGAATCCACAAATATGGCTATTCCATGCAAAAATATTATATTGGTAAGGATTGATGAATATCAAAAGGCTAAGATTACATCCAAAGAGGAATAATAGCAAGACACATCTATAGTGCTATCACATGTTGTAGAAGTTAAGGAGAAGGAATCACATAAACAATCAATAGATCAAAGTGTAATCTTGGAACAAAAAGGTGAACTTAACCAAGCACCATCTTTAATGCCTACTATTATCATTGAGATGAAGGAGAGGGAGGTAGATACACTAGCTAAATTTCTACTGAGTCTACAAAGTTCAAGATTACCAAAATTTGTGGTAATTGAAAAAGAGGGTAATGAAGAGAAAGAGGATAAGGAAGAGAATCTTACACTCACCTCACTAAAACCCATTGAAGATCAGAAGGAGGTTTAACTAAAGTAAGAGGATAAGATGAATGCTAAGACAAAGGAACAAGTATCCATATAGACAGTAGTCACTTTACTAGTCACTACACCTCCTCCCAACAACCAGACTCTTCAAAGACCAAGTACTCAAGCTACACCATTGCAGATATCAAGGCTGAGTACAAGTACACCTAAGAGTACTGAGGCTACATCATTTGAGGATGTGAGTTTAGATGAAGTGATTATTCTACCCTAGTTTGATCCAACAATAATCACACTTGAAGAAATAATTGTTCTTCAAGAGGTTGTACAAAGGATATCAAGGAAATAAATCTTAAGAAGGGAGCATAAGCAAAAACAAGTTCTACATGACATTAGAGATATTTTTGTAGATGCTTTTGATATTTCAGATTCATTTTCCAATAAGCCTATTATAGAGAAAATTGTACATATAGTTGATAAGATAAAGGATGAGGACATATAGTAAAATTTTAAATTATTCGAATGGTCTGAGAAGGGATTTCACACTAAGGTTATGGACAAGATATCTAGTGCCATTGCACTAAGACAAGTTGATTTATCAACTAAGATGGAGAGTGTGAAGAAAGTTTTAGATACATTCTCTCTATGTATAGAAAATTATGTGATGTCGATATCTTTACTAAAGAAACTCAACAATCAATTGACTAGCTGCAAGGAGATTTACAATTAATAGGTACTACATTGAGGCAATTTCCTGGCACTAGTCAAGTTCATTTTCAAAGATTATTTCTAATACAGAGCAAGCTTGCTGAGTTGTAAGAAAATAATGCAAATATAAGATCCACTCTAATAAATATACAACTCATGCTGACCCCTCACATGGAAGTTTTGCAGAAGGAACTAGCCTTTACAAAAACATTGATTCAGAAAGATGATAATCTTTCTACACAAGAAGGTATAGTAGATATGGCAACAAATCTAGAAATATAGATTCAATCTTTAGATGCAACCAGTGATAATTGGGATTCTGCATTGGGAATCATAATGGAACTACATAAGCCATTTTTGGAAAAATACACTATAAGTGTACCACCCAAATGGAATAAGTGTCAAAAAAAGGGGGATTTTGTAAATTTTGGAGAATTTTTTCAAGGCAAGTATCTACTCAAAGGGAGCCACACAATCAGAATGAAGTACTTACTCAGGGGGAGTAACATAACAAGGTAATGACAACATTTCTTCAAATGTTGAGATTTTGAAATTTTGTATAGAGACCGAGCCGTGGATTATATATTGTCTGACTTATGCATGAGATAAGGTTACACATGCCATGACAAAGTGTTTTTTCCACTCATGTCAAAGGGGGAGATTGTTGATCTCATTTTGGTTTTGACAAGGTAGTGACAAAATACTTAGTCATTATCTAGCAAAGAAAATTTCAAGCCAAGTGCATAGTATATGCCAAGCATAAGCCTTTAGATAATACATACCAAGTTATGACAGGTAGTGCCAAGTAGTCAGTGTGTATTGAGTCACTCAAGTGCCAAGAAAATAGAAGGTTCTAAGTAAATAATGTGTGTCAAGTGATTTAGGTGCTGAGCAAGAGTAAGTGTCAAGCCATTCAGAAGCTGATTATCAACATAAAGAGCACAGTGAAGGCCAAGCATCAAAGTCTATTGATGCTAAGTTAGCAATCTTTGATATAGATGTTTGTTATGGTATAAACTTCTATGTAAACCACTTTTTTCCGACATGAATATTATTTTTTGATGTTAAGAGATAAGGATCAAGTCATATTACACATCCTGTTGCAATACATGCATCAACTTAGGTAAAGGGAAGCATTGGGAAACAATAATGATCAATCACAACCATTGATTATGACATATTCCATCTCCATAATGCCTATTTAAGGAGGTAAACCCTAAAGGGAATACATGCATGAGGATATGAATTCTAAGAGAGTAGAGAGTATTTCATGGTGAATATGATGTCTAAGTTATGGAATTACAATGCAAAATCAATTTAAGAAGAACAAAGATAAGAAGTGAAAGGATAGAGAAGATAGATCTGATCAGGAGGATCAAGAGATAACTAGCAAAGAGGAGATCTAACATAAGGCAACAAGGTGCTAACCAAAGGATGAAGTGCTACATCATTTTAACAAGTGATATAGAGTAAATATCTTAACAAAGTAGTCCTAATAGACTTTTCTAAATCTCCTAATGAAGTGATAACTTAATTATGAGTTTGAAATCCTTTAGTCAAGGTGAGACCTAATAGTCTTGTAATCCTTTAATAGGGCATACCTTTCACAGGGTAGATCATAGTTTATGATGAAAAATTTGTAGCCATAATTGGCCATACTTTATAGCTAAAGTAGTGAAGATTTGTGGGTGTCATCGCCACCCTAGTTGTGCCTTCTCTTTGGAGGGTTTCTGGGTAATGAAAATCTTTTGTGTTATGTATTGATTTACATTATGCTTTGGATGTCATGCATGTTTACTTATTTCAGTTTACATGTTAAATTATGAGATGGATGTATGGTGAATTTTTTTTATGGTAAAAGTTTTAAGTGCTGATTCACCCCCTCCCCCCCCCTTAGAACTTAGTTTCCCATTTACATTTCCAATATTAGTAACATGGGATGAAAATGATTGAAATGGAATAGGAATAGATTATGGGTTATCTAGTCCTGTAGGGTAGATTAGTAAATGATTGCCCAATTTGATGATGTAGATGTGAGATTATCCCTTTGATGAAATGTGATGATTATGTAGATTGATTAGGATGATGGCAGGTAGATCAAAGCTATGATCAAATTGATTAAGTGATTAAGATTGATAACATTCCAAGGACACATGACATGGATTAGGATCATGTGATATTTAATGGACATTGCAAATTCCATAGGATCAAAATTGATCATAATAACATCAACATACATTGTCAATAATATTAAATTGATTGGATAATGCCATGATCTTACATTGAGGGACTCAACAATGTTAATGATCAGATGATAAAGATGATAAATTTGACCTAGCACTAAGGGACATGATAGTTCCAATGTCAGATTTGATAGGTTGGCAAGGCATTGAGGGATATGAAAATGCCTAGGGTTGGACAAATTATTGATTTGAGATATTGACATGTTTCAAGTTGATTAGGGTTGATTTGGGATAGTTTAGGGTTGATTTGGGATGATTTTGGGTTGATAAAAAAGGATTATGATGATGTTGAAATGATTTTGGGTTGATTGGGTGAGATTTGGATGATGTTGCAATTATTTGGAGTTGATTCCATAAAGTTTGGATAAAACAAGAATCAAATCTAAAATGATCTGCAATTGATGTGAAAGGGGATACTAATGATGAAGGATATTGTCAAAATATGCTCAGACGATCATCAATTTGGCCAAAAGATCATAATTAGTGAAATGAGAAAATGGGATGTGTTTGTATGAAAATGTTATTAAATAGTAGATGTGAACCATTTTTGAGCATGTACATGTTGCCCCTCTTTGATACAATGTAGAGCGTTGTGTCAAAGAATACTAATAAAAAAACTATAAAAACATGCCCAAGTAGGGGTGGTATATATGGGTACCTCCTCAATAAATTGACCAAATAATGCATATGATATGTCAATATGTCTACAACAAGAAGAAAAATCCATATCAACTAACAGATCAAAAATTAGAGCTCAAATGCAAAAGTTATGGGGTCTAGAGTACAAAATTTGGGTCAATCAGGGCCCCAAGTGCAGTTTCGGGCATCCAACTGCCCCAAGTGTGCCCAAAATGCACCCAAGTATGCATAGGGTGAAATTTTTCATGCCAAGTGAGCCCTAAGATGACCAAATGCACAATATGAACAAGTGTGCCCTGTGGTTGGTTGAGAAGCCCAAATGCACCCTAGGATACTTCGAGGGCCAGAATTAGTCCGACTAGACTCAGAATGGCCCAAAAATTTGTGTGCACTCCCAAAGCTAGACTCAAACCATTGGAATGGCCTTGAGATATACCATCATGTACCATATGTAAGACCTTGTTTGCCTCTCGTGAATCAAGTCATCTAAGGATTATTGGGTCAAAGGATCCTTTGTATAGGAAGTCAATGACGATGATGTGCTCAAAGGCTTGCTAGATAGAGGTTTGATTATGGTTGTTGGATAGGTTAGGTAGTAGGATTTGGGTATAAGGAGTTGGATACAAGGAAGAGTTGGGAGGATTGTGACCAATGAATTCCCACATGAAGGATGATCAAGAGAGCTCAAAAAAGACTTCATGGCATGTTGAATACTAAAACACTTATATTCATGGCATCAACTTGTTCATTTTGTATCCTTGGGAGATGCTTAGCTTTTTATTTTTTCATGGTTTAATGATGCCTTTCGGTTTTCACCAAGAGACCAATTCTTGTTATTTTCTCATTTGTTTTAGTTTTGCAACTAGAAGATGGAGTTGACTCCCAAAAATGTGCCAATATGTTCAATTAAAGAGAAATTTATTCTTTATGGCCATCAATTATAATTCTTTCATAGAGTTCAAAGACTTTTACAAGAGCATCACCATTATTGAATCGATCAAAGATCAGTGGTCCACGTTATTCCCAATCCAATAGTCCAAGATAATTTGAGGGGATGTCATCATAAATTTTGAATGGGATTTGGTCTAAGGTATACATATGGGATGGTATCATTGTAGTCATGCTCATAAGCTGAAGGACTTGGATCCCATAAGGTATCGATCCAAGGTGTATGATTGGTTTGATTGATGGGTGGAGTTAGAGTAAGATATTTATTCTCTATATGTAGGCTATTAGGGTCAAAAAAGATATGGTCAAGTACAGGTTGGGTATCCGTAGATGCCTTTTCATCATTTGAAACATGCACACACTCACATGAGGGTACCTTAGTAATAGGAGGACCTATTCACAATAGCCTAAATATGAGCCCCAAACAAGGAAGTCATCCTTTTGTAGTGATAGGTTCAATTATTCCTTGTTTTTGAGATCTAAGACCACTACATCCATCATATCCTTGTTTCTGCATGATAGTAAACCTAGGTCCATACTTTCTAGGAGATATCAAAGTGGGTTATTGTTATACTTTTTCTTCCTTAATATAGATGGATGTATTATCATAGAAATTTTCTTCATATAAGGCACCTCCACTAGTAAGATTGATAGAAGTTGTATTTTGTGTACTAATCTTAGGTTGTTGTACTTGCAATAGTTGTGATTTACCACAAAAATAGGGAGAAAGTGGTGACTCCCTAATGTGAAATATTTGAGAAATAAAATATTCTCCACACCATATATTTTTAATGTTCATGTTTTCCTTAGTCTTATTGAGGAGTATATTAGGATCCACATATTAAGAGGAATCCATGGGTTGTGCTTCATTATTTGTTGGGACTTGGTATATAATAGCATCTCTCAGATTAGCACAAAATTGGGAAGGATCTAGATCGCCAAGGATGGTAACCTCCACATCATTGTAGGTGAACTTCAAACACATGATATGTAGAAGGCACTGCTTTCATAGCATGAATCCAAGGGCATCCTAGTATCATGCTGCAATTCATTTTGACATCTAGGACTTGGAATAATTTGTTCTCTATGACTAGACCCACTCTGATAGGTAATATGACGACACCCTTTGAGAAGAGCTCACCATCGTCATAGGCATTTATTGTGATTTTTGTGGGAGGGATCCATATATTATTTAGAGTAACCTAGACCCTTAACAACCTCAAGGTTACAAATGTTGAGTCTTCCTTCAACATCTATCAAGACATATCTAAATTTGACATTGTAGATACAGACCTCTAGAAGAAGGTGGTCATTGTGATTAGGTCTATCTTTAGGAATATCCATGGGTGAAAAGGTGATATTTTATGATGTAGAAAAGTTCCTAACCTTGACCTAGAACTAGGAAACATCAATGTTATCTAGTACCGCTAAGTCTTTTAAGGCTTGATCAAGGATCTTCTGATGTTGGGGGGATGCATGCAATAAGTCTAGGATGGATATTTGCAAATGGGTTGTGCCTAGATGATCAAGAAGGATGTAATAAAAAAAAGTAGGAACATTAGGTCTACTAGGGGTCATGGTTCTAGTAGAGGCTAGAAGTCTAGCTAGGGTCATGGGTCTTGCTAGGGCTCTAGGTAAGGCAATTCAGGTGCAACTTGTGGTGATGACACAATGAGGGTCTTCAACCTTTAGGGAGAATGTGGATACATGAGAGTTAGATTCATTGAAGTAATTGATGGTGTAGTCATATCCATTGTGCATGTAATTTATATTAGCCCATGAGCTTGAATTTTAGTTAGAGGCTTTCCCTTTGTCATGATTACCCAAAGGATCTTTGAAAATAATATGATCAAAATTGGATGCTAGTAGTGAAGGGTTGACAGTAAGGGTATGCATATTTTGGTACATGAAGAGGACCCTGCCTGCCTAGCCCTTTGTGCCCTATAATTTTATGGGCCCCCCCTAGGCCTACCTAGAAAAAAATGGGCAGATTATTTCCCTACTATTCTATGGGCAATGGCCCCTCCAATAGATGGAGAATCTATCTAGGGGCAGGCCAGCTATGGATATAGTTTAGTTGGGCCCTCATACCATCATGTATAAGGTCTTGGATTTTATTTTTAAGCTAGAAACATGAAGTGGTCTTGTGTCCTTTGGTATGGTGATAATCAAAGAATTTGTTGTCATCCCACTAAGAGGGTTTATTTGATGGTTAATCCTTGACTGGGGATAACTACAAGAAGTTATTGCTAAGTTATTATTGAAGTGTAGTATTTAGTGGTATCCCCAAGGGTGTAAATTTTCTATCTTTATTTTTGGGGCATCTCCATGGTCTGTCCTATGTCAGGGCATCAGTTTTCTATTGTTGAGGTGGTGTTTGGTTAGGAGTTTTTGAGTTTGTAAGTTTACACCTTTAAGAGTCATATGAGGTTGTGATGTGTTGATCATTCATGCATCCACAATACCA
Organism: Cupressus sempervirens; assembly: GCA_028749045.1. Classification (NCBI taxonomy): domain Eukaryota; kingdom Viridiplantae; phylum Streptophyta; class Pinopsida; order Cupressales; family Cupressaceae; genus Cupressus; species Cupressus sempervirens. The sequence continues at coordinate 444,010,206 of CM053787.1, forward strand.
TCATTGGTTATATTCTTTTTCTTGGAGAAAAAAATCACTTTTTCATTAGACAAGTTTGTATTTGGTATTTTCCTTTTTTTTTGAGGACACCTTTGCGAATGAGGGCATCTTCAATGCTAGCTCCCTTTTTCATTAACTTAGAAATGTTGCTCAAAATTTTGATCTTAACTTTGTACATTAAATTAGGGACTAGGTTTTCAATGTATAGATTAACTTGTTATTCTTTGGGAGTATACAATGAGCATTGAATGAAAAGGTTTCTCCAACTTAATAAGAATGCTATGAATGGTTCTCCCATCTTTGTTTTATTGAGCATAAATCATATAAGGTCACCTCATTTGTTATGTTGAAGGTGAAGTGGGATATGAATTTGTCTACTAATTCTAACCAAGATTTGATGTTACTAGGTATCTTGGAGTACCATTCAAGTGCTGGCCCACCAAGAGAAAGAGGGAATAATCTCATAAGATATGTGGGTTCATCATTGAGTTCAGTACAAGAGGCACATAATTCTCAGATGTGATCAATTGGGTTTCCTTTTCCTTAGTATTTTTAAAATCTTGGTGCCTCAAAATGTTTTGGGAATGGAGGCATATACAAACTTTTGTCAAAGGGAGTAGGAGACAAATGCCATTCTATGTATGGACCTTATTTCTTCTAGACTCTAAATGCCTCAATTTGTTTGAATAATTGTTTGAATTGGTGTAGAAGATCCTCGTTAGGGTGTTGAGTGGTATTCATTTCTTCAAGTCTTTTATGTCTTCAAGTAGATATTTTTTTGTGGATAGAACTATGTCTACTTGGTTCTAACATTTTTGTATCTGAAGACTCAGGTGACGTGTCACTAGGAGGTGGAGGTATGTTTGCACCTCAAAGACAGAAAGGTCCTTGTTGTGGCACTGATTGCAATCATTGTACCATAGGTTATTGTTTCATTACTTGTTTGGTTATTGTGTTGCATTTATTGTGGTTATTTTCGAGATACCTCTGTTGGTTAAATGTAAGGCCATGTATTTGACTATTGTTATAGAGGTATCTATTGAGGTTGTTGTGGCACATGTTATTGTTGCAACAATTTTTGTTGATAGGTGATTATTTCTCTAGGAATTTTTGATATTCCAAATGTTGTTTTAGTTTCTCTTATTATTTAGCAAACATAGCTTGTTGTTGGAATTATTGTTGGTACATCATGTGTAAGTAAAGTGGATTTTGACTAGGTTGCATGTTAGAGGTGTGGGGTCCTTGTACCACTTGTGGTTGTTGTTGTTGTGGATGTTGATAAGTCGCATGTGTGTTATGTGGATTTTGACTTGGTTGTGCATTAGGGATGTTGGGTCTTGTTAGCCATATTGTCCCTCCTGCCAAATATTAAAATTCAAATGATAAGCCCACCAACTAGGTACTTCCATGTTCAACTATTAAAATCCAAAAAAAAAAAAAAAACTTTATTGTATTTCTTCATTTTCCTAAGTTTATCTTTCTGACCCCTACAACTTTCTCCATTGTCATATCTTCTAGGATCGATGAAAGTCACTTTATCACTTTGCAAAAAAGCACAAACCATATTTCATGCAAAAAAGTGACAACACACTAAATATCCAAGTGGGGTCTTGTTCTCTTTGGTCAAGCACAATCAATGGTGAGCTTTTCATCCATCGTTAGATCTAAGGTAGATCTATGGCCATCACTATGTTTCTTTGCATAAAAATGAGGATTTTATTTCATGTGACATAGTGATAGTGTGACACATGGATTGTGGGTCCTATTTTCTCTTATGGGATATAGGTTAGGTGGAAAAGGTGTCAAGTGAGTTTGTAGAGGGCTGTGTCCTCATTGGTTGAAGCACTAATAGGTTTAGTGTATTTTCAAAATTGCTAGATGGAAGTAGATCCATGGTTGTCCTTTTTTCTCTTTATGAAGATGTAAGGATTTTAATTCATGTGAAAAAGCAAGAGGTTGATGCATGTCAAAGGTGGGCCTTCCTTCTTGTGACTGGTGCAGTTGTCAGAACAGGGTCTAGTTGGTAGGTTTTCATTCACTCTTTACTCATGGGCTAGTGTTTTCTTTGCATCTTCCATTCATTGTCAAATCTTGCAACATCTACGATTGTCACTTTGCAAAGATGCAAGGTAGTTAATTCATGTGAAAAAGTGATGTGCCAAAATGTGGCCATGTGGGGTCAACTATTCCAAGGGATGCTAGGTGATGTCAAGGTGGATAAGTTGTCAGGTGAGCTGGCGTGGGGCCATGTTTCTATTGGTTGATGCACTGATAGGTTCAGTGTATTTTTGGAACCATGAAAAGGATTAACATTGAGGGTTGTTGCTTTGTCACTATGTAGAGTTGCTCAATCTTTATTTCTTGTGACATAAAAACAAGCTAACACATGTCCTTGTAGGCATGGGTGGAGAGTAAGCTGTTAAATTTTGGTAGTTAAGTTGGCAGTTTCATGAGATAGTCATGGTTAAAGTTTTAAAAGATGGCAAAGGTTAGATGATATAGCGATCAACTTGTGAAGACCTTGTGAGATGGGAAAAAGATAAAAGATGACTGGTCCATATGGTAGATTCTAAGGCTCGACCCAGTTGACCTGCTAACTTATCTAATTTTTCGAGCTAGGAAAGGAAGAAGTTGGTTTTCCTACACAATCTGATCTTCATGATCAATTTCAACCAATCTTGAATGAAGGAAAGGGTAGAAATGATGCAAAGGACACCTCTCCATCATCTAGGTTATCTATTTTCTTGGTTATGCATTAAATAACACCATTTCTATCATTTCAAGGGTTTTTTCCAATTAGGGTTTGATGATTTGCATGCCTCTTCAAGTCTACCAAATCAAATCTATTATTTAGGTTTCCTTGATTATTCTCTAAGCACTTACTAGCAATAGTTGCAGAGTAACTTTTAGTCAAAAATATCTTAGTTATGCTTGAACTATAAAAGACAAGTTATAATTCTTTTGTAGGGGTTGACTCTTCTCTGTTTCTCTGATATTGCTCTACAAGTTCACTATAAATCCCCTTTTCCTCTTGATCTAATTACATCCTTTCTTATCTCTTTCAGCCATTGATGAATGTGCAAGATCTATTTGCCTCTCTTCAATGTTTTGTGGCTATTTGAAATTTGCATGATTGTATCTCTTTTGACCAATGATATATAAGTGAACTCTCTTCTTCCTTGTGTTATTCATTTTGGTTGTTTGATCTGCATGTGATTGTTGGATGTAATCAAGTTTGAATCTATATCTTTGATGTCATAATAGATCAAATGTGCATGTATGGGTAGAGATTGGTTTGAACACTCTATTTTGGTGCATCACCTCCTTAGAATAGACTAGGTAGTTTTCTTTCATGTATTCCTTCTTCCTTTTCCTCTCCAAGTGTAGTTAGATGCATCCTGATAGCAAAGGAAGCTAACCTTCTCTAGAGACTCAACCTTATAGTTCAAGTCCCACAACTTGGACATTTTTTCCATGTTTCACAAGGTTGTCCTTAGGTAAAAACTTTGGACAAGGGTGCAAGCTTTTGTGACAATAGTTTTTGGCATGCTCAGTGGGTCTAATATTCAAAAAATTTCAAAGTTTATTGGTGTCAAAAGAGAATAATTTTGAGTTGATGTTGAGAAGATAGTGTTACTCTTAGTATCCTAGGACTTTAAGAGGCTCATTTCTACATGCACTTGGTGACTCTACTATAATCTCAAATCTAGTTTCAGACTATAGTTGCCGTGATTCATGCCCAAAGCTAAAACAAGGGCATCTTCTAGAGGTAAGTTTCAATACCAAGAGCTTTCATTTTCTAATCCTAGAAGAAGAAAGATTGGAGTATTTTTATCACCTATTATGAGTGTAGTAGGAAAACATACACTTATAAGATCTATCTCCACTCTTCCTATTGTTAGATCTCATCCTATAATACCATCCTCTTATATCAATAGACCATTGCTCCATATGGCTTAGCCCAGAGTACATGCATTTTTCACCTTTAGTGGTGGAAGTCCTCTCCTATTGGCCCAAAAACATGACATACTAGTATCAATTCTTAAAAGTATACCTAATTTTACTGGTAAAACTTTGATTCCCCCCTTAGAACATATTCAAGAAGTTGCAAATTTTTGTAATATACATGGAATATCTAAAGATGATGTTGCAGTTAGGCTTCTAGCCTCATCATTGAAAGGAAAAACACTATAATGGTATAGAGGTTTTCCTCACAATTATTAATCTTAGATTGGTTTTGGCTAGTGAGTGTCTATACACTTAATTCATTTACTTAGTTCATGTCAAACAAGTAACATATGCTAAGCACAACATTTAAATTTAGTGCATGCTGAGTAAATAGTGAGTGTTGAATCACTCATATGATGAGTCACCCAAGTGCCAAGTAGATAGTATATGTTAAGTGATTCAGGAGCTAAGAAAGAAGTTCATGTCGAGTCATTCAAATTTCGAGTGACATCATTGAAGCCATAGTATATAGCAAGCACCAGGGACTTTAGATGCCAAGTAACACAATTTTGTCATAGTTGTTTGTATTAGCACAAACTACTCTGTAAACCATTTTTGGGCCAACTTAAGGATTGAATTATGATATTTTAGTGATAACGACAAATATCAATTGGGAATACCTATGTATTACATGCACCTAATTGGGTAAAGGGAAGGTTTAAGAAACAATATGGGTGAATCACAATCGTTGATTCATACCTAACCCTAAGGCACCTAGGTCTTCTTAAGGAGGACAACCCTAAAAACTTCATATATACAAGAAAGGGGATGGATTAATGATCAAGGAGAGTTTTGTATATGAAAACTAGGACATTCATGGTGGCCAAGGCATTATGATCTGAATTGAATTGCAAAAGTAGTTAAAGGAGAATAGAGGAAGGAAATAGTGAACAACAGAGAGTCATTTGATCAAGAAGGATCAAGTACATAATAGGATGTAGTTGATTTATCATCAAGCATCAGAGTGCTAATCATAGGATCAATGCTAAGGCATTCTAATAGATGAATTAGTTAAATTTCTTAACATAGTAGTCCTAACAGGCTGTATTAAAATCCTCTAACAAGGTGCTTACTTAATTGTGAGTTGAAGTCCTTTAACCAGGCACACTTCTAACAAGGTGTTCAAATCCTCTAACAAGGTAAGACCTAACTATCTTTATAAGCCTTTAATATGTTAGACCTTTCACAGGGTAGATCATGTTTCATGAAACATTGTAACTTTCATTAGATATGCTTTATTACTTCATTAGTGAATATTTGTGGGTGTCATCCCCACTCCAATTTTACCTTCTCATTGGAGGCTTTATGGGTAATCATATATTGTGTCATGAATGTGTGAATGCTAACTTACATGCTTTAGATGTATATGCTTTACATGATATTTAAATTAACTTATTGAATATTTGAGATGGATGTGTGGTGAATATTTATGGGTCAAAGTTTAAAGCACTGATTCAACCCCCCTTAAAAGTTTACTTTTCCTATTGTAATTCCAACAATTAGTATCAGAGCTTTGTCCTCTAAAAGTGAAGCCTAAAAATATTTGAGGAAAGATCTTGGAAATGGAAGTCTACAAGTTGGGAAAGATTATTGAGAATTAGGGAATTGAAATATAGCTCATTCTACATCAGTTGAATGAAGCAAGAGATGATCTAGAGAAATCATTGAAGAGAAGGAAGGAAATTGCTATTGAGGAGAATGACACACAATACCAGTAGATGGACACTACTAAGATATTTTCAAATGGTAACTCCAATGAATTTGATACCACAATTGTGGATTTAATGGAAAAGAACAAAACCTTAGCTGAAGAGATCAAAAATCTTAAGATAGAACAAGAATCACAAGCCATATTACTATGTGAGGTGACCAAACAAAAAAAGAAAGCTATGGAAGAAAAATCCATGGTTGAAGATGAAACAATAATTTTGACCAACATACTAGAGGAAAAATCATCAAAAGTAAACAAGATTGATCAAATGCAATTGGAAACAATGAATTGAGTCATGATTGCAATTCATGAAATAAAAAATAAAGACATTGAGCTAACAACACTAAAGTTGCAGAATGAATAGTTGAGCAATGATCTGAAAAGGGAAAAAGAGTTTGTTGTAAGATTCAATAGACCAAATGAAGCTTTCAAATACTTTGAATAGTTAATGAAGTCTCCTAGATCTAATAATGATACATCTGGTCTGGGATACACAAGTATGGAAAAGGGAGAATAATCCAAAAGTGCTGAAGAAAGAAGTAACAAAGATAAGCACTCAAAACCTACTTGTCATAATAGTGGTATGAAAGGACATATTGCTAATGTGTGTAGGAGCAAGACTATAAATTAGAATGTTAAGAGCATTGGTCATTTCCATAAGTGCAACAAACAAGGTCATCAAGCACATGAATGCAGAACCAAGACCATGCACATTCAAATATTTGAAGGATATTTTAATAACTATCAGAAGTATGGTCATAGAGATTTTGATTGTAGATCCAAACCCATGTAGTCATCAAACAAGCAAACAAAGGTAAATAATAATGAAAACTTTTATAACTAGGATTATAATACAAGGTATAGTTGTCACTACTATCAAAAGTATGGACATGTTCTTAAGAACTATATTAGAACACATTTCAGGAGTGACTACAAAAGATGGTTGAGTCAAACCACATGTTTTAGCTGTTTGAAGATTGGTCACATCAGTCAATATTTTCCAACAAGGTCAAAGGCACCAAGTTGTGAGTTTAAAGAAGGAAAAGGCAAGGTAAATATTAAAAATGAGCTAAACAAGACATGGAAGAGAAAGGAGGATTGCAGGACATCAAGTGCAGATGGGATCGCTTCACCCAATGGGTTAGGTGATCACATCTCATCAAACTAAGCACTCAAGAGGTATGTGGAACTAATATTTAAAAGTTATACCATACATTGGTTCCAAGGATCTAATTCTAAAAAGTTTACATATGCATGAACAACGATGCGAAGTGTTATTGGAAATCAAGGAAACATCTTTAAAGTTTTGTCTGCTTTTTCATGTTACTGTTGAGCATGAAAAGTTTCTTATGGTTATCGAGTGAAATGTTAGTGGATGTCGAGCTAATGTAATTAGTTAGTTGAAGCTAAGATTTTAATGGTTTTTGAGCAAATGGAAAGACATGTGGATGTTGAGTGAGCCATAAATTAGTTGATGCTGAGCTTACAATTGTGTAAGCAGTTAGCATTTATTACAGTGTTTTAAGGGCTATTTGATCAATTTTTGCTCATTTAACATCATTTGAAATTGAGAAAGAAGAAGAAGAGATAAAGGTGGTCTAGCTAATTTTATCTAAGCATTTTTAGGAGATTTGAATGGCTATTTGACACCATTTCATCAGGATTTTTTAGGTATTTATCATGTACTGAGTCATGTAGTTTCAAATTTTGTAAACCCTAGATTTATGTGATGGCATCTAGTTCTTCAAAAGTGAAAAGTGTAGAGGAAAAAGAGGTTTAAATGTTTATTTAATTAGTAATTAGATTAAACAACCTATTTTCAAGGCTATTCTAGACATAGCATATAAGCAGGATCCGTCCAATACATTGTCTTTGATACCATTGTGATGTTGTCTAGTGTGGAGTCTGATCGGTCCGCAAGTGGGAGATTGTTAATTTGTGGTAATTGATTAGGGAATTAATGTACATGCTTCATAAATTCTTTGAGGTTTGAGGCATCACCCATAAATTGTTTTTGGGCTACTATTTGCCAATTTATGGTCGATATGTTGTAACTAATTTAACCCCAAAATGGAAAAAATACTTGTAGAAAAGGGCTTAGGGTTAGGGATTGTTTCATAAGGTGTGATGCAAAAATTTCCTTTGTGATGATATTGATCTGTAAGTGGTTACATATTTTAATTAGGTTGTAATCGTTGGATTGTAATAATATTGGACTTTCTGTTTGGTGGACGTAGCCCAAGGTTTGGGTGAACCGCATTAAATCTTGGTGTCTTGTGCTCTCTTCTCTGTGATCTATTATTTTTTGATATTGTTTATATTTTCATGTAATTTTTATTTCTATCTGTGGTTAAATTCTAACAAGTGGTATCAGAGTGAGGTTGTTTTTCAGTTATCCTTTGTAGGAAAGTCTCACGATTGAGTGGGAGCGATGGCAGACAAAGGTAAGCTAAGGATTGAAAAGTTTAATGGGCAAAATTTTTAGCTATGGAAGATGAAAATGGAAGACTATCTTTATCAAAAGGATTTATAGAAGCCATTGGAAGGAAAAATCAAGAATCAAGGATCTATGATAAATGATGACTGGGATCATTTAGACAGAAAGACAATTGGAAGCATTCGATTATGCCTGGCACTATCGATGGCATTTAATATTACAAATGTGAAGATGAAAAAAGAGTTAATGGAAACCCTAGAAAAATTATATGAAAAGCCCTTTGCTTCAAATAAGGTGTTTCTCATGAAGTATTTATTTAATGATAAAAATTGGAAGGTTTCAAAAGATTCCCTTGTAGCAAAATGTGTGAAATTAGGCAACTTATATCTTTATATAGGTCATATTATGAACAAATAGTTGCTATAGATTCTAATACAACATTGTAGCACAATAGAATTGGGCACATGAGTGAGAAAGGTATGAAAGAACTTCATTCAAAGAAAGTTTTACCAGATTTGGAATGTGTTAATATGGATTTTTGTGAAAATGGTGTGTATAGAAAACAAAAGGGAGTGAGTTTTGTGAAGACTAGGAAGGAAAATAAAAGGGAGAAATTAGAGCTTGTGTATTGTTGGTAAATAGATTGTTCTTTCCAATGTAACTCTTAAATGCCCAAACCTATGAGAAATAATTTGATACCAATAGTTGGATAATATATCATGAAGTTGATAGATTTCCTTTGAATTAAAAGGTACAATTCCCTTATCAATGATATTTAATGAATCTTATTTTATTCCTAAACTATCTGGATACGTTCTTAACTTAAGAATGAAAGAGGAGAACCAAGTTAGCCCTAGACGAAACTAACTCAGGCAGTGAATTCAGTTCTACACCTAGCCAACCCCAGGAATTCACACTTCCTGTGACTCCCCAACATTGGTAATGCAATATAAATGATAATTATGCAACTATGATGCAAAATGGAAATGAAGATTAAAAATTCTAATCTTTATAATAGGAATGAATGACAGTACTCCGATCTATCACCATTCACCATTTGGTTAAGAATGCAAGAAAGTGTTCAAAAATGACCGCAACAATACTCCAATTGAAAGTAATCAGAAAAAGTGATGCTCAAATACTCTAATTCATAAAAAAATATTTCTTGTTTTAAACACAAAAAACACAACACTCTAATTATATTTTCTTGCAATCTATAGCCAAATCTATTACAAAAAGTAAATATTAATCTTCAATGTGTAAACAAAAATACAAAAATTAAATGCCCTCCCCTCTACACCAATAATGCCTACTTTTGTAGAAAAGAAGAACCCTCCATATCAACAAAGATTTACAATAAATAGACTTCTTCAGAACCATCTAGTTCTCCAACGGTGACCTTTTGGTTCTATAATTGTTTCTTCCTAGAGATTCTCTTCACATTTCAATTGGTTTCTTTTGGTGACTTTTCAATTCTGTAACTAATTCTTGTCTCTTTGATTTCTCATCTTTTTCCTTTTGAAAATTGATATTCTTATTTAATTTAAAGTTAATAATGATATATCTTAACATATTTAAATTATATTTTACCAATTGACACTTAAATATGTTAAATAAAAATCTTTCCTTTGTCGGGTAGACAGAAAAATGATATTGCTGCTAGTAAAAATAGGTCATGTTTCGGGGAGCATATCTTTTTCTTCCACCATTTGATTGAGCCCATTTTTGGATATGTTTTTCCAAACCTAATTTTTTGCATTTTGACCAAAGCAATCAAAAAATAATCACTGAGTCAAATGATATGAGTACTAAATGCTGGTCTATATGACTGTTACAAAATTAGAATTGATAAATTGAAGTTTCCAATCACTCTTCTTTCACATGCTTTGTAACCCAGATGTCTTCAATTTGCCAGTATGTTATCTTCCATGTTTACCATGTTGATTCTCTGCTGAATTTTGGGAGTGAGTCTCTAGAATTCTTGTGGCGGAAAATCTCGAATGGAGGTCAAAAAGTGTACCAAGTTCTCAATTTTTTGCTTCTTTGTTGTAGGTGAAATTTGCACATTCTAGTAATAGCTGCACTTTGTAAATAATTAATAAGTAATACTTCTTCTTTGCTATTAGTTCACTTTTTATAGAACACTCCAATTCATTCCCTGTGGAAATTTGACTTTTGTCTTCTTCCTTTTGCAGAAAACTCCAGCTTGACTATGAAAGGCGTAGCATAAAATGAATTTTGCACTTCATATTTAATGTCATGTTGATGTCCAAATCTTCAAGAGATAAATCATTATTAGATTATCATTCTTTATTCAATCAATCAAGAGCTCTTTTCAATCTCTCTATTGTTGATTTGATACTTGGTGGAAATTCCATTTTTGAGTGCGAAAAGTGCACCCAATCTTCAATTTTGATGTATATTGATTCATAAAATACTTTTCTAAAGTGATCTTGATACTAGACCCCATATATCTTCATTTTGGATTGAGATTTTCCTTTACTCTCCTCATGTGGAAAACTGAACTTTTGATGTGGAAGGCATAATGAAAAATGAGTTTTTCACTACATTTTCCCTTTGGTGGAAAATGAAACATTTGTTTCTCTAATGGAAAATCTAAAAATGACTGTGAAAGGCATAGCAAAAAATGAGTTTTTTGCTACGCTTTTATGTTTGGTGGAAAATGAAACATTTGCTTCTCTAACGGAAAATCTAAAAATGACTTCTTCATTTTAGTAAACATTTCTCTCTTTTCTTGGCATAAATCTGTTCCTCTATTCATCTCTTAGCATGCTTTCTTCCAATTTTAGATCTACATTCTAGACTTTCATCTATTATGTTTGTTGGCCTTTATTCAATCTTCATAGACAATAGATCTTCACAAAACATGTGCTTTTATTGAAACTAATTTTTCTAACAGTCAAAACCTAAATCCATGGAACCTCTACATCAAATACCTTAGAACATTGAAACTTCATAGAAATAATGTTAGAGAAAAACCATAAACATTTGGGGAAACTCTTTATGAGGTCAACTTTAAAGTTTGAAAATGGTGTACCGAAAGTATGCCTACATGTATACTACCATCTTCAATTAATAGAGTTTCCTCTATTATCTCCAAATCATGTGAAGAGAACTCTTCTGAGATTTCTCTTATGGACTAATTTTTGTTATGATCTAAGAGTGGAGGATCAATCAAAAATTCCTTAGATTCCTCATAAATTTCAATCATATATACCTTTTCCACTCCCCTTCTCTTTTCTGCCTTGAGTAACCATGCAAGGTACAGAGCACTACTTTGTAGTCTTGAAGTGACATGCATACAACCTGTAAATGAATTCCATGGCCTTATCCTTCTGTAATCCCTTGCTCTTCTTGTAATGGCACCCATGTCATCTTCAGGATGTATAATGTTTTTAGCATACTGCATATGGGGATTGGCTCAGGTATCTTCTCTCAGTGGCTCTCATTATTATGTTACATTTATTGATGATGCAACTTCAAAAGTATGGGTTTATTTCCTTAGACAAAAATCTAATGTATTTCAAACTTTTAAGAAATGGAAATGATTGGTTGAAAATGAGACTGGAAAGAAATTAAAATATCTTAGATCTAATAATGGTGGTGAGTATTGCAGTCATGAAGTTGAAAATTATTGCTCCACTAATGGTATTTGTAGATAGAGAACTATTCCAAGGATTCCATAGGAAAATGGACTACCTAAACATATGAACAAGATTATAATGGAGCATACAAGGAGCATGAGGTTGCATGCTAGGTTTCCCTTACACATGTGGACAAAGGCTATCAACACTACTATATATTTTCTTAATAGAGGTCCCTCTACTCCTTTGGGTTGTGGTATTCTAGAGGAAGCATGGACTAGTAAGAAGGTGAGTTATTCTTTTCTCAAAACCTTTGATTGTGAAGCATTTGCTCATATAGATTATGAAAATAGAACCAAATTGGAAGTGAAGTCAAATAAATGTGTATTTATTGGATATGTCATTGATGAATTTGGTTATAGGCTTTGGGATTTTGAAAATTATAAATTTGTAAGGAGCAGGGATGTCATATTCAATGAGAAAGTGTTGTACAAAGATCTATTGCAGCAACATGAGAAGAAAGAAGGTGATTATGTAGTGTTGGATGATACTCCAAAAGATGATGTTACAACAATTCCTCATGATGTGCAACAATTGCAACACCAAATACCACACACCCCAGTGAATGTTAGATGGTCAAAAAGGCTAAGTAGACCTCCAAAAAGATTTTCTCCCTCCTTGTATTCTATTTTCCTTACTGCTACTAGTGTGTAGTGCCTCTCATGTTTGTAGTCTATACCTTGTCTATTTTGATTTGAGAGATACTTGATACTCTTATTTTATGTGCTTTGAGGATGACCTAAGGTTTGAACATCACATTTTGATTCAGTACCATAGATGCTTTACTGCTACACTATTCAGTTTATCATATTCACATGTTGATGCTATTTTGAGATGACAGTAGATCTATGATGATATCTAGTTTTATGGTTTATTGGACATATGTGTTGATTATGTTATGTGATGGATTTTATGCTATGTTGATTTACTTCATTCATGTATCTTTATGCTTTCTACGAGCATGAGTGGTGTAAATGGATTAATTAGTTATTTAATGCTTTAATTTCTTTGGCTATTATATTATATGCAATTGCACTTGATCGTGTGTAGGATTTATATCCCTGGCAGTGGCTTATGGAGTTAGTGATTCAACTGTTCATATTTTACCAATGCCATCCCTGTATGGTTGACATATCCTTATTTTAATTTTTATAATTAAAACCTTTCGGTGATTAGTAAATTTGAACTCATTTGCATTATGTGACTAGACTAGTGAGTGTGTCTATGCATTTAGAGGTTCGCTTTGTCACAAAAGTGTTTAGTGATTTCTGTGATTTTGGATTTTTGGGCTTTAAATCTTTTCAGATTTAATTTTTGGCAGCTTTGCGTTAGGTGAATTCTTGTTATGAAGAATAACCTATTTTCATCTGGGTCAATTTGGATTCTAGCTGCTATAGTTGGCTATTTGCCCTAATTGACTATTCACTCAAAAAGTGAATAAGTGTTGAAAGAGGAATTTAATTCCTCACTATTTCTATTTTAGATTTTAGAATTTGGAGAGCATTTCCAAAATCCTCTTCTGAAGGATTGGACTTTTGTTCATTCTGAGAGCTGTGAGCAAGGGATCTTCATGAGGTTGGTCTTGTTGGATTTGGGTCGGGTAGACTGTGCTTTGCCGTGATTTTTGATAGATTCAGTGGGTATTTTATTTTATTGTGTGAGTTTCAATTTTTTTCCCTTTTGCTGTCAGGTAGGGCCTTCTTGTTTTATTGTTCTCACTTCATTTTGACTTCCATTTCTTGTAACAGTATGTTAGGAGGCTAAGAACTAGTGTTCCCCTCTATTTTTGTTTGTTGGTTCTGCCCAGTTGGTTGGGTATGAATGTTTTCCCTATTTTTAGGATGGTGTATTTACACCCAAAGGCCAAATGGGTTTTAATTTTAATTTTTTTTCAAATTTGGGGGTTTTTACCTTGTTTTGCATGCCACCCTATTTTCTCAGTTTTTTTCTTGGCACAATGTGGGTCATGGACTTGGATGATCCATTTGGATATCAGTTAGACCACTATTGTATTTTTATGTTGCATTGGGATGCATGTTGCATCTGTACTCCCGAGTCTATTTTTGGTTGAGTGACTTTCTGCTTTGTGTTCTCATCCAGTCCTTGTGTTTGATCTTTACGATGGTGGTGTGCCATACATGAGTACATGTGTGTACATTTGTTGGGTGACCTATGGGGCCCAATCTTTTGTGGTACTTTTGGATGTTACGATCATTGGGGTTGGGTTGGGAATTTGCATGCCTATAGGCACTCATCGTTGGTTGAGCATGGGTAGGGTAGGGTAGCATATGGAGGGGCTTCTATCCTACAACCCGGTGACTATTTCCCTTTGGTTGGAAGAAGAAGTTTTATATGAGTGATAACTAAAATAAAAAATTTGGGTAATAATAAAATATAAGATGATTAAAAAGTGGGAATTGTGCGGTTTCCATTGGGAAGTTGATGCTACCTAGAATTGTCCACCTTCTGTTGGGAAGTTGATGCTAATAATACTAGCTTGGGCTTGTCAATGCCAAGTGACTCTCCATGATGTTAGCCACTATGTAGTAGCCCATTGAGATGTCTGACCAGGACCTGTAGTTTATGCATTGTCTATGTCTTGGATTCAGTCATCATACTACTTGGCATGTGTGTTAACCATGGACGTTGTTCTGCATGTGTTTATGGTTGGAACATTATCTCCATCAACACAATGAGTGTGGACCTACAGGTGCCATGTGGTTGGGATGCATAGCTACCTTGACCACTGCTAGGGACCGATGTATAGAGATGATCTTTCATCCTAGTGCGATCGTTGCTGGATGTGTTCACTTGGTGCTTTAGGTTCTGGAGTATGCTTTCTAGTGATTTATGCTTTCATTAAGATGCTTGTATATCATGTTCAGAAGATGTTATCATTGATGCATTTCCTTATTATGATGATTAGCAGGTGATAGGTGATGTTATCTACTTGTAGGATTATCTAATGCTTTACTTCTAACATGGTTAGATTTCCTTATTCTTATGTTGTAGCATGTTTAGTAGTGATATCCCTATTAAAATAGTACCGATGATCTGATCAGTGGCTTGGGATGTTGCGCGTAGGGGATGGCTAGGGCCTACGATGGTCTTATGATGCTATTGATGGTTGGCAAGAACCACATTCTTAGTTTGTTATTTCCATTCACTGTAATGTTGATTTCAGTACTCTGCAATGCTTTCCTTCTATTCTTTCCTTTGCTATATGATTAGATGGTTAGATGTTATTTCTAGCTTTCCGTTCTTTAGTTATGGTTTGAGTGTTCTTGCCTTGAAATGTGGATCTGGTACTCCCTGGTGTGGAGGAACTTTGTTTCATAGTTTCCTTAGCTTTTTACTGCTTTTTTTTTCTTGCATGTTGATTTGAGATCTTGTACGAGCTTGTACTTTCTTGCACGAGAATGCAAATCCTCGTGAGTCATGTTGGGTTTCTTTGTGCAGCTTTTCACTTCTTCACATGAAACCCAACATCAATTTATACTATTGGAAAGGTGCTTCCTCATGTGAAAATGCACTTTGTTGCATGAAAATGCACTTCTTCACGAGGCATGCAACACATCTTCATGCAAAAACTGGCACTCTATTAGCTTCACGTGGAAAACAGGGGCTATCTAAGCTTATTGGAGAAAAGTTTGAAAGTTGGTTTTGGTTACCCTTTTTCATTTTTCTACTTCCTATTTCAAAATAGATTTCCTAAGGGGTTTAAAATATATCATTTAAGTATTAATTCCTTATACTTAAGATATATTTGAATATATGGGAGGAATCTTTTGAGATAGGTTCTAGATCTCTACGGGCTAAGATAAAGATTCTAGGAAATTTTAGGGCTTTAGAAATTCAAACTTAGCCAAATTTTAGGGCTTTAGGATTTCAGACTTAGCTAATTTTTAGGATTAAGCAATTGCCTTTTAACTTGGTTGATCTCTTTTATTTTTGTGTTTATGTTTTGGTTAATAGTGGTGTTTGGAGATCCGTTGGTGTTGGATGATTGTCAGTTTTCCATTGTGATCTTTGCGATCCATGTATGTTGTTGTCATGTGCACTTACACTTGCTTTTATTTTTTTATATCTTGCTTGTATTTTATCCTTGTTTCCAAGGATCTCCAAGCAGGTCATTACATAGTGAACCTGGATGTTATGATGAAGCTATGTAGGTGGATACAAATATTTGATTGGAGTCTATAATGAAAGAAGAAATGGACTCTTTGCTAAAAAATAAGACATGGGATTTATGCAAGTTACCTATATGTAAAAGGGATTTACAAAATAAGTGGGTTTATAGGTTGAAAGAAGAGGATGGAGGTAATAAAATATTTAAAGCTAGGTTAGTTGTAAAAGGATTTGCATAGAAAAAGGCATTGATTTTGATGAGATATTTTCTCCTGTTGTTAAAATGACTTCTATTCACACTGTTTTAAGTATTGTGGCTACTGAAGATTTCTATTTGGAGTAGCTTGATGTTAAAACAACCTTCCTTTATGGTGATTTGGATGAAGAGATATATATGGCTCAACCATAGGGATTTGAGGTCAAAGGTAAGGATAAATTAGTGTACAGATTGAAGAAAAGTTTATATGGCTTGAAGCAAGCACATCGACAATGGTATTTGAAATTAGATAGTTTTATGCATGAGCATAGATATAGTGGGTGTCATTCAAATCACTATGTTTATTTTAAGAGGTTGGATGATGACAGTTACATTATTTTATGTTTATATGTTGATGATATGCTTGTAGCTAGGTCTAACATGGATCACATTAAGGGGCTAATATGCTAGTTAGCACATGCATTTGCTATGAAGGATTTGGGGGCAGAAAAAAAAGTCCTTGGTATGAAGATTTTTAAAGATAGGAAGAATATGAAATTGACACTATCTTAGGTTGATTATGTTAAGAAGGTGTCGTAATATTTCTCTATGGAGAATGCTAAATTTGTTAGCACACCTTTACCTGGTCATTTGAAGTTGACTAAGGAGATGTGCCACAAGACACAAGAAGAGGAGGATAAGATGCCCAAGGTACCCTATTCTTTAGCTATAGGAAGCTTGATGTATGCTATGGTATGTACAAGGCCAGATATTGCACATGCAATGAGAGTCGTAAGTAGGCATATGAGTCATCCAAGAATTAAGCATTGGAATACAGTCAAATGGATTCTAAGATATTTGAGAGGAACATCCAGTAAGTGTTTACACTTTGGGGGATCTACTACTAATTTAAAAGGATATTTTGACTTAGATTTGGCAGGGGATATTGATACCAAGTGGAGTACTATAAATTATGTATTTACTATTGTTGGGGTAGCTGCGAGCTAGGTTTCTAGGTTACAAAAGGTTAATGCTTTATCCAATATAGATGCTAAGTATGTTGCTACTACAGAGGTAGCCAAGGAGATGATATGGCTCTAGTTCTTCTTGTAAGAACTGGGACACCCGTAGAGGGATAATTTTTTGTTTATAGATAGCCAGAGTGCCATTCATCTTGTAAAGAATTCAGCTTTGCATTCATACACAAAACATATACAATTGTAGTACCATTTTATTCAGTCAGTTTTGGATGATAGATAGTTAAAGCTGGATAAGGTACATATAGATGAAAATCTAGCAGATATATTTACAAAAGTAGTGACAAGGTAGAAGCTGAATTCCTCTTCAACTTCGGTTGGTCTTTTAGAATAAACAAAATAAAAGAACAAGAGAGTCTAGGGTGGTTTGATCCAGTGGGAGCCCCATGTGGTATTGGTATTGCTATAGGATCAGTCTCCAAGTGGGAGATTGTTGTCTAGTGTAGAGTCTAATTAGTCCCCAAGTGGGAGATTGTTAGTTTGTGGTGACTAATCAGGGAAGTACTGTACATACTTCATAAATTCTTCAAGGTTCAATTTTTTTTTTGGGCTACTATTTTCCAATTGGCTATTATTTATTCACCAATTTATGGCTGACAAGTTGTAACTAATTTTAACCCTAAAGCAAAAAAAATACTTATATAAAAGTGCTTAGGGTTAGGGATTGTTTCATAAGGTGTGATGAAAAAATTGCTTCTTGTGGCAATATTGAGCTGTAAGGGATTATGGATTGTAATTAGGTTGTAGTCACTATATCATAATCATATTGGACTTGCTATTTGGTGGATGTAGCCTAGGGTTTGGGTGAACCATGTTAAATCTTGGTGTCTTGTGTTCTCTTCTTTGTGATCTATTTTTTTTTTTGATATTGTTTATATTTGCAAGTAATTGTTATTTTTGTTTGTGATTAAACCCTAACATGTGAGTCTTAATGATACAAGATGTCAAGAATTATTATAATTACAAGATTGGAAGCATAGGTGACATGGAAATTAGAGAAGCATATGTTAGATTATGTGAAAATGGAATATTGAAGGAAGAATACAACATTTTTGAGAAGAAAGGGTTAACACATGCCCTATATTTTTTTGAATGTCTTCAAAATTGAGTGGATAAGAATTGTCTTAAGAATATTATATGATAGCTCAGTAAGGTTAGAGAATGGGTTGGTTAAAATTACAAAGAAAATTATTGATAGGGTAACAGGGTATCCAACCCTAGATCAGCCAAAGACTATGAGAAGTGAGTCAAAGGAAGTTATTGAAAAGAAAACAAGGGCTATATGGAACAAAAGGGGTATGCCAATTTATACAATCACAGATCCCCTAATAGTTTTTGTAGTGATGGTAATAGCTCATTAATTTTATCACTCAAGTAGATTAAATAGTGTACCATGCATTGGAGTGGACATGGGCTATAAAATTGTGAAGAAAGATCATAGTTATGATCTTGCAAAGTTTTAGTTACAATAATTGATTGAAAACCTAGGAGCAATAAGGATAATAAAGAGCACTCAAAGAAAATTTGGATCTATTTTGGTATGTATTTTCTTCTATTCATAGAATACATTTTTTACATTTGGAAAGGTTGCATGGAAGACAAATAGATCAATTGTAGTACATATAGGAGAATTCATTGAACAATTAGACAATAAATTTGAGTTAGTAATGATAGTTATTTTGAAGATTTCAAAAAATCTATGAAGAAAAGACTGAGGATACTAGTGTCACTAGTGGAGAACCATTATGATGATGTTTGCTTCCTAGTTAACACTGATCACACATATGTATAAGCAACAATTCCTAGAGTGAGATGGCTAAGGCCATTAGGCTATGAGATAAATGTTGATGGGGCCTCTGTAACAATCACAACATTTCTTGCAAAAGAAGTGGACAAAGAAGCCAAAGCATTTGGTAACTATGAACTGGCAAAATATAAAATTACTATGGAATTGAAGACCACCTCTTTAATCAAGAAGAAGAATAAATTGGTGAAGAAACTAAAAGAAAAATTTGGTGAAGGAGCCGAGGAAGAGGAAGAAGAAGAAGAAGAAGAAGAACACACACAGGCTTAAACACTGCTAGCTCTAACACAAGGTCAAGGAGAGGATAAACAAGAAGAGGAGACATCAATTATATAAGGTGTCAAGGGAGAAGAAGTCATGGAAGTACCTACTCCTACTAAAAAAAAGAAAAGAAAGACAAAGACACCTGTAGTGACAAGACCAAAGAAGGTTGCAAAACCTAGTTAGCTCAAACCAATAACACATAGCACAAGGGCTAGTATAAGAGTCATTGCATAGAAGGCTAAAGAGGTAGCCAAACCTAAAGAGTAGGGAGGTGGAGCATAGAAAAGACCAAGAAGAAAGTATGTTGCTAGGGCTGAATCCGATGAGGAGAAGATTGAATCTAATGACATCAACCAATTCCAAGTGGTGAGTTATAGTTCCCTCCTCATACCTAGATAATCTATGTGAGAACACTAGAAATAATGTTGATTTGTCAGGTTTCTCTCACATTGAATTTGATAACCTTGGAAAGATTGAGAAAAACCAAGTAGAGGAGGCAATATATACCATGATGGTTACATTCAAGAAGACTCCTCTAGAAATTGCCAACTCCATACCTACAAATCTATATGATAGAGTTGAACAGAAATGACATTATTGTTTAGACATAGAGAAGTCAATTAGGGAAACAACCCTCGCTCAAGTTATGCCAGAACTTAGCAAGGAACACATTTCTAAAGACGTAAAGAAATATGTTGTGAGATTTGTACAAAAGTATAGGGCATTCAACATATTACAGAATAACATAGAGGATGTTGTAAAGAAGTCCAAAAAAATGTGGAAGATTACATATGGACTAGCCACAACCAATGATGATGAACAAGAACCTATTGAGGTAGAAGATAATGATGAGGATAAAAATGAAGAAGGCATAGTTGATGGAGGCACTGATATGAATATTGATGATCAGGAAATAGCTAAGGAAGAGCAACAATTATATTAGAGTGTACAAGATACACAAATGCTGAGTACCAACCCTCTACAAGTAACAAGTGTAAGTACTGAAACTATCAAATTAAATGATGTTTTTGATTCTACTAATCAGAACATTAATCCCCTAATAGAGGAAGATTTGAAATGAATAGTTGATCAATCCACACTATAGGCCAAATTATGTGACAACCCTATATTGGTAAGTGTTGATGAAATCTAGAAGTCAAATTCTATTACTGTAGGGGAGGAAGTGAAAACACAAGACACACCTACAATCACTCTTCAAGTCACTAGTGCACAAACTTCACCACATTTAGTTTTATATCAAAGGAAGGAGAAAATAGGATGCACTATCAGTACACCCATGGAAAGCACTCTAGTCTCACAAAATTTTCAAGAACATGAAAAAGACAAGGTTGAGACAATTGGAGAAGATAAGGTTGAAACACCAGTCAATGATGGGACACCAATTCAAATAGGTTAGGTAGATGTACCTACACCTCCAACACAAGTTCAAGGTGCAACTAAAATTAAAAAGGTAGAAAAGGATAAGCTTAAAGAGGTAAATGTGACAACCAAGCTGAAGGACCTAGAAGCAATTCAAGCACTAGTAACATTACCAGAATCAAGAACTCCTTTTAGTTAAACTCATTAGAATCCAAACATAGATGCAATACCTTTGCAATTCTTAGTCTTGAGTCCTATCTCATCTAAGGAAAAATAGGTAATTCATTATGGAGATGTTAGCCTAGATGAAGAAATTGTTTTGCCTATGTTTGAATATTCAACAATAATGATAGAGAAGATGGATATACTTAAAGAGGCCCTAGCAAGAAAGAAACATCAAGAACTTCTTAGAAGGGAGCATAGGCAGAAGAAAGCTTTTCTTGAGATCAAAGACATTTTTTAGATGCATTCAGTCTACCTACTTTAGATGAAACACAACCAATCATTGAATAATTGACCAACATAGTGGAAAGAGTAAGTGATACATACCTAGATACTAATGCCAAATTATTAGAATGGTTTGAGAAGAAGCTTCAAAACAAAGTGAATGAGAAGATATCTAGTGATATAGCACTGAACTGAGTTGCATTGGCAACTAATATAGAAAGTGTGAAGAAGGTACTTGAGAACATTTTCTTGCTGTACACCAAACTGTGTAATCCTACACTCTTCACATAGGAGATAAGGAATCAAATCCTAAGCTTGGAAAGCCAAATGCACTCTTCTAGAGCGAAATTGCCCATGGCATGAGCTCAAATGAGAAACATTTTAGGACCCTATTGCAAACCCAAAGTCGGTTAGCAACACTACAAGCTGATGAAGCCAACATAAGGGCTAAATTAATTAGCATCTAGTCTACATTGACCCCTCACATGAAGATTCTACATAAGGAGATAGGCTAGGTAGAAACAATTATGAAGAAAGATCCCACTCTTTCTACATTAGATGGATTAGTTTACCTCTCTGCCAAGCTGGCCATCCAAATTAAGTCTTTGGAGGTAGCATGTGATAATTGGGATGCAACTCTTAAAATTATTATTGAGGTCCATAAATACTTTTTGGAAAAATACACTATTAGTGTATAACCCATTGACATTAGTATGAAAAAGGGGGAGTAAGAGCTAAGGGGGAGTTAAAAAGGGGGAGCCAAAAAAAGGGGGAGTAAAGAGAATAGTAAGAAAATGGAGAGTAAGAGAAAGCAGAAAATAGAGAAAGCAAGCAAAAAATAGAGTAAAACTATCAATTGAGGCACATCTACTCAGTAGGAGAAAGATTTTAATACAAAATATAATAGAAAAGAGATCAAACAACTCAGGGGGGGTTATGATATTTTGAGGTATAAGTCATGTTGTAGTATTTTGATATTTTGAAATTTTGTATAGACGTCAAATACGAGTTTATGTTATGCTTGTAAGAATAAGAGTATCAATGTATGACCAATTATTTTCGACACTCATGTCAAAGGGGAAGATTGTTAATCTCATATTGTTTTTGACTAGTAAGTGTCTATACACTTAAGTCATTTACTTAGTTCATGTCGAACAAGTAACATATGCCGATCACAACATGTACATTTAGTGCATGCCAAGTAAACATGAGTGTTGAGTCACTCATATGCCGAGTCACTCAAGTCCTGAGTAGACAATATATGCTAAGTGATTCAAGAGCCGAGCAAGTAGTGCATTTTGAGTCATTCAGATGCTGAGTGACAACATTGAAGTTACAATATGTGTCAAGCACTAGGGGCTTTAGATGTTGAGTAACACAATTTTTTCATAGTTGTTTGTATTGGCACAAACTAATATGTAAACCATTTTTGGGATGACTTAAGGAAATAATTATGATGTTTTGGTGATAAGGATGAATCTCAATTGGGAAGAGCTATGTATTATATGCACTCAATCAAGTAAAGGGAAGGTTTAAGTGGTAATATAGGTGAATCATAGCCACTGATTCATACCTAACCCTAAGTCACCTAGGTATTCTTAAGAAGGATGAACCCTAAACTTCATATATGAAAGAAAGGGAATGAATGAATGATCAAGGAGAGTTTTGTATATGAAACCCAGGACATTCATGTTGACCAAGACATTATGATCTAAATTGAATTGCAAAATTAGTTAATGGAGAACAAAGGAAGGAAACAATGAACAATAGAGAGTCATCCAATCAAGAAGGATCAAGTACACAATAGGATAGAGGTGATCTATCATCAAGTATCAAAGTGCTAATCATAGGATCAATGCTGAGACATTCTAATAGGTGAATTGATTAAATCTCTTAACAAAGTAGTCCCAACATGCTATATTGAAATCCTCTAACAAGGCGCTTACTTAATTATGAGTTGAAGTCCTTTAACCAGGCACACTTCTAACAGGGTGTTCAAATACTCTAACAGGATAAGACCTAATAGTCTTTGTAAGCCTTTAATAGGGAAAACCTTTCACAAGGTAGATCATGTTTCATGATCAAACATTGTAACCTTCATTGGATACATTTTATTACTATAGTAGTGAGGATTTGTGGGTGTCATCCCCACCCCAATTTTACCTTCTCATTGGAGGGTTTCTAGGTAATCATATATTGTGTCATGAATGTGTGAATGCTTACTTACATGCTTTAGATGTATATGCTTTACATGATATTTTAGTTAATTTATTGAATATGTGTTGAATATTTATGGGTCAAATTTTAACCTCCCCCCAAGAAGTTTACTTTTCCTATTGTAATTCCAACAAGAATTCTATAACTAATTGGGATGGGTTAAGAGAAGCCCTATGCAAACATTTTTAGGACAAGAGTGACTATCTTTCACTCCTAGAGTAGTTGACTACTATAAAGAGAGCCCCCCATGAATGTATGGTAGATTTCAATTATATATTCCAAAAAACATGGGATAGAATACCAACTATAGTGAAGCCTACCCCTAGTAATGCATTCTTACATTATCTAAGAGCTTTCAATAGAGACATTTCCACTACAATCCAAATGATGGGAGGAGATACTGTAGACACTTAAAATCATCCCTAAAGACTATATTAATTTATTAATATTGCACGTGACATCGTAATTAA
This sequence comes from Cupressus sempervirens, assembly GCA_028749045.1. Taxonomy (NCBI): domain Eukaryota; kingdom Viridiplantae; phylum Streptophyta; class Pinopsida; order Cupressales; family Cupressaceae; genus Cupressus; species Cupressus sempervirens. The sequence goes on from CM053787.1 coordinate 444,033,970, forward strand.
TTATTAATTAATTAATTATATTGCTCATATTCTTCTACTTATTTAATTTAATTAATTAATTAAATGAGTTCATTATATTTAAATCTAATTTAAATACTCCTAGCCTTAATGTGTTAAATTAATTTAATACATGACCCTCCATATTTCTCTTTTTAAATAAATTTTATTTATTTAAACCCTCACATCCCATTAATTCCTCTAAACCCATGATTAAATTAGATCTCATTTAATTTAATCTTAAGCCTAACCTAGAGCCTAGCCTATAACCATCATTTTCATCCTCTTAAGCCTACTTCTTCTCTAATACCACTTAATCATTCCTAATCATCTCCCTAATCCCCCTCATTAGCCTAAGAGTGTGCTCACATATGTGTGAGATGGCATGCCTACACAATCTTGTCTCCCACTCTTCTTCTCAAGTTTGCTCACACATGTGTGAGCAAACTTTGAATTATTGACCATTTGCATGGCTTGCATGTCACCTTATGTGGCATCTACATGGATGCCACCTCACCAAGCCCTCTCTTGAGCCTATAAATAGAGGGCTTGTCTCAAGCATTTGCATCTCCCATTTTTGCATTGTTATCATGCCATTTTGAGTTTTGAGTTCTCATGCTAAGAGTTTGTATTGTAGTTTGATTTTCATAGAGATTTCTAGGATCATACTAACAATTTGGTAGCTGATTTAGTTTTCTTCATGCATTGTTAATCTAGTTTCTTCATGCATTAGCATCTCCATCTTAGTTTAGCTTGAACATTTCATTAGTTTCTTAGTTGCATTTCACATTTCATCATTGAATACCCTCAAGTATGGCTTTTTCCATAGCCATTTCTTGAGGTATTCCTCATCTCATTTAGCCTAGGTTCATATTGCATTTGCACTCACATTTACATAACCATTCAAGAGATTCATACTTTTGTTGTGTTTGGGAGAGCATACCAAACATACCCCCCCATCTTAACACACCAACAAGGCCTCTTATGGGTGCCTTTGTTGAGCTATAGAGGTGGCTGGAAGATTGGGTTTGTTAACTACTTAGGGTTGCAAAACCCAAGCAAGCATTAGTTAATGTTTGTTCTTTTCATGTTGATGAATCTTTGCTATACTTTCAAGGTTTTTAACTAGTGTTTGTTTGTTAACCCATGCTTCTTGCAGATCACATTTTCTAGCACACAGATACATTACCTGATGCTTATGAAATAGCAATAAGAGTAGAGAATATATTAATACAAGGAGGAAAGTTAGCTCCAAGGTCTCCTATACCCTTTTTCCCTAATATCCAAAATCACCAACCAATAATAGCCCCTATTCCCACACCTTCCACATCACAACCCTTTGCTCTAGCCCCTCAAGATTCTATATCTTCAAATGTAATGGAAGAAATTAAGGAGATGATGCAGTCTATTATGTTGAACATATATAAGAGATTGCTAGATCAAGAGAAGAAGTTGGAAGATAACTTCTTTGTGATGTAGAAAGTGAGCAACAAAGTGGTGACTTTGGAGAGACAACAAGCTCAGGGTAATAAGGCTCCTCAATTGCAATACCAAACTCCAAACAATGGTAGGCCTCCACAACATAATCGTGGGAATACTTCTTTTGATTAGAATAGGTAGAGTAGTAATGCTTCTACATCAAATACAAATCAAAGTAGGGCCTTAGTCCCCCAAAATAATATGACTCAAGATCAAGATTTTTTTCCCTCTTGCAATTACTCCTATGCCTATTGTATGTGTCAAAAGGCTAAATCCTATTAAGATTTGATGACTCAAGAGCCTATAGCAAGACAATCATATAATGTAAGCCAACCCAAAGATGTCTCACATTTGCAACAACAAAGTGATTTCTCTTTAGTGAATCACCAGGTGGAAGAGCATTGTAATGTAAATCAAGATTCCATTGCTCACAATACTAGGAACAAAAGAAGAGTTGTTGAGGATGCCACCCTTCCTCCTCCTAATTAGGAATCAACATCAAATGCAATACCTCATGTATAGGTAGTAAATGATCAATCTAATGCTCATAAGTAGCAAAGATAGAATAGTAACAGAGGAGATTTGAATGACCCTCAAGTTATTCCATCTCAACTTTCTACACAGGTAGCCCCCAAAGATTCTAGCAAGACATCTAATGCCTTATTCAATGTAGTAGAAAAAATGAAGAAAATAAATGTGAACATTTCTATGTGGGATTCTATTGCTAGTATACCTATGCAAAAGAAGTTGCTACAATAAGAATTAGAGAGCATTGACCCAAAGGGTTAGCCATCTGGCTTGGAGAGTGCTACAAGTCTTGAACAACCATCAAGGGAAGGAGAAAAAATAAAAAAAGGTTAGACCTCCTCCATTTTATATTTCTCTAATTATAGGGGATAAGCTAGTCCAAAATTGTATGATTGATTTAGGGGCTAGTAGTTCAGTAATGCCTAAGTGTATAGCTGATGTTTTAGAAATGAAATATGAGCCCATTATTAGGGATGTATTGCAGTTGGATGGTAGTACTATCAAGACTATAGGAATCCTAAGGAATGTGGAAATGGCCCTCCATGCATGCCCTAGTTGTACCATAGTCCAAGATATATTAGTTGCTGAAGTCAAGCTACACTTTGCCATTTGTCTTTCAAGATATTTCACTGCCCAAATATGTGCTACATATCTCCTGATTGGTCTTACATGTTTTCAAGAATAAGCTATGAAACCAAAGATTCAATCAAATTAGAGCCTCTAGCCCTCCATGATATTGAGCCCTACACTCCTAATCTTGTCAACCTAAATTGCACTATCCTAGAGATAGATGAAAATGATATGGTAAATGAGCCTACCACTTCCCTAGAAAAGATACCTGATTTTCTCTTAGATGAATGGGCTAATGCATATTGGTTTGATCCTATATTAAAAACTAGTAAGACAAGCCTTGGTACTTATTATATATTAGAAAAGGATTCTCTTTTCCCTAACCTTATGAAGACCAAAGAAGATACTAGTGGGATATGGAGTATGTAGTTTGATGGATAAAGGAATAAGAATGGGTTAGGGGCTAGTGTGATGTTAGTTTCTCTTATACTAGAAAAGTACTACTTCTCATTTAGGCTTCAATTTAGTGGCACTAATAACATAGCAAAGTGTGAGGCATTGATTCAGGGTCTCCTACTTGCTCAAAAAAGAGGAATTCAAGCCTTGAAAGTCTATGGAGATAGTAGTTTCTTGGTTAATCAAGTGAGAAATTAGAATGTCACCAAGAATGGTTTGCTCAAGTCTTCTAAACATAGAGTATGGGATTTTCTAGAAAGTTTTAATGCATTTAATATTTAAAGCATCCCTAGGAAAGAGAATATACATGCTGATAGACTTTCAACAATTGGTGCATCTTATGATGTGCTAAGGAGCCTTGAGGACAAGAAGAAGTAGAAAATTAGAGTATTCATTAGGCATGCTATACCTGATAATAATATTAATTGGAAAGTCTCTGAATTTGATGCATAAATTGTAAGCTTCTTATAGAATGAAGCAAAGTTTTTGAACATAAATCAGTCAAGGCTACAAGATCAATATAGGGATTAGATCATCAATCTTAGTTCTTACAAGTTGCCTAAGGGTCTCATTACCTTAGAGAGTGTCTTCAATTCTGATGATAGAGCAAGAGATAGAGGCATGAACCTGGCTACAAACAAAGATGATCACATACTAGTTGTAGTTGCTAATGGAAAATTTCTAAACATGGGGAAGGTATATTTTAAAAATAAGCAAGAAAGTTTTTCTCATCTATGTCAAGAAATTAGTGATGTTTTTGTATGGGCATATGATGATTTAAAGGGTTTTGACCCAAGTTTGTTTCAACATACTATAGATTTAGTTGATAATGTCAAACTAGTAAGACAAAAATAGAGGCCAGTCAATCCTAGAGTTAAACCATTAATGAGAAAAGTGTTATCCAAGCCAATAGAGGTTAATATTATATTTTCTATTAAGCATTCTTCTTGGGTAGCTAATGTTGTCCTTGTTGGGAAGAAGAGTGGAAAAATTAGATTATGTGAAGACTTTAGGTATCTTAACCAAGCCTCCCTTAAGGATCATCACTCTCTCGCTTCCATGGAAAAAATACTGTCTAAGGTTAGTGGTTCAGAGAATTTTTCATTCCTAGATGGATTCTCTAGTTACAATCAAGTGTTGGTTAAAGAAGTTGATAGATACAAGACTACATTCACAATGAAGTTGGGCACCTATGCTTACAACAAGATACCATTTGGGATAACAAATGAAAGTGCCACATTTCAAAAGGCATTGGAGATGACCTTCAAGAACATGATTTCAAGGTTTCTACTAGTATACCTTGATGATATCACCATGTATTCATAGAATTTAGTAGATCATTTGGGCGATGTCAGAAAAGTATTCATAAGATGTAGAGAGTATGGAGTATCCCTAAATCTGAGCAAGTGTGTCTTTGTTACTTTTCAAGGAAAATTCCTAAGACACATTGTATCTAAGGATGGCCTAACTATTGATCCTCAAAGAACTAAGTCCATTCTTTCTCTCTCCCTTCCTAGCCACAAGAAAGGGTTGTAAAGTTTTATTGGTAGGATAAATTTTATGAGGAGGTTCATTCCCAATTTAGCTAACATGGTGAAACCTGTTACAACTATGCTCAAGAAGAACATGGTATTTTAATGCAACAAGGAATGGAAAGTAAGCTTTGAAGAGATCAAGGTAGCCATAGCTTCAACCCTACTCTCATCAATCCAAATTTTGAAAAGGATTTTATTCTTTATACCTTAGGTGGTGAGTCAAGCATCTCTATTGTCTTGACTCAATCAAATGACAAGAATGAAGAAAAACCCATAGCCTTCTTTAGTGAAGGGCTTAAGGAGTATGAAGATAAGTAGAATTATGTGGAGAGGCAAGCTCTTGCAGTCATAAGATATTTGAAGAAGTTTAGGAACCTTCTATCACAAAAAAAGATACACTTGCTAGTGCCTAATGCAAGTGTTAAGGATTTACTCTTGAGGAAGGATATTAATGACATAGGAGTAGGTTGGGTCACTAAGGTGATGGAGTATGATGTGAATATTTAGATTACCAAGTTGGTAAGAGGGAAATGATTGTGCAAGTAGATGGTCTTATCTCATGAATCAGATGAAGAAGTTGCTATGGTATTGACATAACAACAAGAAGTAGGAAATGAAAATCCATAGAATTCGATAGATGACATGATGACTTTCTTGTTAGGCAATGGATATCCTCAAGGATTGGATAGGTATAAAAGGAGATAGTTCAAATTAAATTCCATTCCTTATACCATAGTTGATGGTATCCTATTTAGAAAAGACTTTAATAGAGCTTTGTTAAGGTGCATTGATGTAGATCAAGTAGAGAGAATGATTAAGGAGCTTCATGATGGTCCTGATGGTGGCCACTTTTCAACAAGAACAACTGCCATGAAGATAATGAGGGAAAGATATTACTTGCCATCCTTATTCCATGATTTCCATAGGTATGCTAAAAAATTTGAAAAATGTGCTTTCTTTTTAGGCAAGAAGAGGCTTGTAACCCTCCCACTTCATCCTATCCAAGTTGATCAAATTTTTTCTCAATGGGGATTAAATTTTAGAGGCCCTATTAATCCTCCTTCTAGCTCTAGTCATAAATGGGTATTGGCTACTATAGATTACTTCACTAGATGGATGGAGGTAGTTGCATTGAAGGATGCCGCTAAGAATTCAGTGGTTGAGTTCTTGGATGGAATTGTTACCAGGTTTGGTGCTCCTTCAACCATTACATTTGATAATGCTAAGTCTTTTATTGGGGCCCATATTTGTTATTGGTTAGTTGACCATGGTATCTACTTGAGAACTTCTTTCAATTACTATCCCCAAGGTAATGGCTTGGCTAAGTCCTCCAATAAGAATTTGATTAGAATCATTAAGAGAACAATTGAAGATGATTAAAGGTGAATTGAGAACTACCCTTTGGGCTGATAGAATAACACCTAAAAGAGCTATTGAAAACTCACCTTTCATGTTGATGTATGGTAGGGAAACAAGGCTTCCTATCTCATTGGAGTTTTCATCCCTAGAATTAACCCATCAGTTGGAGTTGATTGAAAATGATGCTCTATCTATAAGAATTGTATAACTAATGGAGCTAGAGGAGAAGAGAAAGAAGGCCATACAAACATTGGAAGCACACCAAAATCAAGTCAAGAAAAGATTTGACAAGAAGGCTAAGTTGATAATTTTCAAGGATGGTGATCTTGTGTTAAAGTGGGATGTAGACAGAGTAAAACTAGGGAGGCACTCAAAATTTGATGCACTATGGAGTGGTCCCTATGTGATTATAAGTTGCAAATAGGCTAATGATTTTAAGTTAAGCAAGCCCAATGGTAAAATATTTCTTATTCTACTCAATGGAATACATCTAAATCCTTGTTTATGATAAGAATGATATTCTTGTATATAGTTAGTGTTAGTTGCTTTTTGTTCTTTCCTATTTTCCAAAAGTGCACAAGCGCATGATGTTTTTTTTGTAGAGGATGCATAGAGTTTTGGCCCTATTTTCTAGTTGCAAAAGGTAATTTTATGGTTTTACATGGTAGATCTTCATGATTTCTACAAATCTATTTCCCAATGGATGCTTCAAGTCATTGGTCATATGCATAGCAGGCTTGCATCCCTCCTAAGTTGCCAGAATTGTTGGCCATATTTCCCCCCCACAAAATATTCAAATTCAAATGATAAGTCCACCCAACAGTCAATTCCATATTTAAATTTTCAAATCCAAATGGAAAATATGAAATAAGATTTTATTATATTTCTTTATTTTCCTAAGTTTATCTTTTTGGCCCCTGTAACTTTCTCCACTATTAGATCTTCCAGGATCGACAAACATTGCTTTGTCACTTTGTAGAAAAGCACGAACCTTATTTCATGAGACAAAGTGATAGTGTACCATGTATCTAGGTGGGCCCTTGTTATCTTTGGTCAAGTGTAGTAAATGGTGAGCTTTTCATCCACTATCAAATTTAAGGTAGATATATGAGCTATCGCTATGTTGTTTTGCAAAAAAAATGAGGATTTTATTTCATGTTACATAGCAACGATGTGACACGTGGATTATGGGTCCTATTTTATCTTGTGGGCTGCATGTGAGGTGGAAAAGGTGTCAGGTGAGTTGGCAGAGGGTTGTGTCCTCAATAGTCAAAGCACTAACAAGTTTGATGTATTTTAAGAACCATCAAATGGAAATAGATCCATGGTTTGTCGCTTTGTCACTTTGTGAAGATACACGGATTTTGATTCATGTGACAAAGAGAGAGATTGACGTGTGTCCAAGGTGGGCCTTCCTTCTTGCAGTTGGTGGATTTGTTAGAATAGGGTTGAGTTGGTAGGTTTTCATTTGCTCATTTCTCATGGGCCAGTGTTTTCTTTGCATCTTCTATTCACTGTTAGATCTTGCAACATCTATGATTGTCACTTTATCACTTTCCAAAGATGAAAGGTAGTTAATTCATGTGACAAAGTGATGAGTTGACACATGGCCATGTGGGGTCAATTTTTCCAAGGGATGCCAAGTGATGTTGAGGTGGACAAGGTGTTAGGTGAGCTATCATGGGGCCATGTTTCTATTGGTTGATGCACTGATAGGTTTGGTGTATCTTTGGAACCATCAGATGAATTAACATTGAGGATTGTTGCTTTGTCACTATGTAGAGTTTCTTAATATTTATTTCTTACAACATAGTGACAAGATGATGTGTCCTTGTAGGCCCAGGTGGAGACTAAACTATTAAATTTTGGTGGTTAAGTTGGCAGTTTCATGAGACAGTTGTGGTTAAAGTTTTAAAAGGTGGCGAAAGTTAGATGATATAGTGGTCAACTCATGAAGACCTTGTGAGATGGAGAAAAGATAAAAGATGAAAGGTCCATGTGGTAGATTATGAGGCTTGACCAAGTTGACCTACTAACTTATCTAATTTTTCAAGCCAAGAAAGGAAGAAGTTGGTTTTCCTACATGATCTGATCTTCGTGATCGAATTCAACCAACCTTGAATGAATGCAGGGGTAGAAATGACACAAAGGATATCTCCATCATCTGGGTTATTCATTTTCCTAGTTATGCATTAAATGACATCATTTCTATCATTTTAGAGGTTTCTTCCAATCAGGGTTTGATGATTTTCATGCCTCTACAAGTGTACCGAATCATATCTTTTATTTAGGTTGCCTTGATTTTTCTTTGAGCACTTAATTGCAGTAGTTGTAGAGTAACTTTTAGTCAAAAATATCTCAGTTATGCTTGAACTATAAAATAAAAGTTGTAATTCTTTTGTAGGGGTTGACTCCTCTTTTTTTCTCTAATATTGCTCTACAAGTTCACCATAAATCCCCTTTTCTCTAGAGCTAATGACATCCTGCCTTATCTCTTTTAGCCATTGATGATTGTGCAAGATCTATTTTCTCCTCTTCAATATTTTGTGGGTATCTAAAATTTGCATGATTGTATCTCTTTTGACTTATGAATGATATATAAGTGAACTCTCTTCTTCCTTGTATTATTCATTTTGGTTGTTTGATTTGCATGTGATTGTTGGATTTAAACAAGTTTGAATCTGCATATCTTTGATGTCATTATAGTTTAGATGTGCATGCATGGGTAGAGATTGGTTTGAATACTTTATTTTGGTGCATCACTTCCTTAGAATAGACTAGGTAGTTTTCTTTCGTGCATTCCTTCTCCCTTTTCCTACTCCAATTGTAGTTAGGTGCATCTTGATAGCAAAGGATGTTGATCAACCTCATAGTTGAAGTTGTACAACTTGGAGGCTATTTCCATGTTTCACAAGGTTTTCCTTAGGTAAAAAATTTGGACAAGGGTGCAAGATTTTGTGACAATATGTCCTTGCACTACTTGATGTTGTCATTGTCTTAGAAGTTGATTTTTTCCTTTAGAAGTGAACATTATGTTGGGATCCTTGTTTTGATACATTTGGGGGTTTGATGCTTCACCTTGGGAGATCATATTGATTTAGCAATGGGAATGTGTGAGATGTTGATAGGACTCTTCCTTTGTGTATCAATAGGCATTTTTCACAATAAGTGTTGATGTTTCACATTGTGTACTAATAGCGAGATCCATATCATTTGATGTCATAATAGTTGGTAGAGTTAGGAGCAAGGGTGCACTTTGTTGCTTTTCCTCCAAAGGAGGTATATTTAGCATCCCCATGGTGCAAGTCCTCTTAGGCACTTAGGCATAAAGTACATTGTTGTATGTTTGGAGGATTGAAGGTACTTGTGTTAGGTTTGCTAAATTCAAAGGAGTGGGTTTGTTCATCCTCAAGTGTTGTAGGTACACTTCCACATCTAGGTGGTATATGTATGAATATGGGTTCAAAATTAGGACTCTATTGAACCATTCCATGTGTAGGAGAAGTGTTAAGAGGAAACTTCATGGTAGACATGTTGTTAAGGGTTGGTTGAGTTGTGTATTGAGAGTTATTGTTCAATGGATAAATGCTTAGTGGGTCCAGAAGTAAGGGTTGAGAGGATTTAGTTTGATCCATGTCAAGTGTTTGTTGAGGTTTCTTTTTCTTGGATGAGATTTGGGTTGTGTTTTGTACTTTGGAAAACAAGGGTTCATATAGGTCTTCTAGTCTCTGAGTTGATTATGTCCTTGTGAGTGTTGGCATGATACCTAAGGATGCAGATGCAATTAGGAAAGCTCAAAATAGACTCTCTCCCTCCCAAGTGTGTACCTAAACTACCAACTATGCTTTGGAAATACCAAGTGGGCCCTAGGTGTGCACTTTGTATCCAAAAGGGTGCAATTGGCAAATGAGGTGTTTGAGTCACAAATATGTAGAGTATGGATGATCTAAGTGTTTTTAGGTGTTTTCTAGGATTTGGGGATGTACTAAAAGGTCTGAGAATGCAATTTAGGGTTTTGGAACCTAAGGTGAACTTCCCAATTACCAAGTGCACTCTAAAACTACCAATTGTACACTGAAACTACCAATTGCACATCTTAGGTGTGTAGTTGGTAAAATAGGGGTGCAAATGGTAAAATAGGCTGAAACTTGATAATTTGGAAGTGGGTATGTAATATATGAACATTTTTTGAATTTTTAAGGGTTTAGGTGTATTATGAAACCTAAGGAAGTAAAAAATGACCTAGTGTTATGATATGTAAGATGTAAATGACCTAAGGGAATGATGCACAAATGCACATGTGAGTGACATTTTGGACTTTTACTAGGGGGGATGAATATGATTCTAAGGTATGGAAAATGTAGATTGTGTTGGACTTTAGACTTGGAAATGATGTAAAAGGTTGTATGCAACCTGGATTATGCAAAGGGAGGTATTCTAGGGTTTATAATGAAGTTTAGGACATGCAAAATAGGGACGTGAAATCAAGAAAAGTGCTAGGTTTGACAAATGATTTGGACAAGTTGATGAGGTTTTGATATTTGGAGGAGATGCTAGGGTTTTAGACTATGCAAGGTGGAGTGATTATTCAACTAGGTTTAAGAAAAATGATGTTTAGGGAGACTAAGGATATTATAATGTTATGAAAAGCTGTATGTAAGGTTTTTAACTTAAGGAAAAATCTTTGGAAAGTATTAATCTAAGAGTTTAACCTTATGTAGATGGACTTTAGATGTTGACCAAAAGAGACCAAAATTGAAAAGATCAAGTTGATAAAAATGACAACGTCAAATCTATCAAGACATAGATAGAGTTTGACCCAAGAAAATGACAAAAAAGATGACAAAAAGACTATGGTCAAGATCCATCATCCATCAACATAAGGAGATACTCTAGGACTCATACTTTTTTTTGATCTTTGACTAAGTTAAAAGGGTTTTGGGATCAAAATGAGAGGCATGTGAATTGAATATTCAAGATGAAAGGATCCTAGGATGCAAAATGGTGTTCAAGGTTATGATCAGAGTGAGAACCTATACAAGCATTTGGAGGAAATTCTAGGGCCTCAAAATGTAGTTTCGAACCCAAAATTAGTTGTTCTAGCAACCAAGTGCACTCTAAAAGAACCAAGTACACTTTGCTAGGGTGAATTTAAGGCCATCTTGAGTGCAGTTGGTAGTTTCATAGTGAAGTTGGGAAGCTAGGTTGAAAGTTTGCTGATCTTGGACTAGGTGATTATCAGACTATTATGCCAGAGAGCTAGTTGACTAAGGATGATGTTATGATCAGAATTTAGATGTAGAATGAGGGTTAGGGCATGATAAATGAATCCTAAGATGTGAAAAATTAGGGTTAGGACATGCAAAATGAAGTTCAGGACATGATCAGAATGAGGACCTATCTAGGAATCTAGTGGCAATCCTAGGGTCCAAAATGCTATTTAGAAGTCCTAATTGGTGATTCTAGAAACCAAGTGCAATTAAGGAAGCACCAAGTGTGCTAATAAAGAGACAAATATGTATAGGGTGCAATTGGGGCTAGTTAGAGTGCAGTTGGTAAAGTGAGCTAAAACTTGGGTGATTATGGACTTGGTGACTTCCAAACTATCGTTCTAGAGAGCTAGTTGATAGGGGATAGTTATATGATTGGAATGGGGATGAAAAAAGGGGATTAGGACATGAGAAATGAGGACTAATATGTGAAAAATTAGGATTGGGGTATGCAAGAATAAAAATGGCGGGATGCAAGATGAAGATTGAGGGCTGAAATGTAAAGACTAGGAGATGCAAAATGAAGCCTAAGGGATGTAATATTAAAGATAAGGGATTCTATATGAGGAATAAAAAGGTGAAATATGAGTACAAAAGGATGCAAATATGAGGCTCAAAAGATGACAAATACAAGGGTATGTTATGCAAGGATGAAGCCTAAATCATGCCAAGGACTCTTAAGGTTATCAGTCTGCATGATTTCAAAGTCTCAAGTGTTTGAAAAAAGGTTTGTAATGTTTTGAAAAGATTTTTAATGTTTAAATAATGTTTGATAGTATCTAAGGTTAAAATGTGTTTGGTGTGAGTTTTCAAATTTGGCTTTATCTTGATTAATGTTATTCACACACACAAGACACAATCAACAAGAATAGTCGTTGCTAAAATTAAAATACACATCACAACCTAGGATTTAAGACTATATCCATTGAATTCCAAATTGAATTAAAGTTAAATAACACTTATCCATAGTAGAAAACCTAGGATCTTGGCACCATAGACTCCCCCTTACAATGCACTCACTTCTCGGGGCTACCAAGATCAAATTACTAAGGGTCATCACTTCCCAAGGGATTGTTGCCTCTACTAAGAACCACAAAAATGTGGGATGTCTTCATGGTCATGGGTGACCCCTTGATCTAGTGGATAGAAAGGAATTTTTCCACTAAGACAAGGTGTTTAGTTTGGGCACTTCACTTGTCAAGTGAATGATAAACTTCCTCAGAAGGTCTCCCATCCCAGAGAACTATGGTTTGACACACCACAAGGGTAATGAAGGAGAGAAATCACACAATAATACCTCCGACATGAAATTAACCATATTGAGTCTATTATAGTTGTTGGAGTGTAGACTTGGCTTTGTTTCAATATTGTTTCGAGGTTGACCCTTGGTACTCACCAAGTGGCGAGTCTTGGTTCCAAGGCATGCCTCTCTAAAGAAATTGCATGGATTTATCTTGCACCAAATATCCACAAATGATGAGGGGAGAGGATATGTCCATGCAACTCTTAGGGTTATAAACAATGAAAAGATTCCAAACAAAAAAGAAAGTTCATTTTATATCATTTTATAGTACCAAACTAAGTTTTAGCTAATCTAAGAAAACCACACACATAGTTTGAACAAGCACATAGGTCTTTGTCAATGTCTTGCATTAAACAATTAGTAGTTCTCAATGTATAAGTCTTCTCCCAATAAATGACACATGTCAGAAATAGATCATTAGTAAAAAAAAAACCTCTATGCTAGGTCCTAGAATAAAAGTGAAATTCTAGATGCAAATTTTGAATGAAACATGACTTTCTATGAACCAACTATTCCCTAATAGTGCAGATTGTACCCCAGAAGGAAAGAAACACTTAGGAGGTTCCCAAGTGCACTTAGAAAGTGCCAACTATGATCATGGTGTAGTTGGGGCTAGTTAGAGCATAGTTGGTAGTTGCATAGTGCATTTGGGAATCAAGGAAAAAACTAGGGTAAAATGGGGTCAGAATGGCACCCACAACTTGCAAAATTGAAAACCAGACTCCCAAGTTCAGTTTGACAGTGCCAAGTGCACCCCTAGTGCACTTGAGACCCAAAAGGGAACAAGTGGTAGTTTTTGAGTGCAGATGGTTAGGTGGGAAGATTACACAGAGACTATAGTGATTCCTAAGCTCCCAAGACAACTTCCTAAGGCCCCTAAGTGTGCCTTGATAGAGCCAAGTGCACAACTAAGACACAGAACTATAGAAATACATAAATGAAAGCCAAAAATTGTAACTAGGCCTCCTAATTAGACTAGGTGTGATAAGAAAGAGAATACAAGCATTAGACTCCTTCAAATGAGCTCCTTCCTTGCACCTACAAGCACAAAACAAAGAAACCCAAGTTAGTAAGTATGATCTTCACGTTGGGTTCACCAATTGTATGACTAGAAAATGGGTTAGAATCTAGCATAACATGACCAAAAAAAAAAAATGAACAAAAATACACTCAACCCTTCTAATATACCATGAAAATCAATCAAAGCAAAAGGAAGCAAACATAAGCAAAACCCCCTCTTTAACTGTCGCTACAATGTCCTTCTTTATTGTCTATTTGATGTAGCTCTAATTTCCTATAGTTCACACAATTGAAAGAAAAAGACTATGTTGGGATGATGCTATTGAGAGTACTAGAAGTCTAGTTCAAGCCTAATAGGTTCTAAGAGATGTTCTAAGGATGTTGTTCTTAAGGATATAAAATGATAGCAAGATAGCTCAATTTATAGCCAACATGCAAGAGGTGAGACATGAATGAGGAGATGGACACTTGGTATGATATTCCTTAGGATATCTATGATAAATATGATAGGTTATGCCAAATGTAGGATTCTATGACGCATCAAAGTTAACATGGTTAAAAGTGGAGGAGAATCTATGATGTGCATATGACACCTCAAAGCCACTTGCAGACAATAATAGCATAAGGAATAAAATCTATCTAATAAAACACATATTAGCCAAGTGTAAAGGGAGGATCTATGATGTAAGATGTCCATGTGTCAAGATTAGGCAAAATATTTGAATTAAAAATTCATAATTCTACACAAAAGGGAATTAGTAAAATGGAAATTAGAAGTAGAAAATAGGACTTAGGAAATTGATAATTCCCATAGTTTGCAAAGGATGAATCAATTAATTAATAAATATTAATTAATTGAGAATGTTTGGTTACTGAGAATAATTAGTAATGTGGTATGAAAATGATTGAATTGAAATAGGAATAGATTATGGGTTATCTAATTATGTAGGGTAAATTAGTAAATGATTGGCCAATTTGATGAATTAGATGTGAGATTATACCTTTGATGAAATGTGATGATTATGTAGATCAATTAGGATGATAATAGGTAGATCAAAGCCATGATCAAATTGATTGAGTGGTTAAGATTGATAACATGCCAAAGACACATGACATGGATTAGGAACATATAAATTTTAATGAACACTTTAAAAGCCATGGGACCGAAATTGATTGATATCTTGATTGATCATAATAACATCAATAGACATTGTCAATTTTATTCAATTGATTAGATGATATGACACTAAGGGAATCAACAATGTCAATGATTGGATGATATAGATGATAGATTTGACCTACCATTGAGGGACATGATAGTTCTAAGGTTAGATTTGATAGGTTTGATAGGTTGATAAGGCCCTAAGGGATACAAAAATACCTAGAGTTGGATAAATGATGATTGATTTAAGATATTTGACATGTTTCAAGTTGTTTGAGGTTGATTTGGGATGATTTTGGGTTGATAAAAAAGAATTCCAATGATGTTGAAATGATTTTGGGTTGATTGGATGAGATTTTGATGATGGTGCAATGATTTGGAGTCGATTCAATAAAGTTTGGATAAAAAAAGAACCAACTCTAAAATGATCTGTGAGTGATGTGAAAGGAGATACTAATGATGAAGGATATTGTCAAAATATGCTCCAACGATAATCATTTGGCCAAAAGCTTCGAATTAGTGAAATGAGAAAATAGGATGTTTTAGTATGAAAATATGATTAAATAGTAGACACAAACCATTTTTGAGCATCTACAATGGGATCCAATTTCTTTCAAGGGGGTATGAATAACAATTAAAATCCAAGAGAGCTCCAATAGAGTTGGCACAAATGATAATGTAAACTATCAAGAA
Source organism: Cupressus sempervirens (assembly GCA_028749045.1). Lineage (NCBI taxonomy): Eukaryota > Viridiplantae > Streptophyta > Pinopsida > Cupressales > Cupressaceae > Cupressus > Cupressus sempervirens. Next base: position 444,049,342 of record CM053787.1, read on the forward strand.
TCCTTGTTTTAATTTTAAATTTCTATTTTATACTAGGGATTTGGGTTCAAAACTCTTTTTGGTCACTTAATTGAGTTTCCAAAAACATGGTGTTAAAGGATTTAAACTAAAGATTTCGGATATATTTCCAACAATGTAAGTAGTTCTAAATATGGTGCACCGAGTTTTCAATAGTTTTCACACTATTGTAAGTAGTCTAATTGTTATGAATACTTTTGAAACTATTCATTTTGAATTATAAGGGTTTTGGATATCATCAAGATCTCTTGTAAATTGTATAAGTTTCTTTTCAAAATGAAACAAACTAATTTTGAACTATATACATCTTTTTTCAATTTTCTATTTTTGTTGAAACAAATAAATAATATCACAAGTTATACACCAAGTATTTTTATTGTACTATTGTAAAAAGTTACCACTCATCATTATATACCATGTTAGGACCTATTATACCCCATTTTGGTTATTTTTATGTTCGAATGCTCATTATGCTTGATCTTGGAAACATTTTCTTCTCCCCTTGCATATTGTCAACTATCCCAATACCTTACAAAAATTGTCTCATTCTTTAGGGTACAAAATGTGAATTTTTTTAATCCTTGGAAGAGGATTCCAATGGTGCAATTTCCTTGACAAAAAGGTCCCCTGGACTTGTATATAAATGTATTAGTAAGAGATTTAATTATGTGGTTGGAATAGATTATTGAATCATAAAATAATGGATTGATTATAAAAAATCCCTAGTTATCCTTCTTTTGAAAATTTGGAAGATCCATTATCAAGTTCACGAATTTACTATCAACATTGTCAAGAAATTAGGATCAATTGGATTCGAGATTTGAAAGAAAGCATCCTAGATCATTCAACTCAAATAAAATATTCTCTAATTTAGCAAGTTCTCTTTCATGATGGCTAAGTAGAGGAATTATCAATCAATAAAGAAGAGCATTCCTCCATTTACATTATATCTTCTTCATTACAAGAAATTGTTAACCACATATACATTCATGATCTAGGAGTGACATTTATAGATCTATGCATTTATGAGGGCATCCTTGATATTGCATTACATTCTAAGGTTGACTCCTTAATTTTGAGCACATTCAATAATCTTGATGGGGATAAGAGATTCTTACATCTATCCATGAGGGTTAATGCAAGGCAAATCTAACATTAATGTTAAACTGACCAATCTCATTGGCATAATGAAGGGAAACTAGTGATGTAAATAATTTACACACCAAAAGTGTTATCATTGATTAGAAAATGATCAAGAAGAGAATTCCATCTCATGAGTACTGATAGACATATTCACTGGTGTGCATAGAAGATAAAGAAAAGAAGAATATTTTTATAGTCAGCACAAAGAGTCATCACTAGACATTGCAAAGAAGACACGGAAAACATTCAAATTAGAGTTAGTATTTTGACATGAAAAGTAGAATGTGGAAAGGACAGATGAATTGAGGCTAAACCCATAATAGACTGGCAGTGCTACCAATCTAGACCTTATGACATAAGTATCATAGGTTGTTCATATACCACTCAACAATGTGAATTAAATTTTTAAACTCACTAGTTTGAGAAGGATAATCTTCTAGGGTTTTGAAACCTAGGAGAAAAAGGGTACTTCCCACATATAAAATATGTATGGTTTAGAAGAATAGCTAATGTTTGCATGTGTGTATGTAAAGTAAAAGTGTGAAGTGAAGAAATAAGCATAAGATGACATGCTAAACTAGTTCAAAGGAAAAATATAATGAAGAATGAAATCTATTAAGAAGGGGATTGAGAAGGAAAGCTACATCTACCCATAGGAATAATTTGTGCACTATAAACAAGGGCAAGCAAAAAAAGATAAGAGTGATATAGAGAGTATCATATAGTTCTCCCAAGTGATAATAGGAGATCATGTTATCTTCTAAAAGTATTCACTAGAGATCTACTAAGAAAAGAGTGCTACAAATGTTATATCATATTTTATTTCTTTCTAACAATTGTAATCATTTTGTAATTTCTTAACCAAGCATGCTTAAGTAAACAACATTTGTTAAATCCTCTAACTAGGTGCTGCTTAGAAGTAGAGATAAAATCCTTTAACAAGGTAGCCTTAATAGGATAATTATAATCCTAATAGGTTGTAGAAATTATTAATTAGATGTGTTCCTAGAAGGAGAAAGCTTTATCCATTTATTGGGAAACCTTTTATCTTCTGTAAAAGGCTAGTGGGTATATTATCCCCATCATGGTTTTCATCCTCTCATTAAGGGTTTCCATGTATAAAATTTGTGTGTCCATTGATGAATTTTTTTGTGTGTGCATTTATGTATTTCTACTTTACTATGTTCATAACTATGTTAATATTCAAGTGGATATTTCTTATTCTATTTGGAATGGTTAAGAAAATAACCAGTTTTGGAGTCAGCATCGATCCACCCCCACTCTCAGTAGTAGGTGGGACCAACAACTAATATTAGGGCACAAATCCTTATAACTACAAGCCTAATAACTTGAGGGTATATCAAGTAATATTCATGAAGTACAAGAAGCTATATGAAGAGGCTCTTGACACTATTGAGGATCCAAAAGAAAAGCTAAGAAAGTCATTAACAAAGAGAAAACAAATTACAAAGAAACTCACCGAGATCCATGAGATCATTCAGAAAAAGGAGGAGAATAGAAACATAGATGAATCTAAAGAAAAAATCTCTGACCTCATGAATAACAACAAGAAATTGAGTAAGTTTATCAAAAGATTGTGAAAAGAGCTAGAAGAAGCATCATAAAGTCTAAGTCAAGCATAGAAAGAGAAAGGTGATAGTGCACAAGCACTAAAGAAAATGAAAAAAGAACTAAGTAAATCATTGGAAGCCAAGAGGTTGGATGAAGCAAATTCCAAAAAAAAGCAAGAGAAGATTCAAAATTTGACCAAAGAACTGAGGAGTACCAATGAGAGTAATGAGAAGCTGAAAAATTCAATGACAACTATGTGAAGATAGATGGGAAGCTCAAATCTCATAGGAAGACCAAAAGAACAAATGATCTTGGCTATGAAGGAGACAACAAGACTGGAAGAGGTGATCCATCTAGGAGCAAGAACCATACTAGAAAAGGACAAGGGAAAACCTTATCTAAAGGTAAGAATCTCAAGAAACCAACTTTTCATTGTTGTGGTAAAGTAGGTCAGACCTCAAATTTGTGTTGGCATAGAAAGGAATATTAATAATAGTCCTCTTCATCTAATCTACAATGTTGAGAGGAGCACCAATTGTTTTTACTGGAACCTTGGGGCTATAGGGATTGCTAACTAAAATTGAGTAGTCTGAGGTTCAGTAGACTTCTTGTTGTCCACATCCTGCTTCTGTTGGGGAGCAACATTTGGTTGTGCACTTGTAACTAGAACATGAGGAGAAGCAACACTTGAAGTTGAATCCTAATTTGATGGAGGAGGTGCAACATTCTTATTAGATCTTTTTTTATTTATGGTCTTATGATCTATAGCATCATAATTATCATGGTTAGCATGGCAATGCTCCTCTAGTTCATGGTTCAGAAAAGAAAAATCACTCTGTTGTTGTAGGTGAGAAGCATTGGTAGATTGACTGCACTATATTATTGTCCTATTGCTTGATCTTGTGTGACTAATGCTTGTGATGATTCTACCCTCTAGCACATACAATACCCATAGGAATAATTGTAAGAGGGATAGAAATATTTCTCATGAGAAAAAGTGTTTTGAGGAACTAATTCCCTTGTTGTATTTTTGCTTGTATTTGTAGGGGTATTACCAATAGGTCTATTTTGGTTGTGGGGACCATAACCTTGACCTTGATTTGGTGGTCTATATATGGGGTTTTGGTAATGAGGCTAAAAAGGCCTATTGTTTTGAGCTTATTGTCTTTCCAAGGTCACCACTTTATTGCTCATTTTATGTAACACTAAGAAGTTATCCTCTGGTTTCTTTTCCTCATCCGATAATTTCTTGTCTATATTTTGCATCAGGGCCTATAACATGTCCTTCAACTCTCCTAACTCTTTGGAGGAAGTAGAGGCTATTGGAGTTATAACAAGAGGCTGACTAATGGATGTGGTAGGAATAAGGGCTATTGTAGGCTGATGAGTGGGTATGTTTGGAAAGAAAGGCATTGGAGCCATTGGAGCTAACTTCCCTCCCTAAATCAAGATATTTTTTGCTCTTATGGTAATCTCATATGTAGCTGGTAAGGTGTCCCCTTCCATGGTTTGTACAATGGTAGTGATATCACTATTAAAGGCTCTAAGGTAATGCAAGAAGGCATTATGAGGAGTAGGCTTTACTGTAGAAAGTATTCTGTCCCATGTTTTTTGGAATCTATGATTGAAGTTTGTCATATATTCATGGGGTCCTGTCTTAATGGTAGTTAGATGTTCTAAAATGATAGGTGATCACTTTTATCCTCAAAATGTTTGCATAATCTTTCTCCTAACTCATCCCATTTATTAATAGAGTTATGCACGGAAGTCCTCTATACCATTGTAAAGATTTTCCTTTTAAAGATGAAGCCAAGAGTCTTAAAAAAACATCATCCTCTATAATACCATGTATATTATAGATATTTGAGACTTATTAAATTTTTTCTATAGGAGAAATGGAGGTTTCACTAGTAAGATTAGGCAGGCTTTTAAGAATAGCTATTGGGATATCATGTCTTTGGGATAGAACAAGAGGACTCCCACCATTGAAGGGGGAAAAAACCTAATTTCTAGGCTAGGCCATGTGGAATAACGGTCTAATTAAATGAAAAGATGGTACCCTAGCTTGTGACCTATCAATAGGAGGAGTAGAAAGAGATCTTGCAAGTGTATGTGCTACTCCTGAACTTCTAACTGGTGATAGAGAGAGTCTACTTCTTCTTCTTTTAGGATTTGAAAATGAAAATTTAGTCTATTGAAAAGTACCTTAGAAGATGTCCTTGTTTGAGATTTGGGCACGAATCATAGCAATTCTAGTCTAGAAACCAAGATGTAGAGATGGAGTTGCCAAGTGCTTGGATATGAGCCTCTTGAAAACCTAGAATGCTAAGAGCAACACTATCACTTGAATATAAATTGAAGTCCTTTTATTTGACACTAGTGAACTAGTAGACTTAATAAATGCTTCAATGTTTGTTCCACTAGGTGTGCAAAAAATTGTTGGCATCAAAGTTTGCACCCCTACTTAAAGTTTTTCCCTAAAGGCAACCTTGTGTAACATGGAAACAATCTCAAAAGTGTGGGACTTTGTAATTAGAGATTGAGTCTCCAGAGAAGACTGACTTCCTTACTATTAAGGTGCAACTAACTACTTCTTGAGAGGAAAAGGGAGGAGATACATGAAAATCAAACTACCTAATCTAATCTAGAGGGGGCGATACACCAAATTTTATTTTTTATCTACTTCCTTCTGATAACTAAACTAAATCCAATGTATTTCACAAGGCATACCATTATCTATATTCTTTCAATCTTATTACCATAGAAAATTCAAGATGATAACATAATCACATAAAGAATAGAATAGATTCACTTAATAGATTATTTAATCAAGACATACATAATCATATGGTATTGAAATTTCTAGAATACATTCAAAAAGATGAGGTATAACTAGATGACACAAATCTAACTAACTAAGAATGGATGTAGTAGCAGTGCTTTCTATTGAATAAGAGGCAAGCACTTATATAGAATATTTGTGAAAGCCCAGAAAAGAGAGAGATCAATTCGATATCTGAGATAAAAGATGATCCAAAAGCTCCTTGAAAAGACAACCAAACTTTACTTTACAGGGTGCAGGCATAATCTAGATGTTTACATTCTAAACTCAATTGTAGAATTCAAGTTACAAAAAAGAAATAACTATTGATTAGAGAAGATCATGATTAGATGCATGTTCTGGTAGAGAGAAAAATCTAATCCTTTCTTGTGAATCAAGCTCTAAATAGACATAAAACAAAGGCCATAACTACTCTAACTAGTAGATAGATTGATCATGGTGGCAAAAGGATAAATACTGCATTTAATAAGCATGGAGAACACCAAAAGATGGTTGCAAATGATCAAGAAATCTATTTTTTTTTATATTAAAGTGCTGCTAGTTTCATATCCATAATAGTTCCAAATCAATAATTTCATCAGGACAAATGTAGTCAACCATTTAAATCTGCCACATGGCCCTATAACCCTTTAAGCCATTTGCCAGATCATCTCTTAGCATTGAAAAGTCTCTTCAAAAAAACATTGAGCACACTTGTGAGCTATAGATCCCATTTTCCTTTATGAAGAATGAATGGGGATCTTGTAATCCATCATTACATCTCATGCAAATTTGTTCCACTTAAGTTCCCTAGGACACGTGTTGACATGTCATTATATCATTAGAATTACAGATCAAGCAAATCTCACTATTGACGTAATGAAAACCATTGATCCTACCTACATCTGATGATCAAGAATAAGACTTCAGCCTTACTTGAAAGTGGGCCATCTGTTGTATGTGTCACTATATCATTATGTTACCATAGATAACCACCTTGCATTTTGGGCTAGAGACATAGTGAAAACCCTTTGATCAATTTTAATTTGATGCTAGGAGAAAAGATTGTATTACAGAAAGGTGATGGGCCCAAAAAGACATGTGTCCTCCTATCATTATGTTGCTATGAGTATTCCTCATTCAACTTCTATTAGCAACATAACTATGAACACTAATTCTCTAAGATCTGATGGTGGAGATGAGATATAATGAAGCTTCATTATAGATGAGTCCCATAGACAAGTGTTACTCCATTATTATGTCACATGGATTAAAATTCCTTCATCTTTCTATATAAATATAATGATAACCCTAGATCCTCCCAAGATCTAATGACAAAGATCGACTACAGGCCTTTGAGAAAATTATTCCTTTGAAGTTAAGGAAAGATATGTGATAACACATGATTTAATTTTGTGAAAGAAGGTGCCGCTGGGAAACACTTAAAGTGAATGAACCTGATAAGGGTACTCAACATAAGTGATGCATGGGTGATCCAACCCTTCAAAAAAGGTAACATAAAATTATATCATTGAAAGGAGGAACTAGGGTTTAGCTAGGGTTTGGCACACTGTGCAATCTTGAAGCCATGAATAAATATCTCTAATCAAGTTTTGATGATGGAAACAAGAAAAATAAAAAAAGTGTGGGTAAAATGGTTAATAGTAACAATTGAGAAGGATGGGAAAAAAGACCACATAGGTTAGGAATCCAACCTTGCACCTATGTCACATATGCAAGGTGAATTTGAGACGAAAGAGAAGGAGAAGAATAGGACTGAAGAGATTAATTAAGGTTGATATATGTTTTAATTGGATAACTAATTCACCCCCCAGTTATTTTGGTGGACTATTATTTCTAACAATTAGTATCATATCATCAAATCCTTGAAGATAAATTTTAACAACTTTGGGAGATCCATGGAAAACGTATTTAGAACAGATAGTTTGAAGTTTGATGGAACAAATTATGACACTTGGAAGGAAAAGGTGAAGAAACATCTGCTGTGTATGGGTCTAGGATATTAGATTTTGACAAAATTAGAAAATACGATTATTGCTGAAAGTGCATTAGAAACTTGTACCGGGGATGAGAGAGAACTTTTCATGTGTGACATGAGAGCTAGAGAAGCACTATTATTTGGTCTTCCTAAAATTGAGTTTAACCAGGTAAAATCACTCGATACTTATCATAAGATTTGAAAAGATTTGAAAATTAGTTTTGAAGGTGATGAACACTCTAAGAAATTGAGGTTACAAAGTTGGATTTGTGCATTTCAAGATGCTAAAATATTGATGGAAGATGAATCTATAAGAACATATATAGGAAAAATATCAGAAATTACTATAGGTATCAAATCTCAAGGAGGAACCAAGGAGGAGGATGAGGTGATCTAGAAGATATTGAAGAGCTTAACACCACCATTTAAGAAGGTAGTCCAAATGATATAGTTGTTGATCTCTTGTACCAAAGATTTTAACAAGGAAACACTACTTGGGAGACTTGAAGTAGTTGAGAATGAGCTTAGATAGTCTAGAGAATTGTCTAGAATAGAGACAAATTTCAGTGCCTTGAATATTCAACCTGATCTATCAAGGAGCACAAGTGCTAGAGGAGATTTTCTAGCAGCAACAGATTGGATGAGGACAAAATGATAAAAGGAGTAGCCCTTCTTGTAAGAAGAGAAAAAAATGGTAAAAAAAATTTAAATGTTGGATTTGTAATGAATTTGGTCATTATGCATCTAAGTGTCCTAAAGGAGAGAAAAAGTATAAAGGAAAGTTCAAACCTAGAAGAGATAGAGATTGCTTGTATGCCACTAAATACGATGATTTTGATGATCAAGAAGTAAGTTCTAGTGATGATGAAATAATATTTGTATCTATTAAAGAAGAAAGTCAAGAGAAAATGACTTTGGTATCATAGGTTGAGAAGAAATCTAATTGGATAATTGATAGTGGTTGTTCAAATTATATGACTGGTGATATGAACAAGTTTATTGACTTCAAAATTTATGATGGAGGCATTGTTAGAGTTGGAAATAATGCAACTTGCTATTTTAAAGGTATTGGATCTATAACTCTTAATGGTAATACTAACACTAAGGATGTATATTTTTTTGATGATTTGAAACACAATATTTTGAGTGTTGGACAACTAGTGGATAAAGGTTATTGGTTACAGTTTACAGAGAAGACATGCATGATCAAAGACAAAGATGGAAAGGTAATTAGAATAGGAACTATATCTATAGGTAATGTATTTTAGTTGAATCCCACTAAAATGACATGTTTGGTTGCAAAAGTAGATGGAAATTGTTTATGGCATAAGAGATTTTTCCATATAAACTTTGATAGTATTATGAAAACTAGTAGTATGTTTGTAGTTAGAGATTTACCTAAGATTGTAAAGCCTACTAACACAATTTGCAAGGAGTGTCTGTTGGAAAAGCATAATAGAGGTTCTTTTCCAACCAATAAGTTTACTATTACAAAAAAGTTGGAGATTGTACACATAGATCTTAGTGGTCCTACAAATACTAAAGGATTCTATGGTGAAAGATATTTCATGATTATTGTTGATGACTTTTCTAGAATGATGTGGGTTTCATTTCTTAAAGAAAAATTTGAGGCATTTGACAAATTCAAGATATTCAAGAATAGAGTTGAGAATGAATTAGGTATAAAGATTAAATGTTTAAGATCAAATAGAGGAGTGGAGTTTACTTCAAATGAGTTTAATATATTTTGTGAAGCTAATGGAATCAAAAGAAAATTTCTAGCTCCCAAAACCCTTGAATAAAATGGCATTACAGAAAGAAGAAACATGTCAGTAACAAAAGCAATAAGAGCTATGTTAGATGAGAATGATGTAACCAAGATTTTTTGGAGAGAAGCTGTGAATAAAATAGTCTACACTATGAAAAAAGTGCAAGTTAGGAAATACACAAACAAGACCCCTTATGAACTATGGTTTGATCACTCACCTATAGTTAAGTATTTTAGAATTTTTGGCAGTGAATGTTATATCAAAAGAGATGATGATGTTGGTAAATTTGATACTAGAAGTGATGAAGGTATGTTTCTTGGATATTCATTGAAATGTAGAGCTTATAGATGTTATAATTTGAGAACTGAGAAATTTGTTGAGAGTGCAAATGTAAGAGTTGATGAGAAATTTAGGATACAAGAAAGAATAGTTGACTATAATTATGATGATGAGAATATTGTTACTAAACCAAGGAATGATGAAGTATTCTTTGAGACTAAAAATGATTTTCAAAATGAAGGAGAACTAAGGTAAGAACAAATTTTGGAACCTAGAACAGAGCTAAGAGTTGAGATAACAACTCCTACTTCTAGTAAGAATATGAAAACAAATCATCCACCAGAGTAGATCATCGACAAAAAAGATAAAGGTTTGATGACAAAAAGTGTAATCAATGAAGAAATATGTCTGATATCTCAAGTAGAACCAAAGAATGTAGATGGGGCATGTAAAGATGACTATTAGAAGTAAGTTATGAAAGATGAATTGGATCAAATAGTGAAGAATGAGACATGGGAATTAATCTTTAGACCAATAGACAAGAATGTGATTGGAACAAAGTGGGTATTTAGGAACAAGATGAATAAATAAGGTAAAGTTTTAAGGAATAAAGAAAGACTGGTATGTAAAGGTTACTCACAACAAGAAAGAATAGACTATGATGAAATTTATGTTCCTATGGCATGAATTAAAGTAGTAAGGTTATTCTTATCCTATGGAGTACATAAGAAATTCAAGGTATCTCAGACGGATGTCAAGTCAACATTTCTAATTGGAGAACTTGAAGAAGAGGTATATATAGAACAACCTTAAGGTTTTCCTTTAACAGATGACATGGACATGGTATGCAGATTAAAGAAAGCATTGTATGGCTAAAAGTGAGCACCTAGAACTGGGTATGGAAGGTTAGACAAGAATTTGGCCAAACTTGGATTTAACAAAGGTATGACAAACAATAATCTATATTGAAAAGAAATAGATGATGGATTGATGATTTTGGTAATATTTTTTGATGATATCATATTTGAAGGAGATGATGATGAAAGTGGCAAGTTTGTAGAAGAAATGAAGAAGGAATTTGAAATGAGTATGATAGGAGAGATCAAATACTTCCTAGGATTACAAATTGTGCAGGATAAAGAAGGAATCTTTGTTTCTCAAACTAAGTACTTGAAAGATCTACTAAAAAGGTTTGATTTGGAAACATGTAAACTAGGTGGAACAACTCTGATAATTGGATGCAAGTTATCTACAAAGGATGAGACACCTACTGTCAAGTAGATAAAGTAAATATATATGATTGGAGGGTTGCAATATCTGACTCACACAAGGCTAGATATATAAAATGCTATTGGAATTGTTGTAAGATTTCAAGCTAATCCTAGAGAAGAAAATTATGTAATAGTTAAAAGGATATTTAGATATCTGAAGGGAACTCCAAAATTTGGATTGTGGTATGACAGATCTAATGATTTCACTTTATATGGTTATACTAATGCTGATTAGGTAGGCAGCATGGATGAAAGAAAGAGCACCAGTGGTGGAGCCTTCTTTCTTTGAGGAAGATTGGTTTCTTGGTTAAGCAAGAAGCAAGATTGTATCTCAGAGAGTACAATAGAGGCATAATACTTTGTAGAAAAAAAAATTGTAATCAAATTGTTTGGATGAAGTAGATGCTAAATGATATAAGGATAGAATTTAGAGAACCTGTTGTCATACATTGTGATAACACAAGTATAGTGAATATGTCAAAGAATATAGTGTTAAATTCTAAGACTAAGCACATTTCTTTCAAGTATTAAATGTTGAGAGAGAAGGTTATAGAAAAGGAAATTAGATTGGATTATGTAAGCACCAAAGAGAAAATTGTAGATATTTTCACCAAGCCTCTTCCCAAAGACACTTTTAAGTATTTGTGAGGTATGCTAGGGGTTATGCCCCTATCAACATTAGAGTAGATGATGCAAGAGTGCATCAGTCCAATGGTATAGAGTAGTATTGTTTGTTTGGACTGAATGCTGATGCTTCCTATATGGGGGAATATCTATGATGGATAGAGTCAGCTAGGACTCTTGATAGATGTGTTTTTCAAAAATGTCTTTGGACACTTGAGAAAGTTAGAGATAATTGTTGTAGAGATAGATGGTTGCTGAAACCTTTGATATTCATGTCAATGGGGGAGAGATTACAACATGAAAAATAGGCATGAAAAAAAAAGTTTGATATAGAGTACATTGAAGATAGAGATTACAACATGAAGAATAGTTTGATAAAAAGTAAATTAAGGTATATTGATGGGGAGAATGATTGATGAAGAGGATTTGAAAAGAAAGGTTAACAATCTTTTACAGTTGGTATTCTTGGAACTAGATTCTTTTCATCTATGTTGCCATCAATGCCAAAGGGAGAGATTGTTGGAAACATGAATGCTGATGATACTTCTAAGGGGGAGTATTTTGGAAACATTATTAGATCATTATCATGATGATATGTTACATTTATGACTATGTTTATCATTGATGTCAACATAACAGTCTTTGATGGTATATGAAAAAACAACAACGTAAAGATCAAGTTAGTACAGATAGATTGTTGATTACTTTCAGTAGTGAGGTTAAAGAAAGTTACTACTAAGTGTCTAATATATGCTACTAACCTAAGAAGAATAAGATATTAAGTCTAGAAGAAGTTATGTAAGTTTTGGTGAAGACTATTTTGAGATAGAGTTTATAGAAGCATGTTCTAGTAATCTTGTTATACTCTTAGCAGAGTTGTTATTCTAATAAGAAAGGTTAAATATATATAGAAAACATGTTGGTGATGATGTGCCTAAGCTCACTCATCATAATATTACATGTACAAAAAGTTATTCAAGTTACATGTTGATTGATTATTTTTATCACTAAGTGTAATGTGTTCTTAATGAGGTCCTATAATAATTAATTCAGAAGGTGTAATAACCAACTTAGAAAATTGTTTTATGGATTTAGTATAAAGGAAGAAAATTTTCCTTTGATTAGATATGATGGTATGAACAATTGCAAGAAGCATGAAGAGCAAAATGCAAAGATAAGCATAGCTGAAAAAGGTTGGAGAGAACTTTGTTGCCAAGGTTTTATTTGATGGTCTAAAGTTTGATATTTGGATTCATAGTTTGTGACCTAGTCTACAAGGTTTGATAGTGATTGGTTTAGTTGATAGGATAGAGGAAAGAGGATAAAGAATAGTATGAACAATTATTTTACAAGGAATAGAGAGATTAGTTTGATAGTAAGTTCAGTGGTCTTGTCCCAATAGCTATTTAGATAGAGGGTCCTTCTATCTTCTACAATTCCTAATAAGGATTTAAAGTCTCCTAATAGGGACTCTTATTTACTGAATGTGTTTATAGAATCCTAACAAGGTCCATCCTCTAACAAGGAATATGTATATTAGTGTATCTTTGTTGGCATTATTCCCATCGAGGTTTTCTCATTGATCAAGGGTTTCCCTAGTTAACAAATCTGGTGTAATTGTGTATGTACATCTTGTTATGGTTGTTGTTTAATTTGATTAAATAGTTAAGATTAATTAAGGTTTATCAATTTTTTAATTGGATAATTGATTCACCCCCCTTTTAGTTATCTTGGTGGACAATTGTTTCTAAAAGGAGCATGAATCAGATTTCCAAATAGCTAGTATTGTTTGCAGAACTTGGCATATTTGATTGCCTCTTGCTCCATATTTGGCCAATAGTAACCAGCTTTGATAAGTTTATGAGCTAGTGTTAAGCCATTAGAGTGAGATCTAAAAATTCCCATGTGTATATCGATTAATGCATATTTGGACTCATTAGGTTCTAGACACCTAAGGAGTGTTCCATCGAGACCTCTCCTAAACAAGTCATCTGCAATAATAACATACTGTGAAACATTGTAGATAAGGTGAAATTTTTCATTTTGTGTTAGCTTATCCAAAATTATTTGGTCATACAAGTAAGAGAATATATGGTGGTAGCAGGATGAGTCATGTCATACAATAGAATAGATCATCCTAGATTTAGGGGAATTATAGGCAGAGTAGAATAACGTCTCCACCAAGAACTTGTGTCAAAAATTATTCTCTAGCATTTGTAACATGCAAGAAAGAGTAGCCATGACATCAACCACTTTGTTTTCTACCTGAGGAATTTGCTAAAAAGTGATATGAGTAAAGTATTTCTTCAAATCATCCACCATGTGTTTATAAGGTATCAACTTCTCATCCTTCTTCTAATACACATCATTGACCTAGTTGATTACAAGTTGTGAATCACCAAAGATATTCAATTCATCAACTCTCCACTCAACTACAATCTTCATGCCATTAATTAGGGCTTCATAGTTTGCAATGTTGTTTGTAAAGGGAAAAAAAATCTTGTATGCCTTAGGTAATGAATACTTCTGTGGTGTTATGAATAAGAGCCTAGCACTAGATCTCTATTGTGTGAATGAGCTGTCAAAGAACATCACCCAAGTTTGGTGTGTTAGCATTAGAATTGATTCATCAGGAAAGTCAATGTTTAGTGGGAGAAGAATTTGCATTGGTATGTATGCTGATTGATTAGCAATTTCCTCTCATTTGATAGCCTTTCTCTCAACATATTGAATATCAAACTCACTTAGTATCGTGACCCACTTGGCTAACCTTCCTATTAGAGCTGCGTTGTTGAGAAAGTATTTTAGTAGATCAATTTTAGCAACTAGTCATGTAGTGTGGATGAGCATGTAGTGTCTCAACTTTTGGGAAGCAAAGATGACTGCCAAGAAAGCTTTCTGAATAATGCTATAGTTCATTTCATAGGAAATCAACATGTGACTAAGATAATAGATAGCTCATTCCTTGTTATCATTATCTTCTCAAGCTAGCAAGATACCAAGAGATAACTCTATTGCTGAGATGTATAAAATGAGAGGCTTCCCATAGATAGGAGGCATCAGAATAGGTGGATTAGCAAGGTATTTCTTTATCTGTGTTAGATTCTGATCACGATCTTTGCTCCAACTATATTTCACACCTTTATGTAGAGACTTTGCAAAAGGCTATGACCTATCCACCATGAGATGAATCTACAAATGGATTTAAGTCTTCCTTATGAGCCCCTCATCTATTTGATATTATAGGGTGGAGGCATGTCCATGATTGCTTAAACTTTTTCTAGATCTACCTTGATTCCTTTTGTAGAGACTATGTAGCCAAAAATTTTCCTAGAAGTTACACCAAATGCACATTTCTTTGGGTTGAGTCTTAGACTAAATTTCTCCATATAATCTAGGATGTGTCCCAAATCTCGAGGATGAGTGTTGTGTCATGCAATCTTAACTAAGGTATCATCAACATAGTCCTCCACTATCTTATGCATCATATCATGGAAGATTGTAGTAAATGCCATTTGATACATGGAACCAAAATTATTTAGACCAAATGGCATCACATTCCAATAGAAGGTTCCCCATGCATAAGTGAATGCAATTTTCTCCTAGTCTTTTAGTGCAATTTTGATCTGATTATAACCAGAAAAATTATCCATGAGTGAGTAAATTTTATATCCTGTTATCATGTCCACTATTATATTGATGTTGGGGAGTGGAAAATCATCCTTCAAACATGATAAATTCAAATCTCAAAAAATATGTACAAACTCTAATAGATTTGTCATGCTTGGAGACTTGAACAATGTTTGATATCCATTTAGTGTAGTTAATAGCATAGATGAAACCAACCTTCAGAAGCTTTTCCAATTCATCTTTAACAAGTAATGCAACATGAGGATGAATTTTTCTGAGCTTCTATTTGACTAGTTTAACTCTTCGTGCAATAGATAAATGATGCATTATGAGATTAGGATCCAAACCTAGCATGTTTAAGTAGTTCCATAAAAATTAATCTTTATCTCTTGGAAGAAGGCAATAAATTTCTCTCTCTCTTCTACAGATAAAGACTATGCAAGATGTATCGTATGAGGTCTTTCTTTGTTCCCAAGTTGATTTGCTATTTCATTTCTATCAAAATTGATTATCTTTCCTAATAACGACTAGGAAGTCCATCAAATATCTCATCCTTAGGTGCCTTAGGGAGGATTTCACCTTTGGGTATGTCTTTTATTTTTACTATTTTAGGCTTTGATACTACCACAATGTGGTTTTCACCATTAGACCTTCTATTTATTTTCTTTTTTATTGTGTGATTAAGGTATTTGATGTCAGCTTTAGTCATGTTGATGCTCTATTTTCTGGTGGAAGATGTTATAGGCTTGACAACATTTAAGTAGCAGGCAAGAGCATAGTCATTCTGGAATGTAGGGACTTCACTAGATGCATTGGAATTCTAGTCGATGAGCTCAAGATAGGTGAGTAAAAGAGATGTTGTGGGTTTGATGCCATTCATAGTATAATCATCAAATGCTTGGACAAGTAAGTTGAGACCTAAAGTGGCTTCGTCCACAAGTGTGTTCGAATGCCTTTGAGTTCTAACGATATTAATTGAAGACTCGATGACACTAGTTGGATGAGATCCATCCAACCTAACCCTAGATGATTCACTTACTTTGAGCTGATTCTCATAAACATGAACTTGATCTCTATCTTTTTCTATAGTTTCTTCTGAGAAAGAATCAAATTCATATTCTCAAGAGTTTGTGCTACATGGAGACAGATTGTAGAATTCCCCAACAGTAATAGGGACCCATTCTCCTTCATCATCTATATTTTTTCAAAGTTTCTCAATGACTAAAGCATTACTTGACTCTCCTTGTTCTTCTTGAATGTGGGGAGAATCAGTAGTGTTTTTAGAAGAATCACTATCAACATCCATAATGCTGACATGTGGTACAAAGTCATCTCATTCTATGAAGAATTTAGCAAGATCAAAAGGGATTGGATAAAGATAATGATCCTCATCATTAACATCATCCTCAGGATCATTTGACTTAGTTTGTGACTCATGCTCAGATGAACTCTTAGATTCTAGTATAAATTTGTTAATCCCTAGATGAAAGGGGATCCTCTTAAAACCTAGGTCTATTGTATCTTAAGATCTTCTAGCAATCACTTTGACAGGATCAATCAGGCCATTTTTTTTGCATCCAATTGTACCATTCCTTTTGTAGCCAAAGTGTTTCATGAGTTTAAGACCTAGACCATACTTTTCAGGAGTAATCTCATGAGACTATTCTGTGAAATCAACAAGAGTTTCCTCTTTGTATATCCATGCAGCAATGGCTCTATTTTCATCTTCCTCCTATAGAGGTACAATAGCTTTAACAAAGGTATCATTATAATTGGTTTTAGGTGATAGCACAAAAGGTCTCTTCACTTTAGATGGTCTGCCATAATGACAGGGAGATTCAAGATGAGATGTCAGGGACAAAACTAGTTCTATATGAGTGGGAAATGTGGGCCTTTGTATTCACACACATTTCAACATGATCCTTATCTAAAGAATCATCTCAAAATGAACATGGGATTGTTCATCCAAAATAACCAAGTTTATCTATTGCCTCTTAACTAGAATGATTTTTCTAATTTCTCTCAAATTGAGAAGCTAGCAACCAGCCATCTAGAATGAAGGATTTAATCTATATAAGAATTCAAGATTAATCTAAATGAGATATGAAAATTAATCTAGAAACAAGAAAGAGAAATTAATCTAAATGAGTGCATTTTAAAGCTAAAACGAGATTAATATGTGAGATTAAATGAAAACTATAAATGTAAGAAATGAGTAGTTATTTCATCATAAGTTCGCTATAATTTATTTGCAACCTCTAAAATGAGGAATTGAGAGTCTCTTAAATAGAATTCTAAAATTGATCAATGGTCAAGATCAATTTGGATGAATGGTCAAGATTGAAAATGAGATTCAGTTAGAATATAAACTTCCTTGTGCAAATGAAGTTAACTAATTCGCTTCTCAGTGTGAGAAAGACTTAATAGATTCTCTTCTGAATGTGAGACAAATTTAACTAAATTCCATTTTCAATTCCATTTATCTCAGAGTTTCCATTTTTGAGTTGAAGAGAGAATTTGGAGAGGATATTTAATTTAATAAAATTTAATATAACCTCATAAATGCATAATCTCAATTAATTGAATAATACATTAAAATGAGGATATATTTAATTAAATCAAATACATTTAATTCCCTTGTACATTAGCTAAAAGGTAATATTAATTCAATTAAAGTATGAAGACTTATAATTAAATTAAACTTAATTAATAGGTTTAGTGTAGCTAATTTGAGTTGATACTTATGAATCAAATAAAGAATGTAATTAATGCAAATTAGGGATTCTGTACATTTGACACTTAGGTCAAGTAGCAATTTTCAGAATTAGAATTACCTAGTACAATAGGACTTAAGATTGATTAAATAGACTAGAATTGATTTAGCATGGCAATATGCCAATTTTGAGGTATTATACCAAGCACTAGTATGTGCCAAGCAAATGGTATGTGCTGAGTCACTCCAGTGTCAAGCAAGTCAATACATGCCAATTGATTCAGGTGCTCAGTAAACTAGTGTATCCCAAGTAATTTAGGAGCCAAGTTACAAATTAAGTATATAGTAAACACTGAGCATAGAGCTTCCAAGTGCTGAGTGAATTTTTTTTTGCATAGTTGTTTGTAATGGCACAAAATCCTATGTAAACTATTTTTGGGCTGATTTGAGGATTGTTTTACGATTCTAGAACATATATACAAAGTTAAATTGAGAATCCCTATGTAGTACATGCAACCAATAAGACAAAGAGATGTATTAAGCAAAAAAATGGACGAATCTCAATTGTTGATTCCTACCTAACCCTAGTTCACCTAAGTCTTCTTAAGGAGGGAAATCCTAAAGAATTTATGTGTGAAGGGAGAGGTTTGCATGTGTGTATGAGAGGAGAAGGATGAATGCTAAGTTCAAAGAGAGCATTCATGGTGACTATAGAGGTTATGACAGAGATACGAATTGCAGAATCAGTTGCAAAAAATAGAGTAGAGTAGTTAAAGGATAGAGAAGACATATCTGATCAGGAGGATCATGAATATACTTGTAAAGAGGAGATCTGATATCTAGCAGTAGAGTGCTAACTGAAGGATAATAGTACTGAATTATATTAACATGTGCTACTAAGAAGATCTCTAAACAAAATATTCTTAACAATATTTTTCAAATCCTTTAACAAGATGCTTCCTTTATTGTGAGTTACAGTCCTCTAACAAGGAGCATTTTTAGCAGGGTATTGAAATCCTTTAACATGGTAAGATTTAACAGTCTTTGTAAGCCTTTAATAGGGCACACCTTTCACAAGGTAGATCATAGTTTATGATCAAGTAATTGTAACCTTAATTGGATACACTTTACAACTGTAGTAGTGAAGATTTGTGGGTGTCATCTCCACCCCAGTTTTACCTTCTCATTGGAGGGTTTTTGGGTAACCAAATATCTTGTGTCATGTGTTACATTTACTTTATGCTATGGATGTTATGATGTAGTTAGCTATTTCAGTTTACATGCTATATGATGAGATGGATGTGTGGTGAATGTTTTATAGTTAGAATTTTGAAGTGTTGATTCACCCCCTCCCACCTTAGTATTCAATTTCCCATTGTCATTTCAATCATAGATTACATGTTCTTGACATGAATTCTCCATCACATATGGAAATTGCATTAGAAAAGTTGAGGAGATAGTATGATTCTTACAAGAATGAAATTGAGCTCCTCATGGAATAATTTCCCATTGTAAGGAGTTAGTATTATTTCAATTATATGTTTGATATTTTGTGTTTTAGTTTTAGATGTTTATGATGGTATAAGATGTTTTCAAGAGGATCTTTTTGTTGGTACAAGCTGTGTTCAACTTTGTCACAATTCAAATTAACTCATGTCTTAGATATAAGAAATTGTTTTCACATATAGTCCAAAAATATTATGTTCCTTAGTAATGATTATATGGTGAGTTGATATTAGGTGGGTTTTTTTTTTAAGGTAGAGATTCTTTATTAGGAAAGGAGATACTGGAAGTGGGCAGATACAATTTCTTAATGCAAACTTCTTTACCAAAGGATTTTTAGTACTACAAGACATCCAAAGAAATATTTGAGTCCTCTCATGAAATATTTAGAACTACCTTTCCAAGAGGTTCAAAAACATTTGTGAGAGCCCAGGTATGTCAATTTTAAAAAAAAATTATAATTTAATATTTATAGGAAATATGAAATTGAGTCATGACAATGGTTTTTAAAACATACAATAATAAAGTTTGCAAATGTAATGTATTTTTTTCTATTTCAAAATTTTTATATGTTTGTAATAACAATATATGATGAATTTTTAGATGCATAATAGAGAAGACATACTTTAAAGATGAACATGAAGATCATAAATCAAATTGATAGTACCTTATGTCTGAACAACTAGATGCTAATGGACCCATATCAAAGTGCTTCTAGTTATTCAAAACTCTTCCAATAGCCTTTAGTTGTTTAGACATAAATCACTCTTCAAAGTGTAGTAGCAAGACATTTGAATCACTAGAGACTCTATGTAAAGGCGTAGTTGTATTTATAGGAAAAGGACCCTACATAACATAAAAAAGATGTAGCAGTTTGTCTTACAAATATATATTTCAAAACCAAAGGTTTAAATTTAAATTTGCAAAATTTCTAAGTTAATTATGTCCATAATTAAATAGCCTCATATTTAGAGTTGAAGTGATCTATCCATAGGTTACTAAGCCAAAATCTATGGTACTACAAAGAAGGGGTTGGGCAATAGCTATTTGTGTGTCTTGTAGTTTTGGAAGCTTAGACGATTGACAATCTATTTGAACATTTTATCAGGTTTATCAACCCTTGTTTTATACAGTGTCTTCTCTATGCTTACTTAGGTTATTGGCATCTTTTGTTATTTAATTCTATCTAGTTTCTTTGCCTGTAGTAACCCAAGGCTAAATGTTTTTATAATCTTAATGTAGTATATGTAGTGGGTATGACTTGTATGTCAAACTTTAATTTCTTTTTTATAATTTAATATTACTAGGAAATTTGCAATTGAGTCATGAAAATGATTTTTAAAATAAACAATGATAAAGCTTGCAAATGTAATGAATTATTTTATGTTTCACATTCACTATATGCTTGTAATAAAAATATATTATGAGAATTTAGATACATAACAAAGAAAACAAACTTTAAACATGAACAAGAAGATCACAAATCATTTAATCAAAATTTTGGTGTGCATCATGAATTTCATCCTCTTATCTAGATTTTGTATGAAAGTAGTTCTGGTTGGTAATTTTTCTTTTATGTGTATGTACAACCATTACCTATATGACCTTTTATATCTTTAGATTTTCTTCATGATTTAGTTTATCTGCTACTATATTATGAAGTTGTTTGTATTATGAATTGTATGATCATTCTCTATTCTCTTGTAGTTCCCTTTGAACTACTATTCTTTCTATTGCAATTTGCATTTTTTCAATATAAAAAAGGTAAGGCTTAGTACTAAAAAAGAAGCTTGGTCTAACTAAGTAGGGGATGCCATCATGATATTCCATTGACAAAAGATGGAAACTTTTCTTTGCCTCTCCTCTAACATAACCTTAGGTCATATTCTCTATACTTTTTTTTATAGAGAATTTGGCTTGAAAGAAGTTGACTCGAAATGAAAATAAAATTTATTTAAAATGTTTAAGTAAGGTTTTTTGCAATGTCAAGTGAGCTCCACATTATCAAGTAATTGTCTCACTATTGGTTAGTTAGGGGAGGTAATCTTCTATTCTTTTCCCTTTTGCAAATAGCTATTATAATATATTCTGATTGTGATGCTTTACCCACAAAATTGCTTTAACAAACTTGCATATAATAATGTTCCATCCCCTTTCCATTTGAATGTATGTGTTTGGCCCAAATTAGTAGATTAGGTTTTCTATGGAATGATGATCCAATTATGGAAAATCCTAATAGCAATTTTCCAATTCACAGGTTCCACTCTAACTGAATGCAAACCTCTGCAATTCTAGCTCTACAAAACCAAGGCTAGTAGGACTATACCTCACACCCTAGAGGCTTTTTAGAGAAGATAATTTGTGAGATTTATTTGTTTTAAGAATTTTTAAAATTTGATAAATGTTTGTGGGTGTGATATATAATAAAAGTTTCCACCTTTGTCACTTGGATGTATGTCCTTTCTATAATCAACATGAAGACTCAAAATAATAATCAATATACCAGTGCTTTAACTGATGGATTCTTTATCATTCTTCTATCAATCAATCATAATGTTTAAAGTAACCCTCAAAGAAAAACAAAAAATCCCTTTGAGATTAATTTTTATCACTTTAATAATGTATGAACTTTTGAATACTGAAGTAAATTCCAATACCAAGTCTTACTTAATTTAACTCCCCCGAAGAGCACAATAAGATAGCAATTAAGATTGATTTGTCAATACGATATTACTATTTTGAAAACACTAAAACTATTTATTTCATTCAATCAATTAAACAATCAATTAAAGAAAATTTGAAACTTGATCCAAGGAAACAAAATGTATGAGATGGAAATGATATCACCAAGATATCAATTGAGCACATCAATCCTTGTATTAAATTTGAAATGCTTTCACCACAAATACATGTGTTGCTGGTGCACACAAATAACATAGTTCAAAGTAAAACAAAAGGATCCGCCTTCTCTATAAAAGTGTGTATATGAAAATATATGGTAATGATATATCCTACATCCAAATTCAGTCTTTATAATTATAGACATTGAATTGGTTACAAAATGAAAGGGTATGACCCTTTGTTTAGAAAATTTATCTTAATTAACTAACTAATAATAATTATTGATTAAGAAAAACAAATTTATAAAAGAAAATATTCAATGAGATGAATCTGATGATGTTTCCTCAATAAATTCATCACATTGTTTGATATATTCTTGGTATTTATCATCTTTAAGTAGGTGTGTGTCAATAGTCACCTCAAGAAATTTTATCTCCAACTTGATCATCTTCTCAATCTGTTTGCTTATTCTTGTCATCTCTAGGTCATTTTTCTTTGCTGCTTCTAGGGTTTGATCCTACATTACATGACACATTCCCATCTATGTTACCTAGTTGATTGTCTTTCCATTTGCATCATGCCATGATAGGATTCCATGTTTTGATACCAAATCTTCAAATAATTGAAAGATGGTCTTAAACTCCTGAGTGTATATGTTGTGATCATTGATTAATTTATTTTCTTCTTGAATATCTTGATCCTCTACAAGATTGTTCTTCTCCTTAACCAATTTCATGTACACTTCATTATGTATGTGGGCCAAAGGTTTAAATGCATTATACATATCCCAAACCTTCCCTAGTTTGATTAATAACATCTTAAAATAATTTCTCAGTATGGAGCCATATATCTCCTTTTGAATCAAAGATACATCCTTTAGCTTTTTGTTTTCTTCCTATAGCCTCTTCAATTCACTCTTTAGTGTATCATCAAATGATTGAATCATGGGATGCATTTGTGGCTTCCCTATTTTAAGCAAGCTCTCATTCATCACTTTCCAACTATTTCTCTCAAATGTCACTTGTCTCATTGGTGACTAGTTAAACAAAGTCATGTCAACTTGCATAGTTAATGATTTATTACAGTCTATCACCCCTACTTTTAATGTCATCAAATTTCCAAAAGCCTGATCTATATCAATAATCTATAGCCTTTAATGTGGAGGGAAAAGAGCCCATAATAGCATTGATCTTTCATGTTCAACAAACTTGGAACCAATGATTACATCTTTCGCACCCTATACAACTAACTTCATATCTTTCTTCCTAGATTTGATCAAACTGTCAAAGACATAAGATGCACTTAAATCTCAGCCTAGTAGAACCATGATTATTGAATTATTGAGTAATTTCCTCCCTCTTAATAGAGTCATGCTTTCTACTTCTTTCTTAAAATCTTCTTTTAGATTGGCCATCAAATCCTTTTCATTTTTTGGAGTTATTGTTAGACACTCTACCTCAAAATATTATCTCTGTAATTATATAAAATAGAAATGAATTCTTTGGATTTGAAAAAGTCATCATCATTTAAAAGCGTACTAGATTCAAGGATTCTATCATCCTTTTCAACATCAATTATATCAAGTATTCGAACATCATACTCCGTTGCTTGAAGGACTGGCCCATCCATTGTCCTAGTCATTGGAATAGGGGAGTCTGGTATATTCTAAATATCACCTTCAAATTTCTCCAGTGCCTACTTTCTCTACCCTTCTAACTCTTTTTTTTTTTTTTGCAAGTTCTGCTAAACCTCCTTCCATTCCATATTTTTGAAACTTTCATCACTTTATTTTTTGTGATTTTCAGTTGGCATGAATGTATCCTTTAGAATCATAATAGGTCCATGGATCCATGGTGTACATGTGATACTCATTTTTCAACTTTTTCCCAATCTTATCATAAGACTTGGTGGCATAGATTGTAAAGTCTCCAAAAGATAGTGTCAAGGAGAAAAGTTTGTTTTATTTTCTTCCCCCAAAAATATTTTTTGCTAGACTCTAGCATTTTCCTTATAATCTCTAGGTATGCAATTTCATTAGGTACTGAGACTCACTATCTATATGGATTTTATTCAAATCCAAAAACTCTATAACAAGTGAAATAATCATAAGCATACCAATCACCCCAAATGTGCTTAATATTTTCTCATAGTCCATTATCTTGAGGTCTCCAAAACCTCTTGATATTAGGGCTAATAGCTAGAAAGGCTTGATGCCCAAATAAAGTATACAAGGGCTAGATGAAGTGATCCTCAAAATTGAGGTAATAAGATGCACTATATCTATAGTCCCATAATGAAGTCCATATTTGTACCAATCTTTCTTCACCATTAGTTTCCCATTTATTTAATTTCAAATTATCATGTCATAGACTTCTTAATTGACCATAATACAAAATCATATGCATAAGTAAAGAATAATGCCTGAAAGTAGGACATTCAACTTCATTGAAATTAGCAAAAAAGTATGAATGTTGTCAACAACATACTCTACATAATCATAGGGCCTAGGCTCCAACATTTGAATGTCTGATGCTAACACCATAGGTCCAAATCCACTAAATTAGGAGCTCCCATTCCTTTGACTTTCCTGCAAGACTGGTATCTCATATCAAGGTAAGTCTAAAAGATGTTAATATTGAATGGAGGTCCATCTATTGCAATCAATGGCTCTCTGACAGTCTTGTGCAACATCAACTTCTACTACATATATGAAATATCTAACCTCTCATATTCATTTTTCAACTCGGTGAAAGATAATTTCTTTGTGAGACCATCCATTAATTTGAAAACTTCATTCAAAGAATCAATTGATATTTCCAAAAAATTCTTCCCCATATTATCATAAATACATCTATCATTAGTGTTGTATTTATTGATGATGACTTTCAATAATTCAACATTGACAAATACATTAGATACAATGAGCTTTCCTAAATTCATCTACCATGGATGACAAATAGGTGCCTTGTGATTCCTACTAACATAGTGGTATATCCCTTTGTCCTTGTCCATACATCTCCTACCTCATTGTATTGGTATTCTAATTTGTCAAGAGAGGAAAACTTACTTCTTCTGGACTTTGGTCTAGAAAAATATATTTTCTCAATTGAGTCTTTATTTAGCTTTTTGGGAGGAATTTCATCCTCTATTTTATGTTTCTTCTCAACCTTACTCTTCTTTACTTTCTTAACTTTCCTCTTCTATGTTGAACTAGTACACTCCATGCTTGTCTACAAAATTCTCTCTGAATAGTATCACTACAAACTAATAGAAAAACATATAGCTTCTTCTAAAATTCTCCATGTTTAGAACAAGATATAATTACCTCCTTAATACCAGACACCTTGTCCTTGTGCATCTACTTCCCCACATGAATCAAAACTATAAGGCTTTTTGATTGTTGTAACATAGCATAGACTATTAGAAGTCACTTCCTACCATTACTTCTATGCCTTATAAAATATATTCATATATATATAACACATACACACACACTTTTGATTTCTATGTCTCATTGCTTAAAATAGATATTTGTTTTATTTTTCACATTTACTACTATAGTAATATCACTCATCACTATATAGAAAATTCTCTACCTATGATCTTTGATAGATGTTCTTGCTATAGGGTATAGTGATCAATAAATTTAGTCTTTGATGTGGATTTATATCATTTCACGATAACACATACCAATATACAAAAGCTCATTGCTAATGTCTCTATTACTCCAAGTGCAATTTGTGATCATTCCCAATCTATCACTATAGTACATACTGATGCCTTCTTAAATTTTTATTACTTTATCATTGTAGAACATAGGGATCACCCAACTTCATTGCTGATTGTCGTAGCACAAATTGCCTTCCTTTGATCACCAAGAACATTGATCGCTATTGATATAGAGATATCCTCCATCTTGTCAGTAATTGCCAAAGCCCAAACCTTATTTCCTTGGTAATCAATGATTGTTGAACATCATACTAATATTTTATCACTCATTTCTATGTTCATATTATGCCTTCCTCATATAGAGATCAACCTCGATCGCTATATTTTAGAGCATACATTGATACTTGATGCTTTATCATTGTAGCAATAGTGATATATGAAAAAATTAAATATCTCATAGAATTTCAAGAAAATCAGAGCCAGGATCGATTGATAGGGATTTCCATGTGATGAGTAAGCCCTAGCAATACATTTTGAACAAGAACCTTTGAATTTTGATGATAAATTATGACTTTCTACAAACACAAAGAAATAAAACAAGTGATTCTTTTATTTGATCAGAACTTTATAATCAACCTAAGCTATGTCAATGATAAGAAATTTGCAATATAAGGATTAATTCAAGAAAATCCATCAAAGAAAATAAAATTTGGAAAATATTTATAAAATATTGAGCTCCACTAGTGGCTCTAATTGGGAACATGTACCCCTTGTGGGTCTAGTGAGAATTCAGTTATCTCTAGAAGAAGTAGACCAATAGTTAGATCTACAAAGGAAAAATAACAACATAAACAAAATAAAAGAAAATAAAAAAGGGAAAGAAAAGTTTAGGAGTACACCTAATTTTCAATTTTTTAAAAATAAACTTATTAAGTACTGATCATTGGTAGATAACTCTTGATCATATCCATCAATATCCTACAAGTAATAAGAATCCTCACCATTCTTACCAGTGATAACATATGGCCCAAGTCATAAAGTTTCAAATTTTCCATGTTTCCATTTGTCTTGGTTCTTTGCATTCCATTTTAAAACCCGCTCTCCTTCGTGAAATTTCCTGCATTTTTCTCTTTTGTCATGCAATATCTTTACTTTCTACTGTTGCCTCATATTTTTCACATGAGGTGCCCTCCTATTCTCTTCAAGTTCAACTAATGCATTCAATATTTCATCTAATGGATCTAATTATTCTAAACCCTCTTGATTTATGAAAATATAAATAGACAATAAATTATGTATTGGTATTCTTGCTTTTTTCCATATACTAATTCAAAAGGAGAAAAACTTGTGGATCTCTTAACTATTATTCTATTTGCTCATATAGCCAAATTCAACTTAGAATCCCATGCCTTTTTATTTTTATCCAATATTATTTTGATGATTTTAAGCATGTTCTTATTACTAGATTCTACCTGGTCATTCCCTTGTGGATGGTAGGGGGCAGAGTAAGATATGATAATACCATAAGTTACAAAACTTAACAAGTTTTTTTTCTCCAAAACACATAGCAGTATCAAGCATAATCTTGTGAGGTACTCCAAATCTACAAATAATATTCTTCATCAAAAATTTCATGACTACCTTATGAGTAGACTATCTTACTAGTATAGCTTTAACCCATTAAAAATAATAATCTGTCACAACTAGAATCCATTTATGTTCTCCACTAGATTTTTCTATAATTTTGCCTATGAAATCAATTCCCCACATTTGAAACATTTCTTTTGATTGCATAGGTCTCATGGGTAAGACACCATTAAATTTCAAATTACTAGAGAATTTTTTACATTCCTCATATCTTCTCACAAAGTCTAGTTGTCTTTAAAACCTGTTGACCAAAAATAACCAACCCTTATAATTTTATGTGCAATAGTTTTAGTAGAAAAATGACCTCCACAAAACCCCTTATACATTTATGACAATATATTTTTTGACTGATAGGGATCCAAACAGAAAATTAATATGCCATCTCTATTTTTCCAATAAAGATCACCCTCAACAAGAATGCATTTTTCAGACAATCTATCTTTCCTTCTTTGAAACTAATAATTCATAGGAAGAATACAATATCAGTATACCAGGGAAATCTTTCAATTCTTTCTTAATTATGATCTCCCTCTGCTTGGTTCACTTAATGACTAGCCTCCAAATTTGATTATGCCATTATTTTAACCAGTCCATGCTTTTTAACCAATTTGGTAATTTGTATATCTATGTTGAATTCTTGCACCTAGTTAAATCATCTGCACCTCTTACCTGAAATTTTTGATTGCCTGAAAATATCTTTAACAATGACATTAGGAACATATGCTAATATTTTTGCACCTACCTAGTATGGTCTAAAAGGATTTACTGCCTTTACTAGGGCATAATCTTTTCTTTTAGTAATATTACAATTTAACTCAGATGCTTGCAAACTTTTACTGAGAAATGCAATAGGTTTTTCATGACCATCCTCATTTTTCTATAATAGGTTTGCTACTATAGTATGAAATGACACAAAAGAAAATAATTGGAAAGGTTTAGAAAAGTCAGGTGACCTTAAAATAGAATCCTCTTTAATATCCTTTTTTATATCTCCAAATGCTTTCAATGTTTCATCATTCCAAGCATTTTTTTCATTATTTTTCATCATTTTAGAAATAGGCTTCACTAATTCTGAAAAATTTGAAACAAACTTTCTCACAAAATTAATTTTTCCAAAGAATGATCAAATTTCCTTTAAATTTTTTGTAACCTATATCTTATCTATGCCAACAACTCTCTCTAGAAAAATCCTTACCCCTTCTTTGGATACAATGTGACCAAGCAACTTTCCTTCTATAACAAAAAAATGACAATTCTTAGGGTCTAGAGACACTCCATATTCCAAAGCTCTTTTAAATATTTTTTCCAGATGTTTACAATGACCCTATGCTTTCTTAGAAAAAGCTATGAAATCATCTTGGTATACTATTGTAATAAAATGAATCAAATCATCAAAAGCTTTATCCATATCTCTTTGGAAAGTATCCCCTTCATCTTTTAATGCAAAAGGCATTCTTGCATACACATAGGTTTCCCATGGTGTAATAAATGTTGTCTTGTATTATTCCTCCTCTTTCACCTTGACCTGATTATATCTTGAAAAACTATCCATTGTGGATAAAATCTCATTCCCTGCAACCTCTTGTAATAATGCTTCCATGTTAAGGAAGGTATAGTTATCTTTGAGAGATGAGATGTTCAAATTTCTAAAATCTACACACAATCTAATATCCCCATTCTTCTTTCTAACTAGGACCAAATTAGAAACCCATATTGAGTGTCTAATTGGTTTGATAATTCCAACATCCCTATTTTAATTAAATCATCTTTCATTTTAGGATCAAGAGTAGGATTTATAGGCCTCTATCTTTGCCTAAAAGGTTTGGCATCAAGTTTGAGTGGTAATTCATGTTGGAATAGATCCTCTCTATAAGATTTGAGGTCATCATATGACCAGGCAAACACATGTCTATACTTTCTAAATAAATTAATGACATCTTTTCTAATTTTAGAGGTCAATTTCTTCCCTATAAACACTTCTTTAGGAGAGAATTTAGTGCCTAAATTTATCTTTTCAACATCCTTTTCATCTTTAATATTGATCTTATCCTTTTCTTTGGCATCCTTGTTGTTAAATACTCTTTCTAGTGCTACAAATCCTTTAGGAATTTTATTTGTTTTTAATTGAATGACTTTTTTACCAAATAACATCTCTTTCCCATCAACCTCTTCTACAAGATTATTAAAATCTACAATTTTACTTTCATATCTCCCTTCACATGCAAGAAAATTGATAATTTTTTTATCATCTTCAAATACTTGCCAATTGTGCACATTATTAGGAATTGTCAGCCTATTTTTCATTTCTATGTGTGTGATATCTGTATAGGGAATACTACCTTGCCTGACTACTGGATTAGCCAAAGAATTTGAAAGAACATTCTTAGATCTGTCTATCTAGGTTATATTAAAAGAATAAATTTTTTCAATGGTATCCCATACCTCATTCTTATATTTTTCTATTTTTTAAAATTTTTTTGTAGCAAATTTATTTTTAATTTGGAAAACAATTAGATTAGAACCACCAAATACATTTAGAATTTTAATACCATGTTTATTGGCTATCCTTAATCCTAACAACAACGCCTCATATTCAGCCATGTTACTAGTACACACAAAAGATAATAAGAAGGAATATTTGAAAGTTTTTCCTTCAAGAGAAACAAATACCATACATGCCATTAACTTCTTTGGAACATGATCCATCAAAATTCATCCTCCAAATTTTATCATGATCTATGATAATACATTCATTAATGGGATCCACCTTTTGCAAGGCTTCCTTAGTGATACTTGAAAATTGTCTAAATCTGTATGGAAAAAATAAGCCATTTGATCTAGATTGATATCTTCAACGAGATATGTTGACTTGTGTTCTCTTTCTATTCTAATATTCTTGTTATTCATTGAGATAGTTGCCTAAGATAAATCTAATTGAATGCTACCTCCTACCAATGTAGACCATTTCTTAGACAAAAGCATACCATACATAGAAGGAACCTCTACTATTGTAATATCAGTCTTGTAAGCCTTTCTAGGACAAGAAGGAAATTTGAAATAAATATCTTTTATAACTCCCACAATAGGGAGAAATTTTTTATCCATTGCATAACATTTACCATAAGGAATATCAACATTTAAATTTAAACTTATCATCACATAAATATGCATAATATTCATAGTTTCTCCTGAATCAATCATGCAATTTTTTACCAATTTATCATTTATGAGTAGAGTTAAATAAAATGGATTGAGGTGAGTAGGACCCTTATTAACAATAGTGCCTAGATATATTTTAGGTATCTTTTGAGCATCTTTTTCTTCTTCTTTATAAATCTCTACTTCAAATATCAATTTTAATGCCTCATTCTTGTAATATGGGAATTTCATAATTTTCATTAGGGGTACAGAGAATTTTACTTGAGATAAAGCTTGAGCTATGAAGGAATTAGGGTCATTAGAATTCTTACTAGTAGGATGCTTGTCATTTTTCATCTTTGTAAGTTTTGGTTTCTCTTGCTATGTATTAATATTCTGATCCTTACCTTTGACTAGTTTATCTTCAATCTTGTAAAATATCCCTACTCTTTTTCTTTTTTCTTCATTGATCTCTTAGTTCCTCAACATATAGTTACTTCTTACTTGCTCCATTGTTGCAATAATATATGCTTCTTTCTCTTCCTTAGACAACTTTATGATTCATGGAATTTTTTCATTATCTGAAAACACCTCTTGATTCATTTGGCACCTTCCATCTATGTAATTTTTTGTGTAATCATCCTCTGATGAATCCTCTCCCCAACATAATCCACTTGATACTACATTACATCTAGGTTTCTCATTATTGTGATTATTTTGTTCATCCCAAATATTTTGAGCAATTACACATGTGTTTTCCATATGAGGCAATTGGTAAACATCACACCTAGGCTTACTATCAATAAAATGATTAGTCTTTTTTAGATGTTCTAGAGTCTCTTTAACGCCCACTAGTTTTTGATCTTTCCAATTATTATTGTAGGGAATGTCTTGTAACCTATATCTATCATACTTGATAAAAGAGTGATTATTTCTTTTTTGGAAAAATTTGTTTCTTCCATTTCCCATACTCATCTCTTTCATTATGTTAAAAAATTTGTCAGT
Source organism: Cupressus sempervirens (assembly GCA_028749045.1). Taxonomy (NCBI): domain Eukaryota; kingdom Viridiplantae; phylum Streptophyta; class Pinopsida; order Cupressales; family Cupressaceae; genus Cupressus; species Cupressus sempervirens. The sequence goes on from CM053787.1 coordinate 444,080,984, forward strand.
CTTGTCTTCTTCTTTGTTCTATTTAGGAGCCTTAGGATTAAAAAATTTAGGATCATCTCTTTTCAATCCCTTGCCCGTTGTCTTTCTAATGTTCTCCAAAGACAAAGAAATTTTGAAAGCTTGTTGAAGGGTGGCAGGCTTTTCCTTCCTGATCTCATAGTTCACATTATGATTCAAAGCATCTATGTAGAAGTACATAAGGAACATGTCAAGTGGCCTAATGTCTCTAGGGACTTTATTTAACACCTAATTGAATCTCCTATTAAATTCAAATATAGTTTCATTCTAATTTTTCTTAATAATAGTTAATTCATGTGAAACAAAATAAGGATCATTGTGATCACCAAAATGTCCAATAAACTAATCAAAACATTCTTGCCAACTTCCCAAGGATTCATTGGGTAGACTTATATACTAACTGGTAGAATCTTCCATTAAGGGATGAACAAATAATTTCATTAGGACATCCTCATGAACTTCAATAATTTCTTCAATTACTACTTTTAGATTTATATAATGGGTTAACATTGATATAAATCCATTAGGATTGTAGCTCTCAAATCCTTTGATATACGATTTGGAAATCCATATATTGCATAGAAATCCAACCATTCATATCTCTCCAATGGCATATGGGCCCTAATATTTTGATTGAATCTATTTTTTTTTGTCTATTATATCTTTGCATGTTATGATTATTGTTCATATTCCTACCTCCAAACTGCCTATTATTTTATGCATTGTTATTTCCAACATTTTAGTGATTATATGCATTATTATTATGACATGCACTATCGTTGTTCTGATTATCAATAGGTTTCCTTAAGTCTTGTGTTGGTAAACAGATTTGTCATAATAGAATATGTCCAATGGAGTCTGTGGAAAACCATTCACAATAGTTGGAGAGGCCCTTGGTATGCTGCCTTCCTCTGTGTTTAGAGGGGCAGCTCCCTCATATGATATAATTTTGAAGTTTTTCAAATAAAAGATGGAATCAAACTTTTAAAGATGAGAAAGCTCATGATGATGAATGCACCACATGACTTCAAAGCTTTCCCGAACTACTAACTTAAAACTGCTAATAACAATGATCAAGATCTATGCTTGAAAAATATTACTAGCACAACGTTGATCCATAGATTCATAAACATCTACACCATACCGTGAGAATGCTAACTAAAAAGAGAATCAACATTTGTAACAATTTAGATTTGAAAAGAGGGAACTCAAACTGCACATTCCATTATTTTCTTGCACCAAGAACTTAAGAGGAATTTCTGATTATAAAGACAAAATCTGTACATACTTTCCAAATATCATCTTTTAATCAAAATTTTAGCATAGTGCTCCCTTTTTCCAAAGCCAAAAATGTTCCTTTACAAAGCCAAAAAGTGGCCTTATATAGACATCGAGGTTAATAACTACCTCTTCGTGGTTAATAACCACCTCCAGAATACATGATTTGGGTGAGGTTAATTAACCTCTACAAAATTAACCTATGTGACCTGGAACTTTAGACCTTAGACATGTCCATCAAATAGTAACTATCCATTCATCAATTCTCCAATTGCATTTAGAATTGCAAAGCATCTCGTCCTCCCAAGATTATGGTCTTTTGAAAAATAGAAAAGATCATATGATGATATGATCAAATCTTGCATACATACCCTCCATGACATTGATTATATTGGATGATTATATTTACCCATTGAGCATCAAATGTTCAAATTAGAATATCTGCAAGCCTTTGAGGGATTTTTGAGAGTTTACATACCTCAACATGTGATATGTCTTCACAAAAATTGCATCTAGATTACCATTAGACAAGCTCATTTAAATACTTGCTGTGGGTAAAATTTGGTCAAACACTGAACATGATTACTTTCTGAGCTTTTACAAATGTGGTTCTTTATAAGAGTCATCCAATGGCTCCCCAAACATCATTTGAGTGTTTCCACTATGACTCAAGTAGGAAAAATGGCACTTCTATCGATACTGAAGTTCATGTCTATGCTATGCATATTGATTGTGTGTGTGTGCTCTCTCATATGCTTCTATATTTTGAGTACATTTCAACTATGACACTTTCAACTATAGTAGATGACTGAACTCTTCCTTTGAATTTGCTGCTATGGACACTGAGTTTTCCATCACATGATATTATTGGCATTTCTTAAAACATTTGGCGTACTACTACTACTATCTCGTGCTTGAATCCTCCTTCATTTAGAACTTCAAGTCATGGTAGAATGACATGTTTCTTGTTTGGCCATCTCTTTGAACTAATAATAGCATGGAAGTCTTTCTATGAAACTGTGTGGAGAGCATTTTGACAAATGAGTCACACACCTTGATGGTTATTGCAATATTTTATCTTTATTTCATGGTACTATGTTCCTCATACCACACATATCATTTTTCATGTTCTTTTTTTACACGTACACCCATATTTCATGCTCTTATCTAGAGGTTGCAAATGTTTAAAGTCCCTAATGCCACAAGCTGGAGATTGAAGAGTAATTGAGCATGAAACCCACACATTCTTTGAATATTTGGAATGTTTAAATTATTGCAAGTGTACTTTTCTAACTTTCTAATATGCTATGTGGCCACGGACTGGGAGGAGTCTTCCATCAAATAGTCATCGTACCTTATCATTTTGCCAAGTGAATGTCACTAATTGGAAGCAGGGCCAAAGATGCCAAATTCATTGGTGTGCATTGAAAGGGAGAAACCACATATGATATGGTTCTCAGACAGTGGGCAAATAATCATTCTTCTCCTCATGGTGGCTCGAAGGGACCATGGAGTTATTGATTCCGTAACAATCTTGAATGCCACTGGTTAGATGGTGTTGATAACCTCACAAAACCAATCACAACTCTGACAAGATATCTCCATTCTTCATGTTTTGACAGATGCTCATACCCTATTCTATAGCTCCAATTTGGCACAGGTAGTGAGGATGCCAATGTAAACCTTTCATGTGTATCACCTCAGCTACAATACATACATGGATTATAGGAAATACTGGTAATATCTTTTGAAAACCGCAGGATCCTTTACTAACTTAATTTTCTTTGCACACAGCTCCATTCCCTTTCCTCCAAATCGGTCATATACCAGCCGTAAGCATAACATTATGTAAAATTGATGATGCTGGATGCTTTTCTATCATGCGAGAAAGATGACATTCTTATCATATTGATTATTCAATCCATTTGAAAACGATTTAATAACATCTTTCAAGATGAAAGAGAATCATGAAATATTCAAGTGTACAGTTATGTGGACTATCATTGTGCAACCTGCAAGCTTTTTACCAAACAACTCCCATGCACCGTCTATCTGCCCATGGGATGTAATATTGAGAGAAGATAATGAAATAGGTAACGTGCCTTGTTTGTAACTCCACACAATTCTTCTGCAATCACATTGTGAACTCGGAGTGGCACGCGATGTCAAGAGGCACCTTGTCATATAGTCCATGGGCGTTGGTATTCTTGTTGTTTCAGAGCACCTGTAAATCTCTCCACATCTTAGAAAAAATGTTACTGGAAAACATGAATTCTTATGATCATTGATTTCAAGCCATTCACATATCCAATCCTTCAAACCATCTCAAAGAGGTTAGAGAATACATATTTTTGGAGAGGTTAATTAACCTACTCCAAAATGCATGTTTTGAAGGTTATCATTAACCTTTTGAGAGGTTAAGAAAAATGCATTTTTGGAGAGGTTAATTAACCTACTCCAAAATGCACAATTTGAAAGTTATCATTAACCTTTTGAGAGGTTAATGGTTAACGATAGACTTGAAAAAATGTATTTTGGGTCTCAACATTAACCTGCAATAATTTGGAGCTCATAAGCTAGATTTTAAAAATTCCAAGTGTTGTGCGGAGCTGGGAACGAGCCGAAGACATGAAGGTTTAGAAACATACAAAAACTCAGAGATAAAAATACCATTTCAATGATTAAAATGAGGCAAGTTTCAAAATATTAATCGTGGCTTATAGCATTGGAACAATTCTATAACCGAGCAACAAGTCTCTGCCAATGCCTCTTATTTCGGCCATATGTAGATGTTGTATAGGGTTATCTACTTTGTTATCCACACCATTTTCATTATTTTCCTATGCTTATTATTAAGAAGTCTAGGAACACCACCTCTTCCTATTCCAAGTCTTTCTTCTTCTCTTTCTGGTCTAACTCTCTTTGGTGATGGTGTGACACATTGTTCCCTAATTATCCCATTCAATTCTAGGACCTCACTTGGCCACCTTTTCAAATCCCCTACAAATCTTTTACCTTTCATAAACTTTGTAAATTACTTAATCATCTTGCCTTCTCTGAAATCATCTTCAAACTCATCATCTAAAGAGTGATCATCTTGAAGGTCTTCAGTATTTTGTTGAAGGAAATATGTAATCCAAAAAATGCTATCCTCTTGAAATTGATTTCCATTTTCAAGATTGTTCTCATCTTGGATTTGAGTCCCATTAACTCTATTAGGAGAAAGGTCTCTCAGTTTTTCAGCCACCTTCCCACAACTTCTGAATACAATGTCAGACACATTTACTACTCTTCTATTATGCTTCTTAGGGGTATATTCTTGGTGTTCACTGGTATGTATAGATCTCCTTCCCCACATAAACTTTAATGACATCCTTCTAAAAGTGTCTTGCTTTTTTATTACCAACAATTGATTGTTCATACACCTATTAATTGTAGAGTCACCACCTCTATTATAGAGGAGAATTTTTTTTTCTCCTGAGTTTGTCTCCAATAGAGTTCACAAACTCTTAACTCTATACTTTTTGATCTTTAAAAACCTAATATCTTCTGGGTTACTTCATAATCCCTAATTGTGTAGACAACTCCCCAGAAGAGTCACTAATTTGTTGGTGCCCAAATTAACATATTATTTTTCCTATGGAATGATGATCCAATTATAGGAAATCCTAATAGAAATTCTAATTGACAGGTTCCACTCTAAATGAATGTGAACCTCTCCAATTCTGGCTCTGCTAAACCAAGGCTAGTAGGCCTATACCTCACACCCTAGAGGATTTTTAGAAAAGATAATTTGTGAGATTTATTTGTTTTAAGAATTTTTAAAATTGATAAATGTTTTAGGGTGTACTATATAAATATGTAATGATTTTTTCCACCTTTTTCACTTGGATGTATGTCCTTTCTAAAATCAACATTAAGACTCAAAAAAATAACCAATAGACCAGTGCCTTAATCGATGGATTCTTTATCATTATTATACCAATCACTCATAATGTTTAAAGTAACCCTCAAGGACAAAAAAAAAACCTTTGAGATAAATTTTTATCACTTTAATAATGTATGAACTATCAAATGCTTAAGTAAATTCCAATACTAATTCTTACTAAATTTAACTCCCCTGAAGAGTACAATAAGACAAAAATGAAGATTGATTTGTTAATACAATATAACTATTCTACAAAAATTGAAATTATTTATTACATTCAATCAATTGAAAAATCAATTAAAGAAAATTTGAAATTTGATCCGAGGAAACAAAATGTATGAGATAGAAATAATATCACCAAAAGATCAATCTAGCACATGAATCCTTGTATTGAATTTGAAATACTTTCACCACAAATACATGTGTTGCTAGTGCATATAGATAACACAATCCGAAGTAAAACAAAGGATCAACCTTCTCTACAATAGTGTGTATATGAAAATATATGGTAATGATATATCCTACATCCAAATTTGGAATTTATAATTATAGACATTAAATTGATTATAAAATGAAATGGTATGACCCTTTCTTCACCAAATTTATCATAATTGACTAAATAATGATAATTGTCGATTAAGAAAAACAAATTTATAAAAGAAAATATTCAATGAGATGAATCTAATGATATTTCCTCAAAAAAGTCATCACATTGATTGACATGTTCTTGGTATTTTTCATCTTCAAGTAGGTCTACGTCAACAATCACCTTAGAAACTTTGATCTCCACCTTGATCATCTTCTCAATTTGTTCACTTGTTCTTTTCATCTCCAAGTTGTTCTTTGCTTATTCTAGGGCTTGATGCTACATCACATGGCACATTCCCATCCATTCTCCCTGTTCAATTATCTTTTTCTTTGCATCATGCCATGAAAAGATTTCATGTTGTAATACCAAATCTTTAAATAATTAAAAGGAGGTCTTAAACTCCTGAGTGCATATGTTGTGATCATTGATTAATTTATTTGCTTCTTGAATATCTTGATCCTCTACAAGATTGTGCTTCTTCTTAACCAGTTTCCTATACACCTCATTATGTTGGTGGGCCAAAGGTTTATATACATTATACAAATCCCAAATCTACCCTAGATTGATTAATAACATCTTTAAATGATTTCTCAATATGGATCCAGGTATTTCCTCAACAATCAATGAGTGATGAAGGTCATAGTGATATGCTTCCTTTATCGCACATGGTTATGTTCATATTATGTCTTTCCTTCATAGTAATGAACCTTGATCTCTATTTGTTATATTAATGCCTCACCCAACTTTGAAGCTAACCCTACTGCTATTGCTATAGCATACATTGATACTCGATACTTTGTCATTGTAGCTATAGTGAAATATGCATAAATTAAATATTTCAAAATATTTTAGGAAAATCAAAGCCAAGATCAATTGATAGGGATTTCTATGTGATAGTAAGCCCTAGGAATGCATTTTGAACAAGAGCCTTTGAATTTTGATGATAAATTATGATTTTCTACCAACACAAAGAAATGTTGTAAGTGATTCTTTTATTCGATTGGAACTATAAAATCAACCTAAGCTATGTAAATGATAAGCAATTTGCAAATAAACAGAGTAATTCAAGAAAGTCCATCAAAGAAAATGAAGGGTGGAAAATATTTATAAAATATTGAGCTCCACTAGTATGTTTCTAATTTTCTACAAGAGAAAGTTAGTTGCAAAATTGGATAAGAAAGTAATTTGAATTTGAAATTGAACTAATCAAAGTATCTTCATTATAAATCATACTTATCTCTATAAGGAAATATCTTACCAATATGACCCTTGCACCTCCATTCAGGACAAATTCTAGTATATTATAGTGAAAAGGGAATGTAAAATTTTCACTTGGATTATAAGTATACTTTCACAAAATTCTTAAATTATTGAAAAGAAAATGTCAATGTTACACAAAATGTGTATATACTAGTAACATTTTCTTTTAACTTTTGTATTTTTTAAAAAAATATGTTGTAAAATAGTTAATTTTGTATAAAACTAAGTTAATTTTTCTATTCATACACACTCTTGACTTCTTTAATCTTAAAACATATTCAACTGAATGAGCAATCAACAACTTGACCTTTGTTTTTAAATTCAAAAACAAAATCTAGTTGATTCATCTCTTTTATTTGCTTCCTTTGTAACATTTGATGCTATATGCTTATTTGAAGGCATGTTATTGCATTCATTTTGCATTCACACTAATAATTAAAAAAATACTTATTCTACACCTAGTTACACCTCCAATTGAGCTAAGGTAAGAAAAACATGACAAAAAATAAAACAAAAACTCACCATAATAAACTTTATTTTTTTTTTTTTTCATATTGTGTGATACGATTGATATTGTTGATAAGGAAATGTGGTATCTTATTTTAGTATCATGAATTTTCCTTGCATCATAATCTTATTCCTAGAAATGGATTGAGGAATGGTTGAACTATAGATTTTTTATATAGATGATAGATGGATAAGATTTGATCTTGTATATTAGAGGATAACAATGAAATATTTCAAATGATTAACTTCCTAATTTAATAGTGATAAAGTTTATTCTTAATCAGTATTGTATCAAAGTTTTAAACTAATTATGTATTGAATTTCGCTTGATAAAAAACTAGACATACAGAAAAAATTTATAATTGCAAACCAAAATTGGGATCTCATAATTGCATACCAAATCTTTTATTTAAAAAAAATAAACTATTGTCATCAAAATTTTTACTCTCTTTGGACACTTTTGATGTTGTCCTCGCTGAACTTTCAACAATGATCTCATTGAGGACATATCATCCTCATTGAACCAAGTCTATTTCAATGCCAAAGTGGTCAAAATTTTGACACTAAACGGAAATTTTGACAAAACTTCCAATTATGACCTTGTCAATGTCATAGAATCCTTATGAAACTATGATGTAAGCCATAATAAAAAATAGATCTTTGATGTCATATTTTGCAAGAAATATTAGACCTCTTTTTAATGCCAAAATGGTCAAAATTTTGACACCTAGTGGACAATTTTGATGATACTTTTGACGAGTGTCCCGTCGATGTCATGACATCCTCATCAAACTATGATGTAGGCCACCATTGAAAATCACATCTTTGATGCCATATTTTGCAACCATTTGACATATGTTTTGATGCCAAGGTGCATAAAAATTTAGATGCACAATTTTCTCATCGATCAATCAAGTAAAAACTTCTAGCAAATTCATTTGTAGAAACATCAACCAAATTGCATATAAAAATTAACCAATGAGGAACAAAAAATGAATACAATTTTATTAGTGACTGGAAATTGAGAAGGAGATACCAGACTTACAAAATTTGAGGAAAGTATTCTTGAATTAGATAAACTCTTGATGAAACAAAAGGAATGACTAGATGACACCTATTTGGGAACTATTGACAACACTACAAAGGAGAAAGGTGAAACATCAAAGTCTAAAAAATCAATGTCAGAAGATAATGAAATAGGTAAGATGAGTTGACATCATTTTTTCTACTATTGTGGTGAATATAATCACACAAAAGATATCTCTAAATAAAAACAATAGGTGAATACAAAAAGAACATTATTTAAAGGTTAATGTTATAACTAGAACACATTTGGTCATAAATATCAAAGGTGCAAGCCTGAAGTTGACAATAAGATAGTTGGTAAGAACTTTAATGGATATTGTTAGAAGTGCAATCAATATGGCCACAAGGAATATTCTTGTAAGTTGAGATCATCGACAATCAAGAAAACTATGTACTATTGCAAATTCTATGGAAATAAACTTGTGAAATGTTACCAATGTGGAAGCCTAGGATACTTGACTACTAAATATAAGTCAAGAATTACCCACCCTTGGAGATCACTCATACTACTATGTAATTTCTTCTCAAAGTATGGATATTCTACCTAAACTACTGGTATTAGTGTGGTGCTAATAACGAGCACACTACAAAAGGAAAAAATATTATGGACAAAGAACAAGTAAGAAAGGAAATGAGTCAAAAAGAAGAAGAAGAGAAGACTAAAACTAAAGAACCCTTGTCACATGACATAGGGGCTTCATTGAAAAACTATTCATGTAATTATATGTTTAGGGACATCTAATTTCATCAAGTTTACATAAGGTCCCAAAAGAGTAGATAAGAAGAAAAACATACATCGATACCGACTAGTGAATTAATGACTATTATCAGTAAATGAGTTAGTTATTAGTCACTATAATCTCACATTAAAAGTTTTGGTACAATACTCATTGGACACTTTCTTAATATAATACGGGGTAGTTATAAAAGTATTCATATTTGAGAAAAGAGAAAGTCTAGGCAAGAAGAAACAATACAAAGCGCACATTTGTCATATTGTGAACTATGAATCTTAGTAATATTTTGAGCTATCATCTGAAATCAAACAAAAAAATTATGGAAAATAAGGATTTATTGGTTAAGAGATTAGATAAATAAAAACCATAATATAGATTGTGCTTGTTAAAACCTAAGGATATAGCTAGATTAGGATCCCTATCAAATATACTATATGGAGTATTGTTGATTGAGGATGTGAGTGGATACATTCACAAAAGACAAATTGAGATTGGTAATGAAGAGATAGGTGAAACATATGAGGAATTGATTAAGAGTAAGGAACCAAAATGATGAGTATAGATTAGGTTATATTGTTCACATGCCAAAGAACTTTGATAAAGAATGGATCAAAATTATATCAAGTAAAATACATGGAGAATATATGTAGCTGGAAAAAAAGAAAAAAGAAATAACAAAGGATACTATTAATATTTTTATATGAATTTTGGGGAACGATTGCAAATGTATGAAAGAATTGAAACCTAAAATACAAATTGATGGACTCATCAAATATAGGCAAGACCAGAACATTTTTCATGTAAACACTATCAAGAATAAAGTTTTCTTTTTTCCTAATTGGGTACAAGATTTTGTCAAGCTAAAAAAATGGACAAGATACCTAGAGGAGGTGTACAAGTTTAATATGAGACTATCATGGAAGGGAAAACATTTGATTTGGAAAAAAATATGAGATCTCAATTGAAGATGAATCTACAAAAAGAAAGGAGAAAAGAATAAGGTATGAACATTTATTGGTGTGCATATTCTTTTACATGCAAAATTACTTTTCTAGAAATGGTACAGTTCATTGGATATCCAAAGAACTTGTCATACATCAGATTAACATATTTATTGAGAGATTGGGAAGAAATTAAAACAACATAATATTTTTTTACTTTAAATAATTTCAAGAGAAAAATAAAAGGATGAAATTGAGTTCCACCTCATCTAGTGGACAAATATAAGGAAGTCTTATATTTTATGGCAAGAACACAGTCATGTATAATGAAAATTATAGAACCAAGATCATTTTGGTTAGCTTCATTTGGTTATGAAGTATCAGATGAAGAACTAATGCCTATGATAGGTCTATTAATATCTAAACCTAGAGAAAAACAAATTGAGAGATATAAAACTTATGGAGAAAAATATAAAATAATAACTTCACAAAAGTAGAAATCAAAAGGAGAGGGAAGAAATAGGAAAAAATATATTAATATATTGCTAATGTATGAGAGGATAAAGAAGAATAAATAGGTTACTGGATGAAAACAAAGAAGAAAAATTTGGTCACCAACAACTCAAGCTTCTAGATGAACATGAAATTAGACTGTAGAAGGAACACAATCAAGAACATAAAGAGAGAAGATTAAACCACAAATAATAGTGTAAACTTCGAGAGTGAGGATTGATAGAATAGTTAGAGAAGTAGAAAAAGGTATAAGAGAGTAAATGCATATAAAATTATAGGTATGGTAAATGGAATGAAGAGGAGAAGTATGTTATAGAAGAAGCTAAAATAAGTACAATGTACAAATTTTAATATTTTCCAAGCATATTGATTTTTTTTTCTAAAAGACTTACTTGACAAAGTCCTAGTAAAATGGGATATTGTAGAGGAGTTAGAAAAGAAAAGTAGGGAAAGAGCACCACATTTGATGAGATCAGACACAATTATCACTAAGATAGATAGGCTAATACAAAATAATGCAAGAAAGTATTCAATTAGATACATGAAAGCAAAAACCATGGTTACAATGCATGCAGATGGTGAGAAAGATAGTTTAAGAATGTGGAATACAATTCTTTATGCAAAAGTGGTTGCAACTGAGGAATCTCTGCCTATAGGTGAAATGTATGATTTGAGTGAAAATTTTAGGAAGAGTGAACTCATAGACTTAATTGGAGATGAAAGCTCAACAAGTATTGAAAATGAGTATGAAAGAATTGTAGAATTAGGTGTTGAACTTGAAGAAAGAATTAGAGAAGATGAGAATATGAATGAAAGAAATGACGAACAAGAAGATGATCGGCTGAATAAAAATAATATAGGGGAAATTGGAGAGGATATATAATCCATCAATAAGACTGATGTTATCAAAGAAATGGTGAGAACAACTAAAAAAGAGAAATTAGAAGATAAAATCAAGATTATGGAAGAAAAGGATGAATCATTGGAAATACAAGTTGCCAAAACATTATAGGATATGACATTGATAGAAGAAACCCAGAGAAAAATAGATAAAGAGGAAGAGAAAATAAATAACATGGTTGAATTTGAAATATTGAAGAAAAACTATGCTAAATTATGTCATGGAGATAGGAAGTTATATCCAAGGAGATTATAGGAGAGAACTAATTTATCAAGAAGAATGGAAGATAAGAAGGGAACAAGGATAGTTAAAAGGATAGTAAGAGAATTCTCTAGTCTATTTTTTGAGATAGAGATTGATAAGGAGAAACTAAGTGTGATGTAGGGATGGATGGAGAATTAGGGCCAAAGGTGCACCTAACTATCCAAACACATTGTTCACAATTTTCAACCAGGTTCTAATCTTCTCTTTTCCTCTTCTTTGTCTATTAGTTTTGAAATGCTCCCACCATAGTGAGGCATGACCTTTCAACCTAGTTATTGCAATCTTCACCTTCCTACTATAAAGAGTGCTTTCAAAATCAAAGAAATTCTTTGTATCAGAGATCCAATCCAACACAACATTGGTATCTAAATTTCCATCATAAGGAACAACTTCCACAATAAGCTTTAAATGTGTCCTAGACAATACTCTCAATAATTTTTCCCAATCTTGATCGTCTTTATGCTCTAGATTATAGTTTGGTGTCATTGATTTATCATCACTCATGTCAAATAAAAATGTCTAGAGGAAATGATGATAATGCCATATTGGACATGTTGAGAGAGATTGTAGCTAGATGAGATGCTACAGAGATAGTCTAGAGGAGAGAAACTCATCGTGATGATGTGAGTGATGGTGAAGTAATGGAGCTAAACCCTAATCTAGAGCTTGAAGAGGATCAATATAAGGAAATATTGTTGAGAGTGTTTAGGGAACATTCAAATCTTGTTGTGGATGTTCCTTACAATGGAAAGTTAGATGCCAATGTTGTGTTACATTGGATCTCTGATATGGAAAAGTTCTTAGAGTTTGAAAATATTTTAGATGGTAGGAAGGTGAAGATTACAATCACTAGGATTAAAGGTCATGCCTTACTATGGTAAGGCTATTTACAAGCTGATAGACAGAGAAGGGTTCACTTTAGTGGTGAATATTCACCATTTGACAAATTTCTCTCTTTGACCAACATTAGTTTGGTGATTTTTTTTTGCATATATGGTATGACGCATCACCCAAAGTTTACCAAAAATAAGTCACACCCTTGGGCCCATCACCAAAAGGAGATATGCCATCGGATCTCCTTTCAAAATAAAATAGCCAATCAAAAATATTTTTTTCACATGACAAATTAAACCCATTTTCCTATGATTTCTGAAGTGGAACTTATTTGATGACCTCAATTTAGACTTGGTTTTAAAAAATGTTTTAAAAGAGGGATGCAATTTTCCCCATGAAAATGCGGATGTGTGTCAGACATTAATTCAATTCTACCAACTATATTATGCATGACCATATAATAGATGAACCATATTCACCATGAAAAATCCAGAAGATGTATTTTGATTATGTGGGCTTTGCCAAATATTTTGTATGTGCTATAATATTCCTGTAGAATTTACCAAAAAAGGGTTGTATAAATACATTCATAGATCTATGGGTTATCTCAATTCCAATCAATATAAAAGTCTCAATTTCTCAAACTGTGGAGATCATAGTCAGGTGAGTCACAAGTGTGACAACTATATTTTAGCCAAAAGTGAGTAATTTAGACTCTTATATGCATGTTCTCTATAATTTTAGTTTATTCTTATTTAGTAGATACAAGTTAGATTGTTAGTGCTCAGTTATGAACTAGGACTAGTGACCAGTAACACTAAGTCATGCAGTAACTAGGAAAAACTAAGATATCTATATTTTATAGCGTAGGTCTTAAAAATAATTAATACCATTTAGATAAACATATGTAGTAGACTATATTAGACTATCAATTTTTGAACAACTTGAATTTTATGGAAGCCTATATTTATTGGGAGATGTTGAACATGAACAAGGGTAAGAGTCCTACATGAGGTGGAAGTCAAGAAAGGCCAACCAAAGACACTTGTAAAACCTTATCATCATATTTTAGTGGCCAAAATTAGGAAGCTACAATATCACAAGTATATTTACAAGATTCTTGATCACTGCCACTGCGAGTTCCACTAGCACTAATTGAAGAAGTTGACGAACCTATTATCTTTGATAACAATCAACTTGAAGAATATATTTAGGTAAATACCCAAAGTAACCAAGATCTTCAAGTCAATACCCACAGTAGCGAAAATAATATAATATACTTGGATGATAATTCAAAAGATGGTGATGATGCATAACAAGGAAAGGGAAAAAGGAAATACAATGCAAAAACTAATGCAAAATCCAGAAAATATTGGAATAGGGATCTATCAATCAGGAATTTTCAAATAGAATGGGCCTCAAAGTATCTAGTCATTTAACCTATACACAATCCAAAAGAAGGTGAGCTTCTAGCAGAATACAAATGTACAATATACACAAGGATAAATAAAAAGGCAAAGAGGTTGCAACTTGTTGCCTAGTTTTCACTTCTATTCTTTTTGCTTTAAGTTATAGTCAAGTCAATGTCCATGTTGAGTCTATATCTAGAATTCCCCTAGGATGACCTCTCTTCTCATCATCCCCTTTCAATCTAATCTATGTAGGAAATCATATAAGCATTGCATTGATCAAAGGTTAGGTGATTTAGGGTTTGGTGGGTTAGTCTTAAGTGTTTCCTTGATGAGAAGAAGGTCTACAAATCTAATGATTCATCATTTAGATATTTAGAAGGATGTTGAGGACCAAGATCTACAATGGTTTTCTTTTCCATGGAAGATATCACAGGAGATTGTGTTTAGAAATACAGGGAAACTAGTTGTGTCAGTAGAAAACCAAGTTAAAATCCTTAGATGTATTGAAATATAAAAGCCAAAAAATATGCATCATTGATATGTCACCTAAATGGTCTAGATGTGATCTTAATAGTTATGCTGGTGGTTGGAAAAGTCAATAAAAAGGAACACATGTCATTGGTAAATTAAAAATTCAATTGCCCTTTGAGATGGATCCCTAACCACCAAATGAAGATCAAATCAAAGATTATTTCATCTTCATAGGAAGTTAAGGCTAACCTATGATTTATATTGTGAATCTACAAAAAAATCACAATCACACCATTACAAGTAATTAAAGTTAATCATGAGTTAAGGCACACAAGTAGTGAAAAATCTAAAGATCACATCGTCATAGGTAATTAGAGTTGACCTAAGGTTGGTATCATGACAAAGAAAAATAATGCATTCATAGCTTCCCAAGGTTAGGAGATGAGTAGAGGTTTTAGGTTATGAGGTTGTGATGGATGGTAAGTTTTCTATGCAATCATGATAGTGTCACAAATGTTAAGGATGACTTTCAAATTTGGGTTGTGAAGCTACGAAAGGTGATATGGGTGGTTAAGTGTGAAGTGATCACATCATCACAAGTAATAATGCAGTTAAAGAAATTCAAGTTGAGATGGTGTGAAGGGTCAACATGAAAGTTAAATTTTAGGTTGTCACAACATTTCAAGTGAAATAAATGTTGAATCTTAGACTGTGACAAAGATGCGAGGTAGTCAGTTTGATGATCATCACTAGATCACAAGGTATTAATGTTAATTCTTAAAGAAGGTTGCAAATGTGTGAAAAGTAACTGAGTGTATTCAAATTTTGAACTATCATACCATCACAAGTGGTTAAGCGTAATATGAGGTTAGAGTTGCAAAGGTGTGAGAGATAGTAATAGTTGAATCAAATAGTTATCATATGATTGCATAGGTTAAAAGCATCATATGAATTATAGTTGTGAAGAAGCAACAAGGACTAAAATAAGGAGGATTGCTAGGTTTTAATCATGATTGTTGATTTGAAATTGATGGTGAGAATTCAAATTTATGCAACCATTGAGATATGGATTATATGGATTTAGCACTAACAACAAAATATGAAGGAACTGAAGATTTTCAAAAGGTTTTTAAAGCCGTATGAAGATAAAAAGTCACCAAGTGTTCTCAGAGGTATTGCTAGCCATTTTTTGCCCCCTCCAAAATTTTTGAATTTTCAAGGTGGTAGCCATGGTCAATGTCCAAATTTGACTTTTCAAATGTATTTTCCATGCATAAATAATAGGGATATGTAAAAAACCCTAATCTTTTCTTTTTATCCCTAAGTCTTCAAACTTTAATGTTTTCATGTTATGACCAAGAGATTTCAAGTTGTGATCATGTGACTACCTTTCTAATGCCTAATTACTCTAGTTTGTAACTTAGCTATATGGTGACTAGCAAAGGTATGAAATGGTTATCCTAGTAGTTTGTACAACTTTATAGGATAAAATATTTACATTCAAATGTAGGTTGCAAGGTTGCAAAATGCATGGTGTTCGCACTATCACAAGGGTTTTAGAGTAACCATGGTTCAAGTTGTGAAGTAGTGAAATAATTAGCTCAAATGTTTGTGAGGTTAAATGCTGAACTCAAAGTTAAGTTACAAGCTCACAAAAAATGGACACACATCTGGGTGGGCCCGATCCTTATGTGATCCTTTAGTTGCATCGTTTCAAGGGTCCCATGCATTCTAATTTTGAAGAAGTTGTTCATCAACTAAAAATGGACCAATTGGATCAATACTCTCTATCAAAAGGCTTTAAAGTTTAAGTTGTGAAGTTGTGAAGTCAAACAAGCTCAATCAACTTTAGTTCATTTCATCATTGCATAGGATTAAGGTTAACCCTAGGTCAGAGCAGTGAAGTGGTGATCCTCTTGGCTCGTAGTGTCACATGGAGTTGAATGCAAACCAAAGTTAAGGCCATGATGGTGTGATATCAGTCAAGTTTCATGGTTTCACTCATTTGTAGGGTTAGAAAATGGATCATAGATTAAGTGGCAAAGTCCTAAAAGGGTCTTGTTCGCACTGTCACAAGGGTTTCAGAGCTAATCATGGTTAAGGTGGTGATGGTGAAAATTCTTGTTCACTCATTTGTAAGGTTAAGTAATAGTTAAGATTTCTAGTTGGGAGGTTGTGATTTAATGTAAATGTTAACTCCAGGTGGCTTTCACAACATTGCTAGGTTAAAGGACATGCAATAACATATGACTATGATGATTTACACAATTAGTTTGAGGGTTAAGCATAGCATCGTAGTGGTTAGTTGAAAAGGATGGCAAAGGGTTGTGATAGTGCAATTAGCAGTTACAAGTTTTTTTCACAATTTCATAGGTCAATATAGTCAGTAGAAGAATTAAGTGGAAAAGTTATGATCAAAGGAAAACAATTAGCTTCAAAGGGCATCATAGCTTCATAAGATATGATTTGCAGTTATGTCAAATGGTTGTGAAGTTGCAATAGATCATCAGGTAGTCAAGAGGGTAGTCTTCATAGGGATGCAGAGATTTTATGCCAAGAAATAAATAAGTTGCAAAAAGGTGACCAAGGCAAGATAAGTTATTTAGCATCATCACACAATTAGAAGATTGTTAAGTCTAAACCATGATGATGGTGTAAAGGTCCAATCTCACATTGCTTGTAGGGTTGCAATAGTTAAAAGAATAAAGTGGAAGCAAGCTACAAAGTCATGATAAGAGGTAGTTAATAGATCAATATAGGATGGAAACAAGACAAGATGGTAGAATGATGAAATATTATTGGGCCATGTGATGAGGTTGATCATTCAAATAATAACTTAGCTTACTTGGCATGGTTGCAAACATGATATTCAGTAGCTCTTTAATGGCGAACATGTCCTTGATCACTTACAACTACTAATTTGAGTGTTCTCCATGCTTGTTCAATGCAGTTTCTTTCCTCCCCCACTCAGTCATCCATCTCCCTAATCTATTTGGTTATGGTCAATTCTTCTTTTTCTTCAGGCCCATATTTGCAAGTAAAAGATTTTATTTCTTGCATAGGGATGTGCATCTAATCATGATCTCCTCTGGCCAATAGTTATTGCTCCTCTGTAAGCTCAACTCTACCTGGTTAGAGTTTGAGCTCAATGAAGTTGCTTAGTTATGCTTGAACTATTCCAAGCAAGATTTGTAACCTTTTCAAGGATCATTCTTTCTCTGATTATGTAGCAGTTGTATCATATACTCTCCTTCTGTGATTTCCTTTTTCCTTTGAATGAATGTAATTTCTCTTTTGTACCTCATTCTTCCATTAATACATGTGCAAAACCTTATTGCCTTTTGTTCATGTATTGCCTCCATTCTTCAATCTACATGATTGTATCTATTTGTCCTTGGACAATATAGAGTGAAGTTTCTTCCTTATAGCATATCATTTGGTTTCTGATTCACATGTGATTATTAGACTAAGGAAAATTTTGAATCTATGTACTTTGAGATTATATTCATGAGAAATGCATCTCTAAGCATAGATAAGACTAGACAAACTGTTTTGGTGTATCACCCCCTTTAGATTATATTAGGGTAGTTTTATTTTCATGCATTTCCTTTTCCTTTTTCCTCTCAAGATGTAGTTAGGTGTACTTTAATAGTAAGGAAGCCAACCTTCTCTAGAGACTCAATCTCATTTTTCAAGTCCCACAATTTGGAGATTGTTTCCATGTTTCACAAGGTTACCTTTAGGTAAAAAATTTAGGAAAGGGTGCAAAATTTTATGACAATAGTTTTTCGGCATGCCCAATGGGACAAACATTCAAAGCTTCAACTCAGTTTCTAGAACCTCCACTAGTCATAGTACAGTTTTTGGCATGCCTAGTGGGACAAAATATTGAAGCATTTTTTAAGTCTACTAGTTCACTGGTGTCAAAGAAAAGAACTTCAAATTGATGCTAAGGAGATAGTGTTGCTCTTAGTATTCTAAGCCTTCAAGAGGCTCACATTCAAGTACTTGGTGACTCCATCTCTACATCTTGGTCTCTAGACCAAAGCTATTGTGATTCATGCCCAAAGCTCAAACAAGGGCATCTTCTAGAGGTACTTTTCAATATACTTATCTTTCATTTTCAAATCCTAGAATAAGAAGAAATAGACTCTTTCTATCACTAGTTAGGAGTTTGGTAGTAGCACATACACCTGCAAGATCTCTTTCAATTCCTCCTATTGATAGGTCACAACCTAGGGTACCAACTCATCATCTGAATAGATCATTATTCCATATGGAACTCCCTAGATTACATGCTTTTTCTATCTTCAATGGTGGGAGTCCCTCATTCTAGTCCAAAGACATGATATCCCAGTATCTGCTCTTAAGAGTATACTAGATTTTAATGGTGAATCTTCTATTCACCCCTTATAACACATCCAGGAAGTTTTAAATGTTTGTAATATACATGGTATTACAAAGGATGATGTTACCATTAGACTTTTAGCTACATCACTAAAAGGAAAAGCCTTACAATGGTATAGGAGATTACCACATAATTCAATTACTAACTAGGATGAGTTAGGTGAAAGGTTGTGCAAGAATTTTGAAGATAAAAGTGATCACCTCTTACTTTTAGAACAACTAACTACCATTAAAAGAGCACCCCATGAAAGTATGACAGATTTCAATTATAGATTTCAAAAAACATGAGATAGAATACTTGCTGTAGTAAAGCCTACTCTTGGTAATGCCTTCTTGCATTACCTAAGAACTTTCAATAGTGATATTACTACTACCTTACAAGCCATGGGAGGGGATACCTTACTAGCCGCATATGAAATTTCCATAAAAGAAGAGAATATATTGATCCAAGGGTGAAATTTATATCCAAAGCCCCCAATGCCTTTCTTTCCTGAAATATCCAATCATCAGCCTAAAATAGTCCCTATCCCTACCACATCTACATGCTAGCCTCTTTATATAACTCTAATAACATCTACATCCTCCAACAAGTTAGGAGAATTAAAGGATATGATGCAGGCCCTAATTTTAAGTAACAAAAGGTTGCAAGATCAAAGTTGCAAGATCAAGAAAAGAAGATGGATGATAACATCTTGGTGGTGCAAAAAAAGAGCAATAAGGTGGTGAGCTTAGAAAGGCAACAAGCTCAAAATTTTAGGTCTTCTCAGGCTCACTAATAGAATTCCCCCACATATAATGGACCATCAAATCAAAATCAAGGTTACACCCCACATAATCAAGGTAGGTCTATGGATAATGCCCCTACAAATACAAACACAAATCTAAATAGGGCATAAGTTCCTCAAAACAAGATTTCTCAAGAGCAAGATTTTTGTCCCTCTTGTAATTATTCATATAGGTGTTGTATGTGTTAGAAGGTAGAATCCTTCCAAGCATTAGTTACACAAGATCAAGCAGCAAGACAATAGTATGGTGCTAGTCAATCTGTTGATGCTTCCCATCTACAATAGTAGAATGATTGTTCTTTTATGAACCATCAGCTAGAAGAACATTGTCATGTTAACTATGATGCTATAGCTCATAATACCATAAGTAAAAGAAAAGCTACTAAAGATGCTATACCCCCTCCACCAATTCAAGCTTCAAATTTAGGTACTGCTCCCCATAAACTAGAGATGAATCCACAATCAAATATTTCTCCCCAATAGAAGAAAAATACAAGCATAAAAGGGTTGCTGAACCTCAAGTTGATCAAACCTAGTCACCAGTTCTTATAGCTCCCAAGGCTCTAGTCAAAGTAGTTATCACTCCTTTCAATGTGGTAGATCAAATAAAAAAGATTATTGTTAATATCTCTAAATGGGATGTTGTTGCTACTATGTCATCACAAAGGAGACTACTAAGACAATAATTAGAAAGCTTAGGAGTGGAAAATATTTCTACCACTATGGATGATGCAACAAGTCTGGTGCATCCAATGAAAGAAGGAGAAATAAGTAAGAAAAATAGGCCTCCTCCTTTTTATGTCTCTTTGATTATAGGTGACAAACTAGTTCATAAATGTATGATAGCTTTGGGAGCTAGTAGTTTTGTGATGCCTAAAAGTATAGCTAATCTTCTTGATATTAAGTACAAGCTAATGGTTAGGGATGTGCTCCAATTAGATGGTAGCTCTATCAAAATAGTATGGATCCTAAAAATGTGGAAATGGCATTGAATGCTTGCTTTGGTTGTACTATCACTCAAAACCTTATTTTTGTTTTATTCCTTATTCTCTCCTCTATGGGTCCCTTTTTGCTAGGTCACAACTTAGCATACCTTTATTTCATTAATTGGGGTGACTGGACAAAAACTATTTATTAATCATGATTGCAATTTCACAACATTAAACTTAACTTCTTTTTTTGACCCGCAAACATGCAATGACCATTTGATGTTAACTATTACTGTAGTTGCTAGGTCACAACTTAACATTTCTTGAATGTCTTCTAGCTTGCAACCACATAGTAATTGAATCTCATGGTTTCACATCCTTAACTTTAGGTTACTTTAAACCTCCTTTGATAATGTGATTCCTTTGTTTCATGCAGTCATTGCCTTAATCCTTAACTCTACATTAAACCCTATGAACATGCAATTACTTTGTTTCACTTAGTTGCAACTTTGACCATGAGTTATATTAACTTTCCCATGATGGTGCAATTTCTTCCTTTCACTCAGTCATAACCTTAACTAGGATTTTTCATTAATCATCAATGACTATGTGATTCCCTTCCATTCGTAGCTTCATAGAATTATATTTGACTATCTTAATCTGTATGTGACCTGACAACAACAATATATTTCCAAGATTTGACAGCTAAGATTCATAAGGCTTTAACAATCTAGTTTGTTCTATAATATGGGCCCATCTTCTCCATTTGTTGCATTCTCACTTTCCCACATTCATTATCTCTCTTGCATCTTTGAAGAGCAGGAATATGCCAAATGTTCATCATCTAAGATCTAATGATTGAGGAGATGTCAACTTTTAACTCTCTCAATTCCTTCTTAAAACATTATTCATCAATCTAACTTTCATTTGATGATCTAGACTTAATTTATAAGTCATTTTCACTTGTCAAATTTGCAACTTAGACATGCAGATTGAATATCAATCATTAATTGGATAAAAAAGAGTTAGACCATTTTTTCCTTGACTCTTCTACCATTTTTGAAAATTTATCTCCTTCTCCTGCATCCTGAAATGGATCATCTATACTAACTTCCATGAAATCTATGACATAGCATAAATTCTTGTCATCAATATGATTAGGAATGAATCAATAAAAGATCTAGATCTTCTTCTCATTAGTATGCCACACAACAAACCCAATCATCTAGCTTTGGACTGGTGCATTGCTCATATGATTTCCACATTAGGTTAGCTCAAAGGAATGATGAGAAGAAATGCCATCCTATTTGAAATTTAGACTCAAGCTTAGGGCATTGACACTTGATCTAACTCAAACCTAAAGCAAAAAGATATGAAATAAAACTTGGGCAACAGTCAATTAGATTGGACCTTGGGAGGTTGATGATAGATGTTTGAGGCCTTACATTTTCCTACTGGGATTACATGTAGTGATCATAGATGGAGGGATGACTCTTGAGTATAGAGTTTTTTTTGAGTCACCCCTTTCCTCATTTCATGGATCTAGTAGGGATGAAAGTACTAGTGTAGCTAGTTCAGGCACCATACTAGTTGTAATAGTAGCCACAAAATTAAGGTCTAAGAAAATAGATGACAAAGGTTTTGATCCCTACATGATAGATGAGAATGGATATAGGTGTTGGTGAGAGTGGGTTTGGGTAGCAGAGAGCTCGAGGAGAGATGGGAACCTTTGGTTCCATTGAGGGTGATGCTCAGAGGCAAAGGGTGGAGGGCTAGCCTCCACAGAAGGAAGAGAATGGTGTAGGCAATGAAGAGATGCAAGATCAGATTGCTCTAGAGCTACAAAGTGGAGAGACCCTGGGACAAACCTAGGATACCCTTAGGAGATCCAGGGATCAAGTAAGGATGGCACAATGAAAAGTGGGCAAGTTATAGATTCATCTAGAGATTAGAGACACACATCTAGTAGAGTAAAAATGAGAGATCCATGAGCTTCGAGGGCATCTAGAGAAGCAGAGGGACAAGGCTCATATACAAATAACAAGAGCAACATATTATTATGCAACATCTATTGGAGCAGTCCTAGAGGTAGTAGAGTAGGTGCCTCATTTTTTTGGGTATGCAAGAGCATCAAAGGGTGCACATGCTTGAGTGAGAGAAGATGCTCCTCCTCCTCCTCTTCCACTTGGGGATGAAGGATAAGGATGTAGTTAGCTTACTCTCTTCTATATTACTTTAGATCATATATTGTATGATGTTCAACATCAATTTTGTATCATTTTTTAGATCAACAGTGCTTGAGTAGTACACATTTTCGTATCGATGTACATTCTGACTCCATTGGAGATATATGAGCTATTTTTATTTTCGTATCAATGCATGTGTCACTCTTTTCCTCTTATTGTTTTTTGTACACAAGATGTGTAGCTATATGATTGTAATAAGTGCAAAATGATTTGATGTATGAACATGTAGTATCAATGAGATTATACAAATGTGATGAATAAAATATGATGATATGTAGATGAAAGATATATAATGCAAAATGTATATGAACTAAAATCTCATGCAGGATTCATATTTTTTATAAATGACTAGTGTTTCGTGAAATTGAGAAAAATCAACTAGGGATCCAAACAATTGTGTAGTCAAGAAGAAACATGATACTTTGAAGAAACCAATGACCTCTTAAGTCAAAAGATACAAGTAGTGGTCAAAACTTACCCTAATGCAATTTGACTATGAAATGGAACCCTATGCTAAATGTAATCCCTAGGACCAATTACTAAACCCATAAAATTATCATCATAGAGATTTTAGTTAGACCCATGAATGTCATACAATTCATATTGACATTGCAATCATAAGAATATGAATATGACATGTGTCCTAGTTTTGTCGAGATTAGATATAAGAATTAAGGCACAAGCAGTTAGAATGGCCAAAACATCTATCCCTTTTAATATAGCAAGCAAACATAAGCATCATAGCATAAACACTAAGATGAACAGAATGCTTCTTATGTGAAAAAACAATGACATATGAGAGATCCTTTTCATGATAAGAAATCAATAAGCATTCAATCTGCAATGACCCTTGCATTCATAACCTAGGACAAAAGTGTGCAAAATTTACTATTGACACAAAATCTTGCACCCTTGCCTAAAGTCTTACCTAAAGGAAACCTTGTGTAACATGGAAACACTCTCAAAAGTGTGGGACTTTGCAACTTGAGATTGGATCTTTGGAGAAGGCCAACTTCTTTTTTATCAAGGTGCACCTAACTACTTCTTGAGATGAAAAGGGAGAAGGAATGCATGAGAGAAAACTACCTAATCTAATCTATAGGAGGTAATGCACCAAATCATATATAGGTTTACTTCTTTCCTGTGCTAGAATTCAATAGAGTTCTCAAGATATGCCATTATCTATACCTTTTCAATCTCAATATCCTAGATAAGCCAAAAACATAACATAACCAAAGAAGGATTATAGTGGATTCACTTAATCAAATCAATTATCAAAGATGAACATGATCATATGATATTGCAATTGTCAAAATACATTTAGCAAGTGAGGCCACAAGGGTGCACAAACTTACCCAACAGAGAATGGATATGATAGAGAAGATTTCTATTGATAAAGAGGGAAAAAAATTATAGAGAGTGTCTCTAAAATATTAGAAGGAGAAAGTTTGATGAACAAAAAAAAACTTTCCTTTATAGGATATAGGCATAACCCCAAATAACTTTCACCCTAAGGAAAAGTTCAACAACTACATTGAAGGTTGAAGAGAACAATCACTGCAAATCTAAAGAAGATTTGATTCTAGTACACATTCAGATGCAG
This sequence comes from Cupressus sempervirens, assembly GCA_028749045.1. NCBI lineage: Eukaryota > Viridiplantae > Streptophyta > Pinopsida > Cupressales > Cupressaceae > Cupressus > Cupressus sempervirens. The sequence goes on from CM053787.1 coordinate 444,105,693, forward strand.
CAAATCCATGTAATTCATACCAACCCAAACATTGAGAAGACATAAATGATGGAAATATTCAAGACTATGCTAGGTTATTGAGAGGGGAGGGGTTAATCAGTAACCTTAAAAACTTTACCAAATTTAGATCTTAATTGCAATAATCCAATTACCATTTAATTCATTAAATCAGACCTAACTGCATGCATGAGAAATTGAAAGCATAAAACATTCATAACACTTGAACACAATAGTTTGGTGACCCAGAAACCTTCCAAATAGAATATAAAACTGGGGTGGGGATGATACCCACAAAACTTCAATATTGTAGCATAAAGTTGGCCTTTTAAGGCTTACAATGATCACTTCTGATGATTTTCCCTATTAGGAGCAATTAATACTGCTAGTCCACCTTTTTAGAGGTTTTACAAACACATAATGAAGTATGCACTTGGTAAAGAAATTTGACAAAATACTGTTAAGTCTACCTTGTTAGAGGATTTGGACTGGTTCACTTGTTAGGATGAAACAATAGATCTTTGAATTAGAACTAAATTACTAATAGAGATTCTTTGAAGTACTAATCAACTTTTTGTGATAGATATGACTCCATTGCTCCTTGCTGATATGGCCTTACAATACACTTTGTCTGCTACTGAGTCACATTTGCATGCTTCTATTTCACATTACCATTACACTTACATACTATTTTCATTTTTTATCATTTCATACTATTTTGGATATGATACAATATATTACATATATATCAATCCAATTTACAAAATTACAAAGTTGGCCAATATACAAGTTAACACCAATATTACACAGTTGGCCCATATGTAGATACTTGGATTTTGAAGACTAACTTGGTGAAATTTTGATACACGGTGTCCAATGTTACTACTTGGCATCGTCATGCATTTGGTAGAAGTAGAAGCTTGGTCCATACTAATTATCTTAGAGTAGTCTCAAACTTGATCTACACTGGTGACTTAGTAGATACTATGTAACTTGGCAGAAACTAAATTACTCGTTTACCATGACTGCACTCGGTAAACACTAATCATCACATAGCTTAGTTAACACTAACTTTGCTTCACATGAACTGCTAGCTTGGTAGAAACTACAAAGCTTGGTAACCACTAAACTGCTAGACTTCACATTGCTTGAATTCCCTTGGTAACCATTAAAATGCTCAGTAGGAACTGTAAAGCTCAGTGGCTATGAAATTACATGGCAAACACTGTAGACTATTCAATGAGATCAATAGCCATATAGAATTTGAATAAGTGTTGTCACTAATAAAAAGCTTGACTAAATGTCAATAATCTCCCCCTTTGGCATTAGTGACAAAAACACTTATCAGCCAAAACTTATATACATCATGGTGTGGTACTGGCTCGGTATGGTATACTATGTTTTTTTTTGAGATTTTTCAAATTTTTTCTTTTTAAGGATATACAGTATACTATATCTGCAAATTCTCTGCTATATAAACTTTTCTTTCCTTTGCATGATTTTCCCCCATACAATATACATAGCATAACTAGTGTGTCTCCCCATAGATAGATACTAAGTGTCTCTCCCCCTTTTTGACAATAATGCCAAAGATTTATTCAAAACTTATTTGCATGGAGACACCAATATAAGAAAGAAAATCATAATGTACCTTAAGTATGAGTGCTAGAGTCTTATCCCAGTTCTCTTGCAAAACTTTGCACATATGTAGAGCATCTCCCACTTCTGTAGAGAGTTCTATCATGTGATCTACAATAGAGAAGCTTTTGTCATGGATCAATGTTTTGGAATAAGCAATATGATTTTGCATTGTATCCATGATGGGAAGGATCATATTCTGAATATCTATTAGTGTAGATTGGATTCTTGCTTCTTTTCTTAACAAATCTACCTGCATATCTAACAAGAATCTAATTTTCATATGATGTGCAAAACTTGAACTAGGGTCAAGTTGCAACTGCTGTGCACTAGCTTCAGATCTTCATCAATATTTTTCAATTTTCTTTTTATTTCCTTTGTAAACTCAGTAACATTACACAACTTTGCAAAAAGTGATGTTAAATTTGTGCAAGAGGTTTCAAGATTGGTTAAAATTGAGGAAAGTTCCACTTGTTGAATGGAAATTTGCTGAGAAATGTGCTCAAGCAATTTATTATCAAATTTATTTTCTACTTTCTCAACCAATATGTCTTGACCACTAGAGTCCTCATTAAACTTCTAAACTACCTCTTCTAATTGAAATAAAATGTGTTGAGAAGTATCAACTTCAACACCTATTGCCTCAGTCAAAATATTCTTGTCATCTTCTATAGTTTTATATTCTCTATTTCTCTCCTCTCTCAATTTCTTCTGCTTGGCCTTCTTTTGGAGGAGTTGCCCAGCTATATGCATTTGACCTGTAGTGATATTATCAAAATCCCATTTTGGAATCTCAATCTCCTCATCTAGGTCTATATCCTCCTCTATCTCCTTTCCTGTACTAAAAAATCTTATACTTGGTTGAGCCTTAGGTTCAACTGTCCTTGTACTTAATATCATTGAATCTAGAATGGAAGCAATTGTAGAGATAGTAGGACTAGTAGTGAAAATTGATATAGTACCAATGGATGGAATACTAATTGGTATGCTTACTGAATCCAACAATTAAAGTACTTACAAAAGTATCCAAAACTATAGAATACAAAATTGTAGAACTCAAAACTATACTTATAGATGAAAACTCAAAATTGTAGAAGCCATTTTACTCATTGTTGATGATGCTAACTTGGGAGCTAAAGAAGAGGGAGGTTGCAACTTGGTAGATTAAGTGGTAGACACTTCTATTACTGATGTGCTTAGCTATGATGGAGCAAAGAGTGATTGGACATTTGATGTATTTGCTGTGGTCACAATCAAACTTGCTGAAGCTGTCTCCAAACTTGATGTAGCTACTGATTTGCTTGGAGAGTGAGGAAGTGAGGCAATGACTATGGCTACCATCTTCATATGATTAGTCTCCTCATCATATTCTTTTTCTTCCTTGGTAGCTTCTTCCTCTTTATCTTCTTCAACTTCTTCATTGTCAAAATGTATTAGCTCAGAGTATGTTTCTTCTTCCTCATCATCACTGTCATCATCCTTGACTTCTATAGGGAGGCCACTTTGTTTATGCAAGTGATAAACATTCTTCCACATACTTGTGGCATTCTTGACCACATGCTCTATATCCTTTAGAAAAATTAAACTAGTGAATCTAAGAGTCATCTTATCTTCATTTTTCTTTATGGACTCTTTTACCTCAACATTTGTTATGCACAGTAGCAACTGCCTCAGGGTTTATGCATAGATATCTTTTGTTGTTTTCATATCAAATTCCCATCTTGGCTTTATTTTCTCTAATAATTCATTAGAGATTTGGGAGGCTATCTAGTCTGGCAAGTATTTCCATTTTCCCATCTTGGTTAGCACCAATTCTTCAACCTATTTCTTCTCAGCCTCTGTCCTAGTTTCATACTTCAATGATTTGAATTTGGTTATGCTTGCACCTTCTTCCAATTGTTTCAATATTTCTTCAAAGGTGGGAGGAGGTTTGCTAAATACAACTTCACTACCTTTGGCTTGGTGATGATCACCTTGTCTTTCTTCTTTACTAGCTCTTCTTCCTTTTTTGACTCTTCTTCATCCTCTACTTCTTCCACATCTTCTCCTTTACCCTCGGTCAACATAAAAGGTGTGCAGGTTTTGAGTTTTTCTATTCTCCTCTCTCCTTTGTGAACCACTTGTGGAAGCTTGATTTTAAGCTCTATTCTTGCCTTGGCCTCATCATACATTCCAAAGTGTGGTGCCTTTGGATCAGTAGGTTCATTTATCAAGGCTTCAATTATGTCCTTTGCTTCATCTATATTCACCTCATAGGGAAGAGGTTTTACCCATAAAACTCTAGGTTTCACTACCTAAATGTAGACTTTGTCACTGTCTACCATGAAACAAACATTACCTTTGTAATCTTCAACCAATTTCTAGGGTATCCTGAATCTGTTATTCATCTTCTCCTTGAAGACATCAAAATAATTATCCATTATACTAACAAAATTTTCACCCATTTCTGCAATATACTCGTTAATCTGATACAAAATTGGCACATCCTTTCTCCATACTACTGTGCCTTTTGAAGGGAAAAACTTTTCAACATAGAAAAATAAACATGTCAACAATGATCCGAATTTACAAGGGTTATTCTTAGAATTCCTTATACTTTCCATGTTTTTGTTAAACTACTTCAACAACAAATCTACAAGATCATATGATAGATTATTCTTCACAACTTTGTATGCCAAGTCTACTACTTCACATGACACATTATTTAGATGACTAGAACTATAGATCTTGTGAGCTATCACATGTATGCAAAATTTTAGTTCTACATCAGTTACACTGCTGATCTTCATACCTCTACCATCCCACTCAGCTAGGGTTTTCTTTTCTAACTCCACCCGACCTAGAGTTTTAGTCTTTTTGGCCTTGGAGAGCATGGGAAGGCTGGTGATGCGAAAAATCATCTTCTTAGTGATCAAAAATGGTTTCTAAAGTCATAACTAACCATTGTGAACTTGGCTTAGGATGTATCTGATCCATTTGATTTGGAAACTTTGGGGCAGGTGGGGAATGTGGGTTAAACCCTTGTCATCCAAATGTTTATGTTTGAATTTAAGAACACCATTTACACACAATCCAACTAGGGCATCATCCATCTGTAGGGTTCCAATTTCCTAAATTGCACACTTAAAATGAGTTCAGATATCATTAATGAGTAGTACCTTAGGAGGGATATGTGATTGCACTCTATTTGGATCAAGGGTTTTAGCAATCATTGACACAAGTTTAAAATTAGGTGCTTTCTGTTTGACTCCTCAGACCAACATTTTTGACCCTTTCCTTGATTTTCTACTACTACTTGATACTTCCATGGCTACTTGGTAAGCTATGAAAAACTTTGACAGATTTTAGCTGCAAATTTGGCTTGAAGTCGCTTGATTGCAATAACACTTAGAATTCTCAATGAAAATGATTTCAATTTCCTACTTTTTGTTAAAAATTTTCCATTAATGCTCGGTATGAAGGTAGCTATAATGATATCATTATGCATGATAGGCTATCATCCACTATCTATTCAGATTGCTCGGTAAAGGCTTCATAACATGGTAATCAAACATGTTCTTGCTACTCTTGACCTTTCTCAATAGAATCCATGACCTAGCCTTACTTGGTAGAGAAGGTAACTCGGTGATAATTGATACCATTCTCACTTGATGATCCTTTTGTATCTTGAATATTGATTTGGATCTTTTCTTCCTTTCTATTGGAACTATTTGGATGTGATCATGATAACATAGTTCTAGTTCTTCCTTTAAGAACTTAGTTGGAAATGGTGGAGTCACCCACTTCTTGAGTGACATGACCATCATTGCTTGATCTAGCTTCCTCGATAGATTTAGGAATCCATTGCTACCTCATTTGCTTTCCAATATTATCTACTTTTGCTTTCTTTTCATCTTCAATTCTACCTATATTCATGCAATTCTTAGCTATATGACCAAGTTTTGTACAAGTGAAACATCTTATGGTGGTATCACTCTTTCTTGTGTGATGTTTAACATAGTTCATGCCAATGTGTCCATACTCTCCACAGTAATGACATCTACACCAAGTGTTATAGTCCCAACTAAATATTGTTTTCACATTTTTCTCTGTTGGATTGAATGACTTGGTTCTACAGTTTGATGCCTTGTGACCTTGTTTCTTGCATTTGTGACACTTGCCTTTAAATTTTCATTTCTCTTTGCATTCATTAGCCTTGTGACCATGCTGATTGAAATTGTAGCATTTACCATTGAATTTTGCTTTACCATTACTCCAACATCTGTTTGATGTATGACCTATCTTACCACAATGATTGCAAGTATGTCTTTGATTCCTTTGAGCATCTTGTTTGGAGGACTCACTTTCTTCTTTGTATCCAATTCCTACTTTTCTTTCTTTTTCTATAGAGATTCTACTCATTCAGTTGATTCAATTGATTCATGTCTGTTTGGGATCTCATCATTTTTTCATTGATTTACTTTTCAGTTTTTAGGTCATTTTTCAAATTTTCACTGATTTTATTTTCAGATCTCAACTCACTTCTTATTCTTTCATTGATTTGTCTTTCCAAATTTAGATCATTCCTTAATCTTTCATTGATTTGTCTTTCGCTCATGATTTCCTCATTTGCATTGGAGATTTGATCCATAAGATTTGCATGTTGAATGGATTGGTTCTGGATCTCATTGTTTCTTCCATCCATTTCTTCTTTCATCTTGTTCCTTTGTTCCAAAATTTCACATAGCCTCACGGACTAAATTTCTTGTTCTCTTTTGAGCCTTCTTACTTCTTCTTGTAGGGAACCATTCTTTTCTAAGAGTTCTTTGATTGCATCATTTGCTTCATCTGAACTACTTGAAGGGAAAAATATTCAATCTTTTCTTCAATATACTGATGATCATTCATTTGATTTGCAAGTTCCTTCCTTCTTTTTAGGGATTGGGAAAGTTGCTCCTTAGCTTTCTTGAGTTGTACAATGGCCATCTCTAGATCTAGCTTTTCATTGTCAATTGCCTTATCAAGTTTGAATATCTCCATTGTCCTTGATCTTTGCTCATGTTGTCAAGCTTTATCTTAAGAACCACAAAGCTCTGATACCAATTGTTGGAAACATTCAAGACTATGCTAGGTTACTGAGAGGGGAGGGGTGAATCAGTAACCTTAAAAACTTTACCAAATTTAGATCTTAATTGCAATAATCCAATTACCATTTAATTCATTAAATCAGATCTAACTGCATGCATGAGAAACTAAAAACATAAAACATTCATAACACTTGAACACAATAGTTTGGTGACCTAGAAACCTTCCAAATAGAAAGTAAAATTGGGGTGAGGATGATACTCACAAAACTTCAATATTGTAGCATAAACTTGGCCGATTAAGGCCTACAATGATCACTTCTAATCATCTACCCTGTTAGAAGCAATTAGGACTGCTAGGTCCACCTTGTTAGAGGTTTTACAAACACACAATGAAGTATGCACTTAGTAAAGAGATTTTACAAAAGACTATTAAGTTTACCTTGTTAGAGGATTTGTATTGGTTCACCTGTTAGGATGAAACAATAGATCTTTGAATTACAATTGAATTATTGATAGAGATTATTTGAAGTACTGATCAACTTTCTATGATAGATATGACTCTGTTGCTCCTTGTTGATATGGCCTTACAATACACTTTGTCTATTGCTAACTCACATTTTCATGCTTCTATTTAACATTACAATTACACTTACATACTATTTTCACTTTTTATCATTTCATACTATTTTGGATATGATACAATATATTACATATATATCAATCCAATTTATAAAATTATAAAGTTGGCCAATATACAAGTTAACACCAATATTACAAAGTTGGCCCATATGTAGATACTTAGGTTCTAAAGACTAACTTGGTGAAGTTTAGATACATGACGTCCACTGTCACTACTTAACATCATCATGCATTTAGTAGAAGTAGAAGCTTAGTCCATACTAATAATCTTAGAGTAGTCTTAAACTTGGTCTACACTGGTGACTTGGTAGAAACTGAATTACTCGTTTACCATGACTACACTCGGTAAACACTAATCATCACATATCTTGGTTAACACTAACTTTGCTTCACATGAACTGTTAGCTCAATAGAAACTACAAAGCTTGGTAACCACTGAACTACTCAGGTTGAGCTGCTAGACTTCACACTGCCTAAATTCCCTTGGTAACCACTAAAATGCTCAGTAGGAATTGTAAAGCTCGGTGGCTATTGAATTACATGGAAAAAATTGTAGACTAGTCAATGAACTTAGTAGCCATACATAATCTAAATAAGTGTTGTCACTAATAGCAAACTTGACTAAATGTCAACAAGAAACTATTAGAGCAATGTATGCTCACATACTGGTTGAAATTGATGTCTCCAAGGGACTTCTAGAAATGATTTTAGTGGCTTCTACATTAGGATCATGGAATATCCTTCTTGACTATGAGGGTATCCCCTTTCATTGTAGGAAGTGCCACAAGAATAGTCACCTAGCTTTTGGCTACTTCGTTGGTAAATCTAGACCGAAGATGCCCCGTTCTTGGTGGAAAAGGGCCTCAGAGGGTCACTACAAGGTCCACAAGGTCCTCTCTACAAGTGATGTTGACTCTCTTCAAGATATTTTGGTAGAGGATTCTTCTACTATTCTTGGCTCTTCGACAAAGGATCATCCTTTGGCACCTTTGGTTGCAACAAATCAATCTTTGGTTTCTGCTGTCCTGTCTTCTAGTGATTTGATGGAGGATCCTCCTTTGGCTCCTTCTGTGGATGCAACTATTCTATCTTCTAGTGTCCTAGGGCTAGCCACCTCTTTGGCTACTTCTCAGGTTGATGTACCCTCTCTTGTTTCTATTGTATCTTCCTCTGCTCCAAATATTCCCCTGGCTTCAGGGGTTTTAGGGTCTAGTTGTGACATTGCTGCTTCTCAGAGCCTAATGGATGCTGGTTTGGTGGGGATTGGAAGGACCTCATCAAAAGGAAATATGGTCATGCCCTCCACTTCTTCTTTATCAAGGTCAGACCTTCCTGTGCCTTCTTCTCTGGTTGCAGATTTTTCTACTATGGCCTTTTCCCTGGTCTCAGGGGTTTCTAGGCTTGGCTCTGGTGTTGCTGATTTGTGGTGGCATAAGGCTACTAGTTTGGTGGAGGATGGATGGACCATATTAAAAGGAAAAAAGATCAAGCCGTCCACTGCCTCTTTTGATATGGCATTACGTTCTCAAAAGAAGGGATCTATAGGCAAATCATGATTGGTCTTTTTGGCCTGTTATACTTTTTTGTCCCCTAGCTTTCGGCTTGTTGTATTTTGTTGTGTATCATGGATGGGGACTTTTCCCCCTTATCTTCTTTGGGTTTTAGGAGCCTAGTCAAAACCTCTGTTGGTGGCTATTTTGTTGCCACATTGGTCACCTTTTGTTTGGTGATCTGTTATTCTGGCCTTTTGTTTGGCCGTTGTCCTTTGGCTGGGCTTTAATTGCTTATTTTTAGCCTTTTGTTTTGTTTCAAACTTGGGTTCTAGGATCCCTATAAAACTTGTTTATCTAATTAAAAACAAGAAACTATTAGAAATAGATAATACTAAAAGGGGGGTGAATTAGTATTCTAAAAACTTTTGCCCACATTTGAATATTATTAATTACTTTATAACTTGCATATGAAAGTAAACCAACAATGTTAAACAATAAATATAACCATACACATAGAGAACTTATAACACCATTATTATTTAACTAGGGAAACTTTGGCCGAGGGAAAACCTTGGTGGGTATAATACCTACTAGATGATTCACTAAATAATAGGATCCTGTTAGGAGTGTATGAAGTACATATAGTGTCTTGAGTACTTGTTAGAGGACTAGGCCTTGTTAGAAGCCTCAACCCTGTTAGGAGTTGGTAGATCAATTACAACGTATGCAAGAAGAGCCCACTGCCCTAACATGCAATTACAATCTAGTTCCTTCACAAAATAGATATACATACAATACTTGGTTCATTGTTGTAACTCACACTTTCTTTGATCTTACATTAGATTTTGCATCACATAAAGCTCATCGATAGTTCTCAATATTTTTCACATGTCACATCTAATCACACAACTTCCACAATATCTACACATCACACACATTTACTACGCGACTCACACACTTTATCTGTGCAACATAAGATCTTTACTTATATCTTGCACACTCACAAATTGTTGCTTAGTCAGCTTCCATGTCTTCACACGCTTGATATAATATAAAATAATATCCACATAGTTAGCTTAACATGTCTTAGTACTTATTTTGAAACCAAAATAATTCCTAAAGTCTTACAACTCTGCTTTTTGCTATGCTCTATTCTGCATTGTTAAATACCAACATAGTTAAACTTACTGTAACTTGTGCCATATTAACCATACACAGATGCATACTAGTACACATCATAATGAAGGTGTTACAAATCTTTCCTCAACTACACATAAGCTAAATCTCTATGCATTATACGTACTGTTAAGATCTATTCAATGTATTACTGCAAATTGTCTAATACTTAAACAATTATCTCTCTCTAAATGCATAAATAAAATGTTGATTATATGTTTCCATTTATGAAAACCATCAAGAAATCTAACTAACCATATCACCAATAGAAATATTGGCCATTAACACCCTAAAAAGGTAGATTGATAAACAAGGGTACACAAACTTAATTGACAGAGAATGGATATGACAAAGGAGATTTCTATTGAGCAAGAGGTAAAAAAATTATAGAGAGTATCTCTAAATGATTAGAAGGAGAGATCCCAATGAACAACAACAAAAATTTCCTTTATAGGGTGTAGGTATAACCCTAGATAACTTCTACCCTAAGGAAAAGCTCAACAATTGCATTGAAGATTGTAGAGAACAGTCACTACAAATCTAAAGAAGATTTGATTTTGGTAGACATTCAAATGTAGGAAATCCATGTATTTCATATCAACCCAAACCTTGAGAATAATGGTAGCCATTAATAGTATAAGTAGGTAGTTGGATAAAGTAGGTGGTGATGGAGTGTTACTTGCATCAAATAGGCATGGAAAATGCAAAAATGTTGTTGCAGATGACCAAAAGATTAGTTTTTCCATTAAAGAGTTGCTTGCTTCATTTTTGACATGCCAAATCAAATATATCAATAACTCAACTAGAGTCAAACTTTAGACCTTGCCATGTGGCCCAATAATCTTTAAGTATTCTGACACCTCATTTAGATATTCAACTATCTATTGACCCATGTTCATCACTTTGTTCTATGGCTTCACAACCTATTTCCTTCACTAGCTGCTTGGCTTTGTGAAACCATGACAACTAGAACTCATAAGACTGGGCCCACCTAGACATGTGTCACAATGTCCCTATCTTGCTATAGCTAAACATCATGCATCTTGAGAAAGAGTGAAAGTGACATCCATTGATTTATCCTAATCTAACAGTAGAGGAAAATGCATATCTTTACATTGATGAGAAACCAAAGAAGGGTCCTCCATGATAGGTTTCAGCTCGTCATTATGTCTCTATGAGTATTTTTCCTATAGTTTCTATTAGAGACAAAATTATGTCCCTTGATCTTAGATCTAATCTATGGTGCTGGTTGAATATTTCAAGAACCTAGTTCAGTTTGCAAAATAACCAATCAAACAAGAACACTCACCATCTTTTCTGACATCCTTATAGGACACAAAAGGAAGTGGCCTACAAGGATGCATGACACACTATCATTATGTCACAAATTGCTTTACCTTGGCCTCTTAACCCTTGTAACCCAGTGACTACCACCATTTACTGCTTTGCGGTCAATTTAGGCCTTAGCATTTAAAATCAATCACTAGGTGAACAAGCATCCTAGTTGTTTTTGCCAAGTCATGGATTATCTCCTAGTTGGTATAGAACTTAACCACTATCATTGCCACCTCACATCATCATGGCTTGAACCTTGACTAACATGAAATACCTATAACCTTGTGAAAACTATCCTGATCATAGTTAACCCTTAATCCATTGCAACTATGTCATAAAAGAGGATCACAACATTGCCACTTAAACCCTAGTTACCTAATTTAATCCTGTGAATGAGTGATAAAGGGAATCAATGTATCACAACCCTAACCCTGAGTTAGACCTAACCTTCTGTGACTAAGCGATCAAGATAAATTCATAGCATTGCCATTCTTAACTAGATGTTAGCCCTCAAAACTATGAAGCTATGTTGATTGCTAAGAAGACCATATCACACATTTTCAGCTTCCCTAATGGTTAAGCCATAAACTATAGCGACCAAGTGATGAATGGCAATCACATGGTTGCTACTTTGAATATTCATAAGAAAATGCCATATGATTATAAGAGATTAAAACTTAGGGATATAAAAGCAAAGAATAAAGTTTTTACCTATCCCTTTCATGCATGATAATTTGAAAATTTGAACATTTGAAAAGATATGACCATTGGCCATGTTTGATAGCCAAAACTCTAATATTGGCAGGAGAGGAAAAATGGCTAACAATTTTGGCGACTCAAAGGGGATACTAGCCTGCTAAGTATATGACCAGTGACCTTAAGTATCCATTGGGGTATGGAGTCATAAAAATAAAACTTGTACTTTATGAAACCATAACTCCATCTCCGTCTTCTCTGCAACTACAAAACCTTCAAAACTATTATTTTACAAAGAAATAACCTATGCTAACACTTCTTGGAAGGCTAAAACTACCTTGATATGTACAAAAAAATCCTAACCCTCTCAAGAAGTAAGATTTGAGGTAAATTTCATTGACTGGAATTGGTAGAACATCATCATTAGGCCTAGATAGCTGAAAAGTGTTGGCCTCTTTGCAATTGGTGATAACACAAAGCCCACTCTAGATAGCATCAAATTTAGAGTGCCTGGATGGTTTAGCCCTATCTACATCCCACTTGAGAACAAAGTCTTCCTCTCTAAAAATTCTAGTTGTAGCCTTCTCATCAAAACTTCTTTTTACCTGTTGTTGATGCACCTCAAGCGTATGCATAACCTATTGCCTTTTTCTTCTAATTCAAAAAGTTCTACTAACATGATTGTCATGGGATCATTTTATTCTAGCTCTAATTGATGAGCTAACTCAAGAGAGGAGAAGTCCAATAAAATAGGAAGCTTGGCCTCCCTTCCATATACCAGTGTAAAAGGTCAAATCCCTATTGCTCTCTTGAGTTTAATCATGTTAGCCCAAAGGGAAATTTTTGACTTGGCATTCCAAATCCTCTAATTATCTCCAATTGTCCTCTTTATGATTTTGAAGAGTTTCTTATTAGAGGATTAGGCCAAGCCATTGCCTTGGGGATAATAGTTTGGGGAAGTGCTCAAATATATCCCATATTCTAGAGCCCAAATGCATATATGAGCTCCAACAAAAGATTTGGCATTGTCAAATATAATGGTTGATGGAATACCAAATCTGGTTACAATTCCATTAAGGAATTCAACTATAGAAGCATTTGTTGCATCCTTGAGAGCCACTATCTTTGTACACCTTGTGAAATAATCTGTAGCTACTAAGATCCACTTGTGACCAACACTAGATGGTGGGTTTATTGGGCCAATAAAATCCAAACCCCATTGAGTAAAACGTTGATCAACTTGAATGGGATGGAGAGGAAGGGCAACCAATCTTTGCTTTCCTGAGAAGAAAGAACATTTCTCAAACTTCTTTATCCACTTATAGCAATAATTAAATAGGGTTAGCCAATAATGGCCAACCCTCATTATCTTCATTGTAGTAAATCTAGCTGAGAAATGATGACCAATAGGGTCATCATGAAATTCTTTCAGCAATCTACTAATCTAATCAATTTGTATACATCTTAATAGGACACCATCATAATCCTTCCTGAATAATATTCCATTCACCAAGACATAGAGAATAGCTTGTAATCTAAATTGTCTTCTATTTTCTCTATCTAGGCCTTAGGGATATCTTCCTTCTAACAAGAAGGTTGTCATATCATGCAACCAATTAGGTTGGCCTTCATTCTCTATTGATTGTTCACCTTGAATCAAGAGGGCAATCTCCTTAAGTGTCTCAAAAGATGAAGCCATCTGCTCACAAATCCCTTTACCACTTACCAACTTGGTGATTTTGATATCAATGTCATATTCCATGACTCTAGCAATCCATCCATCCCTTTTATTATTGATATCTTTGTTCAAGAGAAAATCCTTCACACTTGCATGTGGAACTAAAAGCTGGACTTTGTTGTGAGACAAGAGATGTCTTAATGTTTTGAGAAGCCTCACAACAAAAAGGACATGTTTCTCTATATAACTATATCTTCCCTCATAATATTTAAACCCTTAATTGAAGAAAGCAATGGGCTGCTCCAAATTTTCATCATTTAGTTGTGTTAGAACATCTGATATACTTGACCCTCCTCTAAGGGAGTAAAGTATGAAGTCTCTGTCAAATTTGGGATTGATAAGAGTGGGAGTTAAGGAAATTAATTTCTTCAAAACTAGCCCTCCCTTTCCTAGTCTAGGTGTAAATCATATTCTTTTTTAATATGGTTGTAAGAGGTTTGGCCATGGTAGCAAGATTAGGAATAAATCTCCTTCAAAAGTCAATTCTACCAAGGAAACTCTGTAGCCTTTTCTTATGGGTGGGAAGTGGGAGAGAAATAATTGCTCCTACCATCTCCAAGTCTAGTATTAATCCATCTCTTGACACTTTCCTTGCTTAGTGGAAAACACACATTTCTTGGAATTTAGGAACACACCATATTCTCTACATCTAACAAATACTTGCCTAATATGATCAAAATGATTTGTTGCATGCTTTGAAAAGACAATTATATCATCAAGATACACTAGCACAAATTTCTCTAGTACACCTTTGAAAGCCATCTCCATTACCTTCTAAAATGTGATGCCTGCATTGGTTAGTCTAAATGACATCTTACAATAAGCATAGGTACACCATTTGGTAGTGAAGGTTGTCTTATGTTGGTCTATATCTTGAACAAGTACTTGATTATAGCATGAAAAACCATCTACGAAAGAAAATCTTTTTGAACCACTAACCTTGGATAGGATTTTTTGCATGGAAGGAAGGGGTTGATGATCTTTAGGAGAAGCTCTATTAATTTCCCTAAAATCTACATAGAGTCTAATTTCTCCACTCTTTTTCCTAACGAGGACAAGATTAGCTTGTTAGATTGTGGTGACTGATCAGGAAAGTATTGTACATACTTCATAATTAGTGGGAATTTTTTTTTTTGGGTACTATTCGCCAATTGTTTTGGTACTATTCGCCATTCATAGATTTTCCACTAAAGTTATCGCTAATTATGGCCGACATGTTATAACCCTAAAGTGGTTTAATACTTGTATAAAAGGGTTTAGGGTTGGGTATTTTTCATTATGTTGTGATGCAAAATTGGTTCTTGCTGCGGTATTGAGCTGTAAGGGATTATAGATTGTAATTAGGTTGTAATCATTGGATTGTAATAAGATCAGAATTGTTGTTTGGTGGATGTAGCCTAGGGATTGGGCGAACCACATTAAATCTTGGTGCCTTATGTTTTTTTTTCTGTGTGATCTATTATTTTCTGTTATTGGTTATATTTGCATGCAATTTTTTATTTTTGTCCGTGGTTTATCCTAACAAGTGGTATCAGAGCGAGGTTGTCTTTCAGTTATCCTCTATAGGAAAGTCTCATGGTTAAGTGGGAGTCTCACAGTTGAGTGGGAGTGATGGCACATCAGGGTAAGCTAAGGGTTGATAGGTTTAATGGGCAGAACTTCCAGTTATGGAAGATGCAAATGGAAGACTATCTATATCAGAAGGATTTATGGAAGCCATTGGAAGGCAAAGCCAAGAATCAAGGAACTATGTCAGAGGCTAAATGGGATCTTTTGGATAGAAAGGCACTTGGAAGCATTCGGTTATGCTTGGCACCATCAGTGGCATTTAATATTACAAAAGCAAAAACGACAGAAGATTTGATGAAAACCCTAGCGACACTATATGAAAAGCCCTCCGCTTCAAACAAGGTATTTCTCATGAAGCGTTTATTTAATATGAAAATGGCAGAAGGTGGATCTATTGTAGATCATTTAAATGAGTTTAATACTATTACTAGTCAATTATCTTTTGTGGGTATCAATTTTGATGAAGAAATTAGGGCTCTCTTGATTTTGTGTTCTTTGCCTGAAAGCTGGAATGGCTTGGTAATGGCAGTGAGTAATTCTGTTCCTGGATCTAGTACCCTAAAATATGATGATGTGATCGGTGTTGTTTTGAGTGAGGAAACTTGTAGGAAATCCTCAGGTGGATCTACATCAGGAAGTACTTTGAATGCACAAAGCAGGGGCAGAATGACTAAAAGAGGAAGTAACTCTGTAAATCGTGGGAAATCAAGAGGAAAGTCAAAGGGGAGGAGGTATTAATCAAGAGGACCAAATGATTGCTGGTACTGTGGGAAACTAGGGCACAAAAAGAAAGATTGCTGGAATCGAAAGAAAAATGAAGGAGATAAATTAGATGGAGACAAGGAGGCAAATGTGATAAGTAACAAATTCGAAGAGGATGCTTTGCTTTTGTCTTTAGAGAGTGTTGATGATTCATGGGTTTTAGATTCTAGTGCTTCATTTCATGCTACACCTCATATAGGTTATTTCATTGATTATGTCCAAGGGGATTTTGGGCTTGTTTGTTTGGGGGATAATGAACCCTGTCAGATTGTTGGAAAGGAAAAAATTAAGATTAAGTTGCAAAATAGAAATCATTGGCTACTACATGAGGTAAGACATGTTCCAAGGTTGAGTAGAAATTTAATTTCAGCCAAGCAACTCAGTGATGATTGTTGTGTAGTTACTTTTAATGATAAAAATTGGAAGGTTTCAAAAGGTTCCCTTGTCATAGCAAAAGGTGTGAAAGTAGGCACCTTAGATCTTTGTGCAGGTCACATTGTTACTACTACTTTGATTGTTTCAGAGAAAAATAAATGTTCAGGAACAATTGCTACAGTTGAGAAGTGAGAACAAATAGCTATTGTAGATTCTGATATAGCACTATGGCACAACAGACTTGGGCACATGAGTGAGAAATGTATGAAAGTACTTCATTCAAAGAAAGTTTTATTAGGTCTGAAATGTGTTAATATAGATTTTTGTGAAAGTTATGTGTATGGAAAAAAAAAGAGAGTGAGTTTTGTAAAGACTGGGGAGGAAAAAAAGAGAGGAGAAATTAGAGCTTGTGCATACAGATGTGTGGGGACTAGGTATCTTCCCTTGGTGGCTCTCATTATTATGTTACATTTATTGATGATGCAACTAGAAAAGTATGGGTTTATTTCCTTAGATAGAAATATGATGTATTTAAAATTTTTAAGAAATGGAAATGTTTGGTTGAAAATGAGACTGGTAAGAAATTAAAATGTCTCAGATCTGATAATGGTGGTGAGTATTGTAGTCATGAATTTGAAAATTATTGCTCCAGTAATGGTATTTGTAGACAGAAAATTGTTCCAAGGACTCCACAGGAAAATGGAGTGGCTGAATGCATGAACAGGACTATAATGGAGCATGCAACGAGCATGAGGTTGCATGCTGGGTTGCCCTTACACATGTGGGAAAAGGTTGTCAATACTGTAGTATATTTTATTAATAGAGGTCCCTCTACTCCTTTAGGCTGTGGTATTCCAGAGGAAGCATGGACTGGTAAGAAGGTGAGTTATTCTTTTCTCAAGACCTTCGGTTGTGAAGCTTTTGCTCATATAGACTCTGAAAATAGAACCAAGCTAGAAGCTAAATCAAAGAAATGTGTCTTTTTTGGATATGGCATTAATGAATTTGGTTATAGGCTTTGGGATTTTCAAAATCTTAAAATTGTTAGAAGTCAGGATGTCATATTCAATGAGAAATTGTTGTACAAAGATCTGTTGCAGCAACATGAGACGAAAGAAGATGATTATGTAGTGCTGGATGATACTCCAAAAGCTAATGTTCTATCCATTCCTCATGATGTGCAACAACTACAAAAAAAAATACCACACACACCAATGAATGTTAGATGGTCAACGAGGAAAATTAGACCTCCACAAAAAATTGTTCCAAGGACTCCACAGGAAAATGGAGTGGCTGAATGCATGAATAGGACTATAATGGAGCATGCAAGGAGCATGAGGTTGCATGCTGGGTTGCCCTTACACATGTGGGAAAAGGTTGTCAATACTGTAGTATATTTTATTAATAGAGGTCCCTCTACTCCTTTGGGCTGTGGTATTCCAGAGGAAGCATGGACTGGTAAGAAGGTGAGTTATTCTTTTCTCAAGACCTTCGGTTGTGAAGCTTTTGCTCATATAGACTCTGAAAATAGAACCAAGCTAGAAGCTAAATCAAAGAAATGTGTCTTTGTTGGATATGGCATTAATGAATTTGGTTATAGGCTTTGGGATTTTCAAAATCTTAAAATTGTTAGAAGTCAGGATGTCATATTCAATGAGAAATTGTTGTACAAAGATCTGTTGCAGCAACATGAGATGAAAGAAGATGATTATGTAGTGTTGGATGATACTCCAAAAGCTAATGTTCTATCCATTCCTCATGATGTGCAACAACTGCAACAAAAAATACCACACACACCAGTGAATGTTAGATGGTCAACGAGGAAAATTAGACCTCCACAAAGATTTTCTCCCTCTTTGTATTCTATTTTACTTACTAATGCTGGTGAACCTGAAAGTTATGATGAAGCTATGCAGGTGGATACTAAGATTCAGTGGGAGTCTGCAATGAAAGATGAAATGGACTCTTTGCTACAGAATAAGACATGGGATCTATGCAAGTTGCTTGTAGGTAAAAAGGATTTATAGAATAAGTGAGTTTATAGGTTGAAAGAAGAGGAAGGAGGTAAGAAAAGATTTAAGGCCAGGTTAGTTGTAAAAGGATTTGCAGAGAAAAAGGGAATTGATTTTGATGAGATATTTTCTCCTGTTGTTAAAATGACTTCTATCCGTACTGTTTTAAGTCTTGTGGCTACTGAAGATTTTCATTTAGAGTAGTTGGATGTTAAAATAGCCTTTCTTCATGGTGATTTGGATGAAGAAATATATATGGCCTAGCTATGGGGATTTGAGGTCAAAGGTAAGGAGAACTTAGTGTGCGAATTGAAGAAAAGTTTATATGGCTTGAAGCAAGCACCTCGGCAATGGTATCTGAAATTTGATAGGTTTATGCATGAGCATGGCTATAATAGGTGTAATTTAGATTATTGTGTTTATTTTAAGAGGTTGGATAATGATAGCTACATTATTTTATGTCTATATGTTGATGATATGCATCTAGCTATGTCTAACATGGATCATATAAAGGCGCTGAAATGCCAGTTAGCACATGTATTTTCTATGAAGGATTTGGGGGCAGCAAAAAAAATCCTTGGTATGAAGATTTGTAGAGATAGGAAGAACAGAACATTGACACAATCTCAAGCTAACTATGTTGAGAAGGTGTTGCAACGTTTCTCTATGGAGAATGCTAAAGCTGTCAGCACACTTTTACCTGGTCATTTGAAATTGACTAAGGAGATGTGTCCCAAGACACAGGAAGAGGAGGATAAGATGTCCAAGGTACCCTATGCTTCAGCTATAGGAAGCTTGATGTATGCTATGGTATGCACTAGGCTAGATATTGCACATGCAGTGGGAGTCATTAGCAGGTATATGAGTCATCCAAGATTTGAGCATTGGAATGCTGTCAAGTGGATTCTCCAATATTTGAGAGGAACATCCAATAAGTGTTTACACTTTGGGGGCTCTACTACTGATTTATAGGGCTATGTTGAATCAAATTCCCCAAGGGATATTGATACCAGGTGGAGTACTATAGGTTATGTCTTTACTGTTGGTGGGGCAGCTGTGAGCTGGGTTTCTAGGTTACAAAAGATTAATGCTCTATCCACTACAGAGGCAGAGTATGTTGCTGCTATAGAGGCAGCCAAGGAGATGATATGGATTTACTTCTTCTTGGAAGAATTGGGACATCCTCAGAAGGATAATTATTTGTTCACAGATAGTTAGAGTGCCATTCATCTTGCCAAGAATTCAGCTCTGCATTCTAAGACAACACACATACAGTTACGGTACCATTTCATTCAGTTAGTTTTGGAGGATGGACAGTTAAAGCTAGAGAAGATACATACCAATGAAAATCCAATAGATATGTTGACAAAGGTTGTAACAAGGGAGAAGCTGAACTCCTCTTCAGCTTCGGTTGATCTTTTAGACTGAACATGAATAAAAGAACAACAGAGTCCAGGGTGGTTTGATCCAGTGGGAGCCCCATGTGGTAGTGTTATTGCTACAAGATGAGTCTCCAAGTGGGAGATTGTTGTTTAGTGTAGAGCCTGATCAGTCCCCAAGTGGGAGATTGTTAGATTGTGGTGACTGATTAGGAAAGTACTGTACATACTTCATAATTAGTGGGGTCAAATTTTTTTTTTTGGGTACTATTCGCCAATCATTTTGGTACTATTCACCATTCATAGATTTTCCACTAAAGTTATGGCTAATTATGGCCGACATGTTATAAACCTAAAGTGGTTTAATACTTGTATAAAAGGGTTTAGGGTTGGGTATTTTTCATTATGTTGTGATGCAAAATTGGTTCTTGCGGCGGTATTGAGCTGTAAGGGATTATGGATTGTAATCAGGTTGTAATCATTGGATTGTAATAAGATCAGACTTGTTGTTTGGTGGATGTAGCCCAGGGATTGGGTGAACCACGTTAAATCTTGGTGCCTTGTGTTTTTTTCTATGTGATCTATTATTTTCTGTTATTGGTTATATTTGCATGTAGTTTTTTATTTCTGTCCGTGGTTTATTCTAACATAGCTATCCATGAGGAATGCTTGATAGGAAAAATGATATTAGCCTATATGAGTTTTGATAATTTTTTCCTCATTAATGCTTCAATCTTGGGGTCGATTGGCCTTTTCTTCTATCTAAGAGGCTTAGCATCATGCTTTAAATCTATGGTATGCTAAAATAAGGTTGGATCAAAACCCTTTAAATCATCATATGTCTAGGTAATAAAATCATTAAATTCCTGACATAATTTAATGAAAACCTCTTGTTTATCTTTAGTACATACCTTTCCTAAGTTGAGATTCCTCCCATTAGCAAAAATGATAGGGGTGTAGTCATCCTTGTAGTTAGATTTGAACATTTGCTCATTTCTTGATCATTAGAGTTGAAAATGCCTTCCAAAGTGATCAGACCCTTAGGTAATTTGTTGAAGTTCAGGTTTATGATCTAGTCCCCATATTGACTTTGGAGCTTAGACTGATTTTTTGCAGAGAACTTTGTCTTGTTTTGCAAGAAATTGACAATTTACACATCAAAGTCAAACACCTACCAATTTGTGTAATTATCAAGAGCAACAAGCCTTACAACAATTTTGATATGTTTCTCACTTTTTTCAACAACATGCTCTAGTATATTGTAATGAGCACCAATGGTTTCAAGTCTATTAGCATGTTTCTTCTTGTTCCTAGGAACACGTCAGATATTGAAAGCTTGAAAAGCTTCAAGTAGATCCCACACTCTATGCTTGTATGATTTGAGAAGGTTGTTCTTTTTAATATTCTAATTTCTAATTAGATTAACAACCAACTCATTATCTCCATGTACCCTAAGAGCCTAACACCTCTCCTTTGTGCAAGTTGGACACCTTGGATTAGGGCTTATATTCTGCCATATTATTTGTATAGTTTTACTGGAGTCTATAAGATAAATAGTACTTCTCCAATTCAGGGGAAATCAACATGACATCAACACCTAAACCATTTTTGTCCTTGATCCATCAAAGAACATATTCCACAATCCATTTGTATCTTCTTTTGTTTTTATAAGATTATAGATAGGAACATTCTCTTGAAATATACAATAGGTCCCAAGACCTACCT
The DNA here is from genome assembly GCA_028749045.1 of Cupressus sempervirens. NCBI lineage: Eukaryota > Viridiplantae > Streptophyta > Pinopsida > Cupressales > Cupressaceae > Cupressus > Cupressus sempervirens. Next base: position 444,127,293 of record CM053787.1, read on the forward strand.
TCTAGCTTCTTGTATTGTTTCAAATTGATATGCAGTGGCCCACTCATCGAAGATATAGTTAGGTACCTCTACCAAAGAAGTAGCAAGCTTATTTTCTATGTCCCCATCTTCTTCTTCATAAATAGCACAATACATGTTTATGGGACTAGGGTTGTAGGTTTCTATATGATTAAGAGCTAGGGGCTCTACCCTTATTGAAGCTTTTGTCCCATATCTTGGTCTAAAAAACATATATGACTAGTCAGATGCAATATAGCCACCTATTTGTGTAGTGAAATCCCTAGAAAGGTAGATATCAAAATGTGGTTTGACCTCAGTTATTGATATGTCTTGAGTGATAGTACAACTAGGTCAATCATGTAATGCCATTTTCACATCTTTTAAGATTCCTACTATCTTGAGAGAGCTACCATCCAACTAGAGCACATCCCTAACCAATAGCTCATATTTGATGCTAAGGATGTTAGCTACATACTTAGGTATTACAAAGCTACTAGCCCCAGAATCAATCATGCAATTATGGACTATCTTATCACCTATGATTAGAGGGACATAAAAAGGGGAAGATTTATTTTTCTTGTTTCTCTATCTTCCATTGGATGCATCAGGTTTGTTGCATTTTCTTCTCTAGGTGGTTGATCTTTCACCTCTATGCTTTCTAGCTCTTGCTATAGTAGCTTCTTCTATGATTGTATAGCAGCAACATCCCATATGGAGATATTAATGGCAGTCTTCTTCATTTGATCTATAATATTAAGAGGAGCAATTAATGCTTTGGTTGGAGCCTTGGGATCTAATGAGATTGGTGGCTGAGTTTGAGAAGTCTGAGGTTCAGTAAAATTCTTGTTGCCCATATCTTGTTTCTATTGAGGAGAAATATTTGGTTGTGCATTCATATTTGACACATAATTAGCATCATTTGAAGTTGAAGCTTGATCCAGTGTGGAGGGTGTAGCATCTTCAATGACTTTCCTTTTACTTCTAGTGTTATGGGCTATAACATCATGACTAACATGACAATGCTCCTCTTGTTGATGGTTCATGAAAGAACAATCATTTTGCTGATGTAAATGAGAAGCATCAGTAGGCTAACCAACATTGTACCACTACCCTATTGCTTGCTCTTGTGTAGTCAATGCTAAGAAAGACTCTACCTTCTAGCACATACAATAACCATATGAATAGTTGCAAGAAGAAAAAAAGTCATGATCTTGAGCAAGATTATTTTGATGGACTAATGCTCTATTTGCATTTGTATTTGTATTTGTAGCAGGTTAGTACCAATAGGTCTATTCTAGTTATGTGGAGTATAACCCTAATTTTGATTTGGAGGACTATTGTACATATGACCATAATAATGGAGCTAGGGAGGCTTATTATTTTGAGCTTGTTGCCTCTTAATAGTCACCAACTCATTACTCATTTTTTGCATCACTACATTGTTGTCCTCCATCTTCTTTTCTTGATCTTGCAACTTCTTGTCTATATTCTATATCAACATTTGCATCATGGCCTCAATCTTATCAACTCCTTTAGAAGATGTGGAAACTATTGGGACTATAGCAAGAGACTGACCTATACAGGAAGTAGGGATAGGGGCTATTGTAGGTTGGTGATTAGGCATATCAAGAAAGAAGGGAATTGGAGGTCTTGGAGCTAACTTCCCTCCTTGAATCAAGATATCCTCTGCCCTTATTGCAATTTCATAGGTAGCTGGTAGAATATCACCTCCCATGGATTGTAAAGTGGTAGCAATATCACTATTAAAGGCTCTGAGGTAATATAGGAAAACATTACCAGGGGAAGGCTTTACTGTAGTGGGTATTCTATCCCATGTCTTCTAAAATCTGTAATTAAAATTTGTCATATATTCATGGGGTGCTCTTTTAATAGTTGTTAACTTCTCTAAAAGTGATAAATGATCACTTTTATCCTTGAAATGTCTACAAAGCCTTTCACCTAACTCATCCCAATAAGCAATAAAGGTTATGAGGTAGTTGTCTATACCATTGCAAGGCCTTTCCTTTTAGTGATGAAGCTAAAAGTCTAATAGAAACATCATATTCTATAATACCATGTATATTGCAGACATTTGAAATTTCTTGAATATGTTCTAAGGGAGAGATAGAAGTTTCACTAGTGAAGTCTGGTATAATTTTAAGTGCAATAATTAGGATATCATGTCTTTGAGCCAAAATGAGGGGATTTCCACCATTAAAGGTTGAAAAAGCATGAACTCTAGGATGTGCCATACAAAATAATGCTCTATTCAAATGAAAAGGTGGTAACCTAGGTTGTGACCTATCAATAGGAGTATAGAGAGATCTTGAATGTGTATGTGTTACTACTATAGTCCTAACTGGTGATAGAGATAATCTACTTCTCTTTCTTCTAAGGTTTGAAAATGAAAGCTTAGTATATTGAAAATAACCTCTAGAAGATGCTCCCGTGTGAGCTTTGGGAACAAATCATAGAAACTTTTGCTTAGAAACTAGAATGTAGAGATGGAGTCGCCAAGTACTTGAAAATAAGCCTCTTTGTAGGCCTGCAATACTGAGAGCAACACTATCTCCTTAGCATGTAATTGAAATTCTTTACCTTGACACTAATGAATTAGTAGACTTATAATGTTTTGAATGTCGGTCCCATTGTACATGACAAAAATGGTTGACAAAAAAGCTTGCACCCTTGCCTATAGTCTTACCTAAAGGTAGCCTTGTGTAGCAGGGAAAAAATCTTGAAAGTGTGAGACTTTGTAACTTGAGATCGAATCTCTAGAGAAGGTCGACTTCCTTTCTATCAAGGTGCACCTAATTAATTCTTGAGAGGAAAAGGGAGAAGTAATGCATGAAATAAAACTACTGTATCTAATCTGATGCAACATAAAAGTGTGATGTGGCCCAACCAAGTTCACAAAGTAAAAATGTGCAAGGGAAAGGCTACATTCCCCAAACCCACAAAAAATAACTATCCAATCTACAAATCTACACCCTCCCAATGGATATGGTAGATGTATTTCACTTATCTAAGATGGATTCAATATTTTCCAAGTGGTCTTAGACCCCCAATCTAATCCTAGTGCTCAAATCCCTCAAAATTACCTAGTAGGCCTATTTGCCCCCAACTAGGTCAATAACGAGAAAGATATGATGTTTTCCCCAAAATTTTCCCAAAGAAATACTCAAAAGAAAAAGATTTTTAGATACCCATTTTTGCCTTCTTCAACATATGCCAAACTCACTATAGGTTGTTTTGGACCAACAACCATATCCCCAATTAAGCTTGACACCCTTTTTAGGCATAAAATATGGTCATTTTAAAAAGAAAGTATATGCTGCCTATAAATCCAAAGATTTAGTCATTCAAAATTCCTCCAAAATGATCCCAAAAAAAGGAAAATCAAATCAATTTGACTCCCCAACCTCTACAAATAAGAAACCCCCAATTTGGCCTCTTACAAACCCTCAAATCTAGGGCTTTCTCAATGCATGACCTCCCAAGCCAATATCAACCAAATGAAGGTTGATTCACCATGTAAAAGGTATATTTAGATGATATTACCATAAAATACCCCTCTCCAATGGATAGATCTCTGGCTGCTACACTCCAAGCATGCATTTCATGCACCTACAACCACCAAAAACCCATTAGAAGCCTCCATTCATGTAAAACCCTACCCAATCATTGTTATAATTATTATTTAAATTAGGATATAGGTTTTTTCCATGGGAATCATATTCTTACATCCATGGAATGACCACATGCTTCCAAAGTGCTCAAAACTTGCACAAATTGTTGCAAAAGTTGCTTGAAATCAACACTTTTGGTAAAATGAAAACCTATTTGTCTTAATGCACCAAAAATGGTTTAGATATAATCCCAATAGGTTCAAAACATCAAAAAATAAATTAGAAACCAATTAAAGCAAAAGATCTACTACAAAATGCTCAAAAATGGAGTTTTTGTCGCATTCCAACTGCCAAATCCGTACAATACTGATGGAATCTGCACAATACTTTAAATATGATGATCCTATGCCTTTACTAGGCTATAAAGGATTTAATAAAACTTCCCCAACCATATTCCATTGGTTGGAATCCATAACAAAGGTTAAAACACTCAAATACTAGTTTTCCCTACTTTTTTCAAAATATAGCCATTAAGACTTTAAATTTGAATTTCAAACCTCATTAAAATGTTTTAACTCATAATTTATTGCTTTCCACTACTTAGGATTTGTTCCAATACCCACCTAGGACCTATTTGATCCCTCTATCCAATCTAGATCCCTTGTTAGCACTATTGGCCACCTTTACATCATTTTTATGCCTAAATCATTTATCAGGATCTTTAGGACTTTTCAAGTTAACATTAAATTGTTCATTACATTTAGCCATTATAGGCTTCAATACATTGCAATCCACTTTCAAGGATACCATAGATCCTTTGCTTTTGTTTGTATCTAAGGTGTGCCTAAATGTTTTTCTAGGTGCTCCTACACCATAATCTAGAGGAGGTGATGCACCAAATAGTATATAGGTCTACTTCTTTCCAATAACATGTGCTAGAATTCAACATATTTCTCAAGATATACCCTTATCTATACCTTTTCAATCTCAATATCCTAGATAAGTCAAGAAGATAACATAACTAGAGAAGGAATATAGTGGATTCACTTTATCAAATCAGTTATCAAATATGAACATGATCATATGATATTACAATTGCCAAAATACATTCAGCAAGTGAAGCCACAAGGGTGCACAAACTTAACTAATAGAGAATGGAAATGACAGAGGAGATTTCTGTTTAGCAGGAGGCAAAACAATTATAGAAAATATCTTTAAAAGATCAAAAGGAGAGAGCCCGATGTGCAACATCAAAACTTTCCTTTATAGGGTGTAGGCATAACCCTAGATAACTTCTACCCTAAGGAAAATCTAAACAACTACATTGAAGGTTGCAGAGAACAATCACTACAAATCTGAAGAAGATTTGATTTTGGCGCACATTTAGATGCAGGAAATCCATGTATTTCATACCAACCCAAACCTTTAGAAGACAGAAACATCGACCATTAACACTCTGACTAGGTAGATGGATAAACTAGGTAGCAATAGAGTGTTACTTGCATTGAACATGCATGGAAAATGTAAAAAGTTATTGTAGATGATCACAAGATTAATTCTACCATTATAGAGCTGCTTGCTTCATTTTTAACATGCCAAATTAGATATACCAGCAAGTCAACTAGAGAAACTTTAGACCTTGCCTTGTAGCCCAATAATCTTTTATCATTCTACCACCTTATTTAGATATTCAACTATCTATTGACCCATGTTCATCACCTTGTTTCACGGCTTCACAACCTATTTCCTTCATTAGCTACTTGGATCTATGAAACCATGACAACTGGAACTCATAAGACTTGGCCCACCTGGACATGTGTCACAATATCTCTATCGTGTTATAGGTAAACTTCATGCATCTTGAGAAAGCGAGAAAACAACATCCGTTGATTTATCCTGATCTGATGACAAAGTAAACTACATATCTTTACATTGAATAGAAACCAAAGAGGGATCCTCCATGATAGGTGTCAACTCATCATTATGTCTCTATGAGTATTCTTCAGACAGTTTCTTTTAGTGACATAATGATGTCCCTTGATCTCAGATCTGATTGACGGTGCTAGTTGAATATTTCAAGAAGTTGGTTTAGTTTGCTAAATAGCCAATCAAGTAGGAACACCTACCATCCTTTCTAAAATTTATCGCTTCTATGATAGTTAAGCCATAAGCTGTAGCAATCGAGTGATGAAAGGTAGTCGCATGGTCATGACTTGGAATATTCATAAGAAAATGCCATATAATTATAGGAGATTAAAAATTAGGTATATAAAAGAAAATAATAGAGTGTTTATGTATCCCTATTATGCATGATAATTATAAATTTTGAATATTTGAAAAGATATGACCGTTGGCCATGTTTGAAAAGAAAAACTAAAATTTTGGCAAGAGGACAAAAATGACTAACATATACTCACAGTGACCCATATGTTCACTTATTAGGACGAGTATTGGTATTAAACTATAGCATAGATAATTTACTCAAATAGTCAAGGATAAGAACCAACATCACTAAAGTGTTCACATAAAATGAGTCAAGGTACACATAACCATCAAACATGAGATATAGGCTCTTATAGTGGACACCCGTGTTATATGGATGCTCCAGATTAGTGAAACTAAACCATCAAGAAAAAATTAAAGAAAATATCATGCCCATAGTCCTCACTTCTCTAGTCAAAATAGACATCCTCAAGTTTCTCAAAGAGAAATGATAAAGAAAAACAAAAACAAAAAAAGAAAATCTCAACATAGCTCAAACGATTTCAATGTTTCCATTTTATTGTCAGTGTCATTGGATTGATGTCAAGTGTCAATGTTTAGGACATATGTGTAAGAAATCTCTTTAGTAGGAGGATGATAGTAGATAGACTCAGTTAGGACAACTAGTGACTGATGTCAGAGAGAAATATTCATTGAGAAGAATCTCATTAGGAAAATAAGTGATAGTAGACAGACACAGTTAGAACAATAGGTGATTGATGCATAAGAGATTTTATTTGAGAGGAATCACAATAGTAAAGTAAGTGATAGTAGATAGAGACAGCTAGAACAATTTTTGATTGATGCATAAGAGATCTTCTTTGAGAGGAATCTCAATAGTAAAGTAAGCGACATTAGATAAACACATCTAGAACAATTGGTGATTGATGCGTAAGAGATCTTCTAAGAAATCATAGGGTGGTGTCCCAAAGACTATGACTATATTCAATCCATGTATGTATGAGTGAAAGTAGTGAACTAAAGACAAAAAGAAATTGTACAAGAGCCAGAAGATGCGTTGTAAGATGTAGCATTTTAAATAAGGGGCACTTGTTTACTAGGATTTCAGCATCTTGGAAAAGATTCTATTTTTTCTACCATGATGCTTATTTGCCAGGTTTTCACCAATGGAACTTTTCTTCTTTTTCAAATTTTCAAATTTTTTGTATTTTAAAGTTTTCAAATTTTTTTGTATTTTTGAAGTTTTAAATTTTTTTAAATTTTTGAAGTTTTCAATTTTTTGTATTTTTGTAGTTTACAATTTTTTTGTTATTACATAGGCACCTATTGCTAGGTTTCCACTAAGATAATAGATTTTTTTAAGGATCAATTTTGTGTGATTTTAAATTTTGAACATAGCTCCTTGAGATCCTTATTTTTAAACTATCCCCTATTATCAGTAATGATGGAGGATGGTACACCATACCTTCAGATGATGTATTGAAGAGTGAATAGAGCTACAGTTTTGCAATTAGCCTTAGAAAGAGGGACTGCTTCTACACATTTTGTGAAGTAGTCTATAGCTATGATAATGAACTTTTGTCCATTCAAAGAAGATAGATGAATCTTACCTACTAGATCAAAGGCCCATTGTTGAAATGGTCAAAGCATGATGAAAGTAATTAGCTTCTTGGCTGGAGCATGAATCAATTTCTATGGAGTTGGCATTGTTTGCAGGACTTGACATATTTAATTGTCTCTTTCTCCATAAATGGCTACTAGTAACCAACGCTAATAAGTTTACAAGCTAGTGTCAAACCATTAGAGTAAGATCCATAAATGCCTTCATGTACATCAATTAATGCATGTTTCAACTTGTTGGCTCTTGAATTAACAACTTTTCAATAACATAGTGATATGAAAAAATACATCTAGTGTAGCTAATTCCCATTTGCAATATACCTATTCAGACACCAATGCCAACTATAAGGCTACACTCCCTCTTCTTTAGGCTTTACAAAATCTAGCTGGGTGAACCTTAGATTCTTTCATATGGTACTAGTTTCAAAGCATACAACTAAATTTGGATAAAGTAGATAAAACCCTTATTTCTTCTAAACTCATTCTACAACAAAGGTATGCATTAGCAAGTTGCAAAACCTATGAGATCCACAAGCTGAGTGAGGGCATCCTTTCAACTCTTAAACAAAAAGAAAAATGGATAATTGATTAAAGATTGATATCAGCAAAACCCAAATGTGCAACAACAAGATTATTTTGATCCTGTAACTAGTTAGTGCCTTATCTATTGGGAAATTGCATGAATTACAAGCATACATCCATGATACCAATGACATATCCCATCTATCAAGATATTAGATCTATCCTATCACTTTTTGAATTAGACATTAGTGTTCATAAAAACTCTCATACTTATGAAATATCCTCCTCATGAAACTAGCAACCCTGTCAAGATAAGTAAGTAATTACTTGGCTCTTTGTTCCAATAGTAAACCCTAACAAGACATACAACTTTAAGGGGCTACAAATGGGTTTAAGTTCTTTTCTCTTAAACCAAAAAACATTGCAAATATTAGAGACAAGAGACAAGAATCAAAATGAAACAAAGAAGTTTTTTTTTCCTTGTATTTATTTCTTTGAAATAATACACTTAAGAAGCATGTAAATAATTCATAAAACCACTGAATAGACAAGAACTATCTATATTAGCTTTATTATTGATGTTTATACAAGAAAGAATGTTGAAGAATAGTAGAATCACAATAATGAAAAACCTTCCAAATTGGAACCATCCTTGTGGTATCACAATAGTGAAAAATATCCAATAAACTGGAACCAACCCTAGAGAAAGAAATAAAAGAGAAAGATATAGAAGAGTAAAAAAATCTTGGATTTGATTTGGAAGTGATACATGTCCACTTGAATCTCCATCCCTTGTTGCTATAAAGCCTCTCTCTTCTCTCTACAACCAAAAAGTGAATGGAATCTCATCATCGTGTTTCAACAAACTCAAAATATCTCCTCCAATTGATGTTAGAAATCAGAAGACATCACCAACTACATCTCCACTAACTTTGACACACATCTACTTTACCATTTCACCAAAAACCAAATCTGAATTGCCCTACTAGAATATAGTTGGAAAAAAGGTGCCTCAAACAAAATCCTGGATATCTCACACATATGGCTTCCTATGAAAAATTAAACTACAAATATAGAAATTTCATTCCAAGAGCTTTCTGTTAGTATATGATAGTTCTATTTGACCACCTATGACACATGGCAACACCTAATTCATCCATCCTCACATAGTCACCACTACTTGGGTCCCATGTGGCACCCTATGATTGGATCTTTGAACTTCCACTTGGCACCTAACACACTACCACATATAAACCTTGCATTTAATCTTTTATTTATAGTCACCTTGTCATGTCATCTACTTGCTGGGCACCTTGCAACGTCACTGCCACATGGAGTCGACTAATTTTTTAGAACTGCTCTATCATCGCCACCTGGGCCCATTGCCCCCTGTTGCCTCATTACTTTCCCACTTTCATTATCTTTCATGCATCTTCAAATTATAGGGAAGTGATGGCCATTGATTTTTCCACATGTCACAATCTGGTGAGTTGCTCCTGCTCAGTACCACATCATCAGCTGTGCCATATGTCACCTCTTTGCTTTCCCACTTTTGTTAATGATCATTCATCTTTGTAATGTGGGCAAGCAACGACTGCCAATCTTGTATAGTGTCTCTCATGTTTGCAGTCTATAGCTTGTCTATTTTTTATTTAAGATATACTTGATACTCTTATTATATGTACCTTGAGATGACGTGAGGGTTAGATGTTATACTTTGATTTAGCATCATAGATGCTATACTACTATATTGTTCAGTTTATCATATTTGCATGTTGATGCCATTTTAAGATGACAGTAGGTCTATGATGAGATATGATTTTCTAGTATTTGGAAATATTTTTTGATTATGTCATTTATTGGATTTTATGTTATGGTTATTTACTTCATTCTTGTCTCTTTATGCTTTATGCAAATGTGAGTGATGTAAATGGATTATTAAGGTATAATCGAATTAATGGTTAAATTAGTTATTTAATGCATTTTTTCTTCAGCTATGTTATTAGATGCTATTACACTTGATTGTGTGTTTTAGTGTGCATGATTTATATCCCTGGTAGTGGCACATGGAGTTAGTGATTGAGCTATTCATATTTTACCAATATCGTCCTTGTATGGTCGATGTATCCTTATTTAATTATTTAATTAAAACTTTTGGTGATTATTAAATTTGAACTCATATGCATTATTTGATTAGATTAGTGAGCATGTCTATGCATTTAGAGGTTCACATGGTCGCAAAAGTTGTTAAGTTAATTTCTGTGATTTTGGGATTTCGAGCTTTAAATCTAATTGAATTTAATTTCTAACAACTTTGCCTTAGGTGAAAACCTGTATGAAGAATAACCTATTTTTGTTTGGGTCGATTAGGAGTCTAGCTAGTCTAATTGGCTATTTTCCTTAATTGACTATTCACTCAAAAAGTGAATAAGTATTGAAAAAGGGATTTGTTTTCTCACTTCTCACTTTTTGAAAATACAAATTTGAGAGCTTTTTTTAGAATCCTCTTTTGGAGGATTACGTTTATGTTTGTTGTGGGTACTGTGAGCATGGAATTTTCACAAGGTCAGTCTCATTGGATTTGGCTTGAGGAGACCTTGCTTTGCCATGATTTTTGGCAGTTTCAGTAGGCAATTTATTGTTGAGATAATGGGTGTTGCACACATTGCATAATATTTTTATATTTTATTATGTAATGTTGCATCTAGATGGATGTGCAACATGTAAAGATTCCCATGGAATATTCTTGATGAGTTGTATTGTAACATTGTGATAATATTTTATGTAATTATTTAATATTGGGGAAAAGAATTAAATGCCCGATATTAAATGTGGGGTCAGTGGGTTAGGTAGCACATGGTTTTAGCACATGGTTTATGTAATACCACTTAGTGGTTTTGTGGGACTTGCTACTATATAAGCAACCACAAGGGTAGTTGTTGTAGAATAAGAGTGAGAAAGGCAAGAGTTAAGTGGGACAAGGCTTGACAGGTTAGCCAAGGGAGCATTTGTGAAGGTTGGAAGCATGGCATGGGATGTGTGGATTCATGCTTGTTCACATAGTTTGTTTGGTTGTGGCTATGGCCATGAAGGCTTCCATAGTTGTATGCCAATGGTATTTTTTGTTGAATAATATATGGTGATGGATGCTTTTGAAGGCTAGGTTTTTTCCTCAATGAGGGTTTCCCAGGGTATATCTTGTGTCACAATTTTGTGGGTATGTTGTCTATTCTCTTGCATGTGGATTTTAATTCTGTGTTTATTTTAGATCTATTATGGGTTATGTGGAAATGGTTATATTCTTTCTTGCCAACTTTCCTTACATTTATTTTATTGTGTTGTTTTCAATTTCTGCCCCTTTTGCTTTCAAGTAGGGCTTTCCCATTTTCTTGTTTCTTTTTTGTTTCAGCTTCTATTTTTGGAAGTAGTTTGTTAGGAGGCTGAACACTTGTGTCCCCCTCTATTTTTGTTTACTGGTTCTTCCTAGTTGGTTGGGTATGAAAATTTTCCTTATTTTTGGGATGTGGTTTGGGATTTTGCACCATTATGCTAGCCATTTTTTACATACAGTATCTAAACCCAAATATTATTGGATTTTCAAGGTTTTTTTACCCAAAGGCCAAATGGGTTTTAATTTTGAAGTTTTGCAATTTTTGGGGTTTTTACCTCATTTTTTGTGCCACCCTATTTTCTTGGGTTTTCTTGATATGAGTTTGATTGTGGACCTAGATTATCTATTTGGATGTTGGTTGGACCTTTTTTTTACTTTTATATTGCATTGGGATGTGTGCCACATTCATCCTTCTGAGTCTATTTTTGATTGAGTGACTTTCTATGTTTTGTTCTTATCTAGTCCTTGTGCTATGATCTTCGTGATGGTGGGCTGCCACACATGAGCACGTGCACGTATATTTGTCTGGTGACTTGTGAGACCTGATCTTTTGTGGTACTTCCAGAAGCTATGATCATTCGGGTTGGGTTGGGAATTTGCATGCCTACAGGCAGTAATCATTGGATGAGCATGGGTAGGGCATGGTAGCATATAGTGGGGGCTTCTATCTCACAGCCCGATGACCTTGTCCCATAGGGTTGGCAAAGGAAGTTTTAATGAAGTGATAACTAAAGAAAATGTTGGATGGTAATAAAAATTAAGATAATAAAATTTTTGTGTGGGGCCCTCCGTTGAGGAGTTGAAATGCATGATTTATGCTTGGGCTTCTCAATGCCAAATGAATCTCCATGATGTTAGCCCTTACTTAGTAACCCATTGATTGTTTGACCAGGACCTATAGTTTATGCATTGTCTATGTTCTTGGTTTTAGTCATCATACTATTTGGCATGAGTGTTAGCCATGGATGTTGTTCTTTATGTGTGTTTTTGGTTGGATCATTATCTCCATTAGCACAATAGAAGTGAGCCTACAAGTTCCACATGGTTGGGAGGCATAGCTACCTAGACCACTGCCGGGGACTAGTGTACAAAGATAGTCTACTATCCCAATGCGACCATTACAAGATGTTTTTACTTGGTACTTTGGGTTTCAGAGTATGCTTTCTTGTGATTTATGCTTTCATTAAAATACTTGTATATCATGTTTTGATGATGTTAGTATCGATGCATTGCTTATTATGATGTTTAGCATATGTAGATGATGAGTTGATCTATAGTATTATCTTATGCTTTACTTCTAGCATGTTATATTTCCTTATGCTTATGTTGTAGCACATTTTAGTAGTAACATCCTCATAAGTTAGCATCAATGATCTGGTTGGTAGTTGGGAATGTTACATGCAGGGGATGTCTAGGGCCCATGATGGTCTTATGATGCTATTATGGTTGGGAGGAATAGCGTACTTAGTTTGGTTGTTTTGTTCATTGTGATGTTGCTTCAATTTATTGTGATGTTGTTTTAGTACACTATGATGTTTCCTTTTGTACTTTCCCTTCATTGCTTTTTAGATGGTTAGATGTAGTTTCCATCTTTTAGTATTGTGTTTGAGTGTTTACACCTCGAATTGTGGATTTGGTACTCCCCAATGTGGAGGTTCTGAACTCTATTTTACTCTTTAGTTTGTCCTTAGAGCATTTTATATATTTCTTGGGAAACTATGTGTCAGCATGCAGTGATATTATAAAGTTTCACAAGTCCAAAGGAGTTCTGTCATGTGATACTAGAAAGTATAGCACCTTTTAGGAAGAAATGTTGTACGATACTGACAAAGTATCACACCCCTTTTGAAGGAGTGTCATACAATACTAGTAAAGTATCACATGCCCTTTTAAGGAGTGTCATCCAATCTTTGAAAGTGTCACACCCATTCTAGAGAAAGGTCGTACAATACTAGAAAGTATCACACAATGTTGATTCAAAGTATCGCATGGTATTTGAAAAAATATGTTTGGGTAGACAGTAGGCACTTTTTAGTTTGACCCAAAAATTTTGAGAATTTTTTTGGCTACCCTCTTATGTTCTCTTCAATCCTTTAGCACTGCATTTTGAATTTGGAATGTTTTGATTCGAATTCAGTTATGAATATTTCGTAGTTAGTCATTTTGGTCAATAGTGGTATTTTGGAGATCTGTTGGTGTCAGGATGTTTGGTTAGTCTTCTGTTGTGATCTTTGTGGTCCTTGTATGTTGTATGTCATGTGCATCCATACATTTTCAAAAAAAAAAAAAAATATATATATATATATATATATATATATAAATATATATATATATATATATATAAATATATATATAAATATATATATAAATATATATATATATATATATATATATATATATATATATATATATATATATATCTTGGCTTATATTTATCCTTATCCCAAGGATCTCCAGGCAGGGCATTACATCTAGTATCAAATCCCATGTTGCAACACTGGGATCTTTGTGTTATGCTTCCACTGTGGTTTTCTTTTTCCATTGTGTATTATTATATTATGGTTACTATTTTGATATCTTGTTAGTTCATCGTTTTGATTCTTATTCTCATAACCTAGTTTTTTTCACATTGTCTTGTTGTTCCCATAGTGATGCCTCCTGCACATAGATCTAGTGGCCAGTTTGGTACCTATAGCAGTAACTAAGGAGAACACCAAGAAGAGGGATGGTAGGAAGGAGATGGAGAATAGGGTAATAATGATCAGAATGGCATGGGGGCATTGATGCTAGTGCTTTAAGAGATTCCTGCTTGGTTGGGTCCTTGTGTAGGGGAACACTGATAAGATCATGACCAGGAGGAGGGATCCCATCATGGGGAATCACATCATTTAGAGCATAGAGAGGAGGAACATGAACTTGAATGTTCTCGTACTCCACCAGGTAATCAAGGGCATGGTAGAGGTGGTAGGGACTACAACAATGAAGATTCCATCAGGTTGGATATCATAAAGTCTCTTCACCAATCCAAACCGCCATTGTATGATGGTAAGGGAGGTGGCCTCAAGGAAGAAACTTAATTATTGGAAATAGAGTGTTGCTTCACCACGAATCCATATGCAACCAATTTGAAGGCGTATGGTGGAATTTTGAGGAGCAAAAGCTCCAGATCAATGTTGCAAATCTCACCTAGGAGATCTTTGAGGAAAGGTTCTGAGAGAGATTCCTATCTCCTCAGTTTAGAGAGGCTCGTGCTAATGAGTTCCATGTGATCTGGCAAGGGAACATGATAGTGGATCAGTATGAAATCCAATTATTTGAGCTTAGATATTACTCATTCTACAACCATGATGATTTACTCTTGGCTCATGATTTCATCCGAGGCCTCAAGGATGCCCTCATTGGAGAAGTTCATATGCATATGCCTAGGACTCTTGTTCTCACTGTTGAGAAGGAACATATTATAGAGGAGAATCTGGCTAGAGGTTTCAATAGAAAATCTAGTTCTTAGAACCAAAGTGCTTAGAATTTAGGGTAGGATGCACACATTCTCACTCCTCAAGGAAGGGTTAGACCTAGTCAACACCCTCCTAAGGTGGTTCTCATTGTAATCGACAAAAGGGGTTTTGGTTAAAGGGTGGACAGAATTCTGGTACCTCAGGAAAGAAAGGAGATAACCATAACTAAGGACAAAAATCTTAGTAGGATTGTCCCCCTTAGAGTGCTCAATAGAATTCTAGCAGGGGTAGTGCACCTTATCCTAGTGCTACCTGTACCTATGAAATGTGGGCCTTTGAACCTCATAGACACTTCAACATGGTCATTACCTGCGAAGTTATCCTGGAATAAAAATGGTATTGTTTACCCAAGACACCCGATAGTGCAACCCATTGCCTCCTATCTAAAGGGATTTTTCTTATTAGATAGCCTCTGATTTGAGGTGTAAGAAACCAGACCCTCTACGAATGAAGGATTTAAAGAAATGCAATTGATCTAAGTGAATGTGCAAAGTATTCTATATGAGAGATGCAATTTATTCCATTAAACAATAAAATAAATTAAACTAGATGTATGCATTGTTAAGCTAGATGGGAATCTAAAATGATAGCAACATGGAGATTTAGAAAATAAGGTGAGGACTTAATTCGACAGAAATTCAATAGCATGAAAATTCAACCTCTATAATGAGGAAATGAGGGTCTCTTAAATAGGCTTTCTTGGAATCCATCAACGATTGAGATCGATTTCAATGAACGGTCAAGATTGAAGATGAGGTTCAGTTAAGGTGGAAGATTCCCAAATTAGAGGGAGTTAACTGGCTTAGATCTGAGTGTAAGAGTCAGTCAACTCAAATAGACTTCAGTGTAAGAGAAAGTGATCTGGGTCACTTCTAATTTGATCAGTAGTGAACAAGAAATTTCCATTCTTGAACTGAAGAGAAAATTAGGAGAGATATTTAATTTAATAAAATGAGATATGCTCTCATAATTACCTTTTTCTATTTAATTAATTAAAGACACTTTTCTTATTTGATTAAATAACTCCATTTAATTAATTTAGGAATAACTTCCCATTTAATTAAATGACTTTGTTTAATTAATTTAGAAGTAGCTTCTCCATTTAATTAAATAATTTTGTTTAATTAATTAGAATAGGCATATTTATTAAATTAAATAAATTTAATCCCATAGCACATTAGCCTTAGGAGATAATTTAGTTTAATAAAGTATGAACACTTTAGATTAAATTAAATTGAAATCAAATAGGTTTAACATGGCCAATTTTGGGGTATTACATTTTTCCCCTCTTTGAATGAATGTGCATGCAACACATTCAATTCAAAGAAAAATAAAAAAGAATGATGCGAGGATCAAGAAAACAGATTGGTCCCAAAATTGACGATATAAGACCAATTGATAAGCTTTTAAGGATTATCTCTAGAACAGAGCTTAATCCTAAGGGATCCAAGCAGAGCGCCTAGATACCTAAGATTGATAAGCATTTAAAAGACTATCTCCAGAACAGAGCATAATCTTTAAGGATCTAGATAGAACGTCTAGATACCTAAAATTGATAAGCATTTAAAAGGTTTCTTCAAACTGAAGTTTGACCTTTAAGGATCTAGATAGAACACCTAGATACCTGAGATTGAAAGTATTTAGAAGATTATCTCTAGAGCAGAGCTTAACCTTCAAGGATCCAGATAGAACACCTAGATACCTGAGATTGAAAGCATTTAGAAGATTATCTCTAGAATGGAGCTTAACCTTCAAGGATCTAGATAAAACACCTAGATACCTGAGATTGAAAGCATTTAGAAGATTATCTCCAGAACGGAGCTTAACCTTCAAGGATCCAAAGAGAACACCTAGATACCTGAGATTGAAAGCATTTAAAAGATTATCTCCAAAATAGAGCTTAACCTTTAAGGATCTAGATAGAACACCTAGATACCTAAGATTGATTTATGAGTCATAAGACCATCCCCAGGATGAGGCTTGATCCTTAGGAGTTAGGGTTTAGACTATCCCAATACCTATCCATTGAACTCTAAGAAGTGTTGTTATAAGATTGATCAGTTGATGAAAATATAAGATAGATAGCAAAGATGCCTGATAGAAGGGAGCAAGATGCCCCGATTGATGAGATGCCCCAAAACACGAGGGCGTAAGATAGGAACAAGATGCCCCAAGCGATGAAGATTCAAATTGATTTGAAATTTAAGTTTAACGATGTAATCATCCTGCCCCCTCGGGAGCAAAATCAAAAGATGACACACTAGAAATATGATGTAAAGCAATATGTTGAGAGATATAAAAGAAATCAAAGATTCAGTAGAATATAGAAGAGATCATAACGATCAAAAGAAAATTCAAAGTTGATTTAAAATGATTGTGAGGTCTGAAGACCAAGGTTGACCAAAAGTTGACCAAATTTGACCACAATTGACTTTTTAAAAACAAAATTTTGAAAACATGAAGAATTTTGAGTTGAAAAGATTCCAAGAATCACAAAGTATCAGAAAGATTTGGGCTGCACAAACGTTCAATCGCGTCGGTCCCCAAAATTTTAAAATGCCTTTTTGAGGCACTTAAGTGTGTCAGATTTTGAATTCAATCCCTAAAATGGATCCAGAATGGTCAAATTAGCTAGGGGTGATTTTTGCGCAAATCAAAGCACTTTGAGAAATTAGGTCAATAGCTATATAAGGGCCCAAGGGATCATTTTCAATTCATTTGTGCTTTTTGTCTTGTAGTGAATTGAGCTCTGAGAGAGACATGACAATGAACGTGAGATATCATCGTTTTGAGCACTCTAGATGACATAGCCGGCCAATAGACTATGGACCACTGATGAGTCATCGATTTTCCATCTTTGTACTTTTATTTTCATGCTTTACAAGGTCATTTATTGCATTTTTAAGCATGTTTTAGGGTTGTCCAAATGGTCTTCGTGCGAGACTATCCTTTCTCGTGCGAAGATGATCTCTTCTCGCGCAAAGAAATAGGGTGCACTGTTTCTTCGCGCACGTCGATGAGGTTTCTCACATAGGAGACACCCACCTTTCGCGCGAAGAATGAGATTCTTTGCGTGTGAGAACTTTGTTTCTCATGTGGGGACTTCATTTCTCCCATGAGAAGGAGATTCTTCATGCAGAAGAGAGAAACTTCGTGCCAGAGTCAGAGATCTTTGCGTGAGATCTTAAGATCTTTGTGCGAGAACCCGTGACAGCAGTGTTTAACATTTTCAATTTTGCGCATAAAATTTGCATTTTTATTAGCTTTGTTTCACCATTTCATTCTGGTACTGATCATTTTCTTTTCATTGTTTGTTTGCATGTGTGCAGGAGGTCTTTGATGATGTTTCATTCAGATCGAATTATCTACCCTATCACTAATACATTTGGCATCGATTTGCGATGACTATGTATCACAATTACGTTAGAAATGAATAGACATCATTTTTTTTTAGTTTCAAATTACGACTTCTATCCTATACCATTGCAATTATGACACTTATCCGTGGCTATGCAACCATTTTATTGTGACATCAACACCATCACAATTCTTGTGGCCAACGCCACAATTGTGACCGCAGTTATCATCGCAGCTACAAAAACCCCATCGCAATTCTTGTGGCAGACATTGTAATTGCGATGAACACCCAGGCAATTGTGACGACAGATGGTGTTGCAACTATAGCAACCCTGTTGCAATGCCTGTGGTTGATGTTGCAATTGCAACAGATACAAAGTAAAACAAAAAAAAAATTCCTCAGTTATATTCAGTTGTCAATACCTGCCCATACTAACCACCCTTGTCAATCAGTTGTCAATACAGTTATTTTTCCATATAGGCAAGGATTGCCAGGCTAGATTGAATTGAGAAAGAAGGCACTAAAAATAGATTACAAGAAGAGTTGGAGTGCAAGATTGATAACATAAGACAAAAAGTGGAGTTATTTGTAGTCTTATCCAACTCACGACTTAGAGCTATTACAATTAGATCCTTCTTCTTCCTCACACACTTTTCACTCATCTCATCACAGTTTTATCCTTTGGGATAGAATCCTCCATCATCATCCTTTGTATTACCACATGTTCATTCCTTTGCATTTTAAAGAAGTCTTTAGATCTCAATAAATACTTTGCATCATAGATTATATGTTATCTCATCTTTAAAAGGTCTTAGAACTCATCTTGCACTTTGCAATTCCTATCACATCATCTTGCATACCACCCTTAGGTGCATCATCATTTCATGCCACCCACAACACATCAAAACAAAAATAAAATGAAGAAGAAAGACATGGATCTAAATCCTAATATTGGTGTGGAAAGCACAAAACTCAGTCCATAAACCGTCCTAGTGATATCTGAGCCACCTCCCTAATAGATGAATGAATTGAGACCTATTGCATCAATCTTAGAGGTTTTCATGAACCAACTAAGAAACAAAATCCTTATCAATGTCATTATTTCCACTTGGCCCATGGGGATTACCACAACCAAAAGGGAAGGCGACAACCCTCCCAAGTAGAAATCCTTTTATTCTAATATTCCAAGCACAACAAAAACCCCCAACCCTTCCATGAACAAATCATTTTTTTCCCATTACCGATTATTTTTCCATGCTTCTCCTAGAAAGTAACCAACACATGCTATCGTGGAAACAACCAAAAATGGGGGAAGTCCCTTATATGAATTACTTTGTGCCATTCAACACCCAAGTACCATCTTATGTAGGAGCACATTCATTCTATGTTGGGTAGAATGTGGCTTCCTAAACCATTTCACTAACATATCAACCCCCACAACAATAATAAATGTAATCACAACATCAACATATACAAGCACAATCAAAAGTTCACCCACTTATAAAATAATCAAACAACTATCCTCCATAGAAACATCCACAATACTAGAAGAAATTCACCCTACAGGTGCAACATTATGTCCACCCACCACTTCAATAACTTCCAACCCCTATCTAGGTAATAAGGAAATCAACATTTCACCCACAGCAATACTCACATCCATGCTCACCTACTGCATCAAATAAATACCATGCATTGAGGGAAGCAATATTGGGGGCACCAACTACAACACTTGTAAACCTAAAGTGGCAAGATATGAAGAGCATCCTCAAAGCACTAAAGGATAGAATAGATTCTAAAGCCTTCAAGTTTGAAAGTGTATACCCATATCCATTCAACAAGGCTATAACAATGACATGCTTCCCCAAATAATTTTAAATCCAAAAATTTGACAATTTCAAGGGGAAGGGGGATCTAGTCACACATGAAATAATTTAACATGCCTTTCTATGAGGTGGTCTACAATGGCATTTTTCTTATATGCCTCTTCCCAAAAAGCCTTGGGGGCCTTACCCTTAAGTGATTCTATTAGATACCCTATGGGATTGTAAATACATTCACATAACTTTTAAAAGTTTGTGTTTCACAATATGCTCACCATGTTGAAACATAACTAACAATAATGGATTTAGCCTACACAAAATAGAAAAGAGGTGAAAGAACCATTGACTTCTTACATAGATGTAAAACCCTCACAACATGAGTATCTCACACCTTACCAGAATGACACCGCATCAAGATTTTCATCAGCAACACACACCCTAATCTCATACATCATATGTACATTAGCTACTTGTAAATGTAAAAAGATATCAAAGAGAAAGGCATGGGCCTAGATAAAGGACTTATTGACAATGGAGTCATAAATATATATAAGGAAAACACATAAGAGTGGGGTCACTCAAATGATAAAACATGATACTGGAAAAAAGAGAGTAATTGATGGATCCATAGATAAATGACATGTCAATGTGGTTATCATAATGCTTAACACATCAAACCCACTTTATCAATCGATCGGTTCATCGATCTCTACTAAATCAATATAGAAAGGGTCCTCCTCAGGGGGGGGCTGCTGATCAAGGACTGCAGGTTCCTTTCCCTCCCTTTGACCACTGGCCCTCTGTGACAACAATAGTATTAGTATTATCAAAATTACTCCAAAACAATGAAGAAAACAACATTAAAAAAATAACATTTTGCTTCTATCTAGTTTGCACAATTACAATGAGTTTTACCTGCTCATGTGTAGATGAGCAGGGAACATTGCCAGCATCCCCTCTGGGTGGTTGCTCCATATTGTGCCCTTGTGTCAAAGATCAAGTATAAAAATGTTAGCCAAAACTTTATTGACTAAATGGTATGTTGGAGTCATTGATTAGGAGTTGGTTTAATAGTATGTACCACCACCATGATAGTAGCCTCATTTGTATCTATGCGGTTCAAATTATAATCAATAAGAAGCTCTTCCCCTACACGTTTTGATTTTATCACACAGATGAATACACGATTTCCCTCACGTGCCTCAAATATGCAATAGGGTTGCTTTATAGTTGACCCAGGTTGTGTACTATTTATAAAACCCAAAACATTCCCTGTTGCTTTTGGCCTTCCATCAATGTATATAGCCACACTTTTACTTTTATTATTGTCTTGCTATTGTATATAATTTTTCAAGAGGGCATACCTACACATACTTTTTATATATTGAACAATATGCATCCAACTTTTGTAATCGTAGCATGGTCCAACATACTCCATCAATTCAAAAACTTTTTTGTAAGAGACCTTTATGCCGTCCATATAAAATAGGCCCAAACCATGTAATGATGATGGCGCTATGTGATATATCCTCTCGTTAACACAAAAATCAGTGTTTATTGGAGGAAGTTCCTTGGGTACCCAATGTTTCTGTAGATGTTGGTACCTCAAGGGCAACCCGATGTCGCCTTTCGTCTCATCATCATAAGAACATGACCCCCCTTGAGAAAGGAAAAATTTCATGCGTTTATTAAATTTCCTTCTAGTCCTTTGAGCACTAGTTAATCTCCTTGTTCTAGATAAACTGCATGTCTCACTTTCCTCTTCTATTCCTATATTTCCCTCACTTGAGGAAGACACTTCTGACAAATACCTATTCGCTGGTACCTGCAAATGGGAGAAATCTTAAAAGACATCAATCTTACTATTGATAAGTGTACTAAATAGACTATCTATAAGGAGTATTGACTTATAGCTATCGATCCATGAGACTGTACGAGATGCTCCTAAAAGGGGTTCAATTTCCTACAAATGTAATTCAATTATCATGATCATAATCACATCATAATCATAATCACATCCATCATAAGAATCATATAAAAATTAAAAACATTAAAAGTTACCTAATATAACACTTAAATCAGGCTCACATTATAAGCCTACTAGGGAAGTAGGCCTAGTGAAGGGCTAAAATTGGGTTTTTGTATCACCTGATGAGTTGAGGACTTAGAGACCTTAGGGACATGCTATTTGAAGTTGTTTGATGTGTGTGGAGGTGGAGGAAACACCTAGTTAAGGTGAAGTCAAGTTTGGCGCCTATTGAGGCATTGTGAGCATTTGATAGTTTGTTGATTAGATTGCTTTTATGAATACATTGGATGGATTGAGGGACATTCATGGGATTATTCAAAAGATGTAGAACCTAAGGTGGCATAAGGATTTGGTGTGCACTTTGATAGGTTATGGAGTTGGCTTGGATCAAGGAGAGGGATCTTATGAAGATGCTTGGTTGGTGTTGTGAGAACACTATGGAAGTCCCTCTTGTTGTGAATGATTGCAAGTCCACCTAGGGTCTCTACATCACCTACAGAGGTAGAATTATTAACCAACAAATTGGGTAAGCACTTATATTATTTTTTCCCTATGAATTCTATTCTAGGTACAACTCCCTTTTATAGGTATTTAATGAATTCCCTTTTCTAAACTAAACACTTACAAATGCTTTTGACTTGAAAGAAAATAAGGCTCAATAAATTCACGCATCAATATGTGTTTTAAATAGTTTCATTTAATTAATTTAGATTAATAGTTAATTTAGATTAGCAGTATTCTATTTTTAGTTAAAACTTGTAGCTTTTAAATAGATAATGAATAAAGTATGTAACCATATATATGAGACAAATATATTTCTATCAAGAAATGAATATTAAATAGATTAAGGATTAATGGCATACCTCTAAATTCCATCATCATCATCCTCTCCATCATTGTCATCATCGTCGTCGTCATCTTTGTCATCATCAACATCATCAACATCAACATCAACATCATCTTCATCATCATCATCAGTAGCAACATCATCATCATCATCTTCTTCTTCTTCATGAAAATTTTTGTCAGGAACATAATCCAATGACTTTTTATCGTGATCACCATCTACATCATCTTCTACTTCTTCGGTATCTTCTTCTTCCATTGCATTATACTTTATTGGCCTTCCTCTCGGTTCATGGCTAACAACAAATGACCAACCCAGTTTATGTGGAACCTCTGAGTAAAATACCTGCTCACATTGGCTTGGAAGAACATAGGGCTCATCCCCAACTGGCTCAAATGACCTTGTATTAACCATTGTAAATCCATTATCATGTTCAATAACAGTTCTATCAGGATCATTTGGATTAAGTCGTAGCCTGCACCATTTGACAATGAAGAGTACTAATTTGAAGGAACTAAAGTCACACTCAAGTATATCATCAAAAATGCCATAGTATCAATTTTTAGACTCTCGAGGATGTAAGTCATTTCTAGATGAAATATTAGTCACTTGAAAGACTGCAGTTATTCCTTAATCACAAGTTTTCTTCATGTCATCCAACACTTTGACGTGAAATTTTTGGCCATTACAAACATAGCCTTGTGGTGTTTAACCTACAATAATATGTGAAACATGTCAAAATTATTGTATCGTGAGTTGAAAAACATACAGGTGATTAATAAATTTGTACGTACCTAGAAATCTCTTGAACCACGTGCCAAATCTATTTCCCTTTGCGTAACATTGGAATCTCCATTACGATGAGCTTCTTTAACCAACGAAGATACACCTTCCCATGTTAATGTGGGACCATAATGTTGACATCGTTCAATCCATACCATCATCCAATCAAGATTGTTTGCAATATACAAATGTAGTGCATCCCACTCTCGAGCACCTGTACAAAAAAAAAATAGACAACTTACAACCAATTTATTTTGAAGATTAAGAAATAATTTATTACAATAACATCTTATAATTTATTTCCTCTCACTTTCCTTAATTTACCTTTCCCCATCAAGTACTCCCCTTCTAATTTTTTAAAAGGCTCGAGATCCCAAATGTGATCTACATGGATATTTGATGCAAACTTAGGAAGATATTCAGTAATGTACACCATAGTCTGTTATACCATATATCCCTCTACCATAGAACCCTTAGGATGTGCTCTTTGTCAAACCAAAGCCTTCAGAGATTTCAAGTGCCTCTCAACCATCCACATTGACCTAGTGTGTACAGGTCCACACAATTCAATCTCCTCAACTAGGTGTATGAGGTAGTGTTCTTGTGCATTTAAAAAGTTGGAGGTAGACACTTTTTCATTTCACACAGTAAATGAGGAATTCTTCTCTTCCAATACTTTATATCTTCTTTATGGATTTATTTAGATGAAAACCACCTACATTAAGAGATTCAAGTCACAAAAAAAATATAGGTACGAGACTTTACAAAATAATATACAATAGATTACATAGCAAGAAAAAAAATTGCGAATATAATAAATATATATAACAAATTGAATAGATATTACTGCTTACCTCATGTATTTTCCAAGATTGTATATCACTTGTTTGAAGTTATTGTTGAAGTGCTCTAGGAGAGATAGCAGAAACACATACTACAGTAATTATAAACCAATCATTTCATTATTTTCTAACATAACATAATGAACAGTACACGTAGTTTATGAATATATTTTAAATATAGAAGAACATAACTTACCTTGATGAAAGTATGCCAATCATGCGTTTTGAACCCTGGCCCAAATTCACTTTTTTTTATATGAGATTGTTTATGTTCGCAGCAAATCCTGTGGGAAATCAAAATTTTTGTATGATTTCTTTTATGGCATCACTTTGCTACTCTGTTAATAACCAAGGAAGGGTACTTATATTAATCTGATCTCTGTTGCTATTTGAGTGAATGAAATTCTTCAATGCATGATTGGATTCATGAATGTCATTACAAATTTCGACAATTTTTTCTTTGTCATGCCTTCCATCCAATATTTTCCACAATGTATCTGTTATATTATTTTCAATATGCATAGTATCAAACAAATGCACAATTTGTAAGTGCTCGTAGTAGGGCAACCTACTAAATTGTCTCGGATAGCTTTTTAGTCCCTTTGGAAGGTTGTCAGTACTGCCTTGACAACCTTCACGATCATCAATTACACAATTAGTAAACAAAAATCACAATAGAAATATATAAATTACAAACATAAACCATTAGGTGGAATGACATTACCTCGACGATTAATTCTATTATATTCCAACTTCCATAAGCGAGGTGTCATTCTTCGTGGCTTTGACATAGTCTCTTCTTTCCCATTGAAAAAATGTTTTTCTATACTTCAATACTTATGATTCCTATAGAGGAAGTGTCTACACTCATCAAACACCTGCTTTCCTAAACTTTTTGAATGACGAGATTTCATCTTTGGACCACAAACTGGACATGCAAATTTTCCCTTTATTTGAAGACCTACAAGATAATGATATAATTGGATAATTAAATATGTTGATTTTTATAATTAGAATTATCGTGCACAACTTGAATTCACTATAACATACCACAAAAATGTGTTAGCCCTGGGGCATCATGTATTGTCTATGCAAGTATTGCATGGAATTGAAATTATCTTTGTCTTATTGGTCTAGACATGTCATACATAGTGACACCGTTCCATAACTCCACCAACTAGTCAATAAGAGGCTCAATATATACATTCATATCTTTTACTTGATATTTACCTACTTGAATGAATAGTAACATTACATAATTATTGTAATCATTTTACTGCAAGATTTGTAAGTACATGTAAATTAATAAGTATCAAATGATAAGATACCCGAAATAATCATTGCAAACATAATGTGCTCCCTCTTTATTGAAATCCATGAAGGAATGTTATCATTGATAAAAAAAATAGGCCACACCGAGTAAACATATCTCATCTCTCCAAATGGATTGACACTGTCTGCTGCCAATGAAAGCCTGAGATTATGAGGTTCTTCTTTGAAGTGTTGCCACTTTTCCTCTATGTGCATAAATGTTGAACCATCTGTAGGGATTCGAATAATGTCATCTCAACTTCTATTGTGTGCATGATAATCCATAAATTGAGCCAAGCTACTACACCTGAATAATTATCACATCTGTGGAATAATGGGGATGTAACGAAGAACCTTTTGAGGCACCTTTTTTGTTAGTCAATCTGTTTGATATCTACTCATATGACATACATGGCAGTGTTGAAAATTCATGTTCTTTATAATATATAATATGATCATTGGGACAAGAATGTATTGCTTCATACTCCATTCCAATATCTTTCATAATAGCAGATAATTCTTGATATGAGCAAGGTAGAATATTTGATGGTGGTAACAGAAACTCGCCTATCAATCTACACCAAAAAATATAAGTTGTTAATATAAACAATATTAGTGGTACATTATTCACCCTTTGTTAACTATAAAGACATATATGACATACCTTAACATACGTGACATTGTTATGTTGGATAAACCATTCATAACCTTCAAGTTCAACAACAACAATACAATAGAGAGATGAGTTGTTTAGGAGTCTTTGTATAAGGGCTCGCATGCCTTGTCAAGTAGAGGTACATCAAGGCTATCATCATCATCATGATCAGATACACTTCGACTAAATGTGTCATGGATCAATGTATTTATACCATCATCTTCAATTGTGTTTTCTAGAGCATGATCATCATCTTCCATGGGGTCATTATCTTCACCTTGGATATTCGCACCTCCATGTTCCTCCACTTCGAAAACTATATTCTTCAGATTGTTATGGTTCATATCATGTACTTCCCTGGGGAGATCAACCTATATAAAATTGATTAACATAAATAAACCATGATAATCAACTCATCATCAAGTGATTTCATATGTATATAAATTGTTACAATGATATAATGAACAACTTACCAGTGGATGATAGTCATGCCCCCCTTCAATGTGACCATTCTCCTACAATGTCTCTTAACCATTTTGATTAGCAGTCTTCTACGGTTTAAGCCCTTACAAATTTTGCAAGGACAATAACATTTTCCATCACCTTTTCTTTTCAAGTTAGACCACAATCTAGCAATTGTCTCCCTATTTTTTTCTTCACTTATATTATCTGACATGATCATTCTTCACAGGAAGCAAAAATCGAGCTATGAAAACTTTGGTCTACAACTTTCACAAACTAAGAAAAAATGTCAAAAGTACACAAATCTTATGAGACCTAGCTAAATACTTTAATATTTTAAAAATACTTTCTTTGAATTTATTCCTAAGACATTTAACCCAATCACCTTTTATAACATTTAGTCAATTGCTCTAGGCAAATTTGTAGATAAGATTATTTGTAAAACTTTGACCAACCACCTTAAGGTCTTATTTCAAGAGACTTTACAACATTAAGCCACTAAAAGAAATTTCAAAACATATAAGCTAAAAGTCTAGTTAAAATATACATTAGATTAAAAAATATACAATTTTCATACCTGGGCGCGTGGCTATAACTCATGCAATGGCCTTCTTGCTTAGCGTAGAAGCTCTCCAACAATCAAATTATACAAGCTACAAGGCCAAACGGAAATTTCAAAACATATAAGCGACAAGGCAAGACATATTACATGTCATGGCAAAAGGTACAAAATTTACAAGCTTTAGCAAGACATATTAAATGACATCATAGTGCTAGAGAGATCACAATTATATGAGTCCAACATAGTCATGAAAAAGAACATAAATTAGTTATTATATGCAATTAAAAGATATATAGTTAGATAGGGACATCCATAGGGCATATTGAAAATATGAAATGGTCATATAGATTTCATATAGGATTTTGAAGATGATAGTGTTCTAAGGCAAAGAATCCATTCATATAACCATAATGACATTAAATGTTTAAGCATGGACAATCATCAAATACCAAAATAGAGCAGCAATAGTATTTGCTTGAAAGTTTCTAAAGCCTTTTCAAAAAATCCTTTTTGTACATATCATGCAATCATGGCATTCCATATTACCACGCTTCTTAGATGAATTTGTTCAAAGAGTTCATGTGCCTCGTCTATATTTCCATATTTTGCATACATGTTGTAATTGGTTTTGGTTCTATGATGACTGCTAAGGGGGATGTTGGTCTCAACACAAGAACTAGAGGTACCATAAAGAAAAATGATAAGTGTGGTGATAAACAATGTCAAGACCATTAGGAACTTTAACAAAACTTCTTCCAAGTGGAATTGGAAGCTAGTAGTACCATAATTCCAGATAAACGTGTAAAATAAATTGAGTCAAAAAAAGGAATAAAACAATATACTATATTATTTTTATGAAAATTAGTAGTTTTTAAGAAATCAATTTGGAGGTTTTTAATTACCATGAATTGGATTGAGAAATCCTAAACACCTATATCTTATGAGACTACATATAAAAGGTGTCAAGAATCTACCTCTAGTCAAACAAATTAGAGGTTCCTACAGGATCTTGGGAAAGCATGGAGATTTTTTTACAAGTTGTTGTAACCACCTTATATAGGTCTTTATCCTATATTCAATATCTAAGATTTGACCATGTTCAAAGATTTTATGGATGAAGGTATTAAACAAACATATTCAACTCTAAATGACGAAGACTAGGTGTCTGAATTACCATTAACAAAGGAAACATAGATTAAAGCTATTGTGGATACTAGAGAATCCAAAATGACAAGGCACAAGGTGTAATGGGAAAAAATTATTGATAATGGATCATACTATAAAACTTGGAAGCCACATGGATGCTAGAGGAAGAAATGTATTGATTTGGATCAATTTTTCTCTAAGAGGACTTTAGACTTCTTCTCTTCGGGAGTATCATGCAAGAACACCTCAAGATTAGATTGAAGGTCAAAACTAATTAAGTTCCTGGTAGGTCGTAATAAGTATAATAAATTAAATCGATAATTTAGACCAATGATGTAATGGAAAACAATATTTTTAAACCAAAGTTGGCATGGATTATAACCTTAGGACCAACTAGGCAACATTGTGCATATTTGGTCAAAGAGAGTCAAATGTGATAAAAATCATATCATCATGTTTTTCATGATATTCAAGGTCATCATCACCATTTTATATTTTATTGGGTCTTAGAGTGCATATGAATCTTCATATTGCAAAACTACAAAAATGTTATGATGTTGTCAATGATAACATTGAAAATATTTGTGTTGGTCTTCTGGATCTTGTTGGCTTTTGGGATTCTGCTGGTGCTAAGCCTTCTACAAAGGCTAGAGGTGATTTTCCCTATAGTGTAGATGTTGGTACCTTTTGTGGATGTGTGTTTTGAATTAGCATCTTGATATGAATCGTATGTACAGGGATATCTATTATCAATTTGCAGCTGAGAACAAAAATAATTGGTGCTTCTTGTTTAGCCTCCAATTAAAATAGGGCACAAAAACTGCATTAAACTTTCTTGTTTATGACCTATTTGAGATAGATTGGGCTGTAGTTTATGCTGACATCTATAAAGCATCTTGTATACCAATTGCATAGTTGTGAGAGTGATGCTTGTATTTTGTTTATAGAGTCACACATTCAAATTTCAAAATAAATATCCACACATTCTTAGTTTCTAAATTGAACATCCAATTGTCGTGGAAGCAAAAATAAGTTTACAGGATATAGGACACTATTCATATAGATGTAGATGAACTATTCTCAATCATAAATTAGGGAAACACATCCAGAGTCAACACTGGCAGTGAGTGTTATGTTCATCTAGGGCATTCCCGTGCAACCCAAATTTACATAAAAATATAGTTCAAACTAATCTGATCAAACAAAAAAAAATACTAACTAGTCTTATTTGTCTCAAAGGGTAGAGCAAGTCCTTATCCAAGTACATTTGACAATCTGCAAGGAAAACATGCATTTGTAATCTATGGTAGGTGAATTCACCATGTTAGTTTAGAGTCCCAAGTTTGACTTCTCTATCAAATTTTTTTGGACCAATCATACTTTCATGTGAGGGCATTTATTGCTACATATGCAATCTTCTCTTTTCCCAGCATGATTGCATTATTGTTGACAGTGCATTAAATCCCACAAAGCATTCATATTAGTGAGAAAAATCAGGATTGGATTTGGGTTGCTAATGCTAGATAGGTCCCTTATTTAGCCCAAATATCTGATTAAGTTTTACCTAAAACCTCAAACTTTCCTTGTCATTGCCACTCCAGGAAAGTTTGCATATTGAAGTCTGTATGAATATTAAAATGGTGAGTTTCTCTGCCACAGAAAAACTAACATCAAATTTGAGTCCAACAAAGGGAAATAGTGCAGATCTAATGATTCTGTGTGGAATGCAATCAATGTCAATAGTAAATTCAATAGGCAATTTTTTAGATAGTTTAAAAAATCAAAGGAGCATTTGACACTAATTTTACTTAAATGGTGATGCTTAGACAAAAAATGGTAGCTGTCTCGATTACCAAACCTTAAAATCATAAATAGCTTTCTAATCCTCACAAATTGTAGAAACCTAAGCTAACAAACCTCATTTCATTACTATGAATAATTCCTCCATTTTTCTCATTCCCAGATTCAGAGCCAATACTTGTCATCTAAAGAACACCACGAAAGGGTCAGCCCACAACATAAATTTCAAAGAATTAATAACTTTAGATTTTTGCAATTTGATATTTTTTTCTTATTCGATGTGTATACTTTTTAGCATTAAGGTTTTAGATCACACTCTGTGATTCTCTTACATTCCGTGATTCTCTTTCATTTTGATAATAGATCATAGAGTGTGATAAAACAATGTTGATGATAAATAATATACACAATCTCTACAATTTCTTACAATCATTTTAGTCTTCTTGGTAGAACCAAACTGAATTGAACTGAAGACCTCAAACTTACAAAGTTTATCCATACACCAAACACTAGAGGCAAGTGATAGTGATGGACCTATTCATTAGTGAGACAGACGACCCCCTTATGCTACGTGGCCCTCAAGTGCCTAGAGTGGAATATTGTCCTACATTGTATACTAGTAATGACCTTTTGATGGTAAAATAGGGCATGAGCTAAATGACAAAAGCATCATGACTTCAAGTGATGCTTTTGGGATTGCAATGATTATTGAGTATAACATAAAATCATTAGGTAATTGAACAAAATGGGTGAGGTACAATTTTAATACAATGCAAATGCAAAGGTTAATACAATACATCAACATTGAGAATAAATAGGACAAAGTGATGAATGCCTTAAAGGACTTAAGATATAAAGTTGTTAGAATAGAAAAAGGCATAGGTCCAAAGAACCAAAACTATTGAAAGGGTTAGTGTAGTAAACAACACCTAATCCTCTATGAAAAATTGTCAATATGGTCACTGAGACTCCGTGGTGCATGATTTGTCAAATGCTTCATTCTCATTTGCAACATATGGTTACTTGATCTACTTAACATGATCCTAACCCATGTTATAATGCAATGAGATACATTATAATGAAGATGATACAATTGATTCATTTCTTCACTAGTGAAGGTTACTCTTCCTCAAATGAGTAAAAGGAGAAGGACAATCAAGAAAGCTTTCATGGTTGTAGTAGTTTCTCAAGTTAACATTAATTACAACCTTAAGAGAAAGGGTGAGTCTAGAAAGCCAAATAGCTTATTTATGAAATAGAAAATCCAGAGAAGATTGTATGTATGCAAAAATACCCCAAACCATTGATAAGAGTGAAAGCATCAAATACATCAAGAATAAGTCATGCTACTATTTGCATACAAAATGCTTGAAATTACGAAGATTGATGTTGGATTGTTTCTTAGACCATTAACAATGGTAAAAACATCAATATATCAATTATAAGTTTGTGTTCAAAATTATATTCCTTTTGATATGACTCAAGTATAGTAAACTGCTTGAAATGATGAAAGTTCATGAACATAGGGATAAGAGGATTTTTTAATCTTTGTAATAAGAAAAATCAAAACAAGAAGCATGAATATGAAATTGAACTAGAAAAAATAAATAAAGCGGATGAAGATTTACATGAAATTATTTAGGTGCATTTAGGGACAATTTTGAGTGTGTCTATTATGATAAATGGTATACTAGCACTTGCACACTTTGAATGATAAATGGTATACTAGCAGTTACACTTTGGATGAGATGAGATGCAATGGTTATATAAATGGTATATACTAGTACTTGCACTTTTGATGAGATGCAATGAAATGGTATAGCTAATAGTATTGTATTGGTCAGAACAAAAGACTATATTTATCTCTTTCCCAATCCTTCCTCACTCCCTCTCTCCCTTGCTCTCACACATGCCTTTCTATACATATTATATTATCTCTAGAATGACACATTTGTATTTCTGAATGTGTTATTGAGATGGACCTTGCAGAGAAGAGGATAATGGAGAGCATGCCAAATCTTTGTTTAGCTTTAATTTTGGCTTGAACCGAGTTATCTCAAATTTGATATATATTGGAGATTGACCTTTCATGATACTACATACAATGCTTCACCCATTTGTATTTTGGCCGAATCAGTTCTCAAGGGCAATGCAGTTGAAGCAGAGCATGATCCATGTTTCCAATTCTACGAAACCCCTCTTATAATCTCTCTTCAATGGATTTCAGATTTTGAATTAATCAGTCTTTAGATGATTATAGTAGAAATTTCTGACGTGACTACATCAGTTTTAGTATTCCTTAATAATCTGCCAAATTTTTGATTTGGGAAAGGATAATTAGGATTGACTTTAAGCAAAGCTCTTGGTGAAAACATAAAATAGCTTCTATTTTTTGAAATAGTAAGCAAGAAATTAAGGAGACTCATAAAAATATTTTATGAACAATTGATTATGCTGAAGGCGTACAAGAGGCATGCAAGATGATCAAAGTCATCATGATTATTGAATTTTAATTTAAAATCTATTCATTCGTAACGCTATTGAAAAAAATATCTAATATATAGGAAAAATATTATTCAATAATGCCAGATAGATGAGATAGATGTGTCTACATTAATCACTTAAAAAATGCAAAGACTTCAACTTTGCAGACGATTCTGTCTTCGGTTTATCAGCTGAATTAAAAAGTCCATCTTGTATCAGAGACAACTGGCTATTAACAGGTAATATTTTTATGGTTCTAGTGTAGTTCCTTCATACTGTAGGTTTTTTCTCCTATTAAAGGGGCTTATTTTTCATCTCATTGAATATCCCTTCTATATATAAAGTTTTAGTGACTGTGAGAAGATAGTTTCAGCAGTGCAAAAGGAAGTAGAAAAGAAGAAAACACTATATGTTGGCAAACATCTAGTTGGAATTCATAAGTTTGTAGTAGATTTTGAAAAGCATTTTATGAATAAGGTTGTAGATGATTTTGAAAGGCAGTACAGAATAAGCGAATGAGGAGAAGGGGAAGCTAAGATCGTTTCCATTTTTGGGATGGGTGGGCTTAGCAAGATAGTTCTCTGCAAAGAATTCTTCAATAGAAAGCGTTTCGAATACAGTTGATCCTATTTTTTGTTTGATGTTTGGGATTCCTCTATGAAATGCAATGTGCCCTCTTTACAAATGAAGCTTCTCAGTGATATCTTTGATGAAGATTGTCTCAAATTTTCAAGCGTAGAGGATGGCACAAGTTGTTTCAGCGATTGTATCCAAAGGAGCAAAATTTTAAACTTTTTGATTGTTCTAGATGATGTTGATCACGTGGAATAGTTGGATGCCCTATTGATCAAAAGTGAAATACTGATTCCTCTAGACACGAGATTGATACAACTTATCTAAACATTGCTACGATTCTTATATCTGTTGTTTAGTTGTTACATACGATTCATAGGTTTTTAAATACTTCCTAATGAGAAATGCCCTTACCTTGCAACTCCTCTACACTAGGAAATGCCCCTTGAAAATACACTAGTCCTCCTGTAAAAGGTCTTGGCAACCATTAACAAACATCCCATGACCCACATCATAAGCCCTAGCTACCGAATCCACAGAAGATAAGAGAAAAAGGAAACAAACCTTCTGAAACCCTTGTGTGCTCTAGAGATGGATTCTAAAAATGACCAACACACCTTTTTTTTCCTTA
This sequence comes from Cupressus sempervirens, assembly GCA_028749045.1. Lineage (NCBI taxonomy): Eukaryota > Viridiplantae > Streptophyta > Pinopsida > Cupressales > Cupressaceae > Cupressus > Cupressus sempervirens. The sequence goes on from CM053787.1 coordinate 444,161,499, forward strand.
ATTATATTGTGTTAACATCACAATTGCGACATTTTATCCCATTAACATCGCAATTGTGACATTGTCGAGTTATAATTGAAAAAAAAAAGCCAAAAACACATTACATTTTCCTGTCATCACAAATTGACATCACAAATTCACCCCTAATGTATTAGTGTATGGAGATTTTTTATTGAGTCTCGATGATGCTAATCAGGCACACATTTCTCGATTGGGTTTGTCCTTGCTATGCCAAATCCCAGCTGTGATGGTGAATCATGGCTTACTCATAGCTTTTGTGGAGTGTTTCCATTCAAAGATGAACACCTTTCATTTGCTAGTGGGGGAGATGACGATCACCTCGAAGGACATCTAGAGGATACTATAGATACCATTCCATGGAGCCAAAGTGGTGTATGATATAGTGCCCCGAGCAAGCACAGAGGTACTTTCTATTATGTTTGAGAGGCAGTTGTAGAGAGGTTGATCCATTAGCTAGGATGAGCTAATGCATACATACGGGCCGACACACAAGCTGGAATTTGTGCTAGCTATATTCTTGAGCTGCTTCTTGTGTCCTAACAAAGGATAGCATGATTTGGAGTGTGGGTGGGGAGTGATGCTGCACTAGATGGTAGAGGTGCCTAAGATTTTTGGGTGGGGTCAGTGTGTGCTAGCCCACTTATACCATGAGATGCAGAGATTGTCTTCCATGAGAAGAAGACTATGGCCACCAGAATATACATGCTTCAGATCTGGGCTTAGGAGCATCTTCCCGTATGCATGCCAATTTTTGAGGATGCCAGAGAGCTGATGGAGCCTTACATCTATCGATATCAAGGGCACATTACCTAGGTCTTCTTGGGTAAGACAAAGCATTGGAGGACGTGTCTCGATGACCTATTCTTCATCGTATGGTAGTCCTAGCAAGAGACTCGGGACTGGGATGATGCCCCTAGAGAGCTTCCCTGGGTATTCAGCTCACAGCCACTATTGGGGAGGATAACAAAAATCATAGAGCAGTTTGCAATTTCAGGAGTGTGACGGCAGTACAACTAACCACAGGATATTTCTCAAGAGTAATGTGCCTACACCAAACTGGCTAGAGATGTAGGGTGAGGGTTGCCTCCACAAATGGATCTTGGTAGATCTATGATAGATGTACATAACCTAGCTATAGTTTAGTGGGACTACCTACTAGAGATAGCAGATGCAAGGATGACACCTACATATCAGGCTTATCTTATCAACCATCCATTCTCGAGATTTACTGATCCACTGGGGATGGTAGGTCAGGTACAGAGACAGGTACCTTAGTAGCAGCAGGAGACTCAGCCATAGCCACAAGTGTAGCCACAAGTCTGACACTGGGTACAGCAATTGTAGATTCCCCCGTGATAGATGGGATTAGACCCAGGTGCCGAGGGTAGTGGAATAGGGCATGGTTAGTGGCGGAGGCAGAGGATGGAGGAGCAGGCCTCACAGCAGGAGGCTCCATAGTAGTAGGTGCCACCATAGCAGTAGGCACCCCCACAATAGCAAGCACCTAAGATGCTTGATGAGGATATGCCAGATCAGCGTATGGCTGGGGTGCAGGACACAGTACGACACTACCAAGAGCAGATTCGTTAGGCCTCCCGATACTTGGGAGATTTGCAGATATAGGTAGTTGTCCAGGACTCATAGCTGGTGGAGCAGCAGCAAGAGATTGATCGGTGGAGAGAGCATGCCAAGACTGCTGAATAGAGATTGGAGATTGTGTAGGAGGAGATCTTCTTTCAGTTAGCCTGGGTGGCTTACTACTTTGTTGCATATTTGACAGTGGTGCCTGATGAGGCTCTACAGGTTAACCAATTCTCACAATATGCTAAAGAGTTGGGAGGTGCACAACCTCCTAGTAGACTTGACATACCACCACCTCCTCCTCCACCTACGGCTCCTACTCTTGCTCCTCTTAGAGATGAGATCACAGACAGAGTTAGATACTGTGCGTCTGGCTCTTAATTTTTGATCTCTAGCCATGTATTGATTGGTGTGTCAGCACCACTTTGTATCATTTTGATCAATAGCACTCGAGTAGTGCCCATTTTTGTACTAACCCATTTTTTGATAGATATATATACGAGATTTTTGAGTCGAGTATCAGTATACATGTCATTATCTGTGTCTACTTCACCATGATGTACATGAGATATCAATATGATGATTATGAGATGTATGTTGTACTTTTATATGAATGCATATGTATTCTGATGTGATGTGATGTGATTATGAGTAGGTAGAGTAGATATTATGAGTATATGGATGCAATGCATATGAAAATGGACTGACATCTCATGTAGTGTTGCGTGTTTGTTGCTTGACAGTGATAGGTATTTCATTGAGGAGCATGAATCGACAAACCAAATGCTTGTGCAGTCATGAAGAAACCTAACATGTTTGAAGATGCCCCCAATCCTTCATCACACAGGGGAGAAATATAATCACAACTGAATTGCATGCATATGCAAGTGAAGTATGTAATGTAAGATTTTGTTAAATGCAACCCTAGGTCTGGTTACCGAGCCTCGACAATTTATCATCACTGGACATAGAAAAAAGCTTGTGTGTTATACAATTCCCACTGATATTGCAATCATGGGAATATGAATAGAACATAGGTTATAGGTTTGTTGGGATTAAATGTAAGAGTTCGAGGCACAAGAAGCCAGAATGACAGAACATTTTTTCCTTTTAATATAGCAAGTTAACATAAGAATCAAAGCATAAATGCTAGGATGACCTAAATTTTTCTTGCATGATAGGCACACCAAACATATGGGAGATCCATCTTATGCTTGAGTATTTAGTATTTATTCTGTTCACAACAACCCTTGCGTTCATGACCTAAGATAGAAATGTGCTAGGTATACTCACAATGACCCGTACATTCACTTAGCAAGATGAGTATCAATATTTACTATAGCATGAAGAGTTCACTCCAACAAACAAGGAGAAGAAACAACATTATTGATGTATTCATATAAAAGGAATCGAGGTACACATGGCCATCCAATATGAGATGGAGGCTCTTATAGTGGACACCCCTTTTATAGGAATAGATCAACCTATTGGAACTAAACCACTGACAGAAAGTAAATAAAATATCATGCCCCTAGTCATTACTTCTCTAGTTGAAGATGACATCATCGAGTTGCTCGAGGAGACATGATAAAGAAAAACAAAGAAAAAAAAGAAAATGCTCTACATATCCAAACAAGTATATCATTCTTGAGTTCAATTTTATTAGGATTGATGTCAAGTGTCAGTGTCCAGAACATGTTTGAAAGAAATCTCTTTAGTAGGGTGACAATAGTAGGTAGACACCATCAAAACAACTGGTGACTAAGGTCAAAGGGGAATCTTCATGATGAAGAACCTAAGAAGGACTGAGCGACAGTAGATAGACATAGCCAGGACAACTAGTGACTAACACAAGAGAGATCTTCCATAAAGGAATTTGGAGACGTGACCCAAGCAACAGTAGGCAGACACAGTTGAAACAATTGGTGATTGTTGCAAAAGAGATTCTATGAGGAGAATCTTTGAAAATGAAGGACACTGGCGACAATAGGCAGACGCAGTGAGGATCACTAGTGACTGTCATGAGGGAGATTCTATGAGAAGAATCTCAAAAATAGTGACACTAGTGACAGTAGGCAGACATAGTGAGGACCACTGCTGACCGTTGTGAAGGAGATTATATGAGGAGAATCTCAGAAAGAGTGACACTAAAGGGGAATGCCCTCAAGCTGTAACAAGACTCAATCCATGGATACATGAGCAGAAAGTAGGAAAAGCAAGAAAGAAAAAGCATGAAAGTGACTGTATAGAATAGCCAAAAGATGCACTACAAGATGAAGCATTGGGAACAAGAGGTGCCTATTTACTAGGTTTTCACCTTCTTGGCAAGATTTTCCTTTTTTTTTTTTGCTACCATGATGCCTGTTTCTAGGTTTTCACCAATGGCACTTTTTTTGTTTTTTCAATTTTTTTGTATTTTTCTTTTTTTTTGAATTTTTTTGAATTTTTTATTTTTTCAATTTTTTGGTGTTACCAAGGTGCCTATTGCTAGGTTTTCACCAGGGTAACAATTTTTTTTCAGGACTTTTTCTGATTTTTATGATTTTTTTCACGACATATAAATATGTACAAAGAGCTTGCTGATATTAGATCAACTGTAAAACCGCTTTAGGTGGAGAGTGTTGACAGGTTCTTTAAGCACTTCTCCTTCAGTTGTGGAAAGCTAATAGGCACCAAATCCATATGCTGCAGTAATGATGTAAGGATCAAGCTAGTTTGGTTCAAACTTTCCCTTTTGTACTCGCTGTTGTTGCATCTTGGGGTTCTCTCTCAGGACAAGGTCACCCAGCTAGAAGTCACATGGCTTGACTCTCTGATTGTAGCTTCTTGCCATTCGTTGTTAATATGCTCGTAGATGATCATATGCCACTTGTCAATGTTCATCTAGTAACACAAGCTCTTGAAGCTAAGCTATCCTATAGTCATCATCAGTGATAATGCCCTTCATAGAGATTCTCAAGGTAGGAATCTCGACCTCTACTGAAAGCACAACATTGGCTCCATACACCAACGCAAAGGGACTTGTGCCCGTTGGAGTTCTAATGCTTGTCCTATATGCCCACTGAGCTGGATTGATTTGGAGATGCTAGTCTCTCCCCAATTTGCTGACTGTGTGATGAAGAATTTTGAGGATTGCCTTATTGGATGCCTTAGCCTAGCCATTACCCTGGGGGTAATAAATGGAAGACCAATGATGTGTGATTTTGAATTTCTTACACAATTCCTTGAGGTCTTTATTCTTGAATTGTCCTCCATTTTCAGTAATGATTAAGGATGGCACACCATATCTATAGATGATGTAGTTTGTGATGAAAAGTGCTATAGTTTTGCCATCAGCAACTGTGAGAGGTACTACCTCTACCCATTTTGTAAAGTAATTTGTAGCTGTGATAATGAACTTATGTCCATTAGAGGAGGTTGGGTGGATCTTCCCCACCAAGTTGAAAGCCCATTGTTGAAATGACCATGTTGTAGTAGAAGGAATTAGCTCTTTCGCTGGAGCGTGAATCAGATTCTCGTGTAGTTGACACTACTTGCAAGACCTAGAATACTTGATAGCTTCTTGCTCCATTTTGGGCCAGTAGTAACCAGCATGAAGGAGTTTGCGAGCTAGTGTCAGGTCATTAGAATGAGCTCCGCAAATGCCCTCATAAACGTCAATTAGTGCACGTTTGGACTCTTTGGGTACTAAACACCTAAGGAATGTTTTGTCGAGACCTCTCCTATACAAATTGTCAGTAATAATGAAATAATGCAAAGCATTACAAATTAGGTAATATTTCTCATTCTGTGTCAGACTTTTTCGAATTGTTTGATTGTGAAGGTAGGAAAAAATGTGATGGTAGTGGGATGATTCTTGTCCTATAATAGAATAGATCATCTTAGAATCAGGGGTGTCATAGGGTAGGTAGTCTAATGCTTCCACCAAGAACTCATGTTGGAGATTATTTTTAGGCATTTATAGCGAGGAGGCCAGGGTAGCCATGGCATCAACTTCTTTATTATCTACTCGTGGAACTTGCTGGAAGGTGATGTGTGCAAAATACTTCTTTAAGTCATCAACCATGCACTTGTAAGGAATTAGTTTCTCATCTTTTGTTTGGTACACATCATTAACATGGTTGATGACAAGCTTAGAGTCACCAAAGATATCTAACTGATCCACTCTCCATTCAGCTGCAATTTTCATGCCATTGATCAAAGCCTCATATTCAACAATGTTGTTTGTACAAGGAAACATAATCTTGTATGATTAGGGCAATGAGTATCTTTATGGTGTAATAAAGAGTAATCTAGCACCTGATCCTTGTTGTGTGAAGGACCTATCAAAGAACATAACCCACATGTGTTGCGTGAGTGTCAGAATCGACTCATCTGGGAAATCAATGTTCATTGGCAGAAGACTCTGTATGGGTGCATCAGCCAGTTGATCTACAATCGCCTATCCCTTGATAGCCTTGCATTCAATGTATTGAATGTCAAACTCACTGAGTATCATAACCCATTTAGCCAATCTTCCAGTGAGAGTTGCCTTACTGAGCAAGTACTTTAATGGATCTATTTTAGCCACAAGCTGTGTAGTGTGGGCAAGCATGTAGTGTCTCAACTTCTAGGAAGCAAAGACAACTGCCAAGCAAGCTTTCTCAATAATGCTATAGTTCTTCTCATCAAAGACCAATGTTCGGCTCAAGTAGTAAATAGCTCTTTCTTTGTTGCCATTATCTTCTTAAGCCAATAGGATGCCCAGAGATGTTTCAATTGCCAAGATGTATAAAAGAAAAGGCTTCCCATGGATGGAAGGCATCAGGATTGGCAGATTGACAAGATATTGTTCAATCTGTGTTAATATTTTCTCACAATCCTAGCTCCAATTGAATTTCACTCCCTTATGTAAGGTCTTTGTGAAGGGTTGTGATCTATCCGCCAATTGTGAAATAAACTTGCGAATAGATTGAAGCCTTCCTTGTAGTCCTCTCATCTGACTGATGTTCTGAGGTGGTGGCATGTCCATTATTGCTTGTACTTTCTTCAGATCTACCTCAATTCCTTTTGTAGAAACAATGTATCCTAGCAACTTCCCTGATGTGACACCAAATGCGCATTTCTTAAGATTGAGTCAAAGATTGAATTTTTCCATATGATTTAGGATGGGCCCCAAATCTTGCAGACGAGTATTGCATTTAGCACTTTTCACCAAGGTATCATCAACATAGTCCTCCATGGTTCTATGCATCATATCATGGAAAATTGTAGTAATAGCTTGTTGATACGTAGCACCAACGTTCTTCAAGACAAATGGCATCACATTCCAAGAAAAGGTTCCCCATGCACATGTGAAAGCCATTTTTTTTTCTGGTCTTTTGGCACAATTCTTATCTGATTGTATCCAGAAAAAACATCCATAAGTGAGTACATCTCATAGCTAGCCATCATGTCCACGATCATATCAATATTAGGGAGCAGAAAGTCATCTTTAGGACTTGCCAAGTTAAGATCATGGAAGTCTATACAAACCTTGATAGATTTATCATGCTTGGAAATTGGAACAATATTGGATATCCACTCAGCATAATCAATTGAATGGATGAAACTAGCCTTTTGAAGTTTCTCCAATTCTGCTTTGATGAGCAATGCAATGTGAAGGTGCATTTTCTAAAGCTTTTGTTTAACTGGTTTGATGTCTGGTGCTATGGACAAATGATGCATGATAAGATCAGGATCCAATCCTAGCATGTTAGAGTATGTCCAAGCAAAATTTATTTTCTTTTCTTTGAAAAAGGCAATGAATTGTTCCTTCTCTTTAGGTGACAGTGACTGTGCCAGATGTATCATATGAGGATGTTCTTTTGTGCCCAAGTTAATTGGTTGCATTGGCTCTATCAACACTAATGATCTCTCCTAAAAGTGACTGGGAAGTACATCAAATATCTCATCCGCAGGTGCCTCAGAGAGGTTTTCACCCTTGGATATGTCTTTTGTTTTTACTTTTTTGGGTTTTGATACTACCACAATATTTTTTTCATCATCGAACCTTTTGCATTTTTTATTTTTAATTGTATGACTGAGATATTTGATGTCAGCCTTAGTCATGTTGACACTCTGCTCATTGGTGGAAGACATTACAAATTTGATAGTGTTTAGGTAACAGGCGAGAGCATAGTCATTTTGGAATGTGGGGACTTCACTAGATGCATTAAGGTTCTAGTCTATAAGCTCAGGATGTGTGAGTGAGAGAGTAGTGGCTGGTTCAATTGCATTCATAGTATAGTCATTAAGTTCTTGGACTAGCAATTCGAGACCTACAGTGACCTTGTCCACAAGTGTGTTCAAATGCCTCAGAGTACAAATGTCAGTAATTGATGACTATAGGACACTAGTTGGATCTGACCCATGTGACCTAACCCTAGGCGTTTCACCCACTTCGATTTGATTTTCATAGACATGCACTTGGTCAATGTTTTTATTAGTAGTCACTTCTAAAAGAGAGTCAAAATCATATTCCTTAGAATCAATGCTACATGGCGAGAGACTATAGAACTCCCTAATAGTGATAGGGACATACTCACCTTCATCCTCTGGGTTCTTACACAAATACTCAATACGGCATGACTGACTAGATTCTCCCTTTTCTGAATGGTATTTGAGTTGCTTAGTATTTTCCTCAAAAGTGTCACTAGTATCATCCACAATGCTAACACATGACACAAAGTCATCTGGCTCAACGAAGAATTTAGCAAGATAATAAGGAATAGGATGAGGATAGGAATCCTCATTATTAGATTCTTCCTCTTGAGTATCTAACTCAACTTGTGACTCATTTTTAGATGAATTCTTAGGTGTTGGTATGAATTTATTTGATCCCAAATGAAAAGGAACCTTCTTAAATCCTAGGCCAGTTGTATCACTATTGCTTCAAGCTCTTGCTTTGATTGGATCAATTAGGCCATTGTTATTGCACCCAATAGGGCTAGTTCCCTTGTAACCAAAACACTTCATAAGCTTAAGACTAGGCCCATATTTCTTAGGAGTGATTTCTCAAGCTTGCTCTGTTAGGTCCACTAGAGCCTCTTCTCTATAAAGCCATGCAACAATGGCTCTATTTTCACTTTCATCTTCTAAGGGAATTGTAGCCTTGACAAAAGTGCCATTGTACTTGGTCTGAGGTGTCAACATGAATGACTTCCTTGCCTCTGAGGGTCTCCCATAATGTTAAGGAGACTCTGGGAGAGATGTTAATGACAACACTGGTCCAATGTGATACTCTCCCATGCCAGTTTCTTTTAGTTTGACTGACTGCTCAATTTGTTTCAGCTTATTGTCATAATAATCAGTGGACTCACGGTTAGCAGGAATGAAAGTTTTAGCAGCGTTGAGCATATTGTAGGTTTAGCTAGTAGTGGCAGGAATAGTAACTTCGAAGCCATGAAATGGGAACTTGATGCATTGGTGGTATGTGGATGGTACAACACGCATCTCATGTATCCATGGTCATCCTAATATAATGTTGTAAGCCAAGGGAATTTCAAGCACCTGATAGGTGACATCCCTTTCTATAGGACTGACATGAATGGGTAAAACCACAAGACCTAGAGACTTTCATTCCACTTCATCATATGCTTTGATAGTGATCTTTCGTCGAGGATCAATAGAGTTCTTAGAATAATTCAATTGTCTAAGTAGAGCAGCAGAGACAATATTTAGGCCAACGTTGTTATCAATGAGTACCCGATGAACACATATCTGATGGATCATAACCTTGATGTGTAAAGGTTGATTGTGTGGGTGACTCAGTGAGTTATCATCCTCCTTAGAGAAGGTCATAAGATAAGGCGAGGTCAGGTGACCTACCATGGATTGAAATCACTCAAGATCAAGATCTTGAGGAACATTTTCCTCAATGAGGGCTTTATCTAGAATCTGCCTGTGAGCAGGTGAGATTTTAAGTAGCTCAAAGATGGAAATCTAAGCATTAGTTCATTTCAACTGATCGAGAACACTATAACTGGTTGTTGTCGAGTTTGTTGTGGGTTTTGCACCTTTTCTAGATGGACCATCAAGGGCTTTATCTTTGTGTTGTTCAAGATCTAAAGTAGGAGGTGCAGGGCCTTTGAGCACCAACTTGGCACGAGAGCGAGTGACAGCATTAGCACAGTGTTGCGAAGGTGTATTATCCATTTCATTGGAAGTAGGGCCCCTCAAGACAAATGGTCTCTTGGGTTTTTCATTATCTTGTTTTCCCTTAATGGTAATAACGTCACAATATTCAGAATCTACAGGTTCAACCATGTGAATGACATTGTCATCATTGGAATATGTATAGTTGACCTTGTTGTAGAGTTGTGGTTTCGAAGTCTCTCCTTTTTTATAAGCTGGGAAAGGTTCTTTGAATGCCTTGTGATCCGAGTTTTTGTTATGTCCATCTACCACAAGATCACTAGCATCAATCATGTCTTGGACTTTATGGCACAAGTTTATACAGTTGCTAGTTTTGTGTCCCTTGTTTTGGTGATACTCAAAGAATGAGATCTCATTCCACCATGGTGGACATGGTTGTGGATCATAGGGACAAGGGTTATCCATTGGTGAAATAAGCTTATGTTTTAGCAATGTTTTGTAAACCACATCCAAAGGTTCTACCAAGGGTGTATACTCTTGCTTGGGGCGTGTTGTCCATGAGTTTCTCATTTTTTTCCCAAACATCTTATTGTTAGGAGGAGGTTTCTCAATGTTTTTGCCCACTTTGAGGCCATCTATGAGATTAAATGCCACTTTAGTAGGTTTGGGTGTGACATTGTCAACAACTCCATCATGTACAATTTCTTGGTTCTTGTTGACATGTTTGGTTTTATCCCTGTTGGAAGTGGAACCTTGTTTTATGTCTCTCTAAAGAGTGAGTTCACCTTTCTTGACCATAAATTCCTCGATGCAAATAGCCTGTGTGATCATGTCTTCAAAGGTACGTGGATCTTGAAGTTAGACTCTATATTCAAAATCAGGTAGGAGGTTATCAGTGAAAATGTCAAGCTTCTCCATTTTTGGAATTTTACGAGAATACTTAGTGTATAGTTGTCTCCACCATTGGAGGAATGTGAGAAAAGGTTCTCCAGCTTTTTGTTTAAGGTTTCATAGATCTCAAATATTGATAGGGTGTTGTATGTTATGAGAATATTGATGAATAAATAGATTGGCAATTTTGTCAAATGTCTCGGTACTAGGAGGTAAATGTGAGAACCACTCCAAAGCCTGACCACCTAAACTTCTAGGGAATAAACACATGAGGTATGTTTGATCGTGTATAACCTCCATAGACAAAGCACCAAATTCCTGCAAGTGATCTTGGGAATCAGTAGTACTAAAGTACTTGTCATATTTGGGTAGCTCTACGCCTCATGGGAAAGGTGGTATGTTTATGCTTTTGTCAAATGGAAATGGACAAAGAGCATCCAATGTGTATGTCCTTGTGGGTTTCTCTTTCTCATGCATCATCTGAGCCAATTGGTCTTGCATAATTTTCAATTTTTTTTGGATTTTGGAAGTCTCAATTTCTTCTTTACGTGTGATAATGGTTTCCACATTGAAATGAGAGGGTAGTTTAGCTCCCTCTTGGGAAATTTTAAGAAAGTACTTTTCTTTCTCTTTGTTGAGTAGGATTCCCATGACCTTTTGAAAGTTTTTGTCTCTTCAAAATTTTGCTATGTGTTCAGGGAGTATTTCTACTTCTTCCTATTCCTCATCAGTGTCATGGTCTTTCTCTTTCTCTTTGTCGTTCCTTGGTGGTTCTTGATGTCTACTATGACTACCATGTTCAAGTTCACGATTAGTCATTATAAGAACGTGTTTAGTTTTAGTATGTTGTGTTTCAGAAGGTCCTCTAAAAAAGGAATCAAACATCGTGTTTGGTAATGCAAGACCTCTACCTCTCTTCGTATCTTCTTGGTACAAAGGATTCCTAATTTTTTGCAAGTTTATGGAAAATGTTTGTTGAATTCGAGATGACTTGGTAGGTGAGGGAGATCGTGAAGATGCCTCACTAGCCGAACTAGATATAGATTTTGTAATTTACCATGATTACAACCCCTAGCACGACCTCGCCTGAGTCTAAGAGGATAAAACATGTTGTTGCTTCTGGTTGTGACAGTCATAGAAAAGGACAAGAAGCTAGAACCTCGAGAAGGACTACACTACGACTAAGTCTCAAAAAAGGACAAGATAATAGCAAAAATGTTGTCCACCAAGGCACAAATGGTCTGATTTAAAGGCTAAAATAGCCAGAGATTATGACCAATGTGACACAAGGTATGACAAGCATTTTAAGAGACGAAGACAAAAGATAACTTAAGAGATGAGACCAATCAAAGTACAAGACACAAGTCTTCAACTAAGCAAAGTGCCACTATTTCAAGATTGTTCACAGATAGAGAGTGATAAATGGACACAAAAAAAGGTAGCGTGCAGGCCGTAGATAGCTAAAATAGACCAAAAGTGGTAATGCTGACACAAAGTCTCGTGCGAGAAACCTTTACAGGCTGCATGAGGAAGTATTCTAGACTGCGTGAGATTATACTCTGGGTCACATGAAAGTCATTGATAGTAATTTAATTTTGCATGAGAAAGTTTAGACAATGTTTTGAGTTTTCAATTCAGGCAATGTGTTCAAAGAAGACAGTGGGAAGCAAGCAATAGTCAAAAATAGTCCTGCCGAGGACAAAGCAACTCGACAAGATAGGGGAGTCTTGACTTTTGTTTGTTGTAAAACGGTTTGGAATTTGTTGATGACTTGATAACAAACATGCTTTATTCCTAGAAAGAAAAATTGGTAGAGAAGGAAAAACCTTTGTCCCACATCTTATGTGCATGTTTGTACCTCACACAACCGTGTCACCCCCTAGAGAGTGCCCATGTTTTTGGTATATTCAAAGGACTCAATAGTATACACTGAACAAGCACCCTTGTGACAAGGGACAAGTGCACATACCACCTTCAAAAATCTAGTAGCATGCCTATGGTGAGTTCTACAGGAGAGATTCTTCCCCCTTCTTGCACAAAGATTATGCCTCCTTTCGAAGGTGAATCAGATGGCTTCTAACTAAGAGGTTTTTACTTGGCTTCTATTCAAATTAATTCCTCGTGGCTCTGCAAGCAGAGTTGAGACCAGCAGCCCACACCAACATCTGAAAGTGCACACTACTTGCTTAGCAAGCTAGGGGCTGACGCCGACCAGTCCATAGACAAAGCTTCCCCTTGATATGCGATATCAAGAATCAAGGGGAAGAAATTAATCTGGCTTTGGAGTCTTTCACTCTACAAAGCATCTTGATTATAGTGAGTTGGAATCTCCAGTGAAAGGAGTGTGCTCACTTGGGTCATTCCCAGAGGTTAGATCACTTTGGCAGGCCCTCTAAAGGATTGACATGGACTGGTGGTCTAGATTTAAGGGTCAGATTTTCTAATTTCCCTCAAGGAGAAAGAGCATAATCCTCTACCTTATTTCCTTGCCCAAACATTAAAAATAGATTGATCACCCACTTAGCTTAATCAATCTAGACTTATTCTTCCTTAAGATTATGATTCCCTAAAAGGAAATCATCATCCCTTCACAGAAAAGGACTCGTACTAGAGAACCACTAAGTTGCTTGCCTTCTTCGAAATGCCATCTTTTGGAAGTGTCTAGGTTTTTGATTCACCCTTGGTCATGACCTCCAAGTGGTGAAGAGCATAATCCCCTATTCTTCCATCTTGCACCTTAGGAAGTTCACAAGCCCCTAATTAGACTAGTCTGAAAAACAAGAAAAGTAGACACACTATTTTGTGGGTTTTAAATTTGATCTTTGACAAGTGTATCTTTGACAATCATCCAAAAAAAAAATTTTTAATCCATGTTTAGGTGGGTTTTAGAAGTAATCTTCGGCAAATGTCTTGCAAACAATAGTTAGGCTGCAGCAAAAAACTAGAGAACAAATTAAGACAAGCACGTTAGTAAAATCAGATAATCTAAAGATCAAGAAATGCTCAAAAATTAAAGCTACTATTACAAGATCTCATGTGAGATCTCTCATAGAGTTGTACAAAATTATCTTACAGCCTGCACAAAGAAAATAGGTGTCGTGTGAAGTCTCGCATGCTTGGGAAATTTCTCACACGAAACGTAGAGAATCTTCATACGAAGATTCAAAATCCTCATGCAGAAATAAATAGTCTCGCACAAAGGTTCAGAACCTATATGGAATCATATGGAAAGATAACATGAAAATGATTAAGAAAATGCAGATTAAGGCCAGAAAAATTGATTTTCTCAGCCCCACGGTGGGCACCAGAAATGTACCTATGAAATGTGGGCCTCTAAATCTCACAGACACTTCAACGTGGTTATTACCTACGAAGTTATCCTCGAATAAACATGGTATTGTTTACCCAAGACACCTGATAGTGTGACCCATTGCCTCCTACCTAAAGGGTTTTTGCTTATTAGATATCCTTAGATTCGAGGCGTAAGCAACTAGACCCTCTAAGAATGAAGGATTTAAAGAAATGCAATTGATCTAAGTGAATGTGCAAAGTATTCTATATGAGAGATGCAATGTATTCCATTAAATAAATAAAAGAAATTACATCTGGGGAATATAAAATAATAGCAATGTGGAGATTTAGAAAATAAGGTGAGTACTTAATTTGACAGCAATTCAATAGCATGAAAATTCAACCTCTGTAATGAGAAAATGAGGGTCTCTTAAATAGACTTTCCTAGAATCCATCAATGGTTGAGATCGATTTCAATCAACAGTTAGGATTGAAGATGAGGTTCAGTTAAGGTGGAAGATTCCCAAATTAGAGAGAGTTAACTGGCTCAGATCTGAGTGTAAGAGTCAGTCAACTTAGATAGACTTTAGTGTGAGAGCAAGTGATCTAGGTCACTTCTAATTTGATTAGCAGTGAACTATGAATTTCCATTCTTGAACTAAGGAGAAAATTAGGAGAGATATTCAATTTAATAAAATGAGATATGCTCTCATTATTACCTTTTTCTATTTAATTAAATAATTCTATTTAATTAATTAGAGACACTTTTCTTATTTAATTAAATAACTCCATTTAATTAATTTAGGAATAACTTCACATTTAATTAAATGACTTTATTTAATTAATTTAGAAGTAGCTTCTCCATTTAATTAAATAATTTCATTTAATTAATTAGAATAGGCATATTTATTAAATTAAATAAATTTAATCCCATAGCACATTAGCCTTAGGAGATAATTTAATTTAATAAAGTATGAACACTTTAGATTAAATTAAATTGAAATCAAATAGGTTTAACATGGCTAATATGAGTGCGTACTATAGAGATTAAATAATGAGTACGATGAATGTAGATTAGGGTTTTCTACATTTGACAATTAAGTCAAGTAGCGAATGTTAGAACAAGAATTTGCCTAATGAAATAGGACTTTAGAATTGATTAGAAATAGACCATAATTGGTGATCATGGCAATAAGCCAATTTTGGGGTATTAAATTACCCAGGGTGGTTACAGAATAGGTTCCAACTTTGGAGGAAACTGTTATTCTTGTGGCCAGTCTGGCCATAAATCTTTTGAGTGCTCTATCAAACCATCTTCAGCATCTGGTAAGGGCATAGCTAGATTTGAGCCTACTATAGGAGATTCTGGTAGGAATTACTAAGTCTTTGTAGTAGTTGACAACCATAAAGTAGATCATCAAGTTACATTATTCGAGGCTACAAGTACATTGCATGGTATTTTTTTCTTAATTTTATTTGACTCAGGTGCTTCTTATTCTTTCATATCACATTCTCTTGTTCATCGATGTGGGCTAGTGGTAGTGTGCTAGGTTGATAGGTGGTAGGTTGAGTTAGCCATGGGTTTCAGGTGGTTGTAGGCTCATTAGTTAGAGGTTGTTTTTTGAATTTGTGTACCTTCACCACCATAGTGGATCTACACATTTTACCTATTGGATCGTATGACATTGTATTGGGCATGGATTGGCTAGCCACCCATTAGGAAAATATCAATTATCATCATAAGATGGTTCAGTGTGTTGATAACATAGGTGGGTAGGTGGAACTTTTGGGAGTTCAGAGACCAATCTCACTTTAGATGATCTCAGCTAATTAAATGAAGCAGAGTGTGTGGAAGGGTTGTTAGTTGGTCCTTGTTTCTTTTAGTGATCTTGAGGAAGCCAAGAGCTATATGGTAATAATTGATGATCACCCACTCCTTTTTGAGTATGCATATGTGTTTCCTAATGAGATTTTATGTATACCACCACAATGTGACATTGATTTTTAGATTGATCTTGTACTAGGAGTGAAGCTGATTTCACAAGCACCTTACCGCATGACTACTTAGGATTAGAGTGAGCTCAGATTATAGTTGGAGGAATTGTTATCCAAGGGCCATATTCATCCCAGTGTATCCTCATGTGGTGCAACAATCATCTATGTGAAGAAGAAGGATGGTTCTTTGTGGTTGTGCATTGACTACCGATAGTTGAATAAGATGATAGTGAAGAACTGTTATCCTTTGCTAAGGATAGATGACTTGTATGATTAGATGAAGGGAGCATGAGTGTTATCAAAGATTGATCTAAATTTGGGATACCATCAGCTTCATATACAGGAGACTGACATTCATCAAACAACTTTTCTGATACGATATGGGAATTATGAGTTCATGGTTATACCCATTGGGTTAACCAATGCACCATCAATATTTATGAGCTTGATGAATGTTGTATTTCATACTTACCTTGATCAGTGTGGCATTGTATTCCTTGATAACATATTGATTTATTTGAATACTATTGAGGTGCATGAAGTCCATTTACATTAGGTATTGCAGTGCTTGAGAGACCATCAATTGTATGAAAATTTGAGTAAATGTGGGTTCTTCTAGTCAAAGGTGGAGTATTTGGGACATATCATCACTAGTGATGGAATTACAATGGATCTAGAGAAGATTCATGCTATCATGGATTGGTTGATACCCACTAATGTCTCAAAAGTACATAGTTTAATGGGATTGGCAGGTTGCTACCATTTCTTTGTGAAGGATTTCTAACATATAGATCATCCCATCACTTCTCTTCAGTAGATAGGGAAGAAGTTTGTTTGGTTAGACCAATGTGAGATAGCCTGTAATGCTCTTAAGGAGTGTTTGTCCAGTGCACTAGTCCTTGCAGTGCCTAATCCTATAGGTGATTTCATGGTTTGTATAGATGCTTCATTGGAAGGTGTGGATGTGCTGTTGATGCATGATGGTTGAGTGATTGCATATGAGTCTAGGAAACTCAAGGACCATGAGCTTAAATACCACACTCATGATATGGAAATCAAATTTTTAGTGCATGCCCTTTTTTTTTGGAGGAATTTTCTTTTGGGAGACAGGTTTGAGTTGCATAGCAATCATAGGAGCTTGCAGTATATCTTTACTCAGCCAAACCTAAGTGCACAACAACATTGATAGATGAAGTTCTTGTGAGAATATGACTTTTATTTTCATTACATTAAAGGAAAGGAGAATGTCATCACAGATACTTTGAGTAGGAGGCATCATGAGGTATCAGTGTTGTCAATGGGAGTGGATTTTCAAGGTCGTATCTTGGAGGCTTTGCCTAGTGACTCTTGGTATTAGGAGGTGAGGGCGAAGATTGAGTCTAGATGTACCCTTGAGGGGATATTTTCAAGCTATATGCTTGAGTTTGATGGAATACCACAACACTTGGGGTGTATCTATGTACCCATGTTAGGTGATCTTTGTACCTTGGTTTTGTTGGAAGTGCATCATATACCATATTCCACACATCTTGGTGTCAATAAGATGCATGGTAATCTTAAGAAGTTGTACATTTAGGCAAGAATGAGAAATGATGTTGCTGAATTTTTTGCTAGATGTCTTGAGTGTTAGAGAGTGAAAGTAGAGCATCAACATCTAGCAGGTCTTTTATAGCCACATACAATTCTAGAGTGGAAATAGGATATATATCCATTGATTTTATTACAAGGTTTCCTATGTCATCATAGAGGCATGATTGCATTATGGTGAAAGTGGACAAGTTGTGCAAGGTAGCACATTTTTCACCCATGAGAGCATGCTACATAGCTTCTTCTGTAGCACATGTTTTCTTGGAGGATATTTTTTTTGTTGCATGGGATCCTTCATCAAATTATTTTAGATAGATATCTAGTGTTTACTTCTACACTATGGACATCTCTCCAGCATGATTTGGATGCACAACTCAATTTTAGTTCAACTTATCGTCCAGAGATTGATGGTTAGACTAAGAGAGTGAATCAGGTTCTAGAGGATATGCTTCACATGTATGTGATGGATAGGTAGGTAAAGTGGGAGGGCTATTTGTACCTTGTTGAATTTGCATACAACAATGGGTATCATAGCTCTCTTGGCATGTCACCTTTTTAGGCCTTGTATGGTAGACCATGTTGTACCCCTTTGAGTTGGGATCATTTAGAATACTAAGTTCTTTTAGATCCAGAGATGCTTCAGGATATGGAGTAGGAAGCTATTCATATTAGAGAGCATTTGGTTACTACTCAAGATAGGAAGAAGAAGTATGCAGATGCCCATAGGTTGGATCATCACTTTTCTATAGGTGACAGAGTGTTTTTGAGAGTGTAACTGAGGAAGAGCCCCATCCATTATGGGAAAGGCTATAAGTTGGTGTCACATTTTTTTGGACCATTTGATATCCTCAAGAGGATTGGTCTTGTTTCTTATTGACTAGCATTGCCACCTAGCCTATCATGCATCCACGATGTTTTTCATATTTCTATTTCGAGGTAGTATATACCAGATGTGACCCATGTTCTTGATTGGGATGCTTTGCAGGTAATAGACATGAAGCTTACTTTGGAGCCCATTTGTATCCTACAATAGTGGAGGCTGACCTTGTGAGGTTGTGACATCAAGTAGATAAGGGCCCAATGGGACCCAAGCAATGAGACCTCTGCAACTTGGGAGGATGCTACATGACTGAGGGGATGGTACCCCTATCTATTTTTGGCTTCCAAGAGTAAGCCTATGCTAGTGGGGGAGGATGCAGTGCCTCTCATGTTTGCAGTTTGTACCTTTTTTATTTTTGATTCGAGAGATACTTGATACTCTTATTATATGTACCTTGAGATGACCCGAGGGTTGGATGTTATACTTTGATTTAGTATCATAGATGTTATACTTCTATGTTGTTCAATTTATCATATTTTCATGTTGATGCCATTTTGAGATGATAGTAGGTCTATGATGATATATAATTTTTTGGTATTTAGACATATTTTCTAATTATGTCATGTGTTGGATTTCATGTTATGGTTATTTAGTTCATTCTTGTCTCTTCATGCTTTATGTGAACATGAGTGATGTAAATGGATTATTTAAGTATAATTGAATAAATGTTTAAATTAGTTATTTAATGCATTTATTGCTTTGACTATGTTATTATATGCAATTGCACTTGATTGTGTGCTTTAATGTGCAAGATTTATATCTCTAGTAGTGGAACATGGAGTTAGTGATTGAGCTATTCATATTTTACCAATGTTGTCCCTGTATAGTCGATATATCCTTATTTTAATTGTTTAGTTAAAAAAAATTGTGATTATTAAATTTGAACTCATCTAAATTATGTGATTAGACCAGTGAGCATGTCTGAGCATTTAGAGGCTCACATTGTTGTGAAAGTTGTTAAGTTAATTTCTATGATTTTGGGTTTTTGGGCTTTAAATCTTATTGAATTTAATTTTTGGTAGCTTTGCCTTAGGTAAATTCCCATTATGAGAATAACCTATTTTTATTTGGGTCAATTCGAAGTCTACTAGTCTAGCTGGCTATTTTTCCTAATTGACTATTCACTCGAAAAGTGAATAAGTATTGAAAAAGGGATTTTTTTTCTCACTTCTCACTTTTTGAAAATACAAATTTGAGAGCTTTTTTTGAGAATCCTCTTTTGGAGGATCACATTTTTCTTAGTTGTGGGAGCTGTGAGCATGGGATTTTCACAAGGTTAGTCTCATCGGATCTGACTTGGGGAGACCTTGCTTTGCCATGATTTCTAGCAATTTTAGTGGGTGATTTGTTTTACTGTGCTATTTTCAAATTTTGCCCCTTTTGCTATCAAGTAGGGCTTTCCTATTTTCTTGTTTCTTCTCTATTTTAGCTTCTGTTTCTAGTAGTAGTTTTTTAGGAGGCTGATAACTAGTGTTCCCCCCATTTCTATTTGCCAATTCTGCCTAGTTGGTCAAGTATGAACATTTTCCCTATTTTTGGGATGTGGGTTTGGGGTTTCACACTGTTATGCTAGTCATTTTTGCATACAATGTCTAAACCCAAATATTATTGAATTTTTAGGGGATTTTTTACCCAAAGGCCAAATGGGTTTTAATTTTGAGGTTTTTCAATTTTTGGGGTTTTTACCTCATTTTGTGTGCTGTCCTATTTTCTTGGGTTTTCTCGACATGAGCTTGGTCATGGACTTGGATTATCTATTTGGATGTTTATCAAACCTTTGTTATACTTTTATGTTGCATTCAGATGCATATCGCATCTATCCTCTCGAGTCTATTTTCGTTTGAGTGACTTTTTTTATTGTGTTCTCATCTAGTCATTGTGCTATGATCTTCATGATGGTTGTGTGCCACACACGAGTACATGCGTATATATTTTTCAGGTGACTTGTGACACTCGATCTTATGTGGTACTTCCAAAAGTTGTGATCGTTGGGGTTGGGTTGGGAATTTTCATGCCTACAAGTACTCATTGTTGGATGAGCATGGGTAGTGTAGGTTAACATATAGAAGGGGGATTCTATCTTGATGCCTGGTGACCTTGTCACATAAGGTTGGTAGAGGAAGTTTTAATGAAGTGATAACTAAAGAAAACATTGGGTGATAATAAAACTTAAGATAACAAAATGCGTGTGCAGGGCCTTCCATTGACGAGTTGAAACTCACAATTTGAGTTTGGGCTTCTCAATGCCAAATGACTCTCCATGATGTTAGCCCCTACTTAGTAGCCCATTGAGTGTCTAAATAGGACCTATAGTTTATGTATTGTCTATGTTCTTGGTTTCAATCATAATACTATCTAGCATGAGTGTTAGCCATGGATGTTGTGCTTTATGTGTGTTTGTGGTTGGATCATTATCCCCATCAGCACAATAGGAGTGGGCCTATAGGTTCCACATGGTTGGGAGGCATAGCTACCTATACCATTGTTGGTGATTGATGTACAGAGATAGTCTACTATCTCAGTGTGACCATTACTGGATATTTTCACTTGGTACTTTGGGCTTTGGGCTTCAAAGTATGCTTTGTTATGATTTATGCTTTTATTAGAATGTTTGTATATCATGTTTAGATGATGCTAGTATTGATGCATTCCTTATTATGATGTTTAACATATGTAGATGATGAGTTGATCTGTAGGATTATCTTATTCTTTACTTCTTGCATGTTAGATTTCCTTATGATTATGTTGTAGCATGTTTTAGTAGTGACATCCTCATAAGTTAGCACCAAAAATTTGGTCATTAGTTTGGGATATTAGACGCAAGGATGGCTAGGGCCCACGATGGTCTTATGATGCTATTATGGTTGAGAGGAATTGTATACTTAGTTTGGTTTTTGTTTTTATTGTGATGTAGCTTCAATTTATTGCTATATTGTTTCAGTCCACTACAATGTTTCCTTCTATACTTCTCTTCACTACTTGTTAGATGGTTAGATGCAATTTTCATCTTTCAATATTGTTTTTGAGTGTTTATGCCTCAAATGTGGATTTGACACTCCCTAGTGTGGAGGTTCTAAACTCTATTTTACTGTTTAGTTTGTCCTTGGAGCATTTTATATGTTTCTCAAGTGACCATGTCTTAGCATGGAGCGATACTATAAAGTGTCGCATGCCCAAAGGAGTTATATTGTACGATATTGGAAAGTATCACACCTCTTAGAAAGAAATGTCATATGATACTGGTAAAGTATTAGACCCCCTTTGAAGGAGTGTCATGCGATACTAGTAAAGTATCACATGCCCTTTTGAGGAGTGTGACCCAATCCCTGAAAGTGTTGTACCCCTTCTAGAGAAAGGTCATACGATACTGGGAAGTATTGCACAATGGTGATTTAAAATATTGCTTGGTATTTGCAAAAACCTTTCCAAGTAGACAACCAGTACTTTTCAATTTGACCCAAACTTTTCAAGAAGTGTTTTGGCTATCCTCTTAGGTGTTCTTCAATCCTTTGGCATTACATTTTGAATTTTGAATATTTTGATTTAAATTTAGTTATGCATCTTTCATAGTCAGTTTTTTTGGTCAATAGTGGCATTTTGAAGATTCTTTGGTGTCAGGATGTTTAGTTAGTCTTCTATTGTGATCTTTGTGATCCTCATATGCTGTATGTCATGTGCATCCATACTTGTCCAAAACAAATATTGGCTTATATTTATCCTTGCTCCAAGGATCTCTAGGAGGGGCATTATATTCTACCACATGTTGTAATCCTATGAGTCAAATATGGAAACTGTCATGTCAACACCTCCTCAAATTCCATGCCAAGCTCTGAATTGGCTGCCATGTGTCACATTACAATTCACCCATCTAGATGCCACTTGTTTTCTCCTAGCTTATTTGGTTGGCTTCCATGTCACTGATCCACATTTGCATGTTGTCAAGATTTCCTCCTTATCTAATAGAAATGGGTCCCACCTGAGAGTTTGTGGCTTCCAAAAGCCAAGTGTCTATAAGACACTATACAATTGAGTGGTTGGAAATATAAAGAACTAGATTTTTCTTTAGCCCATCAATGTAGAACTATTAACTTCATTCATTTCTCATGTGTACATCTCCAAACTATGGCATGGTTGACCATGAAAACTCTCATATTTGTATACCTCCAATACCACCAATAAGATCCATGCAATACACTCAATGATGTAAAACACCATCAAATCTGACTTCACATGACTGCTGAGGAAACTCCACACATGCCTTACTGTCTTGGTTTGACTTCATATTTTATGTTCCATGAGAAACACCTCTTATTTTATATGTGTTTGCAGCAGACCAAAATGAGGGACTCCAATTTTATATTTGCATAAATATTTGAACCATTGCCAACTCCTGCACATTTCTCGGGACCAACTATGCAAAAAACACTACATATTTCTTCTAAAATGTTATATTTTTGGGGAAATTAAGATAGCACGTGGGTAGCCTAGTAGAATAAGTTAATGGGTTTCCTTGGCTATGAAACGGAATGGATCTACGAAAGTGTGCAGATAGAATTGTCAAAACTTGAAAATTGGCAAGATTAAAGTATTTTTAGATGGAAAAATATGGTACAATCCATTTGGTCTCATCTATTATAGATTCAGAGTTATGATCCCCCAAACAAGGCTATCGATCAATCTGCACTTTTAGACACCAATGAAACTTTATAAATTGCATTTGGAATCACATTTGAAAACTAGTCAAAAGGATTCTTCATAGGATCAAATCTGAAACATAGAAATTTTATGACCTCTAGAATGCAATATTTTTTTTTTTCTTATTTTGGTCAACTAGGTCAATGTTACAACTAGTCAAACAAGGCTTCCTGGAATTCTGAACAATTATGCATTAGCATGACAATAGTAAACAACCAACTTTAAGGGATTCAAAACCTAGTCAAAACATATCAAAATGACTTAAAAATTGAAACATAGGTTATTTTATATGCATACTAAGCACTCTAAAATCAATGAGTCATTAAACATAACCAAGTGCAAAATATTCAATTGCAAACTAGGCTTCGTGTCATTGTTTGACACTTAGGAAAAAATGCAGATTTGAACAATGCTCAAAATGAAACTTCACGAAATGATTCAAAATGTAAATATATCATCATGGGACACATGGATATAGTAAATTCAAGGTGTTAGAAACATAAAACACCTCATAGGCCTCAAAGTTACAGCCAAGTACACATGCATTAAAAGCACTTATAGAGGCTCAATTAGACTCAAAATTTAGAATGGTACTCAAAATCAAGGTTTCAGTTTTGAGTCCCAACATAACTCATCAAGTTCAAGAAACCTAAGGAGTATACCATTAAGACCTCTTCTAAATAATTCATTGATAATGATGACATACTGTGATGCATTTTGGATTAGGTGAGGTTTTTCATTTTGAGTTAGATTGTCTAGAACTATGTGGTCATGTAGGTAAGAATAGATATGATGGTAGCAAGATGAATATGTCGGAAATATGGCTAGTTATATGTCTAGTGAGTTTTCATTAATGGAAACATGTATTCAAGATTACATTTATGCATTTAGAGTTAGAAAATTGTTTACAACAATACAGTTATAGATGTGATGTATACGGATGACACACTTCAAGTTAGCTCATACATAGTTGAGGATAGATTTATGACAATGTCATGATGACATGGGTAAGTGCATAGATGTGTATGAATAGTAAGGCACAAGTTACAATTAAAATACTAGTATGGGTATTTAATAGAGCATATCAGAGAAGTGGATTGTATAGCTTAGGGATTAATATAAAATAAATTATGGATTAATATCCATACAATTGGCCTGTCAAGATTGCATAAGTAAATCTATTAAACCTACTACTAATTGTTTTTGCTATAGTTGTAATTGTTATGGACATAAAGCAGTAGAATGTAAGAAACCTAAATTTGACGGTAATAATGGAAATAGTAGAATGTCTAGGAATACTAACCCTACATGTAATGAAAGAGGAAGATAACATGGATGATCTAGTTATGGTGAAAGACCTAATGGTGAATGAAAATAGTTTGTATGTTACTAGTATACCAATCCAGCACACATTGCAAGGATTTGTAGAGCACTTGATAATCAGAATGGAACCAATCAAAGGAAGAATTCACCTCTATTTAAGTTATACAATAATGGACACACAACAAGATTTTTTAGAATGGATAGAAGGAACTTCAATAGGAATCCTAATCATAGAAGAAATAATAACAAAAATGAAAGATGGAATGATAGTGGTAGTGACAATAGTCAAAAGGAAGTAATCAAAGAACATGTTGATGAATTCACGGAAGCATTTGTAAAAGCTTGTAATCCAGAGAGTTCTTATATAGTTTTGGAGGAAAATTACTTTGATGCACCTAAAGGAAAAATGAAGTCATAAGTTGTTTGTGACTCATCCTATCTAAATTAAGCAGTTTTAGAAGAGGAAAAGCATTAATTATTTGGAATTGATGTTAGAGAGCAAGTTAGAAATTGTGTAGCTAAAAAAAGGTAGAGGACATAGAGAGAAAACTATGGTCGAATATGACATCTTAGATATGATCGTAGTAAGTTATAAGATAGAAAAAAAGTTTGCATTTAATGTGGAGTCTAATTTGAAGTGATTTAAAGATCGTGAGAAAGATTCTAAGTACCATTTGATCATGAAAATATTTTAAGTAAATTTGAGAGTGATTTGACAATGATTTCAAGTGCAAAGAAATATGTTTGAAGTGTGAAGTTAAGAAAGCCCTAAATGCAACATATTAAGGTTTTTTTATGAAGTTTGAATTGAGTTTTTAATGTATACAATTTAGAATCAATGATTAGTCAAATAGTATATGATGTTAGTGAAAGGATGAGGTACAAGTTCACGAAACATTTATTTTCTTCTCTTGTGGATGATGTGTTAGGTGCATTTTTGCAAATCCTATAGAATGTGCTTCACGTAGAGGATGTCAGGAACTGTATCCATTATAAAATTGAGAGTATAGGAGATGAGAATATACACAAGGACTTAGGAGTCATGTGTAATAATGATCTAACCTTGAAATCCAAAAATGCACATCTAAAGGAGTTAAACCTAGTGAAATATATATTTTGCACAGAGTTTGACAATCATGACTGGACCAAAATAATTCTAAGTAGAGTCCATGATGAGATGTTTTGAATAGGTGGTGCACAAGTAGCAATTGATAATGACCTAATTCACAAGGGCATAGGTCTAAGTAATGAGGGATGCAACCCTATAAATGAAAAAAATGTAAGGAAGTTGGTTGAGACAAATCTATTTACTAAATTTGATGGAAGAAACATGAAAGTGGATAAAATTTAAGATAGAGGATTCAAGGTGTTGAGTAATATTTTAGGGTACAAGTTTAACCATGGTTCAAGGGTTAACTCAAGACCAATTGGATTCTTAAATATAACCTATGTAATGGTAGTTGAGAGGAGAAAAGTGAATCTATGTAAGATAATCATAACACAACTATTAGATAACATTTCTAAACTAAAGAAAACTAAGAATGAAATTTTTATATTTGAGTCTTTATTGACACATTTATTCTTTTATGTAACCAAGAAGTTCCCAAGAATAAAAAATTGGGACAAAAATGATGCACAATGAAGTTGCTTACATAGTGCTACAACACAAAGTTGGAATACGCTAGAGATAGTGGCATAGATAGGAGGATGAAGAATTTTTAGATTGAAATGAAATAGCGGTACAAAATACCTCCTTCCCATGGTAGATAAGTACATAGATGAATTGTGCTTCGTGGTGAAAATTGATAATACATGCATGGAAGTAGTAGAACCAAGGATGAAATGCATTAAGCCCATGGGATATGAGATGAGTGTAGAACTTGTCTAAGGATATGTATAGATCATACTCAAGTTAGAGAAGGACATTGAGTTCCCTAGATGTAGTACCTATAAGGAGAAGGTAAGGGAAGTTCATTCAAAACTTAATAGTAAGGAAAGTTCATTCAGAAATTCATAGTAAGGAAATAAAGAAAAGTGTTGAAAAGAAGATAGATTCCATGCTTAAGGAATCAAGCATGACTCGAGAGGAGTTGAATGAGGTCAAAGGAATTGCACTAGAAATGAAGGAAAGTGGAAAAACTAAGGTGATAGAAGAAACACCTATTATTGTTGCAACATATTTTGAAGTTATAACTATTGATAAACCTAGTGCATAGACACCCTATGTAGTAGTTGCACAAATGCAACCAGTAATAATTCAACTACCTAAAAAAAAATCATAGGTCATCACACCTGTTGCATAGAGGAAGTCTAAAATATTGGTGAAAGTGGAACAAAAACCTACCTCACCTACCAAGAAAAGGGTCAAGAAGACTACAAGTGGACCCATAAAAAGAAGGAAGACATTGCAAGTCAGTGATTTAGAAGAATCAGAGGATGAGACAGAGGAAAGACCAATTGAGAAAGTAACGCAACAAGCAAGAACACCAATAGGAAAGAAGGCATGGAAGCCAAAGGTAGAAAACCTAAACATGCAAATTGTAAATGATGATAACTTTGTATAGTTAAATAAGTATTATAGCTTGTATAATAATATGGATAGAAGGAAACTAGAGAATGCCATAGTAAGAAACATGATTTTGAGGAACAAAAGGTTTGACAGTATTCAAAACAAGATTCTAGAAGACTTGTATAATAGGTTACTAAATAGGAAGAAAAGAGTGATAGAAAAGGACACAAAGTTAAGAGAAAATATGATAAACAAATTGTGTGAAGTTAACTCTAAGGAGGATATGGACAGAATTTTGAAGGGTATTGAGCCCTTGCTGAGGAACAAAAGAAGAAAAATTCTTCTTATGGGAGGAAATTATGAGGATGTAAGGAAGAAAATAGAGGAGGCCATAGTGAAACATATGACCTTGGTACCTCCATTAATAAAGGAGAGTGTGCAACCACAATTAGATAGTATAGTTTAGGTGGAAGCCAACACTCCCACTAATGATGAAGAAGAGGTTGAAGAAACACATCAGGCACCATCACCACCACACATAGTTATAGGTACAAAATCCATACAAGTGGATAGTACACATATAATAGTAGATGCAAAGGAGAACCCTTTTACAAGTTATGGAGCAAACATTGTTGGCAATATCACTACCTACACTAGCTTGGATGAGGAAGATGAAGAAGATGAAAAGAAGAAATAGGTAGAGGAGAAGAGGAAACAAGAAATAAAAAGGAAAGAATAATGAAACAAAGAGGATAGAAGAGGAAAATAAAAAGAAGCAAGAGGAAGAAGAAACAAGAAGAAGAAAGGAAGAAAAAGAAAAAGGAAGAGGAAAAGAAAAGGAAGAAAGGAAGAAGAAAAACAAAGAAGAAGAAGAAGAAAGAAAGAAAAAGGAAGAGGAAGAGGAAAGAAAGAAGAAGTAAGAGGAAGAGGAAATGAAGAAAGCATAAGAAAAATCAAAGAAAGAAGATGAGAGATTAGAGGAAGAGAGGAAGAAGGCTAAGGAAGAGAAGAAGAGTGTAGAACTAAAACTAGTTATACTCATTCCAACAACAACTCCATTAGTATAAATAGAAGCAACAACAGTACCATCTAATGATGATGATGATCATAAGGGGCTGATGAGTTAGTTGAGAAAATTGCTCCAAAAGAACAAGTTAGTTAAGTCTTTGGAGAAGACATTATCAAAAGTCTTGGGTAGGATGTAGAAGATAGTTACTATAACTGTAGCTAATAAAGATGTGTACCCAAAGGCAAAATAAGTGGTGAAGTCTTTTGATGAAGAGTTCACAACATTTTTTGAAGTTTCTTTAGCACAAGCATAAGAAAAGAATTATGTAACACTTTTTGATACAGTGTGCACGAATGTAAGGAATGACTTGAAGGCACTTGATGTATGCATCAAGGAGTTAAGGAAGAATATTGATGAAGGTAAGAAGTTATATGGATAGTGTGCACTATCATACAAATACCTAACAAATTTTAACTCAGTTAAAGGGTCAGATGAGTGAGCTTAATACACTCACTACAAGGTTATAAGTACCTAAGGCTAGTATTGAAGATTCTACATTAGAAGTGTAAAAGATCCATAATGCAATTAGAGACACAGAGGAAGATAAGGAAAAGGTAATAAAAAGATTCTCTTCTCTCATGGAGATATTATCACCAAAGATCAACATTTTGCAAAGGAAATTGGAGAAATGTCTTGCAGTTAAGGCTTTCTATGACAAGTTTTCTTATAGTGACTTAAGCACAATTGAAGTGGCATCTTATGCATTTTGTGCATTGATCAATATTTTTGATACATTTAAGGATAATTGGAAGAAGGAAGTGGAAAAATTTAAACTTGTATATGCATATTGTTTTCCAGGATATCAAGTTGATTAGCAGTAGGATCCCTAGTTTTTGTATACAATTTCTGAAACCTTTTCCATTATGTCAAAGTGGGAGTAATATATTTAAGGAAATTTGTATATACTAAGAAGGAGTATATGTAAAGAGGGAGAAATATCATATGTGAAGAAAATTGCATAGGTATATGTAAGGGGGAGTACATTTATGTATCAATGTAAGGAGTGATAAGAAATGTAATGATCCATCAAAACATGAATAAAATTGTTATATTTTAAAGAATGACTTTTATTTGTTTTTGTTTTGTATGACATCATTTTGGGATTTAGCCAATTTTCTCAAATGTTTCCATCAATTCCAAAGGGGGAGATTGTTGGTTAGATGGCTAGTTAGATGTCTAGTAAGTTTTCATTTATGGCAACATGTAATCAACATTTCATTAATACATTTAGAGTTAGAAAATTGTCCAAGTGTTAGGCAGTTTGTAGCAATACAAAGACAGATGCGATGTATAAGGATGACACACTTTGAGTTAGCTCATGTGCAGCTAAGGATAAACTTATGGAAATGTTATGACGATGTAGGTAAGTGTGTAGATGTGTATAAAAAGTATAGAGTAAGTTATTATTAAAATACTAGTACAAGTGTTTAACAGAGAAGAACAAAGCATATCAAAGAATTGGATTGTATGGCTTAAGGAATTATTTTGGTGACAAAATTATTACATAATCTT
The DNA here is from genome assembly GCA_028749045.1 of Cupressus sempervirens. NCBI lineage: Eukaryota > Viridiplantae > Streptophyta > Pinopsida > Cupressales > Cupressaceae > Cupressus > Cupressus sempervirens. The sequence goes on from CM053787.1 coordinate 444,190,968, forward strand.
GATGGGCCGACTATGTGGATATTAATCCATAACTATTTTATATTATGTCAAGTGTGTGAAGACATGAAGGCCGACTAAGTAGATAATTATTAATGTAAGAGGTATAAGTAAAGATCTTATCTTGTGTAGATAGTGGACAAGTTGTATGAAATGTGAACTATTGTATGAACAACTTGAAAGATATATGAGCCTTATGTGATGTGAGATCTGATGTATGATCAAAGAAAGTGCAAGTTATAGCAATGAGAAATTCTTGTATGTATACCTATACTTGTGAAGAAGTTAATTGTATAATTGCATGTTAGGGCAGTGAGCTTTTCTTGCGTAGATTGTATTTGATCTACCAAATCCTAAGAGGGTTGCAGTAACTCCTAATAGGGTTGAGGCTTCTAATAAGGCCTAGTCCTCTAACAAGGACTTGAGACATTATATGTACTTCATAGACTCCTAACAGGGTCAATATCCTTAACATGATTCTTTTGTTTAGTGGATCATCTAGTGGGTATCATCCCCATGGGGGTTTTCCCCTAGCCAGGGTTTCCCTATTTAACAAATAATGGTGTTATGAGTTCTCTTTGTGCATGGTTATATTTATTGTTTAGCATTGTTATTATACTTTCATATGCAATTTATAAAGTAATTAACAATATTCACTTGTGGACAAAAGTTTCAAGAATATTTATTCACCACCCGCACCACCCCCCCGCTCTCACTATTATCTATTTCTAACATAATCATTTCCTATTACAAAACAAATCATTTAGGATTCAAGTGAATCATAATAAGGGTAGGGTAATGTCTCTACCAAGAATTTGTGTCAAAATTCATTTTTAGGCATTTGTAGCATTGAAGTGAGAGTGGCAATTGCATTGACTACCTTGTTATTTTATTGAGGAATTTGTTGAAAAGTGACATATGAAAAAGCAGTTCTTTAAATTGTCGACCATTCTTTTGTTAGGTGTCAACTTCTCATCCTTTGTCTGATAAAAATCATTGACCTTATTGATTACTAGCTATGAATCACCAAAGTTATTCAATTCATCTACCCTCCATTTGACTGCAATTTTCATGTCATTAATTAAGGCTTCATACTCTATAATATTATTTATAAAAGGAAATAGAATCTTGTACACCTTAGGTAAAGAATATTTTTGTGGTGTTATAAATAAAAGTCCAACACAAGATCCTTTTTGTGTGAAGGACCTATCAAATAACATCACTCATGTTTGATGTATTAGCAATAATAGATTCATCATGGAATTTAATATTCAGTGGTAGACAATTTTGCATTGGTGCTTTTGCTAATTGATCAACAATTTCTTGGCCTTTGATCACTTTTCTCTCGATATATTCAATATCAAACCCACTCGGTATCATGACTAATTTAGCTAACCTTTCTTTCCCAATTTCCTTACTAAGAAAATACTTTAATGGATCAATTTTTGTAACCATTTGCATAGTGTGAGCAAGCATGTAGTGTCTCAACTTGTGGGAAGCATAAATAACTACAAAGAAAGCTTTCTCAATAATGCTATAGTTCATCTCATGAGAGATCAATGTACGACTAAGATAGTGGATAGCTTGTTCCTTATGTCATTGTCTTCTTGAACTAACAAGATGTTGAGAGATGAATTTTTTGTAGAGATATACAAAATGAGAGGTTTCCCATAAATAGGAGGCATCAAGATTGGTGGATCAGCAAGATACTATTTTATCTATGTTAGGCTCTAATCATAATCTTTGTTCTAGTCACATTTTGCACCTTTATCCAAAGTCTTAGTAAAAGGTTGTGACTTATATGAGAACTGTGAGATGAATCTATGAATGGATTGAATTCTTCCTTGTAACCCCCTCATTTGACTAATGTTACAAGGTGGAGGAATTTTCTTTATTGCTTGAATCTTTTCTCAGTCCACCTCGATTCCTTTTGTAGATATAATATAGCCAAGTAACTTCCCTGATGTGACACCAAATCCACATTTCTTAGGGTTTAACATAAGACTAAATTTCTCCATATAATCTAGGATTGGTCCCAAATATTGAAGATGAGTGTTGTGATGTGTACTCTTGACCAAGGTGTCATCGAAATAGTCCTCCATTATTTTATGCATCATGTCATGGAAGATTGTTGTAACTTCTTATTATAGGTGGAACCAGCATTTTTTAGACCAAATGGCATCACATCTAGCAAAAGGTACCACATGCACAAGTGAAAGTAGTTTTCTCTTGATCTTTCAATGTAATTTTAATTTGATTGTAACCAAAAAATTCATTCATTAGTGAGTACATTTCATATCCTATTGTCATATCCACTATCATATCAGTGTTGGGTAGTGTAAAGTAATCCTTTGGAAATCTTTGCTTAGATCTCAATAATTTTTACAAACTCGGATAGACTTGTCATGTTTGGAGACTAGAGCTATGTTTGAGATCTATTCAACATAATCAATAGCATAGATTAAACTAGCTTTTAAGAGATTTTCTAGTTCATCTTTAAAAAGTATTGCCACATGATGATGCATCTTCCTAAAATTTTGTTTGACAGTTTTCACTCCTGGTGCAATAGACAAATGATGCATTATGAGATCAACATCTAAGCCTTTCATATATGAGTAGGTCCATGCAAAATTAATCTACTTTTCTTAGAAGAAGGAAAAAAATTCATCTTTTTCCTCTTCAAAGATATATTGTGCAAGGTGTATTATATGAGGATGTTCTATAGTTCCCAAGTTGATTGATTGTGTTAGCTCTATCAACACTGATGATCTCTCTTAAAAATGACTTGGAAGAGCATCAAATATCTCATCCTTGGGCGCCTTAGAGAGGTTTTCACCTTTGGATACATGTTTTGTTTTTACTATTTTTGGTTCCAATATTACCACATTGTGGTTTTCACCATCGAAACACCTTTTTCTTTTTCTTTTAATTGTATGACTAAGATATTTGATATCAGCTTCAGTCATATTTACACTCTGTTCACTGGTGGAGGATGTTACTAGTTCAACAATGTGTAGATAACAAGTGAGAGCATAGGCATTCTAGAATATAGGGACTTCATTAGATGTAGTAGTGGAATTCTAGTCTATTAACTTGGGATAAGTGAGTCAGAGAGAAATGGCAAGTTCAATGATGTCCACAGTATAGTTGTCAAATGTGTGGACAAGTAATTCGAGACCTAAAATGATTTCATCCAAAGGTATGTTCAAATTTTTAGCATGAATATTGATCCCTCCTTAAATGGGGGAGTATCTATTGAGAGCTGAGTCATTAAGGACTCTTGGTATATAGTATTGAATAGTGACTTTGGACACTTGAGCTGGTTGAAGAGTTGGATCAAGAAGTAACAATTGATATTTTAACAATTGGTATATTGGCATGGTGAGGTTCTTTTTATTGATATCAATGGGGAGAATATGCATGAAAAATATCTCCTAAGAATTCATTAGGGAGATTTAGAAAGATTCATGTGAGAAGCAAGACAAATATCTCTATGGGGGAGATATGCATGGTTAGTTGTTTATTGTGAACAACTATTGTTGATCCCAAAATGAAGATGAGTGCAGTAGTAGCAGCAGAGTACTAGTTGGTATTCTTGGAACTTAGATAATTTTCATCTATGTTTCCATAAATGTTGAAGGGGGAGATTATTAGCATGAATGTTGATGATACTACTTTGGGGAGTGTCCTAAGCATTGGAGAGTATTGACATGTTGCATTCATGACTGTGTTTGTCATTGATGTCAACATAGTAGTAAGCCCATGAAGTTCCAGAGTAGCAGATAGAGATCTTATTGGTATGGAAAATGGTTTGATTGTCTAGGGATTTTCAATTAACAACATGCTCTAGACTATGTCTTGATGACATGGTTAAGTGTGCAGAGTTTAAGTCATAGGCATATGGAAGTTGTACTTGATTTACGAAGAGCAATACATAAAAGTGTATTGAAGAACATATTTCTAATGTTTGTTTTCTATCTTACATCTAAGATGCAATGAAGAAGTGCATAGTTAAACAACATCAAAAAATAATTAGTTGGCAATGTCAACCAGTACACAAGCCCCAGTATCGCATCTATGAAGTTTTGTATAGACTACAAGCTGACAGTACTATTGTAATTGTGAATTAATTAATTGGGAAATCATCAAGGTCAACTCAAGGAATTATTTTGAAGATATGGTATAAAGGAAAAATGTTTTCCTTGTTTGTATGTATGAAGTGGAATGTGAAGTAATTAAGGAAGAGCAAACAAGATCAGAGTATTTGGTAAAAATGTGTGTAAGTGATCGAAGGGATTATTTGATGCAAGTTTTGTGATTAGGTTATAAGATTTGAAGGAGGTTTGATAGGATAGAGATAGCAGAATGAAGGAAAATTAATTTCTATTATTCTATGAGGAATAATATGAAGATCATTTGGACAGTGGGTTCATATATCTTAACCTTGAAGTTGTTTAGCCAATGGGTCTAGTTGTCTTCCACAACTCTAAATAGGGTTGGCACAACTCCTAACAAGGTTGTCACAACTCCTAACAAGGTTGGAATCTCCTAAGAGGGATTCAAAGTCTCCTAACATGGACTCACATGTACTAAATGTATTCATAGACTCCTAATAGGGCCCATCCTCTAACAAGGAATATTTATATTAGTACATCATCGTGTGGGTACCATCCCCACTATGGTTTCCCTCTAATCAAAGGTTTCCCTAGTTAACATATCTGATGTTATTTATGCATGAGTATCTTTTTATGGTTTTCTATTACATTTCTCATATGGTTAAAGTTTAATAAGGTTGATAATTGTGATATTGGTTGGATAATTGATTTACCCCCCCTCTCTTAGTTATATTGTTGGACTACATATTCTAACAAAAATTCCATTGAGTTCTAATGACATTAATCAAAGAATCATTGACACTAGTAGGATGAGACTCATGTGACCAAACCATAGATTGTTCCCCTATTTAAAATTTATTTTCATATGTATGAACTTGATCTACATCCTTGTCTAAAGTTGCCTCTATGAGATAATCAAATTCGTACTGTTGAGAATCTATGCTACATGGAGTCAGATTATAGAATTCCCCAATAGTTATGGGGGCCTATTCTCCACTTTCATTTTCATCTTGATTTTTAAAAAGCCACTCAACAACTATAGTATGACTAGACTCACCTTGTTCCTATTTAATTTGGGGAGTATCAGTAGTATTGTTAGGGGAATCATTGTTAGCTTCACCAGTACTGATACATAGTACAAAGTCATCTAGTTCTACAAAGAACTTAGCAAGGTCTATCAGATTGAGATAAGAAAATGAATCCTCATCATCAAAGCTTTCCGCTTGATTATTTGATTCAATTTGTGACTCATATTAAGAAGAAATATCATATTCTAGCACAAATTTATTGATCTTGAGATATTTTATCGAACTAATCAGGCCATTTTTGTTACAACTAATAGGACCATTGCCTTTGTGGCCAAGGCATTTCATTAATTTAAGACCTAGTCCATACTTTTCTAAAGTTATCTCATGAGATTGGTTTGTGATAGCCACTGGGACTTCTTCTTTGTATAACCACTTAGCTATAGCTCTGTTTCCATCTTTATCCTCTAAAGGTATAGTGATCTTCACAAAGGCACCATTAAATTTAGTCTAAGGTAATACCACAAAAGGTCTCTTCACTTTAGATGGTATCCCATAATGGCGAGGAGATTTAGGAAGAGATGTCAAAGACAAAATTGGTTCAATGTGATATTCACCCATTCTAGTTTTTGTTAACTTGAGTGTCTTCTCCATTTCATTTAGCTTGTTAACATCATTATCCATAGACTCTATTAGTAGGGACAAATCTATCAACAAATTTGAGCATGTTACAAGTGTAACCAATATTAGTAGGTATAGTAACTTTAGATCCTTGGAATGGAAACTTGACGCACTGATGGTATGTTAAAGGTACTGCTTGCATTTCATGAATCTATGGTCTACCTAACAATATGTTGTATGCTAATGGAATGTCAAGGACTTGACAAGTAACATCTCTTTCTATAGGACCAACTCGAAGAGGCAACACAACAAGACCTAGGGATTTGCATTCTACTTCATTATATGCTTTGATGGTTATTTTGTGATGAGGATCAATAGACTCTTAATAATAACCCAATTGTTTGAGTAATTTAGTAGAATAGATATTTAGACCAGCTCCATTATCTATAAGCACATGACTAACACATTTTTTTATGTATCATGACCTCAATATGCAAAGGTTGATTATGAGGATGACTCAATGAATTATCATCCTCTTCAGAAAAGGACAAATAATGAGGTGAGGTCAAGTGACCTACCATAGATTGAAACCTATCAAGATCAAGATCTTGAGGTACATTTTCCTCATTGAGGGATGTTTCAAGAATCTACCTATGAGCAGGATAGATTTTAACTAGTTTGAAGATTGTTATTTGAATATTCATTCATTACAATTGTTTGAGGATACTATAGTTTGTAATTGTGGATGATGTTGTAATTATCGTATTTTTTCCAGATGGATCAGCAATAGGTTTGTCTTTATTTTGATCTACCTGAGGAGAAAAAGGTGTAGGGCCTTTGAGTACTATCTTGGCATGAGAATGTGTAACAATATTGGCACAAGATTGTGATTGTTCGTGATTAGATGTAAAAGATGTAGCACCTTTTAAGAAAAATGGAGTCTTAGATTTTGTATTGTCATGTTTTCCTTTAATTGTGATAACATCACAATGCTCAAATTCCAAAGGTTCAACTATGTTGATCATGTTATCATCATTGGTGTATGTATAGTTGACCTTGTTATTGCTTTTCTATTTAGAGCTTTCTCCCTTGTAATAATGTGGAAATGGTTCCTTAAAAGCTTTGTAATATGAGTTCTTGTTATGCCCACCCACAACTATTTCACCATCATCAATTAGGTCTTGAACCTTATGATGTAGATTAATACAATTTTTTGTTTTCTAACCCTTGTTCTGATGGTATTCACAATATGCATTCCCATTCACCCATGTGGGTCATGGTTGTGGATCATAAGGACAAAAAATGGAGTAATGATATGATTTCAAAGTAAATTTTTATAGATCACATCTAGAGGTTCACCTAGAGATGTGTATTCACTTTTGGGTTGATTAAACCAAGATGAGTTATTTTCTTTATTTAAAAATGTCTTGTTATCTAGACTAAATTTATCAGTTGTTTTAGATGCATTGATATTATCTGTGAGACTAAAATTCATCTTAGATGGTTTGGGATTGATATTTTCTACCACTCCATCATGCACTACTTCATGATTTTTATTCACATACTTGGATTTATCTTTTCCAGAGGTAACCCTTTCTTGATGTCATTTTGAAGGGTTAATTCACCTTCCTTTACCATGAATTCCTCTATTTGGTTTGCTTGTGTAATAATTTCTTCAAAGGTATATGGACCTTGAAGTTGTATTCTATACCCAAAATAAAGTAAAATATTATCCATAAATGTATCAAGTTTTTTTCGTTTTGGGGATTTTATGTGAGTATTTGGTATACAATTGTCACTATTATTGGAGAAACATTAGGAAAGGATCTCCAACTCTTTGTTTAAGGTTACAGAAATCTTGTATATTGACTGGATATTGTATATTGTGTGAGTACTACTGAATAAATATATTAGCAATCTCATCAAATGTTTTAATGCTAGTAGGTAATATTGAAAACCATTCCATGGCTAAACCACCTAGACTCCATGGGAACAAACATATAAGATACATTTGATTGTACATAGATTCCATAGACAAAGTGATAAAGTCCCTCAAGTTATCTTGGGGATCATATGTTCCTAAGTATTTTTTGTATTTGAGTAACTCAACTCCTCTAGGAAAAGGAGGAATGTACAAGTCCCTGTCAAAAGAAAATGAACAAATAGTGTCTAACATAAATTGTTTAGCTAGTTTATCTTTGTCTCACAACATTTGGGCCAATTTCTCTTGCATAGCCTGAAGTCATTTTTGTAACTTGGAGGTTTTAGTTTCCTCTTCTTATGTGAAAATTGTTTAAACTATTTATATATATGTTTTTTTGATGAATAGTTAATCTCCAACCTTGGGCCGTATGAACTCATGGGGTGATCCTATATCCTCTGGCCCCTTTTTTTGAATATGTATGTTTATAATTTAAATTTAATGGAAAAAGTCTATTCATCAAAAAAAAATGTTGAGGGAGTTTTGCTCCTTCTTGAGTGAGTTTACGAAAATATTTCTCTTTCTCATCATGGAGTAAAATTTTCATCATTTTCTAGAAGTTGTTATCTTTTTGACATTTCTCTATGCCTTATAGGGGTATCTCTTTAGTGTCCCCATAATCATTTGTATAGATGTAAGGATCTTTCATCCTTTCATTTCTTTGGAATTCCTCTTTATTTTTTCTCCTACTATTTTCACCTATTTCTTGATTTTGATTAGCCATTCTAGGAGTGTAAAAGATTTTAGTATGTTTAGGTTGTATAGGTGTTTCAAAAAAAAGTTTAGTTGTTTTGTTTAAAGATGTAGGTGTCTTGTCAATGTCTAGATATTCTTGGTATAATAGATTCCTAACTTGTTACAATTTTATAAAAAATAATCTTCAAGAACTAGGTGGACCAATAGGTGAAAGAGATTGCGAGGACCCTTCACTAAACTCAAATTGTATGTATAACTTGGAATGACCTCTACCACAATTTCTATCTCTATCTATACCTTGTCTTGATCTATGGGGAGGAAACACATTTCCACTCATAGTTGCAACAATCATAGACAATGACTTATGACAAAGTTTGAACAAGGATCACACTAGAACATTGTCTCAAAGTAAGTAAGATTTAGAAATAATTTTGTATATGTAGGTATGAATATTCAGAGAAATGGCTAGAATAGCTAAGAGTTCTTTACTATCATGACACGAGATAGGAAAACCACAAGAGAGAAAATAGGACAACCAAGGAGACTATTCATGTGTAGATCAAGTGATCAACTAAGCAAGATGTCTAAGTTTTAGACTATTGCATATAGAGGAATGAATTAATGTTTTTAGACACAAAACAAATTTGGATCGAGCGGTGATGAGGGAGCTCAGAATAACTCATTTTTTTTGGACAATTCCTTGCAGGCTCATGCGAGGAAATGACTTTGACGTGAGCAACCATTATGAACCAGGTGAGGAAACACCTTTGACAGACCAATTTTGATAGTTTAATAACCAAATCTCAACATGAGGATTCAAGGAGAATCATGTGAGGAAGTACAAGGACCTATGCAAGGAAAAAACTCAAAAAAATTCTTGGCATTTTTTCATATGATGTTTTGTGCTTGATTGCATGAGAAAGTGACAAACTGATAGTTTCAACAATGTTTTGACAAGTTTAAAACCATTTGGTAGTTTTTTGGGTAGATTCTTGCGTGAGGATTCTCACCCTCCTATTTGAGGAAGTATAGAGGACTACACAAGGATATGCAAATGGACAGACTTACTAGTAGTTACTCACATGAAATTTTGCAAATGCGCAAATGAGTAAAGGACATATTTGATAGGTTTTGACTAACTTTGAAGAGATTCTGATAAATTCTAACAGTTTCTAGATATAGTACTAATAATGTTTTGTAGTTTTCAGTCAGATGTGAACATCATTTTTAGATTCGGACATCATGTTGGATTGCAAGTTAACAGTTGGCTTTCAGACAAGGGATGTAAATAGTAGTCCTAAATAATCTAACCAAGGACAAAGAAATTTAGAGGGACAGAGGAGTCTTGGCCTTTTTTTGTTTGGACAATTTGGACAATTTTTAGACTTCAAAAAGACACTATTTTATCCCTGTAACTAGAAATGGTAGAGGCAATGAAATATTTGTCTCACAACTTATGTGCATGTGTTCACCTCAAATAGCCATGTCACCCCACTAGAGGGTGCTCATTTTTTTGGTGTATTCGAAGGACTCAATGACATATATGCTCAATCAGTAGCCTTTTGGTAGAGATCAAGGGTGTATACCACCTTCTAGTGTCTAGGTACATACCTAAGGTGAGGATCTACAAGAGCGATTCGTCCCCCTCCTTGCAAAAAGATTATGCCCCCTTTTAGAGGTGAACTAGGTAGCAACTAACTACATATTTTTAGTAGGATTCCATTCATATTAATCCTTGATGACCTTGTGAATGAGGTTAAGGCTAGTATCCAACACCAACACCTAAAAGTGCACAACTTGACTAGAAAGACTAGGGGCAGTCTCACCTAGTGCAAAAGACGAAGCCTCTTATTGATATGTGATATCAAAATCAAGGAGAAGAAATTAACATGGTTTTGGAGTATTTCACTCTACAAAGCTTCTTTATTGTAATGAGTTAGAATCACCAATGTTAGGTGTGTGCTCATTTGGGTCATTCCCAGAGGTTGGATCACTCCGATAGGCCCTCTAAAGATTAACTTGGACTATAGCATAGATTCAAGGTTTCAAGTTTTCGATTTTCCCAAAGGGAAAAGAACATACTCCTCTACCTCATCACCTTACCCAAACACATAGAACATATTCATAATTGAGCTAGCTTATCAATCCCAACTTATCTTGTCTCTTTATAAAAAGCTTTTTTTGGGAGAAAAACTACCTTTCTTGCCTCCCTTAGGTACCATCTTCCAAAGGTGTTTAGGTATTTGATTTACTCTTGGGCATCACTTCCAAGTAGCAAAGAGCATACTCCCATATTCCTTTCTCTAGAGTCCTACGAAGTTCACAAGCCATATTAAAATATGTGTATTGGAAAGCATTAAAATAGACACATTGTTTGAGTAGGTTTGAATTTGTTTTGATAATTGAATCTTTGACAAAATGTCTTGCAATCAAACAATTAGTACTATTTGTATGTTTATTCCAAGGTGTCTTTGGAAATCATCCTACAAACCACTATCAAGCTACTTCAAAAATCAGAAATCAAAAATCATAAAACATATGCTTCAGAAATAGGAGTTCTAGATCAAAGAAATCATGAAAAACAAACTTAAACATGCAATTTTTTCTTTTTTGATGTGAAGTCTCATGCAAGACTCTATAGGGTTCCTCATGAGGATTCACTTTGTGCCACATGAAAAACTACTTTCTTCACGCGAGGATACACTTTCCCATGCAAGAAAGTACAGAGAGCAGCGTGAAGTTTCAAATTCTCTGTGCAAGAAAAGATCTTGTCGCTCGAGGATTTTCTATCTTCTATGGACAAAAAATAGAATGTCAAAAAAATGAATAAAATGAGGCCATAAAATTTGATTTTTTTGCCCCACAGTGGGTGCCAGAAATGTGAGTGCTAATTATGGGCCTCTAAATCCATAGACACTTCAACATGATCATTATTTTTAAGAAACATCCCAAAATGAACATGGTATTGTCCACTCTATATGTCTACACAAGCGATTTGTTGCCTTCTAACTAGAAGGGTTTTTACTATTCACTCTCAGAATTGAGAACCTAGTAACCAGACCAAACTAGTATGAAGGATTTATGAATGCAAGTGCAATCTAATCTATGTTTTTTTATATTTTTGAATGAAAAGATATAGATTAATCTAAGAACAATGAAAAGTAACTTAAACTAAATGAATGCTTTTAGTCTAAATGATGAGCATATAAAGCAAAGGATATTCAAATGGAAAGAACTCGAGTGATCAATCTAACCTTGATTCAATAATATTCATGTGGATCCTTCTAAATGAGAGGCCAAGGGACTCTTTTTATAGAATCTTGAACCCGATCAATGGTCAAGATTAAACTGAGTGTATGGTCTAGATTGGATGTAAGATTGAGTCCTCCATTTTTTATGGAGTTGAATGAGATGAAATAGGAGACAACCTTGATCTATTCAAATATGTGCTCATAATTTTTTTTAATTAATTAAATAATTAGTTTCAACAATTATGATGGGCACAATTGATTTAATCAATATATTTAATTCCTTTTTCATATGAGATAAATTAGGAAAGAATATTGATCCATTCAAACATGACATCATATATATATATATATATATATATATATATATATATATAAAATTAAATCAATGTATTTTAATTCCTTTTTTATGTGTATTAGCTAAAGAGGGTGGATTTAATTTAATTAAAGTACTTAGGACTTATCATTACATTAACTCAATTAAGAGATTGATTTAGCTAATTTTAATCAATATCTAGGAATTAAATGAAATATATGATTAATAGAGACTAGTGATTTTCTATATTTCACACTGAGGTCAAGTAGAGATGATCATAATTAGAAATGCCTAGTACAATAAGACTTAATTTGATCAACAAATAGATGTTGAAAGATTGATGTACCAAAATTGGTTTAGAATACCAATGTGCCAATTTAGGGCTATTATAGGGATATTAGATCAAAATTGACTTTAAGCTTTTCCTTGCTTTTTCTTTGGAAACATGCTAGAAGATGTTCACTTCTAGAGGGTGAGTAACTGAAAAGATGAAGTTTTGTTTCTCTACACAGAAATGAATTTTGACTTCAGATCTTCAATGTGAAAGTTTCTTGGCTTTATATCTTTTCTTCTCCTCGTCTTTCCACCATGAATTGACTAGACGTATACCTGTGAATGTTGTTTTTGCTTATTCTTCAGAATCTCACTTAATGAAGTTCACCAAAGATGGAAAACCAATATAAAGGGTCAAAATCTAGAGAAAAAACTTACATGAGATAGGAACCAAATTGCAAAACCAAAGTAGGTCTTTCTTCTCATCAGGAAAATGCTCATCCAATCAACCCTCCCAATCCTAGATCACCTAAGACCTTATTGCAATGAAACAACAAGAATCCTCCATCGAGGTGTAAGGGGGAGGTAGAGTAGGGAAAAATTGGAAAGAAAATAAAATGGAAACCTTAGGATTTTGATGAGAAGAGAGACACATGGGGGCTATATAGACAAGAAATTGAAAATAATTGCATTGAAAACTCATCAAGATAGAAGCTTAAAAGGGATAGATTGAAAGTATGGCAACACATCCTTAGGAAAGTCTTCAAAATTTGTAGAGGTTTTAAGGTTGCCAATATTCTTTCTCATTTCCCAAATAGAATTAATTTTTTATCAACACCAATGTGCAGGTACACAATCTTTATCTATGGTGCCTAGAAGATTTTTTTTGCTTGGATGATTTTCTATCTGGTATAAATTGTAAGATATCATGGGCTACACTTTTTCTTTTTGTCTATGCAATTCTCAAATTTATGCTAACAATTTTTGTATTGAAATATTGTTTTCACCAAAACATTTCTCCATCTCTATTTTGACCTCTTCCCATGAGTCCATGTTTTTAAATCTTTTAATCAATGACATACTCTCATGTTGACATTTTCTTACGAAGTTCCCATTCTATACAATCTTCTTCTAATTATGTTTAGTGGATCATACTACCAGTGCCTGGCAACATCAAATTTAAAAACTGTAAAAAACAATTGTACCACATTGAATATTCTTGTCTCAAATGTGAACCCTCTACAATCGACAGACAAGGAAGGAAAAATAGTTTTCTTTTGCTAACCATGAAAGAGTATATTTATGTTTTCTTGTTGATCTGTAAGCCTATGTTGTCAATTAGTAACCAAACACTTAGTCATTTTTGAGTCATTTACTATGCAAGATTACAAGGTCATCACTATGATCGAGTTATCTAGTAAAGGCCAAGCAACCAACACTTAGACCGAGAAGAACAATGATTATCGAGCATTCAGTAGAGACTGAGAAGATATAAAAGCCAAGGAATATAGTATGAGCTACGTAATATAATGCTGACCAAGAAAATTGAGAAGTTAACAAGTGTTAAGCACATAGACTTATAGAAGCCAAGCAACAACATACATGATTGAGCGTCAGAGCACTAAAGTGTTGAGCAATGCAGTTTTGATATGAGAGTTTGTGATGGCACAAAATCATATGTGAATCATTTTGGCAAACATTTCTATGATATTTAATATATGTATAGCTAGATCATATTCTGATTACACCTCATTAGAAAAAGGTGATGATCCCAAGACAAACAATTCAACTAATCAAAAAAAGGGACATAAATGGAAAAAGATGATAAAGTTTAAACTGTTTATCAAGATCTAGAAGCTTCACATGAAGTCTATTTAAGGAGGATTCTAATCCTCAGAGAGAGTGTGTATAATGTGAAGAAAGAGAAGATGAGGATGAAATGCAAAAAGGATACACACATGTGAAGGTGTTAAAGACATAGATCTAGTAGAAAGAGAAATCTGAGCAATGAAGGATTGAATAGATTTATCAGATAAGGAGAATGAGATTAGAGATAGAGGAAAGAGGGGATCCAAGATAAACTTATAGTGCATATTGAGGGTTAGGTACTGAATTAATTTTTTGTAATTGAGATAGGGAAAATCTCTTAACAGAGCGGTCCTAATAGGCCTATGTAAATCTCCTAACATAGTCCTTACTTTATTGTAGGTGTCAAGCCCTCTAACAAGGCAAGACCTAATAGTCTTTTAATTCTTTAATAGGAAAAAAATTTCATCAGGTAGATCATATCTTATGGTCAAACATTGTAACCTTAATAGGTTAACTTTATTGTTGCAATAGTAAAGATTTGTGGATTTCATCCCCACCCGAGTTTTACCTTTATCTTGAAGTGTTTTTGGGTAGCCAAATCATTGTGTTATGTGTTGAAATTTTATGGATGTGATGAACTTATTTTATGTTTCAACATTATAGTTTTAATGATGAATTAGGTATAATCTAATGAAATTGATTTAGAAGTCAAAAGTTTAAGATCCTGATTCACCCCACCTCTCAGTATCTTGTTTCCCATATATATTCCAAAAATTGGTATAAGAGCTTAGAGCTCTTATTAGGATGATTAACAACTTGAGAGTCTAATATCATGGAGATGGAAGTATACAAGATGGGAAAAATCATTGAAAATTAGATAATTGAAATCCAGACAAGGTTGCAACAATTAGAGGCAAATAAAGAAGAGTCAAGAAAATACCTCAAAATGAGAAGAGAGATGATTATAAATGAGCTTAATGATACTCAATGCAAAGAAGTTAACACAGAAGGATTACTAGATAGTGGAAGGACTGGTAATAAAGATGAAGCAATGAAAAATTTACTAGAAAAGAATAGTGTCCTAGTGAAGGAAGCAAAAGATCTAAAGATGGAATAGGAAATTCAATATGTCACACTACATGAAGCCATTGAATAAAAGAAGAAAGCAATAGAAGATAATCTCATAACTGAAGAAGAAGAAAAGAAGATAACTAGAAGACTTCAAGAGACATCATTTGAAGTTTAGAATCTTACAAATACTTAGCTTGACATGATAAATCAATGAGTAATTGCAAATTAGGAAGCTAAAAAAAAAGATTATTTAAAGTTAAAAAATGAGTAATTGAAGAATGAGTTAAGGCATGAAAAGGAACTCATGGAAAGGATTAACAAACCAAATGAAGAAATCAAACATTTAAGACATGATGAAGAAACCAAGAGAAAAAGATACATCATGACTTGGATACAACCAATTTTCAACTACTAAAGAAGGAGAAATATCCAAAAGTGGAGAACAAAGGAATAGAAAATCAAAAGGTAAACCTACATGTCATTACTATGGAAAGATCGGACATACAAAAAATATTTGCAGAAGCAAATATGGTAACAAAACTCCTAAATCTAAAACAAATGGTAATTATTCTAACTACAAGAAAGTGAGACATTAAGCTCATGAATGCATAACAAAGAACCCAGATTCAACTAGAAAGGTATCTAGATTCCAAGGTCACTACTACAATTGTCAAAAGTATGGAAATAAGGTTTATGGGTGTAGAATTAAGAAGAAATCACACTGGTCACCTGGAAAAAAAACTCATGCAGAAAAGAAAGGCAATTCCTATGACTGGGATTATAACAAATGGTATAATTGTCACTATTATGGATAATATGGACACAAACTAGAGAATTTCTTCAGGACACATTCTAGAGGAAATTAAAAGAAATAGCTAAATGATGAGATAATATATTTCAGTAGTCTTAGAGTGTGACATATAAGTAAGAGCTATAAAATCAGGACACCTACACTACCACCAAGAAATGAAAATAACAAACCAGAAAAGAAGAAGACATGGATAGAGATAGTAAAAGTTGGAAGTAGAAAAGTAGAAGACAATGTGATCACCCAATCTGATGGATCTGGTGATCACACCACATCTCACTAAAAGAAAGAGGTATGTAAGAACTGTATACTTGAAATCTATATTACATAGTTCCTAGCATTAAAGTTATAAAAATACATATTTTCATAATTAGAGATGCATAGAGAAATGTTAGAAATGAAACTTCAATAAGTATTGAGCATCAATAGTACAATCTATATTGATCGAGTCTTGCAATATAGACTAAGTGATCAAGAAGGATCACATACTGACTAAGTGAATAACTTTGATTGAACTAAAGTTAAAGCCAAGTGCAGTTTTCATACACTATTTAAGTATAAGGATATTTATTACAGACTTAAATAAAAAGTTTGAAGGTATATATCAAATTTGAGCAATTATTCTTCTTATATAGCAATCAAAGAGTTCACAAGAAGATTTAAGGCGATCTTAGCAACTAGAACAAGGAATCACAACAAGGTATTAAAAAATTTGTGAAGAAAAGTAAGTATTACACTTATTACCAAGTAAGGTATTTTGTGAAAATATTTTATTGAAAACCCCAGTTTACAAAGGCATCTAGAAGTGAAATGACAAAGGATAACAATGCACAAATCATAAGGAATTATCGCAAACCTCCGCCAAACTTTAGAAACATGGTTAATATTGCAACCCCTATTGATAATGTTGGAGCATTGTCATCTATTCCACCTAGAGTCTTGACTATGAAAGACATCAGATCATGTTATCAATGTAAGATTTGATAAATTGGAGATTTTGAAATCAAGACAACTTATGACATGTTATGTGTAGATGGAATTCAAAATCATTTTAGAAAAAGGGATGACTCATGCCCTAGATTTTCCTAAAATTTTCAAGAACGAATGGATTAAAAATGTTTAAAATTGAGTTCATGACATGTAAGTATGGTTGGAAGGTGAGCCAATCAAGATCAACAAGGCAATCATTCAAAGAGTAATTGGGTATCCTACATTGGATCAATCTAAGAGCATAAGGAGTAGCACACAGAATGAAATTGAAAACCTAACCAAGGCAAAGTGGAATAGACATGGAATGTCCATAGACAACATTAAGGATCCACTAATTAAATTCATTGTTAATTTGTTCACACACAAGTTTTATCAATATAGTAGATTGAACAACGTGTCATGCCATTGTAGTTGATTTGGAATACAAAATTGTGAAGAAAGATCATACATACGATCTTGCTAAGCTGTAGTTACAATAACTTATAGAGCACCTGGAAGCAGTAAGAAACGCTAAGAATACATCATGTAAGTTTGGTTACATATTAGTTTGTATATTTTTATATGTGTAGAACTATTTCTCTACTATTGGAACAGAAGCATGGGACAAAAATAGGACTTTTGTAGATCAGTTGAATGACCTAAAAAAGACATTGGGAGATGATTTTGAAGTAGTCATGGAAATTTTTTTTGAAGAATTCAAAACTAAAATGAAGAATAGGATGAGGATCCCAAAATTAGTTGTAGATAAATGTTATGATGAAATATGTTTCATCATTGACACATATTTTGTCTACGTATAAGAAGTAATACCTAGGGTAGCATGGTTGAGGCCTATGTCCTATAAGGTAAATGTTGATGATGTATTACCAATTGTCACTACACTATTGGTAGAAGAAATAGATGCAAGTACCAAGTAGTTTGGCACATGAAAAAATTATTGATGAGCTAACTGCAAAAGCTAGAAGATTGAAGACAGGTAAGAAAAGAAAAAGAAAAGTTTTCGAGGCTATTCAAATGGAACAAGGAGAAGGGTCAAATCAACCCATCAAAGGCCAAGGAAGGAAAAGGTAGAGAGAAAGAAGTTGTGAAGCAGAAGGCCATAAAACAAAGGAATATTATAATAATTGCACCTAAGGTAAAGGAATAACTTTAGAAAGATATGCAAGAAATGGTAAGACCATCAAGGCCAAAGGGCAAGGTTATCATTACAAGAAGGAGGTCAATGCAACCTACTGTCTAGCTACTACCAGGAAGCCCATGAAAGAAGATAAAGTAGGTAGATGAACAAGAAAGACCAAAGAGGAAGCTGATAGTTGCACAAGAGGAGGAAGAAGAAGAACAAAGGATAGAGTCTAATGAGACTAGCAAACTAAAAATTGTAAAGAGACTCCCTCCAATGGTTGTGGATCAGGTATATGAAAAAATAATAGAATTAGAAAGTAATTTAATGGCTCTTAAAGACTTACAATATTATTATTTGAGCAATAAATATGAAGATAAACTTGAAGAAGTGTTAATTAATATGTTGATCAAGTTTACACACACACCCATGGAATTGGGAACTAGAATTCCTATGGGATTGTATAATAGAGTTGATGCCAAATGGAAATGGACATTGACCACAAATAAGAAAATAAGAGAAACAACATTGGCACATATCATGCCAGCTTTGGGAAAGATACATATGTTTATAGACCTTAAAAATTTAGTGAAGAAGTTTATGCCATGGGATAGGGCATATAAAGTTTTAAAGAATAAAGTTCCTAAAGTTGAGGAATCTAGTATTAAATTCTAGAAAGAAGTATTTGTAGTACTTACTCCAACTATAGAGGCAAGGGAAGGACAAGATGCTATAAAATTTGAAGACGAAGAAAAGTAGGAAGTGGCCAAGCTAGTAGCAAAAAATGAAGAACTTGTTAGTGGAATTGAATTTAAGGATACTATCACAATTAAAGATGACATTGACATCCCTCTACCTAATCCAAATGTACTCATAGAAGAAGAAATTCAAGGGTTGATGAAGGACTCAAGAAAACTCTGTACAAATCCAATTCTATTATAGGTAATTGAATATCCAAAGCTTGAAGATAGGAAGACTGATAATGAAATAGTCACACTAGTTATAGAGGCTACAAGTGGTGAGAAACTTAGTAAGGCATTGATTATATATTCACCACCAATGAATTGTATGCAAATTTTGAAAAAGGAAGTAAATTCTAAGAAAGTTTCAAGAAAAAAGTCAGTAGATGAAGAAATTACACAGAAAGAGAAAGATGCTACTCAAGCTCTTATTCAAATACTGAGTGCAAAGGCTACAAAACCTATACCAGTGACACCTATACAATAGGTAATATCTACACCAGTGCAGTAACTAAAGGAGAGATCAACTGAGATCTATTGAGTGATACACCCTCAACATCTCAAGCTATGACTCATGTATAAGTAGATGATGATGAACTAGTAGACCTTAATGAGGTAATTACATTACCTACATATGATTTGAATAATCTTACTTTAGAGAAAATGCATGAACTACAAATCTTGTTTAGTTGAAAGCCCAAATAAGAATAGCTAAAGAAAGAATAGAAGAGAAGACATGTATTGCATACTATTAGAAATATTTTTATAGATGCATTTGGTATTACAAATGTCAATCATTGGCATACAATTTTGGATCAACTAGTATATGAAGTTGATAGAGTTCAGACTTGAGAAATTTTTACAATGGTCTAAAAGGAGAATGGAGCATAAAGTATTGCAAAAAGTCTCACATGAACTTGTATAGTGACAAGTCAATCTTTCTACAACTATTACACAATTGGAAATAGTTTTGAAAATAATAAATTCTTTATACTTAAAATTGTGTGATGTAGATTTCTTTATAGTAGATACTCAATGATCATTAGAGTTATTACATGCAAGCATAAAAAACTAATGCTTACTCATTGAGTAAGAATGCAACTTCAAGTTCATTTTCATTCAATGAACTTCCATTCAGTCAGACAAGATTAGCTAAGCTCACAGCTAAAGATGCAAAAATACAAACTAAAATCACAAAAATTCAACTTAAATTCTTGCTATACATAGATATAATTCAAAAGGTAATTTCTATTGCTAAGTAGATTTTGAAGAGATACACACTTTTTGCACATATTGAAGGATTCAATGACCTAGCTGCCGAGCTAGAGATTTAGTTTCAAATTGTTGAAAAGGTACAAGAAATATGGAACACAAGCTATGCCAATATTATGGCAAGTCATCAAATTTTTTTTGAGGAGTTCCAACTCACCCCAATAACCCTAGCTACCATTAGTGACAAAAACAAGGGGGATAATTGATGAGAATAAATAAGTATCAAGTAAGAGGGAGTTAAGGTTAAAGTTAGAGTTATGAACAAGAAGATATCAGTCATAGAATTAAATTTTTGGTCTCAAGGGAGAATACATTTTTATAAGAAATGATTTTATGACAAAGCGTTTTGGTGACTAATGTCAAAGGGGGAGATTGTTGATCTCTAAGCCTATGTTGTTGATTAGTGACCAAATACTTAGTCATTTGCAAGTCATTTACTAGGAAAGATTATAAGGTCATCAATGTGACCAAGTTATCTAGTAAAGGCCCATCAAACAACACATAGACTAAGCAAAACAATGATTGTCAAGCATCCAGTAAAAATCAAGTAGATATATGAGCCAATGAATATAGTATGAGTTGAGTAATATAATGATGACCAAGAAAATTGAGAAGTTAACAAGTATTGAGCACACAAACTTATAAAAGTCAAGAAACAACATACATGATCGAGCATCAGAGAACTTAGGCACCGAGCAATGTAGTTTTGATATGTGATTTTTTTATGGAACAAACTCATATGTGAATCATTCTGGCTAACATTTCTATGTAATTTAATATTTATAGAACTAGATTAGATTTTGATTATGCATCACTAGCAGAAGGTGATGATCCCTAGACAAATAGTTCAACCAATTAGAAAAGGGACATAAATGGAAAAAGATGATGAAGTTTAAACTGTTGATCAAGATCTAGAAGCTTCACATGAAGTCTATTTAAGGAGGATTCTAACCATAGAATCAGAGTGTGTGAGAGTGTGAAGAGAGAGAAGATTAGGATGAAATGTAAAAATGATACACATATGTAAAGGTGTCAAAGACAGATCCAACAAAGAGTAATTAAAGTAGTGAAGGACCAAACGAATTTATCAGATTAGGAGAATCAGATCAAAGATAGGGGAAAGAGGAGACCTAATATTAGCTTGTAGAGCATACCGATGGTCAGTACTAAATCAATTATTTTATAATTAAGAAAGGGGGAAAATCTCTTAATAGAGTGGTCCTAACAAGCCTATGTAAATCTCCTAACAAAATCCTTACTTTATTGTAAGTGTCAAGCCCTCTAACAAGGAAAGACCTAATAGTCTTTTAATTCTTTAACAGGATAACCTTTCACTAGGTAGAACATATCTTATGGTCAAACATTGTAACCTTAATAGGTTTTATGTAACTGTGGGTCTAACCCTCTTTTAATTATTAACAATTTTGTGTGCATATGATGTACAATGTGCCCAATATAATTATATCTTACTATTTTTTTTAGACAATGAATATTGAAAATCATTTCTAGAATGTTAGCACTCACTTTCTCATTACTTTCTAAATTGAAATACATTGATAATAGAGATACATTATTCTGAACCCATTGCAAAAACATATCTAATTCACAAGGAGGTTTATGATCATGAGGTAGATTGGATCCATATTCTAACCCTCTAATATACTAATGTTTTTTATTAGGTCCAAAGTTGTCAAATGTTTTTGCCAATTTTTCTAGGTCAATGTGGGTTGGGTTTTGTGCTTCATACCCTAGGTCCAATAGTCTACCAAATTCACTCTATGTGATCGAAAAAATTGCCTCACATGTATTTTGATTGATAATTATCTTTTTATTTTTATTATAGTTTTCAACAAAAACCATTACAAATTCTGGACAAGGGAATACTTGAGGGAACCCCAAGCGAGCAATACCCCCACTCCACATTGTAAATTTATTTACAATTTACCCTATCATGTTGTTTGATTTAATATATTTTGACTCTTTTTGTTGATCATTCCACTTATCTTCAATTTCATGTCTAATTACCTTAATACTCCTTCCATATATAACACAATCCCAAATATCTTGGAGTTCATCAATAAATCTAGGCATTTTAACCAGTTTGGGCAAGTCAAAATATAGTTTCCCAATCCCCTGTATTTTACTTTGAGTTGCAATACCACTGCCACTCCTCTTGTATGTTTTCTTCATCATTGAAAAATTTATAGAACTATATACATACATAAATTATAATTTACAAACTAGATTAACATTTAAACCCTAAATCATATTTATAATATTTGACTTTGCAAGTTACCTAGCTGCTAGAAAGTAAATAATTTAGGCTTATAATGCACAATAAATTGAACATTAGACCCTAAATTCTACATCCAATACTAGTTACTAAACCGTTAGTAAAAAATGTGTTTGTGATCTTATCCAAAAAGTTGAAACTCAAATTGATAACAATTTTATGTGACACTATGAGTTGTCTTGGAAGGTTAGGACTATGTTGCAACTTGCAAATTGTGACTCATAACCCCTTTCTAATGCTCCAATGCTTCTACTAAATCTTGGATTGGTAGTTAGTGTAGAGATCCAAGATTGAACAATGAAAAATAAACCTTACGGTCTACACAAAATAAAATTATAAAATTGATAGAGTCTCAAATGTGTTTGATATTAATTCTTGCGTACATTGTATAGTGGATAAATAGTATTATAATTAATTGTGAAACTATAAATGTATGACGTTACAATATAATTCACGATTAACTCTAGTAATTATTGCTAATTTGTGAAGATTGAGTGACTTCTTTCTCATGACTTCTTTTCTTGGGAAATTTTGAAAAAAAATTGAGGCTGGCCAAAATCAGCTTGGAATAAATCTCGATTCATCGATCT
Organism: Cupressus sempervirens; assembly: GCA_028749045.1. Classification (NCBI taxonomy): domain Eukaryota; kingdom Viridiplantae; phylum Streptophyta; class Pinopsida; order Cupressales; family Cupressaceae; genus Cupressus; species Cupressus sempervirens. Next base: position 444,213,933 of record CM053787.1, read on the forward strand.
TTGATGCTCCAATGGTGGTATGCGCATTGATCATCACCTATTTACATTTTCATCATTTCACCATAGTCCATATAAATTCCATGTGTCTTCTTTCTACAACATTTGAGAAAGAAAGACTACTCTTGCCAAAATTGACCTAAAACATGACTAGGGTCATTCGATCTTTCTTGATCAAATAGTGTGTAAAGGATATAAATGCCTCAATAGGTGTTATTTCAAGTATGTCACATGTCCTATTTCTAAGGCATATAGGAATACAAGTTAGTTGTTGCCAAAATCAAATTGAAATTCATTTCGAGTCATTTATCTAAGTTGATCAAACGGTGGTTGGCTCATTTCTTTTTTCATATAACATAAATGATGCCCTATCACTGAGTCATGTGTGTTGCTATGATATTTACCATGGGTCTACCATCCATGTCAAAATAAATAATGAATAGTCACAGGTGATACATGTATGCCACGTGTTGTCTTCAGGGTGATTTGAGAAAACAAGTTGAGTCCTACCCAAATTGGCCCAAAATACATCTTGAGTCATTAATCCTTTCTCATCCAATGGTAATCGAGGCATCCCCTTTATTATATTAACACTTGTGACATCATATTAAATTATAATTATAATATTAGTTATTATAACAACATTGTATTAACACTTGTTAAAGAAAAAATTACTAATTAAAAATAAATTGAATAAAGATGTTTTATGTTTTATTTTAAGAAATAATTTGAACAAATAAGTTTTTAAATTATTTTGTGAATAAATAGGAAGATATTCATAATAAATTAAATATAAATAGGAATCTATGTATTTGTGTATTGAATTTCAAACTAAATCATTTACATTAACAAAATAATTATCTTATTTTATGCTTTTGATGATGATTAAAAAATAAAAAGTTGGTATGTTATAATCAAAGTGTTTGCATGAAAAAAGAGTAGTTTATAAATATTTAATATACTGACCATTATGTTAAAACTTAGAAAGCTACATCAATAATTATATTATACTATTAGGCTATAATTAAGGACCTAATACAGTATAGTTAAATTATTCTAATTTATATAGCATACTTAAAGTTTTAATTAAAATTTAAAGTCATTACAATATGAATAATTGAGTGTTCATAGCATAAAGTTGTTATATAGCATATTTATTAGTTATTAGAGACTAGAGTTGGCATGTGTCTTCTTTCCGAGTGCATTTATAAAAATGGTAAAGTGTTCCCCAAATTTGTCCGAAAATCATTTTTGGTCGTTGATCCAAGTTGATCAAGCGATGCTACTATGAGCATAGTGATTTAAAACTTGATACATGTTTTCCATGTGTCTTCTTTCCAAGGAATTTGGAAAAGCTAGTTAGTTGTTGCCAAATTTGGCCTAAAAAACATCTAGAGCCATTAAGTTTTGTTCATCCAACGGTAATCGTGATAGCACCTTTATAATATTACTATCATATTTCTTAAATATATTAGAATATTTTGAATTTTTAAAATAAAATATTTTTCAATGATACTTTAAATTTTATTGTAAAATAAGCCCATCCAATGGAGAATTAAGTTTGATTGTAGAAGTAACTATTGGTTCTGTTCCAAATATTTTATTATTCTACACTACTAAAACTAAAAACTGGCATAAGTGATTAATTAATTATATTATTTGTTAAATTTTAAACCTCAATATGTTAATTTTAATTCAATGTTGAATGTTATATTCTATTTCTTAACAATTTAATGGAAAATTTTGAAAATGCCAAACATTGCATAAGTAATTAACAATAAAATACAATATTATATGGAACTCCAAATTTTTTATTGATATTCCTTAAAAATTACAATATGAGGACCTGACACATGTACAATGATTGCAATTTTATTAAGAAAAATAGAAATTGAAACTAGACTACTAGGGAATTTGGAAAACCCTAGTACTATTGTATTAGTCATTTTAGAAAGCATGAGACCTAGCTAAGGTTGTGAATTATTGTAGCCAGGGGTTGTCATGCCACTTCATCCAGATTATACCATTTTCAGAGAAAATCCAAGGCAATTTGTGCCCATTTCTTATGATGCTTCAATTTCCCAATAGTCAGGCCTAACACAAATGGTTGTAGGGCCACATTCTAGCTAGGTTCCAGAAGCTTGTGGATCTCACCCATCCAAGGGATCCCCACCCCTAATACTACATGAGAAATAATGTCACTGTCATCACCCAAGTATTCTACTTAAAAATTCTCCCTCAGGAGCAGCAAAATGTCGACCCTTTCTTCTCTAAGGTCGAGCCACAATGTTAGAAAATAGGACATAATGTTAGTGTTGACATAGTACCTATTCTCATTCTCCAAAAATCCACACCTAAGAACCATTTTCATAGCATGAAAAATAATATGCATAGCAGGAAGAGCCTCATTGAAAATTGACAAGAGGTTTTCATCAAGAACATCGCCTAAAAAGGCCTTGTGTTCCTCTTCCAATTTGCATGTTAGGTGAATTGGAGTGTCCATCTTGATTCATAATTTACAAAATAATTAACTATATAAAAATGAATACAAACTAGTGACTACAAAGCAATGGCTACTAGTCTACCACACCAAGTAAACTAGACTAGAATTTAATGAGCACTACAAGTATACCAGACTATTGACTACCAAAAATGAGATGACCATCAAGGAAAGAAGAAGCTCAATTGCCTATAAGCAAGCCAAGTGGCTGAGTGATGATCCCTACACATTTTTCTATCCAGCTTCCAATTCAATTATTTTAAATGATTAAATCTTTGCAAATTTTTAACATAAATGCAAGTTTGTAAAAAAAAAGTTGTAATGTGTGCAAAGTTGATGGAAGAGGAAATGCCATTGAGAGTGACAAGACATCTATTTAATGTCCACTACAAGTGGTCCAAGGTGGAAAGAAATCTCTCACCATTCCACAAACTTGAAAAGGTCAAGGCTTCTTTCGAGATGTTTGGCCTGAAATAAACCTTCAACTATTAATATATTATCATCGGAGATAGTCTATAGATGGATGTTACTAGTTATGCATGTATGTTGGATATATGACATGTTATTTAAAACATTTCCCAAAAAGCCATCATTTCGTAGATCAATTCCTTCTTGCATGTGACATGTATAGTATGTATTGTGTACTACTACTAACCAATAAGTACTTACTAGAAAATAGAATTACAATTCACACAAATTTGAAATTTAATAATTAAATAAATCATCTTTTAGTGTAAAATAACTAGATCCAAAAAGAAAACACTATGCCACTGAAATATAAAATATCAAGAAAAAGGGGTTTACTTTGCATTATATTCTCTATATTTTCTTTACATTTCATCTTCATATATATATATATATATATATATATATATATATATATATATATATATATATATATATATATATATATATATATATATATATATATATACCAAAAATGGTTGTGGTTTCCCTCAAAAGACAAGCTTCAAACCCTTATGTTTCAAATTCATGCACTTTTTGACAATATCTTTTACAAAATAAACCCTAACTAAACTAATGATTCTTTTTGTAATGCTTCTTTTATCCTTCAAAACATCCCAAAAGCATTGGAGTTCCATTTTTGCTGCATCACCGCATTTGCAATTTGTTCTTCAAAATTAGTAGGGTCGAGACCCATTTCAACGAATATTGCTTGGAGGTCTGCCTTTTCCTTTTTTGTAGCTCTTCGATGGAGTCCTTAGGAGTAGCAGAGAGAACATGCAAAGCTACAATAAGCTCAATAGTAAGATCACTTTGTTCCTCATCCTTCTCCACAGTCAAATCTAGGTTGGCTACAGGGCTTGGATTTCTATTTGATGATCCCTCTTCAATAGGCAGTCTCATTTTTGTCAAGCAACTACATTTCTGATAATGGTAATACTTGACCAAGATATCTACAATTTAAAGAAATTTTTTTCAACTAGATATCACTTTGCCATAAATGCAATAGGACATTCCACATATGTTTCATCATATAGAATCCTCACTTTCTTTACACTCTTTGATTTAATACTAAGCATAATCTTTTGATAATCTGACAAATAATTTGAAAAACATATGATTAATTTTTAGTCGTTGATTCATTGAGTGATTAGGCCATTTTCTAGCACATTCACCAATGCCTTATATATGTGTTTTCATTAGACAGGAAAAATTGCCTAGTCAAATATATATTTTTCCAATAAATGGAAAAAATTGCCAAAAATATTTTCCAATAAATGAGAAAATTTGCCTAATAAAAAAAAAAAAAAAATATATATATATATATATATATATATATATATATATATATATATATATATATATATATATATATATATATATATATATATCCAATAAATAGAAAAAAATGCCTTGTACAATATATATTTTTTCTATCAAAAGGGATAAAATCACCTCAATTTTATGAAATTTTGTAATGGTCAGAGAAAAATCGCATCTAAAATTAAACTTTTCATAACATCAAAAAAAAATTGCCAATAGAAATTAATTCCTCCCCTCAAAAGTAATGTTGGATTTTCCATAAATTTATATATTTTTCAAGGAGGGGCTTCTTAAAGCTATCCCTGAGAAAGAGAATAGGAAAAGAGAATATCAGAACCTGGTTGAAAATGGTGAACAAGGTGAAGAAGAAGTTCCTTCTTGCTAATTACCAAGTTAGCTTGTTGAGGAAGATGCAAAATCTAAGACAAAAGGACATGACAATGAAGGAGTACACTAAGGAATTCTATAGATTGGACATCAGATCTAGACATGCAAATGATGAGGTTTATAAAGTTGCAAGGTACTTGAATGGAATGAGATATGGAATTCAAGATGAAATAAGTTTAGTTAAATTGGATAGTATGGAAGAAGAATATCAAATTTCCTTGCAAATTTAAGAGATCTTGACAAAGAAACATGAACGAAGATAGAGAGGTAGAGGTGGTAGATTCCATAGAGGCAAATGTAGATCTTATGGAGAGAATGGAAGATCTTATAATTCTATGAAGATAAGGGAAAAAACAAGTAGAAGAGTTAAGACAAAGACAAGACGAAGTGGAAAGGTGGTAGTTCTTACCGAGAAAGAGGTAATTCTTACTGAGGTGGTTATGGAAGAAAAGGATTTAGAGGTAATTGCTTTATGATTGGTGAAGAAGGACATCGAGTGTTTGAGTGTAAACATTTTGGAAGGAGGAATGAAGGTAATAATGGCTGAAATATTATGAAACAAATGGATCTTGAGGATTCACCAAGTGTACTTGAGGTTGGAGAAAACTTCATGGTAAGGAGAACTTTGTGTAGTGAAAGAGTTGATGAAGAACCTGTCTTAGTGAGAAATATTTTCAAAACCACATGTAAGATGGCAGAAAAATGTTGCAAAGTGATTATTGATAGTAGTAGTTCAACAAATTTAGCATCAGAGAAGTTGGTTACAAATTTGGTTGCAGAGGTCGAGACACCCTAAACCATATCATGTTTCATGGATTAACAATAACCATAAGTTGTTGGTAAGTGAGAAATGTGTTGTAAAATTCAAGATTGGAAACTACTTTGATAAATTTTCGTGTAATATTATGCCAATGAATCATTGTCGTATTCTTTTGGGTAGACCTTGGCAGTATGATAGACATGATCTGCATGATGGTAGATTGAATCAATATACTCTTTGGGTGAATAGAGTAAAGAAAATATTGTTTCCTTTGATTGAAGTTCCATATGAGATAAATTGTATTACTATTAGAGTTTGTATGGTTAATGAGAAACAATTTGAGAAGGACATCAAGAAGAACCAAGTCTACTTTGTTGTAATTCCTAGAGGGCCAAGTTATGCTAGTAATGGTCAAGTGACATAAAATACTAGTGGCCAAGTGATAGAAGATAGTAGAGGTCGAGTGACAACAAAAGATGATAGTATTAGCCGAGTACCAACATATATGAAATTTTTTCTTGAGTACCATTAGATTGTTGTAGAAGATATACCTGATGGTTTACCACTATTAAGGGGTATAAGGCATTCTATGGATCTAATTCCTAGAGCTAATTTTTTGAATAAAGAACCATGTAGATTGACACTTACAAAGAATGAATAACTTACAGACAAGTGTTGGAGTTGTTACAAAAAATTTTGATTAGAGAAACCTTGAGTCCATGTGTTGTACCTACTATATTGGCACCTAAGAAGAATGGAAAATGAAGAATTTGTACTAATTCCAGAGTTATTAACGAGATAACATTAAAATATAGGTTTTGTATGTTGAAGATGGATGATAATGGATTGTTTAAGTGGAGAAAAATACTTTACCAAGATTGATTTGAAGAGTGGCTATCATCAAATTAGAATCAGAGAAAGTGATGACTGGAAAATTCCTTTCAAGACAAAAGACAGTTCATACAAATGGTTGGTGATGCCTTTTGGTTTGACTAATACAATGAGTACTTTCATGAGGTTGATGAAAGAGGTTATAAATAAAGTCTTGGGTAAGTTTGTAATTATATACTTGGATGATACTCTAATGTTCAGTAAGACTAAGGAAGAACATCTTGAGCATGCTAGGCAAGTATTGTAGGGGCTAAAAGAGAAGAAGTTTTGATTAATTTTAAGAAGTGTCCCTTTATGCAAGAGGAGATTGTGTATTTGAAATTTTTAATTTCAACTAATAGTTTGAGAATGGATCCTGAGAAGGTTAAAGTGGTCCTTGAATGACCACACTTGAGAATGTGGGCAAGGTAAAATCATTTCATGGTTTGGCTAGTTTCTACATAAAGTTTATAAGAAATTTTAGTTATATTTGTAACGCTATGACTGAGACTATGTGAGGAGATAAAAAGGATTTCAAGTGGACACATGGAGATGACAAGAGTTTTTAGACTTTGAAACAAAAAGTTGTTGAGTTACTAGTATTAGCTTTTCCTAATTTCAATAAGGCATTTTAAGTTGAATGTGATGCAAGTGGTAGTGCAATAGAAGTTGTGTTGAGTCAAGAAGGTAAACATGTTGCTTTCTTTAGTGAGAATATGAATGATGCTAAAAAGAAGTTTTATGTGTATGATCAAGAGTTCTATGCTATTATTCAAGCCTTGAAGAAGTGGAGACATTATTTGATTCCTAAGGAGTTTTTGTTGTATACTGATCATAAGGCTTTACAATATTTGGGAAGTCAACATAAGTTGAATCAGAGACATATGAAGTGGATTGAGTACTTGAAAAGTTTCACATTGTGATTAAGCATAAAAGTGGAGTTATTAATTCTATTGCAGATGCATTCAATAGAAGATGTTCTTGTTAACCGAGATGAAGATTGAAGTTCTTTCTTTGACAAGATGAATAAGTTGTATGACATTGATCCTATTTTTTTTGAGGTGTGCAGAGAGTGGAGAGCACCAAATCTATCAAAATAACCAAGTAAGTATGATGAGTATCTCATTCAAGAAGGTATGGTGTTCAAAGGAATTTAGTTGTTTATACCAAGAAGTTCTATGAGAGTTAATTTGATTAAGGAAAATCTTTGTGGTGGATTAGTTGGGTACTTTAGAATTTATAAGAAACTAATTATTCTTAAAGACAAGTATTATTAACCACAGATGCATAAGGATGTTCAAAATTTTCTAATGAGGTGTGGAATTTGTCAAATTGCAAAAGGAGTAAGCCAAAATACTCACTTATATACACCTATTTCCATTCTTGAGAAACGTTGGAGTGACATTAGTATCCAAATTTTTTTCTTGGCTTACCTAAGACAACAAGAGGGTATGATTCCATATTTTTTATTGTGGATGGAATTTTTAAAATGACACATTTCATACCATGCAGGAAGACACCTGATGCTATGCATGTTTCAGAGCTTTTCTTTAAAGAGATTGTTATATTGCATGGGTTTCCAAGGAGCATTATCTCTAACTGAGACAATAAGTTTATTATTTATTTTTGGAGGAATTTGTGGAAGATGGATATTGAGTTGAAGCTTAGTTCTATATTCCATTAATAGACAAATGGATAGACATAGGTTGTGAACAGAGATTACTTTAGTGGAGAATATTCGCCTTTTGGCGATCCTGTCTCATGGGTCGATCGCAATTTGGTGAATAACACATGCAACATAGACCAACCACGTCACCGAATATTTATCAGATTTGGGTTCAATGCCCATGGTAGTCACCCATTAGTTATCATATGATTGGTCAAAAATATTGGTCCAATCGCCAATGCAATATGCATTTTGGATATATTTATTTTAAACATTTCGCCAACTTTTGAATGTTTGTTTCTTATTGGCCCACATTATTTTTCCATTACTACAACCAAATAATTTTCCCTTGGGTTGGGCATTGCCTACCATTTTCTAGACATGTGTCGACCACTAGCCCCATTTAGCCAACTGCTTCCTACTATGGGCTTGCATAGGAAGGTGCGCTTCACCTATGTTTGACATTCCTGCTTGTTAATCCTGTGTAATTTGCCAACCTAGATTGGACTATAAGATATTATTATTCTACACAGTTTTCTATTTTCTGGTCTGGAGACTGGCATTTCTTATTGCCACCGAAGTTTCAAAGTGCTAAGTGCCTTGCCCATTGACTCGTGGACCCTAGTTTTCATAAAAGCCAAGTGATTTTTAATTTTTTTTATTTCGATAGTGATACTATTGTATTGGTATAGTGGTACTGGTTATTTTTTAGTTTTACTATCCAATGTCCACTAGTGACTAGACATCTAAAATCCTATGATAGCCTATAGGTTTGCGAATTACATTGGGTAGTACCGTAGACTGTAGTACCATAGCAGTAGTATCATTTTTTGGAGAATGAATCATATTATTGTTATTATATGTAGTCTAAGTAGTCTATTGTCACTGTTCACAGTCTTTGAGTCGTTACTATTTGAGTCTTTTGTTCAACAACTAAATTGATTTATTTTTTGCAGCCTTTATCAGTTTGCAATGTCAAACTAGAGAGGTAACGAGGGTTCTGGTAGGATCCTTGAAAGCCAAGAGTGACCACCATTAACAAAACACAGAAGCATAGCAGCATATTTTGGTGGTGAACATGTTGGCAAACTACAAGATTCACAAGTTAGATCTCCAATGCTTATTGAAAAAGGAGATTCATCACAAGTTGGAGACTCAGACCGTATTGAAGTTCAAGTTGGTGAACCTAATATCTCAGTTGAGAATGAACTTGAACACGATTTGGAGGCACTTCCCTAGAGTGGGGAGTCAGAAACTGATATTATAGAGTTGGAGTCGGTCCCAGACCAGTCGGGTGAGAAAACCAAAAGTGATTCCATAAATCACGTTCATGCACAAAAGGGGAAAAGAAAATTGGAATCAAAGAAAGATCAATCTCGCTGGGATATGCCCAAAAGGAATTTTCAATTAAAAAGGGTGGAAAAGTACTAGTTCATTGAACCAATGGCCAATCCAATTAATGGTGAGGCTCCTGTAGAATGCAGATGTAAGATTTGCACAGAGATAACAAAGAAGGAGAATAGGTTGTAGCTTAAACTTCATACCATAGAAAAGCATGTCGGTAAAGTTTATAAAAAGGAAACTATAGATGGAGTTGAAAAATTTGTGCTAACTTGGAAAACAAAGGACAACTGTCTGCATATCAGGAATGCCAAAATATACGAGTTACACCAGCAAATATAGGAGAAGTGTTCTGCAGTAAAAGGTTCTATCAAATATTTCATTGGGAAAGCAATGGAAGTGCAAAATATGGGAAAATTAGTTCAATTAAGTGTGGTCTTTTATATTTTGAGTAGAGGACATCTTATGATGGACTACCCTTTAATTACTATCTTATTGCACTTTTTCAAACTTCAAAACTATCCAAACAGTCATTGGTCAATAAATAGTGGTGGGAAATGGCTAGATGTCTTGCACGGGTTGAAAAAGAAGATATGAAAGAAAAAATAAAACACTCAAATTTCATTGCACTATCTCTAGATGAAGTTATAGCAATTGATAATACTTCCTAGGTGTGCATGCATGTTTATACTGTAAACAATATTTATCATTAACCCTTTCTACTATCTGTTGCTAAATTGAATTATAGTGTGACAACTAAAAATTTATATGATTTATTAAAGAGTACTCTAATTGAATGTGGAGATTTGGATAAAATGGAGATTGTTAAAAAGTTGGTGTGTGTTGGAGTGGATGGAGCTTCGGTTATGTAAGGTCATAAAGGTGGTCTTTGCAAAAAATGATTTGGCACCATACGCTATTCCCATTCATTGCATAGCCCATCGAATGAATCTAGCTTTTGGAATTGTCAACAATTTTGGTTGTGTAAGTAAAGTGGAATCTCTAATTAAAGAGATTTACCAATACTTTTATCGAAGTCCAAAATGAGTCTGAGAATTTCAACACTTTTCTCAAGGACTTACTAATGGGAGGAAACTTCTTAAAGACAATGATAGCAAATGGATCTCTTTGGATGGACCAGTGCATCGAGTAATCTCACAATATCCTTCATTGCTTGGACTAATCCACTTTGTGCAAGATAGATTCCCTTAGCTATATTCAAGTCTAACTCATTTTAAGATACGCTTAACTTTAGCAGCTATTCTCCCCGTGCTATAGGACATGAGAAATATTATAAAAAAGGTTCAACAAAGGGCTATGTACATTGAAAAATATAATAAGCTACGTAAAATGAGATGTAATAGCCTGGATACTCTGTATCAATTACTACCATTAGATGAATCAAAATTTGCAAAGTGGATAGAAATCACAGATTTGAAAAATCCTGGAAACTTTTTATATATTGATGCAAACGATGAGGTTTATGCCAAGGTATGTGGAGTTGACATACCAATGCAGTACTATTCCTGTGTCAACCCGACTCCAACCCCAATCAAGTAGGAAGTGAAGTTGAATTAGAACTAGAGAAGGTACTTTCGCATGTTACAAGTGAAGACTTCAAGAAGATAAAAGACTCTATGCTTGACTCTGTCAAGCGAGTTTGCTACAATATTTTGTTAGAAATTAGATTCAGATTCCCCCCAGAGGAACTGCTTGAAGCAATGTCAATTTTTTTTCCACAATATTTGTCTCTAAACTATCCGACTAATTTTTGAAGAAGGATGATGACTTTGATTCAGCATTTTTGAAAACCTAAAGTAATCAATGGAGTAACTATAAATAAATTTTTAGATGAATCTCAATTGAGAGATCAATCATATTCTTTTGCAAACATAATGAGGGAACAATGTGATCTTATGGAGAACCCAAATGAAGAGGGAGTGGTAACAAAGCTTTGGAAAAACCTTGGTGAGAGCAATCAGTTGAGAGAGTCAATACCAAAATATTTCAAGCTTACAAGATTTATGTTTGACAATAATATTGGGTTCAGTGGAGGATGAGAGAGTTTTCAGTACTTTGGGCTTCCTGAAGTCAAAGGTTAGAAATAAATTAGACAAAAATTTGGATAATTGTTTAAGGCTCTATAATTCTAAGTATGAGGTAGATAGTTTCCCTTATGACAAGGCTCGCAATATTTGGAGAAACCAATGTTAAAGAAGAGGGATTGCCAACATTTCAGACCCAAGTGGCAGTGGTAGTAGTAGTGGTGGTGGCAGTGGCAATGGCGATGGCGGTGGCAGTGGCAGTGGTTCATGTCCTAATATTGGAAGCAATGAAGATGATGTTGATTTTGGCATGCATATTGATGCTGATAGTGAATCTAAAGAAAACACAATGAACAATGAAATGTTATATGCAATAAATGAGGAGGATTCTGATGATAGTGATGATGAGATGGTCTAGGCGGATTGGCAACTATAGCAACTTCTCAACCTTAACTTCTAACTTCTACATGAGTCAAGTAGTAGGCTAGTAGTAGTAGCTCTGATCTAAGACTCTATCTACTAAATAATTATGTTTGTAGAAGTCAATTTATAGCCTCCATTCACTGTCATTTTATAGATGTTTGAATTTTTTTTGAACATGTTGATGTTACAAACTTACATGTTGAGATTTTCATTGATTGTATTTTTTTAACATGTTGAGATTTTCATTGATTCTAGTTTCTTTAAGAAATTGTAACATAATGCATTTAATAGAATAAGCTCTATTTAAAAAAAATTGTATTATAATTTATGATTATAAATCATCTTGTAACATAATACATTTAACAATTACAAACAATTACAACCCTTTGCAAATGACTCGATATCAAATTAAAATGACCATTGACCCTGAATTCCCTTTTACAGATACAAAGGAGCAACAATAGCTGTAGACCAGTTTGTAAATGTATATATAATCAAATTATTACTACATAATACATTATGTGTATACAATCCGATGCCAATTTGCCACATCTCCAATTATACAATTTTTTCAAGTAGTAGGGAAATTGTTTCCATCTACTCTGTGTAGTAATAGTATGCCAGTGCTTGGCTACCCAACTATCCTAATATCGTGGCTCTTGATTCCTATAACAAGTAACATTACACAAAGTTGAAATTAAATCCAAAATTTGAAATTAAAGAGCAACAAGTAACAAAATGATTATAGTACTATCACTTACTAAGTTGTTACTTCTTAGTGCTATCGGCTATGACTACCATTGACAACAACAGTAATAGTTTGAGAAGATGACCTAGCTTCAATGAATTTCTTTAGGGCGCTCCATTCTACATCATTTGGAAGCTCCATTTGTTTGAGGTTGTAGTTAAATAGTTGTAACCTCATCAACAATGAATACTTCTGAGAGATAGTTTTACATGAATGAAGAATTTATCTATAACTCCATTCATTGTTGATGGTGGTTTGATGCAACTTACGATTCTTTCTAGAGTGGTTTCCTTAGGCAAGTTGCCTAAATCAGAATTCATGTTGTCCTACAACTTTTTCATGTAATTTTCTTTTCCAATGAATCTATTGTCTGAGTTGGCTAGATTTGATAATCCAATATTTAGCAAGTTCAATATGATGTGATTCATCTTCATCAAGTCTTTGGAAATAGATTTGAGAGCTTCAGCTATTCCATTACTTGTTCACAATTGTGACAGACATCAATGGTCATTATAGAGGCATCCAAGTGGTTGTTTATTCCATGGTTTGCCAAATTCCTATCACTAGATCTCTATATTTTATTAAAAATTTGGTCAGCAAGATTTTTTAAGGAATTGGTGAAGATTTGTCTCTTACCCTGAACATCATTTTTTACATTTTAGACAAGTTTGAGATTGCTATTTAAATCAAGCAATTCAAACAAACTATCACTATTCTTCATTATTTTTTCACAATTTTCTTGTTTGATAAGCTTAACCATGTTTATTATAGTATCCTTCACATGATGGTCTTCAGAAGAGGTTGTTCTATTTTGTGCAATTACATTCTCCATCTTGTTCTTCATTTCAGACATCTCTTTTTCACTCTTTTTCTATATTTTCTCTAGTTGCCCTTGCTAATTAGTTGCTTTCTTCCTCTCATCCTCCAATTTCTTCTTCAAATCTTGGATTGTATTTGTAGCAGTTACCTCTTTTTTCTTCTCATCCTCGAGTTCCCTTTTCAAATCATGGATTGTCTTTGTAATGGACTCCTCTTTTTTCTTCGCATAGTCCAATTCCTTCTTCAAATCATGGAGTCTTTGAGTAGACTCCTCTTTCTTCACATTCTCCAATTCTTTTTTCAAATTGAGGATTTTCTTTGTAGCTCACTCCTCTTTTTCTTTGCATTCTCCAATTCCCTCCTCATATGGTGGATTGTGTTAGTGCTTGTAGTAGCACTAGACTCCATTTTCTTTGCATTCTCCAATTCCTTCTTCAAATCATGGATTGTTTTTGCAGTTGACTCCTCTAATTTTTTCATATTCTCCAATTGCTTATTCAAATTGTGGATTATGTTTGCACTAGACTCCTCTTTTTTCTTCTCATTCCCCAATTCCTTTTGCAAATTATAAATCATTCTTGCCCTAGACTCCTCTTTTTTGTTTTCATTCTCTAATTCAATTTTCTAATTATTATTTTCCTTGACAGCAGAGTCCAAGTCAGTTTTCAATTTATTGTTGACCCATGCACTACTCTCTGCAGACTTGAACAACTGTGTAGTAGATGCTTTTTCATGCTAAAGTCTTTTTTGACACTCATCCAATTCTTTAGTCAAATTTTGCACTTGTTCATTCATTTTTTCTTGCTAGACAATTGCCTCTATAGGAGAAGAATTCTTGATCCTATTTTGCAATTCTTTGAACCTATTGTCTATTGCTTTCTCCTTGGCTTTCACATTATCAAGGTCTACCTATAACTTTTCTATTTGCTTTGTAAGCCTTTTGTTTTCCCTCTCCACTTCTAGAAGTGTAGAGTAGACAATTTTGTTTCTCTTTTTTGATATATTGTCTTTGTCAATACTTTTCACTTTTGAAAAATCCATTTGAAGATTGGCAGCTTGTATATCATTACAATTTATTACATTTTCTGGTGGATTATTATCTCTACCCAGGGGCATAACAACCATGAAGTTCATCATTTCCTTTTTTGGATCATATGTTGGAAATATTCTATTACTAGATCCTTGACATTCAAAAACTACATCACTTTTCAAAGTCTACATAATTTTCCTACTTCTTTCACTTTTCTGTTCAAACTTTGATGCAAGCTCATTCAAACTAAAATTTGGGTTTGTTGACATAATTGAGTGTTTGATAGGTGAATTATTAGTTGTATTGTTGTATGCTCCTCCAAATCCAATTAAACTTACTCACCTACAATTGTATTTTGAGGATTGCCAACAGACTAAAGATGGCCCATTCCAAATCCTAGTGTTTTAGGACTATTTTTTGGGTTTTGTATAGAAGCTACTGGTGCATACATTGGTGAAGTAACCGCTAACATTGTTGGCGGTGTAATTGTCATAACTTTTTATTTTTTTGCACAAGGTTCATCCATACTAGTGCTAGTGCTAGTGCCAATGAGATCAACTACAACTAGATTTGAAGATTTAACAAATAATGTGTTGGGATGACCTTCAGAAGTAAAAGTATAATATTTTTTGCCCTTTCTAGATTAATCATCTTCAATCTTAGATAGTCTAATGATTGGATTACATCCTCTTTTGGGTGGGTTTGATACTAAAATTGGATTTCAAATCCCTTCACCACTTGCACCAATGTGCCCTATACCTGCATAACCCATTTTTGTATCATAGTTACCCCTTTACTATACGTTTGTTTAACAGAATCATTCATTTGAAGTTTAACAATATCTCTACCCTTGGTTGACCCAGAATCCTGAATACCTTGAATGTCGACATCAAACTTGAGGTCCTTCTATCTTTCATTATCATTGTCCCTACCAAAATCATATAGTACAATTGGATGCTCTTTATTCCAATAATCGTTGAAAAGTTCATCCTCCTAAATTTCATCAAAACCAACTGATGTCCTTGGTTCACCCAAATTTTGCCTCATTTTTCAAAAATCAGTCATCTTGGTTTGACACCACAAAGAAGATGTGCATGCCTCTTTAATTGCTTTCGACATAAACCTCTTAGAAGGTTCAGATGCTTTCTCATAGAAATTTAAGTATGTCAAAGGCTCTGATTTGTGCAATGTCATAATTTGGGATGACAATTCTAGCATTGAAATATTATTCTTTGTTGCATGTTTCTCCATCTCTTTCTTAACCTCATCCCATGAATCCTTGTTTTTTAACTTTTCTATTAATGGCATCTCCTGATGTTGATATTTTCTCGTAAAGTTCCCATTGGCAATAAGTCTCATTTTTATTATGTTTAGTGGATCATAATTCTAGTGACTAACAAAATCAATGCCAAAAAAAGTTACCAATTCATTTGCCAATTTGAAAGTCTTTCTCTCAAATTTGAGGCCTCCAATTGTGAAAGGAAAGGAAGGAAATATCATTTTCTTTTGTTGTCCACTGAAAAGTTCACCCATGCTCTCCATTCTAGTGCAAAAACCCTTTTTGTAACATGCATTGGAAGTTTGTAGGGTTCAACCGCTGAACTGTAAAGCCTTAAGATAGTGTACTCTTCCATGAAGAACTAGACAACCAATTGAATCTAACTTCCTAGTTGAATGCAATCTTTACAAGACATAGGAAATCTAGACATCGAAGTGCTTGTGATTTTTTGGTAAATAGGTGCCAAAAAGAAGTCTAAAAAATGATTGTAGTTTTTATTTGTAACAGTCATCCTCATCTTATGTGTCCACTCATATACTAGACTTGGAGTCCCTAATTTCTTTTGGATTTTCTCATCAAACTTATAGACCTCAATATCAATCTTGTTGTTCTCTGTCTCAAATATTGGGTGATGCTTTGCTAAAAGAAGGTAGCATAAGTAACTTGTGAACCTAAATGTTTTCATCTTGCATGTAGTTGTACTTTATTTAATCATTAGTAATTATTGTTGCATAGATTCAACAATGTGCTGAACAAAATTATATCTTACATCTACCTTCTCAACTGACTAACCTCAACAATGGATATTATAAATCATTTCAATAACACTGGCCACCACTTCCTTGTTACTATCCAATCCCAGACAAAATGATAACAAAGAAATAGTATTCTAAACCCATGGTACAAAAATATCATACTAATAAGGAGGCTTATGGTCTATGTTCGATGTAACACTAGTAGAGCACTCTTAGTTTATTAAACCCTTAATAAATGAATCTTGAAAAACTCTATCTAGTTTTTCATAAGTTTGTGCTAGTTTATCCAAGTCAACATGCTCGTTAAAGCTTTCTAGTTTAAAACCTAGCCCTAGGTCTAACAGAGTAAAAAATTCACTCTCAGTTATGGATAAAATTCCCTCCTAAGTGTTTTGGTTTACAATTGCCTTTCTATTTTCATCATAATTCTAAGTGCATAACATTACAATTTCAGGGCAAGGGAATACTTCAGGTACATCGAGGTTTTCTAATCCAATAACTAGAGCAGCTAGTTTATTTGTATGTGCATGAATACTATTGTTATATTTGTAATAATTTCTCCCCTTCAGTGGATCTTTCCACTTATTAAACAATGAATGTCTAATTCTCATGATTCCAAAATCTCCATGGATAACAGGATCAAAAATATCATGGCATTCATTAGTGAAACCTGGGGTTTGTAGAACTTGCTTGAGTTCTATAATGTGTTTCTTTTTCTTTATGCTTGCACTTGTACAGGAGGTTTTTGACTTTGTTTTGCCCATGCCTGCTACTGGTTATTACACAAAATTCTTCTTCAGGCCCTATTTAAAATAATTGTAAAGTGTAAACCTAAGACAATTAAAATCAAGATTTCTATTGTTGCAAATTGCAATGAAAAAAGTTTTAAAAAAATTAAATACCTAGAATCGAGATTGGGTAATTGGTGTTGTCATCTGATACTCAAGTTTCACACTTTCAGTCTTCAAAACACAAAATGGAATTTTGCCAGTCTTTAAAATTTTGAAATTGAAAACCTTATCGTATCGAACTTGACTTGGAGAACTTTCAACTCCATACTCTAAAAACATAGAGGGTTAATAGTTAAAAGCTAAAACAAAAGTATTAAGTAATTAATTGTTTTAGATACTTTACTAATAGTATATACAATGTACATGTAAATGACATAAAGAGTCAAGACTCAATAATTTAGTAATGTACATAACAATAATAATAAAAATAAAAATTTATTACATTAATATACATTTGAATAAAAAAATTCATTTTAAATAAATAAATTAATAAAAATCAAACTTAATTATCGATATGATTTTCGAGTCAAGACTCAATTTGTGAAATTGTATCGCTGTTGTCAAGAGTCGTCCGAAATCGTGACACATATCAATCATGACACTTGTCAAGGATACATGTCACAATTCTGAATGTATCTTGACAACAACGATAGTGGACCCAAAGTTTACCCGAAATTCATCCTGAGTCATTCCCATTGGCATTGATTTGCCTTTTGCTTGCAGCATTGCTGAGTCAAGATTAAGTAATTTTTTTTTTTAAGACTAAACATAATTATTAATAAATTAATCGAGTCCTGACACTTAATTGAGCTTTGCAATGACGAGACACATGTCACGATTTTGAATGAATCTAGGCACATGGGAAAACATTCCCCAAATCGGCCCGAAATTCATCTCGAGTCGTCAGATCTTTCTTTTAGTCAATGGTCGAGATTTCAAATAGAATCTTGGAGTACACGTGTCCTAATTTCGGGTTAATTTAGTTTTATATATATATATATAATTTATAATAATTATTATAATAGTTATAATATGATATAAATGAAGGAGATTTTCTTTTCTATTATAGAAATGATTTTCTTTTCTATCATAAACTATTTATTGTAAAGATGATATGAAAAATTCAATGAAGATATATAAAATTTTATAAAATAAAATTGGTGCAAGATATGAAACAAGTGCCATTAGTACTTACATTTAATTTTTATATAAATCTAATTTAAATTTAATAAATTTATTATAATACATAAAATATTTTAATTAATAAAAATGTTATATAATTATATTTTTCTCTAATGATGTTAATTTAAATTTAAATTTTATTCATAAATATAATCATTGATATTTATGTTCTATTATATAATAAATAATTATAATATAAAAATAATAATAATAAATCTTAAATGTTTGTATAATATAAGTAATATTATTTTTAATTGAATGATAAAAAATATATTATAATTTATAAAAAAAATATTATTAAAATATAAAATATAAACCAATGCACTTATATATATATATATATATATATATATATAAACATTAATGATTCACATTGAAAATGAAATATTTAGCTCTTAGGCCTAAGCCTACCATCAAGTACTAATAATAAATTATAATGACAAGAGTTTAATTTAAATAAAATTAAAATTAAAAAATATAATTACAAATTTTATATTTGTATTCATATTTATTATTTAGTTTCAAAATTAATATGTAATATAGTTCAATTATCTACAAATTATTAACATATATTGATAATTGTGATAATTGTTTATAAACATAATTATTAATAATATTAACCGAGTCTTCTAATGAGCGGACGTGTCACAATTTCGGATAATCTAGGCATGTGGGAAAACATTCTCCAAATCGGCCCGAAATTTATCTCGGGCCGTCAATCTTTCTTTTATGTAACAATCGAGATTTCAGGTAGAATCTTCGTGTACACGTGTCTCAATTTTGGGTAGAAAAGGACTTTATCTTCAATCTTATAAAATTTGGCCCGAAATAGAGTTGCGATCATTGAAAAGAATTTACATAGCATATTAATTAATGTATAGAAAAATGTTGAAATAAATATTGTTAAATAACTTGTTATTAATTATTATTAATTTACTTTTAAGCTTGAGCATATCAAAATCATGATGTTAATTTAATTTTATATATATATATATATATATATATATATATATATATATATATATATATATATATATATATATATATATATATATATATATATATATATATATATATATATATATAATCTATAATTATTATTATAATAGTTTTAATATAATATAAATAAAATATATTTTTTCCATTATAGAAATGAATTTCTTTTCTATCATAAATTTTTTATTGTAAAGATGATATGAAAAATTCAATGAAGATATATTAAATTTTATAAAATAAAATTGGTGCAAGATATGAAATAATAATGATAATAGTTTAATGTAAATAAAATAATTACAATTTAAAAATATAATTACAAATGCTATATTTTTATTCATATTTATTATATAGTTTCAAAATTAAAATGTAATATAGTTTAATTATCTATAAATTATTAACATATATTGAAAATTGTGATAATTATTTATAAACTATTCTTCATCATTTAAAAGATTTCATAATGAAAAAAAGTTAGGAATAGGTTACAAGATAGGTATGAAATAAAAATTTGACACATAAATTATCAAAATTATTTAACTTTGTTAAAGGTATAATCTTTAGTTTTCCTTGAAATCCGTTCTTATCACTCCATTTGTTTTAACCAATCAAATTAAAGAAAAATAGTTTTAGAAATTACAAAACTTTTTATTGGATAATTTTCGATTGAACAATTTTTTACTATAAATCGTTAATCAAATATCTTATACAAAATCATAAAGGGAATCGAGATTGTTGAAACCGTTTTCCTTGTTTCTAAGTTCTAACTTTATAACTATTAACAGTTAATTATTTTTAACAAAGTTGCAAACTAACATTTCAACGGTGCATTGAGAATCGAGATGCCATAAACAAAGTTGTAGACTAACAAGAACAACGATTTGAGAAGCCAAAAACTATTGTTTTCATTGATAATATTTTAGACTATACAATGTACATAATATTAATTCATAGCATAGATATTCAAAATAGTTGATTAAATCATCGCAATTTTACTATTTCATAATTTACAAAAAAGAACAAGGCCCAATCCAAAGAAAAATACATATATCTTAAAACTATTTTTTGTCCCTAAGGGCAAGGGTTAAGGAAACAGTATTTAGGAAATACAAAAAAGGGAACCAGGAAACCAGGGAGGTTGGAAGCATCAACAGGCTGAGGGGCTGAGGGCTTGAAGCCTTGAATCAGAAAGGTCTTCAAGTTCCTCTGTGAAGAATTTTGTTGGAGAAGATGATGCCACTGAACTCACTGACGTCGTCCAACAACAACCACTTCCATAGAAAATCCTTTTTGAGCCGCATCCACTTTCGATGGCGAGTCAATTGTCATTCATTCATGTCGAGCGTGAAAGGATGCTTATGTATAGTGCACGTGATGCCTTCCTCCCAACACTTTTCTGCTAAGTCTACAAAAGGGATGCCAATGCCCGACCTCGGTACCTGCTCGACCAATACAAGAATTTTGACACCATCTTCTAAAAATGTTTCCTTAAAAATGTTATGTAGAAGCATCAACATGTCTATTTGACTGCTTCCAAGGTCGAGAAGAGACGCGAGGAAGCAGGAGGTAATATCCATGGACACACGGTACCTCTTATCATTTTTCAAGAATTCATGGCCAAGTACCATGAATATAGCATGGCATATAAAAGGACTTTGAGCATCTCACTTGCAAACCATCGCAAGGGCATTGTCAGGAATCCTACCCATAAAGGGCTTCTGTAGAGCCATTGTAGTGTGTATCCATGACTAAGATTTAAGAAACTCTGCAAAGTGCAACTGCAAATTGAATTTAGATTAAAGAATATGAAAAATGATCATGAAAGAGGAATTAAAGGGGCTATTTAATGGTAGTTGCATTTAATTCTTTGGTGTTCGTGACCTTTCATATCTTTTTTTTTTGTATTTCTATTGATTTTCAAGTGTGTGAAATGTTGAAATGTATTGGCATTAATGTCATACAGTTGATAGTGCCTGACATTGAGTAATGATTTTCATACAAACCTTTTCATGTGTCTCCATTCTAGAGAATTACGTGTGACTCTAGGTCTTTTCAAGTGAGTGGCCTCGAGTTGCATCTTCTATCGTTGATCTCTAATTAATCAACGATCAATAAAACTATTGTATCTACTATTAACAATATGAAAGTGATAGTAGCTGACTTGGTAATAGTGACATTGATGTAATGATGTTATGACATTAATAATAATAATAATACACCTAAGATAGTACACAAGTTAAAACTTAAAGTGATTACTCAATAGTCAGTACAGTCACTAGCCAATACATGTGCAAATTTTGCTTTCAGATTAAACAATTTTTCAGTTTACCACTGAAGATTAGCCAAGACCATTATTATTCATTTCCCTACAAAACAAGTAATTCACCTCTGACATTATTAACTCATTTTTGGCAAGGGAGAAAAAACCATCATTTATTTATCTGTCAGCAAAATAAAAATATTAATTCGCCACATTTAAAATGATTTTTGCTAGGGCAAGAAAAAAATCACCAACATATAATATTTTATTTCCCTATATGGAACAAAAAAATCACCCTCAACATTAAAATTTTCCTACCCACAAAATGTTGAATTCACCAGCATTTTAGGCATTTTTTTGGAAGGGGTTTCTTAAAGTTATCATTGGTTGTGAATAAAAGCTTGGGTAATTTGTTGAGATGTTTAGTTGGAAATAAGCCTAGTAATTGGGATATGGTATTGGCACAAGTTGAATTTGTATATAATAATTCTATGAATAGTAGTATTGGAAAAATATCTTTTGACATTGTTACTAGACTGCAGCCTAGAGGTATATCTAATTTGAGGGATGTTGTTGCTGAAGAGAAGAGAAGTGTTGAAGGGGAAGTATTTGTTGATTTTATGAAATCTTTTCATAAGGAAGTGAAGTTGAGGTTGGAACAAAGTAATCAATGTTAGAAATGTTTAGAATAACTAAGACAGGGGGGGTGAATCAGTTACTCAAGGTCAATATGTTGGAAATTTGTTCAACGCTCTCCTTAGGATTTGTGACAAGGGCTTAACCACCACCTGTGTACTATAAGTTGAGTGGTTGTATTAGGCATTGATAGATCAATTGTTTGGTGCAATAGCAACCCCACTCTAACAAGTGGTATCAGAGAATCAGGTCCTTGAAGATAAAGTTTAACTTTGGGAGATCCATGACAAGCATGTTCAGGAAAGACAGTCTGAAGTTCAATGGAACAAATTATGATAGTTGGAAGGAAAAGATGAAGATACATCTGTTGTGTATGGGTTCAGGATATTGGATCTTGACAAAAACATCAAAGACAATCATTGCTAAAAAGGATTTGGAAACTTGTACCGAGGAAGAAAGAGATCTTTTTATGCCAATAGGAGAGCTAGAGAAGCCCTATTGATTGCACTTCCTAAAATTGAATACAATCAGGAAAAGTCACTTGTTACTTTTATATTTGATTTGGAAAGTTTTGGAAACTAGTTTTGAAGGTGATGAACATTCTAAGAAATTGAGGCTATAAAATTGGATTTGTGCATTTCAAGATGCTAAAATAATGGAAGATGAATCTGTATGAATGAAAACCTAACCTGTCAAGACCACTCATAAACAAGAAAATGTTAGTTGTTCATATGCATATCAAAGACTCAAAACAAATTGAAAACAATTAATATTAGACTTGAGTTTTACAACTTAATACAACTGAAAAGAAAGAGTTTTCACACAACCTCAAAGTAGCTCAACAAGGGTGCCCATAAGAGGTCTTGTTAGTGTGCTTAAGTGTGAGGGATGTGAGTGTGCTCTCCCAAACACAGCTATGATTCCCAATGATATGAAAATGCAATAATGAACATGCAAGTAAGCTAAATTATGAAGAATGCTTCAAGAGATGGATATGGAAGCAACCATTCTTGAGAGCACTCAATGGATAATGGAAGTGGATGTAAGAAGAAAATATAAGAGTGCAATGCTATCATGAATAAGCAAAGCAATGCAAGAAATAAACAACTAACAAAGAGCTAGTAGAAAATATTGAAATCACTAAGAAACTTCTAACTCTATACTAGCATGATAACAATGCAAATGAGGGAGATGTAAAATGCTTGAGACAACGACTCTATTTATAGGTTTGAGAGAGGCCTTAGGAAAGTGGCATCTATGTGGCATCCACATAGGTGCCCCAAGGGAGACACATGGGTTGAGGAGACAAGTCGTGCAAAGGTCAAGATAAGCCTTTTTAGTGAAAGTGATAGCTCAAGGTTTTCTCACACCTATGAGAAACCTTGGAGAAAGGAAAGGGGGAAAAATGTGTAAGAAGTGTAAGAGGTGTGAATAGAATAATGAAATGGAAGCTTTATTGGATCATGAGCTTCTCACACATGTGTGAGCAAACACTTAGGAGCTAAAAAGTGTTTAGGATTAGTTAAGTGGGTTTTAAGTAGTGGGTAGGCTTAGAAGGATGAGAGTGATGGGTGTAGATTAGGTTTTTAGGATGGGATTAGGATTAAATTAAATAGGATTTAACTTAATCATAGGATTAAATAATTTAATAAAGTGGAGGGAATTAAATAAATTGAGATTTTTTTAAAAGGGGATTTATTAGGGAAATATGTATTAAATAAATTCAATATATTAGAGAGGATGTATTTGAATTCAATTCAAAATACATAAGGAAGATGAACCTATTTAATTAAATAAGTAGAAGAATATGACAAATATAATTAATTAATAAATAACCAATTATAGTGTCAAGGAAAATATTAAATCAATTAATATTGTGTTTAAGATAATTTTAAGTGTCTACAGAATCTATAAGATCATATGTAGGCAGAATATTAGAAATCATTGTAGGTATTAAATCTCAAGGAGGAACCAAAGAAGATGATGAGGTTATATGGAAGATATTAAAGACCTTAACACCACCATTTAAGTCAGAAATTCAAATGATATAGTTGTTGATATCTTGTACCAAAGATTTCACAAAGGAGACATTGCTTGGAAGACTTGAAGCAATTGAGAATGAGCTTAGACAATCCAGAGAATTGACCAGAATAGAAACATCTTTTAGTGCCTTGAATATTTGACCTAGTTTATAAAGGAGCACAAGTGCTAGAGGAGAATTTGCTAGTAGTAGCAAATCCAATGAGGATAGAGAGATTGAAGGAGTAGCCCTCCTAGTAAGAAGAGAAAAAGATGGTAAGAAAATCTTTAAATGTTGGACTTACAATGAATTTAGTCATTATGCATCTAAGTGTCCTAAAAGAGAGAAAAAGTATAAAGGAAATGTCAAACATAAAGAGATAGAAAGTGTCTATATGCAAATGAAGAACATGAATGCTGATGATATTCCTATGGGGGACTATTGTAGAAACATGATTAGATCATTATCATGGTGATATGTTACATTGATAACTGTGTTTTTCATTAATGTCAACATAGCATTTTTCTGTGGTATATGACAGAAGAACATTGGAAAGATCAAGTTGGTACGAACAGATTGTTGAGTACTTTCAATAGCGAGGTTAAAGAGAGATTATGCTATGTGTCTAGTATATGAAGGTAACCTCGAAAGCACAAGATATTAAGTCTAGAAGAAGTTATGCAAGTTTCAATGAAGATTATTATGAAATAGAGTTTACAAAAGCATATTTTGGTAAACTTGTTATATCTCTTAGTAGAGTTATTATTATGAGAAGTCAAAGTTAATGATGTGAAGAAGACATGTTGGTGATGATGTGGCTAAGTTCACTCGTCATAATGTTATGTGTACGGAAAGTTATTCAAGTTACAAGGTGAAAGATTAATGTTATCGCTAAGTGTAATGTGTTCTTAATGTGGTCCTATAAT
The DNA here is from genome assembly GCA_028749045.1 of Cupressus sempervirens. NCBI lineage: Eukaryota > Viridiplantae > Streptophyta > Pinopsida > Cupressales > Cupressaceae > Cupressus > Cupressus sempervirens. The sequence continues at coordinate 444,239,149 of CM053787.1, forward strand.
AATTAATTAAGAAGGTGTAACAACCAACTCAGGGAATTTTTTTATGCATTTGGTATAAAGGAAGGACATTTTCCTTTATCATATAAGACATGGATGAAGTATGTATGGATGAATGTGAATGATTGAAGAGTCAAATGCAAAGATAAGAAGAGCAAGGAAAAAGTGAAGGAAACTTCATTGTCGAGGTTTTATTATGTGATATGAAGTTGGATACTTGGATATGAGGTTCATGATCGGTCTGCAAGGACTGATAGTGATTGGTCCAGTTAACAAGATAGAGGAAACAAGTTGAAGTACAATACACACAATTATTCTACAATGAATAGTTGAGAGATCAGTTGGATAGTGAGTTTAGTGGTCTTGCCCTAGAAGCTATTTAAACAGTGGATCCTTATGTCTTCTACAACTCCTAACAGGGTTGACACAACTCCTAACAAGGTTGGAATCTCGTAATAGGGATTCAAATTCTCCTAACAGGGACTCTTATGTACTAAATATTTTAATAGACTCCTAACAAGGTCCATCCTCTAACAAGGAATGTTAATATTAATACATCATCTTGTGGGCATCATTCTCACTGGATTTTCCCCTTTGATCAAGGGTTTCCCTAGTTAAAACATTTGGTGTAATTGTCTATGTGCATCTTGTTATGGTTACTATTTACTTTGGTTGAATGGATAAGATTGTTTAAGGTTGAAAAATGTTATAATTATTGGATAATTGATTCACCCCCCACCACCCACCCACCTTAGTTATCTTGGTGGACTATTGTTTCTAACAAGTGGTATCAGAGCTTGGTTATAGGTTTGAACCCTTAGACCCTGGGGTAATGCTGAGGAGGAGATTGTTAGAAATTTGTTCAATGTGCCCCTTGGAATTCGTGACAAGGGCTTAACTACCTCTTGCATACTATAAGTTGAGTGGTTATATCGAGCATTGATAGATCAGTCTTTTGGTGCGATGAGAACCCCAATCTAACACAATATGTATCACTTAAACAATTAAACAATAAATGCTTCATTATTCTTCTTATCCTGTTGTTGCTCAGTCTCTATTGTAAAACTATCATAAACATAACTTGCATTGCATAATGAAATCATTATCATCAAATGTATACACACATAAAGTATTCATGATAACTTTAGCACTAGAATTTTATGTGGAAACCGAATTTGGGAAAAACCACCAGCAACATGTCACTCTTATTCACTCTTTTGAAGTGAGCCCTGTTAGGAGCCAACCCTATTAAAGGTTACCAAAAAAACTTTTAAATGTGACTTGGTTAGAGGATTAATTATCTTGTTAGGAGTGGCCTTGTAAGAGGACTTTGATCATTCCATTTAGAATGTCACCTAGTTAAAGGATTTACATAGGCTATTAAGTCTTCAAATGATTGTTAAGTCAACCTCTATTACAAACTATTTACAATGATAAGAAAGATAACAATAGGTCTTGATCTGTGATTACAACTCACTTTTGTAGGTTCAAATCTTTGTCCAATCCTTATGCTAGTTTACTAATAAGCCTTCCATTGACATCTATAATCTTGATTTTCTTGGACACCCTTCAAGAAAACAATCCACTCTTCTCATCAACACTTAAGCCTACTGCTTTGATTCACTTATGAATAACAACATCATATCTACAAGCTTTCTTTTTTAGGTTCACAGTGTTGTGATGTGCAGCCTAATCAAACTCAAAAGTTTATTTGACACAGTTTCCCTCCAGATTATTTCTATAGGGTTTGGAGGTAGTGCCCCCAAGACAAGGTCAAGGGGCAGTGACCCAAGTGCACTCCCTATTGCAGTTTAGGGTGGGGTCAAGGGGCAACCCCCTTGTGGGGGTTTTGAGGGCAGTGCCCCTGAAGCCAAAAATGACCTTATATTGTAAAAGGCATCGGCTACTATTTTTCTATTATTCTAGCCCTAATTTTGTAAGTGGCAAAAATCTTTTATAAAAAGGCATAGGGTTAGGGATTTTCATAAGGTGTGATTCAAAAATTGGTTATTACGGTGATATTGAGCTGTAAGGGATTACAGATTGTAATCAGGATGTAATCGCTTGATCATAATAATATTGGACTTGTTGTTGGTGGATGTAGCCCAGGGATTGGGTGAACCACATTAAATCTTAGTGTCTTGTGTTCTCTTATGTGTGATCTATTATTTTCTGATATTAGTTATATTTGTTTGTAACTGTTATTTCTATCTGAGGTTAATCCCAACACCTAGTCACTCACACTCTTGTGTGATTCTAATCCACCTCTGTATGTATGTGCCTTGCACTTGCACTTCTTTGATCTCCTAATTTCATGGTTGATCTCCTTGATAATTTGTTTGTCTATGTACCTCTTTAAATAAGAAATTCTTTCTTTACTGTTTTCCATTTCCACCGTAGATCTTAAAAGGTTTATAATCAGGTTTAAATTGATTCAATGTATATGTCCATCTTCTTGATCATCCTCTAGAAACTTCTCTAGAATCCATCTGTTAGGTCTTTGCCTAATCCTCTCCTTGAATTTAATGATCCAACTCATCAATCTTATCTTCAACACGGTTTACATCGCCCAAGAAATCAACTGAGTCTGCCTGATCTTATGATTTCCATGAATTTATTCTCTTTTTGTCACTTGACAATCTCTAAATTTTGACACTCGATCATCCCTGAAATACTCAGTCATAAAGATTTATGGCTCAGCATTAACTAACTTGCTTAATCAATACTAATGCTTGGTCAACACTAGATTTGTTGGGCATTCCTTAGTATTTTATTCTTCTGCCTAGCTTGGCTTAGCTTTCTTGACATCAACAATTACTTTGCTTTATCAAAGTCTATCTAATCAAATTTCCATTGTAACTCCCTTTTCATAACTTCAACCTTTCCTCTTGGTGCTATAGTTATGATCAAATTCTCAAATCATCTTCATCAATCAAATAGATATGACAATTAGATTAGGTAGCAGTATGTCTCATCAATAGATTTGACATCAATGACGAAACAACAAATTTTCCAATTGTAAGTTTCCAATAATCAGAAGTATAAGGAGAATGCAGACCAGTCTAGAAGATATCATGTTTTTGAAGTTGGAGATGAGGTGATGGTTCATTTGAAGAAAGGTAGATTTTATATTCCAGTACAAATAGTAAGTTGAAGATGAAAAAGTTTGGACCTTATAGAATTTTGAAGAAGCTTAACAATGGTAATGCATATGAAGTTGAGTTTCTTGATGACATGGATATATCTCCTATATTCAATGTTGCCGACTTTTATGAGTATCATGCGTCAAATGATGAAGTTTTTGTGCTAGATGATTATCCTAAGAAGTAGATTGAAGAGGTTGAACAAATATTGGATCCCAAAGTTAGCAAGAGAACAAGAGGAAAGAGTTACTTTGAATATTGGGTGAAGTGGAAGAACAAACTAGTGAAAGATGCTACATGGATTTCTCAATCTAAGTTAGATTTAACTCAGGTTGTCACACTTTCAAGATTCAGGAGAATCATTTCTTTCAATCCTTGTTGTTTGATGTAGAAGCATCTTGGGTTGCCTTTCTATCTTACTCATTAAGTTTTTCTTTTTGTCAGTTATTGTTAGGTTCTAGTATTGGCTGAGCACAATGATTGCTGAGTGCAGTAGTAGTTGAGTTCCCTATGATGGACAAGCTCCTGCTTTGGGTGAGTTATTGATGACGGTATGCTCTGATACAACTTGATGAAGGTACGCACTGATACCACTAACGAAGGGCCACTCCATCCTTACCAACTCACAACCAAGAATGCAATAATATGAAGACAAAGAGAGATAAAATGCTTCCCAAGAAATTTTATTAAACTTGAAAATCCTTAGCAATTACAATAACATTTCTACAAGATCTCTCAAGATCCAATCCAAACCTAAGCTAGCCCAGATCCACACTTTGGTAGAAACCTCTGAGATCTCAACTTGTGCTCGCAAGCCACCAAGCAACTTCCTTGTTTCTAAACCGCAGTCACTAGCTCTTCTCCAACCTTATCCAATATCCAAGTGTAAACTGCCTCACATTCGATGCTCTGTCTACACACTCACAACCCCATCACAATCCTATTGTAAACTGCCTCACATTTGGCACTCTGTCCACAGACTTAGGAAAACTCACTCTTCACTTCCTCTTTCTCTTTCACATCTTGAAGCCTTCCAAGCTTTCCAAGCTTCACCTTCCACAACTTTCACCTTTCCAAGCTTTCCTTCCAAAGCTTCTACTTCCTGAGCTTCTCCTTCTCGAGCTTCTACTCCTCGAGCTTTCACCTTCTTCTCGAGCTTGATTAAAAATTCTCATATGCCTTGCTTAAATAGGCACTTACCACCCAATGCATGACTTATCCACAACCTTCTAGAATTCTACCTACATAATATCCACAACCTTCTACAACTTCCATAACCTTCTACAATATCCACAACTTTCTACAATATTCATAACTTTCTAGAATTCTACCCACACACCTCGATAAATGGAATTACAACCATTTTTATTTTATTTTTCTATTTACGCCACCTATGCACCTCAAAAATAGAAATTCCCTTTTCCTTTCTTTTCTCCTTTTTTATTTTTTTATTATTTCTCCTCTAATTTTTGTCACTTTCTCTCTCCCCCAGATTTTTTTCTTTTTTTTCAATAATTTTCCCATGCAAGATGCTCCTGCATCAGAGTCCCCCGGTAGATAAAAAAGTGTGTCCACACTTTGATGCTAAAAAGAAAGAAAGATCTACCACCATCTTCATCTTCACCAAAGGTTTCCACCTCAATAGGGACAACAAAACCACCATGCAAATCTTCCACATTTGCATTACTCTATCAAACACTAGAATCTCAACCATCCAATTAGCATGCTCACTCCCAAGAACAAATTGAACATAATTCTTCATCAACAAACCCTCATTCACATCAGCAACTAGTGAATCCACACCAGTAGCAACAAACCCCACATCAACAACAACAAACTCCATATCAGCACCAACGTGTAGATCTCCATCAATACATGTCAAACTAGCAATATCATTGCTCACAACAAGATACTCTGCAATACATAACTCACCTCCAACAACAACCGGATCATCGACGACCAAATGCTCTATAGTCTCCATGTCAGACTCAACCAACTGATCATGAAAACCAATCTCCATCCCAACATCAGCAAGGTTAGGAATATCCTCAACAACAACCTCTATTTGCTCTACAGGTTCTGCATCAGGCTCCACAAACTGATCAGCAAAACCAACCTCTTCCACCTTGACCTTCTTAGCTTGATCAGCCAATCTAGCATCCAATCAAGCAAACATCTTAGAAAAATTCATCTCCACTATATCATGGATTTTCGCAATCATCTTAGGGTCCAATCCTCTTAGAGCCATCTCCCAAGATCTTTGTAAACCCTTTGCAACAAATCCTTCCCACGCTCCTTGTGACAACCAAATTGTTTGCAAGTCAGATCGCAACCTGCCACCTCGCATGAACAATCAAGAACCACATCACAAGTCTAGGACAACAGATTTTTAATCCACCAGCTCTCCACAATCATGTCTCAACAAGTTCAGTCTTCCATCTCTGCATCAATCGATCAATCTGCATGTCCTCCCAAGGTCATAGTGCAAACTACCTCAGCTTCGGTGATCTGTTTACATGCTCAAGAACTCCCACTCTAATAAACTTCACCCAACCAAGGTCTTGGTACAAACTGCCTCACACTTCGGTGATCTGCTTGTACACTCAAGAACTCCTGCTCTAATACCACTAATGAAGGTACGCTCTGATACCACTAATGAAGGGACACACCACCCTTACCAACTCAAAACCAAGAATGCAACAATATGAAGACAATTTTATTATACTTGAAAATCCAATATTAATTACAACAACATTTTTGCAAGATCTCTCAAGATCCAATCCAAACCCAAGCTAGCCCAGATCCACACTCTAGTAGAAACCTCTGAGATCTCAACTTGTGCTCGCAAGCCACCAAGCAACCTCCTTGTTTCTAAATCATAGTCACTAGCTCTTCTCCAACCTTATCCAAGATCCAAGTGTAAACTGCCTCACATTTGGCGTTCTATCTACACACTCACAACTCCATCACAATCCTTCTGTAAACTGCCTCACATTCGGTGCTCTGTCCACAAATTCAGGAAAACTCACTCTTCCAAGCTTTCCAAGCTTCACCTTCCACAACTTTCACCTTTCCAAGCTTTCCTTCCAAAGCTTCTACTTCCTAAGCTTCTCCTTCTCGAGCTTCTCCTTCTCGAGCTTCTACTCCTCAAGCTTTCACCTTCTTCTCGAGCTTGATTAGAAATTCTCATATGCCTTGCTTAAATAGGCACTTACCACCCAATGCATGACTTATCCACAACCTTCTAGAATTCTACCTACACAATATCCACAACCTTCTACAGCTTCCATAACCTTCTACAATATCCACAACTTTCTACAATATTCATAACTTTATAGAATTCTACCCACACACCTTGATAAATGGAATTACAACCATTTTTATTTTATTTTTCTACTTACGCCACCTATGCACCTCGAAAATAGAAATTCTCTTTTCCTTTCTTTTCTCCTTTTTTATTTATTTTTTATTTCTCCTCTAATTTTTGTCACTTTCTCTCTCCTCCATATATATATATATATATATATATATATATTTAACAATAATTTTTCCATGCAAGATGCTCCTGCATCAGTTATGTGGTTGTTAAGCTCCTTCAAGTGTTAAGTAAGCTCATTGGTTTGTAGATGCTTAGTTCCTTCTTTAACCGAGTTTGTTTGTGTTGGTTTGTAGTGATATCTGACTTATTTATTTAATTCGAGTCATGCATTTAATGTAAGGATCGTCCATTGGGATGAATGCATATCGTTATAAGGTCAGTCTTCTCTTATGTAAAGATCTAGAATCTTTTGTAAGTCATTTTGGAAAGTATAAGTAGTGGGTCTAGTTTAGGTTTAGAGTTAAGAAAATTAAGGAGAAGAATGAACTAGAATTAGGAGATTTGATTACAACTGTATCATTTTGGATGCACTTTGATGTATATTTGATCATTATATTGGTTGTAACCCAAAAGGCCTCAAAGTCAGGCATGTTTGTTGATATTATGATGAATCAATAAAGACATTTTTTGTTTATCTCTCCTTAGTGTTGTTCTTTGTTATTCACTTTCATTGTGTTTACACAGCAAGGTGTTTGGATAGTTAGGTGCGTCTCTAGCCCTAATTCTCCATCCATCCCTATGCCAGAGTGCAAAACAACTACAAATATATTTAGAAGAAATGGATAATAAACATGTAATATCAAAAGGGAATTGACTATAAAGTCACAAAAAGAATCAAATAAAGCTAGACTTGTTGAATTCACAACAACACTATTAGAGAAATAGAGTGAATTACAAGAAATAATAAAGGAAGGTTTGGAAGTAATGAAGTTAATTTTTATGGTGAATGAAACTAAAGCTGAAGAATCTTATCACCTATCATTTATATGAATATTATGCAATAGAAGATGCAAAGGACAAACACTCTACTAAGTACACTATCACTTGCAATAGAAGAACATATTGTTGATCAAATAATATAGGTAAAGACTCACATTTTAAGTATTATGAGTCTACTGGACAACTGGAACAATGTCTTAATGAATATTATGTTGGTGATTTGGCTAGAAGTCTATGTAAGGATGATATAGGGTTGTTATCTATGGAAAATTTTTCCTACTATGAAGAAGGAAAAAACATAAGATTAAGTTTTAGATGATTGAACTTAGAATATTGTCTAGGCAAGAGCCTACAACACAATGGTAAATTGTGAGCCTCTTATTCAATAGGTTTTGGGTTCAACTCTACAAAAGCTTAATAATTAATAACAAGTAATCACATCACATAATAATAATGAATCTTGGCTTCGACCTCTTACTGATCCAAAAAAAAAAAAAACTTCGAATATTCTCTAAGTATAATTTAGGAAAAAAGTGAACAATTATCAATTTTGTTTTAGTGTGGTTTACTAGATGTAGTTGAGGTTATACATAGTTGAGGGATGGTAATATATTATGTAATGTGCTTATGGTTAAGAGATCTTAAGTACATTCAATGTATGGACATAGTTATGGTGAGTTTTACAGGTACAGGTTGAACAGGCAAGACAAAGAAGATAATAGAGTAAATATATTTTGGTTTACCAAAACAATGCGTTAACAAGGTAGGGATGAAGTCCTAGATGTTGATCATCACTTAGAAAAAAGTAAATTAGAAATTTGGAAAATGTGCAAGGAAATGAAGGTCATCTAGTTAAGTAGTTGAGTATAAAGAAGACACATTTTACTTGTAAGAAGTGTGATATTGCGATGTAATGTTATATGTTGTAATGCACACTTTGTATGATCAGTATTGATGTGAACTTGACAATAGTACAATACATTATAGATGCATGATCAGTTTTGTAAAGAGAGTTACAAAGGACAAAAAATGATATCAACACTATCTGAAAGAGTTTTGTATCTATACCTTTTTGTGCGCAGATTATATCATTGTATATGCATGTTTGAGTAGTGGGCTCAACTTGCTACTTTTGTAATTGTAATAACAACTCCTAACATGATTGGGGCTTTTAATAAGGCCTAGTCCTTTAACAAGGACATATACACTATACAGATGTAATAGAGTCCTAACATAGTCAATATCTTTCATAAGATACTTTTGATTAGTGTATCATTTTGTGGGTACCATCCCCACTAGAGTTTTCCCTTGGCCAAGGTTTCCCTAGTTAAAAAACAATGGTGTTATGAGTTTCATTGTGTTACTATTATGTTTACTTTTCAATTTGATCATATATGCATGTTTAAAGATTGTTAAAGATATCCAAACAAAAGTTTGTGGAATTTTGAAAACGCCGACACTTAGTATTTCCTATTTCTAACATATTACTAGTAAATGAAGTATATAGAGGCAACTACATAAAACCAGTGGCAAGTTTTTTTGTTGTTCGCCTTTGACATTGGTGTCAAAAGCAAAAGCAGAGAGATTGATATATCATTATTGGTAGAGATTGGATATGTGTATAGAAAGAGAAGTTGACTATATACAGTAAACAAAAAACATGATTGGTCAAAAAAGTATTATGAAGGAATAAGACCAAAGGGGGAGTATTTGTGATAAATAACTATCAAGTTTTTCCATCAATACCCAAGGGGGAGATTGTTATCTCAAGACAAAATCCTAGACCCTTTTGGTAATGACTTTAGAGGTTGTCATTGTTGGCAAAAAGGTTAAAGGAAAAAAGACTAAGCAAAAATATTAAAGGAAAATGATTGAGTTTCACTATCAGCTTAGGAAGTACTATCTAGAAGATAAAGTGCTATCAGTACCCTAAAATTTACCTTATCGACAACAATAAGACCTATTGGCGAAGCAAAGAGGAAAAATAAAAAATGGTTTATGGAAACATTGGAAACCCTAAGTAGGTCATGAAGCGAGGCAAGATGATATAAGTGAAAAGAGAGAAGAGAGAGGAATGCAAAACAAGGAGAGTTGGAGAGGTTTTGTTTGCATTAACATAGTGACTATCAGACAAGAAAATCAATTAATAGTGCAACAAACTATCGGAAAGGCATCGGACAATAAAAGAGCAAAGTGGGCCTATCAAGCAAAAGGGAAAGGCAAATACATGTCAATTTCTTATTGTTTATACCTAACAAGTTTGTCAACAAGATTGTTAAATCCATTGACAAGATGGTCTTTTAACATGACTTAGAAGTTGTTATTTTGAAATCATTATAAATCCTTTAATAGGGTGAACACTGTATTAGTGAGATTCGATCTTTTAACATAATAGTCTTTAATAAGATTGTTGATACTCTTAACAAGGTATTAAACACTTTTAACGGTGCGTAGTCACTCAAAAGATGACATTATTGTAAGCTCTTAATAGGATATCTTATTGTTCTAGTGATAAGTTATCGGTATCATCCCTACTCATTTTTTCCCTTCAACCAAGAATTTTTTGCAATGCCAAAATTATTGTATTATGTCTTTGTATTTATTATTTGTTTAATTACTTTACATTACTACTCATCACATAAATACATTAAATATTGATAATGTTATCGATTACACAAAAGAATTATCAATATATATATAATGAAAAAAATTTAAAACTAAAAGTGATAGGTACTAATCCACTTCCCATCTCAATTTCTCACATTCTCAACATACACCTAATCTCTTACCTTAGACCCCCATCTTACCTTCGCTGCGTTAGACTAATAAAAACAATTATTCACCTCACTACAAAATTGATGTTGGCCCCAACTCAGCATCATATAGGTATATAGATATAGAAATGCCAATTTAACAACATTGGGTTTCTCGGTAACTGGTAGAAATAATTTGAATTCTTCCGAAAGGAAAAGAAATATCAAACTGCTACCTAGGTATACATACCTATTCCACTTGGACGTAGGTACTTTTGAAATCATTTGTAACAGTCCTTAGAAATTAGACGTGAATAGAGTGCGTGGCATGCAATGGGTATCTTGATAGTTGAACCTATCTTGTCTAAAGCTACCAACCAAAGGTTGTGCAGATATCAAAATAAGTATTACCAATGACCATGATTCCTTTCTGACACCTTTGACCAAAGCAGCCAGTCCATGGATGTCCAAATTTTTTTTTTTGGGGAAGCAAGTTTGCAATAAAAAATTCAAAAGATCGTCTGGATTCCAAGCTGCAATGCTCAGTTTCCATGAGTTTCCAATGGGTTTCTTGGCGACCACATGGTATGTCGATAGTACTCCATGCCTACCAACATATCACGAGTTACAACACACAACATACATTTGGGCAATCAAATATATCTCTCTGGACGCCATGATCTGTACAACTCCTGCTCAAAATGCAGCTGGTCAGAGCTAATTTTAATTTTTTTAAACAACTATCTGGTCTCAAGTTTTTTCATTGGTCTGGCAAAGCTATCGGTTTGGTTAGTTGGCTGGTTTTATTCTCCCCCTTTCATTTATCAATTATAAAGCTGGTCTTGAACAGTTCTCTCTGCAAGTGCAGAACCCAGTACAGCAAAAGAGGCAGGCCTATATGTACACTATTATTATAGTCTAGCTGGCTCTTTCTCCCTTTTGGCTTTCAACTTCAATTGCCCTTATAGTGTCCTTCAGATGAGACAATTCTTTCATACCTAAAAATATACTGTGAGATATGACAGTTTAATGTCGGTCCAACCAATCTTTCTGTATTCAAGCTTGACCATTGTTTTCCTCATGTCTGTCCTGAGAGATACCATACATATTATTCAAAGCCTCAAGGTGTTCGACTCACATCAATGTACTTGTCTCAGGATTCCCAACAATTAATGCCTCTCATGGATACATCTACCCCTCGTTCTCCCTCAATATCAAGCATTGCTAGTTATACACCCCAACATATAATACAAAACCTTTCCATGATCGTCCTGGTGTATCCAGCTCTTCCCGCATGTCCCACTCTGTGTTATATCTATTAATTGCACTTCCTTGTTTTCCACATAACTTCTTGAGCTTTCGACACAAAACATTTCCATAGCAAGTGTTTTTGCAGCCATTAATGCTGCTTCTGTTCCAATCTGCCCGGTTGTCCCGGGACATTGATTTGGAAACATTGCAAGCTAGGCCAAATCTCCTAAATCTCACTCGCAATCTCATGATGATCTGAAACAGAAGTGAAAGACAAGAAGTCACCTTCATTCACTTCATGTTTTCTCTGTTTTTTACAATCAGTACCCATTTCCAAAAGCTGAAGGCCGCATTCACTTACTAGTCTGTGCCAAGTTGAGAATCGATTAGCCTCCACTTTTTCCATGCAAAACAGCATGGTTCTTTTCATTTCTCGGTAACATTAGAGTCTGAATATGTACCAATCTTGATAAAAGCCATTGTCCTTATCAGCATTGCCAATGGTTATGTAGGTAGATTCATAAACAGAGCAGTTTGGATGTAAGACCAGATCCTTTGTGGGTTGTCCACAGCCGAGAAATTCCTCATATCAAAAGCCACGTTCTTCATATGTACAATTCATGCAATCAGAGGAGTCTACTCAGCAACAATGTCATAGTAAAATTATACAAAAGCAGGACGTTTATGTTGTGGTTTACCAGCGAATCCAAATCCCAAAAAGAAACCAAATCGGAATGTTCCATTGAAGACCTTTGAATCAGTTGATTGAAAAGCTTGCACTCCATCTATCTTCTTTATTGTGTGCCAAGAGATTAATACCTTTCTGTTTATACATTTTAGAAGTTATAACGGAGGGACTATTGTCCATGCGTCTGTTTACTGTTCAGTAGCTTGCAAGCATGTAATGGAAAATCTGAAGCTGTGGAAGTTGGGCATTGCAAGATAAGCGCAGCTATTAGTGGTGCGAAACCAGCTTTTCGTGATGGCGCCCCCAAATAGGAGGGTAAAACTGAAGCGAGAAGAGCTAGCGGCGGTGCTATCGGTGGTGGCAGCGGTGGTGGTGATAGTGCAGCAATTCCTGATGGACAATGATCTGCTGCTTCAACCAAGCCAGACGATGGCATTGGAGGCCTCTGTTCAGGCAACAACACTGGCCCTCACCAAGCTCCACATGATGTTCTCTCTGGCCGAGGCAGTTTCCCATGATCGAAACGGTGGAGACAGAGTGGGTCGCAGCAGCAACTCCAACATTTCGACCTCTTCTTGGTTCCACCGCTTCTCATCGTCCGTGACGGAGGACAGAGAATGGAGGGACAACTTCCGCATGACAAAGCCCACCTTCCATGCCCTTCTCGAATCCCTTGCTCTTGATCAGGCAGGGGACATACAAATGCCTCCAATCCCTGCCGATTACAAGCTCGGGGCGGCGCTGTACAGGCTCGCACACGGCGCCACGTTGAAGTCAGTTGGGCGCAAGTTCGGCATGAGCGACACCTTTGCTTACAAGGCCTTCGATGAGGTATGTCAGGCGATCAATAACCGCCTCTACCATCTCTCCCAATTCCCCTCCTCGCCGGAAACCCTGATGCCCATCATAGCCAATTTTGCCTCCTTGGGAATGCCCAATTGCTGTGGAGTCATTGGGTACACCAGGTTCCACGTGGAAAGCCCTCCGGCTGATCATCATGCCGATGAGTACAGAGATCCGCAGGGGCGCTATGGAGTCATAATGCAAGCCCTGGTCGATTCCACCGGACGCTTCCTTGATATTTCAGTGGGCTGGAAGGGGGCAAATACCCCTCCCAATATCCTGCCACACACTAATCTCTACATAAGGGTGGAGGAATCCCAGGAGCTCCTTCATGGCCGCCCTGCTGAGCTCATCAATGGCGTCCTAATGCCCCAGTACATCATTGGAGACAGTTCTTGCCCTCTCTATTCATGGTTGCTTACTCCCTATCTCCCCGATAACAACCTTCCCATTCTCAGTGCAAGACAGGAGCTTTACAATTCGGTGCACGAGCATGCCAGAAGCTCCATCTCCAAAGCTTTTGGTGTGCTCAAGTCTCGATGGCAGCTTCTCGCCATGCACCAGCGGTGGGAGGATGTGGAACTTCTGCCCTCCGTTGCTAATGCTGCCTGTATTCTCCATAATTTCTTGATCAATTACATGGAACCCATGCCCGACGAGCAGGAATCTGTTGGCAATGATTTTTATGTCGCTCAGGAGGGGGATGAGGTTGCGGAGAGCATAAGGGATGCCCTCGCGGCACATATTTTCCTCATTGCACAAATTAGCCAACATCCCTCAGATTAACACAGCTTTACCCTATTGTTGCACTTTGTTATGACTCATAGGTTTGGTTCGCGTGACTGGTGAAACGCAATTTCTCCAAACCTGCAAAATTTATCAAGTTTTACTTCCAATTTTGCATGGAGGGAGGTACTACTACCCATTTTACTCTTAGATATTTATTTGCTGCCAAACAACAATTTGTACTAATGCTTACCATGGGAATTATTTTGCTGATCCTTCTTGGCCTAACACTCTGCATATGAATTTCAGAAGTTCTTTCAGTTCAGCAGCTTTTTTTGTATCATATTATGGTAAGTTTAGGTCCACTTCAACTGTTCTTATGTCAAGTGTATTCATGTGGGTTCTCTCTGTTAACCTCTCTTGAAAAGTAGAGGTTAATAGGTAGCCGCTATTGATTATCTTCCCCATTTATAGAAACAGCATGGGCATTTGTAAATTGGTGACTTGATCGAATCACCTGGTGAATGCACTTCATTACTTTTAGTCATTTAGTAATCTGTAGTCAATGTTCTTATTTGTTTCATTCGTCCTAGAGGACATCTTATGAACAGTGTGTAGCTTAACTTAACGGTTCTCCATTCATGTTGTCACTAAGTTTACTACTTACTCTCTTAAGTTTTAAACCGAGGCCTTATTTCACAGGTAATGATGATAGATGAACTTTTGAAATTTTATGAAGTTTTGTTAAGGGATTTCATACTTGTGGCAGTTAATAGTTTGCCAAGTGTCAAATTGGATACTAGATAGAATTTCAAATCTGGGGCAATAGCCCTTTTGGTTCGTCATTATGGTCATACTTATCTCCAGAATCGATTATTTTTGAGATCTCAGTACAAACCAAAAATAATGCTTTTCCTTACTTCAGGGACTCCATCATCCTGGGTAAATATGAATCTAATAATCAATAGATAATTGGAAGGATATGCTGAATAGAGATTTAGAGAGGCACAAGATGGCAACAGGATGAAGATGATAACACATTTGTGGGTTAGTGAGAGTTAAGCAGTTAATCATTCAAGAAAGATTTAATGAAATAAATGGGCAACATTAATTTGTGACGCCAAAGAAGATTTGAGGTATATATATAATCAATGAGTTGCTTTCCTCGTATATGTATATTTTTAAATAACTGGGCTTATTATCAGTGTAGCTAGATGCTGACTCTAATTGTTGACAAATAGAAAAACAGGCCATTTGGATAAGAATGTTGCATCTTTCATCAGAATGTATTACCGGCTGCATGGTATTCTACATAGTTTTGGTTGGAGGAGAAGCAATAATAGATAGTTTCTTTCACTGGAAAGTGTATGATGTATGAATATGAATTTCCTTGTTATGGACTGGTGGATGGAAATTGTTTGATTCATTTACCTGCATGGATAGGAGTTACATGCTTCATTACATAATTATTTTAAATTGAACTTTGGGTTCGAGTCTCTTCTTCTCGTTATTGTGGATCATGTTGAGTCTCCAATATATTTCGAGTAAGCTTTTTGTTAACAAAGAGAAATGGATAACAGACGTTTATTTTGATGATTTCTTCTGGATTTTTTAGCCAGAAATGTTGGTGTCAAATATCTGTCTAGGTTTTGATTGCACTCAATCAGAGGGTTTTGCTGTCAAATATCTGTCAAGGTTTATCATAGATCAGCTTGGACTCGAATCCATGGCCGTACTTTTTGCTGTTGTAATTCTTTACAAGTGAGCTACTAACTCTTAAAAACCCATCCACCTTTGATCTCGTATGATTCATTCCCAAAAATTATAAAAATTCACAATAAAAATAAATGTAATGAAAACTGTTATTGAGAACAAATTTACGAACCTTGAGTTCGTCCATTTTGGCCCTTTTTTAGTGCGATTTCTTATGGAAGCTTTTAATTTGAGGGCAGATACACCTATACCACTTCCTGACAATTATATTCATTGGTAGGAAAGATTGGCAAATTCGCTTTTATTTAATGTTAAAGAACAGTTTTTAATTACTATATTGTTATACATAGATTATAAATAAGTAGAAAACATTTATATTTTAGAATGTTGTCATAATATATATTTTTAAATAGAGCAGTGTCAAATGAATCGATGTAAGTTTATATATGATTTGATATTTAAATGTTGAGTAAAATATAAATGATAATAGATTACAACAATGTGATATGAAATATTGATGAAAAAAGAGAAAATACAGTCAATTTTAGAAGCAATTTACTATAATATGAATTGTGGGAAATTTACATGTTTAAAATAATTTTCTAGGACCATCTTTTTATTTTTTTAGTCTTACACACCCTTCTATTACATTCCTACAAAGAAACACTCACTGTAAGCAACATTTGACATCCAATATCTCAAATTTAAAGAAAAAATTCAATTTATATTTTTCTTTCTAAAATTGAATCACAACTGAATTAAAACTATGATTTTAAAGAAAGTTGATAATAATAAAAGAATATTTAATAACAAATAAAAGATTTTAATTTCTATTCCAACCAATTTATTAAAAACTATTGGAAAGAAGTAAAGATAATGTATTAGCACAAAATAGTTTTCCTGGCATGCCGGAGAATGAAAATCATTGTACAATTGTTGTTTTACCTATTCTGGAAGTGTCATTCTTTTGTGAGCTCTCTCTAACATGATATTGATTCAAAAATGTCAAATTTTCTAAGGGGATCAAATATTCATCTTATGAGCTTATTAACTCATACGATTTGCTCTAGAAATACATGTTATAATCCATCATTTTCAGTTTTCCTTATACTGATTCATAAGTAGTTCTCGAATGAAACATGTTTTATCCCTTTTATCATTGTAAATTTTGAGGGCCCTGACTAATCTATAGAAAAAATGCACTAAAGATAAAATAAAGTCAAACATATTTTTTGTTCAGATTTACGAAACCACAGTTATTTTTTCTCAAACATTTTGTTGTTTTCGATAACAAAATATGCAGATCATAAGATCAAATGTTGATTTTTTTTTTTAAAACAGTGTATTTTAGATTTTTTGAAATTTGAGTCTACTATTCTAGCATACACAGGCATGTAGGTGTAATATAACGATATGATAACATATTATTTAATGACTCAGGAATATGTTAAATCTTTTTATTAAAAAACAATGAAATATAAAAAGCTTACATGATCATCTACTTTCACTTTGCAGAAGAGAACTTTCTGTTTTCCTCTTTGTAATGGCTGAAATGGCTTTCCACCGAAAGGTTTGCCAGTGATTTGGGATTTAAAACTGCCATATACTACTTTCATCCTTTTCTACAGTAGATTTCCTTCTTGAACTTGTTTAAATATATTTTCTTCACTTGTATCGGTTCATTTCTATTGACCAGATTCTCTTTATTTTCCTTTTTGAAAAATTTCTTCTAGTTCCAACAATTCTTTTCAAATTGTGGATGGCTAAGAACTGAATAGAAGTCAAAAACTTAACCAACAATTCGCCTCTGCATAAAAGAACAAATATTTTAAAGGCTGATTTGATTGGGAGGTTGATGGTAGTTGGGTTTGCAAGATAAAGTGGTTAATCAAAGGCGTTTTGCATATAATAATGCTTTCACACAATTCTAAGGATGGGCCATGAGAGAGTGGAATCAATAATAATGCATGGATAGTCATTGGGCAACTATTTCTATAAAATAATGTAGTCCCATCATACTTTACTTTACTTCTGTATGGTTCACTTTTGCTGGTACCAAGACTTTCTAGACTTGTTTGACAAGGTGCAATAATGAATCTACCCCGCCGCCATAATCCCACCTTTTCATACATGGACTTTTATGTCCCACCTTTGCTTTCTAAAGCCGTTGCACAATCAAGAAAGCCATGAAAATTATGCATAAAACTAATTTGATCCGTAAGATTAAAAGCTTATATACAGAAGGCTTAAGGCTAGGATAAGGGGAGGAAAATAATTGGTTTAGGAATATGTACAACTTTCTTTATTAAACAATGTACGCTTGTAGGCTTTTGAAATATTTATCCTTAAATAAAGTTACCCACAACTCTCCTTTTACGTTGCAGTTCTTTAAATTATTACTCTGCTCCTGGTTGTAGCAGTCCAACTCTTCTGCCATACATTCACAAAAGAAAGAAAGTTTAATATTTGATTCACTGGGTTGAAATTCGAGATAAAGATTCGTGGGATATTTTTTAATTTAGGAGAGCACTTGTATCCGACTGAAATTCTGAAAAGCTGGAAATTATACGCAAAATCTATCTCCGTCTGGGTGTTTTGATTTCTTTAAGATTGCACTTAAAGAAGACACAAATATGGGAATCTACTGCATGACTGAAAAGTTGAAGGTTTAAAAAATGATATATTCATATGTATTGTGTTATAGTTTATCGAAATAGAAAAGTGAATCATAAAACTATTCTCTTAAATAACAACCTTCAATAGCTACCAACCGACTTTGAAATTTGAAGAACAAAATGGATATGAACGTTAAAGGGAATTGCATATTATATCACAAGGAAAACATGGCCTTGCATCAACTCAGTCAATAGCTTTTCAAATACCGGTATAAGACAATAAAAACCATTTGAGTTTGATCAGTATTTTTTAATTTATGGTTCGGATTTGGATAACCTGGAGAGTAAGACGATCTAAAGAACAAATCAAGTGAAATGGAATCATGTTTAGGTTGAGTCTTAGGGTGATGCACATGTCTGGAATTTCTGCGCCAGATCCAACGTAAGAATATTGGCGAAGATAGACAAGGATGGAGCTAATTAAAGGATTTGTTTAAATTTCCTTGCAAATAATTAGAGTCATGTGTTGTAACATAGGGTTGTGACCATTAACTCTTCCATAATGTTTAAACACTAGAATTGACTCATTTTGTGATTCCCTACTTGTTTGTTTTTTCATTATAATATAATACTTTATGTTTGTCTTCTTGAGTTATAGTTCATTTTGTTATACTTTAGGTTGTAGAAGTAAGATTTTGGTTATTTATGTTTTTGATATTAAAGTAGTTAAAATTGGGGGTTGGTCCTTAAATAAAACAATAATATTTCAAAACTCTACCAATCAGAAACAATGCCAATTCACTCTTAATTCTAAATAATAATAAAAAACAAAATTAACCCCTCTAGTCACCCATAACATAAAGTTCATCGTAACCGTAATTTAAACACTACCAACATCCATATTTCAGTTACCAAAGAAAAACATAGTTACAAAAGTAGCTATACCACATTAACCTATCTAACACATAAAGTCTTAAAAGCATAAAGTTTGAAGCCATACAAGGTCAGTTTAAAACTTTAAAGTATCATAAGCTAGAACTATTTGAAACAATTCTTCAATTGTATATTGTCATTGATGTTTACACAAATGTTAGTATTAACCAAGTAATGTAGAGTTTGCAGTATTAACCTTGTATATCTCAATATTAATCGAGTAGCTGGGTAATGAAGACTTTCCAGTATTAATTGAGCAATTGGTTAATAAATGGATTCCTGTTTGCAGTATTGACCGAGTGGTCAGGCATTGAAGACGTGACAATGTCAACTAAGTGTTCAGTCCTAGTGTTGACCGATTGACAATAGAAAGCAATCGTCAAATATTTTATTAATTGAGATTGACCATTTTGATATTTTGGAAGGGTATTCAAGCCGACTCTTCCTAGCTTATGATATATAAGAAAGGCCAACTTGAGAAGATATGAAGTAAGAAGGGGGGTGAACCCACAATAGTGGGTTACACTTTTTCGGAGGAAGAAATTCCTCCAAAATCGCACGACTAGGAATTTTTCGTTTCTTAGTCTCGATAGAAACTAATTAGTTTCTATCGAAACTAATCAAAATGAAAGTTTCTATCAAAACGTTCCATGAAATGTAGTTCCAATTGAAACTACATAGAAAGTTTTGATCGAAACTTTCTATGTAGTTTCGATCAGAACTATGAAGCCCGACTGGGGTTTGTTAACCCCACAATCAGGCTCCTTAGTTTCAATTGAAACTAAGAAAAATGTGAATGTTCAAATAGGTCTACGTGACCCCACATGTCATTTTCGACAATGGCAAAAAGTTTTGCTCAACAGCAGCCAAAAAGTTTCGATCAGAAGTGCAAGGAAGAGGAGAGGCATCCAAATTTACCAACCTTCAAAAAAGGTATGATTTTTTCCTTTTTTTACCTATTTTATACATTTTTAGTTTCATTATATATATATGTATGTATGTATGTATGTATGTGTATATAGATATGTATGTATGTATATATATATTTATATGTATGTATATATATCATGTCTATGTATGTATATATATCATGTATGTATACATATATATCTTGTTTATAGGTATATATATCATATATATGCATATATATACCATGTGTGTGTGTGTGTGTGTGTGTGTGTGTGTGTACATACATACATACATACATACATACATGCACATACATATGTACATGTATATGTGTGTGTGTATATATGTATGTATGTGTGTATATATACATACATAATGTGGATATGTACACATACATTTAAATTTTTAATGTACACACATGAACTTGTAATATATATTAAAATTTAAGTTCATATATGTTTTTGTGTGTGTGTGTGTTTTTATGTGTTTAAATCTTCACCTTACCTCTAATAATTTAATTTCAATGAACTAACCCTTTAACATTAGTTCCAATGAGTTAGGTCACATATATGAACCCTAATATAAACTTTTCCTTCACCTCCTCACCCTAATCTTGAAAGTCTAATTAAACTTTGACTATTTAACCTAATCTAAAAATTAAATATAGTTGTGCAATCCTAACCCTAGAAATGTCATGTAACACAATGCTAATTCTCATCTAAATTTAATCATAATCTTAACTCTAAACATTATATATTTACCCTAGAATTGACAGGTTGATTCTAACTATAACCATAAAATCTAAGTTACCCTAGAAACATAAACCTTTAAACATAAAGTTATATCATTTTAAGGTCCAAAATTTATCCATAAACCTAACCATGATGTGAAGACTAACTATAATTTTTTACAGCATGATCATCACTTCTTAACCCTAAAAAATGAGCTGATTTATGAATCCTAACTAAAAACTTTAATCTAGATTTGTACACTAACCCTAAACATTTAATCCTAAAGATCCCTAAACATTATATTAACTTTCCCTAACATTGAGCACGATTCTAATGATGGGTAAGTGAACCAAGATGGTGTACAAAAAAGTGGACACCAAAAAAAAAGGCGAAATTTTCAATGACCCAATCAAGTTTTTGAAAACTTGTTCGAGTTATTTAAAAGTGAAATGTTAGCTAGGCTTGGTATCCAAGCCTAGCCATTATACTTTACAAAACCCAATCAAGTTTTGTAAAGTATATATTTTTACTGTTGTTCGCGTTTGAGGGTATTTTTATATCTGCAAACGATAGCAGCAACGCGAATTGCACAAGAAAACTGTGAGAAACAATAACATCAAAATGAACTAAGATAAAAGAATTATCAATTAATCCAAGAGAGTTTGTGAAAATAGTTACCATAAACTCAGATCCAAAGAGAGAGTGAAAGAATGAACAACCACCAATGAATCAACAAGAGGAGACAAAGATTTGAAAGGGGAAAGCAAAGAAAACCCCTTGTGAATAATATGAATGAGGCAAATGCCTAAAGAATGAAAGAAGGAGAGAGAAGAGAGAAAAATGGAGCCACTAGCTCATTACAAGAACTACATAGTGATTGTGTATTAAGAATGAGAGAGAAGCATCCCTTATAAAGAGATGAGAAGAGGAGTTATTTGTAACTCCCAAGTGAATGAGTGCCACATTCATAAGTGTGTGCATAACAAGTGTCATAATCTTCTTAAGGAGGAATAAACTATTTTCCTTAATAAAGGAATTACAAAAAAGACTTGTCCTCACATGTGGACTAGAGGACAAACAACTTAAGGGATACCTTGGTTTATCCCATTTAATAAATACAACCAAGGAAAGATTATAAATTCTAACAAAAACACCAAAACCCGATTGGGTTTACCATAGAAAATGATTATCGATTGCATCTCTATCCATGGTGCACCACAACCAAGGTAGTTCTTAATTCTATTCGTCATTTATGTATTTTTTTAATCAAATTTTGTAATTTGGTTTTGTAATTGTTTATTTTTTAAAAATATAGATGCATCAAGAAATCCAAGAAAATGAGGGAGAGAAGAAAGACCACCTCCTACACAATCAAACCCTCCACTTGTTACGACACAACCACAAAACATTCCACCCATTGTGACACAACCACTAAACCCTCCACTTGTAGTGACACAACCATAAAACCCTCCACTCAATGTTCCTATTCAACAACCACTACCTCCTCTAAACCCTCTGTGCATACAATTACATCATTTAACTACTACACAAGAGGACCTCATGACCTGCCTCTCACAAAATAGTGCTAACATTACCCAAATGGTCAATAGGTTGTGGTCATCTACACTTAATCACCACTCAACCCTAGCGAATACACTTGAACAAATAGCCCAAAATGCAAATGAGGTGTCTAGGGAGGTTACAAAATGGGGTACATGGAGGGATAGGTGTCATGCATTTTATGCCGATGGGTTATCATATCAGCAAGTGAAAGATAAAGACATAAAGAAAGGTATTATATGTTCTCTTTTCACCGATCCTATATCTAGCAACTCCCTATTACACACAACCAAAACTTTTCATATTCATTGGTGCACTCATGCTAGGATGAGTTCATGTTTTTGGGATAGGTAGTATATGGTATTTGACCTATCACCATGTAATAATTATGAGGCGCCTCTATATTTAAAAAAAAAAAAATATTGTGAGTTCATCCTTGACGAGAAGCCAAATTACTTTGACATCCATCAGTTCTAGGGTAGAGGGAGAGTCTCTGCATAGGATAGACCTAGGGCTCATAGGGTGGTACCACAACATGAGAGGAGACATACATCATGAAAAACCATGCCTCATGTTGTGCTCCCATCAATTGTAAAGAAGTCTATTGATTTATAAACTCTTCATTCGACTGCATCATTGACATATGTTATCATTTAGCATGACTCATAGTTAGGTGGTTTTCCTTCACCTATGGCACCCCAACCATCATCAGATGCACCCTTAGGGTCATCACAGCATGTGAAAACTCCATCATTATCACCTATGGCACCAAGGTCATCATAGCATGTGACAACTCCATCATCATCACCTATGGCACCTCGGTCATCACAACCTATGACAACTCCATTAGCATCACCTGCACCACCAATGTCATCTCCACTTGTATCACCTGCACCACTAGTGTCATCTTCGCTTGTATCACCTGCACCACCAGTATCATCCTCACTTGTTCCACCTGCATCATCATCACGTGCATCATTACAGTCTTCAAGGCCCATTCAACTTTTTTGTTTTGGCAGTCAACACATGTGTGATGGGATAGATATGGAGGCGTCTTAGGATGGAGTGTCATCTCATCCATGTGTACATTGTGGGCATACTTGTTATTCATATGGAGGTGGGGATTTCACACTCACAGATGATTTGATGGCAATGGTCTTCGGTGGATAGGGGACACATGTTTGTTTGTTTGTTTTAGTTTTGACATGATATTATTTAATCACCTAAATATCATAAAAGTTTATATATATATATATATATATATATATATATATATATATATATATATATATATATATATATATATATATATATATATATATATATATATATATATATATCACTCTAGATTGATATGTGAACAATATGCAATGCAGGGTGTAGTAAGTAGTATGAGAACACCACAGAGTACTCGTTTTGCTAGGAGCAAGAACACCTGAGGTAAAGTTTTTAAAATATTCTTAAAAGTACAATAATACATTGGCTTAAAAATATTGTTTTTCAATTGGTATGACACTAACAACCTGCTTATAGATCCTCTTCCATCTCATGCCATCATTGAAACCCTCTCATTCATCAAATCCATCCAATTCCCATCCACATCTCTTGCTCCTAGCATTACCCAAATCCCATGTAATGAACCTCATGAGTTTTGACATGATATTATTTAATTACCTAGAAATACTATAAAAGTAAATATTTTTTAGCTGTATGAGAACACCGCATAGTACTCATTCTGCTAGATGTGCGAGGCTAGGAGCAAGAACACCCAAGGTAAAGTTTTTTAAATATTCTTAAAACTACAATAATACATTGGATTTGAAATATTGTTTCTTAATTGGTATTCTTAAAAAAAAAAAAAAAAAACCTCTCCATCTCCTACTATCATTGAAACCCTCCCAAATTCATCAAATCCATCCAATTCTCATCCATATATATATCTTGCTCCTAGCATACCCGAACTCCATCTAATGAATCTCATGTGAGTTCATCCTCCATATAGCCATTTGCATTGAAGAACCTCTATATCACATAGGTTGTCTTGGCAGGAGTGTGGAGATCATGAATCCCCACTTTTATTTCTTGACAAGGTGCCAAAAGTTCATTCACATCTCTCTTTTCCTTCTCGATCTCTTTGTTTTCAATTTCTAGGCCTTGTACTATCCTTCCAATATCATCCTTCAAGTCCTTTTGTCTTCTTGCCCTCCTATGATCTTCTTGTTGTTATTGTTCCTTCTTGCCATTTACAACATTATCTCATATTTATAACAATACTCTTTACTATTTTATAGGGCTTGTCAGGGGCTAAAATTTCTCAAATTAATGATGCCATACTTTCTGCCATTAACTTTAGACTTGAGAGCTATGTGGTATCATAGCTTGCACACCTATCAAGTTTATGATTTGAGTTGAACTCATGTTGTGTCTTATTGATTCCTCTTATGTTATATTTGTTTCTTCTTTAGGGTACTCCACATAGCTCGAGGTCTAGAGGAAAGGGAAAGAAATTAGCAAGAACACCAAAACAAAAAAAGGTATTAAATACAAGTCAAGTTCATATTTTAAAATTTATTATGAATGAATGTATATACATGTACTCAATATCGATGAATACGTGTTGAGCTGTTTGTTGAATATATGTAGAAATAATTTAGTTTTGTAGAGTTGATGAATGCTCCTAAGACTGTTGATGTTGAGGCAATGGAAGAGGTAAAATTTCATATTTTCCTTCTCATAAATTTTAGGTTATAGTATGCATTTGTTCTATAACATATTAAACAATTGCATTTACAAATGAGTACATGTTTTTTTTTAAAAGTTTTATAATAATTATCAACAATTTGTCTTATTAACATGTGTTATTTATCTTTTACCTATTACAACACTCTTTGAGACTTCGTGCAAATCATTTCCCATTTCATTTTGTTAGGAGTCCCAAGCATCAAAGACGAGGTCAAACACAACAGAGACCAAATGTGTGTATGTAGAGTCTTAGTTAAAGCCCTTTTGTGATCTCAATTTGGATTGCTTGTGTGTGTGATAGAAATCCTTAATGCCTACTCTACAATTCTAACATTTTAATGCTTACAATATAGGTTGTGCCTCATACTAGCATTGATGCATCATTGCTTGTACCTACTGCTAGCACAAGAGATCTAGTTTAGGCTGCAATACATTTTTTTTTTTGTTACTCTATTTGTAATCCCTAATGCCACTCTATAATGCTAACATTTTATTGTTTATCATGTAGGTTGTGCCTCCCATGAGCATTGATTCATTGGTAGTTGTGTCTCCCATCGTCACTCTACCTCATCACTTTGTGAGGAGTCCCACCCATTGACGAAGGAGCCCATTACCACTACCATTCCGTCCAACTATGGGACAAAGGGATGAGGTAATGAAAAACTAAACTATCCACAATTTAGAACCCAATTTCTAGTTATTTTCATATTACTTATAGATAAGATATTTGATAGTGTATTTTAATTTTTCTTCTGCAAACACTTGGCGAGCCACAAACTACATCAAAGAGGCTCAATTTTGATGATTCTGCATAGTCATAGATATTGATAGTGATATATATATGTATTTGTGGTCATCATATGACATTGACATATATTCGACTTTTGTATTGTATATATTTGAGATTTGTATTGTGCACATTCGACATTTATATTGTATACATTCAACATTTATCGGGTATTCAACTTTTGTATTGTATATATTTGATATTTGTATTGTGCACATTTGACATTTCTATTGTACACATTCGACATTTATCGGTTATTTGACTTTTGTATTGTATCGATGAGACATAACATCTTTTTGTAACTATATGATTGATATGACATATTATATTATTCATTTTGATATACATTAAACATGGATTTCCATCCAACTTATTCAATGTGTACATGCAAACTTGTATTCTAGCTTACTTTCTTGTAATTAATCAAACACATGAACGTTCATTATTTTATACAAAAAATGTAATTTGTTTATCAAATTCATTATACCATGTAATCATATGTCACTTATTTTGATGTAATAAGACATGAAAAGTAAAAATATATCATGATTTTTGTATTTGTGTCAAAGATCACAACCCGATAGTGCATAGAGACCCTTAGGGACACTTCCATTCAGTGTGGTCGATACCGTCGAAGGGACGTGTCTAAAATGAGGTTGGTCCTAGGCTAAACTTGACTAACCAAAGCTAATGGAGAAAATGATTCGATCCTAGGACCAATGGTTTGAAATATACACAACCTTGCTCATTTTAACTGAGCAATAATGTAACTTTTGGCAATAGGTGAGATACGGATGCCAAATCGAAACAAACTCAAATCTCTAAAAACTAAGATAGGTTTTTGTAGGCCTAGATAATGTGATCCTTTAGCACCTAACAGTTCATCAATACCTTGCACGAGCTTAGAGAAATGTCTGATCAAAGATCACAGATCGATGGTGCATAGAGACCCTTACGGACACTTCTGTTCAGTGTGGTTGATATCGTCAGAGGGACATTATGGCTGAAACGAGGTTGGTCCTAGGATAATCTCGACCAACTAGAGCTAACGGAGTAGATGATTTGATCCTAAGACCAATAGTTTGAAATATACACAACCTTTCGCATTTTAACTCAGCAACATTGCAACTTTTGGCAATAGGTGAGATACGGATGCCAAATCCAAACAAAGTCAAATCTCTAAAAACTAAGATAGGTTGTTGTAGGCCTAGATAACATGATCTTGTAACACCTAACAATTTTTCAATACCTAGCACAAACTTAGAGAAATGCTCGACCAAAGATCGCAGCCTGATGGTGCTTAGAGACCCTTAAGGATGCTTCCATTCAGTGTGGTCGATACTATCAGAGGGACATTATGGCTAAAATGAGGTTGGTCTAGGATAAACCCGACCAACTAGAGCTATCGAAGTAGATGATTCAATCCTAGGACCAACGGTTTGAAATATACACAACCTTGCTCATTTTAACTGAGCAACATTGCAACTTTTGGCAATATGCGAGATACGGATGCCAAATCCAAACAAAGTTGAATCTCTAAAAACTGAGCTAAATTGTTGTAGGCCTATATAACATGATCTTGTAGCACCTAACAATTTGTCAATACCTTGTAAGAGCTTAGATAAATGCCCAATCAATGATCGTAGCCCAATGGTGCTTGGAGACCCTTAGGGATGCTTCCATTCAGTGTGGTCGATACGATCAGAGGGACATTGTGGCTGAAATGAGGTTAGTCCTAGCCTAAACCCAACAAACATGCGCTAATAGAGCAGTCGTGGATTGCTAGGAAAAGCCAAAATTGTTGATTAGGTCCTAAGTTAGTCAAAGTTGCTCAATAGCCAAAATTTGTTAGGGATGGGCAACTAAGGTATTAGGTTACTTAATACATCCTAGGAATCTTAACTAGGGTCCTAGAATAGTCCTAGATGGACCCATTTGACCAAAAGATGTCAAGAACAAAAATTTCTCAAAAGTTGCAAAGTTGCTTGAGCAACTTTTGTAATTTTTGCAAAAAGTTGCAAACTAACCCTACCTTAAACTTAACCACAAACCTTACCTATGGTAAAAACCTAACCCTAACTCTTCATAGACCCCATTGACCTCATGATGACATCATCATCATGACTTGTGCCAATCAAAGGGTTATTTAAGCCTAAAAAGGGGTGACATAATGTGACAACAAGGACACGATCCAAAACAACCTTATCCAAGATTTTCATATGTTGTAGAGAAGCCAAATGGGTATCCAAATCTATACTTTATTTTCCAAGTGTTTTGGGAAATTTAGAAGAAAAATGCAAGAGGGCAGCCATCTAAATCCATATAAGTTGAAGATAATTAAATATTTTTTTAAGGATATCATCAAACCCACAAAAAAAGAATATATGGCATAAAAATATGCACATGTTACATGTTCTCTATTTTGTATATACAAAATTTGGCATCTAAATATGCAGATGTGACATCTCTTATCGAATTTTTATACAAAATATGGCATACAAATATGCACATGTTACATGTCTTCTCTTGTTTATATACAAAATTTGGCATCTAAATATGTACATGTGACATCTCTTATCATATTTTTATACAAAATATGGCATACAAATATGCACATGTTACATGTCTTCTCTTTTTTATATACAAATTTTGGCATCTACATATGCACATTACTACGAAGTTGCAACATTTTCATTACATATATACAAAATTTTCAAAATTATTCTACCATATGTAGAATGATCCAACTATATAGCACACAATCAATCAAGGGACCCTTCTAGATCAACTAACCCTTATTGTATCAAGTATTGTCTCATGATCAGATTCATGTACTTTCCACAACTTTTTTTTAAGAGGCCTACCATGATACGATATCAATTGAATATTTGTTGCAACAATAAGGTTAGAGTAATGAAGAATATGTTTATGTGTTCCAAAATCCTCAAATACATGGTAGATTTCTTGATAGGGTACCTACATTTAATTGTAAAGACAATTTAAAGTCAAAATTTCAATACATTATACATGACAAATTGACTTAAAGAGATCTTCATGGAAGGGGAACAAATATACTACCTTCTATGCCATGTGCCTATCACAATGATGGATCCTATTGGGTACTCAATATCCTCACCATCAATTACTATAGCTATCAGTTTCTTTTTGGGCTCAATACACCGACATAGAAATTAATACGTTCCTTCATCATTATTGTGATATGCAATAACTACATATACATGACCTACATTATATAGAGGGATAAGTTAATGGAAAAAATGAAACTAATCTATTTTAACCAAGTATTAAATTGATAACTTAGTACCTAGTTCAAGTAGGTCAAATACATACTCAACATTTATTGATGCTTCAACCCAGTTGAGTTGTAGTGTTGTAGGAAGTTGATATGAATCAGTTGGATGCAAAGGTCTACAAGACCATAGGTCAACCCACTCTTTTGATTCACATTCATCCCATAAATGATGCATACACGAAGAGAAAAAGCATGCAAGCTTTCTAATATGAATAGCTAGTGATGTTGCATTTGAACTTCGAAATGAATGCATCTCACTTGATCATGTAAGTGTACAACAATCTTGCAAATTTTCAATGTTATGTTCACGTATCAACCAAAAATATTTAGAAGCCATACACTTACTTGTATTGCCTGGTCCTATAGTAGAATTGTACCATTGGAAAATTATTTCAACATTTTCTAATATTGTGCCACCTTCGTACTTTAATTCCTCTCTAATAAGGTCTATTTTAACACATGCTCCAACACCATCATGCTCTCCCTTTCCATGTGTTGCCTCAATGAAATTCCAAAAATGTTGCACTCCACTTGTCACTTGCATCCTACTCAACCAATAGAACATCCTTGGATTATTGAATTGTGTTGTGCAATTTTTTGACCATATAATGTGTTGATTGTATCTTTCATCTCTTTCCCTCAAATTGTCATAGAAAACTCTAAAACATCCTTGCACAAACTCTGATGAATGATTTTGATCATCATTGATATAGAAGTTATACTCTCTTAATATTTTTCTATCATCCTCAGTGCTATCATGTGCATGAATAAATGTTATGTGTACAAAAATTGACACTTGTATAGAGTTGTAATACATTGGTTTCACTTCATTTTAAAGTTTTAATGTATAGTTTCCAGTGAAGTCAACAATTGACACAATTGTACCCAAGGGAAAAGTGTCCTTACACAACTTTAATTGCTCATCTAACTATCAAGCTCTATGTGTATGACCTATATAGTCATAAACTATTTGTCTTGAAATAATTTCATAAAATCAGCTGCACATACACCACTTTTCACTAATTCACACCTCTTTAATTCTTTTCCATCTTTAACACCATATATAACTGATTTGTACTCAAGAGAAACTAGTGTCTTACCAATTTCATGTGTGCTATCTAGATATAGGCATCTATGCAACTTCTTCAAACCACCACATTGAGGGAAAAAACCTTTCAAACACATGGTCTTATAATAAATGCACCCATCATCTTGTTTAAATAGTATACTTGCAATAGATTCTCTTGATGACTTAGTAGGTAATTGTAGACCACATTCTTGCAATATTTTGTTAGTATGCAAAGTACAACATATATAACAATAAACATCATAATGCATAGAAAACTCAACATGAACCCTACAACAACATGTAGTGTGTGTATGATTTATCTTAATGCAGAATAGTTTTGTCATCTCAAAAAGCCTTTGGTTGATTTTAGTTTGAGGAAATCTTTGAAGAAACATTTCATAAAATTGTGTTTGAGTCATATCCAAAAAAAAATTGCATGTGGTGCACAGTTTGTTTTTCCAATTTGTCTTTTGACAACATCTTTTTGGTTTGGTGAAGCCCTTGTGTTGTCACGCCATAAATTTTCTATTGATATTCTTAGTGCATCAACAATAACTTTATCCTTACGTGGGAGTCTACCTTGGAATGACCAAAAAGAAGTCTCATTAGAATTCTCAATGCTCTCTCTCCTCACTAAGGCTTTGACTAACATTGTTCTACTTATCCTTAATGATTTACTTGTTTTGCTTACCATGCGAGTTTTTTCCATTTCCTTTCCCATTATGGTTGATGTGAGGACCCATCGAGTTGTATTAACATCTTTAGTATGTTCTTTTGAACCAAAGGGTTTGTATGCATCAAAGATATTTCTAACAATGATTCTTTCACTACTATTTTCAGATGTTCTTAACCCCAAAATTCTCACTATCTCTCTAAATTTCAGATTTTTAACTATTTCAACAACATGTTGGCATCTTCCACTTTGATTTAAGTTTTCAAAATAGTTATTCCAAATCTTTTGAACAATTTTTGTACAATTTCTTTCTAACATTTTATCATGCATTGGCTTCAAAATATTTTCAACAATGTCAATTATAAACTTTGGTTTTCTATGAATTATTCTAGGAGTTGTTGATGTATGTGCATGCTCTATATTTTCATTACTTACATCATGTGTATTAATCATTTCAACTTGAGATGTCTCATTAGGGGCATTGGGTGACATAAGTGTATTTGTCATAATCATTTCAATTGGGGTATGTTGACATTTTCATTTGTCAAATTACATGTGTTTTCAACATCAATATCAATAGGTAGATTTTCATCACTTACATTGGAGGCATTTGATGATGTACCTTCACGTAATCTCCTCATGTGCTCCATTGTTTTTGCCTTTGCTGCCTCTCATTTTTCAATTGTTCCTCTCTCATTATTTCCAATGATTTTAGATGCAAATTACCCTACAAACAATAACATTAATAAAATAAACAATAAGATACTAACATAAAAAATATAAAATTTAGCGTTTTGAAGCACATAAAAACATTACACTTGCATACTTGGTATAAAAATACATGTGAACAATAGTTAGAATCTAGTTTAGACCACACTAAAACAACATAATAACCATTGACATGCTATTTTATTTGTAGTTTTCAATAACCCGAATGGGTTATTGAGTTCTAATTGCATTGTCCATATGGACAAATAAGCCAATTGGGTTCTGGTTTACTACTATAAAAAGGTAGATTGAAGGAGGGAGGGAGTGATGGGGGGGGGGGGGAGAGGAGAGAGAGAGAGAGAGAGAGAGAGAGAGAGAGAGAGAGAGAGAGAGAGAGAGAGAGAGAGAGAGAGAGGGAGGGAGAGGGAGAGAGAGAGGGAGGTAGGGAGAGAGATTAGGGGATATGATAGAAATAGTGTGTGTGTGTGAGAGAGAGAGAGAGAGAGGGAGAGAGAGAGAGAGATTAGGGGATGTGATAGAAATAGTGAGAGAGAGAGAGATTAGGGGATATGATAGAAAGAGTGAGAGAGAGTTGGAGAGAATGAGTGAGAGAGAATGGGATAGGAGAAAGAGAGAGGGGATATGAGAGAGAGATTAGCGGATATGATAGAAATAGTGAGAGAGAGAGAGAGAGGGGATATGAATGTGTGTGTGTGTGTGTGTGCGCGTGTGTGCATGCGTGCGTGCGTGCGTGTGTGTGTGTGTGTGTGTGTGTGTGTGAGAGAGAGAGAGAGAGAGAGAGAGAGAGAGAGAGAGAGAGAGAGAGATTAGGGGATATGATAGAAAGAGTGAGAGAGAGGTGGAGAGAATTAGTGAGAGAGAAGGAGATAGGAGAAAAAGAGAGAGGGGATGAGTGAGAGAGAGAGAGATTAGGGGTAATGATAGAAAGAGTGAGAGAGAGGTGGAGAGAATGAGTGAGAGAGAAGGAGATAGGAGAAAGAGAGAGAGGGGATGAGTGAGAGAGAGAGATTAGAGGATATGATAGAAAGAGTGAGAGAGAGATGGAGAGAATGAGAGAGAGAGAGAGAGAGAGAGAGAGAGAGAGAGAGAGAGAGAGAGAGAGAGAGAGAGATAGCAGAAAGAAAGGGGGATAGAATAGAGAGAGAGAGAGAGAGAGAGAGAGAGATACACAAAGAGTAAATGGGAGAGAGAGTTTTGCGTAAAAAATAGAAAGAGTGAGAGAGAAGGGGATAGGAGAAAGAGGGAGGGGGAATAAGGGTGGGGACGGGAGAGAGAGAGAGAGAGATTAGGGGATACAATATAAAGAGTGAGGGAGAGAGATGGGGATAGGAGAAAGAGAGACAAGGATATAGGATAAAGAGTGAAAAGGAGAGAGAGGGGAGTGATGTAGAGAGAGGATGGGATGGAGACAATGATTGGGGGATATGATAGACACTTTTTTATTAGAATACATAACCTAATCTCTCTCTCTCTCTCTCTCTCTCTCTCTCTCTCTCTCTCTCTCTCTCTCTCTCTCTCTCAATCGAACCTTTTGAAGTAGTAATACAAAACCCAATTGGGTTCTAAATGCATTTTTTATTTTCATAACCTAATTGGGTTATTTGAATCCAAAAAACTTGATTGGGTTATAGCTTGGTGATAGCCTAGGAAAATGGCCCAAAGGCTTGGGAGACTATTTTCCCTCCATTTTTTTTTCCTTTAGACATTTTTTCATCTTCTAAGATGAATCTCCTCTTTGCCTTCATCAGGTTTTCTAATTGTGAAGTGGGTATTTCTAAAATCGCCACCATAATCTTACATGTCTTCTTAGCTTTCTAACCATACATTTTTTTTCTTTTTTTGGACAATGTTAACATTGTAAATTTTAATTACTTTTACCAATGCCTTGACATTCCTCACAAACATATGTCTACCATTTTTTTAATAACTTTTTATATACTTAACCAAATTCAAAATAAATTATATATTACTATTTTACATTTATTCTATACATTTTTTTAAAAAAAGTTTTCATTTTTGATTATTTTGATGCAAGTTGTGCTCAGCACATGAACAGGTACCAAAATTTCAGGATGTAGTCAGTTCAATAATTCATAATTAAAAAAATACTCATCATAAAATTGCAAAAAAATATACAATTTCTAGATATGACTCTTAACTATCATCCTACCAAGGGATATGCAAGATACTAAATATAAGTTGGTCTTTTGTGTTGCACACAAAAACAACTATGTTATGTTTTCTAAAAAAACTAGGAACTATTTTTCATGTGTGCAAAGGTTTGACCCACCTAATCTTATCCATTTTGTAAAAAATATAGCAGTTTAGAAAGTAGACTTAGAGTACTACAATTTATATGTTTTACACATCTTGTCATTTTTAGTGGATGATCCTCAAATGTCTCGTCCAAGTTTAAGTTTACCTGATTTTAGAAAAAGGTGTCCACTTATACCCCCCTTTTTGTACACCATCTTGGTGCACTCATCCTAATATAGCTCTAGAAATCCTAACCACAATCCTAAATCTAAGCCTAACCATGTAACTATAGTTCCATAACATATTCACCTTTTAATCCTAGGTAATACTAAACCAACTAATGAGCTAATTACATTAACTTACTCAACATTTAACACTAAATCCTAAACCTAATCATAATTCTACCTGTAATGCTAACGTAAGTCTCACACTGATATTAAACACTAATGAGCTGACTATATAAGTTACACAATTATAACACTAACCTTAACTCTAGCCATAATAGCTTACTCAACATATAACACTATTTTGAACACACATTCCTTTAACCCTAGCCCTAAATATTTTCCTAACCCTAACTTAATGAGAATTTACCAAGATTAAACCCTAATAATGTTCCCCTAAACTCAATCTTAATACTAAACCAGGTAACCCTAAAATTAACCCTAGAACCATAATATAAACCATAATCATGGTAAAACATTAACCTTGAATGCCAACCCTAATCAAATTAATTTATGCACTATGAGGCACGTGTAGTTCAAGAATAATATCTAGTGCTAATTTTATAACTCTAAACCTAACTATAACCCTAATTAATAAGTCTTAACCTAACCCTAATGTTTTAACTTTAAGCCTAATCCTAAAATTAACTCTAAATTTAACACTAACTCTAACTCTAACCATCGTCCTACTTATTTCCCTAGTAACCTTAGCCATGATCGTGACAATATACCTATTATATTGTATAGTGAATCTAGTTCTATATTTAAACTAGAGTTATGTGTCAAGTAGTCCACCCATGTGATCTAGACTCTATCTAGGCCTAATTGAAACATTTTTATGAAGTTGTCACACACACACACACAATGTACACATGTACATGTGTTATGTTTTTTTCATGTTTATGAAAGTCTATGTACATGTACATAACATATGTTTATTTCATTTTTAAACACGTATTATTTAATTTCATGTGTTTATGAAATTCTAGTTTCTTAAATGTCATCAAGTACAATAAATTTCAAGTTTATTAAATGTTATATTTTAATTTAGGATGTACAAGTTCACACATGTAGTATTGTACATATGTTATGTTTGTTTCATTTTTACATGTATTTGTTTAATTTCACATTCACAAAATTCTAATTTCTTAAATGTCATTATACTTGATAATTTCAAGTTTATTAAAAATGTTCTATTTTAATTTAAATTTTAGGTTTACACATTATATATACACGCACACATACTACATACATTGACCTTCACATGGTAGATCAGCAGCCTCCTATCCCCCCCCGAGCAACAACAATCTCCTATCCCCCCAAGTAGCAGCAACCTCCTATCCCCCTTGAGCAGGAGCAACCTCCTATCCCCCTCAAGTAGGAGCATATCCCCCCCATCCCCCCAACCCCCCAACAGCACACTATTTTTGTAGATTAGTAGCCTATCCCACCCAACATGCTTTATGATTGCACTAACCAAGAGATTTATAGACTTCATGAATCCTTGGCTAGTGGCACATGCTCTAGTGTGTATAGTAGTACATGTTAGAGCATCTTATAGAGCCTCACATATATTAGAGATGAGATTCATGGTGTTGTTCCATATTTTGCACGTACTATATAGATTGTCCTTGATAATAAGAGACAAGAGGTCTCTTCAAGGCTCTCACTGCAATAGGTACAGGGGTTAGTGCCCAAAGAGACACTGAAGAGGGAATGTTTCCCTCATTATCTTCAACTAAAGTATGTGAAGGGGTATTCTCCCTTTAAGTGTACAGATCCACAGATGGTTGCACTTATATACCCATGCTTCCTTGCTACTCATGGTTGCTATCCAAATAATGACCAAATTCCACTCTTTATTTTGCATGACAACTTTATGTTGAGGTTCGCTTAGGCAAGGTGATGAACTACACTAATTTACCATCACATTTAGGATAGAGGCATGGTAGATAGTTGTTAGGTAGTCAGGTCGTCCACTACTAACACATGGGTTGATTATCAGAGAGAGGGCACCTACTATTTCCCCTATATTAGGTTTGTTAGTTGATGAGGCCATGTGTAGCATGCAATTTTAGGGGGTGATTTAGGGAGTTGGAGAGATTGCCAGAACTATCAGATCCATTTCAAGTGACAAGGTTGGCTAGTATTTGATGTCACGTCGGCATTCTAGATCATCACCCAGTGCTTCACTAAAGTGTTGGCATGAGACACTATGAGTAGTCTTGCTGAGGATCTACTATATTCATATAGATTCATATTAGAGCATCTTGGCATACCCATATCAGATGTTTGACATTATGTCCATGGTGGTATTGAGACACATCCTCAACCACATTCCTCTCATCAATCAAGTAGTGGTCATGGTGGTAGTACATATCATGGTCCAACTACTAACCACTCTTTTGCTATTGAGGGACATATACATACTAGTACAGACCCTTTAGCGTAGGGCATGGTCAGAATTTAGATGTGAGCCTTGTTGATGTTGACTTCAACTTGTCAACCACACGATGGATGGACTTGTTCAAACTTTGAGCTAGATTAACACTCTCATTTTTTGTTTGATCTTGGGTTGCAAGAAAAATTAAAATAAAGACTTAAGATACAACTTCTCTTTAGGTCCACATATGTGTATATACATAACAAATGAACTATTAAATACAATTTTATCTAACCTTTAGATGGTCCTTCTTCGATATCCATTGCTTTATCTTGAATTTTTTCATGTCCAACATTTTCATCATCTAGTACTGCGACTGCACAATATAACAAATAAAATCAAACAAGTTTGTAAGGGGATTTGTCTCTAAAATTAAAAATCAAAGATATAAGTTTGCTTCTAGATAGGTAGAAATCTAGAGAGAGATTGTACTTGTGAGAGATGTGGCATACATACATGTTTGAACTTGGGATGAACCTTCTCCAACCTTAGTAGGTTGTCCTGTTTCACTATGTCCTAAATAAATTCATAATTTAAAACATCATAATTAAAATATACCCTAATTCTAAATATTCATAATTTAAAAACCATAATGTAATAAACCCTACTTCTAAATATTCATTATTTAAAAACCATAATGTAATAAACCCTAATCATAAATATTCATAATTTAATAAAATCTAATCCTAAATATCCATAATTCAATAAACCCTTAATATTAAGTTAATAGTAACCCTATGTTTATATTTACCCATATTCCTAATTGGATAAACCCTAATCGTAACTATATTGTATTTAACATTTTTATTGGATCTAATTTGTACAATAACAATGAGGTTTATCTATTGACAAGAAGAAGTGCCTAGAAGAATATCATCATCACTTCTATGAGGCTTCTTTGTATTGTAACCATGTGTTTCAACAAAATTTCATTAAGACATGTTAAAATACATGTGTTGTTATTCTAAGTTATGTTAAATAATAAACAATAATGAGAGAGATTCAATTAAAAGAAGACATAATTACACTACATCATAATTTTGTATAACTCTTTTTTTTTTCTTTTCAAAAGATTTTATATCATGTACAAGTTCATTTTACTATTTAATACCAAAATATGAGTCTATAAAAAATCCAAATATTTATGAAAAAAGAAGTGCTAATTACACTCAACTATCTTGAATAGTTAAGTTTGAAGCTAGGAAGAGAGTGACATATATTATTAGACTACACAATAAATTTGGATGAACATGCATGCACATTTTTGGCAGAAAGGAGGACTACAATGTACAAAGATCAAATATAAAAATATTAGAAAAAGTAAAAAATTAATGGTGTGTTGGAGTCATTGATTGGAGGTTAGTTTAAACAGTGCATAATATGTATCAACCCCCATGATAGTGGCTTTTTTATATCTATTTGATTCAAATTTTAATTGATAAGAAGATCTTACACTACATATATTTATTTTATCTCACATACAAATACACAAATTCTATCACGCACCTCAAATATGCAAGTGGTTTTCTTAATAGTTGATGCATGTACTATGTATAAAACCAACAATATAGTCCTTGTTACTTTTAGCCTTCCATAAATGTATATAGCTACTCTTTTACTTTGTTCATAGTCTTTTTGTTGTATATAATTTTCCAATAGTGCATACTATAATTCGTAACAAGGTTTGACATACTCTATCAATTCAAAAACTTTTTTGTACGAGACCTTTACACCATCCATGGAAAATATGCCCAAGCCATGTAATGATGATGGTGCTATGCAATATATCCTCTCTCTAACACAAAAATTGGTGTTTACTAGAGGAAGTTCCTTGAGGACCCATTGTTTCTGTAGATATTGGTACCTAAAGGGAACCTTAGAAATGTATTTTCTTTCATCGTCATAAGAACATGACCCCCTTTAGCAAGGAAATAATTCATAAATTTATTTTAAAAAATTCTGATATTTTGATCTCTAGTTGATCTCCCCAATTTATACCTACTAAATTTTTTATCACTTTCTTCTTCCATTCCTATATTTCCCTTGCTTGAGGAAGAAACATCTAACAAATACCTATTTTTTGGTACCTACACTCAATTAAATGAGAAAGATAGCTAGCAATGAGGGAGATATTTTTCAAATGGTAAAGGACATTAATCTCTATATGGTGTATTGAGTTATACCTAATATCCATGAGACTATGTGGGATACTCATGAAAGGGGTTCAGGTTCTTGCATATGTAATTCAATTATCTTATGTCAAATGCAAAAAATTCATAGTATGTATACTCCAAAGTACATAGTAGACAACAATAAAAATGTAGTCATATATATATATATATATATATATATATATATATATATATATATATATATATATATATATATAAAATTAATGTTCCTTACCTTTACTTTATGTTGTCTATAAAGGACCCTCAACACAATTTGGGTTGATGATGTTTGTAGTCCATTGCCTATTTCCACCAAGAGTGGTAGTATCACACAAAATATTAAAAATGACATCAACACCAACAATAAGTCCAAATGTATCACAACCACCATAAACATCACATATGAATTAAAAACATTAAAAGTTACATCACAAATTAATCATATTAAGAATTGATTGCTTAATTGTACATTTCTATCAAGAAACCAATATTAAATGGCATAAACATTAACAACACAACTGTATATTTTATTCATGTCATTCATATTCTCATTTACACATCTTCATCATCATCATCATCACCACCAATATCGTCATCATGATTGTCATCAGAATAATAATCATCATCATCATAATCATCATCATCATCAGTAGTAGCATCATCATCACCATCTTCTTCACCTTCATCTTGAAGAAAAATTGTGTCAAGAACATCATCAACTAATCCTTGATCATGATCATCATCTACATCATCTTCTACTACTACTTCTTCCTTGGTATCTTCTTCTTCCATCATATTATATGTTATCAACCTTCCTCTTGGATCATGTGTAACAAAAAAAGACCAAAAAACAAGGTTTATGTGGAACCTCTAAGTAAAAATTCTTACTCAAATTATCTTGGAAGAACATAAGGCTCATCCCTAATTAGCTCAAACAACATTGTATTAATCATTAGAAATCCATTGTCATGTTCAATAAAAGTTCTATCGGGACCATTTTGATTAAGTTTTAGCCTATATCAATTGATGATGAAGATAACTAATTTGAAGGAATTGAAATCACACTCAAGTATATAATCCAAAATGCCATAGTATTTTATACCCGTGTAAAAAACCCATAGATTTTTTTTGGATGATTTTCAACGACTCCCTTTTTAGCCCGAGTTTTGAACTTTGAACCTTGAACTCAATTGAGTTCATTTTTTTGCTGGGTCTATCAATGAAAATATTTTTCTTTTCCCCAAGATTGAACTTTGAACTAATTACGTTCAAAGTTTAAAGTTCAACTAGGTTGTCCAAATGGTCACCTAGACTCCATGTTAACATAAAATTTATTGAATATCAGGTGTTGTTGAAACTGAACCTCGAACAATCATTTTCTTTCAAACTTCATTGTTCATCATCCATGTCCTTTTGATGAAGTTGATGATGGTTTCATTTGCCTGAATTTCTATAATTATTGGCTTTGAACTTGAAATCTAAACTTCTAAATAGTTCAAATTTTTAGTTTATGAGCCCAAAACATTCACAGAGACTAGCAGGTGGTAGTATGGAGATATGTCAAAATCTTTCTAAAAAGGTTGAAATGACACCTTGTGATAAATGATTGGTACAAAGTTTGGGGGAAATATTTGTTACGTGCAAAGGCAAATACTCTCATCAATGAATTTAGTGATCTAATCAAGTCAGTACTTCCCATATCAAGTCATAATGTGAGTATCTATTTAAAGGCTTTTCTAAGATGTTTTCCTGTTCATTATGATACCAGCAATAAGGTAAATACTCACCCTTGTATGTGTTGAGATCTGATTGAAAAAATCATTGTTGAGAGAGATCATTGAAAGAGGGAGATTGTTAAAGAAGACTATGTTTTTCAATCACTATTTTGTCACTGATGTCAAACCTACTATTTGTTGGTAAGACAATTGCTTATAAGATTCAAGTACTATCACTTAGTTGATTGATAAAGAGGATTTAATCAATAAGAGGTAACAATAGCACCTAGAGGAAAGGTTGAGTTATGATCATGTAATGAAGTACAAGCAAAGTCAGTGCAAGCTTGGTAGACAAAATTTGTACTGAGTGGATAGTAGGTGCCGAGCAAAGTCAGTGCAAGCCGAGTAGAAAATTAGTTGGAGCCAAGTAAAAGTTCATTCTAGTGTATGAAGAGTAAAGTTTAGTTGATGCTGAGCATCAGTAAACTTTAGTAGGTGCCGAGTAATTTCATAGTGGATGTCGAGAAACATAGTATATGTCGAGCATCAGAAGGTTGATAATGTCAAGCTACTGCATTATTTAAAAGATCAAAGATTCAATGAATGCAAGCCAACAAGTTTATTTTCTTAAATTTTGTGAATTAGGAGGAAGATAAGATTGATGAGTTGGTGGTATAGAATTTAAGGTAAACCATTTTTAGGAAAATTCAAATGGATTCTACAAGTTTCTAGAAGAGATATAAGATATGTGGTAGATACATTGTATCCTACCTAATCCATCTGAACCCTAAATTTAGATGATGCAAAATGAGTGAGAAAATATCTTAATTTCCTATTTATAGGAATGTTTGGTCATGAAGAAAAGAGGTCATGTTCGAGAACCTAAGGGAGACAAGGAGTCAAGGGTTTTTGCTTCATCAAGTGACCTAAGAGAAGAATCCGCAATGGCCTGCTAAACAAGAAGGCTTAAGGAGATGAATGCTTGAAGGGTACACAAGCTATCAAAGCTACAAAGTATGAAGGCCAAGTAGAATTGAGGACTAAATAGAGATCTATAATCTGCAAGAGAAGTTGTAAAATGTATCACATCAAATCTCTACTATTACTCTAACAATTTTATTAGTTTAGGATAAATCCTTTGGATTAAGGTTGACCTAACAGTCATTTGTAAATCCTTTAATAGGGTGGCATTCCAAGTGAATGGCCTAAAGTCCTCTAACAAGGATCACTCCTAACAGGGTGATTGAAGTCCTTTAACTGGGTCACATTTAACAATGTTTATTGTAACCTTTAACAGGGTTGACCTTTCACAAGGCATCACTTCAGAAGAGTGAAAAAGGAGTAGCATATTACTAGTGGTTTTTCCCAAATTGGGTTTCCATGTAAATCATTGTGTCAAGTGTGTTGATGAATCTATTATGTTTCATGCTTTACATTTTTGCAAGATGATTTGACAGTAATCTACAAGTTTTAGTGATTGCATAATCTTATGGATGCATGCATGAATATGAATGTTTTATGGGTTCATTAAGTTGTGAAATTTTTTATTTTTACATGTGAACCTTGGATAACTAATTCACCCCCCCCCCCCCCCCCCCCCCCCTCTTAGTTATTCTAAAATATTCCAACAATAGGTATCAGAGCCATTTTCTTAAAGATAACTAGTTTGAAAGTACTAGAAGCACAAAGATTGAGATGTCCAAAAGAGAAGTACCCAAGCTCAATAGAGATAACTTTCTTGCATGGAAAATTTTGATGAAGCTACACCTTGGAGGACTTGGAGATCATGCACAAAAACTATTAAAGATGTGAGGAAGAAGAAGGAACACAACTAGGCAATGTTGGAGATTGCCTCTTCCCTAAGCTATGTCAAATTTGATGATATCAAAGGTCTTGACAATGCAAAGAAAATGTGGGATTCCCTAGCTACCATCTATGGAGGAGATACCAATGTTCTTAGAGCCAAAGCTAAAAGCCTCAGAGGTAAGTTTGATGAAATGAGAATGGAAGAAGGTGAGAATATTGCTCAATATGTTGAAAGGATAAAAGAAGTGGTTAATGCAATAAGAGGAGCAAATGGTAAACTAGATGATGAAACTATTTTAAGCAAGGTTTTGAGAACACTTCTACCTAAATGTGCTATTAGAGTTTCTACAATTCAAGAACTAAGATGTATTCCAAGGAATAAGTTATCACTTAAAGGTGTGGTAGGTAGACTCACTACTTTTGAGCTATCTAACTTTGATAATTACAAACCTGAAAAGATTGAATCTTCTTTCAAAGCTAAGGTCTCATTAAAGGAACCTAATGAGACGAAGAAGAAGAAAAATAAGAAGTATGTGTCTAGTGATAGTGATACAGATGAGGAGGATATTGAATAGCTTGAAGCACTACTGACAAGAAGATTCCATAAAGGTAAAGGCAAGTTCAAAGGTAAGTTACCCAACATTTGTTTCAATCACAATGAGGTTGGTCATATTGTTGCTAGATGTCCAGAGAAGAAGAACTATAGAGGTGGTGATAAATACAAGAGTAGAAGAGATGAAGACAACAAGGATTACAAAGAAAAAGGTAAGAAGTCATGCTACATTGATGAAGAGAATGATTCTGATGAACATGATGATGAGGTGGTATATGTTGCAATGAAGGATGAATATGATGAAGATGATGCAACTGCACTTGTGACTTGTGTGATTAAGAGTGATAGATGGATCATTGATAGTGGATGCTCACATCACATGAATGGAGACAAAAGTTAGTTCATTACCCTAAAATATTGTGATGGAAATAGTGTAAGATTTGGTAATGATGCACCATGTTTGATAAAAGGAAAAGGTTCTATCAAACTCAGAGATATGATTTCATGTGACAATGCTTACTATGTTGAAGGAGTAAACTATAATTTGTTGAGTGTGTCACAATTGAACAATCTAGGATGCAGGGTTGAATTTGAAAACAAGATTGCTAAGATATATGACACAAATGGGAAACTAATTGGAAAAGGCGATCAAACTAGAAGTAATCTATTCTATCTTGATATAGAGGATGTTACTTGTCTTGTTATAAAATTTGATGATATATGGCTATGACACAAGAGATTATGTCATGTTAACTTCAATTACTTGGTTAGTATCAATAACATGAAGAAAGTTAGAGTTTTTCCTAAGTTGAAGAAGCCTGATAATGTAATGTGTAAACAATTTCAGTTAGGCAAAATACAAAGTCAAGTTTTAAGAGTAAAACTTATACCTCCAAAGGAATACTAGAGATTGTTCATACTAACTTGTGTGGACCAATTGAAGTGCAAAGCTACAAGGGAGATAAGTGCATAATGCTATTTGTTAATGATTATTCTAGGATGATGACAATTATATTTTTGAAATAGAAATCTGATGCTTTTCAAACATTTAAGTGGTACTTAGCAAGAGTTGAAAAGGAAACAGGTAAAAGTATAAAATGTTTGAGATCTAATAGAGGAGGAGAATTCACATCAAATGAATTTGAGATATTATGTAATAACATAGGAATCAAAAGACAGACATCTACTCCAAGAACCCCTCCACAAAATGGAATAGCTGAAAGAAGGAATAGATATATAATGGACTATGCTAGAACACTCATGATGGAGAAGAATGTTGCTCTGAAATATCAGAGAGAG
This sequence comes from Cupressus sempervirens, assembly GCA_028749045.1. Lineage (NCBI taxonomy): Eukaryota > Viridiplantae > Streptophyta > Pinopsida > Cupressales > Cupressaceae > Cupressus > Cupressus sempervirens. The sequence goes on from CM053787.1 coordinate 444,283,109, forward strand.
GTTGTAAGCACAGTTGTCTATACCTTGAACCATGTGAAAATCAAGAAAGGTACTCATACAATACCTTTTGAACTATGGTATGGATACTCACCCAATGTAAAATACTTGAAGGTATTTTGCAGTAAGTGTTACATTCTTAAAGATGTTAGAAATGGAAAGCTTGATGAAAAAAGTGAAGAAGGTATATTCCTAGGTTACTCCACAAGAAGTAAATCTTATAAGTGTTTGAATATTAACACTAACAAAATTGTGGAAAGTGAAAATGTGAACTTTGATGAATATACAAAAGTACATGAGGCTAAACCTATGAAAAAGCTAGAAGAATTAAAAACATTTGTATATTTCTATGAAGGAATATCTGCTAAAGAAGATGTTGCAAAGAAAGTTTCAAATCAACAGAAAGTTACAATGACTATCGAGTCACACCCTATGAATGTTGAGTTGCATTTAGGAACCAAGTTGCATTCAGATGCCGAGTTACAAAATAAAGTGGATGCACATTCTGATTCTCAGATTAGTATACATGAAAGAGATGTTGAGATACCTGATAGAGATATACACAGTAATTCTAAATTTGAAAGACAAAATGAAGAAACAAGCACTCGACCAAGATTGTCTAAGTATGTCAAAAGACATCATCCTACTGCTCAAATCGGTGGAGATAAAGATGCTAGAACAATGACAAGAAATAGATTGAGAAGTGAAACATGTTTGTTGAGCTTGAAGGAACCCAAAATAATAAAAGATGCACTAGAAGATGTTGACTGGTACAAAGCCATGGAAGAAGAGATTGAACAAATAGAGAAGAACAAAACATGGAGTCTAGTTCCTAGATTAGAAGACAAAAATGTGATTGGTACCAAGTGGGTATTCAAAAACAAGCTAGATGAAAATGGTAAAGTCACAAGAAACAATGCAAGATTAGTTTGCAAGGGATATGCACAAGAAGGAATTGACTATGGAGAGACATTTGCCCCTGTTGCTAGATTGGAAGGAGTAAGAACTCTACTTGCTTATGCTACATACAAAGGTTTCAAAGTCTATTAGATGGATGTTAAATCTACATTTTTGAATGGCATAGTAGAGGAAGAAGTGTACATAGAATAGCCAGAAGGTTTTGTTGATGTTAACATTAAGAACATGGTATGTAGACTGCACAAATCTCCATATGGTTTGAAACAAGCACCAAGAGCATGGTATGAGAGACTTCATAATTACCTTGTGAAGATTGGATTTGAAAGGAATGATGATAACAATATTTGTACATAAAGACAAAAAAAGGTAAAGGTATTTTGATATCTAAAATATTTGTTGATGATATCATATTTGGAGGTCAAGATGCTTTAAGTAAGGATTTTGCAAATCAGATGAAGCAATAATTTGAAATGTCTATGTTTGGAGAGATCCAATTTTTTTGGGGTTTGCAAGTATATCAGATGAAATATGGTATATACATCACTCAATCAAAGTATGTCAAGGAAATATTGTAAACTTCTAGACACAAATTGTCAAAGAATGATGATTCTGCTGAGGTGAACCAAACAATGTACAAGTCTATGATTAGCAAATTGCAATATATAGTACATAGCAGACCTAATATTGCATTATCTATAGGGATAGTTGCAAGATTCTCTACTAATCCCAGAGAGAATCATTTAATGGTTATGAGGAGAATAATGAGATATCTAAAAGGAATAAAAGAGTTTGGTCTATACTACAAGAAGGATGAAAATTTTGAATTGCGAGCCTACACTGATGTTGATTAGGTTGGAAACATTGATGATAGAAAAGCACTAGTGGAGGAGCATTTTTCTTAGGCAAGAGACTAGTTACATGGACTAGTAAGAAGCAAAGTTGTACTTCACAATCTACTGCTGAAGTTGAATATGTTGTTGCTATTGTAAATTGCACAAACATTGTATGGATCAAATAGCTACTCAAAGGAATGAAGGAAGAAACCATAGAACCAATGATACTTTATTGTGATAATACAAGTGCTATCAATATATCAAAGAATCCAGTGATGCACACAAAGACAAAGCACACTGCAATCAAGTATCATTACTTGAGAGAGTTAGTTCAAGACAAAGAGGTGAAGATGGAATATGTTAACAAAAAGGAGCAAATTGTTGATATTTTCACAAAACCATTACCTAAGGATGCTCATGAGTATCTAAGAGGTGAATTAGGGGTGATACCCCTATTAAAGGCTATCTAAGTAACAAGAGAAGTGCCCTGCATCAAACAAGTTGATATTCATATGTTACACATTGATGTAGATAATCTTACTTTAGGAGCTACCTAAAGTAATCATAGAGTTGGAACTTCAAATCTCTCACGTGCAAGGTGATAGAGGGAGAAACTAAGGCAATTGAAAAAGCCTATATCTGCATGTTTAAGATGACAAGTTTTTGGCATTGTTATCAAAGAGGGAGATATTCTACTAATCAAAGAGGAACATATAGGGAGATATTCTATTAATCAAAGAGGGAGATAGATCAAGCCAGTGTTAGTATGATTAATGAGAAAGAGAGAGATATCAAAAATATCAAGAGATTGTTGATTAGAAGAGATAGAGAACAATTTAAGAAAGAGGGAGAAATCATAATCTGCTTAGTTAGAGAGAGTTATAAGAAAGAGTGAATTTTGTAACCTAAATAGGAGATGGAAGTTGTTGATAGAGGGAGTAATATCAATACAAGGTTTCTTTTTGGTATTGTCTTACTATTTTAACTGAGTCGATTTGGTTTATCAAAATTGTTTACCATTGCGTTGATTTGGTTGATCACTTTGGTTTGACATCAATGCCAAAGAGGGAAATTGTTGAGATCTGATTGAAAAAATCATTGTTGAGAGAGATCATTGAAAGAGGGAGATTGTTAAAGAAGACTATGTGTTTCAATCATTTTTTTGTTATTGATGTCAAACCTGCTATTTTCTAGTAAGATAATTACTTATAAGATTCAAGTACTATCCCTTAGTTGATTGATGAAGAGGATTTGATCAATAAGAGGTAACAATAGCACCTAGAGGAAAGGTTGAGTTATGATTATGCAATGAAGTACAAGGATCAGTTAAGACAGTGATCACATGATGCATTGATAATCTACTTAAGGTTACAAAGGCTAGTTACACTTAGAAAGTTTAAAAGAACAAGTTACACAAAGTTTGTCTGCCAAGCTTGACCGAGTGGATAGTAGGTGTTGAGCAAAGTCAACACAAGCCGAGTAGAAAATTAGTTGGAGTCGAGTAAAAGTTCATTCTAGTGTATGCTAAGAAAATTTTAGTTGATGTCAAGCATCAGTAAATTTAGTAGGTGCCGGGTAATTTTACAGTGGATGTCAAGCAACGAAATATGTGCCAAGCATCAGAAGGTTGATAATGCCAAGCTACTACATTATTTAAAAGATCAAAGATTTGATGAATTTTAGTCAACAAGTTTGTTTTCTTGGATTTTGTGAACCAGGAGGAAGATAAGGTTTATGAGCTGGTGGCATAGAATTTGAGGTAAACTATTTTTAGGTGAATTCAAATGGATTCTAAGAGAAGGTTCTAGAAGAGATATAAGATATGGGGTAGATACATTGTATCCTACCTAATCCATCCGAACCCTAAATTTGGATGATGGAAAATGAGTAGAAAAATATCTTAATTTCTTTTTATAGGAATGTATGGTCATGAAGTAAAGAGGTCATGTTTGAGAACCTAAGGGAGACAAGGAGTCAAGGGTTTTTTCTTCATCAAGTGACCTAAGAGAAGAATCTACAATGGCATGCTAAGAAAGAAGACTTAAGGAGATGAATGCTTGAAGGGTGAAAAAGCTACTAGAGCTACAAAGTATGAAGGCCAAGTAGAATTGAGGACTAAACAAAGATCTATAATCTGCAAGAGAAGTTGTAAGTTGTATTAAATCAAAGCTCTATTGCTACTCTCTAACAATTATATCAGTCTAGGGTAAATCCTTTGGATTAAGATTGATCTAACAATCATTTTTAAATCCTTTAATAGGGTGGCATTCAAAGTGAATGGCCTAAAGCCCTCTAACAAGGCTTACTCCTAATAGGGTGATTGAAATCCTTTAACTGGGTCACATTTAATAGTGTGTATTGTAACCTTTAACAGTTTTGGCCTTTCACTGGGCATCACTTTAGAAGAGTGAAAAAGGAGTAGCATGTTACTAGTGGTTTTTTCCAAATTGGGTTTCCACATAAATCATTGTGTCAAGTGTGTTGATGAATCTGTTATGTTTCATGCTTTATATTTCTACAAGTTGATTTGACAGTAACCTACAAGTTTTAGTGATTTCATAATCTTATGGATGCATGCATGAATATGAATGTTTTATGGGTTCACTAAGCTGTGAAAAGTTTTATTTTTACATCTGGACCTGGGATAACTGATTCACCCCCCTCTCTCTCAGTTATTCTAAAGTATTCCAACAGTATGGATTCATAGGCATCTACAATAGAATTGTTTATGGAAGTACATTTTTGTTTCTCCAACACGGTGAATTTATTTTACCTCCTCCATGGCTATTGTTACTTCTTTCACTTAAGTGAGTAACTCTATTAACCTCTTCCATTTCCATTTTCTTTTAGCTTTTTTTGAAAAATATTGTTGAGTTTTATTTCCATGGCTGGTTCTCTCCCTAAGTTACCAAAAGGAAAGCCTATCACTTCCCTTACCAATTTCTTTCCCACACTAAAGGATACCTTCCTTGCTAATGAGGGCATAAACAAGTAGTTGTCTAGGTTCTCCAAGCCAAACCCCGGTTCCATTACTAAAAAGATAACTAATAGTGGATTATTACAAGCTATTGGTTTCCCATAGTCAATACTTTTCCTAGAACTAGTTTTACAATGTAGAAATAGATATGATCTTACCAAAAGATGCATTAGGACATATCTCAGAGAAGTTCTTGTCTACATAAATAGGGTTAAAATCATGGATGCTTTGAGGATTCTGCCACATGAAGAATATGAAGCCTGGATGATTGGTCTCTCAAACATTATGTTTTCGGCAGACCCCAATGCATTCAACAATGTTATTGCCAAGAATTGGTTACTCAAGCCAAAGAAAGGAGGGTCTCATCTTCCTCACCCATTTGACAAGAGAACACATGAATCCTTGATATCAAAGATGTGATTACCCTCCTAAATAGGGTCAAAGGAAATCCACATGCCTTTCACTAGGAAAAGTGGATGTATTTCTTTGTCCAAACCATTCTGAGTAATCAAAATAAATGCATTGACTGGGCATAAATTATAGCTAACAAATTACATGAAGAAATTTCCCAAGCATCTGGAGTGTCTGGTTTCTATATGAGTTCATACTTGTTTTATGTCTTGGCATTTTGTAAATAATGGGTTAGACTTCCTCACAAAAAATGGGTAAATAAAATGCCTATGAATGAATATTTCCCCTTTTTGAAAAGAGAAAAGAATTGAGATGATTTCAAGAGAGTGCAAGATACATTCCTTGCTAACCTGGTCTTTGAACTACAAGGGAAGGAATAGAAGAGACTTACAGAAGAGGCAACACAATAAATATATATCTATGGTAGTTTCTTCACCCAATTCTCTAAGTTCACATGCACCCGAGTCAGTGGGTATGAAGGAAAACCACTTAAATTTCCAAGGAATTTCTTAGAAAAATATGTTCTAATGGAAGTCTACAGATAGGTAGCTAAAGTTGACAAAAGTTGCAAGGTTCAGAGAGGTTCTAGTTCTACATTCCCTATAGAAATTGACCACTACAAATGAAAAACTATACAAGATGCTTTTGATCTCAAACATGAACTAAATTTGATGAACCTAGAGGCTCATACTATTCACCTTAACTTTGATGGAAAAGAATTTTCTCAGGCCCTATTTGAGCTACAACCAAATTTCTCACATGTCCCTCACTTAGAAGACTTATAGGATGACTATGATGATGATTATGAAGTCAAGAACAAGTGGTGGTCTAGATTGACCTTGAAGCAGATAAAACAATTTAAACTTCAGCTGAATGCAAAAGGGGTAAGGGAGAACAAAGATGAAGAAGTGGTTGATCCTTTTTATTTAGCATAGGTTGAAGCTTTTCCTCTACCAAAAATAGATTGGGATTTACTTCAGGAAGATGACCTACAATCCAGGACTAACCTAGTCATAGTGAGAATGAAAAATTGGTTAAAGGAGGAAAGACAATCAAAAATGAAAAATGTAGAGTGAGCCTCACAAGAATCATGCATCACCTCTAGCTCACTTCTGCCTATTCATGATATTGATACTAATAAGGATGTCACCTTTTCCTCTACAAGTATTTTGAACCTTGAAGTTGAAGTTGCACCCAGGATTCAAAATTCATTTCAACACGCAAGGCCAACAAGGCGGACTTGTTCTCCACCAAGAAGGAGAAATTCCAAAAGGTTATCATGAAGGATACCTTTATTTTCCCAATTGAAGTATAAGTTGTGCCAGAGCCTTTCGAAGGAAGAAATCAGGAGGCCATGGATTAGAGTGATCAGCTAGTGGTAGGTGATGCCAATGCCTTAGGTTTAATTATCACCAATTATGCCTCCCCTACCTTGCAAACCCCTCCATCCAAAGGTACCTCTTCAACACAAAATTGGTTCAATGTGTCTATGAAGCAGAAAAGGAGCTTGGTGCCCGTAAGCATTTCAGTCGAGGACATGGATGGGAAATTTCTAGGAAAGGCAACCAAAATCAAAAGGTTGAAGATAGAAATTATACTGAAGGTTGATGAATAGACATGGGAGTGGGTTGTTGATGTGTTCATGCTATTTGAAGATAAAAATCTCAAAGACATCACCCTCAAGACTACACTATGGAGAAAAGAGTTCTCGAGCCAGCCTCTAAAGCCGTGGATATGAAAATCCTAGATGCAGGACACACCAGGGTCACTAGTCATATTTGGAAAGATTGGAAAGAGAGAAAAGAACTAAAATATTCCATCTGCATGCTAGTAGAGTAAATCAATAATCTACAAAATGTAGAATCTAAATGCGAGCGCCAAGCTATTTCCATGATAGATGTGACTTCCTCAGTAAATCAACAATTGATAGACTAGGTGAAAGGGATAGGTCAGTCTCTAAATCCTTTGGTGAATGGCTTGAGTTAGTAGTTTCCATTGAATTCATCTACATAGCTCACTTCTTTGAAAGGAAGTTGAAGGTTGAATAGATGATGGCCAATCTAGAAGAAAAGTTAAGTGCATGGGTTGGGGAAAAAGAGACATGCAAGGATGTTGTAGCCCACATCACAAAAGATTAGGAGTATGGAACAAATAAGTTCCTAGTTGAAAAGAAGAACTTGGGGATTGATGTAGATTTCTTATATGTCTCCAGGAACATGGCCATTGAGCAATTCTTGGAAGAGTGTTCAGAGCTAGTCAAAGAACTCAATTGCCTGAAAGAGATCCTACATAATGATGTGAAATGTATCAATGTTGAGATCTTAGGGAATAAAGACCAATCTATCAAGGATTTGAAGGAGATATAAATTGCTTGTCAAGATAAGCTATGAGCTCTCAAGGACACCAAGGAGGTCTCTGCTACAAGTCTCACGATCATTGCCTAAATAGATTCAATGATCATAATCAGTGATGATCATCTGATGATGTAGATTAAGAAGATGGAGCACACTCATTGGGTCATGACCATCTGGCAGCTGAGAATAGAAAAGATGGGAATTCCACAACAAAAATAGATTGTGGATTTTGAAGTTGCCTACAAGGATTCAAAAATCACGTGTGGCAATGTGACCTTTGATCAAGGATAGCTAAGAAATCCAATTAATATTTCAACTACTTAGCTTAGAACTAAGGCTTCAGCCATTTAATCTTTTAGTTTCCTATTTTAGTTGCTTTATGGTTCTAGACTTAGTTTTATCAACTCTGATTGGAGTTAGTTTAATAACCATTTTTATAAGCCTTGTACGACTATATATTGTAAGACTTTTTAAAAAAAATTGTATTGATACTCCTGTAATTATACGATGGTAACTTAAGTTTTTTAAGCAGGTTCAGTCTAAACCATTTTGGTTATGCTATTTACGTGAACAAGAAATAGAAATGAAAATCTTTTGACATTGGTTATACATTGTTGGTTATTTGTGATCATATGGTTTTGACAATCTGAATTCATTTCATATGGAATGTTTTCTTGATCGTGATTAATGATGATATGCTCTATTCTATAAATGGTTCTCAGTTATATTGTTCACTAGAATCAATCATCCTAATTTTCATTCATTCTTTGATATTTATTTTATTAAGTATTTGGGCTTATTTTTGAAATAATATTATCCTTGCAATACTTTTACATAAGAGATGGAAAAGTATTTCTAAAAAGCCTTATCTTGCTTGATAAATGATTTTGAAATAAAGGAATTTTTTTCTATCATTTAAGGAGGGAGTTGTGCCTCAAAATAGAGAGAGTTTATTCAAAGGAACTCAATTGTTGTGGAATTTTTTCTTGTTCATTACCCTTTGTGCAAAGGGAAAAAAATTCACTAATAGTATTAATTTTGACACTCTCCAGGATGCAAGACATTTCTAGATGAAATATTAGTCACTTGAAAGATTCTACTTATTTCAAAATCACAAGTTTTCTTCGTGTTATCCAACCTTTTGATGAAAATTTTATAACCATAGCATAACATACCCTTGTGGTGTTTCACCTACAATAATATGTCAAAAATGTCAGAATCATTGCATCATGAGTTGATAAACATACATGTGATTAACAAATTTATATGTACTTGTAAATATCTTAAACCATATGCTAAATCTATTTCCCTTTGTGTAAGATTGGAATCTCCATTACGATGAGCTTATTTGACCAAAGAAGATACACCTTCCCATGTTAATGTATGACCATAATGTTGACACATTTCAATCCATAATGTCATTCAATCTTGATTGTTTGAAATATATAAATGTAGTGCATCCCACTCTCAAGCAATTGTACAACAAACAAATAGAGAACTTACAACCAATTTATTTAGAAGATAAAGAATTAATTAACCATGGTAAAATATGTTTAAGTTGAGTAAATCTCAACCCAAAACTCTAAGAGTCACTTGCATGCAAGCACTTGTCCTAAAAAGAGAGAAGCAAAGATATGGAGGCTTGAATTTAGAGATCCACGAATGATGACATATTCTTGATGTGCAAGAGATAGATTGAAATTGTATTGATTGAATTAATTACAAAAAGATGTCAATACTTATAAAAGGAGATCAAAGCCCTAAAAGGTAATTGACCTGGGTTGCATGATAATAATTAATTATTATATGCATGAATTTTAGCTTAAGTAAACTAGAGATATTAAGTTATCTAATAAATTTTTTTTTAAATAGCTTGATTAATAATAAAATGCCTTATTACTTTAACAATCCCCCTTTTGATAAACTTAGGGAGTAGCTAAGAACCTAGAAACTAATACTAAAAGTAATTTTTGGTCAAAAAAACAAGGTCTGATAAGGTACCCAATCACAATTAAGTTTCTATAAAGAGGAGAAATAGAGAAAACCACATGGTAAAAACCCTATTTTAAGGAGAGATGGAAACAATGTTGAAAGACTAGTTAAGGACTGCATAAGCCCCTAAACTAGTGAATGTCCTGGAAGATGGGAATAGAAGAATGATTGTGATGAACACCATTGAAGCATGAAGAAGCTACAAAGCTTTATAAAAAAAAATTGCTAATGTAAAGAACCTCCACTGAAATAGAACTTGATAAGTTAGAGAACACTATAATCTACATGACTACCCTCAAAAGACACTACTTGATTAGGAGGCACATAAAGGTAAACATCTAAACTCAAAGGTATAGATGGCATGAAATACCAAAACCTAAAGAGTTGATCAATTGACCATGGATTACTACATCCAAAGTAGGAATGAAAAGAAGAGTATCTATATGGTAAATGATCCATCTCACTAAATTCATAGGTACTCATCCACTGTATCTACCTAGTACATAGGAACAAATAATGAATACATAGCTCACTCCATCAAACCAAGAAACAATAAGAACCAATAGGAGAAACCCCCTAATGCAAACAAGGATGGGGTCATAAGCAACTGGAAAAGTGGGCCAATAAGAATTGAATATCAAGGAACCACGATCAAGATGCACAAATAAATACATAAATGTGTACTAAGGTAATCAATCTTAGACATGATATGAGGATAATGTCATAGATGGGATACTCACTAGAAAAGGATAGATCAAAAAAAAAGAGAGAGGCAAAACATCGACCCTTCATGGTACATAATCAAAGTAGTGTATATACAATAAAGCACAATATATGGTAAATCCAAAGAATACAGTAATCTATATGAATATCCTCATATGAAACTACTTGAATCAAAATAAAAAACTAGGCAAAATAAATGAAAAAAAATAGAGAAGGAATATGGCACTTTATATCAGTGCATTTTCCTAAATGTACACAATAAATGTCTACAAAGATTAGAAAAGACATAATTAAGGACAATCCAAAAAATAGTACAACCCATGACAAGTCATTTGAAGCAATAAAAATGATCCTCAGAATTGAAACAACCAAGATATCTACTAGAATCCAAAAACCCAAAAAAATAAATAGAATGTACCTAGAGAAGAATCTAAAAAAACAACTAGCATCAATGGAAAGAGCACAAAAAGACCTTTCTGGACAGGCCAGGAAATCTCCCAGTGAAATGGGCCTCACTCTTCGATGTTAAACCTTTTGATAAGTCCTCTTTCCCTCCAATTAAGGTTGTGTCAGGACTGGAAAATGGATCATGCACGATAGCCATTCGAAACGAAATTGTTGACCACAACATTGCTACGATGGCATCCACACTTGTAGGGAAGTTTATGGGTCAGAGACCAAACATCGATGTAGTTTGATCCTTCACAAAGAAGAAATGGAGTCTAAAAGGGTAGGTCAGTGTTACTTCTATGGCAAAGGGATTTATTTCTTTTGTATTCACCTATAAAGAGGATATGGCTAACATCTTGTGTAAAGGACCCTGGATCATTGGAAGGGCTATCCTAGTGCTACAAAAATGGTCTTCAAAATTGGATTTAAATGAATCTTTCTTTCAGCAAGCTCCAGTATGGGTCAAACTCCCTGAGCTACCTTTGGAATTCTAGAATGAGGATGTTTTTATGGGTGTAGCCAGTTCTTTCGGAGAACTTCTCTCCATAGACCCCACTACTGCTTCTAAGAGTAGGCTGATCTATGCAAGGATCTGTATAGGTTTTAGGGAAGGGGTTGATATGCCTGAAGTGGTGTGCTTTCAGTCAAAACTTGGCACTCATATTCAGCAGTTGGATTATGAGAGTGTCCCTTTTGGATGTTATCATTGTTTTAAGACAGGCCATAAGGCTTTTCAATGCCCGAAAGCAAAGTTAGTTCAGAAGAAGAATCCTTCTATTGCTTCTCTCTTCAGGGTCAAGAAAGTATGGAAAAAAAGACCACCAACTAGGGCCAAAAGGGTCCTCTTTTGGTGAATAAGAAGGTTGCAAAAGCTTCAAAGAAGGTAAATCAAATGCAACCTTCTGATTCCACTTTGCCTTTGGGCACAGATGGAAAGATTGTTCCTTAGGATGAACTGTTGAAGATAGCCCCGAATTCCTCTCTAGTCATTAGGGAGTGGAAAATGATTAATGTCCAACCGCAACTGACTGAGGGTGCTCTGGTTGAGGAAAGGTTGGATCCTCAAGTGATTTCAGGAGATGTAGAAGGTAAGGATGCCCCATAGTAGGTTGTTCGGGAGGCCATGATGTTAAGTTCTCCACTTTTTTGTGGGGGGGTTTGACCTTGCTTCCATTGAGGAGGAGAAGGATAGATTTAATAAGGATATTATCATCTATCAAGACCTAGAGGAAAATCTTGTTTCCTCTATAGCTAGAGGGACCAATACAAGAAAGATGAATGTTTTGGTGAAGGATCTGGCCAATGGGAGGATCTTCCAAGCAACCCAAATTTTGCTCTCAAGGCTTCTAGGTCATTGAATTTTGGCATGGAGAGTGAAGTTCTTCTATCCCCAAATCCTAGGAAGAAATATGTTAGAGAACCTTCTTTGGCCTCTCCGGTGGAGACTAGGAGTAGCTACAAATCCAATGTGGGCTCAGCGGCCAAAAGAGGCAAAAAATTAGAGAAGGAAGCTAGAGAGGAGGAGAGCTTGGCGAATGGGCACCAAAGAACTCTTTAGGAGTGTTCCAAGAATTAAATATGAAGATCATATCATGGAATATTAGGGGCCTTAATGGAGCCCATAAACAAGAAATTATTAAGAACCTGATTAGAGATCAAAGACCAGACATCTTGATGATCCAGGAAACTAAGATGAAAAAGGACTTTGTGAGGAAGATTAAGTTTAGCAACTTGATGAGTGGGGAGGCTTCAGACTTTGATGGTGCCTCCGAGGGTCTGCTGACCCTTTTTAACACCAAAATTTTTAGAATGGAATCTTCTTACAATGAAGGTAATATTCTTTTGTGTAAAGTTTTTCATATCCCTTCCAATGATTGTTGGTTCTTGCTGAATTTATATGCTCCCAGAAATAAGAGAGAAAGAAAGAATTACTAGACTAGAGCTCGAAGTTTGGTGCAGAGTAGCAATTTAAAGAAAGGAATTAGTATGGGTGACTTTAACACTCCTATGTTGGATTAGGAGAAGAAGGTAGCTCTGCCTCCGGATTGGGAAAGTAAATATGACCTATCAAACTTCATTAATGGTCTATATTTTCTAGATATGGACCTCATGGGAGGTGCCTTTACTTGGTCAGGACTGTATTTAGGTCAGACTAGACAAAGCTCTTATCGCTCCTGACTTGCTGCAGTCTTCCTCTTGCAAATTAGCTCTATTGCCTAGAGTGGGTTCTAACCTCTCCCCTATTTCCCTTTCGGTTGTTCCTATAGGCCCCAAAAGGCCTCCCCCTTTTTGTTTTGAAAAAATGTGGACCTCCCACCCTGATCTTTTAGACAAGATAAAGCTTTGGTGGAGTATTGATGTGGAAGGCATAGCTATGTATAGGGTAGCTAGAAAAATTAGTAACGTTAAAAGAATGGTTAAAGCTTAGAAAAAGTCTGATTTTGGCCACATATTCTTTGAGAAGGAAGTCCTATTTGACAATATTTCTTCTATCCAAGCCTCTATTTAGGAGGATGGGCATGACAAGTTAAATAGGGAGGTAGAGCTATCTATCCTTTCATAATTACATAATATTATAAGTAAAGAGGAGAAGTTTTGGAGACAAAGATCAAGGGTTAACTGGCTCAAAGAGAAAGACCAGGATACGAAGTTTTTTCATCTTACTGCTCTAAAACATTGAGCTAATAACAGAATTACAATTTAAAGAAAGGACAGGGTATGCTGACAAAGGATGATGAAATCTCAATTGAAGTTGTTTCTTTCTTCTCCTCCCTATTGTCTTGGGATCCTATGCTATCCAAAGTGGATCAAGATAACATTATTTCCTACATCCCTCAAATCATCCATCCTGACCATAATAAACTGCTTTAGGCCATTCCCTTTGATTCAAAAGTTAGAGAAGCTCTCTTCTCTCTGTCGGTTGATAAATCTCCTGGCCTTGATGGTTTCCCTACTTTCTTTTTCCAATTGTTTTGGCTATTTTTGATGAAGGATGTAAGTGAAGGTTGTTCAAGAATTATTTGGGGCCATAAGCATTCTAAAGGAGATTAACTCTACTTTTTCAGTTCTCATTCCTAAAGTTCCTAGAGCCAATTCCTTGGACATGTTTAGACCAATTAGCCTAAGCAATTCTTTTTACAAGATCATTTCAAAGGTTCTTACTTCCAGGTTGCTCAAGCTCCTCCCTTTCATAATATCTCAGTAGCAAACTAATCTTGTCCTAGGCAGGCAAATTTTAGACTCGATAATGACGGTGCATGAAGTGATTCACTCTATGGAAGCTGGAAAAAGGGAAGGAATGTTACTTAAACTAGACCTATCAAAAGCCTATGACCAGGTTGACTTGTCTTTCCTAGATATGGTGCTTAAGGCTTTTGGGTTTGATGAAAAAACATGTAAGCTAATTTCTCAGCTGGTTACTACTTCCTCACTTAGTGTTTTAGTTAATGGATTTCCCTCTGGTTTTTTCAAACCTTCTTGTGGTCTTCATTAGGGGGATCCTCTTTCACCTATTCTCTTCATAATCTTGGCAGAATGCATAGGCAGACTTATTGAGAAGAATAAGAAGGAAGGGAGAATCAAAGGTATTAAACCTTCTTCTAAAAGTGCCCCTTTTACGCATTAGCAATTTTTTGATAATACCATAATGGGAGGGGAGACTTTTGTTAAGGAGGCAAAGGAAATGAAGGTCATCTTGGCTACCTACTCTAGAGGGTTGGGACAACTCATCAACTGGGATAAGAGTTTGGTTTTCTTTATCAACACTCCTAAGGACAGATAGAAGAAAATCTCCAAAATTTTGGGATGTAGTGTGGGCAAGCTTCCCTCTACCTATCTTGGACTCCCTTTGGGCACGAATCCTCCTAATTCTTTCTTGAACGACATTATGGATAGATTCAGTAAGAAGCTAGTTGGTTGGAAAGGGGCCTCTCTAATCTAAGCTGGAAAATGCCAACTGGTTAAATGCACCCTTTAGAACTTGCCTGTTTATGCTTTGAGCCTTTTTGTGATCCCTGTGAAATTTTTTGAGAGGATGGAAAAAATTCAGAGAGAATTCTTAAGGACAGGGGCTGAAAGGAATAAAAGGTATCCCCTACTTTCTTGGGAAAAATTCTACCTCCCAAAGAAAAATGGAGGTCGTGGCATCAAGAAGCTAACTCACCTTAACAAGGCTCTTTTGGCTAAGAAAATATGGTGTATCTTCAGTAGCACAAGGGAATGGAGAGACATTTTGGTAAACAAGTACATAAAGAGGCCCTCTAAATAGTTTACCCTCTTTAGTGAAGATATCCCAAGAGGATCCACTGTTTGGAATGGTTTTTTAAAAGCTAGGGACCTGGAAAATTCTTGAGTCTCTTGGAAATTGGGAAATGGGGAGGATATCCAATTTTGGTCTGATAGCTGGCCTATTCAGGGCCCTCTTATGAACAACCCCAACTATGAGATCTGGGTGAATGACTACATCAACCATTTTGGGCAAAAAGTTAGTGACTATAGGAATGATCAGGGATGGATAGACCTTTCCATCATCTCTGAAGATCTTAATCCTATTATGATAATGCTAAACTCTATGGCCTTAAATAACAATAGGGATGAGTTGGTCTGGGGAGATAATGCCAATGGGCTATATACTGTTGTCTCTAGGTATTCAGCCCTTTGGAGATTAAATGAGGTTCCTTCTTGGTCGAGGGCTTGGCTCCTTGGCCTCACTCCAAAAATTAATATGTTCTATTGGCTGGCTCTACAGGACAAAATCCTCACCCAGGATAACCTCATTAAAAGAGATCATATTATGCCCAACAGATGTGTGTTATGTAAAGATCAAATGGAGACCGGTAATCATTTGTTCATTCATTGCTCCTTCTCTAGGGAGGTTTGGGTTTTCCTCATCCAGGACTTGGGCTTTAGCTGGTGTGTGCCTTTTAACCTTCTAGATCTCTTATGTCAATGGAAATGCATGTTCAATAGGTCTGATCTTTAGGAATTAAGTTTTTGGATCCTACCTCATTTCTGTTGGAGCATTTGGAATGAGAGAAACAATAGAATCTTTAGAGATAAAGAGGAGCCGACTATAGTGATAGGAAGGAAAATATTTGCTAACATTAAGGAAAACTATTTAGTGAGGAAGGGGGAGATATAGAATTAGGTGGTAGAAAAAAGGAGAAGGCAAAAGACAGAAAGACAAAAAGATAGGAAGCCAAATGGCTTCTCCCCCCAAAAGGATGGCATAAAGCCAACTTTGACAGAGCTTCGAAGGGAAATCCTAGCTCCTTAGGAAGTGGAGGCATAATAAGGAATGAAAATGGCGATGGTATTGTAGCTTTTTTCATCCCACTAGGATTTCAAACCAACCACTTTGTGAAAGTGAATGATGCGTGTAATGCTATCAAACTAGCTTTTGAAATCAAAGTTACTAACCTTTAGCTTGAAGGGGATTTGAACAACATTATAAAATGTATTAAAGGCAACTCTTAGCCATCATGGTCGATTGCAAATCTTATTGATGAGACATGTGAGACTCTTGCCAAATTCAGTAGAGTCCACATCACTCATATATTCTGGCAAGCTAATCCAATAGCCGACAAGTTTGCTAATATAAGGGTCAGTGCAAACCAAATAATGACATGGCATCCAAGAAATAGTTTGCCGGTAGATGTTAAAAGCATGATCAAACTGGACAAGATCCAAGGAAGTACGAAGAAGATCAATGTGTAATTATGAGTATGAATGGATTAAGGGGAAAGGGTACTTCCCAAAAAGGTAGCATGGGAAATCATAATTGCTATAATTTATTACAAACTATTTGACACACTTTGTGGGTCATTTTTTGCATTTTCAATAGGAGAAACAGAAAGGTTAATTCTTTTTGCATTCTGCTCATACAAAGAGGTTCCTATCAGTTACAGGGTGAGGTGCATATGAGAATTGAGGGTGTGCAAAGTGCAGATATGGAAGGCAAAAGGTGTAGAAAGGAGCCATTGGGTGAAATAGAGAAATGGAGGAGTAGGGAGAAATTTTGGGAGCAGTTGGATCAGGTCGGGATTACCAGATACATTACGAAACTACATGGATTTGATCAGGAGGTGACCAACAGTATGGCTGGATCATGGAAGGATGGCAGAGTTACGGTGAATGGGGTTTCTTTCATGATCACTAAGGAGGTGATATCGATCATTTCTAAAATTCCGATTGAGGGTTTTAAGTTCTTCAAGGACAAGAAGCTCTCGGCTAACACTGTGCTAGATTTTGTGAAGGATGCGAACGAACTAAAAGCCCTAAAGAAGATTGACACGTACTATGTTCTTGATACCATGAAGAAATTGTGGAGGTATGTTCTGAGAGTTGTAATCAAGTATATTACTCTAGACCCTAGGTTTGATCAGGCTTGTACCCACCACTTTGTTCTTTTGAATCATTTTCAGCATAGCTATAAAATTTCTTTTCCTTTTTACTTGTTAACTTCCATGAGCAAGGTGATGGATAGCTTCAATAAGAATCCCACTGATAACCCTACTCTACATGAGGGGCTCTTACCACTTATTTATGAGCACTTTAAGGCTCAGAAAATAAGCAATGCCCCTCCTCAGACTAAGAATGTGACCTCTGGAAGTTTCAGCTTCTCTTCTGACTCAGATGATATTCAGAGCTTAAGCTCTGAAGATGGTAGGATTTCTTTTGCTAGTAAAAAAGTCACCCATCAGGTCAAGAATTTGCCTTCTTCCATAACCCCTAGTAGAAAAAGCCCTAGGGTTCATGGGCAGAAGCAACCTATAAAAGATGAGAAGGTTGAAAATGATGATGAGGAGGATGTGGAGACAAAAGAGGAGGAAAAGGATATGCCGGAGGAAAATAAGGAAGACTGGGGAGGGAAGAAACGCAAGAGGGAGGGTTTGGAGGATGAGAGAATGCAGCAAGAACTGGATATGTCTTTGTTGCCTCTTTCTCCTATCCATATTCAAGCCCAACCTGAGGAGCAAAAAATGGATTCTAAGACTGAGGGAGGGGAGGTGCAGGTTAAAGAAGGGAGGAAAGCTTGGAAAAAATTTAATGTTGGGACCTCAAAAATGGGCATTTTTAGAGAGGCCATGAACCCACAAGTCCTCATGGAAAACCAAGAAGGGCCATGGCTTGAAGAACTCATAAACCCAGTGATTGTGGCTATTTTGGATAAAGCAAGGGAAACTGGGATGAACCTCTTGAACAATGCCCACAACAGTATGATTGATAACTTCAGATCAATCAAGTGGCTTTTTCATGAGCTGAAGGAGGTCAAAGAGTAGGTGGACCATATGGAGGAAAATAGGAATGGAGTGGATTCTGATAATAGAGACGGCCATGGTGAGAGGCTCAGTCTGGCAGAGAGAAGGATTAACAACCTCAAGATCTACAATCACAATCTCTCAAACTAGATGATTTTTTTGCTAAGCTCCATTAACAACAACATCATATCTTTAACTGGCTAGATAAAAGATAGAGTTATGAAGGAAGATGAGGAAGGAAAAGACAAGGAAAAAGCCAATTTGGTGGTCGACCCTGCAAAGGACATCATCAACAATGGTCAGGACCAGGAGGATCAAAAGGCACACTAGTAGGAGGCTGAGGAGAACCAGATGGCTTATGAGGCTGCTTAGGTCATGCAAGAGCTAGAGAGAAAGAACGAGGACTAATCCACTACCTATTCTTTTGTTTCTATCTGCGCCTTTTTTTGGCTTTTTGTCAAGGCTTTTGCCTTTGTCTGTTCTTGTTGTTTTTGTTCTTGGTCTTTTCTATGTTCTTTGTTTTTTGGCTGGGCCTTGTGCTTATTATCAACCTTTGAACTTGAACTCTTTTGGCTGGGCTTTTCTCGCTTATTTTTAGCCTTGTTAATGTTTTAACTCTTGGGTTTCAAGGTCCCTATCAAACCTATTTATCTAATCAAAAACAATATAAGAATTCCCAAAATGGGGATTGAATTCTCATGATATGTCTCCTAGAGTACAAAATAGAACTCTTAACTTTGACAACAAACAAATTCATCAAAGAAGAATCAAAACTAAAAAGTACATGTGCCATCACAATAGGCTCCAAACTAGCATTCTAGTAATATCTTGTTTGCAAAAAATGGAATTTTTATGCCTGTGATATGAGAAAAAAACAAAAGGTAGGTCTAAACAGAACTAGAAAAGCTATAGTGCTGATGTCAGCAAGTGACAAGCCCAAACTAGATGATCAAATGGCCATTGAAGCAAAAAATGCCTGAAAAATGATGCACATGCCAAAAAAAAAATCCTCCTACCCAAAAATAGACCAGTATGGAAAAAAGGATGTGTTCCAGGAAAAAATAGTTGGTGTGAGATAAACTAGTGGCTAAATAAATTTCCAAAAACCACCAGAAGGGGTGGGAAACCACTGTAATGCTTGAAGAAACTACATTTTTATATCCAAATCACCAAGAAGGAAAAACTATTGTATAGTCCCAAAAACTGCCAGACAAATACCAAAAACTATTGTTTAATAGAAAAAACTACTTGTTAAAGTCATGACTCTAAATGAAAAACCACCCCAAAAAAATCTCCCTATTAGCATTGATACCATGTAGAAATTTGTAATTAAAACAAAATAGATCTAGTAGAAAATAAGAATACAAAAATATAGAATATACAAACCAAAACAAATAAATTTTAGCACTAATACCATGTTGAAGTTAAGGAAAGTTCAACCCATAACTCCAAGAATCACTTGCATAGAAACACCTATCACAGAAAGAGAAAAGCAAATCTATGGAAGCTTGAATTTAGAGATCCATAGAAGATGAGGAATTCTTGATGTGCAAAATACTAATTGCAATTGTATTGAATGAATTACAAAGAGAGATCAATTCGTATAAAATGAGATAAAAATATTAAAAGCTAACTAACCTAGGTTTCATGATAATAATTAATTATTGTAATATGCCTAAAGTTTATCTTAAGTAAACTAGACATAATAAGTGACTTAATAATTAAATCAAAATGATTTAATTAATAAGAAAATACCTTATTTCTCCAATAAAATCTTATAATTTATTATCTCTCACTTTTCTTAATCTACCTTTCCCCACCAAGTACTCCCCTTTTATTTGTTTAATGGGGTCAAGATCCAAAATGCAATCTATACGGGTCTTTGTTGCAAGATTAGGAACATATTGAGTAACGTACACCATAGTCTGGTATACTATATATTCCTCCAACATAGAACCCTTGGGACATGTTCTTTGTCAAATTGGAAAGATTTTAAATAATTCAAGTGCCCCTTAACCATCCACATTAACCTAGTCTGTACAGGTCCACACAATTCAATCTCCTTAACTTGGTGTATGAAGTAGTGTTCTTGTATATTAAAAAAAATATGAAAGTAAATACTTTTGCATTTCACACATTAAAATGGGAAATTCTTCTCTTCCAATATTTTATATTTTTTATATAGATTTCTATATATTACAACTACCTACAAGAGTTTCAAGACACAGAAATATATAAATACAAGACACCAAGATATATTACATAACAAGAAAAATAAATCATGAATCTAATAAATATATACAACAAATTGAATAGATATCACTTATTACCTCATGTATTTTGCAAGATTGTATATCACTTGTTTTATTTTACTATCAAAGTTCTTAGGGATAGATAGGGGTAGCACATACAATAGTTATAAATTGGTCATTTCATTCTTTTCTAACATAATACAGTGCAAAGTACATGTAGTTTACAAATATATTGTAAGAAGAACATGACTTGCCTTGATGAAGGTATGCCAATCATGTATTTTCAACCCTAGCCCAAACTCACCTTTTTTTGATATGAGATTTCTTATGTTTGCAACAAATCCTATGGGATTTTTTTCTTTTCTTCATATGACTTCTTTTATTGCAGCATTGCATGTCTTCATTAATAACCAAGGAAGGGTACACATATTAATCTACTCTCCATTGCTATTTGATTCAATAAAAAATTTCATTGCATAATTGGATTCATAAATGTCACTATGAATTTTTTTAAAAATTCTTCGTCACGCCTTCCATCCAATATTTTTGACAATGTCCATTATATTATTTCCAATATATGTAGTATTAAACAAATGCATGATTTGTGGCTACTCATAGTAGGAAAACCTATAAATTGTCTAGGATAACATTTTAGTCCCTTTGGAAGGTGGTCAATAATACCTTGATGGCCTTCATGGTCATCAATTACATAATCAACAAACAAAACTCAATTGAGATGCATAAATTCCAAGCATAAACCACAAGGTGGAATAACATTACATTGATAATTAATTCTATAATAATCCATCTTTGATAAGAAATGTTTCATTCTTCATGGATTTGATGCACTCTCTTCTTTCCCATTGAAAAAAATGTTTTTTAATAGTTTGATACTTATGACGTAAGTGGAGGAAGTGCCTATACTCATCAAACACTGACTTTCCTAAACATTTTCAATGACGATATTTCATCTTTGGACGACAAACAAAGCATGCAAATTTTACCTTTGTTTGAAGACCTAAAAAATAATTACACAACTAGATTAAATTTATTAACTTTTATACTTAGAATTATCATGTGCAACTTTAATTCAGCATAACATACCTCAAAAAATTTCCAGCCCTAGGCCATCATGTATCATCCATACAAGCATTGCATGGAACTAAAATTGTCTTTGTTTTTATTGGTCTAGAGATTCCATACATGGTGACATCATTTCATAACTTCACCAACTCGTCAATAAGAGTCTCAATGCATACATTAATACCTTTAACTTGGTACTTACCTAGTTGAATGAACGACAACATTATATTATTAGTGTGAACATTTTGATGCAAGACTTATAATTACATGTAGATAACTATTAAATGATAAAATATCTAGAAAAATCATTACCAACATAATGTGGTCTCTCTTTATTGACATCCATGGAGGAAGCTTATTGTTGATAACAAAAATAGGCCAGACTGAGTAAACATATTTCAACTATCCAAATGGATTGACATTGTCCACTGCCACTGAAAGCTTGAGATTTTGAGGTTCTTTTCTAAAGTGTGGCCACTTTTTTTGTATGCCTATATATTCCAAAAATATGTAAGTATTTGAATAATATCATCTTGACTTCTGTTATGTGTATGAAAATCTATAAATTATGTCAAGCTACTACATCTGAATAATCATTTCAAGCATGGAATAATAGGGATGTCAAAAAGAACCTTGTGAGGCAGCTTTTTCGTTATTTGATATAATTGATATCTACTCAAATCACATTTAGGTCATTATGTTGCAAATTCATGCTCTTTATGGTAGATAATATGATCATTGGGACAAGCATTGTTGCTTGATATTCCATTCTAATATCTTTCATAGTGGCACATAACTCTTAGTATGAACAAGATAGAATATTTGATGGTGGTAACAAAAACTCACATATCTATCTACACCAAAAAGTATAAGTTGTTAATATAAACAATATTAATGGTACAAGTTTCACCTTTATTAAGTATAATAAAACATATTTAAAAACTTATCATATGTGACATTGTTATGTTAGATAAACCATTCATAACCTTCAAACTCACCAACAAAAGTACAATAGAGAGAAGAGTTATTTGTGATCCTTTGTAAAGGGTAATGTTTTCCATCTCAATTAGAGGTATATCATGGATGACATCAACATCATCCTGATCATCATCATTGATTCTAGTACCAAATATGTCATGAATTGATGCATCCATAGCATCATCTTCAAATATGTTTTCTTGTGCATGATCATCATCTTCCATGAGATCACAATTTTCACCTTCAATATTAGCACCTCCATGTTCCTTCACTTCCAGAACCATATTCTCTGGGATGTGGTGGTCCATATCATGTATTTCTCTAGGGATATTGACTTGTATAAAAATGATGAACATAAATAAACCATGATCATGAATCTCATCATCAAGTGATTTCAAATTATATTAATTATTAAAATAATATAACTAACAACTTAGTAAAGGATGATAATCAAAGCGCACCCCCCCCGCCCCCTGCCCCAATGTGACAATTGTCCCTTCAATGTCTCTTAGCTATTTTGATCAGGATTCTTCTAGTGTTTAAGCCCTCACAAATTTTTTAGGGACGATACCATTTTTCATAACATTTTATTTGGAAGTTAAACCACAATATAGCAATCATCTTCTTATTTTGATATAATTCTATATTATCTTGTGTGATTCTTCTTCACATGATGTGAAAATTAGGCCTAAAAACTTCAGTCTATAACCTTCATAAAATAATTGTTGACACAAAATTTTGCACCCTTTCTTGAGGTATGACCCTCAAGCAACCTTGTGTAACATGAAAACAACCTCTAGGTGTGGGACATGTGCTTTGATGTTGAATCTCTGGAGAGGGTTAGATTCCTTACAATCAGGATGCATCTAAACTAAAACTTGGGAGGAAAAGGGAGAAAGAATACATAAAATGAAAATGTTGAAAGAGAAAGGGGCGATGCACCAGATTGAAAGAATGGTTGCAACTTTGCCTATAGTTGCACAAAACATGAATGAAAATCATAGATCTCAACTTTATTTATCTCCCAAAACTCATACATAGGTTAGGACTAATGAGCTAATACAAGGGGAAAAAATAACTTTCACAATGTATCATTCATGATAAAATTGACACAACACGTAAACTACAAAGACAAAGGGAAAACATTCAACATAAGGAAAGATGTCTACACATACAGATGAATGTGAGAAAAGGTAAAAATTGAGTTTTCATTAATGGAAGGAAATGAAACAAATTTACAAAGCATATTGTTGTTGCAAAAATGTTAGCAAAGAACAACCCAAAAATTATATACAAACTTTACCTTTATAAGGTTTAGGCATATCCCATATTTTACATTACCATTCAAACCCCAAATACCATGGAGTTAGATTATAGAGGATAAATAAATGTATATCATAAATAAATCTAATCTTGTTGTAGAAGTGACAAGAAGAGACCAAAAGAATACACTCAACCATAAGGGTGGTCAAATCCATAAATATTAAAGAGGCATGGAGATGTATTGGCATTGTGAAACAAGGACCAAGAAGTCGCTCAATGGTAAAGAACTAGCCATACTAACATGTCGTGGCCACAAAAAATCAATTCATGCCACTGTCAAAATGTCAGGGTGGGACAACACAAAGTTTAACCCACCCACGTACACTTGTGTAGTTGACCTGTTGACCTCCATAAATCTGCAAGCAAAAATCCTTACTGAAAATGTGAAAGAAAAATGGTCATTGATCATGATGCAAGAGGCACATCATTTACCTTGAGAAACATGGAATTGGAATGGGCCCACAACACCCATTGGCATAAAGAAGCCCCAATAAATATGACATGGCACAAGTCCCCATGAAACAGTAGCAAAATAGAGCACAGGAAAGGATAAATCAAAAAGTACATATGCTACCATGTGGCACAATTTTAGGCTTTAGGGCCTTGAAAGAATGTTGCAGCACCAAAATTCATTGGAATGAAGACATGTCAGGGAAAACATGGGATAACACCCAACGTTCATCCACTACCACATGGCACAAACCCATTGGTTCAACAAACTTATATCGCTATTTCACAAAGGCAAGAAAGGAAGCTTTATGAAATAGCAAAACTTTTCTATTTTGTAAAGGGCATGAAAGTGGCACTATGAAATTGCAAAAGTGGATAACATGACATTTTAACTACCAAATGTTGCATGTTATCCCACTTGTGATATATTACAACCCATTGAAGATTTCTCAGATCGGTTATCTGTTACAAGCTGAATGGGGGCAAAAATAGCCAACACTAACCAAAACAATATTGAAAGTATAAAAAAATTCTTAGACCTAGTTATATATAGATATTGAAATGTTAGGTATGGGGGAAATAGTATATGCTTTTTGAGTAGTAGGATACAACATGAGTCACATACAACATTTCTTCTTTGCTAACATTTTCCTAGAGACTTTATGCCTAAGACATTTAACCCAATTACCTTTTATAACAATCAACCGATTGCTCTAAGAAAATTTGAGGATAAAATTATTTCTAAAACTTTAACCAACCACCTAAATCTTTCAACTCACACTAAAAATTATATATAAAAGTTCTTGAAAGTAATACAAAGAGAGAAAATATAGAATTGCCTATTGGTTTTTCAAAATGAATAATAGAGATCTCAGATAAAGATCTTTGTCAAGACATCAAATCTTTGGAAGCCTACAAAACATCTTAGAATGTCAAGAAAAATAGTTTATATGAAGGTTTATAAATTTTGAAAAAGAACTTGAGAGGGAATACTACTATTTGTACAATTCAAATCATAATATATTTTTTTAAAATAAAATCTTCTAGTTGATCCAAGTCATTGAACCTATTCAATGGGTGAGGGAACAAACCTAAAAGGCTTAAGTTACTTATGAAGATATAATGAGGCTATTAAATCTAGTTGGAGACATGTTTAAATATTGTAATAAATTATTGCCAACTTGTTCTAGTGAGACTTGAAGGGTAACTTAAGAGTCTTAGAAGTATTCTAGAATAGTGTTTGTGGTTATAAGGTCTTAGAGAGACCATGTCAATGTAGTAAGAAAGTATTGTATGTTTAAAATGAAGAAAATTGTTAAAAAGTTGTTAAAGAGTGATTATATGTAATGGTATTTCCATAAGGAACCCAACTAAAGTTTGGTATGGGGATAGTTATATGGGAGGTTATCAATTTCCAAAATTGATATAGGTTTATAAATGCTTATGAATCTTGAGAATGGCCAATATGGTTGATGTAATTAGTCTATGAAGAAAAAAAGTATGAGTTCTTTTATTTTTGCACAATATATCAGTTATAATAGTTCGATATCACTATTTATTCATGGTCTAGAAGATATCTATTTGATGATCCTTTGATTGAATACGTTATGGGATTGAGTTGGTATCATTTTGGTTTTTGTGGTATTACATTTCATTGACTATTAAGGAGGATATAGAAGTTTTTTTGGTGTTCTTATCAATGGAAGAGGCTCAACTACTATTTGTATAATTCAAATCATAATCTAAATTTTTCATATGAAATCTTCAAGTTGATCCAAGTCCTTAAACCTATTCAATGGGTGAGGGAAAAAACATAAAATGGTTAAGTTACTTATGAAGATATGAACCTAATTACTAATGTGAACAAGAAATATGGTTAATACCATTAGATTTCCACAATCGATGAAGTAGTTTCTTGTGATCCTAGATTTTATTGTTTGTAAGTTTTTGCATGAACACAAAGCCAATGAAGTCAATTATTGTATTCTTGAGTTTATTTATAGATTTGTGAAACCATCCATTATATTACAATTTGAATTAAGTATTCAAAATTAAAATTGATAACATTTTATGACCCCTTTACTAGTGGGATGGAATTCAAATGTGTGCATCATTACCATCACTACCAAATTCCAAGTGGTAATTGACCAAATAAATAATTATGTCTTATATAAGATGGCCTAGTGAGAGGATGTGAATGGAATATGATGACACATGGATCAAAGAATCATGGCACCTCCAATTTGTGATTTGCATGTTTGATATCATCAGTATTGGATTGACAACTATGTCCTTGGAGGAGGCATGACTAATACATCCTTCATGCTCCTTTACACCATGACCCTTGATTGCATATTCAAGAAAAAAGTACTTGTGATACATGACATTCCATAGAGATCTCGATTGGGAAATGATCAAAGTAATTTTGAAGTGTATATTCAAGTTCTTGGCATCTTAAAAGATATCATGAGCTCGTAGAGAAGGTAGTAAGTGCTAATATCAATCAAAAAGTTGATGGCCACGGTAGTATGGGCTACACTCTAACTTCTGTCTCATTCTGTTAGATCAAAGTGATGCACAATTTGATCACTAAATCTTCATCTTTCAAACAATGAGCTTTCTATCTTTTTATCCCATATTTCAGTCAATGTAAATGACTTGTATCTACGTTAGAGTCTTCTCGAGTGGATGTGTATCATTATATTTCTATCATCCCAATGTGATCAAGCTGCTACTTCTCTAATTCACAAATTTGTTGTTGGTTTGACCTTGGACTCATCGTGAAATGGATAACATCTTCCTTATTTCCTTATGAACCTTGCAACTGGTAATTTAGAAATCTATGACTCAACAACTTGCATTTTCAAGTCCAAATATGAGGCATTGAAGGAAGGTAGCAGTTCATCATGATCTGCTAAGGATCTAACATGCTTGGACAATTGTCAGTGAAATGGTGATCTAGATCTGGGAAACCACTAATTAATAGACTCTAATTGAAGCAGGTGTAGCATAAGGGGAGGTAAAATCATAATATCCCACATTCATTGTGAGGGGAGATTTTAGTGTCTTTATAAGAAAGAGCACTCAATATTGTATATGTTTTAAGCATTAAGGCTTAATGACAAGGTGTATCAAGGCCTTGCGTGGGACCCAATTTCATTTAACCATGAAGAATATTTTGATTAATGCACACAATGATGTGGTAGTGATGTGGCAGCTTGATGAAAAGTGGAGAGATGACATGTGGCATGTAGGAAGATGAATAGGTGGTGACATGGCATAGGTAGAGGAAAATCATTAGTTTGAGAGACCAAAGATGTAGAGCTTATAGACTCACAAATTCGTATAGTCAAAGGCCTAAAAATGTCAAGTTGTGAACTTACAAAATTCATAAGTTTGGGAGGAAAAAACTTCAACATTCCAAATTTACACCCGAGGAAATTTGGGTCTTGCTAAGTGCTGATGTGGCAGAGCTAGTAAATAAGGAGTTGACATGTGGTGCTTAAGTAGAATTGGAGAGATAAGGTAAAATAATGAAATCAAATATTCCCAAAACTGAGCGCTCATTCTGAGAATTGAAGAGTGGAAAAAGTTAAAGATTATGATTATAATCTAAATTTTAGACTATATACAATTTTAAATTTTTCAAATTTTAAAGTGCTATGTTCATGGCCAAGGGCCAAATTTTTCAAACGCACACCAGGGGCCTTATTTTTTTCCAAAATATGAAGTTTAATAGACCATTGGAAAGGGGAGAAGATGAAGTTTTCCAATCTACATTCAGAATATGTTTAGTTCATTAGTGGCAGAATTTATAGGTGGATTTGTAAAATTAAGGGCATTCTCAGCAAAATAGGTGTTTTTCATGATGGAGTTTCAGAATCAATTGGAAAGAAAACAAAGAATTTTGTTGGCTCTAAATTTGGGGGAGAATTTTCTTAGGAATTTTGTTTTGCCTCCAAAACCATATGGCATGGGTTTTGGCCTAATTTTCACCGATCATTTTGTGTCTTCTTCCAAATCAATTGTGTTTTCCATCATTTTGAAGTTATTTCAATCACATTGTAGAGGCAATTTGATGAGATCTAATTTTCAATTGAAGGAAGAGAGAAGAGGGAGGTTATATAGTAGTAGATGGAAGTTATTCAAGAGGACAAATGGTAGCTTCATAGAAGTTTCAAGATTTCTTCCATTCTATGTATTATCTTTTCTTCTTATTCTTTAGGGTTGGTTCCAATTTTTTGGAAAGTTTCCATAGCTGTGATTCCACCATTCTTTAGTATATTCTCTTGTATGAACAACATTTAATGGATTTTTATGTATAGTTCTGATCTATTCAGTTGTTTTATGAGTTACTTACATGCATCTTGAATGTATTATTTAAAATAAATGAAAAAAAAGAACAACAAACTTCTTAGTTTCATTATGATTCTCATCTCCTATCTCTATTGTTTGCAATGTTTTGTTGTTTAGGAACAAAGAGATTAAACCTGTTTGCAGCCCCTTAAAGTTGTGTTTCTTGTAAAGTTTTTCTATTCAAAGAGCCAAGTAAATGCTTACTTATCTTGATAGGGTTTTAGGTTTCATGAGAAGGATATTTTATGAGTATGAGAGTTTTTATAAACATTGATGTCTGATCCACAAAGTGATAGGATAGATCTGATATCTTGATGTATTGGATATGTCACTGGTATCATGGATGTATGTTTGTGATTTATGGAATTTCCCTATAGATAACATATTGATCAATTACAGGATCAACATGTTCTTTTTGTTGCATATTTGGATTTTGATGATATCAAACTTAAATCAATTATCCATTTCCCTTTCTGTTTAGGAGTTGAAAGGATGCCCTCACTTAGCTTTTGGATTTCATAGGTTTTGTAATTTTCTATTGTATGCCTTTTTCATTGCATAAGTATAGGATAAATAAGGGTTTTATCTTCTCTATATAGATTCAGATTGTATGCTTTGGAATAGGCACCATATGAACAAATCTATAGGTTTACCCGCTTAGGTCTTGTAGATCCTGAAGGAGTATAGCCTTATAGTTGGCCCTAATTTTTGAATAGGTATGTTGAACATGGAAATTAGCTACCCCTAGATGTATTTGTTTCTATCATTGGGTTACTGAGAAACTGTTAATTCAGGAGCCAACACCTCCTAGACACTAATTTGGTTGTATGTAAGCCACTTGTATTACACTATGTATACAACACCCTTCCTTTTCATTTTACCTTTCTTCCTTCTCCATTGAAAAAGATCACTGCAAAGGGATGAATCACAAGGGTAGAACAAGAGACAAAATATATACTCGCTACTTAATCTAAAATGAATGAATGAATTGAAAAACTAGGTGGAGGCATAAGTTCTAGACTAAAACCCTGTAATACTATTGGCATGTATGCATTGTTAGAGTAAAAGGTTAATTTAATTTCATTTATTAAATTTCCTTTACTTCCTTCTTAAGATTTCCCTTTATGCACTTGCATTTCCATTTAATAATTAATTATTAATTATTAAATGACATTTACTTCTTAGGGTTTCCCTTTTAGGTTTTTTGATCTCCTTCTATAAGGATTGATCTTTTGCAAATATCTCTCATCTTTTCAATCTAATAATATAATTTTCCATATTTTTAGAGAAAAACCCTTGCCTCTTCTTTGTCTTTTCTTCAATGTGACAAGTTCTTGCATTCAGGTGTTCTTCAAATTTTGTGGATTTGCATTGTTTAAATCCTTCATGGTATCAAAGTCAGGTCTATTGTAGCTTGTTCATTTTTTAAAGAAAGTAGGAACGATGGTTTATTGGATCAAATCTAGCTATTTTTTGGTATTTCTTGTGCAAATAGGGGGGGTTCTTGAAAATTGGAACTCTTTGAGTCCAAATGGACATCACGGTTGGATTCAGAAAATGTCAAAACCCCTATTTTAATCTAAAATTCATTGTTTTTGGACAATGTTGATTGGGGAGGCTTTTTTTTTTGAATACCAAAGTTGTATGACCCTAGAATGCATCCTGACATAGGTACAATATTTTTTATAAATTTTAAAAAAATGTGGCGTTGAAAAATGCATTAGTTCGCAAGTTTAAAAAGTGCATGGAAAAGTTTGTAAATTTAAAAATTTTGCATGCAAAAGTATGCTTGCATCAGCAAGTATGTAGGTACTGACATACCTGCATAGATGTTAATGTCAGTAGGGTGAAGGTGCTAAATTCTAAATTTTTGGGCCAAAATTTGGCGGCTTTCAAGTTGTCATGTGTTTGATTTGTTTTTTTCTAAAAACCTATTAGTGGTTTTTTGGTTGTATCTTTTGCACACGGATGTATTTTTTGACAAATCTTATATCTTTGAAAAGATGATTCTGAGATGGACACATTTATGAAGGTATTTTTTGAAAAAAAAAATGTACCTATTTTTTCACTCAAAGTCAAATAATACTTTCTATTTTGGGGGGGGGGGGCATAACTTGCTCGTTTTAGCTCCATTTTTCGATCAGAAAGAAGCATCAAAAATCTCATCTTGAGCACTATATAGAAATTTTGTTACTTTCATCAGTATTTTTCAAAGGTACATGTGATTCTCAAACTAAAGCTTTTTTCTCTCTTCTTGATTACACATTCCTTCTAGCAGCTAGGGCTCAATTTTTGCATTGTGGGGGGTATTTTGTATTATTATTTCTGTTAGTTACATCAATAAACCAAAAAAAATTCAAAAACAATCCAACACCTTCCAAAATAATGGCTATGACCTCTTCTTGTCTAGAACTTCTAACCCCTCATAACTATCACACATGGAAGCCCTTGATGACACAATTCCTTCGATCAAAAGGGTTGTGGTCTAGTTTAGACTCAGTCCAGCCAGTTTTACAGAGGCTTTTTGAGGTCTTGCAACATAGGAACAAGATGTATGGGGAAATGGCATTGATTTCTTTATAGGTATCTAACAGTCCATAGTTTCATTGTGATGGGTGCAATACCCCTCTAGCTATGTGGACCAAGCTTGAAGGCTTGTTTGGTAGAGTGAATTAGTTGAGGGCACTTCAGATTGAGGTAGAGCTTACATATTGCATACTAGATTATTTTCCTTCCATTGAGGACTTCTTGATGAAGTTTAAACAATATAGATCTTTATTGTAGGGTTGTGGGAAAACTAAGACTAACACTGAGTGCATTTACATGATTCTTTCTAAGCTTCATGGAAACTTTTAGATTTTTTCTTCTACCTTCTATTCCACCAAGGATGCTTTAGGTACTAGATTTACCATGCCAACCTTTGAGGTTTTTTTTTATCATTTGACTTGAGAGCATGTTATTCTCTCTCAATTGGATTCCCTAATAGGCTCATAGACTTATGCATTGGTATCTCAACCATCTTCTGGGATGAAGGAGAAGAAAAAAAAGTCACATCCTAGAGATTCTCATTTTGATCCTAGCCCTCACATCACATCAGGACTACCTCCTCCTAAGGGAGACAAACCAAAGCCAGAAAGACCGAAGTGTTCTTATTGTAATAAGCCCAATCATGATGAATCATGTTGCTATGAGAATAACTTAGATGGCTATGCCAAACATGTTTCAAATTTGATAGCTCTCCTTCAGAAGAGCAATATTGATATTATTTCTACTTCTCCAACTACTACTCCACACTCTTCTAGATGGTTACTAGATTCAAGTGCTTCACATCATATGAAATCTTCTCAGGATTTGTTCTCTTCTTTTGAGGCTTCTCCTACTCCACACATTTTGATTGGGAACAACACTATTATGATTATATGTGGGAAAGGTTCTATTGGTATTGATGATGGTACATTTCATGATGTACTTTTTGTTCCATATTTTTCCTCTAGCCTTCTCTCTATCTATTAGATAACACACAATGGGATAGGGAAGATAGTTGAGTTTATACAAGATTCAATGCACATCAAAGATAGTGAGACAAGCAATATTGTTGATATTTCTTCCCACTTATACTCTTTCTCTCATTTTGGTCCACCATCTCCACTATCAAAGACTCACTCTCCTTATTCACAAAAGACTACTGAAATGAAGTCATGTCACTTGAACTTATGTGTTGTTCCTGAGAATAGTGTTGTGACTTCTACACCATCACCTCCTATTTAGATTCCATCTATTGAACAAGGTTACTCTTGAGCATTTCATAGTAACCTTATTCATCAATCCACCTATTGCAGTTCTTGAGGATATTTAAGAGGACACATGTCTCCTCTTAGATGACAGATTCAACACACCTATCATCCCACCTCCATTGGAGATTTCATTTCAGGATTCTTATGCATTCTCGTTTGACCATCAACTAGGACTTCCAACTTCACCTTACATTTAGGGGTTTCACCCTCCTTATCCACTTCCTTTTTTTCTTTCAGATTGGAGCTAAATTGGTATGTTCATCGACATAGGAGTTATGACATTCTAGGGGGGGCTATGGAGTCTCAAACTTCTATCATGGGGGTTTCATTATACTTATGGTCTTGAAAGAGTCTCTTGAAATATTTCATTTGTGCATCCTTTTCTATCTCTTTTTGGAATAAGGTTTTTCTCTTTGGATTTTTCTATCCTCAGACAAAGCCACTAATAGCTCATATTTTCAATGAGCTAAAATTTTGAAAATATATTGTGAAAATGTCATGAAGAGTATTCTACAGTTAGGGTTTCTCATATATTATTTTTGAGTTTCTCATAAAAAACCCTAACCTAGTAGGTTTTTTCCCTAGTCCATTTCAAAAAAATTCCCTAACCTAGGATTATGCAAATGTTTTAAGAATTATGTCATATACCTTATCATTGACAAATATTCTTCTTCTGTGACCAGGTTGGGTTTTACCCTACGTTTCATGTATAATGGGGATTCGCATTCAATTTTCAGACATTCCTTGTCTCTTTACAATCTCACAATCAAAATTATTAGCGTGGAGTTGTAGGTCTAGGTTTTTCAATCACTTGATGTTATGAAACAAGGATTAGCACATGATCATAAAGGTTAGTTATTGGGTCTCCCAATTTTTTTATGTCTAATGCAAGCATAGAGGTGTAGAATTATTTTATATAGGTTTTGATCTTATGATCATAATGGCAGCATAGCATCGTAAGTGTTCTTATAATGAGCAAGTGTTATAATATTACAATGGAAGGAGCAGTGTAGAAGCATAAAATATTTTCTATGGAACCCCAACCATATGAAAATAATAGAAGTGGGAGATCATAAGGTGTGAATTTTTAAGGTTATATGGTGTTGCAATCTTACTGTGGATGCTTAAAATTGTCCCAAACACTATATTAATTCATTTAATATTTCCCTTGACACTATAATTGGTTATTTATTAATTAATTTTATTTTTCATATTATTCTACTTATTTAATTAAATAGGTTTATTTCCCTAATGTATTTAAATTTAATTTGAATACTCCACCTCTAATGTATTAAAATTTAATGCACAGTGCTTCATAAATCCCCTTTTAAATAAAATCTAATTTATTTAATTCCCTCCACTTTATTAAATTCTTTAATCTTGTGATTAAGTTAAATCTTATTTAATTTAATCCTAATCCACTCCTAAAACCTAGTCTACACCCATCACTCTCATCCTTCTAGATCTACCCATTAATTAATCCCACTTAATTATCTTAAACACATTTCTAAACATGTCTTAGTCCCTAAGTATTTGCTCAGACATGTATGAGAAACTCAAGATCTAATAAAGATTCTATTTTATTATTTTATTCACACCTCTTACACATTTGTCCCCATTTCCTTTCTCCAAAGTTTCTCACACATGTGTGAGCAAACCTTGAACCATCTCTTTCATTCAAAAGACTAATGTTGACCTTCACATGGCTTGTCCCCTTAGTCCATTTGTCTCCCTTGTGGCACCTATGTGGGTGCCACATAAATGTCACCTCCCCAAGGCCTCTCTCAAACCTATAAATAGAGCCCTTGTTTCAAGCATTTATCATCTCCTTCATTTGCATTGTTATCATGTTAGTTTAGAGTTAGTTCCTTCTAGTGAATTTAGAGATTTGTATGCATTGTTATTAACCCTTTGGTAGATGTTAGATTTCATTCTTGTATTGATAGTTTAGCTTGATTTCTTGCATTCACCTCCACTTCTTAGGATGCTTTGAGAATAACTTCTTCCATAGCCTCCTCTTGAAGCATTCTTCACTCATCTAGCTTAAATTCATCTAATTTTCATACTTTAATCATTGGAAGGATTCATTCATAGTTGGTGTTTGGGAGAGCACATTCACATCCCTCACACTTAAGCACACCAACAAGGCCTCTTATGGGTGCCCTTGTTGAGCTACTTTGAGGTTGCATGATGACTTTTCATTTTGGTTGCATCAAGTTGTATAACTCAAGTATACATAGTTGTATTTCAATCTCATTAAATATTTGATATACATGTGCAACTAACTTCACTTGTTTTTGCATGCTCCTGATAGGTTGGGTTTTCCTACATACATTTTGACACATCCAATGGGACCCACATCCCTATTCCACTCTCAAATTTCACCAAAACTCGCAAGTTGCTATCAAAACCTATGCACTATTGTCTCCACTAGGACGTAGTGTCGTATGCAAAGACACTTTGTTGTCTCTGCAGATCAGCATCTCCACATATTGGCGTCTGCACTTGTGCCTATTTTTTTCAAAAACCTATTAATATTGCAACCTAACACATTTTGTCATCTCTGATACATTTTGACGTCTTCAAATCTAACTTTGTCACCTTCGCATTTTACCATCCTGTCATCTGTGTAGCGAGTAGCCAAAAAAAATTTCTTTTATCAAACTGTCATCTTCAATATATAGGTTGTACTATCATCTTTGCTTTGTTAAATTGTTGTCTCCACCATAGTACTTTGTCATCTACACCAGTCAATCTTTCCTATACTCTATCGTATGCATGTTCTATCACCTATGAAGTTTGGTGGCTCCCAGATTGTTTTGTTAGTTGCAACTGTAAAATGTCAGTGAAAATTAAATCGTACTTCTATGTGTTTTGTCATCTATGAGTTTTATCATCTATGTTGTTCTGTCATCTATGCCTAGTGTCTATCGTCTCCAATTTTTAATTGATTGTCTTATATATTTTTTAATGCCTAACTCATTATTCGATTGATATACAGGGATTTCTAATCTGGTTTTTATTGCAAGAGACAAAATTTGGAATATTTTTAGTGATTTTAATCACTTATAGATTTGCAGTGATTTTAATCACTTAGAGATTTATAGTGACTTTAATCACTTATAGGATTTAAAATGGTAAATGAAATTTCATTCACTAATCATTTGTCCTTGGAATGCATGTTTTTGATAAGGTAAACAGGTTTTAAGGGGTCCTGAAACCCATAAGTTTAACAACAAGAAAGGCTGAAAATAAGCGAAAAAATGCCCAGCCAAAACATAAGCCTTACGGCTGAAAATAAGCCCAAAGGCCCAGCCCGAAACAACTGCCCACTAAAAAGGCCAGAGAACCAACCAGAAAAACAAAGACCAGACAAAAAGCCAAAGCTAGGAGAAACAAAAACCAAAGGACAGAGACCCAACCTAGCAGACTACTTCTCCATCTCGAGCATGGTCTGGGCAACTTCAGCGCACTCTTGTTGCTCTTCTGCCTTATGATCCTGGGTGTTCATCAAATCCTACTCCATAGTGCTGTCCTTGGCTTTATCCACATCCAGCCTATCTTTGTCTCTGTTCTGTTTATCATCTTCCTCCATCTGGTTCCTGTCTTTGAGCTTTTCCAAGAGAGAGAGGATGTTGTCGTTGATCGAAACGAGGAGGGAGATCATTTGTCCTTGGAATGCATGTTGCAACTAATATCAAAAGGTCAAATACACTCTTAAATATATTAAGGTAACATTGCAAACACTCTTGAATGATTTAAGAAAATTTACACACATTTCATTGGAATGAATGATGTTCAAACACACTCTTGAATTCCTTAATGAATAAACAAGTTTTTCATTGGAATACATGTGTAGAGTAATCAAATACTTGAATTCCTTGAGGAAATTGGAATGCTTTTCATTGGAATGAATTATTAGATAGTGAATATACTCTTGAATGCCTAAGGTCAAAAAAGAATGCTATGAAACATTTCAATTTTGGGTTTAAAATACTCTCATACAATCTTGAATGACTAAGGGACAAAGAAGTTTGCTATGAAATATTTGGACTTGGTGCTTGAAATGAATACACTCAATCTTGAATGATTTAAGGGAATTTGTTCATTTTTAGCAATTTTCTTATGTTGAAGATGATTGATTTACTTTTTGTTGATGAATCCTCACTTTTTATTATGTTGATGATGTTGTCAAGTTGGAAAGAATAATGCATGTTGAAACATGAATTTATTGAAAAGTAGATAGAAAATCTAAACCTCATTGGAAAAGAATGAGTGCCTTTTAAACCCCAAGACCACTTACATATTCTCTCCTCTCGCGCCTTCGGGTGATCTTGAGTGCACAAGAAATAAGTGAGTCTTGTTTTTATTTTTAAGGGGCCTACTTGGGTATTTCATCACCCCTTGGGACAACCTCAACTCTAGCATTCTTAAAGAGTATAAATATCGAGAGGTGAATTGAAAGAAACCTCTCTTGGAAGCAAATTTTGTCACTCTTGGCTAAGCCTCGAAGAACTTTATGCCTTTGGGAAGTGAAGGTGGAGATTTGGGTTATCATCTCCTCTTGGTTGTGTGGCACTATTTTCTTTCAACTATAGATTTGGGCCTCACCTACCTTGTGTATATCAAGGGAAACCTCTAGATAATCTATGTACATCCTAGTGGTAACCTTATTATGATTGTTGATGTGTTCAGCATGCTTGAGTGTTTAAACATCCAAAAGCAATACCAAACAACAAACAAGTCCAAAAATGAGTGAAATGGTGAGCTAAACATTCAATGAGTTAAATGGTTGTAAGTGGGTCCTCTTGACCTATTGTTATCTTCACGAGTTCTTACATTGTATCTAGCATTTGAAATTCATTGGGTCTTTTAGTCACAAACTTTTTTTTGCAAAGATTTTGTGCTTGGTCTTGTAACTGGGTTTGTCTTGTTCCTGCCATGACTGACAAAGTCAAACCTAAGAAGGTAAAATTATCCAAACCATTTTCCTACAAGGAAAGAAAAAACCTAGCACACAGTGATAAAAAATTTTGATAGGCTATTAAAGACATCAAGAAAGAGGAAGCCAAATAGGAGCATTATGAGAGAATCTTATACAATGGTAAACTTTGAAATTGCTCTGCTTTCCCTAGAGTAAACCTGAGATTTTTGTTTCCAATGAAAAAAGATTGAGTTATTTGCATAGTGACCATATCACCCTCATTTTCCACATCAATTCACTTTCAAAATTTCTAGTCTACCATTTGCAAAATTTCCTCTAGAGAACTTGATAATTTGAACCTTAATCTTTTGGCCTAAGAGCATCTTAGTTACAAAACTTCTGAGATTACAACATTAGACCTTTATCCACAAGCAAACATTTATCATAGTTACACTCACTCATTTGGGATCACAAGTCCATCTCCAAATAATGAGTAATCTATCTGGTGTCCAATCTTGCATAAAGATTAGTTGTCCATCTTTGGTAGAAGAAAGATACTTTTATCCTATATCACACTTGGTTTGCCAAATCAACAAGGTCTTTTATTTACATTTAGGTTTTTGGCCCTTTTATCATATAAGGTTTAGTTGCTCTCTCACATTTTCTCTCTCTTCCACAATCTTCCACCCATTGGTTTGGTCACAATTGTATGGTACAAACACGATCCAACAAACTCACATTTAACCCTATGTCTCATTTATTGGAATCACTGAGACAACAAAAGATGAAGAATCTTTTTCCTCCATGATCAGCCTCATTAGGGAACACATTTCCCCCTAGTACAAACTTTGGTATGCCTAGCTCAACATCCACACAAGAACTAGAGAATACTTTTTGAAACACCACTCTAGGGAGCAACTCACACGATGACAAAGAAGTGTACCAAGATGAAGATCCCATTGAAAATAATAATATCCCTAGTGATGTCCAAAAATTTCTTGCAAATCCATACAATTTGGAAATGTTGGAAAAGTCTATTAGGGAAAACAAGATAGAGATCTTCCTAAACCTAGTTAAAGATGGTGTTAATGTCCCTATGAGTTTTAATGAGAGCACTTTTTTTAGACAAATTACCAAGGATGGTGCTCCCATGTTGCCTACTTCAAACATAGCCCAAACATCTGGCAAGCAAAAAGAACCTATGGTGAGAACTAGTC
Organism: Cupressus sempervirens; assembly: GCA_028749045.1. NCBI lineage: Eukaryota > Viridiplantae > Streptophyta > Pinopsida > Cupressales > Cupressaceae > Cupressus > Cupressus sempervirens. Next base: position 444,321,400 of record CM053787.1, read on the forward strand.
CTATACCTACATCAAGTGCTTCAACACAACCTATGTTCCAATTAAGCATGGAACATATTCAACAAATCATTAGTGTTGTGCCCAATACTACTACACATGCTAGCATTCTGCAATCAACATTGACAAGTCCAACTGTAGGATGCTTAAACATTGGGCAAGTACCTATACAATAGATGGAAATCCTGACACAACCGATATATTCCTCTTATTTACAAATGTCAACAAGTATGATGAAAATGTATATGTCAGTTCCAATGACTACATATCGATACATTGGCCAAAGTGGTGCACCGCCACCTCCACCACCTCATAATATGTTTAGGAATCCATACAACTTTGGAGGTGGGTTCATCAATTCCCAACAATCACAAATACAACTAAATCAAGATCTAGCCCAGTAGTTGCATGAACTTCAAAACTTTTTTGAGGAAATTTGTCCCTTTCCATTTGATAGATCTATTAACATGATATTGTTTCCACCCAACTTTGAGATTCCTAAATTTGATAAATACATGGGAGAAACATGTCTTGTCACACATCTCAAGGAATTTTTGTCTTATGTCAAGAAGTGACCTATAGTGAGGATTATTTTAAAAGGCTCTTCACATGAAGTCTTGGAGGCCCCGCACTTGAATGGCTAATGAACTTACCCAAGGGTTCCATCACTTCCTTCAATGATTTAATAGAAAAATTTGTCGCACAATATTCCTACAACATTGAACATCATGCCTCATTGAGTGACTTGTGCAACAAAAAAAATGAAGCAGTGAAACATTTGCCAATTTTCTACAATGGTGGAGGCATCTTGCTAATCGCATGCCATACAAAATTGAAGATTCCCACCTGGTAGACATATTTATCAAGAATTTGATCTCGGAGATGTCTTTGTAAATGAAGATGGCTAGTCCTAAAGACTTTTCCACATTAGTCAAGAAAGGAAAGAATATTGAAAATGGACTCTTAGACAAGGGTTCCATTAAACATTATAGCTCTTCATCCTCAAACAATGACACAAACAACAATAGCAAACCCAAATTTTGGTCCAAAAACAAAGGTGTTACCCACTATGGTTTCACCGATGTCAAAATTGTACAAAACCTTAAAGGTGGAAAGAAAAACAACAAGAATGACTATCATAACTAAAACAACAACAATTCAAACTGTGACAATCAGAATCAAAATCAAAATAACAATCAAAACAACTAGCAATCTCATAATCAAATGCAATTGTTTCCTTGCAACAACAAAAATACCAACAACAATTACAACCATGACTATGATCAAAAAAAGAAGTTCACTAACTTTCATGAACCTTTAGATTTCATATTCTAAAAGCTAGCAGATCACAATTTGATGGTGTTTCCCAACACATGGCCTTTTGACAAAAATCAACCCAAATCTAAGTGGTATAGGGAAAATGAATATTGAAATTACCATCACATCAAGGGACATGACACCAAGAAATTAATCAAACTCAAAATCTTCATCAAAAATTGTGTTGATGATGGGGAAATTAAGGTTGAAGGAGGACCACCCTTTAAAAATGCTAAACTGAAGATATTTCAAAAGTACCTTCCACATCTAACGTGCTACAATATGACTATTCTACTAACTACATATTAGGATTTGACTCCTTGTGTGGTAAAATAGAAACAAAGAATATATATGGTTTTGACTCCATGTGTGGCCACATTGAAGAAGTGAACACTCATGTAAATACCCTTGTCCTACAAGCAGCTGATTATGATGCAACCACTTCATAGGGAAGAGTTACCTTACATGCTACCACTCCCAGTCCTACTAATTCATCAGTTCCACATGCACCTACTATGCCATCCACTTCACAAAGACCCGCTTCTTGCTATGATGTATGTTGGTCTCAGATTGGTTTTGACAATTGAGTTTCAACACACTTAACCAATTTCCAAGATGATGCCGAGTATAATATAGATGTTGAGCTATAGTATGTGTCGAGTCATAGATTCAACAAGAGTCGAGTGAACTTTAGGTGCTAACCAAGATTCAGATGCTGAGTCACTATAGGTGTCAAGCAAAGTATAAATGTCGAGTGAGACAAAGTTACTATAGGAGCTGAGCAAGACATAATTCCTATATGTGTTGAGCATCAGCAATTAGTAAGTGTCGAGTAAAATGGAATCAACATATGATTTTGTGCGTTCACAAACTTACATGTAAACCATTTTTGGGCTGACTTAAGATGAATCTCAAAGGATCTCAAAGATACGATTGAATCTCTTACATTCATTATGTAATTGACACCTCAAAAGTGTTTGCAAATGGAGATTCCAAAGAGTTTGATGTAGCAATAGTAGACCTGATAGAAAATAATAGAGCCCAAGAACAAGAGATCAAAACTCTCAACCTTGAACAAGAATCACAAGCCATGATGCTTTGTGAAGTGACTGAATAGAAGAAAAGAGCCATTAAAGATAAGGTTATGATAGAAGAGGACAAGAGAAACCTTTCTAATAGACTGGAGGAAAAGTCAATAGAACTTGCAAGAATTTCCAACATGCAGCTAGACCCTAGGTCAAATGATGAATGCACATCATGAATTGAATGTCAAGGACATTGAGATCTCCACACTGAAGAAGAAAATGAACAACTACAAAATGACTTGAAAAGAGAGAAGGAGATTTTAGAAAGCTTCAACAAACCCAATGAGGCCATCAAGTACTTTGAAAAGCTACTAAAATCACCAAGAGCTAGCAATGATACTTCAGGACTAGGATACACTAGCATTGAAAAAGGAGAGTCATCCAAAAGAACAGAAGAAAGAAGTGAAAAAGGTAAGAATATTAAACCTACTTGTCATTTTTGTGGTAAAAAGGGACATACCTCTAATGTGTGCAAGAGTAAGAACACTCATTAGCATGAAAAACCTAAAAACATGGGTCATTGTCACAAATGTAACAAACAAGGACATCAAGCACATGACTACAGAAATAGGACTATCAGAATACCAAGATTTGAAGGTCACTACTACAATTGCAAGAAGTATGGACATAGAGCTTTTGAGTGCAGATCAAAGCCTATGTGGACACCTAATCAGCCAACAAGGGGAAACAATCATGGAAATCACTACAATTGGGACTATAACATCGGGTATAGCTATTATTACTATTAGGAATATGGACACATCCCTAAAAATTGTATAAGAAAACACTTTTGTAGAGACTATAGCAAATGGTTGAGTCAAACCATATGTTTTAGTTATTTGAAAACTGGTCACATCAGCAAGAACTACCCAACAAGGTCAAAGGCATCCAAATCAGAGTTTAACAAAGGAAAAGAGAACGTAGATTTTGAACACATCAGAGGAGAAATGAAAAAGATTTGGAAGAAGAAAGATGGAAGTGTTGAGATAATGGGTGTTGCACACATTGCATAATATTGTTATTTTATTATTTTATTTTTTATTATGTAATGTTGTGCCTAGATGGACATGCAACATGTAAATATTCCCATGGAATATTCTTGATGAGTTGTATTGTAACATTGTGATAATATTTTATGTAATTATTTAATATTGGGGAAAAGAATTAAATGCCCAATATTAAATGTGGGGTCAGTGGGTTTGGTAGCACATGGTTTTAGCACATGGTTTATGTAATACCACTTGGTGGTTTTGTGGGACTTGCTACTATATAAGCAGCCACAAGGGTAGTTGTTGTAGTGTGAGTAAGAGTGACAAGGAGAAGACAAAAGGCAAGAGTTGAGCGGGACAAGGCTTGACAGGTTAGCCAAGGGAGCATTTGTGAAGGTTGAAAGCATGGCATGGGATGTGTGGATTCATGCTTGTTCACATAGTTTGCTCGATTGTGGCTATGGCCATGAAGGCTTCCATGGTTGTATGGCAATGGTTATTTTGCTGAATAATACATGGTGATGGATGCTTTTGGAGGCTGGGTTTTTCCCTCAATGAGGGTTTCCCAGGGTATATCTTATGTCACAATTTTGTGGGTATGTTGTCTATTCTCTTGCATGTGAATTTTAATTCCATATTTATTTCAGATCTATTATGGGTTATGTGGAAATGGTTATATTCTTTATTGCCAAGTTTCCTTACAGGAAGTAGCACATCCAATGAAGGGATCACTTCAACTAAAAGGTCAAGTGGTCACACTTCATCCAACTAAGAAAAAGAAGGTGTGTGGGACTAATATAAAAAGCTTTATCATACATCAGTTCCAAGACAAGCGAGTATTGAAAAGGAGAGATCAACATGAATAGAGATGCAAAGTTGAAACTTCAAGTTTTTACCAGTACTGTCGAGTAAGAAAAGTTGCCTTTAGATGCCAAGTAAAATCCCAATACATGCTGAGTTTCTTGCTAAAGTCAGTGGAAGTTGAATGATTAGTTGTAGCCAAGATGGTAGTAGAAGCCAAGCAAAGAAAATTTCAATTCAAGCCAAGTAAGGGAAACTCTAGTTAATGTCGAATGGTGGAAAGACAATGGATGCCGAGTAATGCAAAAATTCTTAAGAAGTCGAGTGGACAGTTGTAAACACACTAAGCATTTAATGCTACAAAATAAGGGTACATGATCACATTTTGAACCATTTTTCTTCATTGTGAACAAAGAGAAAAGATGAAGAAGAGTGAAAAATAATTTCCAAGTAGAGAATCCAACATTTGAGCTAATTTCAACAAAGATTCAACATAGTTTCATTGATTCCAAAGTATTTACACTACTGTTGAGTTACACAGTTTCAATTTTCTTCTTGTTTAAACCCTAGATCACAAAAATGGCCTCCAATTCCAAGAAACCTCAAGAGAAAGATCCGTTTGAGGTCCAAATTTTGTCAAATGAAGTTAAACAACCTAATTTCCAGCCAATCCCTAAAGTTGCATACAAAATCGACCCAGCTGAAGCCCTATCTATTTTTCCTCCTAAGGTAGTTATGGTCTAGGATGTTAGGAGATGTTATAATAGTAAGATTGGTGCTATTGGGGACATGGAAATGAGAGAAGCTGATGACAAGTTGTGTGAAAATGAAGTCTTGAAGGAAGAGTATAAAATTATTGAGAAGAAGGGTTTAACCTGTGCCCTAGAGTTCCCCACTATCTTCAAAATTGAATGGATCAAAATAGTGTTAAGCAAGATTCATGATGGATGTTTTTGGTTAGAAGATGGCCCAATTAGAATATCAAAGAGAATTATCCACAGGGTAATAGGGTATCCAACCCTTGATCGGCCTAAGACCCTCAGAAGTGAGTCTAAGGAAGCCATTGAGAAAAACACAAGAGCCAAATGGAACAAGAGAGGAATGACTATAGATACTATCCAAGATCCTCTTGTTGACTTTGTTGTTAGAGTCATTTCACACAAATTTTATTAATCGAGCAGACTCAATAGTGTGCCTTGCATTATAGTAGATGTTGGCTACAAATTAGTCAAAAAGGATCTGTAAGAATCTGCCTTAGGGCAGAATTCACCCAAGACCAAGGAACTCAAAACATAAGCACAAATTAGACCAGAGTATGATCAGAATAACTATATAGTATTCAATAAAATGTACAAGTACACTAGGAGTTCCTAAATATAAAGGCCTCTAAGATGCACCTAGAATGCCTCGAAATCAGCATCATGATAAGTCCTACAACTAGGCACATGTCCACCAGATATGGGTTATCCTCCACTAAGCACGAAAGTAAGTGCAATGATGAGAGGATAAGCCTACAATGGTGTGACATGCAAATCAATGTTGTAGACAACATGTGCTAAATTAGGAGTGCGAATAATTGTGTTGTCCACATGATAAGTTGGTGAATGATGCAAACTCCTATGTTGTAGACACCATGTGCACAATTAGAGTTGCGTACTTCTATGTTGTCAACATGACAACTCAAAAAGGTGCACAAACTCCTAAGTGTCTCATAAAAAGAAATAATAAAATAATGCACTGACCTAAGTAAACTTAAGTAAAGTGTAAATAGTAAATACCTATTCACACCAAGACCCCCCCTTAAGTGTAACTTAGGGGAATGCACTTAAGCTCACTAATGCATAATGGGTCCCAACGACAAGGCCATGTTAGGTACCCATGTACAAAAGAAAAACTATAATGATGCAATGCAATCTCTCATAAATTAGAGAAAGAGGGAAAACCTCATGGGAAAAACCCTCCTCCAAAAAGAGAGATGAGTACAATAAAGAAGATGAGAGAGAAGAAGACCTCAAAAGAGGAAAAAATCTCTCCCAGAAGAAGAAGAAGAAGAGAGAAGTCAAGGGACTCCCCTATTTACAACATCTTGCACCCCCAAGAGATCTCGCAAACGAGTATACTTGACCTCAGTGAAGGGTTTAGTAAAGATATCCTTGACTTGCTCTGTTGTAGGATAGTACTGTAGTGCAATGATCTACTCATGCATAAGCTCTCTAATATAGTGCATATGAACCTCTATGTGCTTTGCCCAATGATTTTGAACTGGATGCTTAGAGATTTCAATGGCACTCTAGTTGTCACAATGAATAACCGTAGGATTAGGTAGATCAAATCCAAACTCCTCCATGATGCATTGTAACCACAAAGCCTCTGTAGCTGCATTGACAGCTCCTCGATACTCAACCTCTATGCAAGAAAGAGCAACAATTTGCTTCTTACTCTACCAACAAAAAGGATCAAAACCAAGATGAAATATGTACCCTAAACTGGACTTGTGAGAATCTAAGTCTCCTGCATAGTCTGAGTCTATGTATCTAATCAGATGAAGTCTTGTACCTTCTACATAATGTATCCCATGTGTATATGTACCCTTGATGTAGTGCAAAATGTCCTTGGAAACCTTCCAATGAAGCTCATGTGGTTCTTTCATAAAGTGTGAAACCATGCTAACTGTAAAAGCAATATCAAGGCATGTATGTGTCAAGTAGATAAGGCTACCAAATAACTGTCTGTATAATGTCACATCAATAAGTGGAGTGGTACACTTAGCCTCTAGCTTCACACTTGATAGGAAGGGAGTAGGAGCAGGTTTACAATCACTCATGTGAAACTGAGAAAGCAAATCAAGAGAATACTTGGGTTGTGAAAGTGATATCCCTATTGAAGACTATGTGATCTCAATGCCAAGGAAGTAATGTAGCACACCCAAGTCTTTCATGGAAAATATATCCTATAGAGAGGTCTTGACACTAGCAATGATGGATGAAGTGCTCCCTGTAATGATCAAGTCATTGACATAAAGCACTAGGATCAAGTGTGAGTCATCTTTCTAAAGAATGTAGACATTCGAGTCAGAGTGACATCTGGTGAAACTTGCTGAGAGGAGGAAGGAATCCATTTTGGCATACCAAGCCTGAGGAGCCTGCTTTAGACCATAAATAGACTTCTTCAATCTAAAAACCATAGTAGAATCCTGTACGAACCCCTATGGCTACTCCATATAAATTTCCTCATGAAGATCACCATTCAAAAAAGTGCTCTTAACATCCATTTCGTGTACAACCCAACCTTGAGCTGTCGTAATTGCTAGTGTCAGGCGAATGGAGTTCATCTTGGCAACTGGAGCAAAAGTCTCTATACACTAGTACATTTGGGCTCATTTTTTGACCTTTATTGGTCAAAATTTTGACCCATTTTTTGACCAAACTTCGACCAAATTTGACCAACACATTGGTCAAAAAAAATTTGGTCAAAATTTTGACCAATACGTTGGTCAAAAACTTTTGAAATTGGTAGCACATTTTCTGCCAAGCATTAGTCAAAATTTTGTCCAATGCTTAGTAGAAAACTACAGGGCATTGGTCAAAAATTTGACCAATGCTTGGTAGAAAACTATTGGGCATTGGTCAAAATTTTGACCAATGCTTGGTAGAAAACTGTTAGGCATTGGTCAAAATTTTGACCAATGCTTGGTAGAAAACTATTAGGCATTGGTCAAAATTTTGACCAATGCTTGGTTAAATTTTTTTTGAGGCTCACAGTTATTGAGGTCCACTTTAGCAATGGCCCTTCATGTGAAATTGTCATCTAAAACCTTTCTAATGAGATAATGTGTTATGAGCTCTTCATGAGTGGGATGGAATGTGAATTTAGGAGGTAGTTGTGCATCACCCAAGCTGACAATTGAAGTACGCTCACCAAGTCAACTCTCTAAGTTCACTCACCAAGTCTGCTCCCTAGGCCAACTCTCCAGGTCAGCTCACCAAGTCACCCCCACTTGCCCCACCAACTCACCACTTTAAGTTGACTCACCATGTTAGCTCGCCAGGCTGATTCCCCTAGTCAACTCACCAAGCTGACAATTCAAGTACGCTCACCAATTCGACTCTTTATGTTCACTCACCAAGTTTTCCCACATTGAGTTGCTTCTCTAAGCCCACTCACCATGTCAACTCAATTGGTCAGCTCACCAAGTCGATTGTTCAAGTATGCTAGCCAAGGGGGCTCGCCAAGTCACCCCACCAAGTCATGTCACCAAGTCGACCATTCAAGTATGTTGGCCAAGTTGACTTTGAGTTTTCTCATCAAGTCACCCCACCAAAGTGCCTCATCAAGGTTAGTCTTTGATTCCGCTCACCAAATCAGCTCGCCAAGTCGCCTCTCCAAGTGGCCTCACTAAGTCAGCTTGCTAACTTGCCCCACCAAGTTGCCACTTTAAGCCCACACACCATGTCAGATCGCTAGTCTGACTCCCCAAGTGAACTCACCAAGCTGACAATTCAAGTATGCTCACCAAGTTGACTCTTTAAGTTTTCTCACCAAGTTTGCCCCCTAGGTCAACTCTCCAGAGCATCTGTATCCCCTGTTGTAGGTGGACTTGATCTCTAGCAAGCTTATTTTGACTGTATCTTTTATTTTCAACAATACCAATATTTTTAACTTGGCCTAGCCCCATCCTATTAGATGCTTGATCCATGTCACTCTACCAGTAATGAATAAGAATAGCATGTGTATTAAAGATAAATCACTTGAGCTAGAAATGATATCCATCTTTATGAATCTAAAATATGACATAGCAAAAAGTGGAATAGTTTTGATGGAGAAATATTATGAATGAGCCAACCTTAGCATCAAATGCCTGAATAATAATCAAAGTATACCTCAAATTCATAATATTTGCAACAATATAGATACCTTCCTCTTTGTTCACTATCTACATTAGCCATTTGATTAGATGTATTTTGAGAATTAATGGAATGATTCCGAGACAAAAATGACCAAGAACCAACAAAGAAAAATCTAGCTAGGAAACAAACGACTGATAAAAAATATTTTGAAACTTGAAATAAATAAAAATCATTTTATCTTTGCCCCTAGATAAAGAAATAACTCTAATAGTAACAAAGATCAACATGCACTTTAGCTTAGAAAATTAAAATCCATAGAAATCAAATATTTAACAAGTTATAAAACCATAATAAGTTCAAGGCCATTCATCCACTGAATCATTATTTTACTGCTCAATACATTGAATTAATAAGCCTAATTAGTCATCAAAAAACACACCAAATGCCAAGTGTCAATGTACTTGGCTATGCTTCCATTATCATTGACCAAAAGGAGACCAAGTATCTGCATTACAACTGAAATGGCAGTTAAAATCTTATAATTAAGAGAGCTCAAAATTTCAAAGGAAACCCTCATATTATTCCTAGAATTGGCATAAATTATGGCTAAATCTAACTTGCATAGCATGTCAGTGAAGTTGAACTATGTGCAAATGAAGTGTACCAATATTTTCCCCTTTTGAACCCATTTGAAATAAAATTTGAAGTGAATCATCTTCAATCAGACTTTGTGCTGCTCCAAGGCAACTAGCTAATGCCTTCATTATATGCACTATATTTCCTTTGCTCACTTTGTTAACTACCTACATAAATCTAGTATGGTGTTGCCAAAAAATAAGCATGTAACATATCCAAAATCTGGTTTCTTGCACCAAGCATAAGCTATATAAAAAAAAATCTGATTCTAGAAGTACTAACAATTCACATAAATCAATGACCATGAGGAAATTATTAGGAAAAAAGGCTATTCAATAACCACCTGGGGGACTCTGGAATAAAGAAGAGACCTTCCTACAAATATCATTGATGACACATATAAGTGGACCAATGTTGAGTTTCCTCAAATGCAAAATAGAAATCTCAATGCTGTGATTTTTAACAGACGTTAACCTTGATGGAGACCATTTACTATTTATTGTGATATTTTATTTGATGAAAACATGTAAAGCACATTACCTATAATAGTAAGTTTGTGTCATGATACCAACATTCCAAGAAGATATCCTCTTGGTATCCTAGCGGTTATTGAAAACTGTAGAGGAGTCAAGTAACAATGAATCTCATATTTAATTTGCATAAAATAGGAAGGACAGGAAAAATTTGAATAGTTTTCTTCAAATCTTAAATTACACCAAACAAATTTGCATAAAATGCCAAGCAGCCCCACTGCTTTAATATCAACATTTTCTTAGCAAAAACCCAGAAAAGCTTACCTCTGCATTCCTTATTCATGATTCTAATGAAGCAAAGTAGTCTTGTTGTTGGCAGGTATAAACTAAGGTCTAAAACTCAAAGCACACATTGTTGGCTTTTGTATAAGATTGGTGAATTACAAAGTTCCATTCTTTCCAATCTTTGAATACATATAAGAAGATTATGCAGACTGTTACAAATATGAGACAGTAAATTTATTGTTTTGAAATGAAATAGAGTATCCCTCTGTGTTTTAGTCATTCTTCTTTGAGTAGTGGGTAGGGGTTGGTGGCCTGATTGTAGTTAGTAAGACTCTTGTATTGCCAGTGAAGCTTGTTGTCAATGAGACTTATATTATATAACAATTTATTGTTTATTTGTTTTTTTTTTTTAGCTTTATACGTATTTTGTTTGCAACAAAGTTGCTTTCTTATAATTTTTTATTTGTTTGACACATAGACAACTTATTCTTGTATTAGGATATTGTGATATGGCCCAGATGAGAGCTCATTGTCAGGCAAGTAGATAGCTATGCTAATTTATATATGAATCTATATCTGATATGCTTGTTTGTGTATTTGGTGTGTTGGGGGGGGTGGGGAGGAAGTGGTTATATTTGAATTAATCAAATGGGCTACACTCATCTATTTTTTTGGCATATCTTGCATGTCGACTGTATTGTATCTAGGGTTTTATAAAATATTGTTCTATGTTCAATGCCCTTCTTATATCTATGCCCATGTGACATAGTTAGTAGGCCATTGAATAAAATGACCATATAGTATAAATATTCCTTTTTAGCCTGGTGCTCAATAATTGCAAAATTAAGAGTGCAATAAAGGAATATATATCCTTCCCACGACAATTCATGTCAGATGGGATCAATTAAATTGCATGTTAAGCTTTGAGTTGACTATAAAATAATGTAGCACTCAAATATGAAAGAAGAATCTCAGTATTGGACTAGCCTACATCACAACCCCACAAATCCACTACCACTATTCCTTGAACAATATAATTATGCAGACATGATTCCTTGAAAGTTGTGAAACTTAATTGAATAGTATCATAAGTGTACAGCCACAATCCACAACTAAGCCAAGTAGGCAAATATTTTTTTCTAAGGCCTTTTTTTTTCTATTCTAATCATATCAGCATATAGCATATAGGCTACTGAAAGTAGGAATCAATTATGATTGTAAGAAGACTGAATGATAATTATATCCCAAGGTATTTTGGAAGCAAGCTAGATCATGATAAGAGAAAATATTTTTTCAAACAAAGATCCAGTTATAGGTTTTTCCAATCCAAGACAAGCATGTACGAATTAACTAGAGGCATGGTAGAAATGTAGTTATATATGCTTGTTACATAATTAAGACTATTAATATATATGTTATTTTCAAGGTCCTATGGCAACTGATAGCTCTTTAAAGCACTACTTGAATCAGACTAAACTAAAAAAATGTTAAATTACCTTGAGATAGTTATATTAGTACTTTGGCATGTGATATCATTAAGTGCATCATCATAATCACTAAGGCTACAACGATCTATCCATATATGCCATGAATTTGGCTTTATTTGAATTCCATCAACATCAGGCCGTCGACCACCTTCAAATTCTAAATTATTTATAATGATATGTTCACACTCTTTTAACTGTAAGCCCTTGCCCACTTGCTTTATTCGATGCCCAAGTCCATCAATTGTCTTCTATGAGGAAACTCTCAAATAAGACAAAAGATTAATCATTATTGACACTTCAAAAATAATCCACAGAGGTTCCTTCTGTTTACAGCCTTCACGAAGGGTTCCAGGGCCACTATCTGTTGTCAAACATATATTATAGCCTCAATATTTTATTTTTATATGCAATAAAATTTTGATATTGTAATGTTCAAAAGACTTCACTTACAATCACTGGGCGCATGTAAAATCGTGCTGGTTGGCTAAAATTGGTGAAAACATTTTGAGGCTATATTTACACTTGCCCCAAAGCAATCTTTGTTAATCTATGAATTTATCATTTACAAACCAATGAATCCTAATATAGAAATTCACAATATTTTGTTTTTCTAGCACATTGGACCATCAAACTATTGGACTTTCAACAAATGACAAAATCTTTCATGTACAGATGCTAAAAAATTCATGTTTTATCTATTTAATAATGAGTGAAATAAGATGAACAAAAATATGTGGAGATGTTGGAACCTAAGAATTGGCAATTTAGAAAATTTAAGACATGCATTACTTATACTAGTTTATGTTGAAACATCTAAGCCTAAGAGGGTTCCCTAAATTTTGAAAACATTTTTTTCATGTTGTTGCACAAAATCACACATAACACTAAGAAGTTATATATGGTTAAAATTTGACTCCTAAATTGCCTTGATGTTGCACAAAACATCAAGTTTGCATGGCTTCAAAAACTTCACCAGAGGTTATACCACCATCTTCAACCGATTATGTTTGGCTTTGACTTGAGCCCTTTAGCAACATAAGGATCAACAACTTGCATTGAGAGTTGTGAAACCTTGTGGAAGGAGACTACTTTTAGTTGAGCAAATATACAATTAAGCTTTGAGTTCATTGCCACATAATATGGATAACCAAAGCCCTCTAATATGGTATCTACCATCAATTTACATATTACTGAAGTCTTTGAGATCCTATGAAATATAAAGCTCTATGCAAACTTGGCAATAAGAACAAGTTAATTAAAATTTATCCACTTCGACCTACACCACATAACCAAAAGAGGTTGCATTGTAGATAGGAATGGCCTATATATTAGTGGCTGGTCTAAAAATTCAAGTCAAAATTGGAATTTCATGCTTACAGATCAGAGACCAGAAAATCCTTTGTCCAAGCAATAAAAAATTTGTGGACATTATAAGGGCCATAACTAAGAACATCTATGATTGACTATTATAAAGTGATTAAGCTTAAGCTTTTGTTAAGTTCTAAAAAAAACATTTCAACTTAAATCCCATGAGAGGACCACACAATATAGATCCAAATATTGAACATTTCCAAGTGATGTCCTCCTAAAAAAGAACCCAGTGAACATAAGCTATATCAATCATTTATAGGCAAGGCCAACAAATCTAGCTTTCAAGCATCAATATACATTTATATTCACATTAAATATGGATAATCAAGCTTTACAATGCTTGCAAACTCAAGAACAACTACATGCTCCCCATATTAAATGGTCTAGTTATTTGTGGAGTTTCACATTTATTATCAAGTATAAGGTAGGGAAGATAAATATGGTTACCAATGCTCTGGTTCTCAAAGGATTTCATTTATAGCTATGACTAATGAGTTGGCAGGTTTGAAACATCTCAAGGATGTATTACACTAAAATCCAGCCCTTCGAGCCACTAATAATCCTTGTAAAGAATCAAATATAGGCATTATGAGTTCCCATTTGGACTTCATGATGCACGATCAATTTTATTCTAGAGAAAAGAAATTGTGTTGTCCTCAAGCTACCATGAGGAAGACCATATTATATGAAGCACATGTTAGTTAGCTATTAGAATAATATGGGAGAAATAAAATATTGAAACAACTAGAAGAGTGTAAATATTTGTCTTCTAAGACTTGAGATATTGTGATCTAAGTGAACAGATGTTACATTTGAAAACTTGCCAAGCTTAGGCAACTAAAACTAGGCAAAATATTGATACTTAGTATCTTGGAAAATTTAAAAATGTAAGCAATGTATTAGCATGGATTTTATATTGAGTCATACACAGAGGTTTTGATGGTATATTTTGGTCATTGTCGTGGATCAATTTTCCAAGATTGCTCACACTATAGCTTGTGAATACCACAAAGATGCATCTTATAAGGAGAAATGAAATTCTGAGTCATGCCTGGTATAATTTATGGAAGAAGCCATGAGCATGACCACAGTGTAGTTGTGGATGTTATTCTCAAGCTTAAGAGCAATGAAAATTGATTCATTGAATGATAGGAAAGTTGTTACATTGTTTCCTCAGATACAAATGAAGACTGTGGAAATGGTTGTATGCATAATTTTCTTTAACAATTCAGTTAATTGCTTCACTAAGTATGTCCCTTTGAAAATGGTGTATACCCACTCTTGTAAAGAGTTCACACAATAGAACTATTTTTTAAGGGATGAAGAATTTCTTTGAAACCATGAAAAAGGATATTTAGAAGTGACCAAATATTGAAACCTGTGAAGAGAAGGCTCATAGGAGGATGCTAAAAAAGGAAAAACATAGTTGGTGATCTACTATAGTGTATGTGCAAAAGGATTGATTTGAAAAAGGCCAATGTAACAAATTACAATGAAGAATTCTTGTCAATACAAGATTCCATGAAAATCAATCAATGATACTTATTTCCTTTGGATTTTCCAAAAGATCTTCTACATCTTAAAGCTATTGATATGTATGAATAGAAAGAGGATAAAAGCATGATACAATCATGCAGCAAGGCAGCTAATCCACCTCCTAGTTGGACCACCCAAATGTCCAAAAAAATTCAAAATAAAGAAAGTGAAAAAATACTAGAATATAAAAGAGTCTAAGTTTGGCTATCTTGGCATGGATTCAAGAAACAATAAACAGTCAAGTTGGCACATCTTAAACAAAAAATAATTTTATCTTAAACCGAGCAGTTCAATACTTCAAGATTTTGAGGATTTGATATAGAAGCGTCGATCTCCTTTCAGTCATAATTAAGGTTGGCAGCAGTTATCTAATGCAGAGTTTTGAAGATCATAATATGGTGTTTCCAAAGGTGGATTTAGTTAGAAATTGGGTTCAAGTTGTAAAAACTACTTCTAGATAATTGAGATTGGAATAACATTTTTATTTTGATAAGATTACAATACAGTTTTTATTTCATGGAGATTGTATAGCTACTATCATAAAGTAGGTTCCACTTGTCTTGTATGCAAAAAATCTGCAACCACACAAAGGATGCCTTTTTGGATCTTATAATAAGGGAGGAAAGTGGTGAATGTTAAGGTAGAATATTGAGTTTTACTGTATCAGAGTTTGATCCATATCTACTCAGATTCTTGGGTGCTTTTGTAACTATTTTTTATTATTTGTGAGGAATTGCATGCATCAGTTCAATTCGACAAAAGTTTAGATAGGATTTCCTTGATAATTGGGATTTACATTTTATAAATTCATCTAAATATGAAGGATGATCCTAATCATCTTCTACCTAGGATGATGGGTTGGAAAGTTACAACTCCAAATTGTTAGAAATAATGACCACAGATGAGAGGATTGTGAAATTGAAACCAAATTGACTCTTAATTTTCTTTACCTATAGACTTCAGCAAATCATATCACCCACCAAAAAAAAGCACTCATAGAAAGTGAGAAATAATTGAATCTTGAATTTCCTTACCTATAGACTTCAACACATCATAAGCCTTTGCAATAAGCTACATGTCACCATAATCGATCCCATTGTGCACCATCTTGACAAAATTGTTGGATCCACCCTTTCTAATATAGGTAGCAAAAGGGCCACTGTCCACCTGTGCAGCAATCTTAACAATTATATCCTCAATATACTTTTAAGCCTCATATGACCCTCCAAGCATAAGAGAAGAGCCATTCTTGGCACCCTCTTCACCCCTTGAAACCCCCATGCCCAAATATAGAAGCCTCCTCTTCTTTGCCTCGTCCTGCCTTCTCTCTGTGTTTTCATACCATTCATTCCCACTGTCCACAATACAATCCCCTTCTTCCATGTGGGCAGCCAGAGTCTCAATTGATTTTTCCACGGGGGGCTCTGCTTTAATTAGAAGGATTATGATTCTAGGCTTCTGGATTGAGAGCACAAATTCCTTGGCATCATGGAAGCCTTTTACTGGCAAATTTCCTTCCAGCTTGGCTCTATCTACTATCTCATCTACCTTTTCTAGGCTCTGATTGTAGACTGAGATGGGGAAGCCTTTTTCTACAATGTTGAGAGCTAGATTCTACCCCATCACAGCCAATCCAACCAATCTTATTCTCAACAATTCAGCCATCTCTTTTTCTTGTATTCACATAATCAAAATCAAGAGTAAGGTTAGCATCCAAGGGAGGCTTAGATATTTTAGCTTAAAAAGGACATTTGAAACAAACTTCCTTGGATTTTTGCGGCAATGTCATTGTATAGAGCTCTAAGTTTAACTGTTTCAACATCAACTATTGAACTAGACTATTTTGGTGTCATCTTCGAAAAGGCTAAACCATCCAAGAGAAAGGTTTTCACAATAAAGGAAACATATGAAAATCTCATAGTGATCTAGATTGTAATTTAAACTAGGAAACTAGGCAAGGGATACAAACACTACAGTCAGATGGGCTCTCTCAAGCTCTTAGAACATAATGTAGCTTTTTTATAAGAGCTAGTGTTTTGTTTAGTTAACCCCCAAGTTTTTTTCCTTGTGTTTTAATTGGATGTGAATATTTGAATTCCACTTACACTTTTCCTACACCATTTCACTACCATGCAAATGGAATGTTACTATAGTTACAATAGAATATTATCATGTTTAACTACAGCATCCTTCAAACATGCAGAAATATAAGCTTGTGCTTCCAATCATCAATAAAAGAAACACTCAAGTACCAATGCTTAACTAAGAAACACATTCTTTCACATAAAACAATGCAGCTAAGTTGATTTTACATCCTTAGTTATTAATTATTATATGAGAAATGCATTGCATGTCTATCCACATTGGAATAACATCAAATATATAAAAATAACTTCGTAAACTTTTAGGTATAATATATGAACCGAGTTACCTCAAGTTCATATTCATCATCAATTGATTCACCACTATTGTCAGATTCTTCCTCGTCTTCACGTATTCTCTTGCTTGGAAATGCATCCAAAAGTTCTATCCATACACACCCAATACACTTAGTTGCCTACAACAATCATAACAACCAGAATTTAGACCAAGCTTTTGTTCCAATTTTCCATACTAAATCAATGTGAACCTAAGAAACAGTTAAAGATGGTGTCAAAATAAATTCAACCATGTAAAGAATAGAAAAATGATTATGCAGTTGGTCTGAAAAACCAATTTAAGACATAAGAGTACAATGCACTTTGAAATCTTCAACAATAAGGATCTGAGACATGCCAGCCCATATGAATTTTATATGGGATAAATTTGTAAAGGCCACAATCACTACAATGTAAACAAGCCTGAAATAATCTTTCAAACTTTTCAGCACCAAGCAAGCACAAAAATATAAGAATGCATCTATTAAGTAACAAGAATGAACCTAGTCTAAACTTGACCATAATTAATGAAAAGAACTTGCCATATAAAAAATATGCAAAGGTTAAAAAATCAATGTCATCACATAAACAAAATAGCCTCTAAAGAAAACACACCTCTATTTTTTTTCATAGATTTTGGATCCTTCTTTTCTTTAACAATTCCCACAACATCAAAATAGAGATCATTCATAGATGTTGCAACCTAGCCCAAACAATTTTATATATATATGTGTGTGTGTGTGTGTGTGTGTGTGTGTGTGTGTGTGTGTGTGTGTGTGTGTGTGTGTGTGTAGTTAAGAACAAACATAAATCATCGAGAGGGTTTCCTTGTTTGATTTAGTTAGCATCTACAAATTGACAATGTGAATAATATTAAAAAACCTTCAAGATTTCTATGCACCCAAAAAGAACACTCACATTTGAAAACTCAAAGTCTGATGTACCACATATCTCAATTAGTTTCATCCTATCAACTTTTAATTGCATCTAGATAAATAAGTTAGATTTTTGCACAAAAAGTTCCAGAACTTAGGGTGGGTATATGGATAAACAAGAAACCAAAGTTTAGAGAAGACTAACTTGAGGCCATTATTGTAGCATTGTCATATGTGTGATGATAAAAAGCAACACAAGAGTAAGGATTTGAATTTTGTTCAAGTTGTTAAATTAAAAGAAAAAGGAAAAAGAGAAAAAAACTACTCCTAGGTTATATCCTTCATTCATATTGACTATAGAATCAAAGGATTATTATTGGCCTAATAACAAGCTTGAAATATGCAAGTACAAACAAACCTTATTTCTTCTTGCACATAGGTAAAAAGCTACTACAGTGAACACTGGATGACCAAAATTAGCACTTGATCTCTGGGACTCTGGTAGAGCAGCTATAAATCTTTCTTTGTATCTGTATAAGGTTAATATTAGAATTGCATATTCGATCATGGTTTTGGGCTGACAAGACTCGGGGATCATATTCTAACCCCACACTTGTTAGAGAGCTCAAGGTCAAAGTATAAGAGCATAGGATTTCATTTGGCATGCCCTTAGGCCTTACTCCGATGAAATCATTATACCCACCCTAATAATTTCCCCAAGCACAGAGCATACTATAAGCCTTTGAGCCATAAATTTCAAAAGATTGGAAATCCAAGAAAACAAACCATTTGGGTCTTGAAATCTGAACTAAGGAAACCTGGTTTCTCAAGGTCCATAGAGCACTATATAAATATTTGACTAGTAAGTTGCAAAAGGTTCAAAGTTTAAGTAAAAAGACCATTTGAGAGCTGAAAACTGAGTCAAGGAAAATGAAACTTACAAAGACAAGACTCTTTAGGAAGACCCAATCAATCTAAGACATCCAACCTAGATTCAAAGTTCTCGGATGTCCAGCGTTGGCCTACAAGGCAAATTAAAAGTGTAGACTCATCATCATTTTTTAATATAATCCATTAATGTCAAAAGAGAAAACAGACAAATAATTGCAACTGATTCAATTTAGATAATTAACCTACCTGACTCCAAGTGCATTTTTCATTACATTCATGGATCTAGTATATGCCTTCTCAGACATGCCACTTAGCCTAATGGCCTTCTATCTATCAAAGGGAACTTGTAATCTATATAAACAATGCATTCAATCATTGCAAATTCAATGTCATTGTTGCAATTTTTCTAATAAAACTTTTTTGATTTTAACATAACAAGCCCGTGTTGGTCAAAATTTTAACCAAGACGGGCATGAATTTTTAAAAATAGACATTTTTCCTTGCCTATTCTGACCAATTTTACCCCATTTTAATATATGGTCAAAAAATTTGGCCTAAAAATGGGCTCAAATGTACTAGTGATTCTTCAAAGGGGATGCATTTTAGTTGTGCAATGAATTCAAGATTTAAAGGGCAATGATAAATCAGGTAATAGGAGGTGACTCTGGCCCAATGGACAGACATTAGTCTTAGCTAAAATTTCTAAAGTCCTCTACATTCTACCAAATAATGCAACCCCCATCAAATCCATTTGTTGTTCACTAATTTGACCATGAATTTTTTTTAAATTCTATCCCTAATTCTCACACTCTCAATTAAAATTTCTAGATAAAGCAGCTACAAGAGGCACCAAATCTTTGGTAGAACACATAAAAGTGGCCACTTTATAAAGTACATCATTAGAATAGTCAGCTATGAAGGCAATGCCTAAGAGTACATAGTGTTTGGGCACAAGATTAAGGAATGGTCCAAAAATCATAAACTTCAGAAGTAAACAGATGGGGAAAATCACAATCCTAACATATCAATGTGTTATTTAATAATGTGCCTACAATATCTATGGTGGTGACTTCAAAAATTGAGAATGTTGAATATCATCAGCAGCTTGTCTTTCATACACACCAACACGGGCATTTAAAATCCACTTCATCTCCACATAAATTTTTTAAACTATGCTTAGAACCATTTATTCAGTAACTTACAATAGGATATTTTTTGATGATGTTTAGTTTCTTATGAACTTTCATAGTAAATTTAAAAACCTACCATTTTGGTTTATTGACTTCACATATCTTACACAAGCTTACTTGTGTTCCAAATAGTATTAAACATTAAAAAAACTACAAAGTGTGCAAACATTCAGGGTCTGAAAAATCTTTTAGCTAAACATTATGCATAGTTGGCTATTCCCTCCATGTCAGAGCATATTTCCCATTTGGAAAATAATTGATGCAATTTTTGTTATATGTGACAAAGCTAACAACCATTGAATACTTCAATTACATCACTCTAAATTTCTATTCTAATAAAAATCAGCTCATTTTAAAATTTTAATAAAACAATGCCTACCTTGCTTGAAGAGAAACTAGACAAATAAAGCATGGAAGAGGGTATACTTACATAGCTCCTGTGTACCTCACAGTCAATACCCTAATGAGGAAGGTTTGCCTATCTTCTAACATAGACTAAATTATAAGCTTCTTGTGAATTTTGAGTTTTGATTCTCACTTTAACCTCGAAAAGTAAGTTCTTGATCTTTTTGTGCGATTGGAGTTGGGGGCATTGGAGATGGCATTTTCATAAATTTTCATCAGTGTTTCAGATTTAGGATGCCCTTTTATAATCCTTCTAATAAACCGTACCTCTGGCATCAACAATGACGTCAAATGAAGAAAGTCATGGCAACCCATGGTTCTAATTTTCTTCAAAACCAGACACCTGGGCCTCATAGTCTTTTCTAAATTGATTTTCAACAAGCTAGCGTGTTGTACCACATAATCTATAGGGAGATCCATCTTATTAAGTAGTAAGTTCATCTTTTCATTAACATTTTCCTTTAACAATGAAATGACATGAGGGGCAGCTCTGAGTAGTTAGCATGTTTCTTGAGTCAACAACCCATAGAGTTTGAAATTCTCTATCTTTGCCTCTAATGTTGCCATGTTGCTAATAGTCACTAAATTTACTATATATTTGAACATTTTCCCTCTCTAGTAAGAAAAAATCTTGTGAATAAGATTGAAACGTGCAAGCCTTAGAGAAGTTTTTTTGAGAACAAGCATATTTATTTTTAAGAAGCTTACGAGCTTCAGCCCACAAAATTTGCATCCTTCCCAAAAAGTGAGGGAGGACCTCTAGGTCTTCTCCAAGTTATAACCAAGAAGTCATGGATCTCTTAATAGGGCTTTGATGAGCACATCCTCAAATTGAAATACATTCTTCAAAAATTTCATCTTGGGAAGTTGGGTCTTGAGGCTATGTGTTAATATGCTTGGGTATATGCTCGAAAGTTTGGCCAGATTTTGATCCACGAAACCAAAATCTTCCAGCAGTTTGATCTTAGGTTCCAATACTTTATCTACAAATACCATAAGTTGGGGCTAATACCTCATTATACAGGCAATTTTGACTTTAGTGCAGCCATGCTGCTTCAATAGATGAAGAAACCTATTGACATTGTTGAGGGTCTGAAGCTTCTTCAAATGAGGTGTCGACCTGAATTAGCAGATGAAGTGGATTTTAATCATTTCAATGAATTAGGGCACGTGCAAAATAGAACTTTTTTTATTATAACATAACAAGCCCATGTTGGTCAAAATTTTGACCAACATGGGCATGGATTTTAAAAAGAGGATATTTTTTCTTGCCCATTCTGACAAATTTGACCCCATTTTAATAGATGGTCAAAAAATTTGGTCTAAAAATGAGGTCAAATGTACTAGTGACTAGATGACCTGAGCCCAACACAACCAAACTCCAATCTTAAAAATATTTTCACAGACAAATTGACCAAAGGAATTAGTGATGTGATGATAGACATGTTATCAAAGAGCTAGAATGCTTAAAGAAGAAATATATTTTGGAACAAAATACTGGTCAAACATCAATAAAATGTCCATTTTTCTCTATTTCATACCTCCACAACATCAATAAAATCATTTTTTTGATGGAATTCACCTATCCATTTAGTCATGTTGAAGATGGGACATCAAAGGTTATAAAACAAAATTTCTAAATTCTACTAATGAATTTAATAACTAGGCTATAGTTGCCTTTTATAATGAGATTCGCCCATAGAAAAATTCTAAAGTTTACAGTGCAATTACTGATAATAAAGTTTTTTTCAATCCAAAATATAAAATTTATTCCCACCAACATGTGCAACATAATTTTATTATAATTCTTACTTGATTTCAAAATTGATTTCAAATAGGATGTATGAAATACCAAGAATCCATCTTCATGCGTTGTGCATTAAAGAAGAAGATTGTAGCAGGTATCAAAGTAATGTCAAAATACTTGATATAAACTTGGATTTCCTCAGCATCCACATCCACTAAAGCTATTGATGCAAACTTTGACACTTCACATGCACATTTTGCAAGCTATAGACATAGTGAGCTTGTATAGAAAATAATAAAATTAATGTCAACAACTCCATAATCCATCAAAAACTCCTTATAATTAAAAAATAGGGTAGGCATTAGAGAGGAAACATTACTATTTAATCAAGCTACATGCAGACAATATCTATGGCCCTTCCAAAATGAAGAACCAGAACTTTTTCCAATGTATCCCTAATGTGCTTGTCAACTTCCTATTTCCTCATGAGAGTTTGTAGTAAGTAGCTCATCTCTTTAGAAAAAGGAATTCAACTTCACCCTTTTTTCTACAAACAAACATTGGCTATTAACACAATGCAAGCAATAAGGGACACCTGAAGCTGCTATATAACATGCAAAGTAGAGAATGGATTTAATAATAAACATCTATCCTAGAGAGATTTAGAATAAGGTCATAGGAGGAATGTAAAGC
Source organism: Cupressus sempervirens (assembly GCA_028749045.1). Taxonomy (NCBI): domain Eukaryota; kingdom Viridiplantae; phylum Streptophyta; class Pinopsida; order Cupressales; family Cupressaceae; genus Cupressus; species Cupressus sempervirens. The sequence continues at coordinate 444,344,442 of CM053787.1, forward strand.
AGCTCATTATGCTAGATCGAGCCCAACATTTAGTAGCATAACTTTTGACAGATATAGATGTCACTTTTTTGGGAATCAACTGCACATTTATTGAATGAAATCAATCTATATGATGCATCTATTCACATGAAATGATTCACAAGAGACCATCTCTTTTGAGGTTGAATGTTCTACTTGTCATTGACTAGATTAGGATATGATCATATCAGTGATGTAGTGGAATTAAAATGAAAAAAAAAATACACCACATAGTATCAATCAGCACCATAAGGTAAACCAAGTCTTCTCAAGAGTCCAACCATCCAAAAAGTATTTTTGCTAGAGCATGCTAAACAATGGAACTCCCTCATGATCATTCCTATTAATCTTGATGCCCAATTTGTTTACAGATATGAATGCTCACCACAATATGACAATGACAATGCTATTTGGTGGGTAGTTCATCCACAACCATTAATACCTTCTTATAACCATTTATTAAATCCCAACATTCTAAGACTCATAGAATATTCTCTAAACTTTGTTAGTGTAGAGTCGGGTCGGCTCTACTAGGACCCAAACTCATCCAAGCCAACCAAGCTTGAAAAAATTGTAGATTTTGAACTGAGAAGCTTCACATTTAGATTGTGTGTTAAAACTTGTATGTGATGAACCCATAAAGTTCAGTCCACCTGGCCTTGATGGCAGTGCTGGCAAGCACCTGGCCTAGATGGCAGTGTTGGTTGCCAACCATGAAGTTTCATCTCCTTCTAGAAAAAGTAGGAAAAGATTAGATTGCTACCAGCCATGTGGTCTTATCTGGTGTAGGAAGTAAAGAAACATATTTTAGTCTTGAATCTTCTAGTACGAACCACTGACTTCTTGAAGAAGCCCAATTTTGTCTTGTAGTGATAGATGTCTCCAAGAAGGAAACAATAGATTGTTGCCAACTGTGCAATTTTGTCTTCTTGAAAAAAGTTATAATTATTCTTTATTTTATTTTGTTTTATTTTTTATTATCTATGCACAATTTGGATCTTGGGACAAAACTCCCAGGAGATCATCTTTTCTATTGTATGTTGTTGTTTGAGCTCTACATGGTCTTGGGATGAAACCCTTCAAAGTTCTCATCTATTGTGCATTACTATTCAAACTCTCTCTATTGAGTTTTGTGTAATTTGAAAGCTTAAATTAGCATTGTAAAAAAATTCTATATCAGTTTCAAGAGTAAATATATTCATAAATTTATAGATGTTGGCTAAAAATGGGATGCTTTGAGACTGCATAAGCATAATTGACTATTTCTTTTCTTGAATCGATGTTATGTATAGTTATTTGTTTTGAAGTTTAAATAGTTTAGAAAAACAAAGTTCAGATCATACAGACCTTAAGGTCTTACAGTGGTACCAAAGACAAAATCCTACCAGTCTAGGATGTTAAGGATGATTACAGAAATGGAAGAAAAGGATAATGAAATAGTAGCCTCTAAAATTGCTAGATGGTATAACAAATATCAAAAGATGAAAAATCTTTTAACTTTTGCCAAATATTTATGTTTGTCAGGTAATACTATACCTATGCATGATGTCATCGCAATCTTTGATGAGTAAACAAATGAACCAAAGAAGGTCAAGGCTACTAAATCTTTTGATAGGTACCACTGCACTACATAAAAAAAAGGAGAAAGGAAATGGATCTTGAATTAGGCACTCAATCAAAGTCAAAAGACTCATTCTTGAAAGAGAAAGAACCCAAGATAATGGGACTTGAAGCATTGAAGAGTTCATTCGAGTCTAAAATTAAAATGTTAAAACCAAAGACAAATGAAAAGAGAAGTTACAAATATGAAGCTATTCAAATCTTTGAAGAGTACCAAAAAGCAAGCAAGAGGGGTTTAAGAAACAAATTCCCTTTGACGAATTCTTAAGTGTGGTCGTAATCTTGAGGCATTGTAAATGAACTTGATGCAGTACATCAAAAGAATAACAAAAGAAGAATCAGAAGTTAGCCTTGAAGAAGGGTTAATGAAAGAAGAAAAAAGAACAAATACTAAGATGAATCAGTTTACAAGTTTGGCAAATGATAGAAAGTGGAGTAAAGAGCTCTCTACTATAGGAGATAAACTTGGTGACATGTCTTTGTCAAAAGATGTTTTACTTACATCAGTGGTGGATCTAGTGAACTATTTGCATACAATGGATCAACCACCTTCCAAAGTGATTCAAACAGCAATGGTTCCAATGGTGACCTTCTTGGGTGAGCATAGGTTGCTAAATCACAAAGATAAGAAGATGGGACTTGTTTTTACTTACTGCATGAGTGATTTTATAAGAACTACAACTCCATGGGTTCCTAAGAAGGATGATAAAATAAGGGAGATCTTTTAATTGATTGTCAAAAGTTTTTATTTGTTAGGTGACATCAGATGTTTCATAATTTCCTCATTGCTATCAGGAGGATCATGAAAAATACATTCATGATTACATGAGGATCATTTTGGCTTTAATTATTGCTGAAAGGGATGTTATTTCCCAGCCTATCATATCTTTGTTATTGGCTATTCAAAACCAAATACAGATTATTTCTACAACTACTTATAACTTGGTATACAATGTTTACAAGAAATGTGAAGGGAACCTGAAAGCTTACTTGTTTGATGAAGAGTTAATGGAAGAGGAGTTCAAAATAGAAAATCAGTCATTTATTGTAGTCATATTCAAGGAGCAACCCTCACTTGGAAATGCAATTTTTAGACATGGGAAAGATGGTATTTTAGTTAAGAATTACTTCAAAATTGGACTACTCTGATTACAAATTATCAGTATTAAGAAGAGTCGAGAAGTAAAATAATACTCAAGCCCATGCCTAAAAGTAAAATATATTTCAGATTTATGTGTTTGGGCCTTTCGAAAATTTGCACAAGAAAAAAGATCAGACAAATCCCTTATCCATAAGTAGAGTCAAAATGAAATAACCCCCCATGACAATATCACAAACACATAACCAGTGGTCTTGAAATCATCAATGCATTTCATAGATGAGAACTCTATAAACCATGCTGGCAACATTCTTCATTAACCCTGAAATAAAATACAATGATCTTCAACATTCAAATGAAATCTCTAATTAACATATTCATTGAATATGAGTCATCAGCCAAACATTTGCTACAGTTTCTAAACCTAGGTCAGATGCCAAATCACAAATTGTGTAATTGAATATGTTATTTCTTGGATATCGATTCAGGGAATCCAACACCTCCTCATGTGTGTCACTTCACCCATCGCTCTCTGAGAACCCTTCACACATCACCTCATAGATCACCTCAAGTGTGGATTGTTAGCTCTTAATTGGAAACCCTGGTCCTTTGTTCCTTTGATCCTGCAGCTCCTGTGCTCTGTGAAAACCAAAGTCAATGCTTGTGCAGCTCCCACGCACACAAAACATAACAATGAAATGGGAAACCTTTTTCATTTTGACATGTTAAGCTCATGTTGGTCAAAATTTTGACTGACATGGACATGGACTTTTTTAAAAAAATATTTTTCCTTCCATATTCTGACCAATCTAAAACATTGTAATAGATGGTCAAAAAATTTGGTCGAAAAATGGGGTCAAATGTACTAGTGATATAGTCAATACTTAGAACCTGTGAGAAAACTTTGGCAACTAGTCTAGCCTTATGTTTATCCACACTTCCATCCACTAAAAATTTGGTTTGATATATCCACTTACATTGAACCACTTTTCTTCCCTTAGGAAGGGGAACTAAGTCCCATGTGTTATTTTTCATCAAGGAATTATATTCTTCCTCCATAGCCTTATCCCATTCTGGAATCCTTGATGCTTCCTTAAAAGATTGTGGATCTGAAGCAATGGCTATATACGCATGTGAAAATGACTTATGTTCTGACCTAGTCCTTCGAGTGTCTGAAGGATTTACCACCAATGAACCTGTTGCATCAAGAGTTTACTATGCCCAACAAGGTTTAGTGGAAGAAGATGAAGGTGGAATGTCCTCAACTATTTGTTGACCCTGTGAAGGTGGTGTCCTACGAGTTAAGGTTGGAGGAATCTCATCTTTTGAGTTACTATCATCACTATGATCACTATCCATGAAGAAGGAAGAAGGAGTTAAAGAAGCCAAACTTGGACATGTCTCTTCAAAATGAACACTCCTCTCATAAAATATTTCATGCATCTTTGGATCCATTAGTTTGTATGCCTTGAGATGATCAAGATATCCAACAAATATTGCATGGTTTTCTTTGGGGTTCCAATGCCCTTCAATTTTGTGGAGGTATCCTTGTCCATGCTGGACAACCAAAAACTTTGAAGTGTTTGACACTTGGTTTCCTTCCACACCAAGCCTCAAGAGGTGTTATTCCATCTAAAGCCTTATGCAAACTTCTGTTTTGAATGTTTTTGGCACAACACATGGCTTCGGTCCAAAACAGTTGATGTAGAGACTTGTTTTGAAGTATGCAAGTAGTCATTTCCTTAAGGGTTCTATTCTTTCTTTTAGCTAAACCATTCTATTGTGGCATGTATGCAACTGAATGTTGAAGATCTATCCCCTCATGTGTGCAAAAATCTATAAGTCTAGAGTTGACATATTCTCTACCATTATCTGTTCTTAGGATCTTGATGGCTTTTCCTGATTTTTTCTCAACTTAAGCTTTGAATTTGATAAAGTTGTCAAAGACTTCACTCTTATGACCAAGAAAAAAGACCCAAGTGTACCTTGAAATATCATCAATAAATGTGAGAACATAGCGAGCCTTACCAAAGGATGGTATTGGAAATGGGCTAGCTACATCACTATGAACCAATTCTAGAACAGTAGTTTCCTTCCAAGACTTCCCTTGTCATAGTTCTTTTTAGGATGTTTACCTGCTTCACAACCTAGACATACACCCTCTAAAAACTTGACTTGAGGTAGACCAATGACCATTTCCTTGCTGCTAAGTTGCTAAAGGTAGCGATAATTAAGGTATCCAAATCTTTCATGCCATAGTTTACTTTGAGTGTTTGAATGAGTCAACAAGAAAAGAGATGTGGACTTAGGCACAAAATGTGAGAAAGAATAAATTCTAGTCTCATGATTTGCCTTTCCAACCACCACCATTGAATCCTCTTTAAGAATTTTCAGCACAACTGTGTTGGGGAGGAACTCTACTTTGTTGCCACATCCATAGTGAGTTATTTGATAGATGGAGAGAAGGTTGGTGCTAAGGTTAGGAACATGAAGTACATCCTTGAAGATGTCATTTTTTAACTCAACATTCCCTTTACCTTCTACTTCAACTTGAGTATCATTGCCCACATATATTTAAGGTACATTTGAAGGTTTTAAAGAGGAAAATTTCTCCCTTGAAGCACCCATATGATGTGTTGCTCCTAAATCAAGAACCCATTCCTTCGCATTGTTTGTACTTGCAACTAAAGCTTGTCCCTTTCCCTTTGAAGTGGATGAAGATCCCTTATCCTTATATGCATTTGGAACATCAATTTTGTGTTTCCTCATAATATTGACCAATTCATCAATCTTCTTATCTTTGCACTCATGTTCATCATGACCATTCCTCTTACAATAGGAACATGTTTTCTTCTCCTTTTTATTTGAATTGTTCCCCTTTTGATTATTTTTGGAAGAAGACTTTCCTTGTTGTGAAGAAGAGTGTTGAGTGGAAGAAGATTAACTTGAGGAAGATTGTTGTTTTGAGGAGGACTTTAGCGTGTCATCTTATGGCTTAGCCTTCCATTGCTTCTACTTCTTGTTTGAGTTTTTACCACTTGAATTACCTTCATTTGCTACCAAGGCTTTGGTTTTGGAAGTCTTGAGAATTCCATACCCACTAGATTGTCATGTTCTAAGATCAACATTTCTAAGAATTTCTTGAATGAAGGCTTAACATAGGCACTACCCATTGTCAATTTGTATGTATTAAAGCTAGAAACAAATGGAGCATATTTAGGTGGAAGATGAGTCATGATGTGTTCGATCATCTTTCCATCTTTGATGGGTTCACCACAATCCTTCAGTTATGCCCTATACATTTCTACTTGGGTAAGATAGTCTTTAATTGTGCCAAAATTTCTAGGATCCAACTTGAGAAGTTTATCCTCAATGGTGTAAGCCATGTCCACATCTACTAGCCCATACAAAGCTTCAAGTTTAGCCCAAACCTCTATTGGATCGGTAAGCTTCCTAATGTGAAATTTGATAAGATCAGATATATTTTTCAACAAGGTTCCTAAGGCCATCTCTTGTTTGGATTCCTAGTCTTATTTTTTAGCTTCATCAACATTAGCAGGAGGTTTCTTTGCTGCACTAGTTACATAACACAATAAACCTTTTTCTACCAATGGCTCTTAATGTTTTCTTTCCAAGTAGCATAATTATGTGGAGTTAACTTTGAAAAAGAACCCATAATGTAAGAACACAAGATCAAGGAGACATAGTACATAGTACACACCCCCCCCCCCCCCCCTTTTCACTCAATCAAAAAATCCCCCCCCCAAAAAATAAATGATTTTGGCACTTTATATATAGTGCATTTACAATGGGCCACTTGCCAAAATGGACAAAGTGGGCTTTTTGATTTTGTTGATTACAACCTCTGTATAGAGTACAAATTTGGACTGTTACAATGTAGCTCAAAATTACAAAAATTGTGAAGCAATACAATACAAAATAGGACCTATCTTTGAAAGTGATACTTTTGTCCAAATAAGACTACAATCTAACTGTAGATTTAAAAATTAGACAAAAAAATACACTTTCAAAAAAAATGAACTTGAAAAGGAGTCCAGATGAGCCCGTACGATGCGTTTGAAGTTGCAAAAAATAGGATTAGATAGGTACAGTCACCAAAAAATGCTTATACTAACAAATCCGTGCACCAAAATTAGAAAATAGCTATACCACTAAAAACTTTAGGAAATTTTACAGAAAATCAAAAAAAATTGCACCTAATTTGGGCTCTAGATGACTGAGTTATGGTCATTCAAAGTCGGGCTGCCAAATCAAAATTGCATTTGAAGAGGGATCTGGAGAGGAAAACACGAGCTTAAATTTGATGGTCAAATAGTCATCAAATTAGTTCAAAAATACCTTGTTATGATGTCAAATGATCGTCAATTTTAACATACCAAAATAATGATGTCAGAATTTATGTAAGCCCCTGCTAACGTATTGATGATGTCACTCGTACGGTTGCTGATGTATTGATGATGTCGCATGTATGGTTGCTAACATAAGTCATACGAACTATATGGAACTATACAAAAAAAGTGACATGTAGGGCTGATTTAGCAGTGACTAGGTCTGACATATTGCCTACGTAAACGCTTGTGTGGCAATCTGAGCATGTGTAGGTAAGTTTTTTGCTGACTGTACACTACAAACGGGGTATGGCTGAGCTATCACATATTCACTGGAAGGATTTTTGTGTGTATGAATTAGCTTGTAACACATGTATGTGCACAGATTATCCTTGGGTGAGAATCTACGTGGTCGATAATTTAAGCCGACATCGAAAAATGGCCAACATCATCAGAGCAGGGGGTTTTCCAGATTTAGAAGGTGGTGACCGAGTTTTAAAAAGGTAGTGGGAACTCTTAATATTAGTCCCACATTGGGAAAAATAGTCGAGCCTTTGATGTATAAAACCAACACCGATAGGGGTAATACCAAACGAGCTTATCGAAAGTGGTATTATGAGGCGGACCACTGGGGTGTAAGGTGATCCCAAAAAATTGTAATTGCTTGCCCAATCAATTAATATTTTGGATTTTCAAATTGAATATGCTACCTACAAAAAAGAGAATATTCCCTATGAAATATTCAGCATGCAGGGCTGGAAGCTGATAGCCCAGTACCTGTGCACTAAAAAAATTTCTTTACACGCCTGACTAGGCTGAAAATAATTTCAAAAAAAATATTCTGAAAATATAAAGAAAAATTATAAAATAAATTGATCCAAAAAATGACCACATTTTGGGACTTATGATATGGTAAGATCAAAGGTAGATATGGAATTGAAGACTGCTTCCACATTGAAGAAAAAGGACAAACTAGTGAAGAAGCTAAAGGCCAAATTTGGAGAAGGCACAGCTAAGGCAGAGGAAGAAGAAGATGAAGAAGCTGATAATGATGAAGAAGAACAAGGAAAAGAGCCACTTTCATTAACCCAAGGCATGGGTGAGGATGTAGAGGAAGAAGAAGGTGTGGAGAAGGAAGCACAAAAAGTAGAACTTAAGAAGAGGAAGGCACAGAAACAGCCTGTATGAAATGTCCCTTTTCTGATTTTATATGATATTTCCAACCTCTAATCAGATCTTTAAGATCAAACAACTAATATCACAAAGATCCACCAATTTTCTCAAGAAACCCCAAATCGGGTATGCCGAAAATAGTGCCAAAAGCTTCACAGCTTCACCTATTATTAATAAATCTGAAAGTGGACATTTTTACAGAAATTTGAGCAGCATAACAGCCTATAAAATGAAATTTCTAGATCTATATAGCCTTTACACAATAGCTCACAAATGCAGGACAAAAACTATGCTCATCGAGCTCCCGAAATTAACACAAAAATGCCCGGAAACACCACAAAAACACTAATAATCTATCTCAAAAGTTTAATCATGTCCCAATACATATATTCAGCTCTATTTTAACATCTTAAAGTCTGAAATACAGAAGCAACTCAAACTGATATGAAATACTCAACTGAAAACACCAAACTCATACCAAAAACACACCCGAAAACCCACAAATCTGCACTGTTCAGCACAAAGGAAAACTCTGTATGAGCATGCACATGGAATGGCTTCAAACTCCCATACTTAGCCTTCCTAGAAACCTACAAACTCCTATTCTTGGGTCTCCCTAGAAACCTATAAACTCTCGTTCTTGGGTCTCCTTCTCCACAGGTTTGGCAGCCTCTGAAGAATAACAAAGAAAATGAGCAAAAATCAAGTTCTGGAATGAGCCCAAAATGCCTCCAATCCCCTTAAAAGAGGGCACAACCCTAACTCACGTCCAAGAGGGGTTAATAAAACATATTTTAATAATAATTTTCATTTATTATTCCATTAGCTTCCAAATATTGTCCCCTTTTTCCGAAACTTCACCTTTTTGGGCCTGCTTGCCTTAGCAAAGATTATTATTTTTAATTATTTGAAAAGGGGACATGACACTGTAGCATAGTCAAAAGGAAAAAATAAAGCAGCCAAGCCAAGCCCAACAAAGCCTACCACAAGGGCAAATACAAGGGAAACCAAAAAAATGGAAAAGGAATAGGAAAAGAAGAAAGCCACAAAGCAAGGAGGGCCAGTAGAGAAGAAAAGAAGAAAATATGTGGCACCCCTAGAGTCAGATGAAGAAAGGATAGAATCTGACAATGAACAATTAGAGTGGTAAGTCACACCACCAAATGTAACCTTGAAAATGTTTGTGTTAACATTAGGGATAATGTAGATTTAATTGGATTAAATACCATTGATTTTAATAAGCTATCAAGAGAAGAGAACATAGTGGAAGAATCTATCTACACTATGATGGCCAAGTTCAAAACTACTCCACTTGAACTTGATAATTCTATGCCTAAGGAGCTAAGTTCAATAGTTCAAAATAAATGGCATTATTGCCTAAACATGGAGAAGGATATAAGAGAGTCAACATTGGTTCGTGTAATGCCTAACCTTACAAAAAGTCAAATAAGCAAGGCTAGCAAGAAGCATGGGAGAAAATTTGCACCAAAATACAAAGCCTTTAGCATTCTACAAAACAAGATTGAGGATGTTGTAAAGAAGTCCACTCTCATGTGGAAAGTTATATATGGACTAACTATAGTGAAAGAAGGTCAAGAAGATCCCTTTGAGGGAAGAAATAATGATGAAGACAGAGAGGAAAATGAGAAGGATGAAGAAGGAGAGAAAGAGAAGGAATAAATAACAATGGAGAAAGAAACACAAAAAGGTGATGAGGCAACAGCTAAAGAGCAGCAATAAGAACAAAGTGTCCAAGACACACAATTTCCACCACCTAGTCCTCCGCATGCAGCACCTACATCTACAAAAACTTATTTGTGAAGGATGTTCCTAATACCTCAAGTCAAAACATCAATCCATTGATTGCAGAGGATCTCAAAAAGATCTTTCACCAGATCCAATTTTGGTGAGTGTAGAGGAACTTCAAAAAGTTGTAGCTGAAATAACCAAGGAGAAGGTGAACACACAAGAACCACTTTAATAACCTCCTATAGCTACAAGTGATCAACCAAAAGAGCAACTAGAACAAGACACATTTGCTACGGTAGACACTACACTCACAGTAACTATCAAGGAGGAAGCTAAGGAGAAGATAAGATAGAAGGATACCACTGATCCTATAGCACAAAGCCAAGGTGCACCTCCTCTAATCACCATAATTGATCAAGGTAGAAGAGAATAAGACAAGGAAGAGGAGAAAACCCTTAAGGAGAAAGAACAAGAGGCAATATAAACACTGGTCAACTTGCCTACTACATGGACTCCTACTAAGTAGCTGAGCACTAATGTAGTACCACTGCAAATATCAACACTAGGCTTGAGCTCCACTAAGGTAGCAAGGGTATTTCATTATGGAGACCCTGCACTTGATGAAGAAATAGTCATACCAAGCTATGACTACAAGACAATGAATTTAGCACAGATCAATGAAGTGCAAGAGGCACTAGAGAAGAAGAAGAAGAAGCAAGAAATATTAAGGAATGAGTATAGGTAGAGGCAAGCATTAATAGAAATCAAAGACATCTTTCTTGATGCATTCAGCTTGCCAGTACCTGATGAAAAAAAGCCCATCATGGAGCAATTGTCTAACATAGCAAACCAAGTACAAAATGAAGACCTAGATACTAATGTTAAATTATTAGAATGGTCTAAGAAGAAGTTTCAAATGAAGGTGAATGAGAAGATATCTGGTGAGATAGCACTATCACAGGCTGAACTAGCTAAGAAGGTTGAGAAAGTGAAAGCAGTACTTGAGAATATATTCTCATTGTACTCTAAATTGTGTGATTACTCATGTTTCACACAAGAAACAAGCCAGAGGATATTGAGCTTGGAGAGGAAACTCAAGATATCTAGCAAACAGCTACCCAAGGACCCAGCTCAAAGTGAGAAGCATTTTTCCACAATGCTTCACACTCAAAAGGAGTTAGATGTATTAATAGTAGAAGAGGCTAATACTAAGGGAAAATTGATACAGATCCAGTCTTCAATCACCCCACACTTAGAAGTATTGCATAAAGAGATGGACTATGCAGAAAATGTTTTGAAGAAAGATCCAAATTTTTTTGTATTAGAAGGCCTAGTACACCTTACAGCAAAGACAGCCATCCAATTCGAAACACTAGAAATAGCATTAGACAATTGGGATGCTTCTCTGAAGATAATAATGGAGGTAGATAAAACATTTTTGGCTAAATATTCCATTCATTCTTAGGGCCCTTTGATATAATACATTTTTGAGATGGAGATAATAAGATACAATAATAAATGAGACCTAAAGAAGAAAGAATACCCAAAAGGGGGAGATATTCAAATTTTCAATTTTGAGGAGAAATAAGGAGATACAGCCAAAAGGATACAAAAATTGCAAGGAGACGTGTGAAAGGGGGAGTAGAAACAAAGGGGGAGCAAACATAGAGTAGATACAAACCAGAAACAGAACAGACAAAAATAGAGGCAAAGGAATGATAAGGCAAATAATGGAAACAACATGAGACAAATCCAGCTCAAGAGATTTTGTATACAAAAATGGCACATCAGCTCAGGGGGAGTTACAAGTTTTTGAGGTATATAGTCTTCTACAAAATTTTGAATGATTTTTTGAAGTTTTGTACATATGCCGAACAGGATATGTATTATACTCATAAAGACCATATTCATAATGCTTAGTTAAGTGTTTTTTCCACTCATGTCAAAGGGGGAGATTGTTGGTCTTAGATTGGTTTTGAAAATTGAGTGTCAACACACTTAACCTATTTCCAAGATGATGCCAAGTATAATATAGATGTTGAGTTATAGTATGTGTTGAATCAGAGATTTGGTAGGGGCTGAGAGAACTTTAGGTGTCAAGCAAGATTCAGATGCTGAGTGATAAGTGATGTTGAGTCACTATAGATGCTAAGTCACTATAGGTGCCAACCAAAGTATAGATGCTGAGGGAGACGAAGTTGCTATAGGAGCAGGGCAAGATAGAATTCCTATATGTGTTGAGCATTAACAATTAGTAAGTGTTGAGTAACACAAAATCAACATATGAGTTTGTGCCTTCACAAACTCAAATGTAAACCATTTTTGAGCCGACTTAAGATGAATCTTGAAGGATCTTAAAGATAAGATTGAATCTTTTACATTCCCTATGTAATAAAAATGTAGCCAATAAGAAAAATGGAGAAGGCATGCAACCAATAAGAAAAGTGTAAATATTTGAGCAAGAAAAGAAGGATGACTATTGATTGTAGATTCATACCTAACCCTAATTCTTTGAAGCCTTTAAAAGGAGGACAATACACCATAATTTGTGTGTAAGAGTGAGAATTGTATGGGTAAATGCTAGCGAAATTCAGAGGGATATAAGGACTTAGACAAGGAAGAGCAGCATTGCAAAATTTAGTTTGTTAGAATAGAGAATTAAGCACTTCAAGTAGAGACATATTAGATCAAGGAAGGATTAGATCAGATTAAGTAGAACAAAGATCTAGAATCAGAAATCAAACATTGTAAGTCATTGGGTCATCAGATTCTAATACTTTCTAGCCATTGTATTAGGAATGAAAATCCTATAATGATAGGTTGGTTTAATAGCCATGTTGTAAACCTTTAGCAAGGTGATAAATCCTTAACAGGGTAACATTCCAAGTGAGTGTTTGTGAATCCTCTAACCAGGTCACTTTTAAAAGAGTGTGAAGCCTTTAATAGGGTAGGCCTTTCATAGGGCAGACCAATTGAAGTGGTCAAGTTTTGTAACCTTAAACAGTTACATATTGTTGCAGTGATAATTTATGGGTGTCATCACCACCCCATTTTTATCTTCTCATTTTGGAGGCTTTCTAGGTGACCAAAATCTTATGTTATCTATTTTCATGCATGTCTTTATTTTTATGTTAATTAGATATGGTAGATGCATGTGAATGATCTCAGCTAAATGTTTTAAAAGGTTAAAGTTAGTTACTTCTTATTTAACCACCCACCAACCTTCTCAAAAGTAAATCTTCCCATTTGTAAATTCCAATAGATGTCCTCTCTTAGTTAAGGAAGACTCCTACCTAGATATCCATTCTAGAACTTCTCACTACCTCACCTATCCACAAAGAAATTCTAGAGACTGCTCTTTTAGAGTCTTGTATTCCTAAAAAGTTTAATGCATCTCAATTCACTGCTATGATTGGAAATCTTTCTACACAACAACACCTTGTCTTCATAGACAAATATTTCCAAGGTCCTAATCAACACCACAATTTTCACTCTAGATTCAAGTCCTTATACAGTGAAATAAAATAAAAGAAGTCCTTATAGGTGATGGATCTAGTTTGAACCTTTGTACATTGAAGATGATCCATTTATTGGGGCTTCCAGAAGACCTCCTAGATATCAATAAAAGGATAACAATTAAATAATATGATGAAAGAGAAAGAGAATCAAAAGGAGTTATCATGCTACCATTAAAGGTTTGGTTTTCTGTAATAAATATTGAATGCCATGTCCTAGATTTGGACTTTCCATATAACATCTTGCTTAGTCGACCCTAGATACATACACTCAAAGCAGTACCATCTACATATCATCAATGCTTGAAATTTCTACACCAAGGAAGAGATGTCATGATTCTAGGCAATCCTTTACCTTTTGCTTTTAGTAGGAGATTGGAAGGTGCCCCAACAAATTTTTGTCCACTTAGTGAGTTTGCTAAGGTTATACTTAGATCTCTCATAATAATAGAATCACTTTCCACAACAACACCAGAGTTATCCAATATTGATTCTAGTTCCCACAAAGGAAAAGAGAAGGTCAAAGATATTAAGGTCAACACTACAATGAAGAAGGTTACTTTCACTGACCAAGGAATGGGAAAGTATAATTTTGAAAATGCCTTGTGCATTGGATAACTACCACTCTCCCCTTGATCCTTTGGAAAACCTTCCTAGATACCACCTTCTACAAATAAGGATACCATGCATGTTAATGAAACAACCTTTAAACATTTGGGTTCACTTAGTGATGAACACATGGAGTCTAATATCTTAGATTGGCTATATTTTGATAAAAAAGATGATCATGTGGAGTTCCCTAAAGATAAGTATGTCAAGGCTCCTCCCATCATTGAGAACATGGGATATCACAAAACCGATCTTGGACCTAAAGAAGATGGAATTAGACAACCCCTTGAGGCTAATAGCTATCCTAAAGGACATGATTTAGGCTCCATTAAGCCCAAGATGTCCTTTGTTGACAACTATTGTATGACTAAACCTGATTCTGAGATTGAGGAGGAGGAATTCTTTGAAATCCCCTTTCAATATATTGAAGATGACCTAGATAACTATGTCCATGCCATTACCATAGCCGACCTTTCATCTACCAACTTACCCCTCACTAACCCTAACATTATAGATTGGGACCTTCGGGACACACCACCAGCTCTTTATATCTATAACTCTGGCAAAGCAGTGATGGCACTCTTTGGCCTTAAGAATCTCTAAGATTATAAGCATGAGATCCAATACAATGAGAAATTCTACTTTGGTAGACAAGTAAACTCTCTTAGTCACAAAAGTGAAAAAGAAAATCAAAATTTAAAAATAAAAGAAACATCCTCGAGTGAAAACTCTTTTGGAGCACTTTTGGATGAAGAAAAAGACAAAATAAAGGATGCATCTTCTATGAAAGCCACTTAGAGGTGCTAGAAGAGGGAGAGATTGACTTGCAATTTAGATCTTTACCACTAGAAAAGTCATCTATATTGAATGAGGACACAATTTTAATTAATTTGGGCATGGTAGATAATCCACAAATCACCTACATTGTTGCTACCCTAAGTCCCAAAGAACAAAAAGTGATGACTAAGTTCCTACAAAAAGGCAAACTCAATTTTGCATGGACATACAAAGACATTCCTAGTTTAGACACATATTTGGTTGTGCATCACTTAGCACTAGATCCAAAGATTAAACCTATGAAACAAAAGTTGTGCAAAGTGAATCCTAAGGTAGCACTTTTGGTCAAAGCAGAACTGCAAAAAATGCTAGAGGAAAAATTCATCTGACCTATTGATTATCCTGAGTGGGTTTCCAACATTGTTCCTATAGGTAAAGCATCTGGGGGCATCCACATCTATTCAAATTTTCAAGATTTAAATATCACATGTCATAAGAATGATTTTCCACTTCCTAAGATAAACATCATAGTTGATTTGACTATCGGGCATGAAATTTTGTCTTTAATGGATGGTTTCTTCGATAATAATCAGATCAAAATTATAGAAGAAGATCAACATAAAATGACATTTACTACCACATGGGGAACCTTTTGTTACCAAGTCATGCCTTTTGGCTTGAAAAAATTCAGTGCCACCTATCAATGTGAAATGACTACAATCTTCCATGATCTTCTACATGTCATAATGGAGGACTGTGTTGTTGACATTCTAGGAAAATCTAAGATAGGAGATTCCCACATTGTTGTGCTTACCACCATTTTTGAAAGGTTAGAGAAGTGTGCCTTAATCCAAAGAAGTGTGTCTTTGGGGTCCAATCAAGAAATTTGTTAGGTTACATAGTGTTAAGAAGAGGTTTTGAGGTAGATCCCACCAAAGTGAAAGCCATCATGGAAATGCCTCCACCTACTACATTGAAACAACTCTATAGTTTTCAAGGGAGGTTATAGTCCATCAGACAATTTGTGTCCTAGTTAGAAAATAAGGTTCATCCACTTCAACATTTTCTTTGAAAAGACAATAAGGTTTAATGGGTGCCTATGTTAGAAACCATTTGAGAAAAATAAAGTATACTTGGCTTATCCACCAGTTCTAGTCCCTCCAATCGCAAGATGAACATTGATTATATAAATTTATGCCACTTTAGTTTCCCTAGGTTTTCTTTTGGTACAACTAGATGACAAAGCTAATGAGAAAGCCATATACTATCTCAGTCAAACATTAGTTTGCTATGAGTTGAACTACACTACTGTTGAGTGATCTTTTTTGGTGGTAGTCTTTTGCACGTAGAAACTATGCCATTATATGCTTAATCATACTACACATCTCATTGCCAAGATAGATCCCCTCAAGTATTTTCTATCAAAAGTTTCCCTCACTAGTTGAGCTGCAAAATGGGTCTTGATTTTAAGTAAATTTGACATTGTCTATAAAGATCACAAGGCCATTAAGGGACAAGTAATTTTAGACTAGCTTGTTGTAGCTCCTCTTCAAGGAGACCATCCTAATATAGTAGATTTTCTAGATGACACAATTATGATTGTTACCCCTTGTACACAATGGAAACTATATTTTGATGGTTCTTTCACACAAAAGGAATTGAGGGGAGGAAATTTTTTTGTTACACTGCAAGGAGACCTTATTCCTAAGTCTTATAAAATTGAATTCCCTTGCATAAACAACATAGCTGAGTATGAAGGATTAGTAATAGGGCTCTATTAAGCTATCAGATGGAATATTAAGAGATTACTTATCTTTGAAGACTCTTAATTGGTCTTTAGGCAAGTCACAGACAAATACCAAACAAAGGATGAAAATTTGTTGCCATATTGCCAAATAGTTGAAGATCTCAAACAACACTTCACTGAGATAGTCTTTAAGTAGATACCAAGGACTAATAACAAAGTAGCAGATGCTATGGCCACCATTGTCTCCATGACTGTCATGCCTAAGTATAGTCCTAAGTGTGAGTTTCTTGCTAAGAATATTTTTCTTCCTACAAATGAGCAACTTGAATTAGAGCTAATGTGTGAGATTGTTAGTCTTGAGTCTCCATGGTACTCCATCAATTTTTCCTACCTTCATCACAAAATGATCACCATAGCCCTTTCCATGAACCAAAGTAAAACATTCATCTACCGCACTGCCCGATCTACTATCCTAGGTGATACACTTTTCCAAAAGCACTTCGATGGAACCCTCCAATTTCTCAGTTTAGATGAAGCTAGAATGGAATTAGAAGAGGTTCACCAAGGAATTTGTGGTGCCCATTGTAGTGACCTTACATTAGCGAAAAATCTCCTCATAATGGGTTACCATTGGCCTACTATGGAAGTGGAAGCCTATCATTTTGTGAAATGATGTGTTTCTTGTCAGAAACATGGAGATCTAATACATGCTCTCACCCAAGACCTTCAACCCACCATCACACCATGGCCCTTTTCCTATTGGGGGTTCGATCTTGTTGGTCAAATATATCCAAATTTTGCAAATGGCCACAAGTATATTATTGTCACCACTGAGTACTTCAAAAAGTGGGTCAAGGCTATTCCTTTAACATACACCAATAGAAAATAGGTTTTGAAGTTTGTATTGAACTACATTTTCTATCATTTTTGTATCCCTCAAGACATCATGATTCGTAACAGAACTCCTTTCAAAAATTAGGAAGTTGCCATAATGTGTAGTAAATTCATAATCACCCATCATTTTTCCACTAAATACTTCCCCCAAGGCAATGACCAAGTTGAAGCCACCAATAAAACCATTTTGAAAATCATAAAGAAAACCATTGATGTAGTTGGCCATGACTAGCACCTCCAAATTGCTCCCACCCTTTGGGCCTACCACACCTCCATCCATACCCCCATAGGAGCCACTCTATTTTTCCTTGTTTATGGTTAAGAAGTTGTTTTACCCATCAAAATTTATCTCCCTTCCCTTAGAATCTCTCTCAAGAATCTAATGTCCAAAGAAGAATACCGAGTTGCTTGCTTGCAAGAGTTGCAACTCCTCGATGAAAGATGCTTGAATGCTCTAAACCACATTTGTGTGTATCAAAATCTCCTTCAGCTCTAGTTTCACAAAAAATCAGACCTCAGGAATTTGAGGTGGGTGACTTAGTTTTGTAGCATAGCATGAGGAACCTCCAGAACCACGAAAAGAAAGGAAATTTTGAAGCTAATTGGCTTGGCCTATTTATCATTACAGCCAGATATGGTTATGAAGCATATCAAATTGCCACTTTAGAGGGCAATCCACTCCTTGAGCTTGCAAATATCCAACATCTCAAGTGGTTCTATGCTTGAGTCCTCAGTTCCTATATAGTGTTGTTATAGTTCCAAAAAACTCCAAAAAAAAATAGAAAATCAAAAAACTCCAAAAACATTTGTAAAATGTTCCTAAGGAAATGACTAAAAAGAGAAAAAAAGAGTTCCTAAAATTTTTTTGTAAAGTCCATTATCTATAAGGCTCATCTCACTTCACCACATTCCACCATTTCATCCCATCTTTGTGCAAAAGTTCTTTCTAACTTGCACTTTTTGTGCATCCAATAAAAGGCCTCTTGTCTTTGAGGCATCCATTCACTTCCATCTTTCAAAAGACCTCTATTCTGCGAGGCATTTTCCCATCTAGTGTTTGTCCTAATCCTATTACACTGAGACAGTGACTACAACAAAACCTAAACAAAATCACCATTTGAGACTTAATAATTTGAGAACTTTTTCTTTTCATAGCCCTTACCAACAAACATTTGCGACAACAACATCAGACAAACAAACTTTCATAGGATGAATCCTTTATACACATGGCACTACAACCTTCACTTTTGGGACTTAACATTCTTGGAAAGAACTATGGACTAAATGACTACTTGGCCATGTGGTCTCTTTTGGTTGATTTCATTTTGAGTGTTAGTAGTAGACTTTTACAGTGTACCTTAATAGTCCATATTTTGGTATCACCTAAATGGCTCCAACTAACTACACTTGTCATTTACGGTATGATTTATTTTTATGCTTTAGTACATGTATGTTAGTTTTGAGTTATAGTTATGCATTGCTCAATGGGGGCAATAGGTTAGCACACTTTCCACCAAATCTCCCTAAAAAGACTTTTGGTGTGCCTAAACCTCTCCAAGGCATATATGTCATTTGTTCCATCATGACTGTGCAAACTACATCTATCATCCTAAAGTATCTATTGTGTTGAGAGTCTAGTCCACACAAAGAAATATTGTCATATATGCTTCTATAGAATATGGTGCATAAGTCATTTTGCAAAATCAAATTAGGGTGTTCTCTCCCATATAAACACACCTAAATCCCTCGGTATCATGTAGTTAGGATTCATATAGTATAGGATTTCATTACACCCTACTTGAGACAAAGGTTTTGTTTATTCCCCCCTCCTATGCTAAACTACTTGATTCCTACGAGTGAAAAATTTGACACGTGCCTATTCATTAGGTTCATTCATATTACATTTTCATATTTCATATTTACACTTTAAATTTGCATCATCTCACTTTGCATTCATGATTAGTATCTTTTTCTATTACTGAAATTTTCATTTAGGATAGATTCATTTTAATATTAGTACATTCATTGCATCAGGCATTTCATTCATTATTAGATCCCATTATTCATTACATAAATCCATTAAGTATATACATTATAACTATTACATTTAGTGACATATACATCATGATACATCTCACAAAGCATATAGTAAATTCATACATGTAAAATAACAAAATGCATACATCTCATATATCACCATAGGACTTGCATCATCCACACATTAGTCATCATATATGCATCATAGGAAACATAACATCACACACATCCTGCATCACAATGTTAGTAACAACATCACATGCATAAGAGACCATCATCCATATACATCTAGGCTCATCAAATCATGTCATATATATCAAAAAATAAGTGTCCATGTACAATTCATATACAAAAGAATCATGTAGTACATCATGCATAATGCATCATCAAAAACTTATTGCATCTGCATCACTATGTCAAAAATGAAGGCTCTAGGTCTCATGTGGTTGGTTGTGAGGGCCCTACCCCTACTCTACCTCCTCCTCATGGAGACCTTCTTTGTCCAACCGATGGATCTAATCTCTAACAACCCCTCGTGGTCCATGAGCCAAACATCTCCTAAAAATCTAACTGACGTTGATCTTTCGGCATGACATCATGATACAATGACCTATAGTAGGTTGTCTCTCACATGGCTCGTGCCTCATACTAGCATGCAGTCAGAGCCTCCTACATCACCATCACCATTCCCCCAACCTATATCATTTTTTGGGTGATATCTCACTAGTTGCAATACTCATCCACTGCCTCTACTGAGTCTCCCTCTCTTCCTGTATGGTGGCCACCTCCTATTGAAGAGTGTATATCTTAGCTATCTCATCCATCTCATCCTACATGGTGAAGTCACTAAACTCTCCTACATCTATTCTAGCATGTAGTGTTGTCAAGGCCTCTTGGGCATTTTTTTCCCTAGCTTGTTATGCATGTAGCTGGGAAACCTATGTCTGGAGGCTATCCTGCTCAACCCTCATGGTCTCTGTATCATCCTATTAAGGTGGCCCTAATGGTACCTGTACCTCTAGCCCATGTACTTGTTGACTTGGTTGTGGCCCCTACACTAATGGTGACCTCACTAGTGTTGGTACTCTCCTCTAATAGACTCTACACCCTAGAGGTCCCTTCTTGTCCCCCATCTCCCCTGACCTATGCCTACTCTACTGCTAGTGGCACTCCTAGTACTGTGAGTCGCACTGGTTATTGGGCCATCCACCATTGTGTGTATGCAAGTGTCATCCCTGCATCTCCCTGGTCCTATCCATGTACCCATGGCACTAGTTGCATACCACACCATGACATCCTAGCAAATATCAGAGACATCCCATGTCCACATAATCTCCCATACTCTCAAGATACCACTAGGTATACGAATCTATCAGGCATAGCATCCTAAACCTGCTTGAACTGTCGCTACACCCTAGAGGGTATATAGTGCATAACAATGTGAATGGTCTGACTAATTAGCCAACATTTTGTCTGTGTGTAAGGTAGAGTTGATCCTCGCTATCATCCTCTCCCCTTGCTAGTAGTATAGCGCCCCATCGGTCACCATCATTGTATGGTGTCCATTCAAACATGATAATCTTGTCCATATATCTCCAAACTCTTATTGACTTGATCGAGGTGTACTGGATTGGTAGCCTATACTGACATGCATAAGGCTCCCCAGGCTATCAAGTTTCTTGCCTTGTAATAGGGCATGTCACACCTATGTGCTCCCATGACCACACCATCAACAGTGTCAATCTTGGACCTATGGTCTATTGTGTTCTATAGGCACACATGTATAGATCATAATATAACTGGGCCAAGATAGTCTTGTTAAAGTAAATAATTATTATATATGCTTGACTTAAGGTTACTTAGGGTAAATGCATTATTTATTAGTTGTCACTTAGGAGTTTGCATACCTTTATGTGTTGACTTGTTGGTAACATAGAAGTTTGTGTACATGTTGTCAATGCCTTGTCATACTTATCCTTTCACCTACTTGGAGGGTAATCCACTTTTCGTGAACGTATGCTTAGTTTTCATACTTATCTCATGGTGCTTTCTATCTTGTTCTAGAAGCTTCCTAGAGGCCTTTATATACAGGCTCTCCTATTGTAATATCATATCATATTATACAAAAATTTCATTTTCCATTGTTGCAATATAATTTCTCTCACTCTATTGAGATTCTCCAAGCCCTACCTTTCCTTCTTTAGCTTCTCTTTAGCAAGTTATTTTCATGTAGGTGATCTTGGTGAACTATGAAGTTGGCTTTCATCAACTTCTACATGGTATTAGAGTCTCCCTACTACTTCCTAATTTGAAGGATTTTTGAAGCCACGATTCGAAGACACAAACCCTAGTTTATTTGTATTTTTTTTCTTTCATTGGGAGGAAGAACATTTTTTTGGGGCACTTTGGGCCTAAACGGATGCTGCCATTGCACTCAGAAGGCCTGTTACAATCAAAATTCATATAAAACTTTTGATTTTTGTCTACTGTAGCATCGGGCAAAAAAAATTTTCCTCGTGGCAAGTCATATGGATGCATGTATTGTGAAAAAATTAAAAAAAGCGTTGCAGTTGGCCATAACAGCCACTCCTCCAAGCGGCCACTGAAACACCACCCGAGTGTCATCATCACACCTCCTATACACAACTTAGGTGTCGTCACCACCAACAACACAACCAAAACTCGGTCACCACTCCACGGTCACCACCACCCAACCGGCCTGCCACCGTCCACCATGGTGCTACCTCTTTTTGTAGCTCAGCCACTACCTCCTCCAATAGTGCTCTTGCTGAACCACCCCTGCAACCACTGCCAGCTCGTGCACGCATGTGGCATCTCCCTGCAGCCCCTAACACATGGTGAGTTTTGTGAGTGCCATGTGGCATGGGTGTCATGTCACAACCTACCATGTGGTCATGCCATGTCACCATACTGCCATGTGGCAATTTTTTTTGCCTCGATGACCTCCAAGCCATCAATTTTAGTCCAATGAAATATTGACATCAGCATGATGTCAACACTACATCAACACTCCTGCATCCTCTTCAGGTACCTTTTTGACCTACTCTCAATTTTTTGGCCATAACTTGAGCATACAAAGGTCTTTTTCTTATCTAAAAGAAGCACCAAAAATCTAGTTCCAAGATAGAGACATTGGTGTAGGTATTTTTTGGTTTTTATGTATTTTGTCTATTTATTTTTAATCAAAGTTAGATGGTTTATTTTTTACTCTAG
The DNA here is from genome assembly GCA_028749045.1 of Cupressus sempervirens. Taxonomy (NCBI): domain Eukaryota; kingdom Viridiplantae; phylum Streptophyta; class Pinopsida; order Cupressales; family Cupressaceae; genus Cupressus; species Cupressus sempervirens. The sequence goes on from CM053787.1 coordinate 444,367,263, forward strand.
TGAGCATATCTTGTGCATCCCATCTCTATTTTTTGAAAACGTTATTTTTTGGAAAGCTAGTTCTATCTAATTTCCAAAAAAATTGTAATTTCCTTCAGATTATACCCCATTCTCTTTCTATCATATTTTTTTGTTTTCTATAATTTGGTGGATATCTTGGGTGTTCCAAGTCTGAGGATCATTTTCATGGCATGGAATCTTTTCTTTTGAGTTGTACTATTTGTTGTATAAACTTTTTTCCCTTCTTAATAATTTTTGATATCATTTCTAAGGATCTTTATGCAAACACACTAAGATAAAGTGTGACTATTGCATTTTGAGATCCTGAATGTTGTTTTGAGATAGTTGTACTAGCATTATATTATAAAGTGCCATGGGGGGGTTAGTTGTTGCCATTTTGTGCCCTCTTCCTTTGTCAAGTGAGTGTCCCTTCCACAAAATTAGCCCCATGATGTGTCAGTGACACGTGCCTTTATAGGTGTTTGTACCTCTTCCTCTCTCTCACTATTCTTGGTTCTTTCTACAAATAATTTTGGCCCACTTTCTCAGTTGCCTATCACCTCACCCTTTCTGCATTAAGGGGGGGTTCTTCTATTTTTTCTAATGCTTCCTTGGTTCAATGGTTTATTGGAGTAAGCTATGTATTTATTATTTGATCCTATATACTAGGTGATTGCAGTGGCTAGCTACCTATGCATTTTGGTGAGATGGATCATCTACCATATAGACACTCTTTGTTCACAACCTTCTATTTCCATGGAGGTTCTTTAGATCATCAATTTATTTCTAATAGATTTTATGGCTTCTTCATGCTTCAGTGATTCTCTTCATGATCCTCTCTTTGTTCCTATTTTTTGGGACATTCCTCTAGTTGGAGGCTTCTTCGGTCCTCCACTAGGTTTTCAACTATCTCTTTTTGGAGAGGGATTTTTCCGACTGGGTTTTCTCCTTTTTTCTCTAGTTTATAGAGATTGCATTGCATTTATTTGCATTTGAACATGGGTACCTAACATGGCCTTGTTGAAGGGACCCATTTCACATTTCATCTTAGTCGTTGTGAGCTTAAGTGCATTCCCCTAAGTTGCACTTAAGGGGAGGTGTTAGAGTAAATAATTATTATTTACACTTTACTTAAGTTTACTTAGGTTAAATGCATTATTTATTAGTTGTCACCTAGGAGTTTGCATACCTTTATGTGTTGATTTGTTGACAACACAAAATTTTGTGTACGTGTTTTCAATACCTTGTCATACTTATCCTTTCATCTACTTGGAGGGTAATCCACTTTTCGTGGATGTATGCTTAGTTGTCATGCTTATCTTCTACCTCTTTCTAGCTTGTTCTAGAAGCTTCCTAAAGGCCTTTATATATAGGCTCTCCTATTGTAATATCATATCATATTGTACAACAGTTTCATTTTTCATTTTTGCAATATAATTTCTCTCACTCTATTGAGATTCTCCAAGCCCTACCTTTCCTTCTTCGATTTCTCTTCAACAGGTGATCTTGGTGAACTGTGAAGTTGGCTTTCATCAACTTCTACAAGTCCAACCCTAGTAGAAGACTACATCATCATCCTATAAAAGAGTGCTCAGCACTTGTTTCTAGCCAATCAAAAACCCATGCCTAGCATGGTCTGTACCATCCTCCATATTAGTGAGGCATGATAGAGAGCAAGCTATGGAAACCTCTACTCTAATGCCTCCCTCCATGTCAACCATGGTCTCTCAATAAGTAGTTGTTATCATTGTCACCTAAAGCACTCTCATAGATAGGGATCTACACCCTCTAGTACATACTCAAGATATCTCCCATGGATCAAAACTCAGAGAATCCACTGCACATCAAGAAGAGTAACTATCACCTCTCCAATAGGCAGATGGGGGCTAGAGGTTGGTGTATGCCACTGCTCTATAAGTGTAGATAGCTATGCTAAGTGTACCCTCAGATTAGGCCACTCATAGACATGCTCCAATCTGCATAACCTCATGTGACCTCACTCTACCTTTGTAAGTGTCTCTTCTAACACCATCGTAGCTGGGTAGTGCTCTTGTGATCGAAACTTCACCATCGCCATCTGCAGCATAAACATGTAATGGTTAGTATATCATTTATTTCCTACTCTTTTTTCTTATCTAAGTATGCGGCATCATACCTTGTTCACCCCCAATCATCCCCATCACCTGATACCACTGATTCATCCAAATCAACAAAGATGCCAATCTACGTAGACATGGATCAGTGGGGATGAAAAACTATAGAGACGTCAAACTGGCATGTCTGATAGTTGTGTAGATGTTGGTTTTCTCATCGATAGCTACTAGAATTTTGTCTATAGAGACAACAACATGGAGATTGCCATCTCTAACCCTATCTATGCATCTTGTATCCCCCTTTTTCATCTACGTAGGTGATGGGATGAACCCTGTCATCTTCAAAGATGACAAGATGAATCCTATCATCTCTTTAGTACCTGTAACCCTATTTTGTCATCTACAAAGATGACAGAGCGGAGAACTATTATCTTCACCCTAACCCCATTTTCTCCCTATTTAATGCACAATAAATGTCAAAATTAAATCCGTAATTAAAACTTTGACAAGTCGAGATGGTCAGCTTATCAGTGGACCCATGTCGGCTAACCTCTGGTGCTCCCGGATGCACTCTCCAAGTTGTAGTCTCTCAATTGGATCCATCCTTCACTCTACTTCTATGCTCTCTAAGTGTACAAATGACTCTTCATGTGCCCCTTAGAGGTTTATATAGGCCCTCTGAGGTCCCCTTTTGAGCTTGTACCCTTTCCTTGACCATGTTGACCCTTGTTTATTCCCAAGTCATGCAAAATGTTCATCTATGCCTTTTTCCTACCATTTGTTTTCTTCTAGAGTTCTTTTCACGAAAATTATGCAAAAAAAAGAAAAATCTCTATTTTCATGAGGGGACACCCTCCTCTATCGTTGCTATGACACAACTCCTAGGACTCCTATCCTCTCTGCAACAACCTATATTTTATTTTCTTTGATATAATGTCGTCCCGACATCACATCAAAGAGGGACAAAATGAAGATGCTTAAAATCTTCCCAAACACTATATTAATTCATTTAATATTTCCCTTGGCATTATAATTGGTTATTTATTAATTAATTATATTTGTCATGTTCTTCTTCTTATTTAATTAAATAGTTTCATTTCCCTAATGTATTTAAATTTAATTTGAATACTCCCCCTCTAATGTATTAAAATTTAATGCATAATGCCCCATAAATCTCCTTTTAAATAAATTCTAATTTATTTAATTCCCTCCACTTTATTAAATTCTTTAATCATGTGATTAAGTTAAATCTTATTTAATTTAATCCTAATCCCATCTCAAAACCTAGTCTACACCCATCACTCTCATCCTTCTAAGCCTACCCATTAATTAATATCACTTAATTATCCTAGACACCTTTCTAAACACATCTTAGTCCCTAAGTATTTTCTCACATGTGTGAGAAACTCAAGATCCAATAAAGCTAGTACAAATAGTATAGAGAAAATCAACTTCAAAACATGCCCTAAGGGCTTACAATAGCATAAATCTAGAGATAATTTCTCCATTCAGTACCTCCTCTCAAACTCCACTCCGAACTGCCTTTTACAATGCCAGAAATCTCCTTAAATAGACCCCAGAGGGTTAAGGACTAGGAGTACATTCTAGAAAGTGCTAGTAGGCTTCCACCGACCAAATAAAAGGTTCCAGAAGCTGTGTTAGAAGTCGGTGCAAATCTAGAAGAATCCAGAAATGGTAATCGAACTTTTGGGAGGCATAACTTTTGAATCGTAGCTCCGATTGATGAACCATTTACATTTTCGGAAAGCTCTCGAAGTGCTCTATAGCCCTCCATTTTTTGGCCCTTTTTGAGGTCATTTAATGCCCCTAACCTGACTTTGAAGCATTCTTAGGAGGTCTCCAAAACTCGAAAAAATTGCAATAACTTTCAAACTGTGGGGTCTTTTGACCTGATTCTTTTTTTGGAATGCTCTAAATCAAAATTACATTCATCTGGCCAATTCACACCTTCTAGGTCACCAAAATGGTGGCCAAATTGCAAGCTCCTATTTTTTCAAGATTTTCTAGCACATTGATAGTTGAACTATGAGAGTTGTAACCTTTATTTGACCCAAATGGGTGTCCAAAAATGAAAACACATGAAACAGAAACTAAGTCTAAGTACATTTTTTTTTTGGGTGACACAGGATTGCCCTTATACCTCTGGATGCTCCTGCATCAGATTGTAATCCAATAAGAAAGAAGCCATGATGCTACAAGTACCATTGAAGTGTAAGGTCATAAAAGTTTAAATGCACATTGTCAATGCTACGAAGACAGTTGTAGATTGCTAGGCATAAGTTCATGGTTTGAAATTAATACTATAGATTAGGGGTTTTGATCTTACAATAAATTAATAAGTGTAAGGTCATAAGAATTATAAAAATGCACCCTGCTGATATTAAAATGGATTAAGCATAAACTCATGAAGGTCATCATTCTTGTCTACAAGGTTATGAAGGGTTTAATTTTCAAACAAAAGGTGTAAGATCGCAAGCCCTAAATATAACATTAAAAAGAGTTTTTTCTTTCTCTGAGCTAGAAAATGATAGAAAGGCTTCAACCAATGAGATCTTATAAAGTACAATAAAGTGCTAAGTTGGATAATCAAGTCAACACTCTAGTAGGTAATAGAAAAACTAAGAATTAAAGCTCGTGCATGTAGGAAATCAATGTAGAAAAGGAGTTGATGTAGTACATAGGACCTAAAAGACACTTACTAGGTTGATACAAAATACCATTTGCAAAGCATGCAGGATTTAAGAAGTTGCAAAGTTTTCAGTTTGAAGTTCAGAGTTTTCAATATGTAGTTGCAGAGCTTCCAAAAAAAAAAATTGTAGTCAAGATGTCAGAGAAGGAAGTAGAGGAGAATTGAGCTAAAGATATGGAGGTTGCAGAAACATTGACCTCTAAAGGAGGAAAAACATGGTAGAGAAATCCAAACAAATATGAAGACAAGTGGATGGAGATATTCCCTGACTCATCAAATACCATCTCTACAAATGATCATGATTTTGGAGACCCATACACATTTTGTAGAGATGCAATTTTCCCTGGTGTCAATGGGTATGAGTTGTTTAGATATTTTTATAATAATAAATTTGAAAAGATCCCTATCTGCAATCCATGGAGTAAAAATTTTGCAAAACTATTGTTCCTAGACATATATGTAGATGTTGATTTGGTGAAAGACCTAATCAAGTCCTACAACCTAGCAACCAAATCATTCAATGAGCATGATGAGAGTATTCTATGTACATTGGACCATTCTTTATTCATTGAAGATTTTGGATTGGAGGCTCAAATGAGCATCCCACTTGACATAGATAAGCTTTAGAAGAAGTTTGAAACAAATGCAAGTTCTTACACTAGAAAAGCTATGCTGCATCATATCCCTATGGACCTCAAAAATGTGGGGGATTATCCTATGAAAGTACATAAAATTATGCCTGTGGAAAAATTCAAAAATTATTTTCAAAAGATTGTATATGGCATCCACAAGGTAGTGGGAAGTGATGGATTTGATATGATGTATGAGTTGTCACAAAAGTTTGCACCCTTAGCAACCTTGTGTAGCATGGAAATGACCTCCAAGTGTGGGACTTGCGCTCTGAGGTTGAATCTTCAGTGAAAGCTAACTTCCTTACTATCAAGGTGCACCTAAAATACTACTTTGAAGGAAAAGAGAGAAGGAGACTAAAAATAAATTGTGAAAAGGGAAAGGGGGTGATGCACCAAGATAAAAATACAATTACGACTCTGTCCATGTATGCACAAAACATCAATGAAAAGTCCAAATACATAGATCCTAACTTTATCAAGAAACTCACATGCAGGTTTGGAATTGATCAAGTATTGAAAGGAAAGACATCTTCATAGATACAACAATCATCAACAATTTGGACACAACATACAAACCTTGAAAAACTAGAAAGAAACATCCAACAAAAGGAAAGATACATGCATGATGGATGAATGGAAAGAAGAGGTAAAGAAGGAAATCTATTTCATTAATGGAAGGCAAGGAATTGTATAGCATAATGTTGCTACAAAAAATGCAAACAAAGAAGAACCAAGAAGAACCCCAGAAAAAGTATTTACAACTGTCTTTTAAAGATTTCACGCATAACTCAAATCTGACTTGAAGTTTAAACCCCAACCCAAGGTGGAGTCTAGCTATAGAGAGTAGAAATAAATAAATAGTAAAACTATATCTAATCTTGAAATTAACCTGCTATAATGAAGTCGCAAGCAAGCCAAAACAATGCACCCAGTTATAAGAAATCAAATCCCATGAAATTTGATCATTACAGTCATTAACAAGGCATGGGGATGCATTAACACTATGGAACAAGGCCCAAAATATTGGTTAGCATTAAAGAACAGTCCTTGTAATGTGTCATGGCCACAACAAATAAATTGCATCACTGTCAGTGGGATGGGATAACAGGCAATGTTAACCCACCACAAAAATTACAGAGTTGACCTGCGTGGAATAAATTTGATCTACCCAGAAAATGTATGAATCATTGATGTAGATCTTCATTTTGTAATGAATGGCTCAAATGTTGCAAAAATATCCCTAGCCAATGAATCAAACCCAACTAACCACACAGACGATTGAGGTGCACTCATAAATATTCAAGGTTGCTCCAAAATCTAATAGCCATTGTATCTTCACAAGATACCCAAGAAATGACGCAAAAATATGACCACCATGCAACTAAAAGAATCCTAGCACAATAAATATTTTTCACATGGCATGCAACTTTTGGTTAGCACATTTCTCGAATTTTCAGTTGAAGAGGCAACAATGATTTTGCAATTTCAGAAAGACAAGCAAAGTCATTCTTCAAAATGACAAAATTAGTTAACATAAAATGTTAACATCGGTAGAAAATGTGTGTTAACCTGCAACTCAGCACATGAAGAAAAAATGAGCTAACTTGGCCAAAGAATGAACTAAACTAGCTTGGCACATGAAGGAACTAAGCCAACTCAGCTCATGAAGAGACCGAGTTAACACAAGATGTTAACCCAACCAAAAAGTGTGTTAACCCACATCAAAGAATCCAACCCATTGAAGATCTCTCAAATCAATTATCAATGATGGGCTAAATGGGGGCAAAAAATGGCCAGCATTCTTGGAAACTCAAAGGGGATGCTTACCTATTAAGCATAGACCAGTGGTTTTAAGAAATCCATTGGGCATAGAGTCACCAAAAGAAATCATGCGTTATCCCACCTAAAACTTCACAAAATTCTACAACCAACAAAAAACAAAAACTCCAGGGAGCTCTAAAAAGCTTAGATTAACTCCAAAAAAGGAACAAATGTGCTCATGCACTTCTTGGAAAGAAGAAAAATTGTACTCTATTATGTGCAAGTATTCAGAATGCCAAAATCAAAAAAAGCCATTGACTAGCTTGTTGAAATAGTTTCCCTTAATCCTCACAAGTTGATTTTTCCTTCCATGCATGAGGGCAGCTAAAAATGAGAGCAAGTATGAAAAAAAAACTATTGCATGGAATACCTTCTTCCCAATGCTAAAAAAATGAAGCTTTCCATCACTAGGGCATTACCTTGTGGAGAAAAACATACTTGCTCCTCTTTGTGATCTTCTTCCTCATGCTTTGGAATGAGCATGATCGGGGGCAACTTATTGATTTTTTGTGGAGCTAGATGCCTAATGGGGCATCCCCTTGATGGCTTCAGGTCTAAGTAATCATCCTTGACCACTTTTTTGTGCTCTACAATGGTAGCATCTAACTGATTTGGAAGTGGCACCTCCTCTTCTTGTGAAGAACTAATCTCTATATCTTCTTCTTGTTGCTCATGAAGCACCTCCTTGGGAGCTACTGTATGGTGTGACTCTCCACTTCTTCTTTTTGTAACTCATGATCATCTAATGAAGGAGAGAATTATTTAATGTCCAAGGATGAATAAAACATCTCCAACTCATCCCAAAAAGTCTCCTCATCAGAATCCTCTTATTTTGTTGCAGTAATATGCATAGGCTCAGGGGCAACCTCATGCATATTAGCATGTTCCTCCTCAAGGAAAAAGCTATCCTTGAGGATCTCTTCTCAATCCTCCATATCATGGAGGACTATCTAATGCAAAAAATGATCTTCTTCCTTCTCTAGCAGTAGGTCCTCATCTTCTGGTAAAAGCTTCAAAGCCATGACTTGTTCCTCAAGGAAAGGAATGACCTTTTCTTATTTTTCTTCCTCAAAAAAAGAGGGAAGCTCTTCAAACAAGAGGATTGGATCCTCTTCCTTTGGCTCAATAGCTACCTCCTTTTCAGCCTTAGTAGGCTACAACTCCTCCATTTGTGGTTCTACTTGCTTCATTTCATTATCCCAGGACTCCATATTTGGGCTATCAAGTGTCCATACAATTGGTCCACCCTCAAAGAGTGAAACGATGATAGGTATAGAAGGCTCATGACCCAAACATTTTTCTTGCATAGGGAGTGGAGAAGTTACAATAGTAGGCTCTTGTGATGGAAGGGGCTCCTTGAAGCTTGGGATGAAAAATCTTGGAGAAGGGGTTGTCTCTGCTTCCTTGGTCTAAAAATGAGCCAATTGTAGCCTCACTTCCTCCTCTCTTGCTAAAATGACTTGCCTTGCAAGATTCTCCTCAAAATATATTTTTCACTCCCTCTCTTCTTATTCTTGTTTGAGATAGGCTAGGTATGCCATCTCCTCCTATTGTATTTTGATCTCCTATTTCTTTACAATCTCATCAAGCCACCTATCAAGGTCCAGCACTTGCATATGGCTTTCATCCATTTTCCTACTCCATGCATCCATCCTCTCACTCCTCTCCTAGAATCCCCATAATAGGTAGTCAATCTTCCTTTGGTACTCAAACATCATCTCTTTAAGCTCTGTACATAGGGATGTTGGGATTGGTGGAACAAGGGTCGGAGGGGAGTAAGAATTTTGAGCAAAAGAACTATAAATAGTTTGGGGCTGAGATTGAAATTGGCAATATGAGGGCTAAGGAATAGTATTGTCATGATATGGGGGGAATAGTAGTTATTTCTATGAAATGGATCCATGGTTAGAGTTTCATAAAAATTGCAATTTCGTAGAAAATTTTGAAAATCACCAAAAGATCAAGAATGATCTTTACATACCAGCATTGTTTCATCTTGAAACCAATAGATTTGCACTAGAGTTGCCATGGTGCTAGATAAATGCCTCCAAAGCCTGATGGTACTAAGAATAACACCCAAATTCTTAGTGAATATGATTACAACTAGCTAACTAATGTACTTATGAGGCTAAAATCTATGTCCCACCAAGCATGCCAAAAATTGTTGTCACAAAATTTTGCATCCTTTCTTGAGGTATGACCCTAAAGTGACCTTGTGTAACATGGAAATGACCTCCAAGTGTGGGACTTGCACTCTAAGGTTGAATCTCCAAAGAAGGTTGGCTTCCTTACTATCAAGGTGCACCTAAACTACTACTTTGAAGGAAAGGGGAGAAGGAGACTGAAATTAAAATGTGGAAAGGGAAAGAGGGTGATGCACCAAGATAGAAATATGGTTATGAATCTTTCCATGTATCCACAACACATCAATGAAAAGTCCAGATACACAAATCTTAACTCTATTCCATTTTCAAGAAACTCACATGCAAGTTTGGAACTGATAGAGTACTGAAAGGAAACACATCTTCATAGATACAACAACCATCAACAGTTTGGACACAACATAAAAACCTTGAAAAACTAGAAAGAAACACCCACCAAAAGGCAAGATACATGCAGAATGGATGAATGGAAAGAAGAGGTAAAGAAGGAAATCTATTTCATTAATGGAAGGAAAGTAATTTCATAGCATAATGCTATTGCAAAAAATGCAGACAAAGAAGAATTGAGAAGAACTCCAGCAAAAGTATTTACAACTGCTTTTTAAAGAGTTCAAACATAACTCAAATCTAAGTTGAAGTTCAAATGCCAACCCAAGGTGGAGTCCAGTTTTAGAGAGGAAAAATAAATAAATATTAGAACTAAATCTGATCTTGAAATCAACCTATTGTAATGAAGTCGCAGGCAAGCCAAAATAATGTACCCAGCTGTAAGAAATCAAATCCCATGAGATTTTATCATCACAATCATTAACAAGGCATGGGGATACATTAACATCATGGAACAAGGCCCAAAATATTGGTTAGTATTAAAGAATAGTCATTGTAACGTGTCATGGCCACAAAAAATAAATTTGCACCGCTATTAAAAAATGCGGGATGGGATAACATGCAATGTTAACCCACCACAAAAATTATAGAGTTGATCTATGTGGAATAAATATGATCTACCCAGAAAATGTATGAACCATTGATGTAGATCTTCATTTTGGAATGAATGACTCAGATACTGCAAAAATATCCCTACTTGATGAATAAAACCCAACTTTAGATCCAAGATCTCCACCTAACCAAACAAATAGTCGAGATGCACTCATAAATATCAAAGAATGCCCCAAAATCTAACAATCATCATATCTTCACAAGATACCCAAGAAATGATGCGAAAATATGACCACCGTCTAATTAAAAGTAGCTTGGCACAATAAGGATCTACCATGTGGCATGCAACTATTGGTCAACACATTTCTCAAATGTTCAATTGAAGAGGCAAGGATGATTTCACAATTTTGGAAAGAGCAGCAAAGTCATTCTCTGAAATGATGAAAATGGTTAATGCAAAATGCTAACCCTGGCAGAAAATGCGCATTAACTCACAACTCGGCACATGAAGAAAAAATGAGCCAACTCAGCCAAAGAACAAATTGAACTAGCTCAGTACATGAAACAATCGAGCCAACTTGGCTCATGAAGTGACCAAGTTAACACGAGATGTTAACCCAACCAAAAAGTGTGTTAACCCACATCAAAGAATCTAGCCCATTGAAGATCTCCAGATCAGTTATCAATGATGGGTTGAATGGGGGCAAAAATGGCCAATAATATGGATCAATATACATCATAGCTCGTGAGGTGCATGATTCCTTCCACAATGCAGAGTATGATTATGTGGAATATATCATTGAGAAGATAAAAGGGCAAATTGAATTAGCACAAAAAGGAGAATTCAGGAATTTTAGGTTCCACCATTATTCTTGGCTGATGCATCTTATCTTATACAAGACTATGGAAAACATCAGCCCATATTTTATTGATCAAGCATCTGATAAGAATGGAGAGATTTTGGTTTGACTATGGACATGGATATGGGATAAATTTTACCATTACTCTAATTCTATTTCCTTTTTCAATAATTTTAGTGCAATAATAATGAGAATGTTAGACCCTAGCTTCTTTAAAGCCCCTAAAATTTTGAAGAGTCTGTTGAGAAAAACCCTCTTGCTTGAACAAAAGAGATTTGATCACAATTGGGGTGATATCTTCTTGTTCCAAACCTTTTCTCTTATGATATTTTTTGCATGTCCCCAACCACCTCATGTATTGCCAAAGTATATCCCTCCTAGGCTTGCAATCATTGAATTTTTGTGGAAACTAATTATTGTAGATATGGTATACCTAGGGCCAAGACTGCATAAAGGCACCTTTTGTATAGATGTTTTAGGATAAGAGACTTTTCAATTGGAAAAGAATCTCTAGACCAAATTTGTGCTTTCCTTAGGCACTATAACCTATCCACTACCCCATATATAATGTATGATCCAGAGAATTTCATGAGAAACACTTTGAAAGAGATCAGGGATTATGTGTTGTCTGTTACTAGGGAGTTTCCCCTTGAGGATTTGATCACAAATATTGTAGCTGAAGGAGAAGCTACTAAAAAAATGAGAAATTTTGATGATATCATGAGGGCGGAGAATGAGCTGAAAAGAACAGACCCAAATTTTAAGGGTTTCTACTTAAATGTCCATACCCATATTGGATGAGAAAAATGGTATATAATTATAGTGACATCATGGCAAAAATTCTTGAAGAAACAATAGGTGAAGAACAGAGAGTAAACCCTAACTCCTTAGAACCTTATATAGTCTTAGAAGTTGAGGAGGATGAGCCAGCAGTAGTGTCATGGGTTTCCAAGGGTACTAAAAGGAAAAAGGTGATCCAAGCACCTGATAAGGTAAAATAGAGGACACTACAAGACAATGACAATGACAGGTTGTTAAAGTGCATACATGTTCATCTGGAGACACCTAAAGAAAAGTCACCACCTACCAATTTTGGAACTACTTCCCCACTTTTGTCCAAGTGCAAAGAATGTCTGTAAAAACAAAGTATTTAAAATATCTTTGTATTTTGTTTTTGAATAAAAATTTGAAAATTTTTCCTCCCATCTAAAGCTTGTTGCAATCCTTGTCTATAAAAGGATTCCCAAGATGTGGAGTGAGGGTCCGAATTTTGTTCTCTTTAGTGCTTATTCTATTTATAGTCATTCTAGATTTTATGTCAAATAGGTGTTGATTCAAATTTGTACTCTGAAAATATAATGGTTATTGAATGACAAATTTTCCAAGTTATAAGTGATATTCTAATTTTTGTATCAATTATCGGTATTGTTCTCAAGAAGATTACTACAAAAGGAATTTTCTGAATATCTGTGTCCTTAAATTTTGTCTCCATTTTCATATGTTTGTCACTTTGGACTAAATGAGCAAAGTTCATTTTAGTTTAATATAGCTTGGATAGGTTGTATGTCAATTCATTGTTGCTTTTGATTCAAGCAATTAAGTAAATGCTTCTATGAATTGATAGGGTTTCTAAGTGTATGGGAGGGATATCATAAGAATGGGATTTAGGGTTAACAATAGATATATTTAATTTCAAGTCAATTGAATAGATCAAGGTTTACTAATATGACTTTGTGTAACAATGGATAAGGCACTGGTCATCAATTAAGATGCAAATTGAGGCAGTCATTTTACTTACATAACTCACATTTAAATCAAATCAATTATCTAAAATTTGTAACAGAGAATTACATGTTGGTCATCCACTTATTGTTATAACTATTGAGTTTATAGTTGGCTATTGTAAATCAATTGTTAGTTTCAATTTCAAAAAGATATTTGATCATTTTTTTCTATAAGGAATAAATAATGGGTAAGGAAAGTCAGCAAATGATAAAATCCTGAGGTGTACCCACCTTGGCCCTAAAAATCCTGAAGTGTAGAAAGCCCTTGTACTTTGTTAAGTTGGTCTGTGTCTGAATAGGATTTTGTTGAATATGGGAAATAGCTAGCCCCTAGACATCTTCTTTTATTTTTTATTCTGGTGTTGTTTTAGACCTCTAGTTTTAAAACACCAACAAAATGATGACTCTATTGGGGAGCTATGAAAAGAAAAATGTATTTGAAATACTGGAGTCTCTAGTGTGAGCTGAACATCTGCAGTTATATATTTGGTTGTCTCTTATGCCTATGTTTTATATTAGTTTCTTTTAAGAGACAAACCTTGAGAATCTAAAAAATTTGAATACTACAGGAGTTTTATGACGTAGGATATATTTTCATAGTGCCTTGTTGCCAAATAGAGTTTACATTTCATGAAATACATTATTCTAGAGTTATTTTGGGTTGGGCCTTTGTGTTAGATCAGTTGTTGGGAATGCTTTTTGTGTGATATTTTCCTACTTTCTAGCCATAATAAATTTTTTCCCCTAAGTGGTTGGCGACTTGGTCAAAGTTTTTGTTAGCTAGTACTCATATTATAATAAGAAATGGTTGATAGAAGGAAAAACATGAGAACATATGTGAGAGAGAACCCATAAATCCCTTTGTATACAATGTTACCAAAATTTGGTAAGAAAAATTAGCCTCAGAAGAAATGGGAGTCCATCCATATGTGGAAGCCTAGAGATAATCTCCAATAACATCCTATAGTTGAGAAAGAAATTTTATCCCATACTTTTGAATCTAAGAGTATTAGGTTTCTGGGTAATCTTTTTGCAACACCTTTTCAAGAGGAACAACTTTACCAAGATAAAATGGTGTCATCCATTGGAGATATCACTTTCAGATCAAGTGGTTTAGGAGTAATAAATTAGCATATGAGAGCTAAAAGCATTCAGTCAAGTAGATCTCACCAGGGTATACTTTAAGAAACCCCTCCTTCAGAAAAGGTGTAAAAAATTGGCGAAAGGTGTAAAACACCTGACAATAAAAAAAAAATTTGTGGCAAAAAAAATAGTTTACAAAGAAAAAATAATAATCTCCATTGGCGAATCATTCATAGTCTCTCAAACAATGTGTAAAATCTAGGCAAATTGTGTTATTTTAAAACCACAAAAAAATTATAAATTGGCGAACAAAAAATAATAATCACATTAAAATTTGAATTTTTTGGGTGAATCATTTCATTGTATTCAAGGTTAAAAAAAACATATGCGAAGTTGATGGCATCGGAGGTTCGCAAAGGGTTTCATCAGTTTGAACTTTTATGTTACGAAGTCGCGAAAAGGAGATCGCATCATCGGAGGTTTTAGTTAGCCAGTTAGTCTATTGGTTGCAAGACCGTAAAATGTTAATTCAAGCAGTTTTCACATTTTCACAGCAGTTAAAGGGAAAGGACTTTCGGCAGTCGCGAAAAGGGAGATCGCATCATTGAAGGTTTTATGTAGGCAGTTAGTCTGTTGGTTACGAGACCGTGAAATGTTAATTCATGCATTTTTCACATGTTCGCAGTGGTTAAAGGTAAAGGACTTCTGGCAGTCGCGAAAAGGGAGATCGCATCATCGGAGTTTTTCTGCAAGCAGTTAGTCTGTTGGTTGCAAGACCACAAAATGTTAATTCAGGTAGTTTTCGCATGTTCGCAATGGTGAAAGGGGAAAGATATGTCATCCTGCAAAGTCACGAAAGGTTAAGATGAAGCAATGTTCACCACTTCACACCAGTTAGAAGGAAATGGGTTTTCACAACTGCGACAACGCAATTTGAAACGTTTAAGTTCTGAAGTTGTGACAGAAGGGGAATCTCATTAGAAGAGGATATAAGGCTTATCGCAGGGTCGCAAGGATAAAGAAAATATTTGATTTAACTTTTGCGATAGCTCGAGAAAAGAAAAAGAAGGGTTTCACAATTTCGTGAAAAAATTTCAAGGTTAAGTTGAACCGATTGCAACAGAGCATAGAACGAAGGGTTTCACAACTCATAAGATTGTACAATGATAATGTATTTTTGAAGCTTGAAACTTCAAAAGTACAAAAGAATAGGTTTTCAAATCTATTATTTGATTTTGGACAGCTAATGAGTTGACATTCTAAGGAAAATGAAATAAAGGTAGTAGTTACTACTGGTAGTGATTGATAATAGATATCCACGCACGTGCAAGCTTTTAAACTTTAAAGCCATTAAAATTTAACAATTTAACACCATGGCCCATTAGGAAGTTGTAGAAAACTAGAATTCTCAGGTATCTACAGCTAACAGAGCAAAAAGATTCAAGAATTTGCAATAAGATCAGAATGGCAGAAGCAGAATCATCGGTAAAGAAGGGCACTGGAGAGGGCAGCAAGGTTTCATTGTCTGCCAAATTTGCAGAAGAATGGTTGAAGATTCTCCCTAAATCTTCCAATGCTCAAAGTGCTAGTGTCCACACGTTTAGAGACGCTTACAGCTTCTGTAGAGATGCTCAAGTACCGTACACCAATGGAACTGAATTGTTCTTGTAATTTTACAAGAATAGGGTGCAGAGTGTTCCCGTCTCAAATCCATGGACGAGGAACCTAGGAAAGTTGATAATGCCAGAGGTATACATGGATGTTGACCTTATCAAGGTGCTAGTAAATGCATATAATCCAACCACTCGGTCCTTTCATAGAAAGGATATGAGCGTTCTCTGTACGTTAAGTAAGGATGCTTTTGTTGAAGCATTTGATTTGCAGGGTCCCATGTTAGTTCCTATTAACCTGGAAAAATTGGCAGCAGCATTTGAGAAACAGAGAGATTTCTATACAACACATGCAATGTTGCGACATATCCCGAGGGAAAATCAAAACAAGATGAAAGGAGAATTCCCAAAAATGGTTACTGATTTTATACCCTTGTCATATTTGTGTGCATACTTTCAGAAAACAATTTTTGGATTGAACAAACTATTGGGAGTAGATGGATCCATGGATGCCTCCCCAGCATTGTATATGATAGCCCTAGACATTCAGGATGCACATACTAATGTGGGGTATGATTTTGGAACATTCATTGCTGATAGTATTCATCAGCAGATGGTGATAGCTCAGCAAGGTGATCTTGACAATTTCAAATTTCTACATTACTCGGTGCTTATGCATCTCATCCTCTTCTACAACGTGGGCCATGTGGATTCCAGTTTCATTGAAGGTTTGGACAATTTCGGAGAGGCATTGCCTATTAAATATGAACAAGATTATGGCAGAGGTTCTACTCTTTTTCTAATTCCCTCTCTTTTTATAATGATTTTGTTGCAACTATTCATAGGATGTTAGATTCAAAATTGGAAAGATTACCTAGGTTAATCAGGAAGATTGTTAGACCAACTTTGTGTTTTGATGATGAGGGACCAATTGATCATGATTGGGGCAGTGCCTTTTTGTTAGCAAACTGTACAGTGATTAGAATTTTTGGTTGTTCCCAACCCCCTCATTTATTGCCAAGATATGTACCAGAGAGGGTGGGTGTAGTGGAAATTTTATGGTAGTTGTTATCCATGAATAGAGAATATCTACGGCCAACCATTAAAAAGGGGTCTTTTGTGTGTAGAAATTTCAAAGTAGGGGATTTTGAAATTGGTAAAGAGGCCATTGAGGAAGTTGATGCCTTCCTAAGAGAGTTAAATTTCCCCACTGCCCCCACTACGGTTTATGACCCATATAACATTGTTACAAGTGCTCCTAAACAAATGAGGGGTTATAATGTCATCATTGGAAGGAAAATTTTGGAAGAGGATGTCATTAGGGATGTATTGTATGAAGATGTCTGTGCTGATAGGATGCGGAAGTGGAGAGAAATCCTCTTAGTAGAGGAAGAAATGAAGAAAGTAGATCCTAATTTCCAGGGCTTCTATTCTGATTTACCCTATTTTAAACAAATTGATAAGTGTATTGAGGAGTTTGATAACATTATGGCTCAAGTTCCTAAAAATGATAGAGATAGGGTAAACCCTTTTTCTCCAGAGGCAGATGTTGTATTGGAAATTAGTGACGAAGAAGATCAGCCTAGCCCTTCAAACTGGGATAAAGGGGGCAAGAAGAAGCAAAAAATGATTGAGGTTCCAGAAAAGGCTAGAGAGAAAGCCTTACAAGTGCTTCCAAAAG
This sequence comes from Cupressus sempervirens, assembly GCA_028749045.1. Lineage (NCBI taxonomy): Eukaryota > Viridiplantae > Streptophyta > Pinopsida > Cupressales > Cupressaceae > Cupressus > Cupressus sempervirens. The sequence continues at coordinate 444,384,638 of CM053787.1, forward strand.
GAACTAGGTATTTTGATGATGCTAGAAAAAAGTTCTTAATTGATCAAGCTACTGAAGAGGAGAGGAGACCTAGTAGTTTAGAACTGCAGTCCATGATGCTGGATGACAGAATTATACAGGCTCAAGAATTCATGAAGGATAATCCACTGATAATTCGTTTAAACTTTACTTCCCTAAGAATAAGCAGTATTACTTTCAGTATCCGTTTAAAACCACAAAATATTTATACATTGGCAAACAAAAAATAATAATCATAGTAAAATTTTAATTTTTTGGGCGAATCATTTCATTGTATTCAAGGTTAAAAAAAACATACCATGGAAGGGCTAGGGAATTGGTACAAAGGAGTGGTATGATAGTTTTATCAGTTTGAAGTTGGCAACTTGGCAATTGCAAAACCGTGAGAAAGGCTTTAACAGGTCTATCACAATGTCGCTGTCAAAGTGAAAGTTAATAGTTTGTGTGTTGCAAAACTGTGAGGAGGGCAGAGATCCAATCATCACCAGTTGAAAAGATAAAAGGAGATTGTGTTTTGAAATCGTGAGGAGGGTAGAGATCGCATCATTGCTAGTTTAAATGATGGTGAACTTTTATGTCGTGAAGTCACAAAAAAGGGAGATCACACCATTGGATGTTCGCACTTCGCAGCGGTTAAAGGGAAAAGACTTCCAATAGCTGCGAGACCGCGATGGCAAAGATTTTGCATGTTCACAACGGTTAAAGGGAAAGACTTCCAGCAGCTGCGAGACCGCGATGGCAAGTATTTTGCATGTTTGCAGCGGTTTAAAGGAAAGACTTCCAGCAACTCCGAGACCGCGATGGCAAGGATTTTGCATGTTCGTAGCGGTTAAAGGGAAAAGACTTCTAGCAGCCGCGAGACCATGATGGCAAGGATTTTGCATGTTCACAGAGGTTAAAGGGAAAAGACTTCGAGGGAATCTTTCACGAATCTCACTTGAAAGTTGGTAGGAAATAGACTTCACATTTTCACGAATCCATGCATGCAAGCTTTAAAATCCATTAACGTCGCTAGAAACTTTCAGCATTGCGTCCACTTTTTGAAAAATTTCTAATGAAAATTAGATAAGAAAAGAAACTGTAGATAAGCTTCTGATTAAATTAAACTACATAAGCTCAAGGAGAGTATTTTACAGCACAGCTGCACATACCAGTGTACCACCACTTGTGGAAGCTATCTTTGGAGTCTGAGTCGTGCCTGCGATGTGTCCTACGCTGCCAGAAATTTGATGGAGTGCCAGCGGTATTTAGTGAATGTCTCATTGCTTGGGAAAATTTAGATTTATACATATTATAAATCAATACAATTACCAATTTACCATACCAAACGAGCCGACTCCTCCACGACAAAATGAAAGAGTGTTGGCGAAACGAGTTGACTCCTCCACTTCCCATAACGTAAAACGAGCTGACTCCTCCACGGTAAAATGAAACTAGGATGGTGAATTCTCCCATACTAAATGAAACAAAAACTTGAAACTTGGCGAATATTCCACGATAAGCGTTACCTGGTCGGCTGCGTGAAAGGCGATACTACCAGGGAAAAACTCAAACGTAACATTTGCCTTGGCGATTACAATGCTAGGCAACAAGGTAAACCCAACAAAGCTTGGTGACCAGGAAACCATGGAAGGGCTCAAAAATCGCCAAAAATAACATTGGCAAAATGTCAAATTCGCCAAAATACAAAAATTTGCCACTATATTATACCCTGGATCTCACCCTCATCATTTTCCTTTTATTGAGAGAAACCTCATTAACCTAAGTGACCCTATGGAATCAGAGACAGCTATTACTAACCTTGATGATCTACTAATAGAGGTAGAGGCCCTTAGGAAAAGAGTTGTTGAAAAAGATGCCAAATGTATCCATTTGGAAAAAGAGAAGGAGAAAATCATTATCAATGCCCTCATTGAAAGAGACAACCTACTCGAAAGAATGGTTGCATTGTAGGAACAAACTAAGAAATTAGAAGATAAGTCTACTTCCTTACATTCAATTATTCTTGGGGATGTTGGGGAAATGAGATCCAAAGTTCATGAGTGTGAACAAACTGTGCAAGAAAAAGGAGACTTTGTGGTTGTTTAGATCCATCCATATAAGCCCATAGGAGATAAAATTGAAGCCAATATAATTGATCTTACCACTAAAGATACTGATAAGAGTAACCAAAAGGTAACTGGTGTTAAGATAAATGAACCAATTGTTGTGTCCAAAAATGTCCCTACCATGTCAAATATAGATATGGAGCTAGAGAGGACTAAGAAGGGGTGAGAAGATGTAGCTAAGGAACTTGAGAAGGTAGAGAATGAGGCTCAGGCAGTAGAAATGAGGAAGAAAATTTAGTTTCTAACATCTTCCTTTGGTTTGAATATAAAATAGGGCCAGCCTTCATTAGGGATGTTTTCTACTACATTTTTTGGTCACACAATGAGTAATGTCACTACTTCCTAGCCTAGCCCTTCTTCCTCTTCTACCATGGTAGCATAGCAAGCTAGTGTCCAACTAGGAAAAACAAATATCCAGAATCAAGTTGTTGGATCTAGTTTTGATGGTATTGCAGGTTTCACAAAGAAACCTATGTATATGGAGAGATATAAACAAATATCTTTCCTAGGTATCCCTGGTCATCCAAACCATGTCCCAAATGATCTAAGAGATAAGGCTAGAAATTTTTTTGGAAATAATGCTATCAATGGTGAAGAACACCTTAGAAAGTTTAAAGATATGTTGAATGACTATGAAGTTGAAGATGAAGATGTGATCATGAAGTTGTTTATACATTCCCTCATAGAAGATGCTAGGGATTGGTATAGGAGATTACCTATTAATAGTGTTAACTCTTCAGAAGATTTTGAAAAGTGTTTCAAAGAACAATATGGGGATAATATTAATGCTAGTTTTATATTGAATGAGTTCAACAATATAAAGAAACATTAGAATGAATCTACATTTTATTTCAATGTTAGATTTCAAAAGGGAATTTACAAATTGTTCCAAGTAATGAGGTTGGAGTAAAATGTTAGCCTTAAGATTTATTTCAATGCTTTTGATAGTAAGATGGCTTACATTTTGAGGGATAAAGATCTTATAACATTAAGAGATACCCTTAGAATGGCTATAAACATTGAGAATAATAGGAAGGCCTCTGGAAAATTTGGAAGAAGAGATAATCCAAAACTTTTCAATCCTCGTAGCAAAAAAAAGGAAGGTGATAAGCCTACTATAAACAAGAAGACTAAGGAGGATAAGGATCAGATGTTGACTATATTGAAGAACATGAACCCTCAAATTGGAAATTCCAATGAAGCAAATACTGGTGATAGATCATAGTTCAACAATTTTAGTAAACAAAATAGGATGCAAAATTATCCTTACACTACCCAATGGAAGGATGGGAAACCTATTGTTCCTCCTACAAAAAATCTCATGAGAAGAATACCCCTGATCCTTTGCAGAGAGAATCTATCAATATGGTTGATGACCTTCAATGGTGTGTAGTTTGACAGTTACCTCATTCACCAAAATATTGTGTTGTTGCATTATATTTTTCTGCTAATCAAGATGGAAATGAGGAACTATCTAATCATGGGAATCGTGTTGAAGAGTTTGGATGTAACATGTTTGAGTCATATTATGATGATGTTTTTGACTATGATGACATTGATAATGATATTCATGAGAAAAGGCAGTTTCATAACATAGTGCACCAATAGATCTTTTCAAATGAAGATGAGGAGGAAGACACAACTTGTAATATGGTGACACCAAAAGATGACATAATCCTAAGGGTGCCTACAAAAAAAGATATTGATGAAATCATAGCTAATATGGTTGCCCAAGTGCAAACTAGAGGTATGTTGCAAAATACTAAAGGAAATAAAGTCTTTGGTGTTTTTATCAAGAAAATTGATTTGAAGAAGGAAGAGGTAAATAGGCCTAAAAATAACTATAATATAAAAGTTAAGACCATAAATAAAAAGTGGGAATCTAAGAAGGTGGATGTTGCAAAAGATCCTAAAGCTCAAAATAATGACATAAAAAGGAAGAAGAGAGATCATTGTTGGCTACTACTGTGAGTGAAAATGAGAAGAAGAACCAAAACATTGCAAGTTTATCTAACAAGCACAAAGAAATGAAAGGTATGTCTATAGAAAGTCTCACTATTTCCCCAATTGATATGATGTCATTTTTATCTCAAATTATAGTAAAAGTTCCTTTTTCAGAGTTGTTAAGGATCCCTAAACATAATAATAAAACCATAGCATGGGCTAGGGGTGTAGATGATAAGATTAATCATGATTCTAACTCAAATCAGATCCCTAATGATCATTAGAAAGAACTAGAAATTGAAGTTGTTGTCCCAAATCCCACCCTTGTATCTAGATGATTCAGTAAATCAATGTTTGAGAAGTGTTGAACCTTTTTTCTTAAGTATTATTTTAAATAGTAAGACATTGAAGAATTGTATGATTGATTCTAGTGCATCAAATATAGTGATGACTTTTCAGGTAATAAAAGAATTGGGACTAAAAGTGGACAATCCTCAGGGTAGTTTTTGTGCTATGGATAAAAAAGAAGTTATTGTCATAGGAATAATAAATGCATTTCCTTACAACTTATCTTCTTATCTTGATAAAGAAAAAATGATGAGTGTACTAGTTGTAGATATTCCACCCAATATGGAATGTTGTTATCTAGGAAGTGGAGTGAAGCAATGGGGGGAACTCTTCAATGTGATCTATCATATGCAACTTTTCAAATTGATGATAAGCTAGTAAAAATAAATAGGGAGCCTAAAAGTGTCTATATGATTGAGAAAGGAACTGAAGATGACATGACATGTTTTGTAGACACTGATGTTAATGCATTTAGGGTTGAATTTTTGGTATTAAAAAAGGAAAAAATTAAATCACCAATTGCAGTAAAAAATGAGTCAAAATCAAAAAAGGGAGACTTGTGGACAATGTATTTTGATGGAGCCTGTTGCAAAAAAGGATCAGGAGTAGATATCCTTTTAATTTCTCTTGATGGTTGTACTTAAAAGATCTCTTTTACTTTTAATTTCCATGTACAAGCAGAGTATGAGGGTTTTTTGTTAAGATTAAGATTGGCTCACAATTATAGCATCAAGTGCTTGTATGTCATTGGTAATTCTAAGTTTATTGTTTCCCAAGCAAGAGGAGTATATGTCTCTAAGAACAAAAGATTGAAATAGTACAAAAATGTTTTTTGGGACATGATAAAAAAAATTGATCCTTTTGGGATAATATGGAAGGATAGGAGTAATAATAAGATGGCTGACTTATTGGAAAAAATTGCTATAAACCCTGATGACATAAATTTTATTAGATTATCAAAAGTGGAAGTATAAACTAGACCTTTAGCCCTTGATAATAACCAAAATGTGTAGGTCTTTAAAAAAATAAAAAGACATTATAAGATTTATAAATTGTGAGGACCAATTTTGGGGACAAGAGATTGATTGTGCAGCACTTATGGAAATAATAGATGACAAGGATACCATTTTTGGTGAAGAAGTTATTCAATTGAAAACAAACAAGATTCCAAAGGGGTTGGTTGTATTAGAAACTATTTTTGATAACCATGATAGATCAAAAACAAATGAGAAGGAACATGATGCAAAGGATTTAGAAGAGGTAAACTTGGGAACCAAAGAAGAACCTAAGAAAGTGTATATAGGGAAGAAATTGTCTCCTAAAATCAAGAAAACTTTAGTTGATTTACTAAGAAAACAAAGACATGTATTTGCCTAGTCATATGATGATTTGAAATCCTATAGAGAGGATCCTTTTCAGCATGAAGCCCCCTTGAAAGGAGTTAAATCTTTAGGAAAAAATAGAGGCCCATCAATCTAACTCTAGCACCAAAGATGCAGGAAGAGTTCATAAAGTTGAGGGATGCAAGGATCATCAAACCAATTAGGCATTCTTCTTGGGTATCAAACCTAGTTCCTGTTAGGAAGGAAAATGGTGATATAAGATTATGTATTGATTCCAAAAATCTTAATATCTATTCATTGAAGGATAATTATGGTCTACCAAATATAAAGGCCATGTTGCAAAGAGTCACTAGGTCTGAATTGATGTCCATGATGGATGGCTTCTCTACGTATAATTGGGTTGTTGTGAAAGAATAGAAACAATACAAATTTGCATTCAAAACACCTTGGGGAACATATGTTTAGAATAGGATGCCCTTTGGTTTAACTAATGTTGGTGCTATTTTTTAGAGAGCCATGGATGTGGCCTTTGCAGACATAATTGATAAGTTCTTAGTGGTATATCAAGATGATTTAATAGCATACTCAAAGAATGAAAATGATCATTGTATGCATCTAGAGAAGGTATTTATCAGAGCTCTCAAATATGGTATCTCTTTAAATCCTGGGAAGTGTCCCTTTCCTATCACTAAAGGTAAATTATTAGGTCACTTTGTTGGAAAGGAAGGGATTAGGATAGATCCAGAAAGAGTAGAAGCTATAGATAAAATTTAGAAGCCTAAGAATGTGAAAGGCATTCAATCTTTCTTTCGACAGATCAAATTTCTCAGGAGGTTTATTACAAATTTTGCAGAAATAAGTACACCAATTTCTAAAATGTTAAAGAAAGGCTTTGAAATTAGATGGGATGATGAACCAAATATGGTTTTCCAAAAGATAAAGAAAGAAATAAAAGATGTTCTTGTCTTAAGGGCTCCTAATTATTCCAAGCCAATGCACATATTTTATTTTTCCCCATTCCATATTGTTGTTGCAGTAGTTTTATACAAAAGAATGAGGATGAATATAAACAGCCAATAGCATTTTTTAGTAAATCCTTTTAGGCTGTAGAAAAGTATGACATTAATGAAAAATAGGCTTATGCATTGGTCAAATTTGTGAAAGCATTTAGATGCTATCTAATGGGAGCTACTATGATTTCTTTTGTACCTAGTGTTGTAGTGAAGGATATCTTCTCACAACAAGAAGTTTTAGGGAGAAGATGTAGATGGATCAATGGGATACAAGAATTCAACATAGATATCTAGATTACCAAGTTTGTAAGAGGATGGGGACTTGCTAAGTTGTTGGCAGAGGCTAATCTTGAAGAAAACCAAATAAACCATCTTGATGATGATTGTAAAAGTGGACTATATGATATGGATATCTTTGATTGGTACAAGGAGATAATATTTTATTTGCAATATATGAAGACTCCACCAAGGTTGAATGATAATCAAAAAATATCCTTAAAGTTGTAAGCTATCATATATGTTATTATGATTGGACAACTATGGTGGAGGAGTATGGAAGGTTTGCTACTCAATTGTGTTGATGAAGAGCATTCAATAAAAATATTGAATGATATGCATGGTGGAATATGTGGAGGCCATTAAATGGCTAAGAAAACAACTCACAAGGTGATCAAAGCAAGATTTTGGTGGCCTGCTCTTTTTAAGGATGCACATAAACTTGTGAAAAAATGTGATGCTTATCAAAGATTTAGTGGAAAGTTAAAGTTCTCTAGAAACTTACCATTGAAAGCAATAGAGGTGCAAGCACCATTCTTGTAATGCCCTGCCCGGACATCCTTAGAAACAAGGATTTAAATCAAGCCAAGAATTTTTTTTTTACAAGTATGAATGCACATGACAACATCATATAGGGATCACAACGATCACAACGGAAGACTTCACCACCATCCTGGCAACCAACGAATCTCCAAATGCCACTACCAAATTAACACACCCAAACAAAGCCAACAACGACAACGCACATGATGAGGGCACAAGAAACAACCACTCATTAACAAAACACCAAGCTGGGGTAAAATGTAGAAACCTGAAATTTGGCTAAGCCTAAAATCCTGAAGCCCTGAAAAACTGGCTAAGTCTGGATTTCTAAAGCCCTGAAATTTCCTAGAATCCATAACTTATCTCTGAGAAGTCTGAAACCTATCTCAAACAATTTGTCGCATATATTAAAATATATCTTAAGTATAAGAACTTATACTTAAACGATATATTTTAAAACCCAAGAGACTAAAACAGAAACATGAAAACTCGATTTCAAGAGAAACTGACAAAATTCAAAATGCAATAGCATAGGGTCGAAGAACGCCCAAAATGGTATCCAAAACCACTCTCAAAAAGTTTGAATCACAAAGAAAAGTGCCCGCTATCGACATGCACAGGTTTTTCATAAAAATCGTGCGACACTTTTTACTAAGGGAGGGAGACACTTCTCCTTAAGGCGTGCGACACTCTTCCAGTGTCGTACGACATTTCTCAAGAAGACATGCAACACTTTTCAGCATCGTACAACATTTCTCAAGAAGGCATGCGACACTCTTCCAGTGTCGTACAACATTTCTCAAGAAAGAGTGTGATACTTTACAGTGTCATACGACATAGTTTGCATGGGCGTGCGATACTTTTTGAAGTGTCGCACCATGCTGAACAAATGTCGCCCATAGAAAACAAAAACACTCCCAGAAGCAAAAAGGACCAAAATAGAGCAAAGAACCTCCACACCAAGGAGTACTGGATCCACGTGAATCGAGAAATGAACACTCGAGTGCAAGAGCAACATAGAAAGAAGAACATCTATCCATCTAAACTACAACAGCAAAGAATACACTGAAATAAACATCGCAGTGAACTGAAAAACCAAACTAAGTGCACGGTTCCTCCCAACCATCAATAGCATCATAAGACCATCGTGGGTCCTAGCCATCCCCCACGCGTAACATCCCAAGCCACCGACTAGATCGTCGGTACTATCGTAATAGGGACATCACTACTAAAAACATGCAATAATATAAGCATAAGGAAATCTAACATGCTAGTGATAACGCATAAGATAATCCTACAGTAGATAACATCACCTATCACATGCTAAACAGCAGTAAGCAACAGATATACTACTAAAGCAAATTACATCATCTAATCATATGCTAAACATCATGATAAGGGAATGCGTCAAATAAAATAACATCATCTAAACATGATATACAAGCATCCCAATGAAAGCATAAATCACAAGAAAGCACACTCTGAAACCCGAAGTACCAAGTGAAGACATCCAGCAACAGTCGCACTAGGACAAAAGACCATCTCTGTACATCGGTCCCTAGCAGTGATGAAGGTAGCTACGCCTCCCAACCACATGGTACTCATAGGTCCACACCCGTTGTGCTGATGGAGATTATGATCCAACCACAAACACACGCAAAACAACATCCATGGATAACACACACGCGAAGCAGTATGATGACTGAACCCAAGGCAAGACAATGCATAACTACAGGTCCTGGTCAGACATCTCAATAGGCTACTACATAGGAACTAACATCATGGAGAGTCACTTGGCATAAAAAGCCCAAGCTAGGACTTGTGCAGATTCAACATCCCTCAACAGAAAGGCTCCGGCACCCCAAACATTTTATTATCTTAAGATTATTACAACCCAATATTTTATTTAATTATCACTTAATTAAAGCTTCCTTTTCCAACCCTTGGAGCACAATGATCACCAGGCTATGAGGTAGAAGCCCCCTCCATATGCTACCCTACCCTACCCATGCTCATCCAATGATGAGTGCCCATAGGCATGCAAATTCCCAACCCATCCCAAATGATCACAACTTCTGAAAGTACCACAGAAGATTGAGCCCCGCAGGTCACTCAAAAATGTACTCGTGTGTGGTGCACCACCATCACGAAGATCATACCCAAGGACTGGATGAGGACACAAAGCAAAAAGTCCCTCAATCAAAATAGAATGAAGAGGACAGATGCATCATGCATCCCAATGCAATAAAAGATGCAAAAGTGGTCCGACTGATGTCCAAATGGATCATGCAGGTCCATAAGCCACATAGTGCCAAGAAAACTTGAGAAAATAGGGCAGCACGCAAAATGAGGTAAAACCCCAAATTTTGAAAAAATTTCAAAATAAAACCCATTTGACTTTTGAGTTCAAAAACTCCAAAAATCCAAAAATAAATGAAATCGGACATCGTATGCAAAAATGGCCAGCATAACGGCTCCAAATCTCAAACCCCCATCCCAAAAATAGGGAAAATGTTCATACACGCCCAACCGGGCAGAACTAGCCAACAGAAACGAAGGGGAACACTAGTTCTCAGCCTCCTAACATAATGCCACAAGAAACGAAAGCATAAATGGAGTAAAAACATTAAAAAGAGAAGGCCCTACCTAACAGCAAAAGGGGCCGAAACTGAAACCCGTAGAATAAAATAAATACTCCGCCGAAACTGCTGAAACTGATGGCAAAGCAAAAAATCCTCGAGTTGAATCCAACAAGACCAACCTCGCAAAGATCCCACGCTCACAGCTCCCACAATGAACAAAACAAAAATCCTTCAGAAGAGGATTTCCAAATTTTCTCTCCAAATCCAATTTCCAAAAAGTGAGAAGTAAGGAATTAAATTCCTCTTTGGATACTTATTCACTTTTCGGGTGAATAATCGATTAGGGCATTTAACCAGCCAATCTAGTTAAACCCCGAATTGACCCAAAAAGAAATAGGCTATTCCTATAAATAGGAATTCATCTATGGCAAAATTTCCAGAAATTAAAATAAAATAATTTAAAAGCCCAAAAACCCAAAAACACATAAATCTCCTTAGTAACTTTCACGACAATGCGAACCTCTAAATGCATAGACACGCTTACTGGTCTAGTCACATAATACAAATGAGTTCAGATTTAATAATCACCGAAAGGTTTAAATTAAACATTTAATTAAGGATACGTCGACCATACAAGGATGACATTGGTAAAATATGAACAGCTGAATCGCTAACTCTATGTGCCACTGCCAAGGATATAAATCTTGCACACTAAACAACACGATCAAGTGCAATTGCATATAATAACATAGCCGAAGCAATAATGCGTTAAATCACCTAATTTAACCATTTATTTAATTATATTAATATAATCTATTTACATCACTCGCATTCGCATAAAGCATAACAATGCAGGAATGAAGGAAATAACCATAGTATTAATTCCATCACATAACAAAATTAGAGGTATGTCCAAATACTAGATAACCAGATAACATCATAAAACACACTGTCATCTCAAAATGGCATCATCTTGCAATATGATTAACTGAATAGCATAGTAGTCTAAAATCTATGATACTGAAATCAAGGTGTAACATCTGACCCTCGGGTCCTCTCAAATGTAAACATAACATGAGTAACAAATATCTCTCTAATCATAAATATAACAAGGTAAATGTCTGCAGCACATAACCAAATAATCCCACATGAACAGTCCATTTCTAATCATTAATGGATTTAATAAAGATTGATTACTCTGCATTAAAAAGGTATTTAAAACATATAAACAACCATAGTCATAAACATGACTAACCACTACTACAGGAACCTAGTCCCGTGTAGCATGGTAATAGTACACATTACAATCTCTGCACACATCTCAGGGTAATCACAGAACAACCTCATGATACCACATCGATCCTGGTAACCACTGGCACAAACCTTAGTGAACCATAAATCACATCATAATCTCAAAGATCAGTCAAAAGCATAATCAAAGCAACTGATACAACAACATAAATCCAAACACCTCGACGGTGTAGACCACTCAGGGTCACAATCATGATCCCATCACAATAAAAGATCAGCAAGCTTGCATCCATTAGGATGACTTACAAAATTCAAATGGGAGAGGCACTAAAATTCTAGCAGTGGGGAATTGATTTTATAGGTGAAATTGCAAATAAGTCAAGTGGAGGACATACTTGGATTCTAGTAGCTATTGACTATTTCACAAAATGGGTAGAAGCAATCCTCACCAAAAAATATACCAGAAAAGTAGTGATGGACTTTATTTTGAATAAAATCATTGTTATGTTTGGCTGCCATGAGAAAATAGTCACAAACAATGCAATGTGTTCTAGATCTGAAGAATATAATGTTTTATGTGAGAAGTATGGCATCACCAAATCTACTTCATCACCATACCATCCCCAACGAAATGGATAGACAGAATCAAGTAATAAGAATTTACTAAAGATGATTAAGAGGATCTTAGATGAAAATAAGAGGGCTTGGAACTCCAAATTACCATTGGCACTGTGTTGATAGGGTAACAATAAAAAAGTGCATAGGATGTGCACTATTTAATTTTGTAGATGGAATAAAAGCTAGATTTCCCCAAAACAATCTAAGGGGGATGTACAAATTTTCCCAATAATATGATGAAGACATCATTGATGAAATGCAAATTAGAATGGATGATATTCTATAGTTAAATGAGACAAGGAGAGATGCTTCTATTAGAAATGCAAGGTTATAGATCCAAATGAATCACTTATATGATAAAAGGATAGTAGCAAGAAATTTTTAGCCTGAGGATATGGTGTTGCTATGGAATGCTAGGTTAGAACAAAAGGGAAAACATGGAAATTTTGATCCCATTTGGTTAGGTCCATACTTGATCAATGAAAATTGGGGAGAAGATTCTTATTTTATAAAAGAAGTATCAGGAGGTATTCTGGAGTTGCTAGTTCATGGACAATTCCTAAAGAGGTGTTTTTGTTGAAGTACTTATTTTTCCATGAACATTAGTTTAGGGTTTTGTATATTTTGTAAATTCTTGTACATTCATTTTTTTCTTGTTTGTTCTATGTGTTTCCCATATTTTTTTAGTCGTTGCTTTCCAAATGTTTTCAATTTGATGTCATGTGTGGTCTTCTTAACCCATAAGTTCTAAATTCTTGCATGGATACAAGTTATCCATCATCCCCAGACATAGCCACTAATAGCTCATATTTTCATTGAGCTAAAATTCTAATAATATATTGTGAAAATGTCATGAAGAGTATTGTGTAGTTAGGGTTTCTCATATATTATTGTCAAGTTTCTCATAAAAACCCTAACCTAGCAGGTTTTTGTCGTAGTCCATTTCAATATTTTTTCCCTAATCTAGGATTATGAAAATGATTTAAGAATTATGTCCTATACCTTATCATTGAAAAATATTCTTATTCTATGATCAGGTTTGGTTTTACCCTACATTTCATGTCTAGTAGGGGAATGCATTCAATTTCCAAACTTTCCTTGTCTCTTTATGATCTCACGATCAAAATCTTTACTGTGAAGTCATAGGTCTAGGGTTTTCAACCTCTCGATGTTATGAAACAGATTTTAGCGCATGATCATAAAGGTTAGTTGTTGGGTCTCCCAATGTTATGATTTCTAATGCAAGTATAGAATCGTAGAAGTATTTTATATAGATTTTGATCTTATGATCATGATGGTAGTGTAGCATCATAAGTTTTCTTATGATGATCAGTAGGTGTTACAATATTATGATGGAAGGAGCAACATAGATGTGTAAAATATTTTATATGGACCCCTGACCATACACAAATAATAGAAGTTGGAGATCATAAGGTGTGAATTTTTAAGGTTATACAGAGTTAGGATCTTATGATGTGGGGTCTAGTGCATAAGCATAGAAAAATAGAATACATGTCATTAAAGTTCCCCGAGGATACGAAAACTAGAAGATTGTAAGATCGTGAAAGTAATATACAAAGACTACTATAGCTATGAGACAAGGTTTGGCATAAGATCGAAGGATGAAATAAGAAGGGTCTCAATGCTATGATAAGGAGTCAAGCATATTTTCATAAGGATTAAAGAAAAGCCAATGTTAAATCCTCTAAGGTTACGATAAACAAAGATAACAATTAGTGTGTGGTTGGAAGGTTAAGACAGCAGTTAGAAGAAAGCTCTTGGGGTTATGATAGAGGCTAGTGTAGTTGTTAACGTGAGATCATAAGGCAGGAGGAAAGAAGTCATGATGCTACGGGTACCATTAAAGCATAAGATCATAAAAGTTCAAATCCACACTGTTGATGCTACAAAGATGGTTGTAGACTACCAGGCATAAGTTTTTGGTTTGAAATTAACATTACATAGTAGGGCTTCTGATCTTACAGTAAACTAATAAGCATAAGGTCATAAGAAGTATAAAAGGGCTCCCCACTGATACAAAAAGGGATTAAGCATAAGATCATGAAGGTCATGATTCTTTTCTATGAGGTTACAAAGGGTTTGATTTGCAAACAAAAGGCATAAGATCTCAAGCCCTAAATATAACATGAAAAAAAAAATTTCTCTCTCTGAGTTAGAAAACGATACAAAGGCTTCAACCAATGAGATTTTAGAAAGTACAATAAAGTGTTGAGTTAGGTAATCAAGTCAATGCTCCATGAGGTGACAAAAAAACTAAGAATTAGAGCTTGCACATGTAGGAAATCAATGCAACAAAGGTGTTGATGAAGTACACAGGACCTAAAAGACACTTACCAAGTTCATACAAAATACCTTTTACAAAGCAAAAAGGATTTAAGAAGTTGGAGAGTTTGAAGTTTGAAGTTACAGAGTTTTCAGTTTCTAGTTGCAGAGATTCCATATTTTCTTTATAGTCAAGATATCAAAGAAGGTGTTAGAGTAAATAATTAATTATTTATTCTATTACTTAAGCTTACTTAGGTTAATGCATTTATTTAATATTTAGTAGTTAATAGTTATAGTGATGAGTTGTCGACAACACGGGAGTTTTTTCCCTTCTAGCATGTTCCACCTTTTTGTGGAAGTGTGTTTAGTTGTCAACCTTATCTTCTACCACTTTCTAGCTTGTTCTACAAGGTTCCATGAGGTTTTTATATTCGGGCTCTCTCATTTTATCTCACAACTTAGAATCACATTTTCATTGTAAATGCATTTTCATTGTTTTGCAATATGTTCTCGTTCAAGTCCATTTAGGGTTTTTCCAAGCCCCACCTCTTCCTTCTTGGTTTCTCTTTGATAGGTTATTTGCATGCAGGTGATCTTAGTGAGCTGTGGAGTTGGATTTCATCAACTCCTACATGGTATCAGAGATTCCCTGTTGCTGCTTCGTTGAAGGTTTTTTGAAGCCACAATTTGGAGACACAAACCCTAGTTTGTTTGTGCATTTTTCTTTAATCTAGGGGAAGAGCTTTTTTTTGGAGCACTTTGGGCCCAAACGGACGCTGCCATTGGATTTGGAAGGCCGTTTACAATCAGGATTCATATAAAACTTGTCAATTTTGGAGATAGGGCTCTGGGAGGCAAAAAAATTTAGCTGGTAGGGTGAGCCATATGGTTGTATGGATTTTTTGTAGAGGAAAAATTAAAAAATATTTTAAAAGCATTCAGCTGCCACCGACGCTTAGCCCGCAGGCTGTTTTAGTTGGCTACGCAATTACCCAGCCACAACAGCAGAATCACGGCCTGACCTCCACTCCTGCCAGGTGGCGCCTCCAACTTTTGCAACCACTGTTGGTGATGTCTCTAGTTCCTGTCGGTCTATGTCTCTTGTTCCCCGCTTTGATTGCTACAACACCACCAGCCTGTATGGAGTCACCATCAGCAGACGCGTGGCACATTTTGACTGTGCACGTGGACAATTCTACTTAGTTGTACAGCCTACCCACATCAGCTGCTTACGTGGTTTTTTGTGTACAGTCAGTACATTTTGCATATGACACGTGGTAGGGTTGCCACATGGCACTTTTCCATGTGGCCCTTTCCATGTCAGCCATTTGTTACGTGGCTGCCATGTGGACCTACCACATGGTGTGCCATGTGGCACTTTTTTTTTTGTGCAATTTTTTTGCCATGAATTGTTAACATCGGCATGATGTCAGCACTCCATCAGTAGGCCTCTTGCACCTCTCTAGGGTCATTTTTGGACCTATTTGTTATTTTTTGGCCATAACTTGAGCATACGGAGGTATTTTTCCAATCTAAAAGAAGCACTGGAAAGCTAGTTTCAAGATGGAGACATTGGTGTAGGTATTTTTAGGTTTTAATGCAATTTTGTTGCCCTTTTTTTAGTTGAAGTCTGAAGTTGTGTTTTTGACTCCGGCATGCATATCTTTTGCGTCCCGTGTCCATTTTTTGAAAACATTATATTTTTGAAAAGCTAGTTTTGTCATCTTTTCAGAAATGTGGTCTTTTTCCTTAGATTCTAGCCCATGCTCTTTCTATCGTATTTTTGGCATTTTTTCTCTATGATGGATATCTTGGGTGTTTCAAGTTTGAGGATCATTTTCCTGGCATGGAATCTTTTTTTTTGGGTTGTCCTATCTTTTGTGTCAATTTTTTTCCTTTTCTAATCATTGTAGACATCATTTGTAAGCACCTTTATGTATACGCACTAAGATAAAGTGTCACTCTTGCATTTCAAGTTCATGAATGTTGTTTTGAGATAGTTGTACTTGCACTTTTTTTATAAAGCACCATGGGAGGGATAGTTGTTTGTTGTTTTAGGCCTTCTTCCTTTGATTTTCCCATGCAGCATTGGTTTGACTATGTCTTTATAGGTGTTTGTACCTCTTCCTCTCTCGTCATTCTTGATTCTATCTGCAGAGAATTTTGGCCCACCTTCTCAGTTGCTTGTCATCTCACCTCATCTGCATTAAGGGGGGGTTATGTTGTTGTTCTAATGCATCTGTGGTTTGATGGTTCAATAGTGTGAGCTATTTATTCAGTGGTTGATCCTATATACGAAGCGATTGCAATGGCTGGCTACCTATGCATTTCGGTGAGATGGATCATCTACCATATAGAAACGCTTGGTTCGTGCCTTCTTCTTCCATGGAGGTTCTTTAGATTAGTAGTTTCTTTCTAATGGCAGATTTTACAGCTTCTTCATGCTTTAGTGATGCTCTTCATGATCACTCTTTGTTCCTATTTTAGGGGACGTTCCCCTAGTTGGAGGCTTCTTTAGTTCTTCACTAGGTTCTTACCTCTTTTGGGGGGATGGTTTTTCCCATGTGGTTTTCTCTCTTTCCCCATTTTCAGAGGTTGCATCTCTTTGCATTTTTCATGGGTACCTAATATGGCCTCATTGTCGGGACCCATTCTACATTTTCATCTTAGTTTTGTGAGCTTAAGGCATTCCCCTAAGTTGCACTTAAGAGGGGGTGTTAGAGTAAATAATTGATTATTTATTAATTATTTATTCTATTACTTAAGCTTACTTAGGTGAATGCATTTATTTAATATTTAGTAGTTAATAGTTGTAATGATGAGTTGTTGACAACATGGGAGTTTGTTCCCTTCTAGCATGTTCTACCTTTTTGTGGAAGTGTGCTTAGTTGTCAACCTTATCTTCTACCACTTTCTAGCTTGTTCTACAAGCTTCCATGAGGCCTTTATATTCAGGCTAACTTATTGTATCTCACAACTCAAAATCACATTTTTATTGTAAATACATTTTCATTGTTTTGCAATGTGTTCTCTCTCAAGTCCGTTTAGGGTTTTTCCAAGCTCCACCTCTTCCTTCTTGGTTTCTCTTCGATAGGTTATTTTCATGCAGGTGATCTTGGTGAGCTATGGAGTTGGATTTGATCAACTCCTATAGAAGGAAGTAGAGGAGATTCAAGCTAAAGATATGGAGGTTGCAAAAACATCAACCTCTGGAGGAGGAAAAACTTGGCAGAGAAAGTTGAACGAATAGGCAGATGAGAGGATGAAGAAATTCCTTGACTCATCAAATGTCATCTCTGCAAATGATCATGATTTAAAAGTACACATTCTATAGTGATGCAATTTTCCCTAGTGTCAATGTGTATAAATTGTTCACATATTTTTATAATAATATATTTAAGAAGATCCCTATCTGCAACCCATGGAGGAAAAAATTGGCAAAACTATTATTCCTAGAAGTATATGTAGATGTTGATTTGGTGAAATCCCTAATCAATTCTTACAACCCAGAAACCAAATAATTCCACAGGCATGACAAGAGTATTTTGTGTATGTTCAACCGTGCTTCATTCATTGAAGCTTTTAGATTAGAGGGTCAAATGAGTGTCCCGCTTGACACAGATGAGCTTTAAGAGAAGTTTGAAAGAAATACAAGTGCTTACATTGGAAAATATATGCTGCATCATATCCCTATGGACCTCAAAAAGGTGGGGGATTATCCTAAGAAAGTAGGTAAAATGATTTCTATGGGCAAATTCAAAAATTACTTTTAGAAGACTACGTATGGTGTCCACAAAATAGTGGAAAGTAATGGCTCTGATATGATGTATGGATCAATATACATCATAGCTTAGGATGTATAGATGCCTTCCACAATGTAGAATATGATTATGTGGCCTACATCATTGAGAATATGTGAGGGGAGATTGAATTAGTACAAAAAGGAGAATTGGGGAATTTTAGGTTCCACCATTATTCTTTGTTGATGCATTTTATCTTATACAAGAATGTGGGATACATCGACCCAGATTTTATTGATTAGACATCAGATGAGAATGGAGAGCTTCCAGTGCAACTATGGACATGGGTATGGGATAGAATTTACCATTACTTTAATTCTATTTACTTTTTCAATAATTTTAGTGTAGTAATAATGAGAATGTTAGACCCTGTCTTCTTTATAGCCTCTAAGTTTTGAAGAGTTTGTTGAGGAAATCCCTCTTGCCTAAACAGAAGAGATTAGATCACAATTGAGGTGATATCTTCTTGTTCCAAACCTTTTCTCTTACGAGAGTTTTTGCATGTCCCCAACTACCTCATGTATTTCCAAAGTATATCCTTCCTAGGCTTGCAATCATTGAATTTTTGTGGCAACTAATTATGGTAGATAGGGAGTACTTAGGGCCAAGACTACATAAAGGAACCTTTTTTGTGTAGATGTTTCAAGAAAGGAGACTTTTCAATTGGAAAATAATCTCTAGACCAAAATAATTCTTTCCTTAGGTGCTATAACCTATCCACTACCCCATATAGCATGTATGATCCAAAGAATTTCATGAGAAACACTTTTTTAAAAATTAGGGGTTATGTGTTTCCTATTACAAAGGAGTTCCCCCTTGAGGATTTGATCACAAAAATTGTAGCTGAAGGAGAAGCTACTAAAAATTTGAGAAATTTTGATGATATCATGAGGGTGGAGAATGAGCTAAAAAGGAAAGACCCAAATTTTAAGGGTTTCTCCTTAGATGTCCCATACCCATACAGACTAAGAAAAATGATACATAATTATAGTGACATGATGGCACAAATTCCTAAAGAACCAATAGGTGAAGAAGGGAGAGTAAACCCTAACTCCCCTAAACCTGATGTAGTCCTAGAAGTTGAGGAGGATGAGCCAGCAGTAATTTCGTGGGTTTCCAAGGGAAATAAAAGGTAGAAGGTGATCCAAGTACCTGAAAAGGTAAAATAGAGGACAGTGCAACTGATGCCTAGAAAGAATCAGTATTTTGTTGATTTAAGGCAAAATTACTTACAAGATATGGTAATAGTAGCAAAGAATTCTCTCACCTATTTGTAGCTGGCAGTAGCTAGATTAGATGATAGGTTCATCCAAGCAGAAAAAATTATGGAAGATGATGAATTCCTAAAGTCTGTTGAATTTAATTTTTTCTTCTATAGAGTAAAGAAGAGTGAGTTGGTGTTAAAACTCAAACCAAGAGAGTCTGAGGAGAAAATTCAAGAACTCATGGAAAAATTACATGCATATGATCCATAAAGTGAGAAGATGACTCCTGTAGAGGCTAGGGACCTTTTTCAAAGAAGTGGAATGCTTCTAGTGCCTAGATGGGAGCTTGAGCAAGATTTTATGCTTGATCGGATTAGGAAACAAGAGAGCTCAATTCAATATGAGGCATTTGGTGTTGATGGTTTCTAGAGAGGATCAGGTTTTAATATAGATTCTATTTCCTTGGTAGTGTGGAGCATGGCAACTAAAAAAAATAAGCCAAAGATAATGGATGTTCAAAATACTGCTCAAGGCAACATGGTAGTGTGGACCATGCAGAGTACTTTTGGTATAGAGATCTCAAAGGTCCTAAAACACTTTTCATTCATGAATGAGGCTAAGGTTGAAGAAATAGAGACTAAACTAGATAGGACCTTCCATGATTACATTGATATCAAAAAATTGTATGACAAAGAGCTAGAAAAATCTATGTTTATGGTTAGAAAATAAATGAGTTGGGGTCAAAGGCCAAAGAGCTAGAGGCTAAGGTTGCATCCCTAAAATAATATCTCAATGCAGAAAAATAGACCAAGCGTGAGCAACCAACAAAGACCACTCAAGAAACATCAACTCAGACAACAAAGAAAGTGTAGAGTGATGTTGAGCTACAAAGAACGAGTATAGATGTTGAAGCTCCACAACAAGATGGTGAAATAAGGACTAGTATTTTTAAGGGTATGATAGGCCATATAGGATATACACCTTGAAGAAAATTTCTCAATAGGCACATAGCCTCTTCATCTACCTGCAAAGTGTTGAGCATATATGCAATGAAGAACTATTATGTCTATCACCTAGTTTTAATTAATGATGGGCATACAATTGATTCTACTAATGGAAAAGAAGCTTGATCTACCTGACAAAATTTTCATAGTAAAGGAAGGCTTGGAGATAGTAAGAGAACTAATTGGCTTCTTTACTAGTAAGTTACAAATTGTACAAAATAAAATGAAGGTTTTGGCAAGAAGGATTGATTCTTACATCCCACCAATTTTTGATGTTCATAATAAATTAAAGGATTGGCAGGAGTGGTTAGATTCTTTTGACTCAATACTAGCTCAAGGATGAGTAAAAACCATTTTTTATGATGAAAATAATGTTTCTTTCAATGATTTAATTGATTCTCTCTTTAAAGTAGAAACTAATATAAACTAGTTTGTAATCGAATTAAAAGCCATAATAGATGCTAGGTGGAATAAGGAAATCAATGACTTCAATGAGGTTAGAGGTATTGAATGTTCATCAAATAGAGAAATTTATGTGTGGGAAACAGTTGGAGAAATTAAAGCACTACCCACGAGAAGCAGTTAGGAATCACAGTTGGATGGAAAAATAGATAGAATAAAGAAAGATAGTGACAATGAAAGGTTGTTAAAGTGCACACATGCTCATCTTGGAGACACCTGAAGAAAAGTCACCACCTACCAGTTTTGGAACTACTTTGCCACTTTTGTCAAAGTGCAAAGAATGTTTGTAAAAAGAGAGTATGTAAGATATCTTTGTATGTTTTTTTTTAATAAAATTTTGACATTTGTCCTCCCGTTTGAAGCTTATTGAAGTCTGTGTCTATAAAAGGATTCCTAAGATGTGGAGTGAGGGTCCAAATTCTATTTTCTTTAGTGCCTATGTTATTTATAGTTAGTCCATATTTTGTGTCAAATAGGTGTTGTTTCAAATTTGTACTCTAGGAATATAATGGATATTGAATGACAAATTTTCTAATTTCTGATTTATATTATGAGTTTTGTATCATTTATGTGTATTATTCTCAAGACGATTAATACACAAGGAATTTTTTGAATATCTGTCCTTAAATTATGTCTACATTTTCATACGGTTGTCACTTTGAGGCTAAATGAGAAAGGTTCATTTCAATTTGATGCATCTTGGATAGGTTGTATGTCAATTCATTGTTTCTTTTGATTCACGAAATTCAGAAAATGATTCTATGAATTGATAGGGTTTCTAATTGTATGGGAGGGATATCATAAGAATGGGATTTACAAATAACAATAGATATATTTAACTACAAGTCAATTGGTTAGATCAAAGTTTACTGATATGACTCTCTGTAACAATGGATAAGGCATTGGTCATCAATTAAGATGCAAATTGAGGCAATCATTTTACTTGCATAATTCACATTTAAATCAAATCAATTATCTAAAATTTGTAATAGAGAATTACATGTTGGTCATCCACTTAGTGTTATAATCATTGAGTTTATAGTTGGTTGATGTAAATCAATTGTTAGTTTCAATTTCAAGAAGATATTTGACCATTTTCTACTATAAGGGATAAATAATGGGTAAGGAAATTTGGTGAATGATAAAATCCCTAGGTGTGCTCGCCTTGGCCCTACAAAGCCTACAGTGTAGAAAGCCCTTATTCTTTGTCAAGTTGGTCTAGATCTGAATAGGTTTTTGTTGAATATGGGAAATAGTTAACCCCTAGGCATCTGCTTTTATTTTGTATCCTAGTGTTATTTTAGACCTGTAGTTTTAAAACACCATCACTAGATTTTCTCTATTTCTCCCTTTCATAGAGATTTGGTTGTGATTGGGTACCTCATCAGGCCTTGTTGCTGAGACCCAAGTTTTTCTTTCAGCATTGTAGTTTCCTTACTTTTTCTTGCATTGTTTGTAGCTACATTTTTGTTCATCTTAAGGGGTGGGGGGGTGGGTCTCGTTAGAGAAAATGATTAATTTCATTTCATTTATTAAATTTTCTTTACTCCCTTATTAATATTTCCCTTTATGCACTTGTATTTCCATTTAATAATTAATTAGTAATTATTAAATGTCATTTACCTCTTAGGTTTTCCAATCTCCTATAAGGATTAATATTTTGTAAATATCTCTCATCTTTTCAGTTTGATAATATAATTTTCCATATTTTTAGAGCAAAATCCTTGCCTTTTCTTTGTCTTTTCTTCTCTATGACAGATTATTGCATGGAGGTGTTCTTCAAGTTTTGTGGATTTGTATTGCTCAAATCCTTCATATATATGGTAGGTAGGGCCAACATGAAAGTTGTCAAGAATTATTTTTTAACTTGAATTGCCACCTAATAGTGTCCTCACTTATTATGTATGCCACTTGAAAGCCTCATAATTGAAATCTAGAGTC
The DNA here is from genome assembly GCA_028749045.1 of Cupressus sempervirens. Classification (NCBI taxonomy): domain Eukaryota; kingdom Viridiplantae; phylum Streptophyta; class Pinopsida; order Cupressales; family Cupressaceae; genus Cupressus; species Cupressus sempervirens. Next base: position 444,407,380 of record CM053787.1, read on the forward strand.
AACAATTTTGTATTTGGATGTAAAGGTTAGTATAAAATTTTGTCTACATAGTGTTGAAGAGAGAGTTATTTATTAATCAAAATGTCACCTAATGTATTTCCATAGACTTTATTTTTATTGTTTTAATTGTAACCTCATAATTTTCTAACTTGCAAGACAAACAATGGGATATTTGTCTAACTTATAATTAATGAAGACATTATAGTATAATTAGGTTTCATTAATAATGAGCACAATGTACTATTCTTGGAGATATGTATGTCTATTATATGTGAGTGGTTAAGAGACTATGATTTTATTATCTAAAAATGTCACTCAATATTTTTACTAATAAACTTGTGTAATGGAAAGACAATTGTATTATTATTTGAACTATCACTTGATTTTTTTTTTTCTTTTATGATTGACAACTTAATAATTTATGTCTTATTAACAAAGATATTATTATATAGGAAGTTGGATTAATAGAAACCCCAAAAATGTGTTTCCCTAACTAAATTTTCATCATCTTCTCTATTTGTATAGTGAGCATTTGGATGTATTAAACTTTCAATTTAACATCACTCACACCCGCCTAAGGATGTCAACTATTTCATTAAGTTTAATAAGAGTTAGAGATGGCATATATTTTTATGATCTTTCTCACATAGATGAATTCTATCCATAAGTGTACAAGAATACTCCATTGAAATTAATATTGTATTACTTGATTCACATGAAGATAACCTTGCATACAAAGTCTCAATTAAGGAAATGGGTATGCTAGGTAGAGAGATCATTGATGAGGGTCAAGGTGATAAATAATTACTGGCCTCAAATGGATCGGACCAACTTGTGTTGTCTCCATTTGAGAAATTTATATAAATATAATTTTTTTTTATTTTTATAACTAATTAAATAAAATCTAAAATGTACTAAATAAGGAAATTATAAGTTTTTAAAAAAATGATATATTAAAACATATAATATAATTTATTTATTTATTATTATTTTTAAAAAAATTAAATCATTGTCATAATATAAATAATTATTTCATATTTAGAAATAATATAATTTAACATATCTATTTGAATTACTTAATTTTAAAAAATAAAAAAAATATTGATATTTAACTTGTAAATAATTCTCATATTTTTTGAAATGATGATGACCACAATAGACATATTTTGTGCTTAAATACTAAAAAGATGTTGTTTCTTTCCTTTAAAATAATAAAACTAATATAAAAGAAGAAAGTGTACATTTGTTAGAGGTATTTTTTTATTTGAAAGAGGAGGAAATTTCTTTCTATATATTCTATAAATAGTGAGAAAGTAATAATAAAATCATATAAAAAGTAAAAGTCTAGCTACATTGGTAATATCATGAGAAAGTATGTAAGAACAATAAATTAATGTCCAATTGATATATTGTGAAAATGACGAATAGAGAGAAAAAAGCAGTCTTTACAAAAAAAAAAGTAGATTTTAATAAATGCGCAGAACATTACCCTATAGCAAGCTTCTACAATCATTCATAAAACCCTAATCTGACCTTTAATCCTAGATCGTAGAGCTCAGTGGTATCCAGTCCATTCAAAACTAGGAACAGTTTTGAAGCATTATCTACAAAACAGGAAGGAAATCAATCCAACAAATCTATAGCAAAACTAAATGGATTTGAAGCCCTAGTCTGACTCCATGAAGCTCAAAATATAACAATCTCCATTAGCCAAAAGAAAAATGAAGATCAAGATGGAAGTGAATGGTAGTAGGTAGTAAATTTAAAATCAAGAGAATAAGAAAGATTCAAACAAAAGTGAAATCAAGAACTATCAAAGAAAAATAAATAGAGCAACTAAACAATGAAAAAATATTTCTTCAGTAAGACTAAATACACAAAAAATGGAGATAGCCTAGGAATGACAGCCACACAGAGAAAAATTCATAAACAATCTCCAAATTTTTATATTATTCCATGACCGATAAATGTTTCTATAGTGAATAGTATTCCTTTAGGTTTGTCTAAACCTAACACCCCCCTGATTGAAGATCTAGTCAAAGGGTAGAGCACTTTACCCTCTTGCTCCACCAAATCTCCTGTCTATATTCCAACTCATAGAAAAAGGCAGTTAAATCTGTGCAAGCATGAAGAAATGAGGAATATTCATCCCGAAGGAAGTAGTCTTAATGATAACAAAGACATTACTATTATTTCTAATGAATCCAATGAGAAAAGATTGCAAGATTGCTTTGCATTAGGATTATATGCACTTTGGAATGGGTTGGAAAACTACAAAGCAAAACTAGTAACAAATCTAGCAAAGATCTGTGACCACCAGGTAAGTATCACCACTTATGATAAGAATTTATTGTATATATAGTGTCTAAATATTAGAATTAGGAATTAATTAGTAAGAATATCTAATTATTTTTACAAAGGATACCCAGTTAAATTCATAGCATGGGTACCAAATTTATATGAAAAATAGTAAAAAGAAACAATAATTTGCAAATGGATAGAATGCAAAAAAATTCCCCCAAAATTAAATGACATTGTAATCCTAAAGAAGATAGGAAATCCTTAAGAAACCTAATCGGAATTGAAATAGGTCATTCAACACAAAGCTAGGTCATTCAAAAATAAAATCTAAAAAATAATAACTAATAGATCAATTTACATATTAACTTTCACTAATTACAAAGGAGAAATACATTGAATAGTAGGATCAAGTATCAGTTTGGATAATAATGATAACAATTTGAAAGAAACCTTAAGGAACCTAGCAATTGGGGGGGAAAGGAAGATGATAGAAAGAAGGAAGGAAACCTAATAAGTAGGAAAAGTCTAGAAATATTCATAGAAGGACAAGAAAAGAGGCAGGAAAGATATACATAAGTAGCAGCACAAGAGGATCAAATGGAATATACAAAGAGAATAGAAGAACCAGTAAGAGAATTAAAGAAAAATTAGGAAAATCAACACAAACTATTAAAATTCAAAAAATGTGAAGAATGTAGAAGAGAGAAGGAAAGTATAGAAGAGATGAAACTCAATATGAAAAACTTGAATAAGCTAACTCATGAGGTCTTACTTCTACAAAATGACTTAGAGGATCAAATAATAATAGAAGAGAAAAAACACATGAAACATAAAGGAAAAAACCTAAGGACCAAGAAATAGAAAAGATATTAGAAGAAGCAAGAGTACAAGTAAAAAAGAGGGTAGAAGAAGTGATTACAAAGGAACAGGGTATATGAGAAAGAAACCAGGAACTAGAAGTAAACAACAACAACATTTTGGAATCAGAAAGACATAAGTCAAAGGGGAAGAGTCAAATAGTTTTAGAGAAAGAAAAAATAGAAAGACAAGTTCAGCTTACAATCATCTCAACAAAATCTTCAGAACATTGAAGTAATGCCACTATCAAAAAAAAGCCAAAGAAAAAGAGTTATAAATTTTGGCAGACACCAACTAATGGAAAGGACCTATTTGAATTTAGTAAGGAAGAGGAAAACCAGATGGAAAAAGACATTATGAAGGAGCCTCTAATACCAATGGAGATAGAAACATTAATTAAAGAATCAAACTTTAAGAATAGCCAAATAGGTATCCAAAGGGAAGATTGAGAAAACTAGCAAGGGAACAACCAAATATGGGAATAATTTGGAGTAATGGAGGAGACAACTCAAACTTATGAAGAAGAAGAAAATTTATGTTGCCTTGAAGAAGGTAAGGACTTAGAGAAAGAAGAAACAATATTAGAAGGATAGATGATCAGAGAACTACTAAAAGGGGAAGGGCATAAGGTAGAGGAAGCAGATGTAGAAGCTTCAATCAAAGAGAAGATATCCTTGGATAATTTAGGAATATCCATCAACCAGGAAGGATTCAAAACTCTGAATTTTGGAAACAGAAACCAAAAAGAGGAAGAAAATCACTAAAAGAACTAAGGGAGGCAGCAGGACAAGCAAAGGAGAAAACAAAGATAAATGAGATCCTACAAGTAGGCAAGGGGAAGATCTTGTTGGATACAATTATTCAATTCTATGTTGTCTTTGATGTTACACAAATGTCATATCAGTTATCAGTCAGATTCTACCAAGCTCAGTTGGTCAGCAAGGTAAAAGATAGAGTCTACCAAGCTCAGAAGGTTAGCAAAGTGAATTATAGTCTACCGAGCATTTCTGGAGGTTACACTATGAAGATAGTTTCTACTAAGCTCACTCGGGCGCTGAAGGCTTCTATGGTAGAGATCAATTTCTACCAAGCTAGCAACGTCAACAAAGGAAAGTTAGTTCCTCCCGAGTTCACTCAGTCTCCAAAGGATTTTGCAGAGTTTGCAATCCATCGTGGCAAGGTCTCATGAGACTCCATCTAGCTTCCATTTGAGATACAAGATTGAAATATCTAGATGAAGCATGTGTAACTCCTACTGGCACATTATCTGCAAATGACATTGCTAAGAAGAAGACTCATAACACCATGATGATAAACATTGTATCTGCCCTAAGCTATGAATAATTTGATGCTATCAAGGACTGCAAAAATACCTTTGAAATGTGGAATGAGTTGAAAGATATCTATGGAGGTGATGATAATGTGAGAAGAGCCAAAGTAGAAAGTTTGAGAGGTCAATTTGATTAGATGAGGATGAGAGAAGATGAAAACATTGCAAAATATGTCCAAAGAGTCAAAGCAAGTGTTAGTGCAATCAAAGCCTCTAGAGGAGATATCAAGGAGGAAACAGTCATAAGCAAAGTTCTTAGAATATTGCTTCCCATTTATGCAATCAAAGTTTCTGCAATTCAAGAAAGTAGATGTGAAGCAAATCATAATATAAATTTAGAGGCCATAGTTGGAAGATTGACTACATTTGAGCTAGATAACTATGATAACTATGTTCTAGCTACCAAAAATATTGAATTAGCATTTGAAGCCAAGCTTTCACTCAAGGAGAAAAGCAAGAAGATAAAGGATTCTCAATCAGAAAGTGGAGAAGAATCAGAACAAATTTCTGACAATGATCTTGAGGTAGTTGAAGCTCTGCTAGTAAGAAAATATTCAAGAGGCAAAGGGAAATACAAAGGTAAGGTTCCTCTAATCTATTTTTCTTGTGAAGAAATTGGACATATTGCTACTAGCTGCCCAAATAAGCAAAACAAGGATGAGAAGAAAAGTCACAAATGCAATAGCAAGAAAGACTTCAAATCATTCAAGGACAAAGGTAAGAAAACATGTTTCATGGCTAAGAATTCTAATAATTCTAATGATGAAGAAGAAGATGAAATTTTTTACATTACTGTGAAGGATGAGTCTAATAATGATGAGGAAATGGCACTTATTTCTCATGCAAGCAAAAATGAAACATCGATTATAGATAGTGGTTGCTCTCATCATATGACTAGTGATAAAACTAAGTTTGAACATTTTGAAGACCATGATGGTGGCAATGTGAGGTTTGGTAATAATGAACCTTATTGCATAAAAGGAAGAGGAAGAATCTCACTAACCAAAGAACTTGTATGTGATAATGTATATTGGGTAGAAGGACTAAAACATAATCTACTAAGTGTGGCATAGCTAATCAATAATGGATTCAAAGTGGAATTCATGCATGGAAAAGCAAGACTGTTGGATGACAAAGGAAAGCTGATTGGATCAAGCACTCAAACAAAAGGTAACTTGTTTTATCTTGAACTTGGTGAATGTTCATGTTTTATTGCTCAAGTTGAAGAAATTTGGTTATGGCATATAAGGTTGTGTCGTGTGAACTTTGATAACTTGGTAAAAATAAGTAAATTTAGGAAGGTAAGAGGCATTCCTAACATAAAGAAACTTAAGGTTGGTCTATGCAAGAATTGTCAAATTGGTAAAATGGGAAAGACTAGCTTTAAAAGTAAGAATTATCAGTCTGAAGAAGTTTTAGAAATTGTGCATACTAATTTGTGTGGACCTATTGGAATTGAAAGCTATACTGGTGAAAATTTCTTCATTCTTTTTGTTGATGATTATTCAAAAATGATGACTATCATGTACTTGAGAGAAAAAACAAAAGCATTTGAGAAGTTCAAATGGTATTTGGCCAAAGTTGAGAAAGAAACAGGCAAAAGACTAAAATGTTTGAGATCAGACAAAGGTGGTGAATTCATTTCACATGAGTTCAATAAATTTTGCTTTGAAAGAGGGATCAAAAAATAGGTATCAACCCCTAGAACTCCTGAGCAAAATGGAATAGTTGAAAGAAGGAACATATTTATCATGGACTGTGCAAGAACCCTAATGATCGAAAAGAGCATTGCTATCAAATACTAGAAGGAAGCTATCAACACTGTAGTTCATACCTTGAACCGAGTACATCTAAAAAAGGACTCATTCAAAACCCCCTATGAGTTATGGTATGGCTACAAACCCAATGTAAGTTACCTAAAAGTATTTGGAAGAAAATGTTACATTTTGAAAGAATCAAGAAAAGGTAAATTTGATGTGAAGGGTGATGAAGAAATATTTTTGGGATATTCTTGCAAGAGTAAAGCATATAGATGTTTGAATTTGTCTACTCACAAAGTCATAGAAAATGCACATGTGAAAGTTGATGAGTTTGTAGAAAGAACTGAAGAAGAAAGCAAAAGGGAACCAGAAGACTACAAGAGATTTGTTTTCATTGAACCTAATACAATGCTAGATACACCTGCCAATCAGGAATCTTCTACTCCCAAGTCCTTAGTAACTGATCTACAAGAACCCGAGTCACATTTTGATGCTACCGAGCCAATGCCTACCAAGTCTGAAGGACCCAAGCAGCAGACAAAATAGCCAAAACCTAAAGTTGAAGTGCAAGAGGAGCATTTAAAAGGCAAGGAACTTGTATTAGCTAAGTATGTTAGGATACATCATGCACTAGATTAGATCATTGGAGATAAATCTGAAGGAACTATGACAAGAAGTAAGTTGAAAGGTACTTGTCTACTTGCTAATTTTAAACCAAGAACTGTCAAAGATGCATTAGAAAATGAAAGTTGGATTGAGGCTATGAATGAAGAGATAGAGAAGATAGAGAAAAACAAAACATGGACTCTTGTACCCAGGTCTAAAGAAAAAAATGTGATTGGAATGAAGTGGGTATTTAGAAATAAGTTGAATGAAGATGGTGAGGTATCAAGGAACAAAGCTAGACTAGTATGCAAAGGATACTCTCAAGAAGAAGGAATAAACTATGGAGAGACTTTTGCTCCTATTGCAAGATTGGAAGGTGTCAGAACCCTACTTGCATTCACTGCATACAAAGGATTTAAGGTTTATCAGATGGATGTCAAGTCAGCATATCTCAATGGTATACTAGATGAAGAAGTTTACATTGAGCAGCCTAAAGATTTTGTTGATCCAGACAAGAAGGACATGGTCTAAAAATTACATAAGGCATTATCCGGTCTGAAACAAGCCCCTAGAGCATGGTATGAAAGATTGCATAACTATCTTATTCAAATTAGTTTTCAAATAACTAATGATAATAGTAGCTTGCATATCAAGGAAGGACCAGATAATAAGATTGTTTTGGCAGAAATATTTTTGGATGATACTTTGTTCATAGGAAATGATGATCTTTGCAAAGAATTTTTAGAGCAAATGAACAAGGAATTTGAAATGTCAATGTTTGGGGAGATCAAATTCTTTGTTTCTCTTCAAATTCAGCAGAGTAAGAATGGTATCTACATCACTCAATCAAAATACATCAAGGAGATACTGAAAAATTTTGGTATGGGAGACTACAAACCAGTTGGGACTCCTATGTGTACTGGATTGAAACTTACCAAGGATGATGAATCAAAAGAGGTAGATTAGATATTGTATAGATCTATGATTGGAAAGTTGCAATATGTAGTGCATACAAGAATAGATATTGTCCTTGCAGTTGGTATTGTAGCAAGATTTTCAGCAAAACCAAGAGAAAATCACATGATGGCAATCAAAAGAATCATGATATATTTGAAAGGCACTAAAGATTATAGATTATGGTACAAATTTGAAGGTAATCTAGATTTGAAAGTGTTTACTAATGCAGATTGGGCAGGAAACGTTGATGACAGAAAGAGTACAACTAGAGGAGCTTTCTTTCTTAAAAAAAGGTTGGTTTCTTGGACAAGTAAAAAACAAAATTGTACATCCCAATCCACAGTAGAAGTAGAGTATGTTTTTGCAACAGTAAACTGTTCTAATATTGTTTGGTTCAAATAGTTATTGGAAGGTATGAAGGAAGAAATCAAAGAACCTGTTGTTATGTTTTGTGACAATACAAGTGCAATTAACATATCCAAAAATCCAGTGATGCATTCAAAAACCAAACACATTACAATAAAGTATCACTTTGTCAGAGAATAGGTGTAGGATAAGGAGATCAGATTGGAATATGTGCATACAAAGGAACAAATTGCTAACATATTCACAAAGCCTTTACCTAAGGATGCATTTTTGTATCTAAGAGGTAAGTTAGGGGTCATTCCCCTATCTGAAGCTCACTAAGATGAAGTTTTAGTGATGCATCAACAAGTATCATGTTGAAGATCTTTTTAGTTTATGTAGAATAGACATGGAAATATTGCATATGAATCAGTACATAAGGTACATTGCTATTCATTTGGTTTGTGTTGTCTTTGGCATGTGTTGTCAAAGAGGGAGAGTATATTGTCATATCTTTCTAAAATTTGAATATGTTTATGAAAAGTTTGATGTTTATATAGAAGCTATGTAATTCCTTCACAAAGGGAGATTACTATATTTAAGAGGTTTGTGGAATGAAATGTAAGAGGGAGAAGCATTCTATCAGAAAAGGACTTGTTTTCAAATGTCATTCTGCTATGACATGTTGTGTTTCCATCAATTGCAAAGAGGGAGATTGTTGGATACAATTGTTCAATTGCGTGTTATCTTTGATGTTACACAAATGTCATATCAGTTATGAGTCAGAGTCTACCGAGCTCAGTTGGTCAGCAAGGTAAAAGATAGAGTCTATTGAGCTCAAAAGGTTAGCAAAGTGAATTATAGAGTCTACCGAGCATTTCTGGAGGTTACACTATGAAGACAATTTCTACCGAGCTCACTCAAGCACTGAAGGCTTCTGTAGCAGAGATCAATTTCTACCGAGCTAGCAAGGTCAACAAAGGAAAGTTAGTTCCTATCGAGTTCACTCAGTCTCCAAAGGATTTTGCAGAGTTCGCAATTTTTACCGAGCTTCACTTGGTTAACACTAGAAATCATTTTTGGAATAGTGTTTACCGAGCAGGGTAGGCCAATGAAGGATTTCATTGTTTTGAGAAATAAATTTTATTTGTTTAATGTAATATTTGAAGCCGACTGATGTAAGGTTTATTGATAAATGTAACTTGTAAATGAGTCGACTTGACAATTTGTAATGTATAAATAAAAGGTCAAGGTGTGGATTCTAATTGCAAGGAACGAGTATGCAATGAGTTGATTATGTGAAAAGGAAGTATAAGCAAATTTTGAAGAAGGATCAGATATCCTTGAGGAGCAGCAGAGTTGTATTCGATCAGTGAGGATCTATTGAAGCAAAGCAAAGATCTGTATCAGCAAAGTTCAGTTGCATCTTATTTAGGTCACTTATTGTTACTTTCTCACCATTGTAGTAGTAATTCCTAAATCTCTTAACAGAGTTGGTCTAATAGCCATTTTGCAAATCCTCTAACAAGGTGGACAATTCTATTGAATTATTCTAAAGACCTCTAGCAAGGCCACTCCTAACAGGGTGATTAAATCCTCTAACCAGGTCACACCTAACAGTGTGTTTTGTAACCTCTAACAGGGTTGGCTCCTAACAAGGCTCACTTCAAAAGAGTGAAAATTGGTAGCTAGTTACTTGGTGGTTTTTCTCATTTTGGGTTTCCACATTAAATTTGGTGTCTCTTGTGTTCATCTTATTTTCTTTTTCATGCATGATAATAATTGTGAATGCTTAAAGATCAATAACAAGTTAATCTATCGAGTGACAGTAGTAACTAAGTTTTAATACATCTAAGGGATCTGTGAATTTTTTTTGTGGTAACTGATTCACTCCCAACTCAGTTACTCCATTTATATTTCCAACAGATCCTTCCCAAAGAACAATGAGAATCACAACTTCGAATGCTAGGGAACTAAATGCCCCTAGCAAGAAATGCTTGTTAAAGTGTAATATCATAGTATTTGAATCAGAAGTCATACTAATTCAAGAAACCAAATTAAATACAAAAGAAGGGAACAAGTTAGGATTGAAACTAGGTCAATGGAAAATAGCACTAAAGGAATCAAATGGGGCTTTAGGAGGACTGGGAATTCTTTGGAACCCTCGAAAGATAGACATAAATATAATATCTATTAAAAATAATTGGATGGGGTGCAGAGTCTCTAGTCTAAGAAATAACCTCCAAATTATACTACTAAATGTCTATGGTCCAACCTAAATAGTAGAAAAAGTAGTGATCTAGAATGAGATCAGTTCATTCCTAGGAAGTTATCAGAATGAAAACATTTTCATTGGAGGAGATTTTAATGTAATACTAAAAAGAGAAGAAAAATATGGGGGATTACAAACTTTTTCACATATGACAGTGGACTTCAAAAATTAGGCAGAAAAAAATACATTAATAGATATTCCAACTAATAATGGAATATTCACATGGAACAACAGGAAGAAATACTTCAGCTATATAGCAGAGAGACTAGATAGATTCTTCTTTAGACAAGACCTAAGAAAAATAGATATGGGTATTAAAACAAAAAATTTGCCTCTTGCTAGTTCAAATTATTTTCCTTTAAAATTAGATTTAGTTGAACTAACAAAACCGATGAGAAATCCATTTAAATGCAAAAAAATGTGGTTCCTAGATAAGAATTTTATGAAAAACATTAAAAAATTGTGGCAAGAAGGACAAGTTCAAGGGTCAAAAATGTTTTCCTTTGTTTCCAAATTAAAAATAGTCAAAGAAAAAATCTTAAAATGGAACAAATCACAACATAACAACATATTCAAATAAAAACTAAAAATAGAAGAAGAACTGAATAATTTAAACCAATAAATCACTAAAAAATGAATGGATAACGAGAAATATATTAAAGAAAAAAAAATGCTCTCTAAATGAGAAGATATTTTAGCTAAGGAGGAAATGCTTTGGAAACAAAAATCAAGGGAGAAATGGTTGGCAGAAGCAGACCAAAACACAAAATACTTTTATAGTAGTACTCTACATCTTAGAGCAATAAACAAAATCACGAAAATTAAAAATAAAGAGGGTAATATGGAAGAAAATCCAACTGAAATTAGCCTTTTAATGTTCATTATAATCCAATACTAAAGTAATGTTATATTTATTCTAATTTTAAAAATATAGAGGGAAAAAAGAGAAACTATTATACAACATATTTAGAATATTTAAATGTGACCAACTAAATAGAAATAATATAACTTGAGATTTTATTTTAATAAAGATTTGAACAACCAAAAACATTAAGTGAATTAGAGAGGATAAGTTTAGAAAAAAACATATTTTATAGACCAAATGAAAAACTTGCACTTATGATTCTTTAAAAATAAATCTATACTTAAATTAATATGAAATCTTATGTAATGCCCCACCAAGGGATCCAAAATGAATAACCTAAAGTTTTACTAAGTTTGCCAACATTTTTTTTTTTTGAACAAGAAAGATAAAACAAACATATCACACACATAGTAGCGGAAGCAATAACATACAATCAACCAAAAGAATACATAATAGGTTACATTCCTCAAGGATCCCATGACATTGAATAGCATTTAAATTTAATTAATACTAAGTCTAACAACCACCACATCCATATGAAAGAATAACTAAAAGTCCAATGTCCATTTAAATAATATACATTTGTTCTTAATGCCTCTTGGCAAATGAAATTCGGAATGCTCAATCATCCACTATACATGTCACGAGGTATGAAAGGCTAAAAGAATATACATATGTAGAACTTAGAAATACATCATCCTCCTCGAATCCATGATACAAGTACAATAAAATAAATGAAACCATCCACCATACATGATATATCCAAACCATCATAAAAGATATAAACATCCATCATAAAATATAACCATCCATCACAATGATACATAGATAGAATGAAAGAAAATGCAGACAAAGAAGCTCCAGCCACAATGACTACAGACAAATCTCAATGGTAAGAGTAAAAAGCACTACCACTCGACCACGTGGAACTTAAATGGCCCACTCCCACCATGCTAAGGAGATAGTCTCAAGTCCCAAACAGGATATCAAACCAAATATCAAAAGTACTCTCTAAGTCCAAGAAATCCTAAAAGTATTATAACTCAACAGTTTCAAGATAAGTCGACATCTAATTCCCAGAGGCACACAAAGACACATAGGAAACCTAATATGTAAGTAGGTAAGTGTCATCACACGAATCACACTAAAGTTACCCTGGCATGATTTGTGTGATGACACTTGCCTGCTTACATAGTAGGTTTCCTACGTGTCTTTGTGTGTCTCTGAGAATTAGATGTCAACTTATCTTGGAACCTTTGAGTTAGAATACTTTTAAGATTTCCTGGACTTAGAGAGTACTTTTGATATTTGGTTTGATATCATGTTTGGGACTTGAGACTATCTCCTCAGTGTGGTGGGAGTGGGCCATTTAGGTTCCACGCGGTCTGATGGTAGTGCTTTTTACTCTTACCATTGAGATCCATCTATAGTCACTATGACTAGAGCTTCTTTGTTTGCATTTCCTTTCATTCTATCTATGTATCATTGTGATGGATGGTTATATTTAATGATGGATGTTTATATCTTTTATGATGGTTGGATATATCATGTATGGTGGATGGTTTCATTTATTTTATTGTACTTGTATCATGGTGTATATGAGCAATGTTAGTATGCTAATAGAAACCAAATTTAAATAAAGCTTCTACAAACTAAACAAAATTCATAAACTTCAAGATAGACTAAGATGAGCTCTCAATTGAAAATATGAGCCATTAATGGACTCTCTCAATAAGAAGCTCTCTTGTTGAGTGGCTTTGTCTAAATAGATAGGATGTATGCTCAAGTTTATGCTTCAAAAATGGCTTCAAATGTAGTTGGAATTTGGGTGTGAGTGTATGGTTTTGATGTAAAATGGCTTCTTAAAATGGCATTATGACTTTACTTCATGGATTGTGTTATTTTGCGAAGGGGAAGGATCCAATTTATAGGCAAGAGGCTTGAGGGATTGAGGGCTAAGATGCAAGGATGGGAAAAAGCACATGGAGGGCTCAGATTGCATGAGAGGAGAGCACATGGATTGTGCTTCCTTATAGCCAATCAAGGAGTGACACATGTCACATGGTGAGAGGATGGAGGAAAGGGGAAGGATGAGTCAACAAAGGAGGCTCAAGGGATAAAATCTTCATAAAGACCCTCATAATGGCTTGTAAGAGCAATAAAAGGGCTTGGAAGAGTCATTTATGGCCTAGTGGGCTTCATAAAGTTTTATGGTTGAGATATTTTGAGGGAGATGAGAGCAATTTCGACTTGGGCTTGATTAGGAGGGTTTTAAGCTTGCTTAGGATTGTGCAAATGATTAGAGGATGGATTAGGATGGTTTAGGATTAGCTTAGGGATAGGCAAGTGGATGGCATTTAATGAGGGTGGGTGAAGGAGGAGATATTTGTTAACTTTGGCTTGGGTTAGTAAGTTTTAACCCATGTTTAGGAAATGTGGCAAGGTTAGGAGGGGATTAGGATTAGGTTTAAAGACATCTTCTAGAAGAGTCTAGACTTTGGATGAGGATAAAGACTTTCTAGAATAGTCTAGAATTTCCTAGGATGAGGATGAAGACTTTCTAGAAGAGTCTAGAACTTCTTAGGATGAGGATAAATTAGATTTTTAGGAAATAAATAAAGTTTTAATTTATTTCAAGGGTTTGGGTTGAGGAGATATTTATTAAAACTTTTTTAATAAACATGAGGATTAATATTTAATCTTAATTAAATATTTTGAGTTGGGATTAGAGGTAGGAAATGATGGGATTAGCCTTTAATCAAAATTAAAGAAGGATTAGAAGATTTTGGAAGAGGTTAGTGGTCTTAAGGAAATTGGCCAAGTTTTGGGCAAAAGATAAATTTTTTATTTATTTTGAGTTTTTTGGTCAATTTATTAATTAAATAATTAATAAATAAGGAAATAATGTTTAAATAAGATTTAAACATTTTTGGGAGGGATTCCTTAATTAAATATTTTTGATTAAGATAAAGGAATTTAATGGCATAAAAATAAATTAATAAATGATGATGTCATCAGAAATTTTTCAGAAAATAAAAATATTTTATTTTCTAAAGGTTTTTAGGTGTCTACACATGGATCCGAGGAGGATGATGTATTTCTAAGTTCTATATATATGTATATTCCTTTATCCTTTCATACCCTATGACAGTACAGTGGATGATTGAGCATTCTAAATTTCATTTGCCAAGAGGCATTGGGAACAAATGTATATTATTTAAATGGACATTGGACTTTTAGTTATTCTTTCATATGGATGTGGTGGTTATTAGACTTAGTATTAATTAAATTTAAATGTGATTCAACATCATGGGATTCTTAAGGAATGTAACCTGTTATGTATGCTTTTAGTTGATTGTATGTTATTGTTTCCGCTACTATGTGTGTGATATGTATGTTTTATCTTTCTTGTTCCAAAAAAAAATGTTGGCAAACTTAGTAAAACTTTAGATTATTTCTTTTGGATCCCTTGGCGGGGCGTTACATCTAATATTAGAGCCTAGTTTCTACATTGGGAGCTCTAGGTATATTGGAACGCCACTAGTGTTAACTAGTTGAACAAAAAAAAAAACTCTAAATTGTTATGTATATCAATTACAAACTAAAACTTGAACTAGTTAAACTAAAATAAAACTTAAACTTTTAGTTGTATACTTTCTAACATGAACACTTAGACTTCAAAATTGAAATTATACGTAAACCTAAATATAGGCAAACTGAAAAATTGAAACTTATTTTGTTTTCAAAACCATGTGTCTTTTATATATGCTTGCAACAGTATGCTTTATGGTTGTTTTAGTATCTTCTATCTTGGATATTATTGTAGGATGGTATCTGGGACGAGATCTTCTATTAGAGGCCATAGCCTTGTTCGTGGTAGAGGTCGTGGACGAGGCAGAGCTAATAGTGTACATGAGTTTGTCCACAAAGGCCCCGTTCAGGAAGAGATTAGGGAAGAGCATGTCAGTTAGCATTAGGAAGAGAGCCATAGAGAGCAGCATGTTGAATCTGGGGAGGTTGATCTGAGGCAAATGATGTAGACCATCATTGATCGCCTACCTACTGTTCATGATCAAGATAGAGCACATCAGGCAAGACATGAGCATAGACCCAGGTCTAGGAGCCCTCAGAGGGATCGACATAGATCCATAGTAGCTGCTTAGATGAAGGACCTTATGAGGTCCAAGGTTAAGCCCTTTAATGGGCATGGTTCAGGATATGTAGCCAAGCAATGGCTTATTGCTCTTGATAGGGTTTTCGCTATGCAGGACTTTGACAGTAATGTCAAAGCAAGGTTTGTTATTACCAACTTGGAAAACTTTGGAGCCACCTAGTGGACAATCGAGGAAAAGAAGTTGAGCATAGACATGAATAGTGTTACATGGGAGATATTCTTAGAAAACTTTCGTGAGCGATTCCTACCAAAGGAATGGAAGTAGCATAGAGCAGATGAGTTCCATAACCTGAGACAGTTCACTATGACCGTAGTAGAGTATGAGCGCAAGTTCTATGAGCTCATGCCCTTTTCAGGATTTAGTGACAACCCAGCATGTTTGGCACAAGATTTCATCAGAAGCTTGAATAACCGTATAGTTGGGGGTGTTAGAGTGTTTGAGCCTAAAAACCTCAAAGATGCAATACATCGAGCCATCCTTCTAGAGTAGAGTGTCAACCTTGGACATGGGGGTTTTGTGGGAGCACCTATAGCATCAGGATCTAAGGGCAACCACAACTCATGTGGAAACAGGAAGCCTCCTTTTCCTAAGGGAAATCAGAACTAGCAGTAGCCTCAGCAATCATAGCAGCAGAAGGGATCATACCCTCAAGCACAAAGTGGTGGTGGTGGTTCTAACTCCAAGAACAATCGCAATGCATAGCACAATAGGAAAAATTAGTTCACTCCGTCTGCACAGAGTAGCCAGTCTTTTGCTAGTAGGGATAGCCACCAGCGGTCAAATGCACCTCCTATAAGGAGAGGATTTGGCAGCAGTACAAGATGTTATACATGTGGGCAAGTTGGACACATTGTAGCTCATTGTCCACAACAAGCACCCTAGTATTCAATTCCTAGGCCAACAACATCTGAGCCCACAATCGGAGATGCAGGTAGAGCTCATAAGGTTTTTGCAGCAGTTGATCAACGTTAGGCAAACCATCAGGGGACCGTGGTTGAGACTACAAGAGCTATTTGAGGTACACCTCTCTCTGTATTGTTTGATTCAGGTGCCACAGATTCTTTTATTTCACCATCTCTAGTTGCTAAGTATAAGCTGGAAGTGGTTAAGCAAGATCAGGGTTGGCAAGTGGAACTAGCCTCAGGCACTAAGGTTTCCACAGATTTTGTAGTTCGTAAGTGTGAGCTTGGCATAGGAGGGTTTGTGACATCAGTTGACCTTTGGGTTATTCCTCTTGGTTCCTATGATGTGGTCTTAGGTATGGATTGGCTTGGCTCTCATAGAGCTAGTATAGATTGCAGGAAGAAGACCATTGTATGTCAGGATGACCAAGGGAAGGATGTGGAGATTGTGGGGATACTGAGACCTCTATCTCTATGGATGATATCCACTATGCAATTGAAGCAGAGCTTTCGTAAGGGATGTCAGGTATTGTTGTTACCGTAAGTGAGCTAGATGAAGAAGATCCTACAAGAAAGACTTTGGATCTCTTGGTGGGGCGTTACATCTTTCTATAGTGCTTTCCTATTTTTTTGCATACATATTATTGTATATTATAAACATTTCTATGTATTTATTTTTACAAGTACAATTAGAAATATTTTAAAATATAGTTCATTCAAGTTTTTATTTGTTTATCAATTTTCATAGTATGTAATGGTATTAAATCATAACCTTGAATCTCATTAAACTAAATTCAAACTTTTTAAATTTATAAAATATTTATTATGTAATGTTAGATAATTAATCTAATTATAATATTATTTCATAAAAATAAATTAGATTACATTTATAAACTTATTTTAAAATAAATTTATAATTAGTAATTTTAATTTTAAAATAAATAGGAAGCTAGTATTTAGATATATGGACAATATCAACAATATCAACAATCTTTCTATTTTATTCAATCTTTCTATTTTATTTGTCTTTTTAACTTAAAATCATTTCTATTTTCTTTTTCTTTTTTACTTAAAAATCGCTTATATTAGAAAGTCAATCTATATTAAATTGTTTCTAAAATGTGAATATAAACCTCTTTATGCAAATCATTGTATATTCTAAATTAAATTAAATTTTAATTTCAAAAAATATTTAAGTAAAATCTAGATGCACAAATACTTTCTATATTATTTGAATTTTGATCCAAATCATTCTCTATTTAAAAAAAGTTCTATACTTTTCTTTGTTTTATATTAATCATTTTATTTTCAGCTTTTCTCTCTTCTTAAGATGCATAGCTAATTTTTTATCTATTATTATTTCAATTAAAATTCTCTCTTTAAGATGAATAAATATATTTTTCTATTCAAGGTCTTGAATGTCAAATCTAAGTAATATTTTTTCGTTGGAGTTCGTATTGTTAAATCTTACTTGCATATAATATATAAGTAATACAGTCCAATTTTAGTTATGATTATTAGTAATATTGTGACGATTTTTGAATTTCATGCTTTAACAAGTTATTAAAACTTTTTGTTTCTACGAGTTAGAATTAATATTTATAATTTTAGAAAATATTTTTCTATGATTTAATTGGATGAATCCATTTAAGTCTTATTATAATTTTTGAATGTAAGTACATTAGTTTAGATTTTTATGCTTTTAGTATTGTAGTTTTTTCTAATATACTTTTTGTCATTCATTTAATTGTTAAAAAAATAATAAATACATATATTATAAAATCGTTTAAGAAATATTATTATATATTATTATTATAGTTATTATTTTTATGTTAGAATTTGTTTATAATACAATAGTACCATATCATCTATATGCAATAGAGGATATATATCAATAACTATATTTATAAATAAAATTTCAATTTCAATTAATTATACTTTATAATTAAAAATTAAAAATTATTTATATAATTATAATAATAGTTTTACTACTACAATTATCATTATAGAAATTTATAACTATATAATACTTTTATTAATTAAAATATATTACATATTATAATAAATTGATTAAATTAAATATTGATTTATATAATACCTAAAGACAAGTACTAAGCTACTATGTGGCACTTGTTATATATGTAATCACAAATAATCAATAAAATTAGACTCTCAACACAGTTGAATCCTATATATTTTTATAAAACAATTGTAAGTCAAATGATTAACATATCCGCATAACTTGTCACAAAACAAAACTCAAAAATCTATTAAAAAACAAGAATAATTGCACAATTAAACTAATAAATGGAGCTATGAAGATTTGTGAACATTATTCCACCTATAATCCAAGTGTTTGAGAATAAGCGGGTCTATGTATCTACTGACTTCACTTTTGCTTTATCTCTTTGTCTTGTCTCTCTTAAATTGATGTAGGTAAACATGTAGTTATTAAACTGATAGATTGTGTGTGAGAGCTTTGTTCCGAATAGCTTATCTTGCTTCTCTGTTGAAAATTAGAAATTTTAAAATTAAAATATGTTTCTCCTTTTTCCTCTTGAAAATTAGAAATAAAAGCTTACCTTATTTCTCCCTTATTCTTATCCCCACTATATATAGAACATCATATTAAACCCTAGACATGAAGAAAATATTAGGATTCAAGGCATCTTTTGTTTCTACAACTATATTGAACAATATTTTTGGAGTTTTCACTTTTATGCATTACACATTGGAGATTGTAGATCTCTATTTTTAGTTCCTGCCATGCATATGACAATAACTATTGCCAAGGCTTCTTGCATAACTAGTGATTAAACTTTGTTGGCAGCATCCAATCATAAATCATATTTCTGTCAATTCTTGTTAAAGCCTGTGTTAATTCTATGTTTCAATTAAGTAAAGTACAAGTTTTTTAAACCTAACATATATTTAGATGTTTTTTTAATTATTCAATTGGGATAGAAACGGTGTAACAAAATCATCACGCCGAAATTGCACATTACAAAACAAGAGAAGACATGTCTCCCAAGAACTTTGGCACAGGAGATTAGGTTTACAAGGTGTTGTGTTGTAGAAGGAGAGGTTTCCAAGATGCCAAATGTAATTCATTGACAATAACAAATGTCTCCTTGCAAGCAAGAAATCACATTTTCTTTTTGAGATTTTGTAGCAAGTGTAAGGTCTTTGCAAGATAATCTACAACAAGATAGTGTTGATAAATTGTGGTGGGAAGGTGGCATCTCCAAAGAAGGTCTTTGTTATAACATTTTAAAATTTCATTTTTTATCAATAGATTCAAGTGATATCTATGCAGATGATTCTTTCATTTGGTCTGAACTCTGGCGTATTTTTCATCATATGAGACAATGTGTGGAGATTTTTTTGGTAATCCCTTTCCATTGTATTTTTATCGTTGTTTCATTTCACTTCTAGCAAGGTAACTCTATTATGTACATATCTGCAAACATTTTAGATAAAAATCGTATTCTTATAAGAAGCAAGCAACTGTGTAGTCAATCTATTTTCTTGAAACTTAACACCTTGAGGCTTGTTTCCACACTCTCATTTACAATGGGCATTTACACTAAACAACAAAAGGAAAGGAAAAGTAATATTCTTACATAACTCTCAGCTCATATAATTCTTTGACATTGCTTGTGCGACCACAAGTAGCCATTATACAAAACGGTACGCATAGTAAAAGCTTCCATATTGACACAACCTGGAAGGATGCTTATAAAAGTTATAGAATTTGGACTTACATCTTTTAATTGCATTTTCTTTAGTGTCTCTAAGCCTTTTCAGCATTTTTATTTCATTTCTCATGCCCATGAAACAGAATCTCTCCGTTAAAAATAAAAATAAAAATAAAGGAACTTTATGCAAGATTCCATATTTTGTTTGCAGACCTTTGACAGTTACCTATAATCTCTCCCAACAAATTTTCTTCATAATGCACAGGGCAGGGAAGATGTAAGCAATAGTTCTTGAATTGTACTTTGATCTTGCTATCTGCATGTGTTTTAAAGTTTCTAAATCATTCTCAATGATTCCTTCCCGTGGAACTATCTATATGCAGTGGCATGCAGGGGCTAAGGCTCAAGTTGCTTCAATTGAACAAGCAACCATTCAATCTCCTAAGTTGGTTGAAGCTCCTGTGGCGGTTGCAATTGTTTCTTCTAGAGGAATTGGCATAGGCGAAGTAGGCTGTAAGGTGCATGTTTATAGGATCGTGATGTGCAATGTTGTCTTTTCATATATTTTTCATCATGGATTGGCTATGTACTTGCACTTTTTGGAAATAGAGAGTGGCTCAATGTATAGGAAATTTGGTTGGGAAGGCAAACTGTTAATACTGTTTCTAGTGCCAAACACACCAAAAAAAAAAAGTTTTTGTCCTAGTATTTTTTTTCAATTTTATATTTTTGTTATTTATTTTTTCTTATGTGTCTTAAGATATTTATCCTTTTCAATCCAATTATGAAAATTATTGCTAAATTATTCATAAAGTATTTGATCTTTTTTTTTATTAGTTTTTACAATTGTGAAATATTGTACTGAACTATATTATTATTCAAAATTGACTAGTTTTTAGTGTTTTCTTAAAGTTGCATTGGAAACAAAATGTTAGAGCACATAGAACTAGTTTTTTTCTTTCTTCACTACAATTGGTAAGGCTAACTGGCTTTTTCTTTTTCAATTACAATTGATTATATGTTTTGATTTAGTACAAACAGGTGTTAAAGGACCCAAAACCTTTTACATAGGAACATAACAACAAGAGCAGAGAAGCTGAGAAGAATTGTGCATCAGCACCTAAAAATAGAACTATCTAAGACAAGAAACCTTAAAACAACCAACAGGAAAAGACAACAAAAAGAAAGCAAAAATACAACACAAAGACAGCTACAGGGTCTTCAATAAATCAACTTCCTAGCCTGCAAAGATGTTCATATTATCCATAAAGGCCTTTAGATCTTCCATTTCTTTGGCTTCCATGACCTTTTTTTTTTTGAGTTGGCTCTGGTACGCTTGCTAGGTATGTGGTCATCTTTCATGTCCTTGGAGCCTTGACCTTTCCCCTATTCAAATTTTTTCATCAGTGTATTAATGTTGTCCGCCATAGTCTTCAGAATAAAACAATTTTGATCAACAAGTTTCTTAACCATCTTCTCCATAGTGATCACTTTGTTATCCATAGCATCCAACCTTTTCTATAAATCTTTAATCAGCTGATCCAAAGCTTTACTCTTGGCTTCTAGGGGTGGAACTCATTTCATAGGATTCTTAACCTCTTCAGCATTACCGATCATCTCAGAAAATCTATCAATATGCTGACCCAGAGTTCTCTCCCCTCTAATAGTTTTGTTGAGCTGATCAAACTCTCTCGAAATGTCCTGCATCTGTTGCTTCAAACTACTAATGTCCTTCTTCATTATCCTTGAATTACCAAATATCCCCATCAAATAACCCTGGTCATCATTGTCCTTGTTATGAATCAAGTAATCCTCATCCCTGTCCAAATTGTCTCTTTCATCATTCGCCTCCTTAGACCCTTTGTCAGCCACCTTCCCTTGAGAAAGCAAATTCTTCCCTTTCCACTCCATCCTCTTAATCAAAGGTTCATCATTAGAAGGTATGTTTGAAACTTTGTCCATATTCTTCCCCTTGTTTCTCGAAACAATACCAAAAAAAAAATTTCCCATTACCCTCCTCTAGCTCCTCTTCAAACTATGTATCCATCTCAGAATCAACATCCTTAATCTTTCTTTTCTTCCCAAAAGAGCTCGTGGGAACGAGGTTTTTTACTCCCCTCGGTCTCACACTCCAAATTTTATTTTACTATAACATGGTTTATCAACTTTTTTAGATTTTAGAAGGTTCATAACCATAATCATTAAGCCCTCATGGCAGGCATGGTCACCCTCAAGATCATTCTGAATAGCTAAAATTGTGTTACCCAAAAATTGCCTGAGGTAGAAGAGGAGATTAAGCCTAACCCTATGCCTAAAGTGGTTAACCAACATAAAATGATGCCCAAATATCTTAGTAAAGCAGTCATCCAGAGTTAGATATTCAATCACCATGAACATGACCAACCTCCAAGGATGAGAAATGGAACCAGGGCTAAAATAAGAATTACCAATTTTAACCAACCTTTTACGCTCTTTAGTCATATCCACGAATTCTTCCACAGCCTGATCAGAAAGCTTCCTATCCTTGTAGAAATTGATTCCCTCTATATAAAGACCCATAGCTTCCACAACAATGTCCATTGTAACCTCCATTCTTTGTATCAAGATAGTTGATTATATGTTACAAGTGGCTATTATCATATTTATTCTTTCAATCTTCAATCTTAGGCAAGAACTTAATTGCCCTGCAACCCTTGTTTATTTAGTTTTCTCTAATGATAAAAGTTGCATTTTTTTTTAATTGAGGTAAAATTTTGAGGCCATATAGATTATATTAATAATGAAAAAGTTACAAAATCTATTCAAATGAACACTGGTAGGAAAGAACAAAGAAGAAAATCTCCAGTCTAGCCCCAAAATCTATTCAAATGAACACTGGTAGGAAAGAACAAAGAAGAAAACCTCCAGTCTAGCCCAAGATATTTGTCCCATACAAGATTACAAAAATAAAAGGGGCATACCCCAATATCCTATCATTACTGAAGGGCATCGCCTTCTTTACATCTGGAACCATTAAGTGTATCTTTCCACATATTTTATTTTTAGTTTGTATACAAGTGTCCCTAAAATAGTTGGGATCTTAGGGAGGCATCCCTTCCTATACATTCTTATTTATACAATTGAGCAATCTTTGCACTTAGATTTACCAAGAAACCAATGGTATTCTTTTGTATATAATCAACATTTCTCAGGAATCTCTTTTTACTCCTAGTATCAAGTTTTGGTTATTCTTGATATTTATTTCTGGGTTCCTTTATGAACCTCTACAGCTTCAAATTCACTTTAGACTCACAAGTAAATGTTAGAATGTCAAAAAATGGTCTATGATCTATGACTCTAAGTTGTTTATGCTTGGTTTCTTGAAAAAAAGTTTAATTTGTCTATATATAGAATTCATAGTTAATGATTCTTCACATTTAGTTGTGTAATTTTCTATGGTGATGTAATAGTTAACCATTACTTAAACTATTAATGCTTGTTTGGAAAATTAGTTTAAGATTTGCATTATATTATTAGGATTTTTTTCTAGATAATCATTTACCTATGTTCTTCTTCCATAATATTGTATGATTATTACAAGATTGTGCTATACTCTTTAGTTCAATCAAAATTTTGCTTGGCTTCTAATATGATAATGAGAGTATTGGAGAGATAAATTGGGAATTACATATTGTGTTACAAATCTTAGATTATTCAAAAGCATGACCTTAAGAAGATGTTTAATTCAACTGAGTTATGAAATTTAAGAGATAACTATACCATGTCCACAAAGATAACAAGAAAATTCTAGGCTCCAGGATAAACATGATCAGGACGAGCTAGCTCAATGGGAAGAAACAAACACAGCAGGGGGGATGGGGAAGTCCTTGGAAATCTTGAGAGATAGAGAGAGGAGAGAAGGATTGGCATTTGTTAGTTTAGCAAAAAATATCTAATTTGAAAGGTTAATAACTATTTGATTACAGAATCCAATATGACCCATTAGTAATATGCCCTAATACTAGTGATCTTATTAGTATTTTGTTCTCTTCCCAACGTTAGGCTCCAAATGAATGTTCTACTACAAATTAATGATAGAGAATTTCAATCGTATGTTTGTTTGTTTATGGTTTACAAATTATTATTGTATCTAAATGTGTATTATAACAGAGCGTGAATCTTTAACCAATCTTTTGTCATTGTTCAGAGTTAGATTGAAGGAGTTCCTTTCTCCTTGTAGTGTCCCTTCATTTAATTTTTCCTTTTGTTATCATTTCCAGCGAGTAAGATATTATATTAAAGCTATGAATGAATCAATGTAATTGATACTTGGAGGAAAATGCAAAAAAAAAAAATTAAAGAATTGCAAAAAAGTAAATAAATTATGTGAAGATTAACAAAGAACGGCATTCATGCTTCCAAGACATTTTTGTAGATATATTATATATTTACATATTGGATTATATTATGCCTTATGCTTTAAATTATATTTAAAGATATAGCGAAAACTATCTACTACTAACTCGAATACTAATTACCATTATCAAAAAAGTAGTATGCTCGGCCTATCCAAACAAACTATAAACATTCTAATTAAAATGAATTGATTGTATACAATTGTATAGCAAAAACCTAGAAGGGGGCAAAAAGAAGGGGAGCCCTAGAGGAGACTCAAGTTGAAGGTATTATTGGAGGAGGAGGGACTAGCCATAGACTAACTATATTATCCTTCAATTGATGGAACAACGACTGAGGATGTACGCTTTTAGTCCAAAATTTGGTCCTTTAAAATTCACCCAATTAATGAAGACCCTCCTCTTAGATATGCCAGCCCATGTCTTTCCAATCCACACAGATTTGAGTGTTGGTGACTGCAAGAAGAAACATCCAGTTACAGGTTACCTCCTCCATTATTTCCATAAAATTCCTTTGAACTTTTATCTTCAGAATTGGGTAGACTTTCACAAGACAGTCACTGACCCTGAACTCACTTCTTTTTGGAATACACAGTTCATCATTTATGTTTTTTGGGACCTCATCTAGCTCCCTCACAATTGGACCTTTGAAGACATCCCTACAGAAGTCTCTAATGGCTACATTATCCTTATCTACATGCAAGACTGTGGCTACGAACATCGCTACAATATCTAAGTTTTATTTTTGTTTGTCCATTAACTTGGAGAATTATTCTCCAATTATAAGCGTAGTTTCCCTATGAACCAGACCATTCCTACTCTTGACCATATTTCTTATCCTAAAGATAGTAATCTCCCCCCAAAAAGTCATCTCTCACTTTCCTGACCTCATACAAATGGGAGTATCCATCGCTACTTCTACCAAACTCTACACTAAATTTGGGAAAGGAACCCAGAGACTTTGGTCGAAAATAACAGGGGAAGCCTCTTTAAATAGTTGAAATTGTTGTCCTTTCCATGAGTCAGAAAAGCCATGAGAAGGCACTACATGTTTCCCAAAGTCTACAATTATTACCTTTATTGCCTTGAGTGAGTGCTAATTAAATGGCCTCTAAATCTGTATCTTAATACCATGTGAATCGGGGTAGCTATCTATCTATTATTATTTTTCACATCATTTAAGTTGATGTTTGTGTGAGGAAATTTTGTTCACATGTGTGTTTGGGTTTGTTGGCTTTGAAAGTCACATAAATTACTTTATATACTTAATGTTTCATTATTTAATAGTTTGCAGATCTATGGTTAATAAAATTGTCATAGATTTCAAACGACTCTTGATCGATTATTTGTTAATCTGCTTACCCACTATTCTCTAAGTTACCCTAGCTATTAGTTAGAAAGTTGTGATTGTGTGTATATTATTTTGTGGGCCTAAATGGGGCAATTAGGCAACTTAATTTTTAATATCCTTTCAATTTTATTCATATTTAATCATACAGTTTTCTTTTTATTTGTATGTTACTTGATCATTTCTAATTAATAGGTCTTCCCCAGTAGTGCTTAAGCTAGCTAATGAATCTACCTCTATATTCCCTTTGTGATAAATGTGTTGAATCTAGGTGTCCTTAAATTTTTCAACTAGTGGAAGTGTGATTTCCAATTTAGAATTGAGTTTCCAATTACAAGCATTTCTTTTCTTTATAGAAAATAAAATGATTCATGAGTCACCTTCTATGACCATCTTTCTAATGCCTAGCTCCAGACTAAGCTTTAGGCCTTCTATAAGGGCTTCTAGTTTGGCATAGTTGTTCAAAATGGATCCTAAAAAATAGCCCTTTTAACCATCCAAGATTTATATGTCGAATGAATGATGCAACCAAGCCTTGCATTGCTTGGATTTCCTCTAGCAACCCCATCAAAGTTTAATTTCACCCATCCTATAGGTGGGGATTCCCATTTACATTTTTCTCTTGCTTGTTAGTTGGTTTTAGAGTATGTCATTGGGGGGTTAATTAAATTGCTCCATTTTTTCCTCATTTTTGCATCCCAATTCATGAAAGTCCTTTCTTTGAGTTCCTTAGATCATTGTTGATATATTTTGTGATACTAGCCTCTACTTTATTCAAATGGGGTGGGATAGGCATTTCCTTGTTTGTAAAAATTATTTTGTTTCTCTCCTTCCATATTTCCTATTGGAGGATAGATGGCATATATTCCTTTTTTTTATTATAAATTTTGGACTTCCCATTTTTAGGCCAGCTTTTCAATTAGTCCTTAAAGTTATTTGTGAATGGCGTCAACCAATTGAGTTTTTGACATAACCATTACTAGCATAGCTTTGCAAATTTGCATTGGAATAACAAGTGTTTGGTTGTTTCAGAGTTTGATGCATCTTGAAAGGCCTTCAAAACCCATTTTGGTGAATCTATTTGCAATGAGGGTTGTGTTTTGGATTGTTGCCCATAAAAAAATCCCTACCTTAGGCAAGCAAACTAGGTCCCAGTACAGATTGAGTGGAACATTTATCTACTCCCATCTTTGGGACTTGATAATTAGTTCATAACCCTTTTTGACGCTATATTTTCCATTCTTTGAGGCTCCCCAAATTAACATATCCTGCCTCTTTTTGTGATTTACGTGTCTATGTTTCATAAATTGTTCATAAAGTTATTTTTCTTGATCTGATAGGTTTGTCGCTTCTACCGATTTTTGTTTCCCTTTTTTTTATTTTCTTTTTGTTTGTTTTACATATATAATCCTTAAAATTCTTGCTCCATGCATTAATTAGTGTGTTTTTAATATTGGGTGGAAGATTAATAGTGTCCGAAGAGGGAAGCCCATTCCAAGAGTCTTCCCAAAATAGGGCATCCCTACCTTGACCTATATCCCATAGCAAATTATTAGGAATAAGCAGGTTGTATAGCATCATAAAATTCAATGTTCTAGATCCTTTAAGAGGATTTTTTTTCGAAATAATGATAGAGGGTCAAAACTATTAAGATATTTATGATATGGATTTTTTGCCCATTTACTCTCTTTTTCATTATACATTCTCCAAACTAGTCTTGCTCCTAGTGCTACATTTTTCCATCTCAAGTTCTTAATTCTTAAGCCTCGTGATTCTATAGGTCAACATATATTATCCCATTTTATTAGAGCTTCTTTTTTTCCTCAATTCCTTTCCAAAGAAATTCTTTTAACTTGCTATCTATTTTGTGCTTGATTCCCTTGGGAAGGGATAAGCAAGACATTTGGTATGTTTGGACAATAAATAAAATTAATTTTATTTTGGTGACTTGTCTAGCCTTGGTTAACCATCTGTCTTGCCAACTTCTTTTTTTGTTTATCCCCATTTTCTAAAATGGGGTTCTACAATTTTTTGTCTCTAATTTCTTTTTCAACTTGTATACTGAGCTATTTGTAGGGAAATGAGACTTTTTTATTCCCCATCATTTGGCAAATGCTTCTCACCAAATCAGGTTCGTTGTTTAAGAAGAATATCTCAAATTTTTTAGCGTTGACCATTTCACCCGAAGCTTCCATGTATGTCTCTATTAATTGTATAAAGTTTCAAGCTTTTTCTATAGTACTTTCTCCTAGAAGGACAGTATCATCCACAAATTGTTAATGTGTGATATTTGGTATCCCTTCTTTTACTGAGACTCCTTTGATATTTGACTCTGCCTGAACCTTTTTAATAGATGTCAAATGACTTTGCCATAATAATGAAAAGAACTAGGGAGGTTGGATCTCCTTGTCTTATACATCTAGTTATGTTGAAATACCCTTCTGATGTGTCATTAATGAGGAATTAGATTTTGGGAGTAGATACATAGTTTAAAATAAGGTTTACCTACTTGCATGAAAACCCAAATGATTCTAGGGATTTGTAAATGAATCTTCAATCCACCTTATCATATGTCTTTTGTATATCTAGTTTCATTAGCATGCACGCCTCTTTATTTGTTGAGTGAATTAATTCTTGAATAATGATAATTCATCTAATGTAGATCTATTAGGTGCAAAGCATGTTTGTTCTTAAGATAAGTTTATGTAACACCAATTTGAGTCTATTACCTAAAGCTTTAGTTTAAAAAATTTATATAGTGTTGCGTAATACAATTGGCCGAAAATCCCCAAGGTGTTCATGGTTAGATTTCTTAGGTATAAGGGTTAGAAAGGTGTTGTTGATTTCCGCTAATAAGGTTCCTGAATTCCTTGTTGCTTATATCACTTTCCATAAATCTTCTCCTATTATACTCCAACATTTTTTAAAGAAAAAGGCTTGGAAGTCGCCAGGTCCTAAGGATTTATTCGGGTTCATGTTGAACATGGCTTCATTTATTTCTTGTAATGTGAATGCCTTGTTCAAAGATTTATTATCATCATTTGTAATTAATTTAGGGATAGAACTAAGCATCAACATTTGAGTCGTTAAATTCAAGTTTTCATAGTTATTTAGGATATTTGTAGAGTAATTTACAAATGCTTATGTGATCTAAGTTGGGTTCTCTGTTATATTTTCTTTTTTATTCTTGATTTTTGATATCTTGTTGATGTTTATGTTATTTATCATGCTATTATTAAAGAATTTAGTATTTTGGTTGCCCTTTGATAGCCATGTTTCTCAGGATTTATGTTTCGAGAAGATTTCTTCTTTTGGAAAAAAAAAAAATTATCTTATTTGGATAGCAGTTCTTTTTCTTTGATGAATTTTTTGTTATTGATTCCATTTTTAATGATTTCTTCATTGAGCCTTTTTAAGTCTTTTTCCACTTCTAATTTTTCTTTGAAAATGATTTTAAAGTGATTTTTATCCCATTTTAATATTTTTCTTTTAATAGTTTAAGTTTGGATACAAAACTAAACATGTTAGATCCTTCAATATATATTCCATAAAATTATCATCTAGGAACCATATTTTTTCGTACTTGAAGGGGTTTCTTGGGGGGTTTTGTTGTTTCACGATTATTAAATTGACTCTAAAGTGATCTGAGCCAACATTAGGTAGGATAGTCAATTAAGTAGTATGATTCATAGTGCTTAGATCCACTTTGAAGACATATCTATCTAACCTTTCCATGATTTGACAAAAATCTCTTATGTACCATTCTTTGAAATCAGTCATTGCTTCTGAGATTATTTGTTGTCCTCCACTTTTTTCTTCTAGTTCTAAGGTGGTATTAAAATCTCCTCCAGTCCACAGAATTTTTCTATTAGGTTCTTATTTGTTGTTGGAATATGTCCATAAACATTAATAAGAATGAATTGAATATTATTTTTATAGCTGATAATTCTTCCTCCCATCCAATCTTTGCTTAATTTCAGTCTACTATATTTTATTTTCCTTGGGTCCCATATAATTCCAATGCCTCCTGAAACCTAGACTAAACCTAGACTGATTCTGCCATATGAATTTTCCAGTAGCCAAGTTTTTTTTTGCTTAATTTGGTTTGTTGAATTAATATAATTTCAAACTCAAACAAAGTTAAATTTACGCTTAAGTGCTTCTTGTTAGGGGTGTTTAATCCCCTAACATTTCATGTGGTTAGCCTCATTGCTCTATGAGAAGGACCTTCCCCTCCCCAATTATCAATATATCTTGAATTTTTCTTATTTTTGGCTTTCCCTGCTACAACTCTTAATTTTGCAAATGAGTTTCTTCCTCTTTTTTATTTGTCTTCGACATCTTGGAGCTTCTATGCCTTCCAAGTTGAGAGTTATTGGTAAACAGATTTGTCATAGTAGAATTGCCCAACGGAGTGTGTGGCAAACCATTCACAACATTTGGATAGGCCCTTGATATCTGGCCTTCCTCTGCGTTTTGAGGGGCAGCTCCCTCGTATGATATAATTTTTAACAGATTTTCAAATAAAGAATTCAAACTTCAAAGTTCAAGGAGAGAGTCATGGAAGACGAATGCACCACACACCCTCACAACCCTCTGTGGTTAACAAGATCGATAACGGTGGTGTCCAAGAACTACGCTTGAAAGCAACCAATGTTGTTAAGCATATTCATTATCATTTGTAAACACTCGCATAGCACCATGAGAATGTCTACCACAACGTATAACAATTTGGATTTTAAAATAAGAAACCCAAAGCACATCTCATTTCTTTTTCTTGCACCAAGAAAGCAATAGAGATTTTTCAATTCAGAGATAAAAAGTGTACATACTTTCCAAAATTTATTTCTAGATCAAAATTTCAGCATAGTGTTCCCTTATTGGTCCAACCAAAAAGTCCCCTTACAAAGCCCAAAAGGTGTCCTTATATAGACATAGAGGTTAATAACTACCTCTCTGAGGTTAATAACCACCTCCCAAATATGTGATTTGGGTGAGGTTAATTAACCTCAAGAAAATTAACCTATACAAGGAAACTCGTAAAAGCAAAACTTTAGCTAGAGTTCCTAAGAACGTTTGCATATACAATCACTAATTCTTCTAGCTATTAGCCCTATCTATCCGGACACAATTGATCTATCTCGAAAAGCCCTGTAAGCATCTCGGATGAGCATCATTGATTCATAGTTTGGAATGAGCACATTTTCCATCCTGAGTTTGGCTGTGAGATTTCTATCTTGGATTTCTTCTAACTCCTGCCAATAAGCTGAAATGTTACAATCTCCTAGCGTGACTGCAACCAGGCTAAGCTTCATCATAGTTTTAGCATCTAATACACAGTTCTCTATCTCCGAATGAATCTGAACACTGAAGGAATCAAGGAGAAACTGACAATCAATATGTTGAAGATCACTTACTGGCACCCCACCTGTGATAGTGGAGATTAATTCATCTGTACTTTTTGCTTTTAGTTGCTCCAAAGAAGTTATTAACTTTTCAAACTCATTGATCCCTTTGTTGATGTTTATCATCTTCCAACCAACACTTTTACTCCAGATACGTATTTGGTTGTCGCTTGGATCAGCAATAATTTTCTCAAGGAGTAGGGTGCTCGTATCCAGCTTGGCCATTTCCTTTAATTCATCAGCTACTTTTTGCCAGTTGGATTTATGTTCTTTGCTATTTTCCAGCTCCTTAGAAATTTCCTGTATCTGTGTGATGGCTTTCCCACATATCTCTTTTACTCCGGTTATAAGTTTTGAAGCATCTTCTATGATCCTGTTTATCCAAGCCTCGATCATCATACTATATGACTTTTGTTGGTCGATTCTTTGAACAACAATATGATCTAAAATACCATCAAGACCTATTAGAACCGGCGGGGTGGCCACGACTTGGGTATTAGAAGTATTGTTGATTGAATTAACATAAGCTACCATCATCTGAAGTTGTTCTTTGAGTTGCTCTTTGGCTCTTCTTTCTTTCTTCGCCCTTTGCAAGATCTGAGCGGCAATCAATTCAAAATTTTGAAACTCTCTTTCCGCATTAGAAGGACCAAGGTCAACGTTTTCTAGGATGAAATCTGATTCAGATGCTTCATCAACATTCTTTTCAACTATAGGCTTGGCTAATTCCACACACAAATTGCCTGAAGTTTTATCAATAGCTAACCTGGACATCACTTTGGCCTTTTTCGCCTTAGGAGGCTTCTGAAGAATGCTAGAGACCATATCAAATGGAGGTGGAACCATTTGAACAACTTTCTTCCTCTTCTAAAGACTATCCTGGAACCATGAATGTGTAACCTTTGAAACTTATTCGGCATCTATTACATTTTCAGCAACCATCATTAAGTCTTCCGAATTAGATAACGGGTCATCTAACTATGTAATTTCTATTATGGGCACATCAGGAGGAGGAAGACTCGAGTGAGGAGTCGCTACATCACGAGGGGATGTAACCGAAACATGTGATTCAACAATTTGAGGGCTTCTTTGGTCTTTTTCATTCCTTCTACCTTTCATTCTTGTTCTTTTCCTTTGGACTGTAAACTTGTCTGGCTGATTCGAATCTTCATCTTGATCTTGAGCATCTATATCCAGTTGTTGTATCTTCTCACTAGAAGTGGCCTCTATCGCCATTTGAGATGATTCCCCTATATTATTTCTACCTTCTTTATTTTGAGATTCACCAGTTGCTTTTTCAGTTCTGACCTTACTGATCCAGTCTCTTGTTCTTTTAAGAACATAGGAAGACCTCTCCTTCAAGCTTTTTAACTCGGGAATTGACCAATCAATAGGAGGGAGCTTTAGCACTTCAATTTTCTCATAATAATAAGGATCAACCAAAGAAACCTCATCATCATCTATACATGTTACATCAATGTCTAACTTGAAGTCTATTACCTGTCGTACTGTAAGCCGCATCCAATCTCTCTTCCTGACTTCGAAGTCATTTTCATAATCCTCCCAAAAGTCTTCTAGAGCCGGGAAGTGACCGAGACTGGGATTTAACTTCAATTCATTCACAGCATAGCCCTTACTATCATAAGGGAAACGCATCGTGTAAGGATGCAAATTTATCGTGGCAATAGATCTTTCAATGTTCCTGGCATCTAATGCAGTGTCACAACTATAATATCCGATGCCGATAGGAAAATTTATTTCATCTGTCCTCTTGTTCTTGCAAAGTTTGTTGATTTGATTAATTTGCCTTCACATTTCAATTAAGACTAATTTATCATCAACAAATCTAGGTAGCATCAACGGACATCCATCATAGGCAGCTAGCCAGATATAAGTAAACTTCAAAAATTGTATAAAAACACTTCCATATTTTTGCACTTTCATCGCTGCCTCTAGTGAAATCCTGAGCCCAATGTTCCCCTGAATTTCCCTTACAGTTAGCATGGTGAATGCGTCATTCACTCTTCTGAAATGGTGTAGGCTATTATCATACTGAATTTGAGGAAGATAATTATAAATGATGGTTGTGTCATCATAAATGCCCTGTCGGTTAAGTCCTGGCCAACTTTTGGTACTTGCAATTGCATAGAAAAGATATGAAGTCATCTAAAAGTAGTCATTTTCCCAAAGTCCCATGAGTTTTCTGTGCAATGAGTCACTGATAATTTCAGCCCAATCAATGTATTGTTTTCCTTCGCGGACCATATTAATGAATAGAAACATCCAACCTTCAAACTCGTGTGAATCCCGAAGACCAACGATCCTGCTCAACAAGGTTACCATGTTCGCCACATCTTCTTTCAGTGATGATCTGTGAATGGATTTGCCTAATTGAGATTTGCCTCTTCTTGGTTGGAAGAACCACGATCTTGCCACAGTATTTAAACATTGAGTTTGATTGGCAGTAAAATAGTCCTTGGCAGTTCTTAGATCAATGCTGGCATATTGCATCTTAGCGGGCAATCGAAAAATGATAGCAATAGAGGCAGGGTCCAAGCGGGCAA
Source organism: Cupressus sempervirens (assembly GCA_028749045.1). NCBI lineage: Eukaryota > Viridiplantae > Streptophyta > Pinopsida > Cupressales > Cupressaceae > Cupressus > Cupressus sempervirens. Next base: position 444,441,160 of record CM053787.1, read on the forward strand.
TTGTTTCATTGTTCGGCGAAACAACTTCTCTAGTGCTGGGATGATAAGCCTTCATGCACTCCAGCACTAATTCTGGGCATTTTACGAAAATGGGATGTCCACCTGCTTGGGCCAAGCCACTTTCCAATATTTTTCCAGCTAATGGAGTCCTTTCTTCATTTACAAGAGATGACCAGAAGTCTTGAAGACAAACATTTCCTAAAATGGTATCACTGATATCTGGAAGCGTACTTCTTAAAATAGGAGCATAATCTGACCTCTGATATTTGTACTTCATGGTTTGATTTCTAATCCTTTTCTCAAATATGTCGAGTTATAAAGAAAATAAGAATGCTAATTCGAACTCGGGTGACTTAATGAGTGGAGTTTCCAAAGCTGCAAGTCAGGAAAGGGTATTTTGTCAAACATTTCGCGTGCTCCCCTAGCACTCTATATGTCATGTTTGTGTCCATCACCCCCCTTTTTTTTATCTTGGCATTACGTCAAACAAATCAGGGGTGATCTCAGGAGCTGCTTGCATTCCTCATTGCACGTCCATGGATTCGTATCTTGTCTTGACCAACACCGAAGCTAGACAGTTCTCCATTCATGTTTGCAGATGGGTGCTATTCACAAATTATATTTAATGACTTTAAGAAATGAAGGCATTTTGGGCTGGGTCGATATGTTATGCTTGGACCTGCGGCTGGTATCGTACCTTCACCAATCGAGCTATAGCATCATCTATCTCATTTCAATGCCTATGGAAACCCTCTATTCTTCTCCTCTTCAGAAAGGCAGAAGAGACTCCGTAATTTATGAAGGCGTACAAGTTTCAGTTTGAATATCATACGTTTCTACTCCCTTGACTGTCACCGCTTATAAAACGATTGAATAGGAACCGTAAGTGATTCTTGGAGAGGATACCAAGTGCCGATGCACGGCACAAACACAGAAGCATCTACCGTGAGTTAAGGTGACGCACATCAGGTTTATCCGCTGGTGCAGTTAGAGTGGACGGGGTGGCGCCGAATGTGACTTGCAATGAGATCATTTTTCTTGCTCACATGCAATGGCTCAATGCTTTGCGCTAAAGGTTTGTGGTTCGACGTGGGAGGAGGGCGGAATACATTCAAAACTTGGCATCATATTATTGCTCGCTCATCATGATAACCGCAGCGTTGAATGAGGTGGCGCACTGTTATTGCGTCTTTAACAATATTTGTAGCCTGGATCTCATGGCACATTGGTAATTCAAATTAAGACATCTCGCACTTCTTTCACGTAGTGAGGTGATAACAAGAAAGCGTTCCAACTTTCCCTTTACTGATTTTTAATGTGCTATGGGCTGGGAACTAGAACATTCTATCAAGCATGGTCTTGTTTAGAATATGAAGTTTGCTTCCCAACAAGGCATTTATTGAGTAGAAATTTATAGATCAATTTCTTTTCTGGCATCTTTTCGAACACTTTCTACGCTTCACCAATGCTTCTACCCCAAGTGTAGCCTATAATTAGAGCATTCCATGGGACAATATCCCGTTTAGGCATTTCATCAAATATTTGGCGTGCTTTATCAATGCTTCCCATCAATCAATTCTTCGCGTTTTACTCTCATTGCATCATTTTTGTCCGGAAATATCGCATCCAACATATCCAAAAAAACACACTGGATTGTTGAAGCACCTCACTCAATCTTTCACAAAAGATGGAGAATCACGCTTAGTTTCAATTTATCTGAGACCTCAACTTCTTGATAACACTCAGAACGTTGACGAGAAGCACTGGGTCAAATAACAAACTTCTGAGAACAATTGGAGCGTAGACTACCAAGGCCCTTCCTTAATCTCCTCCATGCTCTGCATCTCCTTGGGTGTAAAGAAGCTTTTCTTCATCTTCTATCTGGCTACTGCATTATTAACAATGTTGCATGTATCACCTTACCAGGTTAATAACTACCTTATAGAGGTTAACGAAAACGTATTCTTGGTAGCTCTCATTAACCTTTTGAGAGATTAGGTTAGGAAAAACGTGTTTTTGAACGCTATCATTAACCTATAGGAGAGGTTAAGAAAAACGTATTTTTAGTGGTTAACATTAACCTTTTATTTGGAGGTTAAGAAAAACACGTTTTTGATGGTTAACATTAACCTTTTAAGAAGTTAAAGGTTAAGAAATACGTGTTTAGGCGGCAATCATTAACCTTTTATATCTGGAGGCTCAGAAGTTGGATTTTAAAAATTTAAAATGTTGTGCGGAGCTGGGAACGAGCCGGAGACATAGAGGCTTAAAGACTCACAAATTTCACAGATAGAATGATCCATTTAAGGCTTAAAACTAGGCAAGTTTTAAAAATTAACAACGGCTTATAAAATTGAAAGAATTTTATAACTGGGCAACAGCTGGCTCTAACTGGGGACAAGGACTGACAAGGAAGAAGCTCGAATCCAGAATGAATAAAATAGTACCTTATCCATTAGGCCGTGAAATAGAGTCATTCGAGGGGCCAATTTACAAAAGAGGGAACAAATACCAAAAAGAGGACAACAGAAGGAAAGGCCAAAACAACACCAACGAACAAGAGCACACCAAAAATGGGACAACCTATATACAAAAAGGTGTACGGACACCTTCTACTGATGATAATTTTTTAGGTGTTGCCCATTATAAGGTAAGGGCAACTGGGTACCGCTCAGGTATGACAAAATAAAAGAGTTCTTTTCGCATACCTCTTTGATCTGGAAAGGGCCTCTCCATAAGGAGTCAAATTTTCCATGTAATCCTTTTGGCTCTCTGCACTTATCCCAAAGCAAGACAAGATCGCCTTCTTGAAACATCCTCTGCTTAGCCTTTTTATCAAATAACTTCTTGACATGGGATTGATGTTCCTGAATTCTATCAACAACCATCTCTCTTTCTTCTTCCAACTTTGTCAAATACAACATTCGTTTCTCAAGAGCATTTTTGAATTCAAGATTCTCAATGGCACTCTGTAATTTCAAGGTGGATAGCTCTAAAGGAAGAGGAAGAGCTGGCTCAGTTCCATATAGGATCTCGAAGGGAGAAAATCCTGTTGCTCTCTTTTTAGTAATACGATCTGCCCACAATGCATCGTACAAGTGCTTGCGCCAGGATCTTTGATTAACATCTATCAGTTTTCGCACAATGGTCATAATGTTTTTATTGTTTGATTCTGCCTGACCATTTCCTTGTGCAAAATAATCAGAGGAATGAGAGAGAATAATCCCGTATTGATAGCAAAATGATGATATCTCTTGAGAAGAGAAGTTGGTAGCATTGTCAGTAACAATTTTATTCGGCACACCAAACCTAACCAAAATGTTTTGTTTGATAAAATTGCACACCACTTCTGAAGTTGTTTGTTTTACTGGGGTCGCTTCCACCCACTTGGTAAAATATTCAGTTGCCATCAAAATATGAGTGTGTCCAGCAGAGGATGAAGGATGAATAGGACCTATGAAATCCAAACCCCATTGTTGAAAGGGTTCTTTGATCACCACTGGTTTCAAGGGCAGTGCAGCCAATTGAAATTTTCCTTTGAAGTACTGACAAGAATCGCACTTCTTCACCCATTCTTCTGCATCTTTGAATATCCTGAGCCAGTAAAAACAATTTCTCAGAATTTTGTAAGTTGTTATTGATGCGGAGTAATGACCTCCACATGCTTCATTATGAAATAACTGAAGCAACTCCTTTCTTTGTTCAGAATCAACACATCTCAGAAAAGTACCATCTATCCCTTTCTTGTATAAGGTGTCATTCCAAAGAATGTATTTTGCAGATTTCAATTTTAAGGTCCTCTTCTCTTTAGGTGATAAATGAACAGGACATTCCCCATATGTCAGAAGATAAGCAATATTTGAAAACTAGTCATCAACATTACTAATGAATAAAACCAAAGGCATTTCTTCCTTCGTCCCTTCTTTAGAAGATCCTTCCGCAATTGCCTTACACAAACCTTTTCCCCTGACAAGCTTTGTAGGTTTTATATTGAGATCATATTCTTGTACTTTAGCTATCCAGGAGGCCCTTTTGTTCACGCCAATTTCTTGTTGTGTCAGAATAGTCTTCACTGCTGAGTCAAGGACAAACACCTTGGAGAGAGTTTAGGATGTAAAACCTGAATTGTTTCACTGCTCTAACTAGAGCATAAGCATTTTTCTCGATCAAGGAGTATTTCAATTCATGTTTCTTAAGAGGGATACTCATGAATGCTATTGGGGCCTCGGTATTGTCTTTGTCAGGTTGAGTAAGTATAGCAGATAAAGTGTTTTTGGAGGCATAACAATACAAATGAAAATCCTTAGAAAAATCCGGATAAGAAAGGGTAGGCGCATGAGCAATTTCAATCTTGATTTGTTCAAAAGAAGCCTTACCTTCTTTTGTCCACTTAAAATTAGTATTCCCTTTCATCATATCCACAATTGACTTTGTTATCTCAGAGAAGTCTAGTATGAACCTCCTTATAAAGTTTATCTGCCCAAAGAAAGACCTAATTCCTGGTTTACTCATGGGAAGTGACAACTGTTGGATAGCTTTCACCCGCTCAGGATCTATCCGAATGCCCTCTTTGGAGACAATATGCCCCAGTAGTTTGCCTTCTGTCACCCCAAATATAGACTTCTTAGGATTCAGTGAGATGCCTTGAGTTCGACATCGATGTAATATTGCTTCTAGATGATGCACATGATCTCTTCTCTGTTTTGAAAACACTGTAAGATCATCAAGATACATAACAATGATCTTATTCTTGAAATCCTCGAATGAATGATCCATGGCCCTTTGGAAGGTGGCCCCAGCATTTATCAAACCAAAAGGCATACGATTGTAGGCAAACGTACCCCATGGAGTGGTAAAAGTTGTTTTATGTTGATCTTCAGGTGCAACACTGATTTGGTTATAACCAGAGAAGCCATCTAACATTAACATGAGTTCAGAGCCAGATACCAACTGCAGAATATGATCCATGACAGGGAGTCCATAATTATCCTTGAGTGACGCCTGATTCAAATTGCGGAAGTTAACACATATTCTTATCTCACCATTCTTCTTCCTAACAGGAACAATATTAGCTACCCATGTTGAGTGGTGAATGGGATAGATAATCTTTGCTTTAAGCATCTTATCAACCTCATTGAAAATAGTGTCTGCCACCTTGGGATTGAATTGTCTTTGCTTTTGTCGAAAGGGAGTTGAACCAGGTTTCAAGGGAATCTGATGTTTAAATTTCCCATCCATGAATTCCTTTAGATCTTCATAACCCCAAGCAAAAACGTCTTGGTAAGCATTCAATAACCTTGTAAACTCTTCTCTCTCTTGAGATGCCAAATATTTCCCTATTAGAACCATCCTTGGATTTTCCTGAGAAGCAATATTTACTTTCTCATAACCCGAACAATTAGAAGGTTTAGTGTCCTCAACTTTCTCTTTCCTTTTGTCTTCTTTATTAAAAAGACTCTCTAGGATGACTAATCCTCTCGGGATGACATTACCTTCCAATTGAATAACCTCAGGATTGTCTCCTTGTTTTCCATTATGATTACGCGATCCTTCAAATTTTAAGTCTGAAAATGGAGGCCTTCCCTCAAGAAATGCAATGATTTTCCCATCATCATCAAAAACTTGCCAGTGTTGATCGTTATCAGGCACACTGGGTCTATGAATCATCTCTATCGTGTAAACATCTCTATTGAACTCAGGGTGAGGAATAAGGAGAGAGGTAGAGACTGCAAGACAATCTGCCTTAGAATTTTGTTCACGAGGAATAGCAAATAAGGAAAAAGCATCGAAATGCTCGATCTCATCCCACACTCTATTCCTATATGCCTTCAATTTTGGATTCTTTGCTTGATATTGCCTACGTACCTGGTTGACAACTAATTCTGCATCTCCTGATACCTTGAGTTGTTTGATTCCTTTTTCTCTTGCATACTCGAGACCAAGTAGGAGAGCTTCATATTCCGCGGTATTATTGGTGGTCTCAAAAGCCAACTTGTAAGCCTTTGGAAATTTCTCTCCTTGTGGTGATATCAACACTATCCCAGCACCTGAACCGGAAGAAGAAGAACTTCCGTCAAACTCCATTGACCATAATTCATTGGTTATATCAAGCATGAGAGGTTCAGTTACATCTCCTTCATTGGACGTCATCATGTATGTTCCATGCCCAGTATCAACATATAATATTTCAGCTCTGGGGTCATCTGATTTCAACACTGTATATTTAGCTTTGGGTTCAGGATCAAGCTTAACCTTCTTATTTCCAATAGGGATAAGGGCATGAGACATGTCCATTTTGATTTCACCACCAAGATCTTTGCAAAAACTTCTGCTCAAAAGCATCCCATAACTGGCAGGAATATCAGCAACCAGGATGTTCAGTTTTAACTTCTTCTTAGGATGTGCTGCAAGTGCTACTTGAGCATCTTTCAACTGGCCAACTAGCGGGACTTGTTTTGCCTCCATAGAATACACTTTTCCAGAGGGCTTATTCAGAGAGAGACCCAAGGCATGTGCTACCTTTGAAGGCATGACATTATCAGATGCACCAGAATCAATAATACAATTACTTAACTTGCATCCAGCTATATAAAGAGAAACATAGAAAGGCTCAGGTTTGTCTGACAAAGACGCCGCAACAAAAGATTCTTTCTTAGTCATGGGCCCTTCCAAATTATCTTCCACTTCTAGAGAAACTCCTGATTCATGGTTGATAGTGATCTCAGGTGAACGTTTTTCTTTGCCAACACATTGGATCAACCTTTCTAATTGATGAGGGTTGGCTTTTAGGTAATCCAATTGAGAAATTTGTACTTTGGTTTTCTTGCAATGATCAATAAAATCAAAAGAGTCTTCCATGATGGGAGGTGTTTTACCTTTATCCGTCTCCTTTGCTTGAGAAGGCTCTTCTGGAGTATGCTTACGAGACAGAATCCTCTTAGCAGTCTCATCAAAGGCTTTTTCTTTTGCTTGTTTACTCCATTTTTCTTCCAATTTCTGTCTCCAACTTGGTGTAGCCACATTGCAAGAATGATTATTAATATCTTCAGTTTGGTCATCATCAGATTCATACTCCAGGAAATTTATGGAAGAGGTTCCAACAGCGGGTTCTGTTACATCTTCAGGAGCCACATATTCTTCTATCTTCTCCGCAGTCAAATGCATTTGCATGAATCTAGCCATTTCAGGACAGTTTGCGCCATCATGATCTGTTGTTAGGTGAAAATCACACATAGCAGCTTGTTTACTAACTGATGAGGGATGTTCGATGGCTAATCTTGGTGTCGATTGGGGTAACCACTTAGTTTGTCTATTTTGTTGATATGGCAGATAATTCCTCCTTGGAATATCTTGATACAAAGGTGGAGGATTAGAGGGCAACTGCTTTTTGAGTTGTAATAGATCATTAGCCAATTTCTGGTATAAAGGATCAGTGGTAGTGACAGGGGCTTGTTGACTTTTTCCCTTTTGTAGATCACGACTCCATTTTCCTGAACTAAGCAAGTCATCTTCCACCTCGATAGCCAAGGTTTGCGCAGTCGCTAGATTAACGGGTCTTGTCCTTCGTATTTGAAAACTTACATCAGAAGGTTGAGCACTGATGAAGAAAGTCATTTGATTTTCTTCAGTGGGTCTTTTGTTAACAGGAATTCGATTCATCGTCTGATTAAAACGAGCAATGAATTCTCGCATGGGCTCATGAATTTCCTTCTTCATTGAAGTCAACTGGGAAAGGAGCAAATGTTCATCTTTAGCAATCTTAAATCTCCTCTCAAAAGCTTGAATCAAAGTTACCCATGAAGTAATTGATCCAGCTGGTAGTTGTCCAAACCATTTAGTTGCGGCTTCAGTGAGTGTTTCAACGAAAAGACAGACAGAAACATCTTCATATTGGATTGCAAGAACACCGCTTGCTGTAAAAAATGCACTTATATGTTGATCAGTAGTGACTTTTCCGTCACCAGAAAACTTGGGAAGAAATTTTTGAGAACCAACGGGCATGTCATGTAGTTGGTTTCCTAAATTTAGAGGGCCAATAGCAACTCCCCATGGGACTAGTGGCTACGGTGCTTGATGTGCCATGGTCGGAAGAATGATATTCAAGGGCTGTAAATTTATAGCTGAAGGTACAATAGTACCTGGCAAAAGCAAAGCTTGAAAGGCCGTAGGGGAAACAGTAGCCTTAGTTGGAGAAGAAGACCTACTAACAGACTTGACCTTTTTCTTCTTCTTAGGAGTAATTGGCTTAAAATCTAACTTTCGGAGGGCTTCAAAGTCTTCGTCCACCAAACCCTTTTCTCTATCAACCCGAGTGTATGGTTTATCAGCCAGCTTAGTTGTTATTATTTATTTGCCCTTGAATATGACCAAGATTCTGTCTGTTTCTTCTTGGGATGACCACTATTCTTTCAATAACTACAACGTTCTAACCAATAGGGGCTCTTCGCAAAATTTCTCCGAACTCTTCTTCTTCTTCAAGAACTCGATTAACTTGATGATATTCTTGTACACTTTGTCTACACCTCTAGGCAAGAGTGTTCAAGTCTGAGATGATATCTTCCTGGGTGTCTTGAAAGCCAAGGTTCAGTTGGAGGATAGGAAAAACGTTCTCATGTGGAAGCACCATTGTACTTCATCGTAGGCGACTGTCAATCTTTCTGTTCAGTCTCCCCAATAGAGTCGCCAAAAATCTGTTGGTAAACAGATTTGTCATAGTAGAATTGCCCAACGGAGTGTGTGGCAAACCGTTCACAACAGTTGGATAGGCCCTTGATATCCAGCCTTCCTCTGCGTTTTGAGGGGCAGCTCCCTCGTATGATATAATTTTTAACAGATTTTCAAATAAAGAATTCAAACTTCAAAGTTCAAGGAGAGAGTCATGGAAGACGAATGCACCACATGCCCTCACAACCCTCTGTGGTTAACAAGATCGATAACGGTGGTGTCCAAGAACTACGCTTGAAAGCAACCAATGTTGTTAAGCATATTCATTATCATTTGTAAACACTCGCATAGCACCATGAGAATGTCTACCACAACGTATAAAAATTTGGATTTTAAAATAAGAAACCCAAAGCACATCTCATTTCTTTTTTCTTGCACCAAGAAAGCAATAGAGATTTTTCAATTCAGAGATAAAAAGTGTACATACTTTCCAAAATTTATCTCTAGATCAAAATTTCAGCATAGTGTTCCCTTATTGTTGCAACCAAAAAGTCCCCTTACAAAGCCCAAAAGGTGTCCTTATATAGACATAGAGGTTAATAACTACCTCTCTGAGGTTAATAACCACCTCCCAAATATGTGATTTGGGTGAGGTTAATTAACCTCAAGAAAATTAACCTATACAAGGAAACTCGTAAAAGCAAAACTTTAGCTAGAGTTCCTAAGAACGTTTGCATATACAATCACTAATTCTTCTAGCTATTAGCCCTATCTATCCGGACACAATTGATCTATCTCGGAAAGCCCTGTAAGCATCTCGGATGAGCATCCTTGATTCATAGTTTGGAATGAGCACATTTTCCATCCTGAGTTTGGCTGTGAGATATCTATCTTGGATTTCTTCTGACTCCTGTCGATAAGCTGAAATGTTACAATCTCCCAGCGTGACTGCAACCAGGCTAAGCTTCATCATAGTTTCAGCATCTGATACACTGTTCTCTATCTCTGAATGAATCTGAACACTGAAGGAATCAAGGAGAAACTGACAATCAATATGTTGAAGATCACTTACTGGCACCCCACCTGTGATAGTGGAGATTAATTCATCTGTACTTTTTGCTTTTAGTTGCTCCAAAGAAGTTATTAACTTTTCGAACTCAGTGATCCCTTTGTTGATGTTTATCATCTTCCAACCAACACTTTTACTCCAGATACGTATTTGGTTGTCGCTTGGATCAGCAATAATTTTCTCAAGGAGTAGGGTGCTCGTATCCAGCTCGGCCATTTCCTTTAATTCATCAGCTACTTTTTGCCAGTTGGATTTATGTTCTTTGCTATTTTTCAGCTCCTTAGAAATTTCCTGTATCTGTGTGATGGCTTTCCCACATATCTCTTTTACTCCGGTTATAAGTTTTGAAGCATCTTCTATGATCCTGTTTATCCAAGCCTCGATCATCATACTATATGACTTTTGTTGGTCGATTCTTTGAACAACAGTATGATCTAAAATACCATCAAGACCTATTAGAACTGGCGGGGTGGCCACGACTTGGGTATTAGAAATATTGTTGATTGAATTAACATAAGCTACCATCATCTGAAGTTGTTCTTTGAGTTGCTCTTTGGCTCTTCTTTCTTTCTTCGCCCTTTGCAACATCTGAGCGGCAATCAATTCAAAATTTTGAAACTCTCTTTCCGCATTAGAAGGACCAAGGTCAATGTTTTCTAGGATGAAATCTGATTCAGATGCTTCATCAACATTCTTTTCAACTATAGGCTTGGCTAATTCCACACACAAATTGCCTGAAGTTTTATCAATAGCTAACCTAGACATCACTTTGGCCTTTTTCGCCTTAGGAGGCTTCTGAAGAATGCTAGAGACCATATCAAATGGAGGTGGAACCATTTGAACAACTTTCTTCCTCTTCTGAAGACTATCCTGGAACCATGAATGTGTAACCTTTGAAACTTGTTCGGCATCTGTTACATTTTCAGCAACCATCATTAAGTCTTCCGAATTAGATAACGGGTCATCTAACTGTGTAATTTCTATTATGGGCACATCAGGAGGAGGAAGACTCAAGTGAGGAGTCGCTACATCACGAGGGGATGTAACCGGAACATGTGATTCAACAATTTGAGGGCTTCTTTGGTCTTTTTCATTCCTTCTACCTTTCATTCTTGTTCTTTTCCTTTGGACTGTAAACTTGTCTAGCTGATTCAAATCTTCATCTTGATCTTGAGCATCTATATCCAGTTGTTGTATCTTCTCACTAGAAGTGGCCTCTATCGCCATTTAAGATGATTCCCCTATATTATTTTTCCCTTCTTTATTTTGAGATTCACCAGTTGCTTTTTCGGTTCTGACCTTACTGATCCAGTCTCTTGTTCTTTTAAGAACATAGGAAGACCTCTCCTTCAAGCTTTTTAACTCGGGAATTGACCAATCAATAGGAGGGAGCTCTAGCACTTCAATTTTCTCATAATAATAAGGATCAACCAAAGAAACCTCATCATCATCTATACATGTTACATCAATGTCTAACTTGAAGTCTATTACCTGTCGTACTGTAAGCCGCATCCAATCTCTCTTCCTGACTTTGAAGTCATTTTCACAATCCTCCCAAAAGTCTTCTAGAGTCGGGAAATGACCGAGACTGGGATTTAACTTCAATTCATTCACAGCATAGCCCTTACTATCATAAGGGAAACGCATCGTGTAAGGATGCAAATTTATCGTGGCAATAGATCTTTCAATGTTCCTGGCATTTGATGCAGTGTCACAACTATAATATCCGATGCCGATAGGAAAATTTATTTCATCTGTCCTCCTGTTCTTGCAAAGTTTGTTGATTTGATTAATTTGCCTTCACATTTCAATTAAGACTAATTTATCATCAACAAATCTAGGTAGCATCAACGGACATCCATCATAGGCAGCTAGCCGGATATAAGTAAACTTCAGAAATTGTATAAAAACACTTCCGTATTTTTGCACTTTCATCGCTGCCTCTGGTGAAATCCTGAGCCCAATGTTCCCCTGAATTTCCCTTACAGTTAGCATGGTGAATGCGTCATTCACTCTTCTGAAATGGTGTAGGCTATTATCATACTGAATTTGAGGAAGATAATTATAAATGATGGTTGTGTCATCATAAATGCCCTGCCAATTAAGTCCTGGCCAACTTTTGGTACTTGCAATTGCATAGAAAAGATATAAAGTCATGTAAAAGTAGTCATTTTCCCAAAGTCCCATGAGCTGTTTGTGCAATGAGTCACTGATAATTTCAGCCCAATCAATGTATTGTTTTCCTTCGCAGACCATATTAATGAATAGAAACATCCAACCTTCAAACTCGTGTGAATCCCGAAGACCAACGATCCTGCTCAACAAGGTTACCATGTTCACCACATCTTCTTTCAGTGATGATCTGTGAATGGATTTGCCTAATTGAGATTTGCCTCTTCTTGGTTGGAAGAACCACGATCTTGCCACAGTATTTAAACATTGAGTTTGATTGGCAGTAAAATATTCCTTGGCAGTTCTTAGATCAATGCTGGCATATTGCATCTTAGCGGGCAATCAAAAAATGATAGCAATAGAGGCAGGGTCCAGGCGGGCAATTGTTTCATTGTTCGGTGAAACAACTTCTCTAGTGTTGGGATAAGCCTTCATGCACTCCAGCACTAATTCTGGGCATTTGACGGAAATGGGATGTCCACCTGCTTGGGCCAAGCCACTTTCCAATATTTTTCCAGCTAATGGAGTCCTTTCTTCATTTACAAGAGATGACCAGAAGTCTTGAAGACAAACATTTCCTAAAATGGTATCACCAATATCTGGAAGCGTACTTCTTAAAATAGGAGCATAATCCGGCCTCTGATATTTGTACTTCATGGTTTGATTTCTAATCCTTTTCTCAAATATGCCGAGTTATAAAGAAAATAAGAATGCTAATTCGAACTCGGGTGACTTAATGAGTGGAGTTTCCAAAGCTGCAGGTCAGGAAAGGGTATTTTGTCAAACATTTCGTGTGCTCCCCTAGCACTCTATATGTCATGTTTATGTCCATCACCCCCCTTTTTTTATCTTGGCATTACGTCAAACAAATTAGGGGCGATCTCAGGAGCTGCTTGCATTCCTCATTGCACGTCCATGGATTCGTATCTTGTCTTGACCAACACCAGAGCTAGACAGTTCTCCATTCATGTTTGCAGATGGGTGCTATTCACAAATTATATTTAATGACTTTAGGAAATGAAGGCATTTCGGACTGGGTCGATATGTTATGCTTGGACCTGCAGCTGGTATCGTACCTTCACCAATCGAGCTATGGCATCATCTATCTCATTTCAATGCCTATCGAAACCCTCTATTCTTCTCCTCGTCAGAAAGGCAGAAGAGACTCTGTAATTTATGAAGGCGTACAAGTTTCAGTTTGAATATCATACGTTTCTACTCCCTTGACTGTCACTGCTTATAAAACGATTGAATAGGAACCGTAAGTGATTCTTGGAGAGGATACCAAGTGCCGATGCACGGCACAAACACAGAAGCGTCTACCGTGAGTTAAGGTGACGCACATCAGGTTTATCCGCTGGTGCAGTTAGAGTGGACGGGGTGGCGCTGAATGTGACTTGCAATGAGATCGTTTTTCTTGCTCACATGCAATGGCTCAATGCTTTGCGCTAAAGGTTTGCGGTTCGACGTGGGAGGAGGGCGAAATACATTCAAAACTTGGCATCATATTATTGCTCGCTCACCATGATAACCGCAGCGTTGAATGAGGTCGCGCACTGTTATTGCGTCTTTAACAATATTTGTAGCCTGGATCTCATGGCACATTGGTAATTCAAATTAAGACATCTCGCACTTCTTTCACGCAGTGAGGTGATAACAAGCAAGCGTTCCAAATTTCCCTTTACTGATTTTTAATGTGTTATGGGCTGGGAACTAGAACATCCTATCAAGCATGGTCTTGTTTAGAATATGAAGTTTGCTTCCCAACAAGGCATTTATTGAGTAGAAATTTATAGATCAATTTCTTTTCTGGCATCTTTTCGAACACTTTCTACGCTTCACCAATGCTTCTACCCTGAGCGTAGCCTATAATTAGAGCATTCCATGGGACAATATCCCATTTAGGCATTTCATCAAATATTTGGCGTGCTTTATCAATGCTTCCCATCAATCAATTCTTCGCGTTTTACTCTCATTGCATCATTTTTGTCCGGAAATATCGCATCCAACATATCAAAAAAAACACATTGGATTGTTGAAGCACCTCACTCAATCTTTCACAAAAGATGGAGAATCATGCTTAGTTTCAATTTATCTGAGACCTCAACTTCTTGATAACACTCAGAACGTTGACGAGAAGCACTGGGTCAAATAACAAACTTCTGAGAACAATTGGAGCGTAGACTACCAAGGCCCTTCCTTAATCTCCTCCATGCTCTGCATCTCCTTGGGTGTAAAGAAGCTTTTCTTCATCTTCTATCTGGCTACTGCATTATTAACAATGTTGCATGTATCACCTTACCAGGTTAATAACTACCTTATAGAGGTTAATGAAAACGTATTCTTGGTAGCTCTCATTAACCTTTTGAGAGATTAGGTTAGGAAAAACGTGTTTTCGAACGCTATCATTAACCTATAGGAGAGGTTAAGAAAAACGTATTTTTAGTGGTTAACATTAACCTTTTATTTGGAGGTTAAGAAAAACACGTTTTTGATGGTTAACATTAACCTTTTAAGAAGTTAAAGGTTAAGAAATACGTGTTTAGGCGGCAATCATTAACCTTTTATATCTAGAGGCTCAGAAGTTGGATTTTAAAATTTTCAAATGTTGTGCGAAGCTGGGAACGAGCCGGAGACATAGAGGCTTAAAGACTCGCAAATTTCACAGATAGAATGATCCATTTAAGGCTTAAAACCAGGCAAGTTCTAAAAATTAACGACGGCTTATAAAATTGAAAGAATTTTATAACCGGGCAACAAGAGCTAAACCTAGTTTGTCCCCATTCTCATTTGTTTTTTCTATGTTGCCAACTATTGATTCTCCTCTAAATCGTCTTCCTCTTGTTTAAATTTTTGTATTATGTGTTCAGTGATGCCTGCTTTCTTCTCCTATTTCAGTTGCTTCGCCCTGTATCATGTTTTGGTCTATCAAGTCCAATACCCCAATCTCTTCTCAATATTTTATTCACCCTATTTCTATCGTGCCTTTGTTAATTATTTCTTTTAAATGTTACATATGTTATAGTATGCCTTTCCCGTAATATATTTATTTAATCTTTTTTAGATCCACATTATCATAATTCAAGTTTTATTTTTATTAGTTAAAGATGATTCCTTATTTTTTTAATGCAATTCTTGTAGAACTTTGAAATATATTAGATGAGTAAAATTACACAACCCAATTGATTGACATAGAAAAAAATATCTTTATGAGTTATTTGAGACTTTTTGATCTTTTTAAAAAATGTATTTAAAATATATAGTTGTAAATTTGTAGAACAATGGTCTTTTGATAGTTTTTTAGTTTCTACCTTTAAGAACTATGTAGGATATATACTTCAACATTTATATGATAACATCTATTTGTTAATTCATTGTAATTGGATTGAAAGGAATCAAATGTTAGATCAATATTAAAATGGTAGAAAACTGAAGAAAAATTAAATATACTTATTGATTAAAATATTAGAAACTGAAATATGATTACTTACTTTTTAATTGCAAACTCAACACAGCATAAGGGAAAATATTAGAAACTGAAATATGATTATTTACTTTTTAATTGCAAACTCAACACAGCATAAGGGATTTTGATTACATAAATGCATTATTTATTTATTTATTCAAAAGAAGATTAATTTTCCAACCATTTTGCAACTTATGTGTCGTATATTAAAAGGAGTTTATTTTCATGGTCATAATAAATTTTAAGAAAATAAATCTTAAACTTACTTATGTGAGTTATATATTAAAAGGAGTTTATATTCATGGTCACAATAAATCTTAAACTTACTTAAACTATTTCAAGATCATTTGGTGATTTATATGCAATAAGAGTTATAAACTTTTTAATCTGATCCTCATTCTAGGGATTACAATTTATAGAAATAAATCATTCATAATAGATTAATAGATAAATAGTGTATTGACATTAATTGAAACAGAATCACAATATTTACCATTCCTTTTATGAAAGATAGAAGTGATAATTTAATAACACTATCAAATTCCAAATTTTTGTGATGAATTTTATAAAACATTAAAATTTTACTTTTTACATTATGCAAATCACTTTATTTCTGAAAAACATAGCTCCTCATCGGCCCATCGTTGCATGCAAGCAGGCGTACAACTGCTAGTTAATTCCCAATACTAGAAAATCAACAGACGGGAAGTTTTCCATGTGGACTGCTTCCTGATCAGGCTTAAAACCCAGCGGATGTTGCAATTCCTTCATCTTTTTATAAGTTTTCCATGAGGACCGCTTCCTGATCAGGCTTGAAACCCAGAGGATGTTGCAATTCCTTCATCTTTTTCTATGTAAATAAAGTTATAAGCTGAAGGACTTCATAATTCCTTATATGTTCCTACTGTATATAAACTGGAACAGAAATTATCATACAGAAACATTTCCCTCAAGAACTTCCTGGGTTGATGTCCCCTTCAGCTAGGCTAATTAACACACGAAGAGTCTAAGTCTGCACAAATTTTATAAAATTGATGCTGCAAAGATTCACCTTGTTACATTAGCATCTCTCGTTTTGAGAGAGGCTACAACCTGGCTTCCACCTCACGTAACAAATCATTTACGCATCAAGTCCCAGGCAGTATCTTTACAACTAGACTCCATGAATAGGACTCTCGAGTCTAAGGCCAGTCAAGCTCACTATGTACACTTCGAAAGCTGCAATTAAACCCACACCTTGGATGACCACACGCATTATGAAGATGCCATATGAAAAGTAAACAAAGGAAAGGATTCTCAAACCTCAAGGATTTGATAGTCGAATTTCATTGGGATGCTTCTTGTGGCAAATTCCACCATATATTGACTGTAATCAAACTTAATTGCAGAAATCCTTGATCCAAACCACCCACATTTCTTTGAATTATGAACACAACCATTTCGAATGACAATCTTTTGCACAGTCCCACCAACAAGTCAGCAAGTGAATGAAACCAGATTCTCTAGGATATGTGATATCATATTCGCGACGGTCTAGTACCCCCAAAAATTCATCTATAGAAAGATTCCCATCTTTCGATGTGTCAAAAATATGAAATATAATATCCACTAAATTGCCCGTAATTGGAACATCACACACCTGCACAAGGCAATTACCACCAAAAACTTCAGCTCAAAGCATTTAATAGAGAATCTCAAAGAATGTGCATAATTGTAATGGATGAAGTACTAGCAAAAGCAAGTAAAGGTTAACAGATTTTAAATCGGTCAACTACATGAGTTGCTGCTCGTTGAAAATCTGTCTTTGTCAATAAGCCATAGACTTTTCCATAGGTATACATGGCAGATGCCAAAGGACGTAGTTTCCTGCGTAACTCAACAAACCTCCAGAATTCCTGTAGTAGCACAGGAAAAAAGCGCATGATATGTGAAGAGTGGTGAATCCTTCTCCAATACCCACAAGATGAGAAATTAATATAATTGTGATTTCCGCAAGAAAGGAGCATACCTCACGTGTAATACGTATGTTATTCAGAGCAGGGTCATTGCTCATAGCATCAACACGATCCAAATACTGATTTATACGTTTCATATCAGCAGCAGCAACCATGGACAGTGCAAAATCTTTAGCTGATATGGTACCACGTGAGTGAGAGTCATAATGCTCAAACTCTAAGCGTATTATCTGACAAAGCAATCCACATTCAATTATTAATTATTAATTATTAATTTCTGTTCAAGGAAAACAGATATGCGCACATAGTTTAATTGTCACTTAAAGTAGATTTTCAACCTTTGTTCAAACAGTGATGGATCATGTGGGCAATGTCCAACACGAAAACAGTGAATACACTGCATTTATGTAAATTTTAGCAGAGATTATCTAGAAACATTAAACGTAGACTGAGATTGTCACAACATCACAGTGAATCATTCCGATACAAAATAAATCATTTAATGCATATCAATGGCAAAAGTCATGCACAAATAATGATTGTTCATAAATAATATATAGATGGTGGAAAATCAAATATGAAGCACCGTAACCATATTAGTCAATCGCCTCAAGCTAAAATCCTTCAATGTACACATTAGAAATCAATCTCTCTCCCTAGCTTTATGCAATAAATGTAGTGCTCCTACAAAGTGATTTATCTTTCTTGTAATATATATGTTCCATGGAGTTCAGACGACGAGCAGGGGCCACATTTCTGGACGGTATGGGATGTGAAGCCTTTCCTTGAGGGACAGCAAGGGGCAATAATTAACAACTTAAGAACTTTTTTTGAATACAAGACTTAAATTATTGATGTATAAATCCTTCTCACTAGAGTTTAATAGAGAATTTAACTGAGACTGCACACACAAATTAAAAAATTCATTCATTTAATTCTCGTAGTACATACATACACACACACACACACACATATATATTGTGCAACAAAATGCCCAAAGGCTATGAGTTTCAATTATCATAAGTTAAAATGCATGACCTCAGTAAATTTGGCGTCTAAAACTTGAAAATTGCTTTTCCTAGAAGTGTATGTATGAAACTGGCATATCTATAGCTAAATCCTGTGTGCTATTAATACAGAATCTCCCAATGAAGTAAAGAAAGTATGTTTCCACAGTTTCTCATTAAACCATGTGTTCAATACGTAAAAACACATTGATCTAGACCATCTATTCAAATATCAGCAGTAAAATTTCAGTATGATCAGTCCGTCTGTTGTATTTAACAGAAATGTTTATATTATATAACGGAGAGAATTACAAACTGAAGAGCACACAGAAAATGCTGGAGGTGGTATGATCAGTGTTGGGACTCAAAATTCACAAGGATTTTGGAGTACCTTATTGAACTTATGCAAATTGAACTCCCTAAGTAAGCTTTTAATGCATATATACCCAGCTGTTGTTTTGATGCCTATGATGTGTTTCAGGTGTTCCACACACATTGCGTTCAAAGTAAACAATCATCTCAGGTCATTAGTTTCAATTTTTGAGTTATTTAGTGAGATGCCATTTTGAGCATTTGAGAAACTTGCAATTTTGTTGAAGTGTCAGACTGTTGTGGAAGGCCTAATTTACATTTAAATATCTTGCACCAGGTTATGTTTCATGATTTGTCACTTTAAGGATGTTTAGCATGCATATCAAAGAGCCTATGTTTCAGATTTTGAAACATTTCGATGAGTTTTGATATTTGAGTTCCCCAAAGCTCGTTGTTCAATGTTTTCGTGTTGTTTCCACTTTGTGCACTAATCTGAGTAGCACTGTTTGACTGAGTATAACTTTGACCTGGTTGACCCAAATGAAGAAATTCATTTTCCACTACATCCTAGGGATCAGAGAGATTGTCAATTTTTAGCCCATGCTGAATCTGTTTGATCAGTTGTCCAAGCAGATTCCAAATGCAATTTCTAATTTTTCAATGCAAATCGGATATGCAGAATTATCAGAAGCCCTGTATATGATGTTATATTTTGGAAACCGTGATAGATATTGTTTGAACTTATCTTTACCCCCCAAATTCTGTGCTTAAAATACTTCAACCATGCCAATACTCAGATCTCGATGAATCCGTTTGAGCACTTTTCCAGGTCAATTCCATTTGCAAAAAACTTTGTTTTTCAAGGCTGTCCAGTTCTACAATTTACGGTAACCAACTTTGCATGCTTGCCAACCGTGCCCAGTTATTCATGAGCCTAAATTTTGTCCACATATTCTCCATGTCAAAGATGACTTGCAACCCAAGTTGCAAGTTTCCAAGTGATTGTTTTGACATTTTTTTAAAGCCCATTTCAGATGCAGTTCATTGTTTTCTTATATGATCACTTACAGGACAGAATCAAATGGTAAGTTCAACAGTTAAAATCTTTTGACCCATAAGTCGTCATGAGGTGTCAGCTTGCAGAATGGAAGTGTGTGGACTCGAGATTGTACCTATCAAAAGGCATGAGCCAGAAGCATGTTGTGGTTAGTTTTAAAGCCAGTCAAGAGGCCATCTTCATTCACTCTGGTTTTAGCAAATTTGTTGGAATAAGGTTAAAAAATGATCAAGTGGTGTCCAAATTTCATAAAAAGTCAAAAGGAGTGAACGGTTCAGTTGTTTGTGGATTGTTTTGGCAAGCAAGTTGTTTGAATTTGAAAATTTTAGTCAAGTCCGCCTGGGACCCGACTTGGCACGTGTTTTTTTTCAATGGCAACAAGTGATTATTGAATATTCTCTGTCAAACTGTGGTCCCAACTAAATGGCCAAATTGTAAATGGACTTGTATCTTATCTATCTACTATGGTTGACCATTTGAATAAGCAAGAAGAACATGGCAAAGTGGATGCAAAATCTTGTTAGCAGTAGCTAAGTAAGTGGAGATATATATAGATCAGTCAGTGTGTTTACTTTGCAAGGGTGTGGCTTTTGTATGCCAAGAATTAATGTATGGTACTCTCAAATGAAATAATCCAAAGTGATGGGTTTGGAACACGATGGATGAACTCATATGGAATATTTTAAATGATTAATAAAGATTGGAGGGACCAGCATGTACCATGCAGTGGGGCCCATTCATGCCTAAATAGGACACCAGTTTCAAAATCAAATGGGTGCTGACAAATGTTAGGAATGACATGCCAAAGGGGCAGCGCTAGTCTGAAGTCAGAAATGCATTGAGTTCAACTGCGGGGGCGCTGTCTTATGATACATGGCCGCTTTTTCCGGGTTTAAGGCCACGTTGTCTTGCGGCAAACATCCATAGTGACCATTGAAACTTTGAAACCTGTGGTTGCTTGCAAAGACCATATTGATATATTAGAAATTGAAGACCTACGATTTGGCAAGGGAATTGACCACGTTTTTGTGAGTAACGTCTTACCATGTGCCTGAGTTTGAATTAAATTATGAGGCCCATTTTGTTTGCAATCTGCCAAGCACATATTTGGGCCACGATGGAATGAAAAGTTGCCTCTTTAATGGTGCAGATTTTCAATAGAGGGGAGAGCATCTAAATCCAGAAACACACCAAATGGGGGTTGTTCAAGCTCACAAAGGAGGAGGAATTGTTTTTCTTTTACAATGACAAATAATATGCCTCCTCAACACAGTTGGCTGCCAATAAAATATACCACACATTACACGACAACGACCTTTCCAGAATAATCCAATTGCTTCCTAATCAGAAATATATGCACACTAACAATTTTTCTATCACATCCCAACCTTGCTGACATTAATTCCCACTCGCCAATAAGATATAGCAAAAATACTACCAATTGTGTCTGTCATTATTCCCTGTACACTGCTCTGTTACCAGTCTTCACCAAACAAGTTGCAACTCATCCAGAACATAACATAAAACCCAGCGAACATAGACATGATGTCTATACTCATTCTGCTACACAAATCTAAGCTCGCATACATAATGGTGTCACCAACTAACTTCATTGTACTGATAATCAATCTACAATATACAGAATCTGTGTCTATCATGAACATACAAACATATGTTTATGTTTTTAATTTTTAATTGTTGATGTTATTTTAACACAAAGATTTTTAAAAATATATAGATTTTCGTGTATTTTATTTATTATTATATTTATTTACTGTTTTATAATCAACAGATGTTTACTACTAAAGATCTCTATTCCATATAAGTGAAAGAACAGAAAATAATTAGAAATTTGGGAAAATAGGATGTCTTTCCACATTAATGTCTCTGTTTCAGGATACTCCTCAGCAAACAGTGATCCCTAATATTAACAATAAATGTTAACTGCATCAAGTTAATGAACAAAAACTTTCCTGAAGAGACTAAAACATAGACTCTGTCCGGAGACAACTTTTGAATGTCACGTTACCAATCTTTCATTGCAATGATTGCCATCAATACATTATCTGAAAAGTTTTACAACTTATCATCCCTTGCACGATAACAAATTAGGGGCAGCATGTTTAAAATGACAAGAAATAATAAAGACTAATCTTTTAGGTTTGTATGTCAACATTTAATTTTTGTGCCTCACTAGGAATGGTTTGCTTGCTTTGAGCTCACGGCCAATTATTCCCCAGTAATAGAAGCCTCCGGATCCTATGTTGTATTTTTCAGAGTACCCTATAAGTTCAATAATAAACACTAAGTCCTGTATTATATTTCATACAAATTAAAGTATTGATTTCTTAACACGCTACTACATAGCATGACTGTTAAAGGAAGATACATTAAAATATTTGATCACAGAAGAAACCCTTTAAAAATTGACAGCATCCTTTACAGCAATAATTTATAGAACACAATATTTTAATATTCTATTAAATTACAGGATTCAATTACAATTAATTATATAAATATTGGAGAATCAAACCAACCAAATGGATAAACATTACATTACTCATTAAAAGCTCAAAAATAAAAAGTGAACTTCAAAAAAATGGAAATAAAACTTACAACTAAGGGAATTTATTACAACTGTTTCAGATAATGTTGACTTCATCCTAAAGGAAATATGCATCTGGTGAAAAAAATTTATGCCTGAGACTAAGCTTCAGATGTGATAGGTTATTTCATTCAAGAGGTTAAGGATTGATACTTACTTCCTCATGCAAATTCCTAATAAACTTCTCAAACTCCACAAGCTGGAGACGGCAACTCCCATCCTTTCCAAAGAAAAATTTTAGCAGTCCTCCATTTTCTACAGACTGCCTAACTTTAAACCCTGTGCGGCAGCCATCACGATGCGCAGCTCCTTGCCTGTGTTTAGTTCGCATAAAGTTCATCACCTTCCTGAATTCCTCTCTATCGATCTCCCTGACACGTGAAATCATAATAGCATAAATTATTAAGAAATAAATAGGCAAACCAGAGAAGAATATGTTGAAAACAATAGAGAAAATTTTGAGAAAAAAAGAACATATAAAAAGGTGAAAATTTGAAGAAAAAAGTCAATAACTACTTTTTTATTTAATTAAAGGAAATTTTCATAGCGTAGATGATAAAGGACTTAATATAAATGATTCAAAGCACTGGCACAACCTCATAAAATATCTTTAACTTGGAAGACTAAGAGTTTTAACATTGGTTTTGTATGATTTGAAGTAGCACCAAAATATAATATGGACTTTCTTATTTTTCAAAATTAGAATGAAGCTTTCTTTGCAAAATATTTTCAAGTAAAGGAAAATCTTAATATTCATATAGAAGTACAATTCATTTTCTAGAATTTTCTCAATTTTCTTTATTATATATATTCAAATTCCTTTTATTATATATACTCAACAACCAATTATATACAGAGTCATCATTATATACACATACATGAAGTGATATATACACATGTATCTATGCAATGACCCCTTTCCTACCACTTGACCTATATTACATAAATTAGTGGAAGTTACGACTATTGAATTTGGGAATCATTCTTACTCTCCAAGTATGTTAGCATATTACTCCACATTAACCATCATTACACAAGCCATCAACTGATAAACTAGTGAACATAGTCTAGACTCGACATTCAAGGACCTCTTCATATAGACCACAGAAATCCCTTCTCTTTTCCCTCACTATTGCCATCATAAGGTGGAAGACTTATTGTGTCAAGCGCATAAAACAGACTACAAGAGGCCTCCCTCAAGGCATAACCCTGCTGTTCTGATAACCATTACGTGCCCAAAATTACTCTGCGTCTCTTCCATAAACTTCCCACCCTAAAGTCTATAATTGGAGCATCTAGAGCATATCCATAATTATTTAATTATTTCTCATGAATTTTATAAATCTATTATAATGACATATAGATATAAGTATGAAAATCCATCTATCAAATATATATTATTGAGATTCATGTGAACTTTCTTATTTAATATATGTATTACTTACCTCATATTTATCTACACATATGTCATGGTCCGTGTTCATTCATAATCAATTATAAATTATGTATTGTGAGTTTGATCTTTCCAAACAGGCTTAGTTATGCCAACTCAAGACTTAATTCCCTTGTGTCCAGATCCGATGGATTACTTTGTTCCTTTGTTTATTTGGTCTCTTCTATTAGGTCTGCGTGTATATGCCCCTTAGTCCCTAAACCTTATTACTATATATAGTGCATTTTATGATGGTTACAAGTTCTGACACTAACGCTCGAGCGATGTTATTACCATCGGTTATTATTGTTGGCCTTAATATGAATATGGTTTAATACTATTAATATTGATTATTATTGATAATTTATATTATCAAAATTATATTATAAATTATTATTATTTTATATTATTAATTAATACTATTAATATTAATATCATCTTAATGATATTATCTCTTAGTATTAATATTTATAGATTAACATTAAATAATATTAATAATTATTAACATTATATTTAACATTTATTGATTAGATTAATGTAACAATTCATATATTTATTAAAATAATATTTAAACTGAGTCTATACATTTAAAAATATGTTTGCATAGTTAATTAGGACTCATGATAGTCCACCCCTCCTAGATTCGCTTGTCCTCGACCAACAACATATTTTCTACTTATTATTTAATAAGAAAGGTGAGTGACTGAACTTAAAACAATATTTCTCTTATTTACAGAGAGAAGCTTTTACATTATCTCATGGGGGTGCCCATTTTAGTTTGCCCAATAGTAGGTTTGCATGATACTATGCTTCTCATTCATCTCTCTTTAGTTAGTCTATTATTCTAGGTAAACCAAATAGAGTATACACTTAAAAATGTGTACATGCATATTAGAAGACACAATATATAAACAACCATACACACTAATTCTTAAAGACAAGAAGCATACACTAAGTATGCAAACTAATGCATAAATACACAAAGCATACCCAAAGTTTACCCATTATTAGATTCGTTCTTATTGATTCAAAAAAGAAGAGTGCTAAATGTGTCTTTCATAATCAATCATGATTGAGTTTGGTAGGAAAGCCTCTAGAGGGGGCATGTAAACTGCTCAACCCAACTAAGTCCAAGAGCACACAGTGTCCCACTGTGACAACTCATTTCTTGGCCCAAAAAAAGTGAAAACATCCCATCATGACAATTCCATTCCTTGGGGTGGCCTACTTAGAACTGTCATTCCCTAATCTACTTCCTTCGTCACTTTTGATTGATAATGAGGTTAGACATTTACACATGATCAAGGTCATCTATTTATAATATATATGATCCGTTCTTTAAATATTTATATACTATTATTTTTGGTATGTGTATGTATGTTTAGATTCACTTTCCATTAGAACGGCTCTGCATTTTAACTTTTTTACCTTGCAGAATGCCAGGATCATGCTATGATAGCACTTGTAATAACCCCTTTCCTACCACTTGACCTATATTACATAAATTAGTGTAAGTTAGCAATATTGAATTTGGGAATCACTCTTAATCCAAGTATGTTAGCATATCACTCTATATTAACCATCATTATGCAAACCATCAACTAATAAACCAATGAGCATAGCATAGATTTGACATTCAAGGACCTCTTCATATAGACCACAAAATCCCTTCTCTTTTCACTTACAGTTTCCATCATAAGGTGGAAGACTTACTATGCCAAAGGTACATGAAATAGACTACAAACAGCCTTCCTTGAGGCATAACCCTAGTGTTGGGACAATCGTCATGTGCCCAAAATTACTCCACCTCTCCCTTCCACAAACTTCCTAACCTAGGAAACCTTAGTAATAGATAAGAGGTAGATCCTTGAAGTCTATAATCAGTTCATCTAAAAATACATCCATAATCTCCCCTTTAAAATGTATTTAATACTCGTAAATTTTAGAAATCTATTATAATCATATAAGTATAAAATCCATTTATCGAATATATATTATTGACATTCATGTGAGCTTCCTAATGTAATATATGTATTACTTACCTCATAATTATCTCCACATGTCACTTTCATAGTAACACGGAGATGCATCCCCCTCTTTTTGCCCCACGTCTTGGCGACGGGGATGCACTAAGGACTTGGAGACTTCATCCCCCGATCCCCTGATGCAAACACATCCTAGGTGTAAGAGCAGTCTTGCATCACCCAAAAATGTTTCCTTTTTCTTTCTTGAATAAGGGTTGTCTCAATGCAAAGTTGTTGTTTTTGGAGGCTTGCTACTAAGTAAGTCAATCATACAAGCTCGGAATGTCCTAATTTCAGAGGTGGATGTCCATCTTGGATATATCAATCTACCAGTTGAGGCTCAATGCCATATCATGAGTATTCATTAAATTATTGCAGATTTTTGGTATGCAATTTTGGTATAAAAACTTCAAGCTCAATGTTGAAGGCCTTAGAGGCCCTAGATGGGCTCCAAAATGGGGTCTACTGGAGCTTGATGAGGATTCTAAAAAGGGGTTAGAATAGCCAATTGAAGCAACAATTTGAAAGTTATGGCCTTCCGAAGTTGGGCCGACCAAAATTTCCAAAATAAGTATCAAAGGTGTATCACACTGACTCTATATGTAAGTTAAGAGTTAGTCGGTCTCAAGGGTTAGGGTTTGATGTCTAGAAACATCTCGGGCAGTGTAAAATGCCTACATAAGGAATGTCTGTACATTGTCTAGGACAACTCTAGGTGATAGTTAACAGCTCTGTGTTGCAAATTGGGTTTGATGTCTAGAAATTTCCCGAGCGATGTAAAATGCCTATATAAGGAATGCACGTACATTATCTAGGGCAGCTCTGGGTGATAATTCGCAACTTTGTGCTATAAATTCTTGTAAGGAAGACGCCCGTGTGGGTTTGCATATTGTATTTCAAAATTTTGTAATTCCACATTTGCGGCAATAATAAGAAGCCCATATTTTGTTCTCCCAAATTGTTGTTATTTCTTTGCTTTTGTTATGTGTTTGTGGTATTAAGGGGAGCACCCTTCATAAAGTGGTATCAGAGCGGGAGCTCCTGAGTGTGTAAACAGATTGCCAATTGAGAGACAATTTGCACCAAGACTGTGGTTTGGGTTGAGCGTGTGGACAGATCACCAATTGTTAGGCAGTTTGCACTAGAGTTTTACCAGAAGCACAAAAATGCATCCACGAAGAGTGTAGTGAAAGAGTCATAGGTGTTACACCTGAGGACTTTAAAGCCCTCCAGAGACATATGCAAGCATTGGAAGAACAAATGTGCACAAGAATAAATCTTGCCATAAGAGATGAAAGTGAAGATGAAGAAGAAGCAAATGTTGAAGAGACAATTTTTTACCCAGAAGAAGAGATATTTTTTAGGGTCATTTCCAAGATTGGAAAAAGACCTAAGTTTGAGGTTCTCACATTTTCAAGAAATCTTAACCCTAAGGAGTTGATCGATTGGATCAATGAATTAGAGGAATCCTCTGAGTATGAAGATATTGAAGATCCAGATAGGGTCAAATTTTTGGAGGCCAAATTGACGTGTCATGCAAAGATCTAGTGGCAATAGATCCAGTTGGAGTGAAATATGAGAGAAAAGGACAAAATCACAAGATGGGATCAAATGATAGCTAAATTGAAGCAACAATTCATTCTTGTGGATTACGAGTTTGATCTATTAACGAAAATGCAAGGGTTAAAGCAAGCGGGAAGATCTGTTTAAGAGTATACTAAAGAGTTCTACCGAGTACTTATCAGAATAGGCCATGCAGACGCTGACAAGGAGAAAGTTGTATGTTATCTTACTGGGTTGAGGCCAAGCATTCAAGAGGAATTGAGTCTGGCCCAAATGAACAATATTGAAGAGGCGTACCAGTTTGTCCTGAGGGTTGAGGACAAGCTGAACAATAAGTTTGATAACAAAAATAGTAGAAGACGTCGCGATGGAGATCTAGCGGACAGTCTTATGGAGGCCAAAATGATGATGAGAAGAACAAGGATGAGACCAACAGTAGCAGCTAGAACCAGAGCGAAAACAATTCCAATCGTTTCAATGATTATAATAATAGAGATCAGAGAGGAAGAGGAAGAGGGAAAGGACCTGGAAGAGGAGGTTTCTGTGGAAAATGTTTTCACTGCGGCAAAGAAGGGCATAGAGCGTTTGAGTGTTCTCAGCACCAAGGAAGGATTGATAGAAGGACTAAAGGAAAAACCAGAGTTGCGCATGTTGATGAAGATGCCAAATCATCACATTTTGAAGATGTTGAAAGAGGAGAAGTCCTAGTTAACAAAAGAGTATTGTTAAGTGGTGAGAATGAACCCGATCAAAGGAGGAATTTGTTTTGCACAAGGTGCAAGTGTGAAGAAAAGTGTTGTGATGTGATCATTGATGGTGGAAGTATTGACAATTTGATATCAAAAAACGCTGAAGCGCAGAAAAACCTGCATCCATACCGTATTGCTTGGGTACAGAATGACCACAAGGTCATGGTCAATGAGCAGTGCCTAGTGAAGTTCAAGATTGTAAGCTACCAGGATGAGGTTCTTTGTGATGTCATACCTATGGACATGTCATCTGTTGTTGGGTAGGCCATGGCAATTTGACAAGCATATTGTGCATGATGGGCATGCAAATATCTACACTCTGACAAAGGATGGAGTGAAACATAAGCTGAAGCCATTGAAGGAGAAAGAAGAAAAGGTATGTAGTGCTGCCCGAATATGTTTTGCTGATGGAAAGGAGTTTCTCAAGGATGTGAGGCGTGAGCATATGTGTTGTGTTGTAATTCCAAAAGATGGTAAAGGTAAAGTAGAGGAGGTACCTGCAGAAGTGGCAAATTTGTTGGTGGAGTTTCCAGATATAGTGTCAGATAATGTACCTTATGGATTACCCCCAATGAGGAAGATCAGTCATCAAATGGACTTGATTCTAGTAGCCAATTTGCCAAAGAAGGCAGTGCACAAAATGACACTAGCAGAAAGTGAGGAGTTGAACAGAAAAGTGCATGAGTTGTTGCAAAAGGGGTTGATTCAAGAGAGTCTGAATCTATGTGTTGTACTAGTAGTATTGACACCTAAGAAGAATGGAGAATGGAGGATGTGTACAGATTCTCGAGCTATCAACAAGATCACAATCAAGTACAGATTTTCATTACCGTGGATGGATGGTATTATGGACTATTTGAGTAGAGCTGTATATTTTACAAAGATAGATCTGAAGAGTGGCTGTACCATCAGACTCGCATCAAAGAAGGAGATGAGTGGAAGATTGTCTTCAAGAAAAAGGAAGAATTGTACAAGTGGTTAGTCATGCCTTTTGGGCTAACCAATGCACCAAGCACTTTCATGACACCCATGAGTAAGCTACCAAAGGAGTTTCTAGGTAAGTTTGTCATTGTTTACCTAGATGACATTTTGATCTTTAGTAAGACATTGGAGGAGCATTTGATGCAAATTCGTAAGGTGTTTGACAAGTAGAGGGAGGAAAAAGTGCTGATAAACTTGAAGAAGTGTAGTTTTGTGAAGAAGTTGGTGTACTTGGGATTTGTACTATCAGCAGAAAGTCTAAAAAATGGACCCTAAGAAACTAAAGGCTATCCTCGAATGGCCTACTCCAAAGAGTGCAACAGAGGTAAGATATTTTCATGAACTGGCTAGTTTTTACAGAATATTTATTGGAGGTTTTAGCAATATTTGTGGACCTTTGACCAAAACAATGAGAGAAGATAGGAAAGAATTTAAGTGAACTATAGGTACAGATAAGAGTTTTAATCTATTGAAACAGAAAGTTACAAAGCAACTTGTTCTAGCACTTCCAAATTTTAATAAGGTGTTGCAAGTAGACTGTGATGCTAGTGGTACTGCAATAGGAGTTGTTTTGAGCCAAGAAGGTGGACCTGTTGCTTATTTCAATGAGAAGTTGAATGATGCTAAAAGAAAATATTCTGTTTATGATCAAGATTTTTATGTTATAGTTCCAACATTGAAGAAGTGGAGACACTATCTTCTTCCTAAGGAGTTAGTTTTGTATATTGATCATCAAGCTTTGAATATTTGAATAGCCAAGGCAAATTGAACCAAAGGCATTTGAAATGGGTTGAATTTTTGTAGAGTTATACATTTTTTTTGAGACACAGGAGTGGGAAGTCTAACAAAGTTGCAGATGCTCTTACTAAAAGACAGCTTTTGCTGACAGAAATACAGATTGGGTGGATGGGTTCAAGAAAGTCAAGAATTTGTATCCAAAGGATCCTGATTTTGGCGAAGCTTGGAAGGCTTGTACACAACCCGTTACACTTGACAGGACAAAGTGGTTAGATTTCATAATCCAAGATGCTATGTTGTTCAAAGGAAGTCAGTTGTGCATTCCTAGAAGTTCTATGAGGAAGAATCTCATCAAGGAGAAGTGCAGTGGACAATTGGCTAGACATTTTGGAAGAGATAAAACCATTGCTTTGGTTGTTGAGAATTATTACTGGCCACCGTTGCAACAAGGTGTGGAGAAGTTTGTATAGAGTTGCAAAGTATGTCAAATGGCAAAGAGAGTGAAGCAAGATACGGGTTTGTATCAGCCATTACCTGTACTAGAGAAGCCATGGGAGGATGTCAGTATGGATTTTGTTCTTGGTTTGTCAAGGACTCAGCGAGGGCATGATTCAATATTTGTGGACAGATTTTCAAAGATGGCACACTTTATTCCCTACAAGAAGACTAGTGATGTTGTTCATGTGTCGGAGTTGTTTTCAGAGAAGTGGTGAGACTACATGATCTACCAAAGAGTATAGTTTCATATCAAGATACCAATTTTTTTAGGTATTATGACGTACATTGTGGAAGAAATTGAAGACAAACTTGAAGTTCCGTTCATCACATCATCCACAGACTAATGGACAAGCAGAAGTTGTCAATCGAAGTTTGGGGAATTTGCTGATATGTTTGGTTGAAGATAAGCCAAAAGGCTGGAATTTGATTTTACCACAAGCAGAATTTGCATACAATAATTATGTCAACAGGAGTACTGGTAAATCACCATTCTAGATTGTATATGGGAGCACTCCCAGAAATGCTTCTGAATTAAGACAGTTGGATAAAGAAGAAATAAGTAGTCCGGAAACGGAAGATTTTGGTGAACATTTGAAGAACATCCATGAGGAGGTGAAACACATTACAAAGATAAATATGCAGTACAAGGCTAAGGAAGTGTAATGTCCCTATTTTTGGAGGAGTTAATTATTAACTTAATAAAGTGATATATTTTATAAAGTCATTAAATAAAACAATCTTCTAGAGGTTGCTAGAAGAAGAGGAGAAAAAATTAAAAAGGAGGCCGACCTATTGAGAAAAAAAGAATAAATAGGCATTGAGGGCTCATTGCCTATCATCGAGATTTATTATTGATTTTTGCTTATGTGCGTTGTGGAGTCTAGGGTTTCTGCAAGTAGTCACAATTGGTCATTGAGAACGAAAACTCTCAATTGGTACGCAATTTTGAAGGTGTGAAAGATCACCTAAATTATTGCAGCTGTGGGAAGGATATTTCAATCCTTTCACTTGTGCTTAATTGCTGGTTTGGAGTTTCAAGTGGAGTTGCACTTTCACCATATCATCTTCAGCAGTCAGTCTCCAGTATCTGATCAATCCAGGTTCTTCATTTCAGTTTGTAGTTGTAATAAATTCTCAATTGTATACAGCCAGTTAGGGTTGTCTATAATGTGCCATGTCATAATGTTTCAGTGCTGAAAATTGCCATATCATTTGTAAAAACATTTGGTTTTCATTGAATGAATACATTGGCACTATTATTTCCTTATAATATACTTCAGCAGTGTATTAAATTTAGGGTGTTGTTTAGTGGCCTATTGGAAAGGGTCATTAGAGTGGTATCAGAGCGGTTTCCTGCCAGCCTGATAGGGTTTATGCAGCCAATTTAGTTTACAAAAGAACCAACATAACTAAGAATATGGCTGAGAGACATTCTCAAAGCCCACCCAAAACTATGCATGATGATGAGACTTTATAGCTCTACAATCAATAGAGGCAAGTACACAGGCAATGATGGTTATGATGCAACATTTGATTGGGGAAAATAGGAGAAATAATCATAATAATGACCAGGATGACAGAAGCATAGCAGGATCACAACATAGGACACGGTCTGGAACAGTTGACAGACCCACACGTCTTACATTCAGGGAAGAAACTCCAACACGCACTCCTGATGCTATGGTAACAGATATTGTAGATGAACTCCGACAAAAGAGGAATGAGTGGGATTCATTACCAGGATATGTACAGGATGGATGGACTTTTGACAGGTACCTAAACTACAAAGCTGCCAGGCAGAAGCAAGCAGATAAACACAGTGAGTTGCAACAAGACACCAACAAGTTGGTATTACCCACATTTGATAGCAGTGGAAAAATGACTGCTCGTGCTTGGATTCATAAGGTGGACACTTTCCTATCTCTGAAGACTATGACAGAATTTGAAGCACTCAAGTATGCCACTTTACACTTAGATGGGGCAGCACATGATTGGTGGACACATGGCATGATCACATTGCAACACAATCAGGTAACCACTTATCAGGAGTTTGTGGATAGATTGATAAAAAGGTTTGATAAAAAAAATCCTAAAGTTTATTTCTGGGAGTTAGCCCAGTTGAGACAATCAGGAGGCTTAGAACAATTTATCAATGACTTCCAAAAGCTTGCAGTGATGGTGCCTGACATATCAGAAAGGAGGCTAGTCATTTTATTCACAGAGGGATTAACTGAACCACTCAAGGGGTGGGTAAAGGTCTTTGATCCTCCTACATTACAAGAAGCCATGAAGAAAGCCCGCAATATGGAACTTGCAGCTCCAGCAAATCGGTTTAGTTCAAAGGGTTCTTCATCATTTAGAGATAACAAAGGGGAATTCAGCAAGGGTAAAGAGAAGGTTAGTGACTCAAAAGGCAAGCCAACTGCACCTTGGGATAAGGAAACGCTTAATGACCTACGTAGGAAGAAGCTATTCTTCTTTTGCAAAGGTCCGTATGAGTTTGGTCATGATTGTCCTATGAGGCCTAAGGGGAAGGCTAACCGGGTGATGTGGGCTTATTACGAAGGTTCAAATTCAGACATCTTAGAGCACCATGATGAGGATCCTGATGAGGCAGAGGGTGAACAAGAGGTAGATAGTGCTGAGAAAAAAGAGGCTCCAGAGCTACATTTACAGGAGGCACGTCTGTCTAGTATTCAAAGAGAGGGATCTTTCAGATTTCGGGGAGTCTTGGCAAGACAGAAGGTTATTACTCTGTTGGATACAGGTGCCACGCATAATTTCATCGATGCACGATTCGTGGAGAGGCGTGGACTCATTACTGAGGAGTTTGAGGGACTGAGAGTCAAGGTAGCCGATGGATATACTCTTCGTTGTGACAGGATGGTGCGAGATCTACCTTTGTGCCTAAACAACTATGAGTTTAAGGCAGACTATCATGTGGTCAACATGGGTGACATGGACATAGTACTTGGGATGCAATGGCTACATTCTTTGAAGGAGGTTACCTTGAGATTGGAGGATATGGAGATACGATTCGTAGTGGATGGCAGGACTCATGTGCTAAAGGCTATCCGTAATGTTGATGTTAGGACTATCTCATTTAGGCGGTTGGAGAGATTAGCCAGGCATAATAATATAGAGTGGGCAGCAATATGCGCCTTGATGCCTACCCAGGAGGAGCAAAATAAGACTAAATATCATCCAAATATTCAGAAATTGAGAATCAAGTATGAAAAGGTATTCAGTGAGATTCCACCAGGCATGCCACCAGACAGAGGTATAGAGCACATTATCGAGTTGGAGGAAGGCGCTAAGCCTATCATGATTACACCATACCGGCACCCAAAATGACTCAAAGATGAGATCTCGAGGACCATCAAGGAGTTGCTAGCAATGGGACACATCAGACCAAGTAAGTCACCTTTTGCATCTTTTGTTGTTTTGGTAAAAAAGAAGGATGGAACTCTACAAATGTGTATGATTATAGGGTGTTGAATAAGAGAACTATAAAGAACAAGTATCCCATCCCACGCATCGATGAGCTGATAGACGAATTGCATGGGGCTTGTTATTTCACAAAAATTGATTTGAGATCAGGCTATCACCAGATCAGAGTTCGAGAGCAGGATATTGAAAAAACTGCTTTCAGATGTCATTGTGGGCATTTTGAGTTTGTAGTGATGCCTTTTGGTTTGACTAATGCACCTGCCACTTTTCAGTCTACTATGAACAAGGTATTCCACCATCAGTTGAGGAAATTTGCGCTAGTATTCTTCGATGATATTTTGATCTATAGTAGGACATGGCAGGAACATTTAGAGCACTTGGAGACAGTATTGAGCATTTTACAGAGGGAGTCCTTGTATGCCAAGGAGTCCAAATGTGATTGGGGGATGACAGAACTGTTGTATCTTGGACACATCATTAGTGCAGAAGGAGTGCGAATGGATCCTGAAAAGATTCGCACTATTGTTGATTGGCCACCACCAGAGAACCTTACACAGTTAAGAGGGTTCCTTGGTCTATGTGGATTCTATCGCAGGTTTGTCAATGGCTACTCACGACATGCAGCACCCATGGCAGATTTGTTGAAGAAAGGGGGATTTGTGTGGACTCAAGAGGCACAAGACTGTTTTATGCGGTTCAAGGAAATAATGACTACATGCCCAGTATTAGCATTGCCTGATTTCACGAAGCCATTTGAGCTTCAATGTGATGCTTCTGGAGAGGGAGTTGGTGCTGTACTCATGCAGGACAAGCATCCTATAGCTTATGAGAGAAGGAAACTCAGAGGGCCTGAGAGATCATTCAGCATATATGATAAGGAGATGTTGGCCATCATGCATGCCTTGGCCAAATTCAGACAGTATCTTGTGGGCAGCAAATTTTGTATTAAAACTGATCATAATAGTTTGAGGCACTTTTTGGGACAGCGGGACCTGAATGATCGTCAGCAGAAGTGGGTGAGTAAGTTACAGGCATATGATTTTGATATAACATATGTTAAGGGGACACAAAATATTGTTGCAGATGCTTTATCCCGTAGGCTACACCTCACTTCTATGATTCAGATATTAGAGGATTGGCGACACTTGATTGTAGCAGAATATGCCAAAGACACGTGGGCCTCTACTATAGTGGAGGGAACAACAATCGACACCAGATACACTCTCATAGATGATTTGATCATTTATATGAACAGGATTTACTTAGTCCCAAGATCGAAAGTGAAGCAGTTGATTTTGAGAGCATTCCATAATTCACCTACAGCAGGCCATCCTGGGTATTAATTAGACTTACAGGCTAGTACAACGGTTCACTTGGAAGGGACTTAAGGCTGATGTTTTGCAGTATGTGCATGAGTGTCATGTTTGCCAATAGAATAAACAAGAGCACACTTATCCAGCAAGGCTCCTACAGCCACTTCCTATTCCTGACAGGAAGTGGGAGTGCATCTCTATGGATTTTATCAGGCGCTTGCGCCCAAGGCCGCAATTGTATTTATTTGGTGGTGGATAGGCTAACAAAATATGCTCACTTCTTCGCTATCGCTACTACATACTCAGCAACTCAGGTGGCAAAGGTCTTCTTCAAGGAGGTTTTTAGATTACATGGTTTGCCTCAGAGCATTGTGAGTGACAGGGATAGCCGCTTCATGAGTCACTTTTGGCAGAAGATATTTCAATTGTGTGGCACTGAGCTTACACCTAGCACCAGTTATCACCCACAGACCGATGGTCAGACGGAGATTGTAAACAAATGGGTGGAAGGGTATTTGAGGAATTTTGTGGCAAATCAACAGTGAGCTTGGGTCAAATGGATATATCTCTGTGAGTATTGTTACAATACTACATATCATATGACTATACAAATGACACCCTTCATGGCACTTTATGGTTATGAGGCACCTAGTTTCTTAGATTTGTTGTTGGGAGACAGTCGAGTACCCCATGCAGGTGAACTATTACAAGAAAGTAAGGATATAGTTGCTACTCTCAGAGACAACATTGCTAGAGCTCAAAACCAACAAAAGCAGTATGCAGACAAGAAGAGGACTGAGCATAGTTTTGAGGTAAATGATATGGTTTACCTCATGTTGTAGCCATATAAGCAGTCCACTCTCAAGAAGAGTGGTGCAGAGAAACTCAAGCCACGCTATTATGGACCATTCAGGATCATTAGGCGAGTGGGTGAGGTGGCTTATGAGTTGGAGCTTCCCACAGATAGTAGAGTGCACAATGTGTTTCATGTATCACGCCTCAAAAAGGCGTTGGGTCAGAATGTGATGCCTTATGCAGTATTACCTCCCTTGGATGATGAGGGGAAACTGATCTTAGTGCCAGAATCCATTCTGGATAGTAGAGAGAAGCAGCTTCACAGGAGAGTAATCAGAGAGTATTTGGTTAAGTGGAAAAATTTACCTGTTGAAGATGCTACTTG
The DNA here is from genome assembly GCA_028749045.1 of Cupressus sempervirens. Classification (NCBI taxonomy): domain Eukaryota; kingdom Viridiplantae; phylum Streptophyta; class Pinopsida; order Cupressales; family Cupressaceae; genus Cupressus; species Cupressus sempervirens. The sequence goes on from CM053787.1 coordinate 444,477,395, forward strand.
GGAGGGAGAAGTGATTTTGCAGCATCCAGCATTAAGATTGCTTGAGGCCAAGCAATTTTAGGAGGGGCGGACCTGTAATGTCCCTATTTTTGGAGGAGTTAATTATTACCTTAATAAAGTGATATATTTTATAAAGTCATTAAATAAAACAATCTTCTAGAGGTTGCTGGAAGAAGCGGAGAAAAAATTAAAAAGGAGGCCGACCTATCAAGAAAAAATAAATAAATAGGCCTTGAGGGCTCATTGCCTATCATCGAGATTTATTATTGATTTTTGGTTATGTGCGTTGTGGAGCCTAGGGTTTCTGCAAGTAGTCACAATTGGCCATTGAGAACGAAAACTCTCAATTGGTACGCAATTTTGAGGGTGTGAAAGATCACTTGAATTATTGCAGCTGTGGGAAGGATATTTCAGTCCTTTCACTTGTGCTTAATTGCTAGCTTGGAGTTTCAAGTGGAGTTGCACTTTCACCATATCATCTTCAGCAGTCAGTCTCCAGTATCTGATCAATCCAGGTTCTTCATTTCAGTTTGTAGTTGTAAGAAGTTCTCAATTGTATACAGCCAGCTACGGTTGTCTGTAATGTGCCATGTCATAATGTTTCAATGCTGAAAATTGCCATATCATTTGTAAAAACATTTGGTTTTCATTGAATGAATACATTGGCACTATTATTTCCTTATTTCAGCAATATACTTCAGCAGTGTATTAAATTTAGGGATTTGTTTAGTGGCCTATTGGGAAGGGTCATTACAGGAAGATGTGAAAAGGTGGTAAAAGGAATTTCATATTGGATTCCGGAAAGGGGTTATAATAGCCAATCAAAGCAATTGTTTGAAAGTTATGGCCTTTCGAAGTTGGGTCCAACCAAAATTTCCAAAATAGGTGTCAAAGGTGTATCAGGCCGACCCGATATGTGATTTTAGAGTTAGTCGGTCTCAAGGATTAAGGTTTGATGTCTAGAAACTTCTCGGGTGGTGTAAAATGTCTTTATAAGGAGTGCCCATATATTGTCTAGGACCACTGTGGGTGATAGTTTGCAGCTCTGTGTTGCAAATTATTGTAAGGAGGGTGCCCATGTGGGTTTGCATATTGTATTTCAAAATTCTATAATTTCACATTTGCGGCAATAATAAGACCATATTTTGTTCTCGCAAATTGTTATTTCTTTGTTTTTGTTATGTGTTTGTCGTATTAAGGGGAGCGCCCTTCATCATCCTCAATGGCACCATCAACTTCTGCCACCTTCGTCGAGGATGGAGGGACATCCCAGTGCTGGCTATTTGTTGATTCGACTATTTATGTTCAATGCTTGATGTTACAATTCAATGCAATGTTCAAGTGTTTAATCGTTTACATCTTTATATCTTAAATTGCAATAATCTATTCATAATTAACATTTAAGTACTAGATGCATTGTATAGCATATACAACCCCACCTGTTCCCCGCCATCCCCAAATTAAGGCCCCTTTGTTCCCCTATCCTGGAAACTCCCCCCCCCCCCCCAACGTTTCGTCATCCCCCCATCCCTCAGGATGTTGTAACTATGGTCACCTCATAAAGTATTTACCATGAGTTTTTTCTTTCCAAACTATCTTAATTATGTCAACCCAATAGTTATTCCCTTGTCTCCCAAAGTTAATGAATTACTTCATTCCATTTTTTATTTAGTCTCTTGTATTAGGTCACATGTATAGCCCCTTTAGTCCCTAAACCTTATTATCTTATATAGTACATTGTATGATAGTCACAAGTTATAGCCCCCACTCTCGACCAATGCGATTACCATCAGTTATTATTTTGTTGAAAATTAACATCAATTTATTATAGGTCTTAATATGAATATGGTTTGCTATTATTGAAATTGATTATTATTGTTATTAATATTATCCATTTTATATTATTTATTATTATTATTAAGATTAATATTATATTAATCTTATTATTAATAATTATCAATTAAAATTAATAAATATTAATTTAGTATTAATTAATATTAATAATTATTAGCATTATATTTAACAATTATTGATTTGATTGATGTAAGAATTCATATATTTAGTAATTAAACAAAATTTAAATTAAATCTATTCGTTTAGAAATATGTTTGCATTGTTAGGTAGGGTTAATGATAGTCTATCACTCCCAAATTTGCTTATCCTCGAGCGACAATATATATTCTACTTATTATTTAATAAGCAAAATGGTTGAATAAAAGTAAAAGCAATATTTCTCTTATTTACAAGAGAAAAGCTTTCAGATCATCTCATAGGGTTGCTTGTTTTAGTTTGCTCAACACTAGATTTGCATGATACTATGCTTATGATTCATCTCTCTAGTTACTCTATTATTCCAGATAAAGAAAATAGAGTAGAAACTTAAAAACATAAGCATGTATATTTGAAGACATGAAGTATACACACTAATGCATGAAGGCAAAGAGCAGACACAAAGTATATGCATTGATACATAATAACATGAAGAATACACAAAGTATACACATAATACATTATTAGATTCATTCTTATTGATTAGAAAATGAAGAGGGCTAAATGCATCTTGCATAATCAATCATGATTTAGTTTGGTAGGAAAGCCTCCAAAGGGCGCTTGCAAACTCCTCAACCCAACTAGTCCAAGAGCATGTAGCATCCCAGTAAGCAAGAATGTCCCTCTGACAATTCCACCCCTTGGGGTAGCGTACTTAGCTGTGGGAATAGATAAATTGGCATTCTCTAATCTACTTTGTCCATCCCTTTTGATTAATGACAAGATTCAAAATATACACATGATCAAGGTCATCTATTTATAATATACATGATTAATTCTTTATGTATTTATATAAATATTATTTCAGGTATATGTGTATGTATGTTCATATTTCTAAATGTATGTCTATACATTGAGAAATATGTTTGCATTGTCCATTAGGGCTCATGATAGTCTATCACTCCCAAATTTGCTTATCCTCGAGTGACAATATATATTCTACTTATGATTTAATGAGCGGAATGGGTCACTAAACTTAAAACAATATTTCTCTTATTTACAAGAGAAAAGCCTTTAGATCATCTTATAGGGTTGGCTGTTTCAGTTTTCCCAACACTAGATTTGCACAATACTACGCTTATGATTCATCTCTCTAGTTACTCTATTATTCTAGATAGAGAAAATAGAGTATACACTTAAAAACATATGCATGTTATAATGCTGTTAAAGATATCCAGTTTTGGGCTAATGTTTGTGAAATACTGATTCACCACCACAACCCCCCCCGCCCTTCAATATTTCCTATTTCTAACAAGGTTTTCCCGTAAACATTTTTCTATTTGATTAGACAAGGGAAGCTTAAAACTATATTCATAGACCAAACCAGATAGAAGAGCTAGCCTATGCTACCAACACAAGTGCACTCATGTTAACATTTCAATTTAACATACTGCTGCTATGAAATAATTTTGATTATTAAAAGATCAACCAGTTCATCTACAGCTCCTTGGTTTTCTATCTGAATATGTATTAGTAATATATGAATACAGAAATTAATTAAAAAGCATCTAATTTCAAATTATAGGATGGAGTTGATATCTAAGCCTGGGGACATGATTACCATACAACAAAGTTTGTTTGTCTCAGTTACTTCTTCCATATACAAACAGAATAAAAGCCGAATTCTACACATAAAAATGTCCAACTAAATAAAGTGTCATACCCATCATGATCCAGATCAAGCATTTTGAAAGCAGCTGAAATATCCGAATCAGGAACACTCAAGAGAGTTACAAAAAAGATATACCTGTTTTGCAGAATAAAACATGTGAGCATACAATATGCTAAGACAAACATAAAATTTATCATTGTTTCAAAAGTAAATGGAAAAAAACTAGAATCTCACAATGACTAAAAGAATTACTACACAGACCAAACATATCAGTTGAACCATGACAGCATCACGCAACCTACATTGCAGAAGCACCAGTTTTGAATACAGCGTTATCACATGCAATAATAGGGCCAAATTTTGTAAGGTCATAATGGCTTCATAGAAATGAGTGCCATTAATTAATTTTGACTAAAGGATATGCCCTACCCTTTGAAAGAAAATACGCACATAGACTCTCACAATGAATTTGCATGCTAGTCTCACAGTCAGAAAACACCCAAACATTGTAAAACACACCTTTAGCCAAGAGATGACTTACTCTGGAAAGGAGATAAGAACATCCTTGTTAATATCAAAAAGCTTAAAGAATTTTAATGGAGAACTAATAAGTTCTCCACCTTTAGCTGAAAGATGACTTACTCTGGAAAGGAGATAAGACCATCTTCATCAATGTCAAAAAGCTTAAAGAATGTTGATGGAGAGCAGATAAGTTCTCCAGGTGGTCGTTCCCCTCTTAAACATCCATCTCTAACTACATCTGAGTCTGATGGTGGAAATACAGGAACAACGGCTCGCATTAGATCAGCGGGAGTCATAAGAGATTCTCCATCAGGACCTTGGATCGAAGCAAAGTACTCAAATACCTGATGCAAATGGAGTTGACAGCATTAAAGTAGCTTCAATAATCTTAAAGTGATGACAGAGAGACCATAAATCAGTATATAAGCAAATATCTCTCAAAAATAGTAAAGCACAGTATGAAGATTCATATTAGCCAGATGACAGCTAATGAACATAAGCATCTCTTATATCTATCAGGGGCATCAGTATGCACATTTCTCTGAATAAATTGATTGTGCTTTATCCAAAACTGAAAACAGCATATATATGAAAAACTAGTACAACCATTCAGTATTCCCACAGTCGATAATCTTTCATCAGGATGAGTATGACCTTCAATAGACATGGTATGTCTACAACAATGATTAGTTGAATTTCTTGGTGTAACTGTGCAAAAGGTTTTTGCATCAACATTTTTTATTATACTCCATGATGCATCGTCAAGATGTGGAAGAGCTTGAAATTCCTTTTCCGGAACCATACCAGATTTTAACCTTCTCTCTATTATCTTATATACTTCTGACCAGCACTGGTGAAAAGCACAGAGAAATACCTTTTCTGGAGAACTTCGCAACCTTATTCTCTTTTCATAGTTGAAGAAAACCCTTCGCCTGTATGAATCTTCAATTCAAAAAAACAAGATTGTCATCAGTATACTGTTGATACATATTTAAACAAACCCGTCATCAGAAGTTTAAAAAATCATTGTTGGCCATAGTTTCACCTGCCCTGTCTTCAATTCTGTCTCTGATGAGTGGTATTTCTGGAAATATGAGAGATGATTTAATAGGAGGAAATGGCAGGGTTATATGAATTCAATACACAGGGAACTAGGGCCTCAAATTAACCTGAGGTGTTTTCCTTACCATTAGTGCTTTTTCTTGTCATAATGCTAACAATCCTCTGAAAACCCCTGAAAGGAATGCAAGAATAGAAAAGCATAACCAACTCAAGATGAAAACAAGTAGCTCAGGCATCAATAAAATGCACACAAAAATCAAAGACAGATACAAAAACAGATAGCAAGGATTCTATGAGTTTCAAGTTTCAACACCAAAAATAAGGTCACTATACTGCTGACACCCAAATACTAAACTGCTACCCTGTGCAAAACCCACCATATATCATCAGTCGACACATCTAATTTGTAGTTTCCAGCAATATAGACTAAAAATCTGTATATAAAAAGATAAGTAGTAATTAAAAACCTGCATAGAGGATGCAGCAAGAAGGAAGTGAACAGCAATAGTAAGGAATACAGCTCCAAACAAATCAGTCAATCAAATAAGATTGACATCCATAAAATTGTCTCTGGCAACTGACATTCAGGCAGGCACTATCACAGGTGAAGATAATGACTATCAGTTGGGATTACAGTCCTGTGAGATGCTGTCAGATGTAGTGAAGTTTAGGTGAATGAGAACTTGATAATACCTAACATAATGTCAAACAAATTTTCAGGTTCAAAGAAAAGCCAACAAATATTCCATGTATGTTGAACATTGAACAATAAAGATTACATTTAAACATGAAACGATGAAATAAAGTGAATGCCTGGAAAGCTGGGATAGGCGTGTGATGAATGGTGGAAAAACCTTTAAAAAGGTGAAAGAGAATTCTGATTACAGACCACTAAAAGCATCATTAATTCATTCTGTACTGCCATAATTTGGACAATTTACTAAAATGTCAACCATTATTTGCTTAAACAGTAATACAAATCAGACATAACCATGACTGCAATAGCTCAGAACAGCATTTACTGAATGATATGAAACAAGCATAAACAATGGCACAAATAAATAATGATGCACAGAAACAACATTGCCCCTTCATCTGGTCTCTGGAAGTTAATTTTTGTGCAATTGTTTGGTAAAAGTCCAAAACTAATAATACATAGAGGCTATCAAATTGATAATGGTTCAACGAAACTTTATCTCAACAATTTTGATTGCCTCTAGTATTAAATCTCAAAGATTAAATAAATAAAAGCCGAACTCTCTCTCCTTGATCATTTTCTTTCTTCCATGTATTGACTTGAGAATTCACCTTCTTGAGATGGATTGCACTTCCTTGTTGACAATTTGTCATTTTGATATTTTTTACACAAAACTGCCTGACTATGGTCTTGGATTTCAAGAGAAATTCAAGATGTTACATTCTTCCTTCTACATTTGCACTTGAACTTTTGAGGTTTTAAAACTTGAATGCCTGAACAGGACTGTTTGGAACTTGGACACCATTCGCCCTAGATCTCCATGTTTCCTGATGTTGTCTTTGGATTGGATAGATGAACCTTTGATGTTTTATCTATTCATCTCTCTTTCATGGGCAGATTTGAGATCTACAGAATGAATTTCCAATTCATTGCCTTAGTCGAATTTCAACATGATCCATGTTTTGAATGCATATCAGCAAGAGCAGAAGAATTCTCCATACTCAGGCAAATTTCAACATTTCCACGCACTATATACCTTGGGCACGAATGAGAAATTGGTAAGGATTTTGGCACTTAGGAAAAATACCTCTAGTATGGTGAATTAGCACCCTTGACCGCTTCTTAGCAAACGGAGGTGGATTTTTGTATATTTTGATCGTTCCTTGGCACCCAGGAATTTTTCAACACTAGGCCATTTTTTCCAACATTTTCATGTTCTTTCACTTTAAGCACATTTGAAGAGTCAAGGAACTTTCATATTCTTAGTTGCTTTTTTAATCTTTCCTTGGCACCTAGGGATTTTTTTTTTCTTGGCACTACAAAAATTCCCCTTCTTGGGTGATTTTTTCATTTTAAAGAAATTCCTCGCATTCTAGGAATTCCCCCTCTTGGACGAAAATGGAGCATTGTGAAGGGATTTTCAATATTGTAAAAATTCCTTGCACTTAGAAAATTCCTTCTCCTAAATGCATTTTGATAGGGGGCATTTCTTGGATCCTATGCCTAAGTTGGCTCATTCCTCTGAACTTAGAGCTTGATGCTCTATGTTTACATCTCAATCAATGCTCACTTGTTACCAACGATATACTTGCCAAAAACAGACTTACTAAAAATAAGTTGTCCAAATACAAATTTAGGCCAAGCAAGGATAATGAATCTTACTAGAAATAGGGAAATGCTAAAACTAGTAAGTTCTTCCAAACTCAAAATTTAGCCATTCGAGGCGCAATGAAACATACTGAAACTAGAAATTTCCACAAATAATAAGTTCAGCATAACACTTAAAATTTCACTAGCAATCCCTTTGAAAGATGCATTTCCTTTTCATACTTGGCCAAAGTCCTGTATCCCTCACAAAACATCCTTTTTCAAAGTCAAAAGGCAAATGACACCTAAATCCATACTTAACATGAATCATCAATGTATTTCAAGGATTGAGCGACAACACTATCTGCAAAAAAACTTGGTTATTCAGAAAAAAAGTGGGAGCCCCATTCGTAATTAAGCTGTGTGAAAAAGTTACAACATCTAACACCAATTTGAATGAATATTCCTAAACAATTCAATGATAAAAATTACTCCATATGTAAAATGATTGGGACATTACTTCCAGCCAATCAAAAGACAAGAAAGCAAACTCAAAAAGGGAGAAGAATCAAGTATTGGATCATAACCTCTTTGTCAATGATTACCTAGGAGGGTGAAAAAAAATTGATATTGTCTCATTAGACCATTAAGACCCTTCATTCCATCATGGTTAGCGATGTAGATCTCTTAACTCCAAAAGCATCTTGGACATTGTCTCGCTGCCAATCAGGGGTTTGTAGTCCCAACTAGTTTGTAGCTATAATTCACATAGAGATTACTCTCCTTGTAACGAATTATTCTCTTGAACACCTGTAGGGATGTTTCCATCTTCCCAAAGCCAATCATTTGATCTTTTATCTTATCTGCTTCACTTTTTTATTTGGATGTTGCATTATTTTCTTCTCTCTTGGCTTGTAAAAAACAAAGCTAACAAAGGGCTTGAGATTTATAATGGAACTACAGAAAGATTTTAAAAATTTCACTTATTGTGACTTCCACTCAAGAATCATAATGAACTAGAGCAGTTAATAAAGTAGTCATAGGATTCAAATGTTAGGACACAATAAATGATTAAACTTCCACGATGAGGACACAATCTAACCAAATGATAAAGTCAGAAAAGAACAACCTTAAATTCTAAAGTACTTCACAAATAATTATCCAAGAAATGGACTCAGCATAACTAAGCACATATGCTCTAGTGTACTTCAAATGTATCACCTTTCTTGTAAAATATAACCATCTGAAGCAAACCTAAACTAAAAGGAAACCTTCTCTAACGAAAGAAAAAAATTCAAACAGATAAGACTCAAAAGACCTAAATATATACTCCTAGCAAGATTTCTTAGGATGTAAAAGAGTAACATGGCATTGATTGCTGTTCAATGTCTTACAAATGTGTCTTTAAACTTCGAAAAATATTCCTTCAAAATGCGTGTTTCAAATTCAAGAAAAGCTTCACAAAACATCAACAACTAGGGCAACCCATCCAAACCATGGTTAATCCATAGTCACATCTTTCCAAGACCTCTATGATCAAATTCATAGCCTTAAAAATCAAGGGTCAAATTCAAGCAAAACTTCATGAAAAATCAACAACTAGGGAAACCCATCCAAACCATGGTTTATCCATAGTCATGTACTTCCAAAACCTCCATGATCAAGTTCATCAACTTAAAATTCAAGGGTAAGGAAGAGACAACCAAGTGTTCTTGGGCAAGTATCCTTGTTTATCATCCACCACTTCATCGGGAAGTTAAACTTGATGAAATATCACCCCACATGCATCCAAGTGAGGTGCACGCGAAGAAGTAACATGCCTTTGAGTTGTCTATTACCAATCTCAATAAGACACTAAATCCTCAACTTGAGTCTTGAGAAAGGATCATTTCCATCGTAATTATCATGGGGCCCCGAGCACAACTTTGGCTTTCGAGCACACCAAAAGGAGATCTTCCCTTGCAACACTAGCTCTATCCTTGACAAGGTCAAGCAATTCATCTCCTCATGCTTGTTAGTCTCATGAATCTAGCACCTCCCTAGTATGGCAAACTTTGACAAATACCTGAGGTCCAAAAATGCATATCCTACTAAATCTAAACAATATCCACCAAGAGACCATCTCAACGACAAGAAATATGAAACATTTGCTCATACGTCATGAAATCTTACTTTTTGGATTTTTTTTTCTCATTTTATAAAATTTGGATTTTGCACAATTTTCGGATTCTTTGATATATGAGAGACCCAACCCGAATCACTCTTCATATTCTGCTTCTGTCATGGAAATTTGCTCAACACTTAATGTTTCTTCTTATGCAATTTCTTCTAAAAGTTCTTTGCGAGCCTAACACCAATTCAAATTGGTTGTCCAATTTTACTTGTATTGTGGTGGCTTGTTCATAATCTGATATTTCATCTTGTCCCTCTTCATATTCTGCTTCTGTCATGGAAATTTTCTCAACACCTGATGTTTCTTCTTATGCAATTTCTTCTAAAAGTTCTTTGCGAGTCTAGCACCAATTCAAGTTGGTTGTCCAATTTTACTTGTATTGTGGTGGCTTGTTCATAATCTGATATTTCATCTTGTCCCAAGGCACTTAACAGTTCTTACATCTTAAAAATATGATAGTGCACTTCTCAAACCTAATGTTTCTTCTTGTGCAATTTCTTCTAAAAGTTCTTCTTAGATCTTGCATAGTGATCCAAAACCAATTGGAATTGGCTGTCTAATTTAGCTTTCATTGTGGTGGCTTGTTCATAATCTGGTATTTCATCTTGACCCAAGACACTTAACAATTCTTGCACCTTAAAAATATCTGAATGCACTTCTTTATTAAGGATTTCTCCTCTTGAGTACTTCTTTTGTAGCAAGATTGTTGACGAAAACGACTTTCTTTGTCTCACAATTGTATTTCTTCACTTGCAACAACAATTTGATCCCCATGTGTTGATGATTCCAAGTGTTGAATATGATTTTTCATTTCTTGAAGGTCTTTTATGGCTTCTTTTATCTAGACTCCAATAACATCATCTTTAGGTGTGATGTAGGAACATTCTTCATCTGCCTAAATACATGATTCAATTGTCCTATCTTCTTCTAATTTTCTTCCTTCACAACCTACTAACATTGTAATGCTTTGTCCTTTTGTTCCAAGACTAAGATGCTCATTCCAAATGCATTTCCGTGGTAATTCTAATTATCCAAACTAACAGCTCGCTCGGTCGATGGTCTCTTTACATATTGGACAAGTGAGTTCTGAGTGAGGTGCATTGCGAATTCGACACCAATGAAGAAGTAATATGCCTTTGAGTCGTAAATTACCAATCTCAATAAGACTCTAAATCCTCAACTTGAGTCTTGACAAAGGATCATTTCCATTGTAATTATCATTGGGTCTTAAACACAACTTCGGCTTTGGAACACACCAAAAGGAAATCTTCCCTTTCAACACTAGCTCTATCCTTGACAAGGTCAAGCAATTCATCCCCTCATGCTTGTTAGTCTCATGAATTTGGCACCTCCCTAGTAGGAAAAACTTCGACATATACCTTAGGTCTAACAATGCATTAAAATTCTTCTAAATCTAAAATATATCCACCAAGAGACCATCTTGACAACAAGTAATATGAAACACTCACTCATCCATTGTGAAATCTTACTTTTTGGAATTTTTTATTTTATTTTTTAAGATTTCGATTTTACGCATTTTTTAATTTTTTGATATATGAGAGATCCAACCTGAATTGCACTTCATATTTTGCTTTTGTCATGGAAATTTGCTGAACACCTTACGTTTCTTCTTATGCAATTTCTTCTAAAAGTTCTTCTTGGATCTTGTGTAGTGGATCTAGCACCAGTTTGAATTAGTTGTCCAATTTTGCTTGCATTGTGGTGGCTTGTTCATAAGCTGATATTTCATCTTGTCCCAAGGCACTTCACAATTCTTACATATTAAAAATATGTGGATGCACTACATTGTCAAGGATTTCTCCTCTTGGATACTCCTTTTGTTGCAAGATCAAATGTTTGCTAAAACAGCTTTATTTGTCTTGCAATTGTCTTTCTTCACTTGCAACAACAATTTGATCCCCATTTGCTGATGATTCCAAGTGTCAAGTGTTGAATATAATTTATCATTTCTAGACGATCTTTAATGGCTTCTTTGATCTTGACACCAACAGCATTATCTTTAGGTGTAACACAAGAACAATCTTCATCTACTTCAATGCTTGATTCAATTGTCCTATCTTCTTCTAATTTGTTCCTTCACAGCCTAATGACATTGAGATGCTTTGTCCTTTTGATGCAAGACTAAGATGCTCATTCCAAATGTATTTCCTTGGTAATTCCAATAATCTAAACTGATGTATTGCTCGGTTGATGACATTTTTAAATATATGACAAGTGAATTCTAAGTGAGGTGCATTGTGAATCCAACACTAACAGAAAAGTAACATGCCTTCAAGTTGTATATTACCAATCTCAATTAGAAAGGATCATTTCCATTGTAATAATCATTGGGCCTTGAGCACAATTTTGTCTTTGGAACACACCAAAAGAAGATCTCCCCTTGCAACACTAGCTCTATCCTTGACAAGGTCAAGCAATTCATCTCCTCATGCTTGTAGTCACATGAGTCTAGCACCTCCCCGATATGGCAAACTAAGACAAATACCATGGGTACAATCGTGCATTCAAATCCTCCTAAATCTAAACAATATCCGCAAGGAGACCATCTTGACAATAAAAAATATTAAATGTTCACTCATTCATCGCGAAATCATTCTTTTGGAATTTTGTTTTTGTATTTTATACTTTTTTGGATTTTTTGATATACGAGGGATCTAACATCTCTAATTTGAGACTTGAAAGTCATACTAGTTCAAACCAATTGAATTTCTTGACATTGTGGTTCTGATTTCAGCAAACTCTAATTGTGAAATGGACGCTTTGATGTTTGTGGTCCTGATGCCAATTTTGTTGATGGCATGACAATGGAGGGTGGTTCTTGAAATAGCTCTCCACTTGATAATTCTACTCTTGATTATTTTTCCCTTTCTTGAAGAGTTGATATAATTCAATGATCACCTACAGTCGTCCCTCTAGCGTAACTCTGTTCATGGGTGTTCTATGACCTACCAACACAAAATAAAGTGCAAATGGCCACTCTATCCACTCTTGAACAAAGCCCCCTCGTATGTTAAGATTGTGAAGATCGACTCCAAGGTTCCTACTACAAACATGCAACTTTGTGATGGAAATGAGCTCCCTTGGCTTGATGTTTGAAGGATCTAAATCCACTCCTAAGGGTAATGACATCTATGGATATTGTTTTGATGGACAAATTCCAAATAAACCAAGTTCTACTTTGCTATGCTCAGCAACAAATCTATAAAAATTGGTGCAATGTTCCAAGGGTTCTGCAAAGAATTTTCATATCATAATGAACACCATCATAACAAAAAATGCACATTCAGTGATTAAAGTTAAGCATTCATAAAAAGGGCTTAGGCTAACTTTACATTGCAGCTCATAATCAACAAGATGAAAAAAGTACGAGCCATGAAAATTCACTTAAGACCATCACATTCTCCATTGAAATCAAATCACTTCATCGAACAATTGAGAAATTGGAAGAACACCATGCAACAAGCTTTAAAAACATCAATCTACCATATCTTCAATGAAATCAAATTTTATTTCTAAAGTCTTACAACAATGTCTTATCCTTCTCCTATCCTACTTCTACCATAAGCAGCAAGAGCTATTTACTTGTAATGTGCTATCTATCTATCTATTTGTTATAAATGAGAAGGTATGGCTTTTATAGAGCTCCTTCTAAAAATGAGCGGTCAAAATTGATATGAAATCAAGGGTCACAATTACAAGATAGAACCCTAATTAGGGTTTTACTAGCAAAAGCTTTTGTGTCATTAAGTAGCGGGGCAAGGTAGTCCAATGAGAGGACAAGGCACCCACTAGCAGGAGAGTGGATCATCGATCAATGAGGAGAAAAGTTGCTCACTAAGCATTTAATGATTCATCGCTTAAAATAGTTGTCCTTTATTCCTCTCTTTAAATGCAGTGAATCTAGACACATCAACTTGAAGACCTCTAATTAGTTGATGAAGATGATTGAGTGCATGTCGACGTGCTAGGTGTCATGTAGAATCAGTAACTCATCACAGGCAATATTTTCTAACAATGTCATTATGTGACCTAGGTTCTAACATTGGTTGACTCTTCTAAGATTATCCTCAATCATTTCTTTTTTCAATGTATTGACTTGTGAATTCACCTTCTTGAAATGGATAGGACTCCCTTGTCAACATTTCTGTCATTCTAGAATTTTTCACACATAACTAACTATGGTCTTGGATTTCTGAAATACATCAAATTGTGTTACCCAAAGAAGGGCAAAATGTTGATAATGACAATGGGAAAGGAGAAGAGTTTGAGGAATGCAAGGTAGAATGATGCAAACTATTACTAAATGTGGCCCAACATGTTGCAATATTGAAAGCAATCCACATTAGAGATAAAGCAACAGAGACGAAGATCTTTGAAGGCCCAATATTTGATGGTAGAGAAGAAGTCCTCATAAAAGAGGATGACATTGTAAAGAATGAATGTTATGGGGATGATTTTGTCAGCATGCCAAAAGTTGAAATAGCAGCAAAAATAGATGAAGAGGAAAATGGAATCTCAATAATTTGTTATAAGGAAGCAAACCATAAAAAAAATACTAGCTAAAAAAAATGTAATGCATGCTCGAATGGAAAAAATACAAGCTAAAAAAATGTAATGCATGCTTGAATTGAATAATGCAGGTAAGGCCGAAAAACCTGTGGATATTTTTTATTCACGTGTTTTCTATTTTTAATAATTTATGTGTAAGCACAACTTAAGATAGGACAAGCAATGAGAATCCCCACGGTGGCTTTCAGGAAAGTCAGACCACTAGAGATGGGTCTAAGCCACTAAGAAGTTGGGAATATAGAAAAGAACAAATTGGCAAAGGAGGAAACTTCAGGGTCCAACAAGTGGCTGGAGCCACAGGAAGAAATTATGTGAAAAAGTTCAAAATTAGCCAAAATGGTGGAAGGGCAAGCCATGGCAGTCAGGTTTCTGAGGTCTTTAAATGACAAGGTTCATTTCTTTTAAAAGATGCGGTACACAAAGTGGAGAACCTTTAATGCCATGTCTCCCATTACCCATCAATTTCATTTTGTACTTGGCTGTTTTTGGAGTTTTGTTGCAACTGCTGTTGGTGGCTACTGTAGGGACTTATTCAGGAACTCTTCTTTTCTTGACTATCAATTTGTTTATTAAGGGGATGCATTCCTGGGATGAGATAGACAAGTTCCAGTGACTAGGCTGTGATAGCCATTGAAGAGAATTTGCACTGTCATCAAGGTCAAAATAAAGACTGCTTGTCCATTTTGTCATCAATTCTGCCTCTGCTGTTAGTTTAGTTTAATTTCCTGCACACTGTTATGAGCTGCAGCTAAAGTTTTCCTTACAGACCAGGGAAAATCTGCATCACATATGCTACTCTTTAAAAGCCCCTATGATTTTATTGGTGGGATTAACACTCTAGAGAGGACTCCCTCACACAAAATGAGATGCCTGCACTAAAAAAAATAGAGATGAGGTTGCATCAAATGGAAATTTCATGAGTACTATCAATCATTACCCCCTCCCTTTCTTGGTTTTCACTATCCCAATTTGCTTCTATGCAAATGCTAAATGCAAAGAGGAAAAAAGGGACCATATTGTAAAGGTGTTTAATTTTGTGCAAATACTAGTCTATATCAAAACCCAAATACAAAGAGAAACAAAGACCACATTGTGTAGGTGTTCCCCCTGTGGCTGGTGGTGTCATTAAGACCTCTACCTACAGAAGCACTCGTAATATTAATCTTCCTGATATTTGTATTGGTGGCTGAGTTGTTGGTAGGATATATGCAACTGTCCCATATGCACATCTATAAAATCTTTGTGAAAAAACCTACAAGGCATTAACAAATCCACAATCAACTTATGGCAGAAAAGGTCAATGATCTGCTTCTCACAACATTACAGCTGAATATATCCCAAATGGTTTTTGTTGCCATCATTGTGTCCCTGAAATATGGTTGTCAATGGTCTTTGTTTGCTAGTTCTTTTAGTTCCATTGGGAGATGTTGTACTAATTAACATCACTCTTTACCCCACTTAAAACATTCATTGAGTTAATCAAGTTAATCTATAGAAAAACTGAATGTATTGTCAAAAGTTCCCACTTCCATTTATTGGTTTTCAATTTTCCAATTTGCATCTGCGAATGTTTTCCCCTATCATTTTTTGAGTCTGATGAGAAACTGTTAGGTAATACTCTGATGGTGTTTTCCTATCGGTTCGGTCGTTTAGTATGCCAACCCTTGACAACACTGATTGCATTGCTGCTCTTCTCATTTGTATCAATGACAAAAATTGTTGGTATGACACCAGTGATAGTAGCATTTTCTCTTTGAGAAAGTCCTCCTGGAAAAGCTGCAAGATGTTCCCAACCATGCCATTCTCTAGCAGCCGCCTGAGGTCAGGCTCTTCGTTTCACACTGCTTTACCTGATGTCAGTGAGTTGGCACTCATTGCATCCTTGTCTCCTTAGAAAATGGTTGTGGGTAGTCATCTTCTTGCATGTTTTGTAAATTATTTGCAAGATTGCCTCCTCCCCCGCTTTCTCTAATTAGTGTTTTCATCCTCTCTAGAATGGCTGCAAAGAAATCCAAGAAATTTGTGATTGTAGTCACTTTTTTGTTATGCTTGACAACAATAGAGTATGCGCCCAATAATTTTTCTTTGCATTTATGTTACAAATGGACTTATTAGCAGATTTTACCTCTCTCAGGCCTGTTGCTACCCCTGTTAATTTCATCGATAGCAACTTTGATCAAATTTGCATGCACTTTACTGGTATGTTCAGTACCACTTTATAGTCTACCTGGCATTATCTGGTTTTCAAATGTTAGACCATGTGGCTGCAAATTGAAAACTAAATAGGCTGATGTAATTTTGGTCTTCTGGATATAGTTTTTCTTTTCATCATCTCATTTTCCCACATATTTGAAAGAACAAACGATAATAACAATAATGCTTTCAGTGGCAGGCTCGCATACAGCCCGTAACAGGATCATGCAGCATATCTATGTTTGTGATGAAATGAATTTAGTTATGACCCAACATTAAAATAAAAATATTTATAATACAATTCAAGCATATCCCAAGAAAATTGTGGATTGAAGATGAGGCATATTCAAGTGACAGTAACCCAGGATTACTGAGGTACATTGACATAAAGTTAACAAAAAAAATTAAGAATATTGTCCATGCTTTCACCCAAAAAACAATGCAGCCCAAAACTTGCACCGCGATGTGTTTAAGAGCACCAGCAACTTCACCCAGAATTTAACAAGAAAAATGATAACTAAAACAAATTGTTGAAGAACCGTGACTCGGATTTTAGAGTTTTCGACGGATACAAAATTTTGAAAGAAGTTACGAAAGAACGTTATGCTTTGTGAAAAAATTCCTGTTTACCTGTACAGCGTGTAATTGAACAAGAGAAAATAAAATAAAATCAATCATCACCTGCCATATAGAAGTTTAAACCAAGACAATCATTATCAAACAAAGTTGGGACAATATCCTCTAAAACTAATTGCCCGTATAAACACTGGCTCTTAAAGAGCAGATGCATTATGCTTACCAGTTTGACCTGAAAGCTGCTTCTCACCTCATTGACATTTTTATGTCTTTCCTTGTAAAGTAAGATTACTCACAGGCATTTCTTCTCATCTCAATAAATGTCTTCTCTTGTAAAGTAAAAACTTCCATAGGCAACTGAATTTAAAGTCTAAATCTGATTATTGCAATATAAGAGTCTGGAATTCAAAGGTTAAGTGTATGGCAAATCGACCTACGTTCTAAAGTAACCAAGAATTACAGAGGTAGAAATATCATGATTGTTGCATTAAAAAGCGGTAATTTCTGTTATGAAAGTGAGAGAAATTTTCATAAACAACTGATCTGCATTTAGCCTGAAGGAATGCGATCCGCGTATAAACCACACAAACACAAATAAGAGTCGACCTGTCTATAATCTTGAAATTTGTCGTTGAACATGCACCGCAGGAAAGCGGTGGAAAGGCAGCCAATTATCTCACCCTACATTTACAAGCAAAAACTAAAACTATTTATAGAAACCTAGACATGGAAAGGATTCAGAAATTTAAAAAACTTATTTTACAGAACTAGCCGTAGAAGCAATCAGAAATTAGAAAATCAATTTTACTGATAAATCCGTTTCTATGGCTTCTTGGTTTTTCTCATTGTGCGTCTACAAGAAACAAGTAAGTCATCATAGATGGACAGGGCAAAACGAAAATAAATTAAATAAAAATAAAGGGAATTTCGAATAGAAACCTCGAAGAACATATCCAGTTGAGCGTTTTTTAGATGCCGATGGCTTGTCAGCAACCTCATTTGATTTACAATCCGCGACAAAAGCATTGCCGTTCCAACCGCCAAAGTGTAACAAACCCAAACCACCGACGAAGGCAAATCCCGAAGCCCACTTCACGAATGCCCACGACTCGCCCCTAAATCCCGATGCTGTCTCTCGACGGCAATCTTTCTCCACACCCTGGTCCGCTACTCTAGTCAGTGAACGGCATAATGTAGGCGGAGAAACAGAGCGTCGCAGAAGAGAAGGATTCACGGCTTTCCTCAGAGCCATATTGAAAAGCCTTTCAAGCAAATTGCAGTTACAATTTCGCAACAAGTGCCTTGCGTCTTGCTCAGAGTTGAAGGCAATTATGTTTTAGGAAATAAGTTCGTCGAAATTACGGTCGAAACAGGCTACGGAATACCTAACTTGAGAGCGATAGGTTCAATTCACTCGATATACAGGAATCTGTAGAAAACAGAAAAAGCAAGCAAAGTAAAAACAGCAAAATGCTGCTTTGGAATAAACATGAGGCGCAAGCGGTGTATTGAATCTGCTTTGGCGGCGGCCAACTGGTCGAGGAAAACAGCGGACTAGTTATAGGCAATCGAGGCAGATGGTCGACAGCTCATGCTGCAATTTTGTCTCCTAAAATTTACCAGTTTTGGCACATATCTAGCTTTCCTTCAATTCCTCTTTCCACATTGTTGCACAAATAGGCGGCGATGTCTATCTAGCAGATTTGACGTTTTTTTTAATTTGTTAATTAATTTAAAAATCATGCAACTCTGATTTTTAAATTAATTAACAATTTTTGTGTAATTTTTAAATTAATTAACAATTTTTTTTAAAAACGTCAAATTAGGTGCATTTATTCTGCTATTTAGTCACGGGTCAAATAGTCGAGCAATATTTTTCCAATTTTAGTTGTGCATTCAATGTTGTCCTTCAAAATGCATGGTGCACAAGTTCTGACCAAGAATCATAGACAGATATTAATGAGTGATTAAATTTTACTATTTCAATCAATTTGAGTTTCATCTAATAAGTTGTTAAGGGTCTAGGGGAATGATTTGAGCATCCTAACTTCACTTTGCTCAAATTTTAAATTGGAAATTTTAAATCATTCTTGATTTTTTAGCTTAGTTTATAAGACATCATTAATTATGATGCTACACCAACATGTTGTTTGTCAAGATGTTCAAAAGAGTCCACATAAAAATTGAGATCAATGGTCTTGCAAAAATGATACTTATACTTGCATAATCGATGTGCCATGATATTATTGGTTGCATATTACAACTAAGGATACGTTTCATTCAATTATAGATAGTCATCATTGTACTAACAACTTTAAAGTCACAATTATTGGTGCACTCTTATTTTTAAAAAATGGACATTAATTCCATCGTATGAATATTAAATCAAATACGTGTTTATATAAATTCAACAACTCCTAACATGTGTGGCCCCAAAAAGAATTACATTGATAGTCATTTCCTACAAAATAAAAGTACCAAAAGTAATTCCTTACATATCCAATAACTATTCACCATGTCACTCATAATAAACACTAAAAGTGCACAACTATTGGTGCAATAATGGTTCTAATACACATTAACATGCAAAAAAAGGTTGCACTCTTTTTTTCTTAAAGGTACATTGTTTACAATTACAATGCATTGCTCCCACAATATAAATATATTTTATTTATGCACAACACATATTCGATTTATGTACCCACAAGCACAACTATTTGTGCATAAAATTTTGAGTCATCTACATATGCACAGCTATTGGTGCATAATATGTTTTGATATAAATATATTTGGACTTGCAGTGCTCTTTTGCACAATTGCCTGTAATTACAATGGCATCCTCAAGCAATAACTCTAGCTACAATTCTTACCTGCATAAATAGCAAATGGTGTAAGGCTCACCAATAAAACAAAAAAAGAATGCAAATAAAATATACAAATTTGAATTCATGAATCCATCACATAGATTACAAAATTAATGCAAATCAAGTGCAAGTGTTGCCTAAAATGATTGATTCTTCCTCATCATAATTTGAATTCAAAATTGATTGTCCACAAAATCAATGGAGTGTTCCCTATAATAAGCAAATTCCTCCATCTTTTTCATGATAATTATCATGTTTGTGCATTGTTCACTCTCTTCATTCTAAGTTGAGTTTGTTATTCTCTACAGAATTTAAAACTTCTAATGTAGAGACAACATAGAAGCAAGGTTTTTCTTAACCCACTGCCCAAAAACTTGCATAATCACTCTTCCTAGAAGACAACCACTTGGCTCTTGAGACTTCTTGTTAACTCTTGAAGATATTTGGATATCACATTAACAATGGTATACCCCTTGGGATACAACTTCTCACATCAAATGTATACGAAGGTCTATGTTTAGCACTAGGCTTGGTTTCTATACAAAAGGCATTAAATGACTCCACAATGATGAGAGTGGATCAGACCATGAAGAAACATGGATTGGTTGAGTTAACAAGAAGAAGCATGTAGCAGGATACTCGTGATTGTCATGTCACGAAGCAAGTAGAAGTGCACTCATTGTTGCATTTATTGGTGATGGTGTTGATATATCAAGGATAGACAAGAAAATTTGAATTTGAATTATTTCCAACAATGCAAACTATCGTGGTTGCAAAAAATTTGTGATGGTTGTACATACATGTTATATCTAACAAGAATGGTGTGTGACAGTAACAAGAGGACAACCTAGGTATAGGCTTGAGAATTCAATTTTTGAATTCAAAGATTAGGGTTTTAAATTAGAGCAAGTAGAGACCATAAAAGAGAGTGTTGTTTCAAGGTAAAAAAGGTTAGATTATAGAGTGAATAGCAAGAGAGCTAGAGAGTTGAACTAAGTGTAATCTTGAAGTGAGAAGTGTAATAGTGTGAAGGAGTTACTATGTTGAGGAGAAGTTAGTGTACCCAATCAACACAAGTGAGAAAGCATGCAAGAGCAAGTGGTGCCGAGCATGTAAGTGATTGTGTTTGAGTTGCAAAGTCTAGGAAGACTAGAGCAAGGTTGTAGATAGGTCTAAGGAGCAACAAAGATAAACCTAAGTATAGTAGCTAGTTTGATCAGATCATCCCCTATGTTGTTTTCTAATTACTATGATAGCAAATCCTATCAAGGGTGGACCCTAATAGGCTCTTTGTATTAAATTACTTAACAAGGTGACACATTAGTTTGTGTTATGAAGTCTTCTAACCAGGTTGCTCTTAATCGGGTGCACTTCAAGAGAGTGCAAACTTTGTGAGGATCGACTCACACACTATGGTATTTACCCTAGCTAGGTTTACATGAGATAATATTGTGTTATGTGATGATGTGATTGTCTTCATTGTCTTTGATTAATTTTGACCTGTTAAGTTATAGCTAGCATTGACCTATAGACTAGTGTAAAGATAGAGAGGTGGGAAAATTTGAAGATTATCTAAAGTATATTGATTCACTGCCCACCCCCACCCCCCTCTTGTAGTATTGTTATGTGTGTGTGGACCAAAAAGTGGTATCAAAGCCCAGTTCTTCTAAAGAAAAGAGTCTAACAACTCAGGGGGAGAGATCAAGATGTTTAAAAGGGAAGCACCAAAAATTTCAAAGGAAAACTACGGCTCATGATGTAGAAAGATGAGGTTGATCTGAGAACCCTCGATGATACATACTAGAGTCATGTAGAGACTAGATATGTAGAGCCTGTTGCTCTACTCAACACTAACCAAATAAAGGAGAAGGAAACCTACACAGCCAAAATGGATGCTCTAACCAACACCTTGTATGTTGCATATAAAGATGTAGAGGAGATTGAAACAACTTATGAGATGTGGGAAAAGCCTAAAATCATCTATGGAAGTGACAAGCATGTTCAAAAGGCTAAATTTGATATCCTGAGAGGAAAATATGATGAGATGAGAATGCAAGAAGGAGAAGACATTGAAACCTATGGAAAATGGTTTTAAAATGTGATGCTAGCCATCAGAGCTATTGGAGACACATAGCATGAACATTATGTGATTAGCAAGATATTGAGAACCATGCTACCAAAATATGTTGTAAGGGTCTCACCCATTCAAGAACTAAAATTGATAGAGAAAATGGAGGTATCTCTTAATGCCTTAGTAGGAGAATTCACTGTGTTTGAGCTGAGAAAATATGACAACAATAAACCTAAGGTTGAAAAAACATTTAAAGCCTCCATTGCACCTACTACAACCTCAAGAGTAAGAAAGGAGGACAACACCTCTAGATATAGAAGAGACCTAGAGATTATTTATGTTGAAGAAGTTGAAAAAGCAAAGCTAGAGGCTATGTTCACAAAGAGAATGGTATGAGGAAAAGGGAAGTATAAAGGTAAGATTCCATTTAAATGCTTTAACTAGAAGAAGGTAGGACACTATGCTTCTAGATGTGTAGATCATGTTAAGAAGGAGGAGAACAAAAGATTGCCAAGCTCCAAAGGAAAGGAGAAGAAGCAATGTTATATTACTGAGGAGGGGGTGATTGATGAAGAGTCAACCAATGCAGATGAAGACGAGCATGAAATATTCTTTTTTGCTATAACAAAAGAAAGGGTGGAAAGAGCCCTTATCATGAGAACCAGTATCCACAAGAACTAGATAATCAAAAATAGATGTTCTCACCATCTGTCTGATGATGAGAAAATTCCATGAGGTGGAGGCCTATGATAGAGGAATGGTGAAGTTTGGAAACAACTCACCATGTACGATAATATGTAAGGGGATTGTAGCCCTAAATGAATCCACTAACTATGAAGATGTATATCTAGTGGAAGGTCTTGAGTATAACAGTTTAGTGCAGCTCAACTAATGGATAAAGGTTATAGGTTTTAATTTAACAAAGGGTCTTGTAGAATCTTTGACAAGACAAGTAAACTACTAGCTACGGGAGAACAAAGAAGAGGTAACCTTAAGATCTCTAAGAATAAATGCTTGGTAGCTAAAAATGACAACACTTGGTAATAGCATAGAAGGTTATGTCGTGTAAATTTTGAGAGCAATGTTAAGGTATGAAAGAAGAAATGTGTAAGAGTTTCTCCTCCTAATACTAAACTTGACAATGCAATGTGTAAAGACTGTCAACTAGGAAAGTTGTTTAGTTCTAGTTTCTCTAGCAAGTCATTTACCTCTAAACAAGTTTTAGAATTAGTTCATACTAACTTATGTGGTCCCATGAGGACTAAGAGTGTATATGGTGATATATACATTATGTTATTTATTAATGATTATTTCATAATGATGTGGATTATTTACTTGATGGAAAAGTCAAAAGACTTTCACATTTTCAAGGCCTATAAGCAAAGGTTGAAAGGGAGACCATTAAGGCATTGAAGTGTTTGAGATCAAACCAGGGAGGTGAGTTCACCTCACAAGAATTTGAGAGCTACTATTAAGAGCACGGGATCAAAAGGCAAATGTCATCTCCTAGGACACTATAGAATAACGGTGTTGCAAAAAGAAGAAACCAAACAATTGTAGATTATGGCTGGACACTGATGATTCAAGACAATGTTGCGCAAATCTACTGGAGAGAGGTCGTGAACATAATTATGTACACCTTGATTAGGGTATGGGTAAAGAAGTAAACTAAGAAAATGTTTTGTTGGTTCTATTTCTTTCTCGTTTCGATAATTGAGCTATGTATTTAGTGTTTGCTCCTATGTACTAGGTGATTGCAATGGTTAGATACCTATGCATTTCGGTGAGATGGATCATTTACCATATAGACATTCTTTCATTCCTATTTTTGGAGGCCATGAAGATACCTTCCATCTTTGATTGATCAACTCTTTAGACTTAGTCTTCTCTACCTGGTCATGTTCCATATAGCGGAGGTTCTTCAAATCAACAGTTTCGTAGTGTTTGCAGCTTCATGCTTTATTGGTGTTCTTCATGATCATCTTTTCTTCCTATCTTCTAGAACATTCTTTCCATCTCTTTTTGTAGTAGGATTTTTCCCGTTTGGTTTTCTCTATTTCTCCTCTTTACAGAGACTTGGTTGTGCTTGGGTACCTCGTTAGGCCTTGTTGTCGGGACCCAATTTCCTTTTAGCAATAGTTTCTAGGTTTTTAGCTACTCCCTAAGTTTATCTTAAGGGAGGGTGTTAGAGTAATAAGATATTTGCTTAATAATTAAATCATTTTGATTTAATTATTAAGCCACTTATTATCTCACGTATACTTAAGCTAAACTTTAGGCATATAATAATTACTTATTTTATTAATTATTATCATGCAACCTAGGTTTTACCCTGTTAGGGTTTTGATCTCCTTTTATAAGGATTGATCTCTTTGTAATTTCATTCATTCACTTTTGATTATAGCAATCTCTTTTTTGCTCATCAAGAATGTCTCACCTATGGATCTAACAATTTCAGCCTCATAGGTTTTTGCTTCTCTCTTCTATGACAGGTGTTTGCATGTACGTGATTCTTGGGAGCTGTGGGGTTGATCTTTCATCAACGTCAATTTTGTATCAGAGCTCCAAATCTTCATGCCCGTGTTCTATTTATGAAAAGTTTGTCTTGGCTTTCAGATTTGTGCTTTTTGTTTAGAGGGTTTCAGTTTTTAGAGTTTTTTTTGTATTGAATCTAGGGGCTCATTTTTTCAGTGCATTTTGAGCTCAAATAGACCTCACCATTAGATTTGTAGCACCTCAAAACCCCTATTTCCATACAAAATTTGTCCAATTAGGACATAGTTGAAATTTGAGGTTAAAAAATTGCTCCCAAAATTTGGCACATTTCTCGAGGTGACAATTTTGTGATTGTTGGCACAAAAATCAAGGTTTTTTGGGCACATTTTTCAAGGCTTTTGGTCATGCAAATCAAGACAATTTTGGTACAAAATTGGCATGCTTCCTAAGGCAATTTCTAGTGTTGTTGGGAGCATTTTTTATGCATTTGACATGGATCCCAAGGCAGAATTTTTTTTCCTTTTCTTTTCTAGCACTTTTTTTGACCTACATATGGTTTTTTGGCCATAACTTGCTCATTTAGACTCTGTTTTTTGATCCGAAAGAAGCATCAAAAAGCTAATTCTGAGCTCGTCATGATCGTGTAGTTTATTTGGATTTTTGATGCTATTTGGTGGCCTATTTTGGCTATCAAAATTAGAAGTTCTTTTTTGCACTCTGAGAGACATATTTTGATACATTCTAATTTATAGATTCTATTCTAGGCACATCCCATTCATTTTTTTTGTTTTTCTGCATTATGATGGATATCCTAGCTATTTCATGTCCGAGGATCAATTTTATTGTTTCAAATGATTTTTAATGGGTTGTACTATTTATTTTATCAGCCTTATGTCTCTTTCGATCTTTGTTGATATCCTTTTGTAGTATTTTTGCAAATGCACTAAGATAAAGTGCCACTCTATTGTATTTTGGGATCCTAGACATCTTTGTGTTTTGTTGTAATTGCATTACATTATAAAGTGCCTTGGGTGTTTCATGTTGTCCATATTCACCATCTTCCTTTGTCAAGTGAGTGTTCCTTCCATGGCATTAGCCTCATGATGTGTCAATGACACGTGCCATTATAGGTGTTTATACTTCTTTTGCACTCTCGATGTTCCTGGTTCTTCTTTCTGTGAGAGATATTACATTCAGTTTCAGTGTTCATGTCTTATCTCTTAGTATTATAGGGGGGTTCAGTTGGTTCTATTACTTTCTTATTTCGATGGATTGAGCTATGTATTCAGTATTTGCTACCATGTACTAGATGATTGCAGTGGTTGGATATGTATGCATTTCAGTGAGATGGATCATTTACCATCTCTTTTTGGAGTAGCGTTTTTCCCATGTGGTTTTCTCTATTTGTCCTCTTTACAAAGATTTGGTTGTGCTTAGGTACCTTGTTAGGCCTTATTGTCGGGACCCAATTTTCTTCCAGCAGTAGTTTCTAGGTTTTTAGCTACTCCCTAAGTTTATCTTAAGGGGGATGATAGAGTAATAAGATATTGCCTTATTAATTAAATTATTTTGATTTAATTATTAAGTCACTTATTATCTCTAGTTTACTTAAGCTAAACTTTAGGCATATAATAATTAATTATTTTATTAATTATTATCATGCAACCTAGGTTTTACCCTGTTAGATTTTTTATCTCCTTTTATAAGGATTGATCTCTTCATACTTTTATTCATTCTCTTTCGATTATAGCAATCTCTTTTTTGCTCATCAAGAATGTCTCATCTATGGGTCTGGCAATTCCAGCCTCCATAGCTTTTTGCTTCTCTCTTATGTGACAGGTGTTTGTATATAGGTAATTCTTGGGAGTTGTGGGGTTGATCTTTCATCAACTTCAACTAAAAACTCCCTATGAACTATGGCTTGGTCACTGACCTTTAGCAAGTTACTTCAAAGTATTTAGAAGCAAGTGTTACATCAAAAGAGATGAATACCAAGGGAAGTTTGAACAAAAGAGTGATGAGGGTATCTTTCTATGATACTCTACCAAAAGAAAAGCATATCAGTGTCTAAACCTGTGGAAGAACAAAATTGTTGAATTTTCTAGTGTGAAGGTAGTTGAGTTCTCTGACAAGAATGAAGAAGAAAGAAAGAAAGAACCAGAAGACTACAAACAATTTGAATACATTCCAATAAATGATTTAGTGGAAAGAGTCATGGTGGAAGAAGAAGTTTTATTGACATAGGTAGAAGCAATTCAATTTGAAGAACCAATTGAAAAAGCACCTGAAGGAGAATCAGTGTTATCCAAGTATGTGAGAATGCACCACTTAGTTGATCAAATAATTTGTGATAAGGATGTTGGAGTGATGATGAGGAGAAAGGCAAGAGAGATAGTATGCCTCTTCTCACACATGGAGCCCAAAGCTATAAGGTAATCACTCAAGGATGAAGACTAGAGAAAGGTCATGGAAGAAGAAATTGACTAGATAATAAAGAATGATACATGGATCCTAGTAATCCTTCCAAAGGACAAAAATATCTTTGATACAAAATGGGTATTCATAAATAAAATGAATAATGATGTATAAGTAGTCAGAAATTGCCAAACTTTTCTATAAAGGATGTGCACAAGAAAAAGGCATAGACTATGGAGAAATTTTTGCATTGGTGTTTAGACTAGGAGTCATGATACGCCTAGATTGTGTGGCATACACGAACTTCAAGGTATACCAAATGGATGTGAAATCATTATTTCTCAATGGATTTTTCAAAGAAGAAGTGTACATTGAACAACCAAAAGGGTTTGAGAATGAAGAAGGCTAGAGAAAAGTGTGCAAGCTAAAGAAAGTCATGTGTGGACTGAAATAGGCACCCAAAGCATGGTACAAGAGACTTCGCTTCATACTTGATACAATCTGGCTTTGTAAGAAAAAGTGACAACAACAACATATATCTGAAGAAGGAAACAAGAGATAGTTTGTTGATTGTTGAGATATTTGTAGATGAGACCTCTTTGGAGGAGATGATAAGATGAGCATTGAATTTGTTGAAGCAATAAAGAGAGAATTTGAAATGTACATAATTGGCAAGATCAAGTTCTTCATCAAACTTCAAGTATCCCAACTGAAAGGAGGGATCTTCGTAGGGAAAATAAAGTATGCTAGGGATATTTTGAAGCCACTCAATATGAAATAAGTTAAAGCAATAGGCAACATAATTTTGACTGATTGTAAACTACCAAAAGAAGATGAGACCCCTAAAGTGAATGAAACTATTTATATATCCATGATTGGTAAATTACAATATCTTGCGTAGAAAAAAATTGGAGATTACACAAGCTATTTGTATAGTGGCTAGATTTTTAGCCAATCCAAAGGAATTACACATGGTCATTGTAAAAAGGATCTTCATATATATAAAGGGTACTGAAGAATATGGCTTATGGTATTGTAATTGTCTACTAGGGAACCCAAGAGAAATTAACCTACTATGTTACAATGTTTTACCATTTTTAAAAAAAAGTTTGTACAACATAAGATAACAATGCAAAAGCTATATACGCATACACATCAAGTACACATAAGCAATTAAAAATAGACTCTCCATTCCTTAAGGTTTCCTTCACATCTAGTCACATTTAAGAAAGTTTTATTAATTAGTTTTAATGTTAAGCACAATGTCCACAATCATAAATGAATAACAAATAAATAATCTCATAAGAAAATACATAAATACAACTGATGTGATAAAGAACATTCAAATAACGACATCCACTACACATGTCGTAGGGTGTAGAATAAAAAATACAAGTACATAAAATACAATTCATCAACCCACAGGATCTCAAAATACAAGATACATAAATGCATAGATACAACTTCTGAATAGAAATCTCCAGGATAAGAAAAATAATGATAAAGGTACAACCAGATCAACGAACATCCAACATCGATGCCAATTCGTTGGGGGGGGCAAATGGTAAGAAGTCACTACCTCCCAACTGCATGGTCACTTGATCAGGCTCTCACTCTCATCATACAAGAGAGATGATGTATGATCCACATACAAATATCAAATTATAAAATCAATCCTAGGCAAGGAATTCTAATAGCTCATTCTACCTCAAGGGTAATCCAAACTATTGATAAAGAAAATATGACCAAAGTTTAAAGTGTTAGAATATATAGTCCACTTATATAATTGAGAGAGAGGGAGGGAGGGGGGGATGAATCAATTATCCAACTATTATCACAATTATCAACCTTAAACAAACTTAACCATATAAGTAATATAAATTGAAACCACGACAAGATACTCATACACAATAACACCAGATATGTTAACTAGGGAAAACCCTAGTGGGGATAGTACCTAGAAGATGATGTACTAATATAAATATTCCTTGTTAGAGGATGGACCCTTTTAGGAGTCTATAAATACATTCAGTACATATGAGTCCCTGTTAGGAGACTTTGAATCCCTTTTAGGAGATTCCAACCCTGTTAGGAGTTGTGGAAGAGAGCTGGACCCACTACCCAAATAGCTTCAAGGGCAAGACCAATGAATCCATTGTCCAAATGATCTATGTATTATTCTTTGTAGAATAATAGAATTGTATTGTATTATTCCTTCCTCTTTCTATATCCTATCAACTAGACCTCTTCTCCTTCTGATCCTATAACTAGATCACAAATCTCACATCTGATAATCCCTTGGATCTCTTACTTGCATTCAATAAGCACTTTGCTCCTTTTCACACTTCACGCTTCAACCATATCTTCATGATAACTTCTTGAGTCGACCTTGAGGCTTTCCCAATTAATTATAATTATAATAGCACTGTCAGCTCACAGTATATTCAAAAAATCACACATGCGATACTAGTGCTTGTGCACTTGCTGATTTCATTAGTTGAATGTCCTTTGTCACTACTTGATTGCACATCTTTTCATTACATCTCAAATGTAAGATATCCAGCAAACATCAGAAACTTCTTTCTCAATACTCTATCTTTAAACTACTCTCTTTAAATCAGCTACATCTTCTGTACATCTTCGACTCAGACACTACATACTTGACCACATCATTAGGACATGCCAAACATGTTTGTAACTACGCATCACTAAAAAATCAAACCATTAACTATGCCATCAAGATCTTTTTCTGCTACTTAGCCAATCTTTATAAAAACCATGCTATGTTGACATCAATGACAAACATAATCATGAATGTAACATGCCAATACTCTCCAATGCTTAGGATACTCCCCAAAGTAGTATCATTAACATTCATTCTAACAATCTCCCCCTTTGGCATTGATGACAACATAGATGAAAGAACATCTAAGTTCCAAGAATACCAAACAATGTTATGTTGTTGTTGCTAACCAACATTAGTTGTCCACACACTAAAAGAATCTCAAACACAACATATGCACATAGGTGCATACTCCTTCTTCTTAGACATCAATTGTTTACTTCACACTAAACAATTCACAATACATTAGATGCATATTTCTACTTTCTTACATGAATCTTTCTAAATCTCTCTAAAAAGATATCTCCCCCATAATTAGGAGATTATCTCCCCCATACCTTAGGAGATGTTTTTCATGCATATTCTCCTCCATTGACATCAATGTTAAAGACCTCTATCTCAATGTTACAACATACCAATTGTTAAATACCAATTACCACTATGATGCACCAAATCATCAACAAGCTCGAGTGTCCAAAGACACTATTCATTACTAAATACCAAGAGTCCTCAGTGACAAAGATCATCATAGATACTCCCCCATACGGGAAGCATCAACATTCAATCTAGGCTAACAATAATGCTATGTACCACTAGACTGATGCACTATCTACATCCTCTACTCAAAACTAGGCAAGGGCATAACCCCAACCATACTTCTCAAGTACTCAAAAGTATCTTTAGACAAAGGCTTTGTAAAGATATCTGCAATCTGATCTTTAGTACTTACATACTCCAACTTGATCTCCTTTTTAGTTACTTTCTCTCTCAACACATGATACTTAATAAATATATGCTTAGTCTTAGAATGCAATACAATATTCTTAGACATACTATACTTGTGTTATCACATTAAATGATAACAGGTTCTGTAAACTCAATTCTGATATCCTTTAACATTTGCTTCATCCACATGACTTGATTACAATTATTTGTTGCTACAACATACTCTGCCTCAACAATACTTTGTGAAATACAATCTTGCTTCTTGCTTATCCAAGAAACCAATCTTTCTCCAAGAATGAATGCTCCATCACTAGTGCTCTTTCTGTCATCCATACTACCTTCCCAACCCACATCACTATATGCACATAGAGTAAAATCACCCGATCTATCATACCAAATTCCATAATCAGATGTCCCTTTCAAATATTTGAATATTCTCTTTACTACTACACAATGATATTCCTCAGGATCAACTTGAAATCTAGCTACAATCCCAACTATATTTTCTATATCTGGTCTAGTGTGAGTCAGATACTGCAAACCTCCAATCATGGATTTGTATTTCTTCTACTCTATTGCAGGTGTCTCATCTTTGTTGGATAACTTGTGACCAATTATCATAGGTGTACCAATAGGTTTACAACTTTCCAAACCAAACCTTTTCAAAAAATCTTTCAAGTACTTAGCTTGTGAAATGAAAATACCATCACTATTCTGTACAATCTACAATCCTAGGAAAAACTTCATTTCTCCTATCATGCTCATTTCAAATTCATTCTTCATTACTTTAGAAAACTTATCACTTGCTTCATCATTACCTCAAAAAATGATGTCATCAACAAATATTACAATAATTAGTAAACCATTTACAACTTCTTTCAAATACAAGTTACCATTCGTCTTACCTTTAGCAAATCCAAGCTTTACCAAATAGTTGTCCAACCTTGCATACCAAGTTCTAGGTGCTTGCTTCAAACCGTATAAAGCTTTCTTTAATCCATACACCATGTCTTTATCTTTTGATAAAGAAAAACCTTCAGGTTGCTCAGTATACACCTCTTTTTCAAGTTCTCCATTTAGAAAGGTTGATTTAACATCCACTTGATATACTTCTTCCTTTACCTTATTATTGTTTTTGCTCCCAATGTTATGTCCAAAAGAATGATTCTTTAATATAATTCTATTAGGAGTTGTCAACTCAACTCTTTCTTGTGCTCTAGGCTCAAATCTCTTCTCTTCAATTTGATTCTCATTCTGTAACTAATTGTCAATCTCAATGATAACTTCCACATCTTCATGGTTAGCCTTTGGATCAACAATAGTTACCAAAGCTATATCTTCTACTACTTCCTCTTCCTTAACCAATTCATGCTCATTATCTTTATCATCACAATCATTCAAGAATCTTTCCATACTTGCTTTAAATTCTTCATCTTCATCAGAAAGTGAACTCTTCCTAGTTCTTCTTACTCTCTTAGGACATCTAGATGAAAAATGAACAAACTCTTTACATGTCCAATAAAAAAAAAAATTCATACCTTTTGGATCTATAAGAAGATCAACACCTTCTTCTTTGGATCTGGATCTGTCTTTACTTGTGCTTCTATTCTTTTTTATGCATCAAAATGATTTTGAATTAGGAAACTCAATGTTTAGATCGTTATACATATCTGATAACTCACCAAGAATATCCATCTTCTATGTGTCGAAATTTCCTCTATCTGACTTAGGACTATCTTTTCTAAAATAAATCGCCATTGGTCTCCCAAAGTTGTTAAGCTTTTAAAGGACTTGATTCTCTGATACCAATTGTTAGAATATATAGTCCACTGATATAACTTGGGGGGGGGGGGGGGGGGGGGGGGGTGAATTAGTTATCCAACTATTATCACAATTATCAACCTTAAGAAAACTTAAACATATAAGTAATATAAGGGGGGGGAGGGGGGGTGAATTAGTTATCCAACTATTATCACAATTATCGACCTTAAAAAAACTTAACCATATAAGTAATATAAGGGGGGAGGGGGGGTGTGAATTAGTTATCCAACTATTATCACAATTATCAACCTTAAAAAAACTTAACCATATAAGTAATATAAACTGAAACCACAACAAGATACTCATACACAATAACACTAGATAAATTAACTAGGGAAACCCTTGATCAAAGAGAATACCCCAGTGGGGATGGTACCCACAAGATGATGTACGACTATAAATATTCCTTTTTAAAGGATGGACCCTTTTAGGAGTCTCTGAATACATTTAGTACATATGAGTCCCTATTAGGAGACTTTGAATCCCTGCTAGGAGATTCCAACCCTGTTAAGAGTTGAGCCAACCCTGTTAGGAGTTATGGAAGATAGTTAGACCCACTACCTAAACAGGTTCAAGGGAAAGACCAATGAATCCACTGTCCAAATGGTCTATGTATTATTCCTTGTACAATAATAGAATTATACTGTATTTTTCCTTCCTCTTTCTCTGTCCTGTCAACCAGACCTCTGCTCCTGATCTTGTAACCAAATCACAAATCTTGCATCCAATAATCCCTTGAATTGCTTACTCGCATTCAGTAAGCACTCTGCTCCTTTTCGCACTTCACACTTCAACAATGATCACACTACTTGAACACACACTCTATAATCAATGAAGACATCTTTCCTTTATACCATATCTTCATAATAATTACTTGAGTCATCCTTGAGGCTTTCCCAATTAATTATAATAAGATAATTAATTAATTAGAATTACAATAGCATTGCCAGCTCACAGTCTATACAAAATTTCGCACGTGTGATACTAGGGCTTGCGCACTCACTAACATCATCAGCTGATTGTCCTTTGTCACTGTCTCATTGCACATCTTTTCATTACATCTTATATGTAAGATAACCAACAAACATCAAGAACTACTTTCTCAATACTCTATCTATGAACTACTCTCTATAAATCAAGTACATCTTTCGTATGTCTTTGACTTAGACACTATGCACTTGACCACATCATCAGGACACTATGCTAAATGTGTTCATAACTGCACATCACCAGATAATCAAACCATTGTCTATACCATCAAGATCTCTATCTACTACTCAACTAGTCTTTAAAAAAACTATGCTATGTTGACATCAATGAAAAACATAGTCATGAATGCAACATGTCAATAATCTCCAATGCTCAAGATACTCCCCAAAGTAGTAACATCAACATTCATGCTAACAAATAGAACACTCATCCCATACCAACATCACATACCAAGTCAACATCCATATATCGAATACAATAATGTATCAAAACTAAAGAGATACAATCACTGAAAGAATACTAACTTTTGAATCAATGTCAAATATCAAAAGTACAATAACTAATAGATAAACAACTACCATAAATGAGAGTGAATCACCAATAATAACTCCAAGGATAAGAATAACTCACAATAAATACACTACTAAAAGTAACATCCAACTGGTACACCACCAGAGGAAAATATAAAAACCATGAAGGAGAATCAGGCTACATACTAAGGAGTTTCTTCACATGGTAAAACTATCTGAGTTACCTTGGATTGATCTCTCACTAGACCCCAAATCCTCAAGCATTGAGTTACCTTGGACTGGTCACTCTGAACCGTGAACTCTCAACATGACACACGCAGAACTAGAATACCCTCTCATGAAAATAAGGAAAAGCTACTCATACCTCTCACTAGGTATCATTTAATTCTCATCCTTAGCCTATACAAGCATTCAAGGCATGAGCGAGGCAAAATCTCTAACTTATCTCTTTAATGTGTGTCTATATATTTTAAATTACTATGTGATATTATTACACAATTTACAATGTATTACCCTGACAACTGCTTTGGGCCCCGACTCCTATTGCAAGCCACTCCCATTGAATGCACCTAGACCACCTTCCCAAAAAACTCACAAACAACAATTATGTCACATAGCACAAAAGTACTAATAATCAAATTTGGTTACATGACAGACAACTCGAAATGCATTGGTTCTCAAGGTTCGAGTCATCATAAACGCTCATAAAGATAAATCTCATAAACATAAATCTCAATTTGAATAATAAAATACATCATGGTATTCAATCAAATAATCTTAAAAGAAATCTCAAAAGCCTCGGGTGCACATCCTAGTGTAGCCAACTATACAAATCACAAAACAATCACAAAAGAAATGTCACGAGATTTTAAATAAAACATAATAAACACATAGTTTTCAACCATATGGTTTAATTTTATTATTCATTATGTTTAGATTGAGCCATAAGGATGTGTTTAGAAATAAAGTAAGAATATGTACGTTTACATAAATTATTTAGACTAATATACTTATTTGAATGAATAAGTATTTAAATGTCAAATCTCTTTGTGCATATAAAATATGATGTAATATTATCTTGTTATTAATTTAAATAATTTTAAATCATAAATGACTTAATTAGTAGCATAAATGTATACTGCTAGATTAAATATTAATATCAATTTTATTTCTAAAATATTAATTTGACTTCTATTTAAGTCCAATATTAATATTTACTTTTTTCTTTAATTTATAATGCAACTAAAGATAACTCAAACTTGAAATTATAATTATAATTAAATTATTTATAATTTCTCTCATATTACTATATATATTCATAAATAGATGATTACATAGTGAACTCCACCATAACTTCTCTTAAAATACAACAAAATCACAAATATATATTTATTAACTTCCCACTTGCATTAATTAATATATAATCACTTATATGCAACTACTAGTTTAACTAGACTTAAGAAATAATTAATACTAAAATCTATTTTACAAATAAATGAGCAATATATATTTTATTTTTGAAATTAATAAATATTAATAATAATTTTTTTTCAATAAATCCTAAAATTAAACTATATATATTTTAAAGCAATAATAAGCATGCAGTTATTATTTTCACATGCCTATGATATTCTGAAACATGCAAGCGTAATATACTTAATTTTCTATCTTGAATGTATCTATTTTTTCAGAAAGATTTTCAACCAATAATCATGTTTAAATCTAAGGCAAATATATATTTTCTTTGATAAATCTTTACAGGTTTCATTTGAAGTTTTCAAATAATTTTCTTTCAAACCCTAGCTAACAATAATAATTTTTTCTCTAAAATTTAATATTTAAATTTTATTGGTTGCTTAGATGGATTCTTTAAATCAATTTTCAACAACATAATTCTATAGTTTATATTTGACAACATCTTCTAAACAACACATGAATCAATTCTATTTCTTAATTGAAAATCTAAATTTTCCTTCATATTTTATTCCATAAATTTCAACAAATAAATTTCAGCAATATGTCAGACATGAGGTAGACAAATATTCTAAAATAATTTCCACAAAGGAGTTCTCAAACCCTACCTCAATCTGAAAGCCGAAATTCTAGACAATTTGATAAATACATGCAATCCAAATACTCTTAAGCTTTCAACAATTCTTTAAATTCATTTTTTGAATTGCCCTCCCAAAACTTGTGTCCCAAAAAATGAATTACAAATACTCTAATAAAGAGTCATAACCCTAACTAGGGTTTTTATTCCCTAATTTTCTAAAAGTCATTTGCTTTATTAAAATATAAATATTTTAATTGTTTGATTCTTTCATGCACATTTAAAGTTATTTTCTAATTAAAAAATAATTTATTTTTTCCCTTTTCTCCACTTAGTTATTTATAAAAACCATTTTTATAAGCATAGTTTATTATTCTAATTAATAATAATAATGAAAGTTCATTATTTCTATACATCCCTAATTTAATCATTATTAATTAAATAATTACAATGAAATAATATTAAATCTTTAATATTTTAATTAATTTTATCCAATTTCTTAGGTTAGAGTTTTAAATTAAATATTTTAAATTAGAACATATATCTAACTAATTCATAATTAATTAAATATCATCACATTTTACTATTATTTTTTATTCAAATAATATTTAATAATTCTAATATCATAAGATTAATCCAGAAGTCATAATTAAATTATTTATCAAGTAAATCACATAGCCAAAACCACATAAAACACGTCAGCAAAACTGACCAAAGTCAAAGTCAAAGTCAAACAACACATGCAATGAAAGACTCACAGGTTTAAAAAGGGTAGACAATTAGATACATGTCCTCCTTTTCAGGATAAGTATTTCAACTTTAGTTGGGATTGGACTTGAACATTATCTCCTAATTCTTACTATTGAGTTATAGCGACAGTGCACACTCATCCTAGCAATTAAGGGAAGTCAATGCCCGGTACCTGTAACTTGCATAAAAGATGAGTACATGTACATGTGTATATATATCTAATTTAAACAAGCAATGGCATGGAGTGGTACATCATGTAGATCTCCACTAGCAGGTGACTACGACTCTCTCTCCTAACCACATCAGACATGTCAAACCAAAATATAAAACAAATACACACACCATAAACATGCAAGTATGGGGTAAGTACCATAAATAAATCATGAATACAAATAGCATCATATTTCACTATAACAACTCATCATTGTGAAGATATAATAATCATCATTTAAAGACATATCATATGGTTGTTATGATGTGGAGCCTAATTAGACTCAGAGGTTTATTCAACATAGTCCCCCTAGATTATTTCTATGGGGGTAGTGCCCTAGGTGCACTCTATGTCGCAGTATAGGGTGGGGTCGAGGGGGCAGGGGTTTTTGGGGTAGTGCCCCCGAAGCCAAAAATGACTCACTATTGTAAAAGACATCAATTGCCACTTTTTATTGGACAACTTATTCTAGCCCTAATTTTGTAAGCAACAAAAACTTGTATAAAATGGCTTAGGGTTAGAGATTTCATAATGTATGGTGATATTGTAGCTTATTGCGGTAGTATTTAGCTGTAAGTGATTGCAGATTATAATCACTGGATAATAATAATATTAGACTTGTTGTTGGTGGATGTAGTCTAGGGATTGGGTGAACCACATTACATCCTCGTGTCTTCTATTCTCTTCTATGTGGTTTATTATTTTTTGATATTGGTTATATTTGCATGTAACTATTTTTTTTTTTTTTTTTGTGGTTAATCTAGCAAGTGGTATTAGAGCTAGGTTAGTTGTAAAAGAATGTATAGAAAAAGGGCATTGATTTTGATGATGTATTTTCTCTTCTTGTTAAAATGACTTCTATTCATACTTTTTTAAGTATTGTGGCTACTAACGTTTTGCATTTGGAGCAGCTTGATGTTAAAACAACCTTTTTTCATGGTGATTTGGATGAATATATAAATATGGCATGTAACCACAGGGATTTGAGGTCAAAGGTAAGGACAACTTAGTGTGCAAATTAAAGAAAAGTTTATATGGCTTGAAGCAAGCACCTCGACAATGGTATCTTAAATTTGATAGTTTTATGCATGAGCATGGTTGCACTCGGTGTCATTCTAACCATTTTGTTTATTTTAAGAGGTTAGATGATGATAGCTACATTATTTTATGTTTATATGTTGACGATATGCTTGTAGCTAGGTCTAACATAGATCACATTAAGCGGTTAAAGGCATAGTCAACACATTCATTTTCTATGAAGGATTTGGGGGAAACAAAACAAATCCTTGGTATGAAAATTTACAGAGGTAGAAAGAACAAAAAATTGACATTATCTAAAGCTGATTATATTAAGAAGGTGTTGCAATGTTTCTCTATGGAGAATGCCAAAGTTGTCAACACACCTTTACCTGGTCATTTGAAGTTGACTAAGGAGATGTGTCCATAGACACTAGAAGAATAGGCTAAGATATCCAAGGTACCCTATGATTCAATTGTAGGAAGCTTGATGTATGCTATGGTATGTACTAGACTAGATATTGCACATGTAGTGAGAGTTCTTAGCAGGTATATGAGTCATCTAGGGTTTGAGCATTGGAATGCAGTTAAATGGATTCTTAGATATTTGAGAGGAACATCTAGTAAGTGTTTACATTTTGGTAGCTGTACTACTAATTTACAGGGCTATATTGACTCAGATTTGGCATGAGATATTGATACCAGGCAAAGTACTATAGGTTATGTATTCACTATTAGTGGGGCAACAATGAGTTGGGTTTCTCAATTACAAAAGGTGAGGCAAAGTATGTTGATGCTACATAGGCAGCCAAGTAGATGATATAGCTTAAGTTCTTCATGGAAGAATTGGGATACCCATAGAGGGATAATAATTTGTTCATAGATAGCCAGAGTGTCATTCATCTTGTGCAGAATTATGCTCTACATTCAAAGACAAGACAAATATAGTTGCGATACCATTTCATTCAGTCTATTTTGGATGATGGATAGTTAAAGTTGGACAAGATACATACAAATGATAATCCATTAGATATATTTACCAAGGTAGTAGCAAGGGAGAAGCTAAAATCCTCTTTAGCTTCGGTTGGTCTTCTAGATTGAATAGACTAAAGGAACAATAGAGTCCAGGGTGGTTTCATATTCTACTATGTCATGCCCAAATCATTACAAGCCAAAACACAACTATTTTTTTTTTTGAAATGTAGAAAACTAAAGGTAAGAAACTTAATCTATCCTTAACTAGGAGGTGATGAAGTTAGGTGGAATGAAGTTTGCTCCAATCGAAATCTGGATCTCGAGTTCACTATGAGGAGGTCACCTAATTACTAGTTACTTAAGACAAAACCATGTTAAGATGATATGGTTATGAATCCCTCCTTCTTCTATACTCAAAATGTGACACCCTGATGTACAAGTGAGATTCAATTTGTTTTATTGTGGTGGTAAAAGTTCTAAGGTTGTAACGAGAAGGTGCTTAATCAATTTACCATTTTATTTCTATTAATATTACTTTACCTTGATTTCTGATATTTTTGTTATTATTATTATTCAATTATTATTGAAAACACCTATACTTCTATTTTAATATACATCCTTTCTTTTTGTTGCTATCATTATTATTATTTAATAGTAAACTAAAATTACTACATTTGCAAATAATGCCTGATTAATTATTAATAAAAACTACCAACAAAACCTATACTAACTTTAACAAGTAATCTAAATTATATATATATATATATATATATATATATATATACATACATGTATACATGTACATATATATATATATATATATGTATATACATATATACATCTATATATACATGTATATATGTATATACATGTATATATGTATGTACATGTATATATGTATGTATATATGTATGTATATATGTATATATGTATACATATATATGTATATGTATGTATATATATGTATATATGTATATATATGTATATATGTATACATATATACATACATATATATGTATACATATATACATATATACATACATATATATGTATACATATATACATATATACATACATATATATGTATACATATATACATATATACATACATATATACATATATACATACATATATATGTATAGATATATACATATATATATATATATGTATATATATATATGTATATATATATATATATATGTATATATATATATATATACATATATGTATATGTATATATATGTATATATATATATATGTATATATATATATGTATATATATATATATGTATATATATATATATGTATATATATATATATGTATATATATATATATGTATATATATATATATGTATATATATATTACACTTCTAAAATATCTATAATTAAAATATAATAAAATCAAATATGTTAAAATAAAATATATATATTCTCCTTAAATTCATCTAATATACTAAAATCAAGATACAATCAAACAAACTATAATCCTAATTATACAAATCCTTAAATTCAAATTATAATGAAAATAAACTAAAATCGAAATATATACAATCCCTTTATATATATATATATATATATATATATATATATATATATTTTAAACAAAATAAATCAAATTTAATCTTTACACCTTACCCCATCTACTAAGCTCCTTAAATTTTCTAAATAAACTATGTTCAAATTATAATCTAAATGACTATGACCATAATATGCAAATTCCCTATAACAAAATATAAATATAAACCATAAACCATAATATACAATACCTTTAATACATATAATTTTTTTTTTTAAAAACATTTTATCTTACCCCATCTACCCCACTACTCCCTAGGTGACCTACCCTAAGCCCCCCCTTAAAACTTCACCCCACTTAAAACAATTTACCATCCCCCCCATTAACCTATCACCTCACTTTTCTCTCTCCCCCCACGTGGGAAGGAGGTGAGGTGGGCGCCTTACAATACATGCGTCCCCCCTTGGTTGTATGCCCTCCCACTCAAATAACCGCCAGCTCACGTGGGATACCTCCTACTCTTCAATAATTTTTTTATAGTTTTAAATATATATATTATTTTAAATGAACTGACACAATATTAATGAGGAGTAGATGCAAGAATCATTTAGCTCTAACCTATATATTTTTAAGATAACAATATTTTATTTCAGGTCTATTATTTTATTAGACTATATTGCATGAGACAATATTTATTTTGCCCATACATTTTCCAGAGAATATTTATGCATCTATAGGTCTATTTTTTAGCTTATCTTATTTGTCTAGATCTTCTCATGTAAACTCTAAAATTGCTTAGATTTGAGTTGATGACATTTAAACATTGCATCATAAATTAAATTTTCTATTCTATTTAGCAAATCTAATGTAAAAGAACTATCATATTTCAAACAAATCTACTTGCAAGATTTACTAGTATGAGACTTAAATGAAATCCTTTGATTATAATTTCATGAAACATCAAATATTCATTATACATTAATGACATCCAATTTTATAATTTAAACTATCTATGAATCAATTAGCCATCAATTCCATATTCTATCACTAATTAAGAAACATTACTGAACACCAATGCAACTAAATTATTCTTATGAAATTTGAGGAGATAAGAATATCAAGATGATAATATCCTATCCATTCTTACAATGTATATCATAATACAAAATTCTTTTCTTCAATATATTCTAATTTCAAATAATGATAAGGCACCATCAAACAATGAGATTTTTCCTTCACGTTCCTCTCAAGATTTTCATTCAACACAATATCAATCAAGCATTAGGGTGGTGAAATCATCATATCAAGATACACAATGGAAGGACCTTTACAAGCAAGATAAATTTACAATCTGTCTATCAACATATGTATGAAATCAACAACATCATTCCTACAATACAAATAAGTTCACATAACAAAAATGGAACTATCCTCCATTGCAATACAAATACACTAGTGTTTTCTTCTTCTATGCAAGGGTAAGACTCTCCAACTTCCAAATGTTAAAGGCTTCAAGCAAATACTTGCAAACAAGAGACAAAAAGCATAACCATAGAGGCTCACCTCCCAACCTAGGCCTGAAGGAGATCACCCACCAAGCTTGGGGAAACAAGGCACAAACAGTTACATGCTACACAATCACATATCATGCATGATCACAACAATATAACAAACTCTACACAATACATTACAAGACAACCCAACCCAAGGCTTGCACAAAGATTCAACAAATGAATCAAGTTATAGGGTGAAGGTGGTGTAATGCCTCGCCAAGGGATCCAAAGAATTTTGTTAAGTTTGCCAAACAATTTTTTTTTTTAAAACATGAAAGATAAAACCATTCATAACATTTGCGGAAGCAATAGCAACAATTCAAATGAAAATAAAC
The DNA here is from genome assembly GCA_028749045.1 of Cupressus sempervirens. Taxonomy (NCBI): domain Eukaryota; kingdom Viridiplantae; phylum Streptophyta; class Pinopsida; order Cupressales; family Cupressaceae; genus Cupressus; species Cupressus sempervirens. The sequence goes on from CM053787.1 coordinate 444,519,620, forward strand.
ATAACATATATACATAACAGGCTACATTCTTTAAAGATCCCTTAACGTTGTATCACATCTAAATTAACTAACATACATGAATCCATCTAGTACAACATCCACATAAATAATAATGATAAGCCCAATGTTCCTACATTACATTTTCAAATGCTCAATCATCCACTGTACATGTCACAGGGTATGAAGGCTTAAAAGAATATACATATGTGAAATAAGGTACATCATCCTATTCTAATTCATGATATATCAAAGTATAGATAATCACATGATACACATGATACATCATCTTAGAAGTCATATACATCCATCATAAAGATCAAACAAAATAAACTAAGTGCACGGTTCCTCCCAACCGTTAATAGCATCATTAGACCATCGTGGATCCTAGCCATCCCTCCGTGCGTAACATCCCAAAGCACCGAAGAGATCATCGGCTATAACATAGTAAGAATGTCACTCCTAAAACATCCTACTAACATGCAAAGTAAAGCATAGGATACCATCGTCTAACATATGCAAATCATCAATATAAGAACATACCAGTAAATACATCCATCATAAGGCATATCATCTATCATAATTCTCCAAGAACATAATGAAGATAAATACCAACCAAGAATGCTCCAGCCACGGTGTCTCCGACGGATCTCAAATGATAAGAGTGGAAAAACACTACCACCCGACCGCATGGAACCTAAGTGGTCCACTCCCACCGTGCTGAGGAGATAGTCTCAAGTCCCAACTAGGCTAACAAAATCACATAGCACAAATCTTTAAAGTCCAGGAATCCTAAAAGTATACTAACTCAAAGGTTCCAATCACAAAACAAACATCTACTTCCCAGAGGCACAACAATGACATGTAGGAAACCTACTCTGTAAGCGGGAAAGTGTCATCGCATTTATCTTGTACAAGTTACCCTGGCAGTTAGCTAAACTCCACGGGTCCATACAGATCTCATGCGGCCACTAGTATCCTCTCATACTGACGAGGCATACTATGGAATGCAAGGTCGCAACCATGCGTTCTCACTACTCCCATCCTAGCCTATACAAGTGCTCAAGGCATGAGCGAGAACATCAAAACAATTATATTTTTAGGTTCATTTAATCCCCATTTAGTGTGTAAATGTTATCACTTATTAACCAAACTTACAATGAGTTACCCTGGCAGCCACTTAGGGCCCCGACCCCCATTGCAAGCCACTTTCCGACACTACAAGTAGATTACCTAACCTAATGCTCATGGAATCATAAATCACCACAGTCCTGTACAAGTGACTGTAAAGAAAATCCAAAAAAAAAAAAAAAATTATCAAATATTCATGATAAAAGCATCAAATATCCATAATAAGAATGATCAAATCTCCAAGATAAGAATCATCAAATCTCCATGAGTATCCGAAAAGCATCTATAGAAAATCATGATCACAACAGTTCTCTATTGGCAACTGAAGGCATCACTGATAATCATAAGTATCCATGGGTTCTCAATAACCAAAATATATCATCACAATCCATTGGTTCTTAATAAGCAACCAATAATATCTTAAAATCATATTGATCGAAGACTCCAAAATGGTTGAGTCAAACATCTCACAATATGACATCATCAAGAAATAAATCAACACTTTAGTCCCATCATGGCGACTACAAAGTAATCCAAGGATAACTGATCGATGACTAAAAAATGATTAGCTCAAGTGTCTCATACACATACATCTCAGCTTCACACATGAAGACTGATGAACAATAACAAACATTTCATAGAGCATACGATCACATAACCATGGTTGGGTTTATAAAGATCGAGACCAAATAAGATCAACATGCCATCACATCTCATAACCCCCGAGCCTCTGGTCACAACCTAAGACTGGTCAACGCTAGTCAACCCAAAATCGAAAACAAGAACCATATAGAATACACGATGCAAACACATGTTTTGATTTTGCTATCTTACATAGTTGAATCAGTGTAGAGGTTTCCAGTTTTATGTTTGCAAGTATATTTTCAAGTGTCTTAAGTTTCATCATTTGACCTACAAGTCAACCCATTTGTTCCCCGATAGCATTATCCTTCCATTATTAAGAATTACATTCTAAGAATAACTTAAGGATAAGTATTTACTTATTGGCCTTTAATTAAATTGTTCTCTTTATTTAACTATGATCCACATTCTAATTAATTAACCTTTCAACTTTTCAAAGATCATTATTCATTATATTATAAGAGGACCAATTATCATTCTTCGAATAAGAGATTATAACTTTATTAGAATGATCAATTAATATCGGTTCACAATCCTTGACCTTTAATCGTTCTAATAATTCTCAATTATATATTACTAAGTCTTCACCATTAAAATATCTAAAGTCGTTATTCAAGTCATCGAAATAAGACCTATCAACTTGATATTAATATTTCTACAATCTTATTAAAAGAATTATATCAATTAAATCTCTATTACATAACTTAATTATTAACTAAATCCTATTAACTCTAGTTAATTGATTTAATTAATAATTTCACAACAAAACCATCAACCCAATGAATATTAGTTGACTAATAACTAAAGGTCAGCCACACACAAATATTCAGGTTCATAGTTCAATAATAATAATAGCTTGCTAATATTTAATGACAAGCTATATTGGGAATCTTATTAATAGATCACATTCATCATTCTGCAACAATGTTCTCATTTATATTTTAATAATAACAAGTTATAATAAATCTTCAATACCAAGTATTATTATCTCAAATAAGTTTTCCCTATGTACGTTGATTCAGTTAACTGATAATCCTCCAAATTATTAACCAATTCAATTTGATTAATATCTTTTACAGTACTTCAATCATTAACTAATATCTTTTAGAGTAACTTTGTTTGTATTAGTTGATAACTATTTAAACTATTTATACTATTATTTATTAATAGTTTGTTAGACCCAACAAATATTAATAAATAATAAACTTATCACAACTATAAATAATCAATCTAGAGAACTTTTACATAGAACTTCATTAGCTAACTCTTAATACTATTAAGGTATTCAAACGTATTAACCAATAACATAATAATTCAATCTTAATCCAATATCATTTAGAGTTTCTAAATTTAAATCAACATAATATAAATTATCATCTTACAATTATTTAATCAATATTAAAATCAACCATTAGACTCTATTTTCTGATTGTTCTAATAATGTTTTGTCTATATAAAAGTTGTTTTGAAAAAGATCCCTATCAAACCAATAAGACTCATTGTAGATTTTAACATGAATAATTTTCAAATTCTTAACATTATCATCTTCATTAAACAATTCTAAAATTGTTTAATAGTATTCAATATACATTATAAAAAGTTCACTATATAAACTATATTAAAATCTCTTTTCTTTTAATCCATTTACTTAGATTGACTAATAATTAATTACACTTCTTCTACTATTAACTAATTAAATTTGATTTAATTAGATTAGATAATAGACCATATAAAACTAATGCATATTAATAAGATTCTAATAAGGAAAGATTGCAATAATATCTTTAATTCATTAAATAATCTCCAATAGATTATCTCTAATCAAATTTGTTGATAACTATTTAAACCATTATTTATTAATAGTTTGTTAGACCCAACAAACATTAATAAATAATAAACTCATCAAACTATATTTCCATAAATCTCATTAGTTATTATTTAACTAACCTTTAAAGCATATCAATAATTCAAATCGTAGCTATGTTATAACAATGTTATAATGTAACTATGACTCCTTGTCAATATAATAATTCTTATTTAAATCTAAATCTAATATCATTAAAATTTGAGTCTCTTAATCATTATTAAACACTTTTATAAATTACCACCTCTTAACTATATATATTAAATAGTATTTAATATTGAAAGTCATCTATTCTCTATTAATTCAATATCTCTATCCATCAGCTACATCCACAACTTTCCATTAAAAATCTTCATTAATTCATTTAGAACATTCTTATTAGTCTTTAGACTAATTAAATAATTATTAAATTCTAATTACATTACGTTGATATATTATTTTTGTGAAGTTTAAGCATAAAGAACTCTTGGTTATGGAAGATGAAGAGACATCTGTTCTTGAATAAAACCGTCCCAATACGACGGCCATATCTCCCTAATGAACCGTTGGATCGGGCTGAAATTTAAATATGTTGGAGAGGGCCAAGTTGCGCCAATTCTGACCGAAGCGATCGAATAAATTCGATCCCGATAAAAAGTTATGAATGACTGAATTCGGGTCTATCCAAGAGGCAACGACAGGACAATTTGTGATGAATTAAGAATTTTCTGTTAAAATAATTGTTCTCTAAATTTAACCATAAAAAAGTTTGTTCATATGCATCTAAAAATATAATTGATAGAAAGATTACATCTAATCATTCGAATTTTCACTATAAAATTTCTATTTTAATTCCAAATCTTGTCTTTCTAATTTAATATAAATTCGAACCCAAACCCGATTAAGATCTAATTTCTTTCTCATTTGGAACTAGGGTTTTTCTATTATTTTCTTCTCATCCAAATAAAATATCTAGATTCCAATTTCAAATAGTAGATTCAATCACAGAGAGTATTCAGACACATTAAATAGATATGATGAAGACAGGAAGAGAAAGAGTGCAAAGGAAATATGAGAATATCACGAGTGCACCTGGACATTGATGCTAATTTGTCATGCCTCAGAAGTCCATAGAAAATTCTTTCCTTCTCCATCATTCGCAATTCTTCCAAGAATCCAAGCCGATCGAATCCTCCAAGTGATTAGAGGTGCTAAAAGGAGCGTAGAAGCAAGTAGAAAATATATGAGCATATGAATCTTCTCCCATGCATGTAAGCTTTGAAACTTCTATCTTTTTTTTTTTTTTGCCTGTAGTTCGTGGCTTCCTTTAAGCTTGTAGCTTCCATTAAACTTGTAGCTTCTATTAAGCTTTTCTTTTAAGCTTTTATGAATGCTTGAATATCAAGAGCTCTCAAGAAACCTTTGGAATGCTTCTTGAAACCGCTGAAAGGTGTCACCAACTAAGCATGAGTCTTTTCCAATTCTTTTTTGACGAGTCATAGAATTGTAGACACCTTGTGCTTAATTGATGCACTAACCCCCGTATTGTTGACACATGTTAATTCCCACGCAAGCATATAATTCCAATTTACTTTACTCTTTCCAAATTAATTTATTTATTAAGTCTTATGCACTAACTTTAATATTTTCTCTTTTCAATCTTAATATATTTATATTTTAATTATATGAGATTTAGAATCTTTTAATAATTTAAAATATATTTTCCACTTTTAAATTTCATTTTCCAAAACTTTATTGCTAAAATATTTATTAGCTTTAATAGTAATATTATTTAGTCATTTATTTAAAAATGAGCTCCAAATATATTATTATTAAAATAAATATTGTTACATTCCAAATTTAATATTATAACTTTTATCTTCCAATTTAATTATTTTATTTAATTAATTTTTTAATTAATTAAATAAAATAAATAATAAAATATCATATTAATTTTGCATTTAATTAAACCATTAATTAAATCTTTTAATTAGGCTTAATTAATAGAAAATACTCCAAAGACTCACAAAGGTAAAAATACGAAAAATCCATTATAGTCAAAATACATACAAATCAAACCAAATGGTTTATATCATGAATTACATCATCTGATGCATTCAGAGGGTACTCAACTTAGATACTTGTCCTAATTTTTCAATTAGAACAAATGGCTTAAAGGGTTGGGATTTGAACTTGAGAATTTATCTCCCCTCTCTTATCATTGAGATAATGTGATAGGGTACGCTCATCTTGACAATTCAGGAAAGTCGATACCTGGTACCTGCAACTTGCATAAAAACCATGCATGTACAAACACAATATATACTAAACTAAACAGGCAATGGCAGGAAGTGGTGCATCGTGTAGATCCCGACTAGCAGGTGACTACGACTCTCTTCCTTAACCACATCAAACACGCCATACAAAAGCAAACACACAAAGAAAACACACACACCATACACATGCAAGTATGGGGTAAGTATCCATAAGAAAACACATATGATAATAAATCATTTTATTAATCATCATTAATAACTGAAAGCAATGTAATAATCATCATCAATAATTGCGAATACTAAAAATAATCATCATACATACATAAAATGTAGAGTCTAAGTAATCTTATCACATATCAACTGAATTCATAGCACAATATCTGATAATCTCAAAACAATACTGCTAACCAACAACATAAAACTAGCTCTAAAAGAGTTTAGCAATGATAACAAAATGTGAACTAGAGGCAGGCACTACATGTGGGATCTCTCCATGAGGAGGATTTTCAAACTATGATTCACAAATATGCACATATTCTCATTATCAACATGCCCTTTCAAGGCTTACAATAACTTTTCTCTTCACACACCTCCTTATACCTCCCAAAATGCAAGTAGACAAGAAGTTCCATATTCTATTGAACACATAAAAATCATCTCCACACATGGGAGAGTTCCTCAACTTCATGAGTGAGCCCAACTAACTCCTTCACCCAAGCATCTCTTCCTTCCCAAGGGTGAGTGATTCTTCACACCCATTACACAACACACAACATAAAACAAGACAAGATTCAAGAAAGAAGTCACATAAATTTCTCACATGCAACACTCAAACAAAAAGATCCTTATTCACAACTCACATCTACATTACACCAAATTTATTATGAAAAGAAGAACACCATATTAACTCTACATGCAAATGAAAAACACCATGGATCATGGGTACCAACTGCACTCCAAGCAATGGCAATGATAAGTTGTAGTAGAGCTCCTTATCCTCTTCCTCCAACCCTAGTTGTCTCTAAAGATAGAGAGTGGCCAAGTGAGTTTCTAATTTGGTCAAGCCTCTATATATCACTCTCATTTTCGGATTCAATATAAAATGCATTCTTTTTGGGGTTTCCTAGGTCTTATAGGCACCCTAGTGGTCATTATTAGCTCTATAACTTAAAGTATTAACATGGGTAGGGCTTATTTTTGTCACAATTACACCTTAGAACTACTTAATGGCCCTCACAATGCTAGGTAAGTTCAAATTTTTCAATTAAGGTATTTAACTCAGGATAAGGTGGCCACATGATCCATTATCAAAAACATGTTATTTTTACATAACGAGTACAAGTGTCAAGTGACACACACAAAATTTACTATACATCACACATGACATGTTCAGAATCTATACATGAAATACATACCACACACATGCATCTCACATTTACAAAATAAACACATCATAATGAGGTTTATGAATCTTATAAAGATTCACCTTGGCAGTGTCATATTAACATGTGTTTATACCTTGTTTCCCTATTATGTTTCCATAGTTTCTTTTTTGCACACTAAATTTGAGCATTAGTAGTCCAATGAAAAGCCACATATAAAATACATATGAAAGTAAAAATACATGATAACTTTGTTATTCTACCATTCACATACAACACATTCCATAATTAACTTCTTATTCTCCATCATTTAAATATAAAATATTTAATCATTAATCCTCAAAAATAACGACATGTTACTAACTTTCCTAGAACAAGATCAAATTAAGCATTTGAAACACATCATATTTCCATTTCTTATCATAAAAGTGAAATACTGAATAAATATCTATTAATCCATTGACTATGCCAAATAAGTCCTAATACATATCATAATGGAGGACCACAAGGTAAATATCATTAGTTAAGTAGAAAAATTTACTGTCCATCAAGTATCAAAATATATGTCAAGATATCCAGTCCTAAATAACAAAATGGAAATACAATATCTATGCTATGATGGGTTGGGGTGAGGCCTCACATAGTGAGAGTTACAAGTTTATCGGTGCTATGATTGGTCTCCAAGTGGGAGGTTCTTGTAGTGGAGTCTGATAAGTCTCCAAGTGGGAGATTGTTGTGGAGTCTAATCAGTCTCCAAGTGGGAGATTATTGTGATGTGGAGCCTAATCAAACTTAGAGGTTTATTCAATGTTGTTTCCCCTCATTATTTCTTTGGGGGTAGCACCTCCAAGATAGGATCAAGGGGTAGTGCCCCTTGTGGGGTCCTAGGGCAGTGCCCTTAGTGCACTCCCTGTCATAGTATAGGGTGGGATCAAGGGGCAACACCCTCGTAGGAGTTTTCAGAGGTAGTGCCCTTGAAGCCAAAAATGACTCACTATTGTGAAAGGCATCGTATGACATTTTTTTATTTGACTACTTATTCTAGCCCTAATTTTGTAAGTAGCAAAAGCTTGTATAAATTGGCTTAGGGTTAGGGATTTTATAATGTATGATGATATTGTAGCTTCTTATGGTGATATTGAGCTATAAGAGATTGCTGATTGTAATAATTGGATAATAATAATATTGGACTTGTTATTGGTGGACGTAGCCTAGGGATTAGGTGAACCACGTTAAATCTTTGTGTCTTGTGTTCTCTTCTGTGTGATTTATTATTTTTTGATATTGGTTATATTTGCATGTAACTATTATTTCTGTCTATGGTTAATCCTAGCAATGGTATCATCAAGAAAATAATTATATTTACATATTGAAGTATTTGCATTCAAATATCACTTAAGGGCTAACATGTTCACAAGAGATTGAAATAATGTAATAATCCCAATCGGTTATAACTTCAACAAACACCAAATTATTTTATAATTCAGTTGTTTGACATTTTGTCAAACACTTTGCAAGCAAGCTCTTATACCACTGTAATATCTGGTGCAATTCTGATTTTTATTTCATGATTGCTAACTTGAGAATTTTGTTAGCACTTTGCACACAAGGAGTGTATATATATATATATATATATATATATATATATATATATATATATATATATATATATATATATATATATATATATTGTAGATCTAAATTGTGATTTCTTTCTAAATGCCGAATTGAAAGAGATATGCTTTCAAACTCCAAATGACTAACAACAAATATTTTTGTATTTTTTTTAAACATAGAGCATTGACTATAAATGAGAAAATATGCATCTACATCAATAAGACATTAGGGCAACAATTCTGATGTAAAATTCTGATATAAATCAGATTACAAATGATCTCTACATGCCCTAAAATATTTAAATCTAACCTCCATGCATTACAAATGAAATAGATAGGAACCTGTAAAATTGCTCAAAGGAATCTAGATTTTTCCTGTAGCAAATTCCTGTAGTAGCAATGACACTATAGCAATTACTATAGTGATGACACTGCAACAACATCAATGTAGCAAGTACTGTAGCAACAATACTATAGCAGAGTTCTTGTAGCAATATCCAACTAATTCCTTCTCCACAAATCTGGCCCTAGGCCACAAATCTAGCACAATGAAAAGATTGTTTTGTCTTCTCCAATAGTCGCAACCCTTTGGAAGATATTTCACCACCTTAGTTACGCAAATCAATGGGAGTGTTCGTTCTCAACAATCAATGTAACAACTACAGAAACCCTTGGTTCCACAAGCTATTGAGAAGAGTAGATGACAACATATTTGATGCTCAACAATGAGGTTGCCCTCCCTATTTATTCTTTTCCTCCAATAGATGGCCGCCCTTCTAGAAGAAATAAAATTATAGTTAATTCCTCCTTCTAGATGATTCTTTTAATTTATTTTATTTAACTTTAGTCACTTTTAATTAAATTAATTAAATATAAAGTCACCTTTTAATTTTTATTTATTTATTGACTTTATAAGAAATTAATTTAATTAATTTCTCCTTATTTCTCCACTTAGCCTTCGAAGAATATAAAGGCTAAGAACTCCACTGAGATTCTAAAAAGTTGGGGACATTACAATCCGCCCTCCCTGAAATTGCTTGTCCTCAAGAAATATCAACTCCAGATGCTACAAAATTTTCTCACTTTCCCTAGCAACATCCTCAACTGGCAAGTCCTTCAATTTGATCAAATATTCTTTGATAACTTGTCTCCTCAATTGTTTCTCCCTAACATCCAATATAGCGTCAGGTACAAAAATTAGCTTACCCTCATCATCTAAGGGTGGTAGAATTGTGATGAGGACCACACAATGTCCTAACACCTTCTTGAGTCGTGACACATTAAAAACATTATGGACCTTACTATTAGTTGGTAACTTCAACTCATAAGCTACCTCACCCACACATCTAATGATTATGAATGGTCCCTAATATCATGGCTCCAGACTCCTTGCACCATTCTTCTTTAGTGTAGACTCTCTATAAGGTTGTAGCACCAAGTACACCATGTCTCCTACCTCAAATGAACATTCAACTCTTTTCTGATCTACATATTGCTTCTACTAGTTTTGTGCTCTCTGAATATTCTCCTTAAGAGCCTTCATAATATCTTGATTTTCTTGCAACAAATCTCCAACACTAGGCATTCTACTATCACTCATCAACAAATCAAGAAATTTGAGTGCCTCATAACCATACAAGACCATAAATGGTGTCATCTGAATAGAAAGTTGGTAGGCGGTATTATAGTAGTACTCACAAAGACATATCCACCATCCCTTTTGCTGCCATGCAATGTAGTTCCTAAGATATCCCTTCTTGGTTAGATCAGAAAGTGGTGTTTCATGTCATGAATATCCATTAACTAATTTGTAGTAAAAACCACATGAGCCCAAAATTCCTCTTAGTCACGTGAGACTCTCAAGTATAGGCCACTCAATTTTTGTCTTGACCTTGTCTAGATCCATGCATACTCCTTGTGTGCTAATGATGTGTCCTAAGTACAACATCACTCTAGAGCCTAACTCACACTTGAATTCCTTGACATGCAAGCTCTCTTTGCCAAGAATACTCAAACCTGTATCAAGATGCAGAATATAATCCCTCTGCAATTTGTTGTACACAAAAACTAACACAAACTGCCTCAATTGTTGTATGTTGAGATGATAAACATTTTTTTGTTGCTCCTCATGTATTGGTATCAAAACACAATCTATGTCATGGAGCCATGTCATCCAAAATATCATATCAACATCTCCCATGTTTAAAACATAAATATCTACATTAAACTCAAAGTTATTCAAATGCATGGGAAGATCTAAAATCTTCCTATCACACCTAAGAGTGTAGCCATTTGTAACCTTTACTCTTATACCCTCAAAGACCTACGTTTGTATGTTGCATCTTTCAACCAACCAAGCATCAATAAAGTTATGTGTGGCTCCTATATAAAGCAAGGTAATGATCTTCTGCCTAACTAAAACTCCACGCATCCTAAAGGATCCCTCACACTGTATGTTAGTGAGACGTGCTTCCCATAGCTGAACTAACTCTTCCCTTTCAACCCTTTCTTCCTCATGTTCTAATCCTGCTAGCTTAGACCCTTCTTGATCAAATTTTTGATCTAGATTTTTAGATTCAAAATTCTCATTATATGCCCACATAACGAAGTCAATCTTCCCCTTACACCTTAATGGAAAATCATGGTTTGCATCATGTGCCCCTTTGCAATAAAAACAAAAGTTCTTTCTACTCAAATTATTAAGCATTTCTCTATCTAGGGGTGCTGCTGATTCACCCTTTAGATCTATCTTTTTATGAAATGCCCAAATATGATCCTCAATTTGTTTGTGCATCATTTCATGATGAGATAATTTTGCAATAATCTCATCCTTATCCACCTTCAATTGAGTCTCCAAGTTATGAGCAACTTCAGCCGCACATGAAGAACCCTCAAATTGTTCTTGTTCCTTCATGTTTCAAATCTTTACCAAATCCTTTAATTGACTAGAATCGTCAACTTCATTATTGTCATCAGATTTAGGTATATTTTTAGATTCATTCTCTATTTGCAATAAGAGTCTTCTAATGTTATCCATCCTCTTTTTCCTTGCTATGTTGAGGAGATTGAACTTTCCTTTGACTTCTTGAAGTTGTTGTCTCGCATTGGTAGCCAACGATTTAAATTTTTTATCTTTCTGCAACCATTCATCATTCATTTATTTAAACTTATTGACCTCTTTAAAGCCAAAGTATGTTAAACTGGCTCTTGTATAATTGATATCTTTTAGTTTACCAATAGGTGTAAGGCTTCCATCAATAGATGTTAATATAGTGTTGACATTTTCATTATATGGAGAATGGTGGTGCACAACACAATTGTTTTCAAACAAATTAGTCATGATATCATGCCATTGCAAAAATTTACCTTCAGCACATGTAATCAAAATACTAGAGGCCTCTCCACTATGTAGAGGATCAACTTTCATATCCACCTTAAGTGGTTCAATCAAATAATGAGGTCTTTGTAACTGCCCATTCCAAAGAAAGCTCCCTGACTAAAATGAATTTGAATTAGATGCATTATGTTTCATGCTATCATCCATGTTCACATCAACATCCAAGGTACTATAGCTATGTCCTTCAACAAATAACTCAACTGCATGTTCCTGGAGCTCAGAATCTTGGGGCTCCATGCCAACAACTAAATCTTCAAATTCATTTGCTAAGGTTTGATTTGAAGAATCAGACTCATTAGTGTATGAATTTGCATCATACATTATGTCATTAATACCCCTTTTTTGAGTACTACAAAGTGACATCTCAAGGATAACATTTGGCCCTTGTGGATACAAGGTTTCATAACTGATGTCATAAAAATTCAAAGTGTTTATGAAGTCTCTATTCATGGTACTAGTATCTTGAGTGTCACCACCCATAGTCACTTCCATAACCTCTTATGAAACCTCTTGTAAGGATGATGTATACAAATCATCACCCAAGGCTATCATACTATTTTCCTAATTCAAGTTTGCATATCTATCAAATTCATCATATGAATTTTTACACACCTTATTGGAACTAGAAGACATAAAGTCACTATCCTTTATCATGGGTTGAAGGTTCTTATGATTCCAAGACTGAGCTCTAACTTTCTCACTTCCATCAAGCATAGGTAATGTGATACTATTGGGTGCATGCTTCAGATCTTTGTTTTGGTCTCTTGTCCTTTGATCTCGCCTTGTCTTGTAATGCTCTCTCCTTTTATTTAGAAATCTGTCAAAGATCAGGTGTTCCCTAACCTATGGCGTCAATGATTCCCATTCAAAATTTTCTACCATAAGATGATCTACAAATGTTGCCTCTCCTTCAACATTATCATCTTTGTGTTTATTTCTGAGAAATATAGGGCGTATAGGCCTATGAATGATTCAGGAGGAAGATCTTTATACTATACTCTTGTTAGCATCTAGGACTTAGTTTTGTTTGATCTGTGGGTTCATGTTCTATATTGTTGTAGTAGGTTTTTGTAAAGCTTGAGCTATTCATTGCTACTCCACAGCCAAATGTCTAAAGAACTCTCATGCTTCTCTTTCTTCATTGTCTCCACCATCTTTTCCTTTGTTTCTTGTCATCTCTTCTCCTTCCTTGTCACCCACTTCTTCTACAGGTGTATTCTCAAACTGATTTTTCTCTTGTTCTAATCTCCTACAAGTGTAAACCCACTATTGTGGCTACATATGAAACCTCAACCCTCTAGGATGGTAGGATCAAAGCTTTGATACCACTATAATAACTCCAATCAGTTATAACTTTGTAAAACACCAAATCCTTCTCAAATTCAATTGTTTGACATTTCATCAAACACTCTGCAAGCACACTCCGATACCAATGTAATAACCCCAACTGGTTATAACTTCGAAAAACACCAAATTCTTTTATAATTTAGTTGTTTGACATTTTGTCAAACACTTTGCAAGCAAGCTCTTATACCACTATAATATCTTGTGCAATTCTAATTTTTATTTTGTGATTGCTAACCTCAGAATTTCATCAAACACTTTGCACACAAGGGATATATATATATATATATATATTGCAAATCTAAAATTTGATTTCTTTCTAAATGCCAAACTAAAAGAGATATGCTTGCAAACTCCAAATAACTAACAACAAATGTTTTTGTATTCTTTTGAAACATAGAGTATTGACTATAAATAAGAAAATATGAATCTACATCAATAAGACATTAGGGCAACAATTCTAATCTGAAATTCTGATATAAATCAAATTATAAATGATCTCTACATGCAATAAAATATTCAAATCTAACCTCTATACATTACAAATGAAATAGATCGGAACCTAGAAAAATGCTCAAGGGAATTTGGATTCTTTCTGTAGCAAGTTCATGTAGTAGTAATGACATTGTAGCAATTACTGTAGCGATGACACTGTAGCAAATACTGTAACTGTAGTACTGTAGCAGGTTATTGTAGCAAAGTTACTGTAGCAACAACACTGTAGCAGAGTTCCTGTAGCAATATCCAACTTATTCCTTCTCCACAAATATGGCCCTAGGCCACAAATCTGACACAATGAAAAGATTGATTTGTCTTCTCCAATAGTCACAACCCTTCAGAAGATATTTCACCACCTTAGTTATGCAAATAAATGGGAGTGTTCATTCCTAAAGATCAATGTAACAACTGCAGAAACCCTTGGCTCCACAAGCTATCCAGAAGAGTAGATGACAACAAATTCGATGCTCAACAATGAGATTGCCCTCCCTATTTATTCTTTTCCTCCAATAGATGGACCTCCTTCTAGAAGAAATAAATTTATATTTAATTTCTCCTTCTAGAAGATTCTTTTAATTTAATTTATTTAAATTTAGTCACTTATAATTAAATTAATTAAATATAAAGTTACCTTTTAATTTAAATTTATTTAATTACTTTATAAAAAATTAATTTAATCAATTTCTCCTTATTTCTCCACTTAGCCTTCATAGAATGTAAAGGCTAAGAACTCCACTGAGATGCTAAAAAGAAGGGGACATTACAAATAGATATTGATAGAGAGATGGGTATTATAGGTATTCTTGCAAAGAGAACTTTGAGATCGGTGTCTTTATAGATGTTGATTGAAAGTGTTGAAGTTGATGAAAGATCAACCCCATAGCTCCCAAGAATCACCTACATGCAAACACCTATTGGAGAAAGAGAGAAGCAAAAACTATGGAGGTTGGAATTCCCAAATCCATATATGAGACATTCTTGATGAGCAAAAAAAAGACTGCTATAATCAAAAGTGAATGAATAAATTACAAAGAGAGATCATCCTTATAAAGGAGATCAAAACCCTAACAGGTAAAACCTAGGTTGCATGATAATAATTAATAAAATAATTAATTATTATATGCCTAAAGTTTAGCTTAAGTAAACTAGAGATAATAAGTGACTTAATAATTAAATCAAAATGATTTAATTATTAAGGCAATATCTTATTACTCTAACACTACCCTTAAGATAAACTTAGGGAGCAGCTAAAAACCTAGAAACTACTATTGAAAGCAAATTTGGGTCTCGACAACAAGGCCTTAAACCAAGCACAACCAAATCTATGTAAAGAGGAGAAATAGAGAAACCCACATGGGAAAAACCCTACTCCAAAAAGAGATGGAAATAGAATGTTATAGAAGATAGGAACAAAAGGATGGTCATGAATAACACCACTGAAGCATGAAGTTACAAACACTGCCAAACTGTTGGTCTGAAGAACCTCCATTGTATAGAATATGATCACGTAGAGAAAACTAAGTCTGAAGAGCTGATCAATAGAAGATGAAAGGTATCTTCATGGCCTCCAAAAAAAGGAATGAAATAATGTGTATATGGTAAATGACCCATCTCACCAAAATGAATAGGTATCCAGCCAATGCAATCGCCTAGTGTATAGGATCAAATAATAAATACATAGCTTACTCCATCGAACTAAGAAAGCAATAGAACCATCATAACCCCCCTATAATGTTAAGAGGTAAGACATAAACACTAAAAATCAATGTAATATCTCCTACAGAAAGAAGAACCAGGAACATCAAGAGTGAAAAAGAAGTACAAACACCTATAATGACATGTGTCATTGACACATCACGAGGCAAATGTGATGGAAGGAACACTCAATTGAAAGAGGAAGATGGTGAATATGGCCAACATGAAACCCCCTAGGCACTTTATAATGTAGTGTGAGTACAACAAAACACAAAGATTTGCAAGATCCTAGAATGCAACAGAGTGGCACTTTATCTCAGTGTGTTTGCAAAAATACTAGAAAAGGATGTCAACAAAGATCAAAAGAGACATAAGGATGATACAATAAATAGTACAACCCATGAAAAATCATCTAAAAAACAAAATTGATCTATGCACTTGAAATAACCAAGATATCCATCAGAATTCAAATAAAAATAAAAATTTATGGGATGTCCCTGGAGTAGAATCTGGAAAATAGAATGTCTCAAAATGTCTCTGAGAGTACAAAATAGAACTTATAATTTTGACAAACAAAACAAGCCACCAAACAACACCAAAAATCCAAATAAACTACACCATCACAATGAGCTCAAAATAAGCTTTTCGACGATATCTTGTTTGTGAAAAATAGAGTCTAAATGAGTAAGTTATGGCCAAAAAACCACATGTAGGTCCAAAAAAATGCTACCTCAAGATTTGTGCCAAAATACACCGGGAAGCATGCCCACCAACACCAAAAATTACCTTAGGAAGCATGCAAATTTTCTACCAAGTCTATCTTGATTTGTATGCCAAAAAATCTTGATTTTTGTTACCAAAAATCTCAAAATTGCTACCTCAGGAAATGTGCAAAATTATTGATTTTCTTGCCAAAAGATAAAAAATTGCTACCTTGGGAAATGTGCCAAAATATCAATTTGTGTGCCAAAAAATTAGAAAATCACTGCCTTAGGAAATGTGAAAAAAATCTGAAAATACCACCCCGGGAAACTTGCCCAATCTAAAAGCAATATTATTTTGCTACAAATTCCAATAGTGTCCTAATTTGATAAATTTTACATGAAAATAAGGGTTTTGTAGTGCTCTGAGCTCAATGATGAAGTTTGTTTGGGCTCAAAGTGCACCAAAAATTGTGACCCCTAGATTCAATACAAAAAAAAACTCTAAAAAATGAAACCCTCTAAACAAAAAGCATAGATCTAAAAGCCAAGTGAAACTTCTCATAAACAGAACAAAGGCATGAAGATTTGGAGCTCTAATACCATGTTGGAGTTGATGAAAGATCAACCCCATAGCTCCCAAGAATCACCTGCATTGCAAACACCTATCACATAAAGAGAGAAGCAAAAACTATGGAGTTTGGAATTCCCAGATCCATAGATGAGACATTCTTGATGAGCAAAAAAAAGTTTGCTATATTCAAAAGTGAATGAATAAATTACAAAGAGAGATTGTCCTTATAAAGGAGATCAAAACCATAATAGGTAAAACCTAGGTTGCATGATAATAATTAATAACATAATTAATTATTATATGCCCAAAGTTTAGCTTAAGTAAACTAGAGATAATAAGTAACTTAATAATTAAATCAAAATGATTTAATTAATAAGACAATATCTTATTAATCTAATAAAGAGGAGAACATAGATGATAGAAAGAGCATGACTGGTGGTGCATTCTTTCTTGGAGGAAGACTGGTTTCATGGGCTAGGAAGATGCAAAATTATATATTGCAGTCAATGAAAAACTTGGAG
Organism: Cupressus sempervirens; assembly: GCA_028749045.1. Taxonomy (NCBI): domain Eukaryota; kingdom Viridiplantae; phylum Streptophyta; class Pinopsida; order Cupressales; family Cupressaceae; genus Cupressus; species Cupressus sempervirens. The sequence continues at coordinate 444,537,237 of CM053787.1, forward strand.
TATATAGTTGCAACAATGAATTGCACTCAAGTTCTTTGGATCAAATAACTACTTGAAGGAATTGAAGAGAAGATGGAAGAACTAATGGTTATCAACTGTGATAACACAAGTGCAAACATCATATCAAAGAACCTATTAATGCACTCAAAGACCAAGCACATATCAATAATGTGTCATTTTCTAAGAGAGCGAGTGCAAGAGAAAGAGGTAAGGTTGGATTGTATACCTACCAAAGAGCAATTGGCTGATATATTCACCAAAACTCTTCAGAATGATACCAGCTTTGAGTATCTAGGACTAAGTTAGAGAAACCCTTATCAAGCCCAAAGTAGAGAAACAAGGTAGACATCAATCCATGATTTACAAATGGAAACATCACAAGTATGGATTGGTGAGCAATAGGTACTACTTTGCAGGGGGTAATCACATAGACATATTGAATGCATTCAGAATTATTGTCAAAGAGGGACAAGCTATGAAGATGAAAAAAGGGGGGCTAAAGGGAGAAGTTAATCATGAGGTTAACAATTAATGGTCAAAAGGGGATGTGACCACAAATAGGGAAGATGCCCAAAGGAAGTAGAGGACAAAAAGTAGGAAGAATGAAGTAGAAAAGAAAGTAAAGTCAAGCATAACCTAGTGAACCCACATAAATGACTCAGTAAAATCAAAGCATATGGATGCATCATCTCAAGGGGAGATATTGAGTCAAGATGAGAAGAAGAAGAAAAAGTTTAAGTCATGGCATTATCTGCTAAGTATGAAGTAGTCACAAAAGGATATGATCAAATTAGATTAGAAGTGTTGTCATCAATAGCAAAGGGGGAGATTGCTGTCATAATTGACTCAAAGCCTAAGGATGGACTAGTGGGGTAACTAGTATACTCAATTATGACTATTTTATCATTGATGTCAAGGCAAAGAAGGAATGACAATCAATATAGAGTCATGACTGATGAAGCACATTGAGCTTATGTGTGCAACTCTAGTTTACAAGGGTGATTGGAGAAAGGAGAAGGATGAGCCCAAAAAAGGAAATGATAAAGGACTTTCATTTACATGAAGTCATGCTAAGTGAGTAAGAACATGAAGGAAAATGCTAAGAAGGTAGGCGAGATTGTATGACCCATGCTCACACATGATGGATTGGTCAAATCAAAAATAAGAATCATGTAGCAAGATACATGTGACTACTACATGACAAAGCAGGTAGAAGTGCACTCATCATTGTATTTAATGGTGATGATGTTGATATATCAAGGACATATGAGAGAATTTAATTTTGAATTCTTTCTAGTAGTGCAAGCCATTTTGGTCATAGAACATCTGTGACTATTGTATGTACATGCTACATATAACAAGAATAATACATGAGAATAACAAGAGGAAAAGATAGATATAGGCTTGAGAATTCAAATTTTGAATTTGAAGATTAGGGTTTCAAAGTAGAGTAAGAGAGACAATAAAAGATAAATTTTCTTCAAGGAAAAAGGTTAGGTTGTAGAACACATAGCAAGAGAGCCAAAGAGTTGAGCTAAGTTTAATCTCAGATTGAGAAGTGTGATAGTGAGAATTCACAAATAGTGTAAAGGAGTTAGTCTGTTGAGGAGAAGCTAGTATGCCTGATCAACACAAGTGAGAAAATCTGCAAGAGGCAATGGTACCAAGCATGTAAGTGATTGTGTCTAAGTTGTAGAGTCGAGGAAGAACAAAGAAAGGTTATAGATAGGTCCAAGGAGCATCAAAGAGATCTATAGTCAAGTTGAGTATAGTAGTTATTTTGATTAGATCAACCCCTCTATTATTTTATAATCAGTAAAATAAAAAATCTTGTCAAGGGTAGACCCTAACAAGTTCTTTGTATTAAATCCACTAATAGGGAGACACATTAATGTGTGTTCTGAAGTCCTTTAATGAGATTTCTCTTAATGATGAAAGCATTTCATAGGTCTTATTCAAATCCCTTAACTGAGTGGCACCTAACATTATTTTTGCATTCTTTTAACAAAGATAAGCTCTTGACCAGGAACACTTTAGGAGAGTGCAAGATTTATGAGGATCGACTCACACACTATGATTTTGACCCTAGTTGGGTTTCCACAAGATAAATATTGTATTATATGATGTTGTGATTGTTTTCATTGCATTTAATTAATTATAACCGGTTAAGTTATAGCTAGCATTGACTTGTAGACCAGTGTGAAGATAGATAGGTGGGAAAAAATGAAGATTATCTAAAGTATGTTGATTTACCCCCCTCTAAGTATACTTATTTGTGTGTGGACCAATAATTAAAATTGTTAACCGATCTATCTTACTTAACAAAATTTAGTGATTAAAAAAGTCTCTACTTTGTCTGCCTTTGTTGCAGGGATAACCACATGCTCTTTTTCCTAGCGGTTTCATGAAAAATAGAGAAATAAATAACACCTAGGAATAGAAGTAATGGAAATATTCACTCACCAAGTTGACCCCTTTGGATGAGAGAATTGGAACAAATAAATACAAGCTACTGCATGAAAGGTTCTTCATTTTATTCATAACTAAAAATCAAATAAACGTTGAATATGAACTTTATAACTATGCTACCTAAAAATTACAATAATGACTTATGTTCTTATTTCTCATCTAACTAACTTGAGAAGTATCTTGGAAAATTATTTATAACAAAGAACTTAACCAAATCCTAAATTAGTGGTCATCTTAGCTGGATAGACTAGAAGAGTTTTATTCCATTACAAACATGCTGAGATATTTCCTCAATTAACTGAACAAGTCTTCCTCATTAAATGATCAACAAAAAATATAGGCATCCTTCTGTTGAAATTTCCCCCCATTGTAGTGGTCCTTGGTTGACTTCTCAATGTTGACCTAATGTATTTCTAGCGATCCATATCCACTCCTTTTGGTAATAATTAAAATGGCCTTGTAATCCTTTGCATCAGAGATTATCTTTATGCTTGTATGACTTAGTCCAATAATAATGGTTAGTAGAATATACCCCATTCATAACATATAATTATCTCATCAATTATATTTTTAATAAAAACATCTATGTACCAGTGCATTCCTATAGGAAAGGGTTTTTTTGGTTGCATGATCATATTCACACTTTAATTATCCATAAGAACATGAACAATGTAAAGGGTGTTTAGTTTATCCATAGATACTATCACTTAAGTCTTTTCCTTCTTATCATACGTACATAACAAAACACAAACTTCATAGTTCACACAATTTTATACTTTGGTCCTTATAGGGCCTCATATAGACATTAGCTTAAAAAGAGTCTTATGAAAATATAGAAAAAAACATAGTCCCTAAACAAAAAACTAAGAAAAATATAGAGCATATTAGGCCATAAAATGGCCTCATCATTCCCCTTGACTTAATTTATTGTTGGTCCTCCAACAATTGCAAAGTTTTTGATTCTAGCTTTCATCCAGAAGTTTGATGGTGAACTTTGTCATGTTCCTCCTTTGGTAAGCTCCAGTAGTACAACCTTTTGCATCATGCAACTTCTCCCAGTGCTCAAATTCCTCTTCCATGTTATGGGAGTTAACATCATCTTCCATGTTGAGTAATGACTACATCAAGGGTTGCAGTTGGAACTTTAGAGGAATCTAATAACCCTTCCTAGTTTTTCCAAAGATCGCATACCATGGAGCTCTTTGTGATACCAATATGTAATTCTATGGGGAATCTGGTTATGTTCTTTTTAGATTATTTGATAAATTGTTCCATCTCTACATTATGGCTCCCAATACTTATTGTCCTTCAAGTCTTTCCATTTGTTGATAATTCCTATAAGATGCCTCCCTTACAGGATTTATGAGTAACCTTGTATATTTGTTCATGAGTTCTAGGCAATCATAATATACCCTTATGACTTTTTTCTGCCGTTAGAGCTAAAGGTGCATCTATTTCTTCATTCCTATAAGTTTATGTAAGGAAACTTGAAAACAAAAAAATTACCATTTCCACATAACTCATAATAGATTTGAAATAAATAAGCACTTAAAATTCACATGCAAGAGAAGAGACAAACCTATAAAATGTGACACAAGATACATCCTAGGAAATCCTCATTGAGGGAAAAAAACTAGCCTCCAAAAACATCCATCACCATGCATTATTCAACAAAATACCATTGCAATAGAATCATAGAAGTTTTCAAAGCCATAGCCACCACCAAGCAATCTATGTGAATAAACATGAATGCACATAGCCCATTCCATGCTCCCAACCTTCACAAATGCTCCCTTAGCTAACCTGCCTCACCTTGTCTTGCTCGACTTTCCCATTTTCCTTTTTTCCTTGCCTCTACAACTACCTTTGTGGTTTTTTATATAGTAGAAAGCTCCCATAAAATCACTAAGTAGTATTACATAAACCATGTGCTACATAACCCATTGACCCCATATTTAATATTGGACATTTAATTATTTTTGCCAATAATGAATAATGACATCGAATATTATCACAATGTTAAAATATAACTCATCAATAATATTCTATGGGAATCACTCCATGTTACACTCCCATCTAGATGCTCCTAGGTGCAATATTACATAATATGATAATATAAATAATATTATACAATGTGTTAAACACACATAATCTCAACACTCTCCCACTTGTTGTATACATTGCATAGGGTCAATCCATAGCCACATAAATGAACAAGGAAATAATCCCTCCTAGGACATCCACCATCATGGATCAAAGTACACCATGTGCTCTATTCTAGTACCTGAACAAAATCAAAGTATCTAGCATCTCAAACATGAATGATCCCACCTCCTATTATGCAACTATGACTGAACATACATAGAATCTATATTAAGAGAAAGTCACCCAACCTATCACATAAGAATCATATAATCCTGTACCAACTAAAATATCAAGCACAAACACCTAATGCAAAGGTAATTACATGTATCCATAGTTATCAAAGTCCATAGCTGTAATAACACCCACAACAAGTTTTGACCTGATGATCAAATCATGTGTTAGTTAGTGACTAAACACTTAATCAGTTTGATTGGCTACATTGCTACCAAGATTCACAAAGTCTACCAAGCTTGACAGTGTAAACCAAGCAGGATGTAGTGTTAACCAAGCTAACAAAGTCTACCAAGTTAGTCATGTTAACCAAGTAGCAGGAAGGTAGTGTTGACCGAGCTATAGTATCAACTGAGCCTTCAATATCTACCAAGTTCTCCAGTGTTTGCTGAGTCACCAAGTGTTGTTAGAGTTTGTGCCTACTCCTGTGTGATCAATATGGACTGAGCACTAGTGTTAATCGAGTGCCATAGCTTGCTAAGTTGATAATTTTTTTGAGTGTTAGAATAAAACCTAAGTGGTCTTCTAAACCTAAGTTATAGTAGTAAGCCGACTTAGTGAAGATTTTTTGAATTTGGTGTTGTAGCCAACTCTAGAAGGTAATTTATTGGATTGGTATATATGTAATGCATCTTATCATATCTAAGTATGTATGTGTAACAAGTAAGAAGCATAATGAATGCGAATTAGAAGACAAAGGCTACAAGAAGTATAAGAGAAAGAAGAGTCTCATCTATAACAACAAGGTGGTCATTTTACATGAAAGGAATCTCATACAAAAAACCAAGTTGTAGATCAGAGATCAACTATTGGTTCATCCTAATAGGTGCATCAGTCAAATCCTTTAACAAGGTAGACTTAATAATCTTATGCTAAATCTCCTAATTGAGTGTATACTTCATTGTATTGTATAAATCATTTCACAAGGTGGACCTAACAGTCCCTATTGCTCCTAATAGGGAAGATCACCATAAGTGATCAATTGTAAGCCTTAATTTATACTACAACCATAAAGCTTGTGGGTATCATCCCCACCCTAGTTTTAATTTCTATTTGAAAAGTTTTTGGGTTACCAAATATTGTGTCAAGTGTTATGAATATTTTATTGCTTTCAATCTTTGATGCATGCAATTAGATTAGAATAACTTATGAAGGAGTAATAGGTGAATAGAAGTTAAATTAGTATTGGTTCTTGATTCACTTTCACCCTCTCAGTCACTTGGGCCCACTTGCATTTCCAACAATTGGTGTCAGAGCTATTGGTTCTCACATCAGAAGTTTAGTAGCTTGAGAAAAGATTAGAGACAATGGAAGTGTATAGACTAGAGAAATCTATTGAGAATGAAAATTTGGATCTACAATTAGTCATGGATCAATTCAATAAAATGAAGGAACAACTCTCTCAATCCTTGAAAAGAAGAAAAGACCCAGCAATGCAAATAATTGAAAATCTCTACATTAAAGAAAGAATTGAAGCATTTGCCAAGATAAAAGTTCAGATGAAGCTGATGCAACAACCAAAGATCTACTTGAAAAGAATCTTATTCTTCATGAAGAAGTCAAAAAACTAAAAAGAGAACAAGAAATTCAATTAGTCACAATGTGTGAAGACATGGAACAAAAGGACAAAGCCAAAGAAGAGAAAATATTGCTAACTGAAAAGGCAGAGGAATAGGATAATGAAATTCATCACCTATCTCTTTGGCAAATAGATCTAATTAATCAAATCAATTGTGCAAATCAAGAGCTTATTAACTTGAGGACAAAGGATGAAATATTGTAGAATGATCTCAACATAGAAAACCAAACCAACGAGAGGATAATGAAATCTCAAGAAAGCATGAATCAATTGGACAAGCAAACTCAATTTAGACACAAAGGTAAAGAAGGATTAGGCTATAAAGATGAAGGTGAATCATCTCAGCAAGGAGCTCAAAAGAATAAAAAACCTACTTGTAACCATTGTGGAAAGTCATGGCATACATCAAACAAGTGTTGGAGCAATGGGAAATCAAAATTTAGTGGAAAATATTACATTTGTAACAAGCTAGGACATAAAGCAAGTGAATGCACATAGAAATCTAAGTTTGAAGTAAAGTGTTTCAATTGCAACAAAAAAGGGCACAAATCTTCAGAATACAAGACCAAGAAATGGAGTCCAACATAACAAATTGTGAAAGCTATCTTTGGTTGGGATTATAACACATGGTGTAGAATGAGGAAGAGAGACCCTACAAAGAGATATTATGTATGTACAAAACTTGGACATCTAGATAGAAACTATGTGAATTGAGGTAAAGTTGAAGATGAGAAGAAAGCAAAGGTTGACAATATCAGAAGTCAAATGAGGTAGCAATGGATAAACAAATCTCCAGAGGATACAAATCAAAGTCTTAAATATGTTAACACCCAAGTCAACGAGTTGGGTAACTCAACCATTTCAAACTAGATAGCCATGGAGATTGCTAGAACTATGATTCAAAGGAAACATCTCATATTAGTTCTAGTCAGCAAGCTAGAAGATCCAAATCAATATTTCAAATACACTAGGATTATCGAGTTAGATAAAAGTTGAAGTTATGTCTTAATACCTTACCGAACATGGTCAAGTTGCAAGACCTTACCAAGCAAGGTCAGGTTGCTAGACCTAACCAAGCTTGGATATATATGGCGAGTTCAAAGCTCTAACCGAGCATATGGTTACCAAAAGTATCTACCAAGTTGATGGACTTTATCGAGCATCTTATGACTATCATGTTGAACAGGTTGTCACCAAGCTATCTGTCGTACAATGCATTAATAGAGTCTTAAATACATATTTTGGTTAAAAGATGAAATTGAAAGGTTTATTCTTCATAGTGAATTTTAGAGAAAACAGAGCAAAGCATTCCTGAGCCCCCAAGCAATTTAGAGTGATCTAGTGCAAATTTTTTAAGGGTTTTATCAATCAATTACCGAGTGCAATGATGAGTGTTTTCTCCACCACTTCATCTACCAAGTAGCACGCTCCACTCTTTATAGAAATAGGGAAAACTAAGTCTCAATAAGGTATTGTGAACATTCTTGCTATTATTGTTGTTTCTCCTATAATTGATATTATTTCTATTTCAACAATAAGTGCAATGATAGTTAAGGTTAAGCCTCAACCAAGCATAGAGGATTTGAGTAAAGGAAAATAAATTATTCCTTCTATTTTTTAGAAAGAAAAGGTTAAAGAGGTAGAAGGCTCCAATGATGAGATTGATCTAGAGGAAGACATAGTCATACTAGACTAGGATCTCTATAATCTAACTCCTGATCAGATGGACACTTTAGGAGAGCTTTGGAAGAAAAGGGCAAGACAACAGAAGCTGAGAGTTGAAAAGAAGAAGAGAAATTAGGTGCTTGAAGACATTAAGGGTATATTTGTTGATGTACTTAGAATAGAGGTTGATGAGAAGCAACTTATATTGGATCAACTTTTTGACATTGTGCACAAGTTTAATGAAGAATTGAGCAGATAGGAAATTTTTTTTGTAGAGGGTAGAAAGGAAATTTGAAAACAAAGTTTTGGAGAAAGTGGCACAGAAAATTACCATTGATCAAGTGGAATTGTTCACTATTCTTGTAAATTTTGAAAATTATGTTAATAATGATGTTTCATTATTTGTAAAGTTAAGAAACACTACAAATTTTATAGAGGAAATAAAGGAGAAGCTGTCAAAAATTGATGTTGATGTAAATGCAAGTGCACATCAGTTGTCACTTGACCCTAGCACTAACTTTACACATTCTATGAAGATTAGGTATCTGACAGACTTGCAAGCAAAATTGTTGAGGGAAGAAGCCAAAATAAGGGCTACACTAGTAGATATTTAGAATATGATAATTTCCAACATGGTTGTATTGATCTCATATTGGTTTTGACAAGTGAGTGTTAACACACTTAAGCCATTTACTTAGTTCATGTCAAACTAGTAATACATGCCAAGCACAACATGTAAATATTAGACTATGTTGAGTTGCAATGAGTGTCAAGTCACTCAAGTGCTGAGCAAATAAACCATGCTGAGTGATTCAAGTACCGAGTAAATAGTGGATGCTAATTAATGCAGGTGCTGAGTTAGAAGCATAAATACAATGTATGTCGAGCATCAGAGACTTCATATGCCACGTGACACAGTTTTGACATATTTGTTTGTAATGGTACAAAAACTATGTAAACCATTTCTGAGCTAACTTAAGGATAGATTTTGATATTTTAGAGATAAGGACGAATCTATATGCAGATTTCCTATGTAATTACATGCAATGAATCAGAAGATGGGAAGGTTTAAGTGAAAAAATGGATGAATCTCAGTCATAGATTCATACCTAACCCTAAGCCACCAGAGTCTTTAAAGGAGGGTGAAGCCATAAACTCTTTACAATGTACAAGGGGTGAATGATTAAAAGGGAAGAACAAACAAGATAGTTTGCAAAGCATTCAAGGTGACTTAGAAGTAAGAGTAAATTGTAGAATTAGTTAGAGAAGATCAGAGGATAGAGAAGGATATAGAATTGATATGTCAGATCATGAAAGATTAATCAAAGATTAGGTAGAGGTGATTTGTTATCAGAAAAGAAAGTGCCAACCACAGGATCTATGCTGAGACATTTTAACAGGTGATTTTAGTCAAATCTCTTAACACAGTAGTCCTAGTAGGCTATATGAAATCCTTTAATAGGGTGCTTAATTAATTGTAAGATGAAGTCCTCTAACCAAACACACTTCTAATAGGGTGTTAAAATCATCTAATAAGGTGGGACTTAACAGTCTTTGTAAGCCTTTGTCAAGGTAGGGCGCCTTTCACAGGGTAGACCATGATTCATGGTCAAATCATTGTAACCTTCATTAGATACACTTTATTACTATAGTAGTGAAGATTTGTGGGTGTCATCCCCACCCCAGTTTTACCTTCTTACTTGGAGGGTTTTTGGGTAATCATATTTGGTTTTATGTATGTGTTTGATTACATGTTTACATGATTGATGCATATGCTTTATATGTTATTTCAATCTATTAATGCATGTGATGCATGAATGGTGAAAGTTTTATGGGTTCAAGTTTAAATTCCTGATTCACCCCCCTCTGAGTAGTTTACTCTCTTCCCACTTGTAATTCTAACAATTGATATCAGAGCCAAGCTCTTTGAAAAAGAAGCTTTGTAGCTTAGAGGAAAGATCTTGAAATGGAAGTCTACAAGTTGGGAAAGACTATTGAGGACCAGGAGATTGAAATACATCTCATACCACATCAACTAAATGAGGCAAGAGAGGAACTAAAGAAATCCTTGAAGAGAAGGAAAGAGATTGCTATTACAGAGAATGACATACTATACAAAGAGATAGACACCACCAAGCTATTTGCAAATGGTAACACCAATGAATTTGATGCAACAATTGTAGATCTAATGGAAAAGAATAGAATCTAAGATGAGGAAATCAGAAATCTCAAGTTAGAACAAGAATCACAAGCTATACTACTATGTGAGGTGACTAAACAAAAAAAGAAAGCCATGGAAGACAAAGCCATGATTGAAGAAGACAAATATTCTGGCAAACAGATTGGAAGAGAAGTCAACAAAGCTAAACAAGATCTCCAACATGAAATTGGATACTCTAAGTTAAATGATGAATGCAAACTATGAACTAAATGTCAAGGACATTGAGATAACTGCATTCAAGTTGTAGAATGAACAATTGCAGAACAACTTGAAAATAGAAAAAGAATTTGTTGAAAGTCTCAACAAGCCAAATGAAGCTATCAAATACTTTGAACAATTATTGAGATCCCCTAGATCCAACAAAGATACATTAGGATTGGGCTACACAAGCATTGAAGAAGAAGAATCATCCAAAGTTGTTGAAGTGAGGAACATCAAAGGTGAGAACTCCAAACCTACTTGTCATAATTGTCAAAAGCTAGGACATACCGCTAATGTGTGCAAGAGCAAGAATACAAATAAGAATGTCAAGCCTAAGGACATGACTCATTGTCATAAGTGCAATAAGCAAGGTCATCAGGCACATGAATGCAAAACCAGGACCATGCATAAACAAATATTTGAAGGATATTGCTACAACTATTAGAAGTATGGACATAGATCCTTTGAATGTAGATCCAAATCGATGTGGTCATCAAACAAGCCAACAAAAGTAAGAAGCTATGGAAACTTTTATAATTGGGATTATAATACAAGATATAGCTGTCACTATTGTCAAGAATATGGAAATATTTTTGAGAACTGTATTAGAACACACTTCAGTGGTAACTACAAAAGGTGGTTGAGTCAAACTACATGTTTTAGTTGTTTGAAAACTGGTCACATCAGTAAGCATTGTCCAACTAGGTCAAAGGCACCAAGTTGTGAATTTGATAAAGGCAAAGGCAAGGCAGATGTTGAACACATTAGAGATGAGATGAACAAGACATGGAAAAAGAAGGATGCTTGCAACACATCAAATGGAGAAGGGATCACTGCACCCAATGGGTCAAGTGATCACACCTCATCAAACTAGGAATCAAGAGGTATGTGGGACTGATATTCAAATGTTATATCATACATTAGTTCCAAAGGGAGATAGTATTGAAAAGACTACATTAGCATGAATAAAGATGCAAGTTGTTGTTGAAAATTCAAGTTAAAATTTTAAAGTTATTCATGTTTGTGCTAAGCATGAAATATTTTCTATATATGCCAAGTAAAATGCTAGTTGATACCAAATTGCTAGACTAGCCAGTTGATGCCGAGGTAGTAGCTTCTGAGTGATGGAAATATCAAAGGATGCCAAGTGATTCTAAAATTGAGTTGCTCCCAAGCTTACAACTGTACAAGCACTAAGCATTAAATGCAAGGTTTTTGAAGGGTATATGATTGATTTCTTCTCATTATTCATCATTACAAATTCAAGCAAGAGTGAGCAGAGTGAAAGGTGATTCAAAAACCTATTCAAGACATTTGCAAAGATTTTAGCAAAGATCTCACACCAACATTCAAATTTTACAAGGTATTTATCACAAGCTGAGCTACATAGTTTTACTTTGCATAAACCCTAGTTTGATAGAATGGCATCTAGCTCAAAAAATGTAGAAGGGAAAGAGGCTTTGAATGTTTAGCTTGTCAGTAATGAAGTCAAACAACCTGTGTTTAAGGCCATTCCTAACATAGCTTACAAACAAGATCCTTCTAGCGCTTTATCAATGATCCCACCGAATGTAATAATGGTGCAAGATGTAAGGAGATATTATAATTGTAAAATTGGTAGCATTGAGGACTTAAAAATTAGAGAAGCATATGATAGGTTATGTGAAAATAGTGTTCTAAAGGAAGAGTATAAAATCATTAACAAAAAGAGTTTAATGCGTGCCCTAGATTTTCCTAGTGTATTTAAAACTGAATGGATTAGAATTGTGTTGAGTCAAATACATGATGGATCTTTATGGCTAGAGGGTGGACCGATTAAGATTACCAAAAGAATAATTCATAGGGTTACTAGCTACCCAACCCTAGATCGGTCCAAGACTCTGAGGAGTGATTCCAAGGAAGTAATAGAGGAAAATACTGGAGCAAAATGGAATAAAAGGGGCATGACAATAGATACTATTGCTGATCCATTGTTGAACTTTGTTGTAAGGGTAAGTTCTCATAAATTCTATCAATCTAGTAGATTGAATAGTGTACCTTGTATTGTTGTGGATATTGGCTAAAAAAATTGTAAAGAAAGATCATACTTATGATATGGTTAAGCTTCAACTACAACAACTAATGGAAAATCTTGGAGTAATTAGGAAGACCAAGAGTGCTCAATGTAAATTTGGTTCAATTCTAGTTTGCATATTCTTTTATGTGCAGAATACATTTGCCTCTTTTGGTATTGTAAGTTGGAAAATAAATAGGTCAATTGTAGTACATATCAATGAGTTTATTGATCAGATGGGAGAAAACTTTGAATCATTGATGACAAGTTATCTTGAAGATTTCAAGAAATCAATAAAGGAAAGGATGAGGATACCCGTTTCTTTGGTTGAGCAACATTATAATGATATACATTTTTTGGTTGATGCTAATTACACCATTGTACAAGCTACCACACCAAGGGTTAGATGGTTAAGACCACTTGGGTATGAAATAAATGTTGATGAAGCTTCAATAGCCATCACAACACTCCTAGCAGAGGAAGTAGAAAAAAGTGAAAAGATATTTGGCAACTACGAAATGGTAAAATCAAAGATCACCATGGAGTTGAAAACTACCTCGAGACTCAAGAAGAATGATAAGTTGGTCAAGAAACTAAAGGCCCAATTTTGAGAAGGTGTAGATGAGGAAGAAGAGGAAGAAGATAAAGAGGATGAAGAGGAAGAACAAGCACAAACACAATAACATCTTGCATTGACTCAAGGCATGGGAGAGGATAAGGAAGAAGAGGAAATAGAAGATGTCAAGGGAGAAGAAGCCAAGGAAGCACCTACTCATGCTAAGACAAAAAAGAGAAAGGCTAAGACACAGCCAGTGACTAAGGCAAAGAAAATTGTTAACCCAAGCCTAGCCAAGCCAAGTACACCTACTACTAGAGCAATCACATGAGCCATAACACAAAAGGCCAAGGAGAAGTCCAAGCAAATAGAGCAAGGTGGCCTAGTGCAAAAGAAACAAAGAAGAAAATATGTTGCACAACCTGTTTAGATGAAGAAAGGACTAAATTAGATGATATAAGCCAATTCAAAGTGGTAAGTCACAAACCACTCTCTGATCTTATAAAATTGTGTGAAAATGTCAAGAATAATGTAGATTTATCTGGTTTTAGACATGTAAATTTTGATGATTTGGGCAAAGAGGAGAAAAAGCTAGTAGAAGAAGCCCTATATGCAATGATGTCAAAATTTAAGACAACACCATTAGAATTTGCTAACTCAGTACCCAAGAAACTATATGACTTAGTTGAGCAAAAATGGCATTATTGTTTAAATTTGGAAAAACAAATAAGGGAAACCACTTTAGCCCAAGTAATGCTAGAACTGACAAAAGGGAAGATTGCTAAGGCTAATAAGAAATATGGAGTTAGCTTTACACTTAAATATAGAGTCTTCAACATTCTTCAAAACAATATTGAAGATGTGGTCAAGAAATCAACCCAAATATGGAAACTTATCTATGGGTTGACCACTGTAAAACAAGGAGAACCTGACCATTTTGAAGGTAAAGATAATAATAAGGATGAAGATGACAAAGATGATGACAAAGAAAATGATGATAAGAAAGAAGATATAGTTGAGGAGGAAACTAAAAAGCAAGCTGATGACAAGGCAACAGCTGAATAGCAACAAGATGAACAGAGTGTGCAAGACACACAAGTGCTAAGTGTCAATCCCCCACATGACATAGTCAAGTCTACTGAAACTATTATTGTTAAGGATGTCTCTGATCTTTCAACTCAAAACATCAATCTCTTGACTGTAAAAGACTTGAAGAAGATATTGGACCAATCTACACTACAAGCCAAGCTATATGAAAATCTAGTTTTGGTCAGTATAGATGAGATCCAAAAGGTAGTAACTGATGTCACAAGGGACAAGGTGAATCCAGAAGAACCACCTTCTACCATCCCTTCAGTTACTCAAGTACAACCTTTGATTCAAACAAAAATAGATGCATCTGCTAAGGATACACTTGGTAAAATTGACATAATTGAGTAGAAGCAGACTACAAAAGAAGAAAAAGACACTACTACTAGACAATAGGAAGCAGGATAGATAGATTTATCTATACCTAAAGCACAAGAACAAGGTGCTAGTCATGTCATTGTGATAGACAAAAGAAAATTTGAAGAGAGTGAGGAAATACCAAAAATAAAGGAATAAGAAGCCATCCAAGCATTGGTAACCCTACCAACAACTGGCACTCCACCTATACAAACTCTTAAGAAGCTGAGCATAGAAGCTATACCATTGCAAATCTTAGTGCCAAGCTCTAGCTCTTCAAAAGTTGAAAAGTTAATTTGCTATGGAGATATCACTCTTGATGAAGAGATAGTTATACCCAAGTTTGATTATGATACAATGATATTAGACCAAATAGACATTTTGCAACAAGCCTTAGAGAAGAAAAAGCATCAAGAAATGCTTAGGAGAGAACATAGGTAGAAGCAAGCACTTCAAGACATTAAAGACATCTTTTTGGATGCATTCAGTCTACCAAATTCTGAAGAGATAAGGCCACTACTAGAACAACTATCAGATATAGTGAAAAAGTTCAATAATGAAGACATTGATACTAATGCTAAACTCTTAGAATGGTCTGAAAAGAAATTCTAGAGCATGGTAAATGAAAAGATATCTGGTGATATAGAACTCACTCAAGTTGCATTGGCTACAAAGATTGATGATGTGAAGAAGGTACTTGAGAATATATTCTCATTGTACACCAAATTATATGACCCTACACTCTTTAACCAAGAGATTAGACATCATATTATGAGCCTAGAGAGAAATCTCAACATATCAGGTACAAGGTTACCTCAAAACCCTGCTCAGAGTGAGAAGCATTTTCATACATTGCTTCAATCACAAAGTAAATTAGCTATGTTAACAATAGAAAAGGCTAGCATAAGAGCCAAATTGACATGTATATAGGTGTCCCTCACCCCACATATGGAGATACTACACAAGGAACTAGGTTATGCTGAGACTCTACTGAAGAAAGACCCCAATCTTTCTACTCTAGATGGCCTAGTGCACCTTGCTACCGAGCTTGCAATCTAGATCAACTAATTGGGTGTTGCATGTGACAACTGGGATGCAACTCTTAAAATCATAATGTAAGTCCATAAATCCTTTTTGGAAAAACACACTATACGTGTATAGCCCATTTGACATAAGTGTCAAACAGGGGGAGAGATAAAGAGAGAGAAATATAGAAAGGGGATAAAGCAAAGGAAAAATATACCATGGGGGAGTATGAATAGAGGGGGAGTAGAGAATAAAAGAAATGAAGAAATAACAAAGGGGGAGCCTAGTAATAAAGTTATATCATTGGGGTGATATACATTTTTGGAAACACATTTTTGAGGAAAGCAGTAAAACAAATATAGATATTAGCCAAGACAGAGCATATCAAATGTCAGACTATCAGATATAGTGCATTGAAGTTAGAGAGAAGCATAGATTTTGGATACAAAATGGATACATTAACTTAGGGGGAGTTATCAATTTTGAGGTATATAGGTTATTGCAAAATTTTGAAATTTTGAAGTTTTGTATATAAACTAAGTCATGGATATGTTATGCTTGAAAAGACTAAGATTGATTATGTATCTTTAATTATTTTTGACACTCATGTCAAAGGGGGAGATTTTTGATCTCATATTGGTTTTGACAAGTGTGTGTCAACAAACTTAAGCCATTTACTTGGTTCATGCCAAACTAGTAATACATGTCGAGCACAACATGTAAAAATTAGACCATGTTGAGTTGCAATGAGTGTTGAGTCACTCAAGTGTCGAGCAGATAGATCATCCCGAGTGATTCAAGTATCGAGTAAACAATGGATGCCAAGTAATGCAGGTGTCAAGTCAGAAGCATAAATACAATTTATGTTGAGCATCAGAGACTTCATATGCCGAGTGACATAGTTTTGGCATTTTTTTTGTAATGGCACAAACAACTATGTAAACCATTTTTGAGCTGACTTAAGGATAGATTTTGATCTTTTGGAGATAAGGATGAATCTATATGTAGATTCCCTATGTAAATACATGCAGCCAATTAAAAAATGGGAAGGTTTAAGTAGCAAAATGGATGAATATCAGTTGTAGATTCATACCTAACCCTAAGTCACCAGAGTCTTCTTAAGGAGGACGAAGCCCTAAACTCTTTATAGTGTACACGGGGTGAATGATCGAATTGGAAGAGCGAACAAGATAGTTTGTAGAGCATTCAAGGTGACTTAGAAGTAAGAGTAAATTGTATAATTAGTTAGAGAAGAACAAAGGATAGAGAAGGATACATCATTGATACATCATATCATGAAGGATCAACCAAAGATTAGGTAGAGGTGATCTATCATTAGGCAAGTAAGTGCCAACCATAGGATCTATGCTGAGACATTTTAACAGGTAATTTTAATTAAATCTCTTAACAGAGTAGTCCTAACAGGCTATATGAAATCCTTTAAGAGGGGGTTTACTTAATTGTAAGTTAAAGTCCTCTAACCAAGAACACTTCTAACAGAGTGTTAAAATCCTCTAATAAGGTGGGACTTAACAGTCTTTGTAAGCCTTTAACAAGGCATGTCTTTCATAGGGTAGACCATGATTCATGGTCAAATCATTGTAACCTTCATTGGATACACTCAATTGCTGTTGTAGTGAAGATTTTTGGGTGTCATCCCCACCCCAGTTTTACCTTCTCACTTGGAGGGTTTTTGGGTAATCATATCTGGTGTTATGTGTGTGTTTGATTACATGTTTACATGATTGATGCATATGCTTTATATGTTATTTCAGTATATTAATGCATGTGATGTATGAAAGGTGAAAGTTTTATGGGTTCAAGTTTAAACTCCTGATTCACCCCCCCTTAGAAGTTTACTCTCTTCCCACTTGTAATTCCAACATGTTGTAATGAAAAAACATATTGTGCATGCAAAAAAATTAATCCATGATAATAACTTTTCAATTGCTAATCACATGATTGAATTATCAGTTGAAGTGTAGATAGTTTTGCATGCTTCTAAAGTTTTGTAAGAGAATTGGGACAAATCGATGTCCATAATTTTGAAGGTACATAGTGATTTCATTTCACATTATGGTATTACTCTGCAAATATGCATTTTTGGTATTTATGTCAAAATCAAGGGGGAAATAGTTATTATCACACTATATAGTACATATGTATATACAAAAGGGCATCCAAAGGGTAATAAAGAAAGGGGAAATGTAGTTATGTACAAAAAGGCTACAAAAACAATTTTGAAAATTAAAAAATAGAGTCAATTTTTACCAAGTTGTCAACACTACAATCAAAACAGAGTTACAGACCCAAGCATATTGATAGGGGGACTTTTGACTCATATTTTGAGTATGCAAAATTTTGGCATGATAAATGTTTTTGTCACTAATTACAAAGGGGTAGATTGTTGACCTGATGGTCAAATCATTTGTCAGTCAGTAACTGAACACTTTATCAGTTTAATTGGCTACATTGCTACCGAGCTTCACCAAGTCTACCAAGCTTCACAATGTAAACCAAGCAGGATATAGTGTTAATCAAGCTAACAATGTCTACCAAGTTAGAAGAGTTAACCAAGTAGTAGGAAGGTAGTGTTGACTGGACTATAATGTCAATCGAACCCTTCAGTATCTACCAAGTTGTCCAGTGTTCGTCCAGGCGCCAAGTGCTAACCGATTGCATGCCTACGCCCGAGTGATCAATGTGGACTAAGCACCAGTGTCAATCGAGTGCCATAGCTTGTTGAGGTGACAGTGTTTCCAAGTGTCATAATATCACTGGAGTGGTCTTTTGAGCCCGAGTTATAGCAGTAAGGTGACTTACTAAAGATTATTTGAATTTGGTGTTGTAGTTGACTCCAAAAGGTAATTAATTGGATTGGTATATATGTAATACATCTTATCATATCCAAGTATATATGTGTAACAAGTAAGAAGCATAATGAATGTGAATTAGAAGACAAAGGCTACAAAGTATAAGGGAAAGTAGATTCTCATCTATCATAGCAAGGTGATCATTTTACATCAAAGGAATCTCATATAGAAAACCAAGTTGCAGATCAAAGATTAACTACTGCTCCATCCTAATAGGTGCATCAATCAAATCATTTAACAAGTTGGACTTAACAATCTTATGCTAAATCTCCTAACTGATTGCATACTTAATTATATTGTACAAATCCTTTCATAAGGTGGACCTAATAGTCCTTATAGCTCCTAACAGGGAAGATCACTAAAAGTGATCAATTGTAAACCTTAATAGGCCAACTTTATATCATAGTCATAAAGCTTGTGGGTATCATCCCCACCCTAGTTTTACTTTCTATTTGGAAGGTTTTTGGGTTACCAAAAATTGTGTCAAGTGTTATGAACATTTTATTGCTTTCAGACTTTCATGCATGCAATTAGATCAAAATAGCTTATGAAGGATTAATTGGTGAATATAAATTAAAGTTTTATTGGTTCCTGATTCACCCCCCCCTCAGTCACTTGGGCCCACATACATTTCCAACAACAACTACCAATCCATCCAACTATCCATACCTTCATAGTTGTACCAAGTGAATCTCACATTATCAACATGTCCAATATGTAACTTGTAATCAAAAGCCTCAAGAGAAATACCTACCACATATATGCAAAGAAGCTCCCACTACAAAATATAATGTCAAATCTATAGCCAATTCACTCATAATTGTTGAGATAATGGTTGTTACACACATTGCATAATATTATTGTATTGTATTATTTTATTATGTAATGTTGCACCTAGATAGACTTGCAACATGTAAAGATTCCCATGGGATATATTTGATGAGTTTTATTATAACATTGTGATAATATTTCATGTAATTATTTAATATTGGAAACGATAATTAAATTTCTAATATTAAATGTGGGGCCAATGGGTTAGGTAGCACATGGTTTTAGTACATAGTTTATGTAATACCACTTGGTGGTTTTGTGGGACTTGCTACTATATAAGCAACCACAAGGGTAGTTGTTGGTGTGAAGAAGATAGAAGGTAAAAAGGCAAGAGTCAAGTAGGACAAAGCTTGACAAGTTAGCCAAGGGAGCATTTGCAAAGGTTGGAAGCATGACATGGGATGTGTGGATTCATGCTTGTTTACATAGATTACTTGGTTGTGGCTATGGCATTAAAGGCTTCCATGGTTGTATTGCAATGATATGTTTGTTGAATAATACATGGTGATAGATGCTTTTGGAGGCTAGGTTTTTCCCTTAATGAGGGTTTCGCAAGGTATATCTTGTGTCACGTTTTTGTGTGGGTATGTTGTCTATTCTCTTGTATGTGGATTTCAATTGTATATTTATTTCAAATCTATTATGGGTTATGTGGAAAAAATTATATTCTTTGTTGCAATTTTCCTTACAAGTGGTATCAGAGCTATGGTTGTGTTGTTGTAACCCTAGATTGAATCCATGGGAATGCATGAGAGGATTAAAGAAAGGACAATATATATATGAATTTTTAATTGTAGATCTGAGGGTTTTGAATTTTCTATTATGATGGGACATTGAAATAATTTTGGCATGTGAAATTATTGGTCAAATATATTTTTTGGATGTTTCATTTAAATGAGGGTTTTAGGGGGAACTTGCAGAAATGACCTCCTGGGTAAAAACAAACCTCACCATTGGATCTAGGTCAATGTTTCCATGAGTTTTGATATGTAATATGCCCTAGTTTGGCCATGGTCAGAGGAAATGAAAGAGTTCTTTAGCTTCAAGCTGTGATGTCCATCAAATTTAATCCCATGGAATTTTTGTCACAAAAAAAAAATCGCAATGAAAATGGTAAAAAAATGTCTTAGTAAAATGACCATAACTTTCTCTTAGGTTATTAGATTTCAAACTTCTTATAGGCATTGGAAAGCTAATTCAAAGCACTACAAATTGGTGTAGGTTTGGTTCTATTATTTTGACATTTTGTTAGGTTTTAAGAGCCCAAAAGTTAGATATTATTTATTTTGAGCATAGATTAGGGCATAACTTGGGCATACAGAGTTAGATTTTGGACTTTGAGTAGTTAATAGAAAGCTCTACACATTGGTTCAATTTGGTGTAGGCTTGGCATGATTTATTTGGTGATATATTGATTTGAACAATTTATGGTATATATTGACTACGATTGCATTGTGAGTTTGTGATATTGTATGTTTGGAGATTTAAGATTTGATGTCATTATATACTCAATTTATATTTCAGATTTGTCTCATGATGACATGGTTATCAGTGTTTGGTTTGGATATGTATGATGACTTGCTAGGTCTACAATTTGTGTACTATTGTAAGTGGTCTATACTTATAGGTTGCATTTATAGCTTGGTTATGTTTTTTCTTTGTCCATTGATCTTTAATTATTGATGCATATTCTAATTGGTGGCTTGGATTTGGGCTATCTATGCCCTAAGTCACATGATTTTCTAATTTATTTTCATGTAGAAGGGATGAGATGTTGTTACCAAGTACAATCATGGTGGAGGATTGTGGTTGACTATTTTATGCTGACAGGTTGAACACATTGAGAGTCAGATGACCAATTCATGGATGTGATCATGGTTCCATAGATTTTGGCATGACACGATTGGATATATAGGTACATCCTTGATATTCATTGACTTGGATTTTTGATTTGGTTATGGTGGTATAACTTCTTAATTGAGGATCATGGTTATTTGGTTTCTTTTGAGGAGCTCATGATGTGCACTTTGAGTTCTTTGATGGTTTGATGCCTTGGTTGATTCTCATGGTTAGAGGAAGGTTTTTCTTCATGATGTCATGGATAGCATGGATACATGATTTAGTGGGAGCTTGTGTCAGTGATGAGGTGATAGTGCAGGATTAGTTCCTAGTTTGGTTTGTATCTTCTTGGTTTGTAGATCTTGGTTTCACTTAGTATTGACACTTTGGTTGTGTGTATAGACCTAGAGGATCTTCATTTAGGAGATGGATTTTATGATGCCATGGATGATTTGGTACCATGGTCGAGTGAGAGTTGTTGGCATTGATATACTTATTGAGTGTTTGTAGATGTTGGAGGTTTGTCTTAGATCCTATTGCTGCAGAAGAATCTTTGACATTTGCATAGTAAACTTAGTTATCTTCATGGTGTGTGAAGATGGTTACATCTTGAGGACTCGTGGGGTTCTTGGTTATCTTCATGGTGTGTGGAGATGGTTGCATCTTGAGGACTAATGGGGTTTTTGGTAAAGGTGCGGTTTATGCTTTCATTTGACATGTTGTCCTTGGTGTGAGTATGGTTTCATTTTTATGTCATGGTATACTCTTGATACACGTTTAGAGTTTTGACATGTTATAGTATGTTCATATGGATCATGTTATCTCTTTTGGTTGAGATGTTTAGATCATGTTGTCATGTTTATGTTCCTGAGGCCATCGTTGGAACTTTGACATTGATCTTGGTTTAGTTTCTTGGTATTGAGTCCATTGATCATAAGCTAGATACTTCATGATATTGTTATGTTGCATTTGGAGTTGGCATGGATTTATTGGTTACAAATGCTCATAGATACTTAGGGATGGTGGTGATGCTGATTTCTCTTAGACTAGAGAATTATTTATTGGGACAATTGTTTGGTTTCAACAGGAAGTTTGAGGGGCATTCACCTGATATGGACTTGAGAGGAGATTATTCTTAGTTGAGTCTTGGTTGGAGACTTGGATATCTTGATGAGCATTCTCATTCCCCACTCTTGATCTACTCAGTGGTTTTTCTACTTGAGAGGTATAGCCCATTGTTTTTATCAAGTGCATTATATTTATGCTTTTCTTTCATGGATATGGATCTTGAGCTATGGTACATGAGTTAGTTTTGGAGGGTTCATTTGAGAGATGGTTTAGCATTAGTTATCTCCATTTGCATATGTTGTTATTGTAGTTGAGTTTGGGAGATGGTTTTATATTGGGCATATTCCTTGGATTACAAATGGTTTATGAGTTTAATCTTCTTGTGAGAGGCTTATATCCATGATTAGTTATATGGTATGATTTGGGTGTTATTGAGGCTTCTTGGTTGGGGTTTTATGGAGGAGATCATACTTGCACAATTTACATCTAGAGGCATGTGTAGAAGGACATGATATAGGTTATGATATGCATGATTTCTCTTTGGTCTTAGTTATCTTCCTAGATATTTGGTTTTGCTTACATTGGATTTGAGATTGGCTAGAGATTGTGATCACTGGTTTGTGCGCATGTATGTCATGTGAGAGATGACATGGTTATTCCTTTATCTCTTTCCTCTATTGGTTGTGAAGAGCTTGGGAGACTATTGGAGGTTTTTTTATGAGAGTTATTTTTGCAGGTTATTGGGTTATGTGTTGTGGATGTCCTTGAGACAACATGGATTCACTTCTTTGAGATGTCGTGAGTGGATTGGTTATAGATTTGACATTATCTTTTGTAGTGGGAGTTTTTTGGTATATATGTGATAGGTATTACTAGTGAGGCTTGTGATTGCAGGTTACAGATTGGACATGTTGATGATGTGAGATTCACTTGGTATACCTTTGGAGGTATGGATAGTTGGATGGGTTTGCACTTGTTGTGGGTGCTATTTCAGCTATGGATATTTTGATAGCTATGGATACATGTGATTACCTTTGGATCAGGTTTTTATGCTTGGCATTTTAGTTGGTACATGATTTTATGATCTTCTAATGCGACAGGTTGGGTGGCTTTCTCTTTCGATGGCTTCTATGTATGTTCAGTGGCAGTGGCATAATAGGAGGTGAGATCATTCATATTTGAGAAGTTAGATATATTGATTTTGTTGTGGGTACAAGGATGGAGCACTTCATGTACTTTGATCCATGATGGTGGATGTGCTAGGATGGATCATTTCCTTGTTCATTTATGTGGCTATAGATTGACCCTTTGCAATGTATACAACAAGGGGGAGATTGTTGAGATAATGGGTGTTGCACACATTGCATAATATTGTTATATCGTATTATGTAATGTTGCACCTAGATGGACGTGCAACATGTAATGATTCCCATGGGATATACTTGATGAGTTGTATTGTAACATTGTGATAATATTTCATGTAATTATTTAGTATTGGAGAAAATAATTAAATTTTCAATATTAAATGTGGGGTCAATGGGTTAGATGGCACATGGTTTATGTAATACCACTTGGTGGTATTGTGGGACTTTCTACTATATAAGAAACCACAAGGGTAGTTGTTGGTGTAAAGAAGAGAAAAGGTAAAAAGGCAAGAGTTGAGCAAGACAAAGCTTAATAGGTTAGCCAAGGGAGCATTTGTGAAGGTTGAAATCATGGCATGGGATGTGTGGATTCATGCTTGTTCATATGGATTAATTGGTTGTGGCTATGACATTGAAGTCTTTCATGGTTGTATTACAATGGTATTTTCGTTGAATAATACATGGTGATGGATGCTTTTGGAGGTTGGGTTTTTCACTCAATGAGGGTTTCCTAGGGTATATCTTGTGTCATATTTTTTGTGGGTATGTTGTCTATTCTTTTGCATGTGGATTTCAATTGCATATTTATTTTAGATCGATTATGGGTTATGTGGAAGCAGTTATATTCTTTGTTGCAAGTTTCCTTACAATAACATCTCATAGAAGTGAATCCATGTAGTATCAAGGACATCCACACCACATAAATAATAAAGGGAATAGATAAATAAAAACTATGTCATCTCTCACATGACATACATGAACATAAACCAATGATCATAATCTCCAACTAATCTCAAATCCAATGTAAGTGAAACCAAACATTCAAGAAGATAACTAAGACCAAAGGGAAATAATGCAAATAATAACCTACATTAATGTCCTTTGATGTACACCTCTAGATATAAACTATGCAAGTATAATCTCCTCCATAAAACCTCAACCAAGAAGCCACAACACCCAAACCATACCACATATCTAATCATGGATGTAAGCCTCTCACAAGAAGATCAAACTCATAAACCATTCCTAACTTAAGAAACAACCATTCCTAATTCAAGGAATATACCCAATATAAACCATCTCCCAAAATAAATCAACATAACAACATATGAACAAGGATATAACCAATTCTAAACCATCTCTAAAATGAATCATCCAGAACTAACTCATGTAGCTAAGCTCAAGATCCAGATCAATGAAAGACAAGCATAAACATAATGCACCTGAGCGAAATAATGGAAAATACCTCTCAAGTAGTGAATCGTCGATTAGACCAAGAGTGGGGAATGATAATGATCATCAAGATATGCAAATCTCCAACCAAGACTCATTTAAGAAAAATCTCCTCTCAAGTCCATATTAGATGAATGCCCCTTGGACTTCTCGATGAAACCAAACAATTATCCAAACAAATACTTCTATAATCAAAAGAGAAACCAACATTAGCACCATCTCTAAGTATCCATTAGAACATATAACCAATCAATCCATGCCAACTCCAAATGCAACATAGAAATATCATAAAATGTCTATCAAATGATTAGTGTACTCATTACCAAGAAACTAAACCAAGATCAATGTCAAATTTCCAACCATGGCCTTAGGAACATAAACATGACAAAATGATATAAACTATCTTAACCGAAGAGACAACATGCTCCATATGAATATACCATAATATGTCAAAATCATGACATAATAATGAAACACTCGTAAAATCAAGGATAACATGTCAAATGAAAGCATAAATCACACCTTTACAAAGAACCCCATGCGTCCTCAAGATATAACCATCTCCACACACCATGACGAACCTTCTCCACATACAATGAATAACTATATCCACATACCATGAAGATAAATACCACCAAAAAGTGCACCATAAAAACGTCAACGAGGCTTCTACAAAAATAAGTTCTAATGGATCCTCCAACATATGCAAACACTCAATATAAATATATTAATTCCAACACATCCCACTCATCTGTGGCACCAATTCACCCATCACATCATAGAATCCATCTTCTATGTACAGATCATCTAGGTATGCATAGACAACAAAAGTACCAGTATTGAGTGAAACTAAGATCTCCAAACTAAGAAGATACAAGCCAAACTAGGAACTAATCCTACACTACTACCTCATCACTATCACAAGATCTTACTAAACTCTGTGTACAATTTGTCCATGACACCATGATGAAAAACCATCCTCTAATGATGAGAATCAACCAATACATCAAACTGTCAAAGAACTCAAAGTGCACGTCATAAGCTCCTCAAAAGAAATTAAATAACCATGATCCTCAACCAAGAAGATATACAACCATAACCAAATTAGAAATCCAAACTAGTGAGCACTAATTAATTACCTATACATCCAATCATATCATGCCAAAATATATGGCACCATGATCACATAAGCATAAAATACTCAACCACAATCCTCCATCATAACTATACATGGTAACAACATCTCATCCCTTCTACATGAAGACAGATAAATAAATCATGCGACAAAGGGCATTGATAACCCAAATCCAAGCCAGCAATTTGAATATACATCAATAATGAAATATCAATAGGGAAAGACAAACCATATCCAAGCCATAAATTTTAACCTATAAGTATAGATCACTTATAATAGTACAAAACTTGTAGACCCAACAATTCACCATACATATCTAAATCAAACACTAATAATTAAATCATCTTGAGACCAATTTGAAATATAAGTTAAGCATACAATGACATCGAATCTCAAATCTCAAATCTCTATAATGTATAATGCCATAAACTCACAATGTTATCATAGTTAATATATATCATAAATCATTCATATTAATATATCACTAAATAAATCATGCAAAACTTGCACCAAATCTAAAACAATGTGTAGATCTCCCCAAGATCTTTCTGGGTACTATTCGAAGTCTAAAATTCAACTTTGTATGTCCAAGTTATGCACAAAATAAACATCTAACTTTTGGGTTTTTGTTGAGTTGTCTTTATGCACGATGCTAAACAACAAGAATTCTTTTGAATTCCTCTCTTGAAAAGCTGATTTTGTGAATCGACTCCAAGGTCCCAAGTTGATCTTGCGATCTACTAGAATTTCTTCAGTTGAAGGTAAATGTGATTGTTCACAAGGAGGGCTTTGCTGGTTTGTTTTGATTTCGGATGAGACAATGAATCTGCATGCTACTTCAAAAATAAAACATGCAAGAAAACTATGTTTTTGTATTTTTATGTTTTTATGAATGCAATCTAACAATGCAACTAGTATGAATTCCTACTCTAACAAGAGGGTTAGCAAAGCAAATAACAAAACTTTAAAGCAAATAACATGAAATTGAAAATTTCTAATGGACATAAGTTATAGAGAACGATACATCTGCAAAGTAAGCTTTCAAAGAGATCGGTAAATAACCAATGAAAGAAGGAGCAACACTTCCCTAATTCCACTGATGCAATCATCAGTGAGAAACTTAATGAGCATACGATGTTTCACCCTTCATCAAATTGCAAGGCCACAAAAAGTACGCTCATGTGAGACGAAAAGTTATGTAAGCACAATTTGATGATTTCTTTTCAAGCTAGTTACGCAACGAAATTCGTCAATGCCATAAAAAACACCAGAACTAATGAAATGCACAACTAGAAATAAAGAAATAAACCTTTGGCTCAATCACAATTCCATGAAAATAAATTCACAAAACAATGACACATTCAGGCAAGAATTGCTATCCAAATGTGAGCACCAAAAGCATAATTTTATTGCAAAATAATAGCAACCGTCATTACATATTACAATGGGATATTTATAAAAAATTGTCTCCTCAAATTGTGTTGAGAGTGAGAGATATCTTCATGCAATAAAATTCTTTTTAATTTAAAAAAAAATGAATTATATAAAAACTACAATCTAATTGGTGCTAAGTAGGACTCCATCCATATTTTATTCATTAATTGGATGCATGGGCCTTTTACATGTTTAAAAACAAAGAAATATGAGAGAAGAAAGAAAGAGAAAGCTTCGAGTCAAAGTGGAAGTGTCTGGGAGTGCCAAAATTGGAAGTTGATCCTTCATAGAGCATTTGTAGGAGTTAAACTGTCGTCAGAATGTATTCCCGATGCATGGAAAGCTCTATTTTTGGAATTGGCAGTTAATTATCAGTGGAACTTCTTCGAAAATGTGCACTTACAGACTTGTGGACCTGTGCACCTCAAAATGGTCCAAAATCTCAAAAATTTACTGAGTGTCAAAATTGAAATTCCGGCATCTAGGTTTTGTTCTTCTTTATTCCAAAGCTATGTTTGGATGTTTGCCCTTGAATTTCTCTATAATCTCAGTAATTTTAGCCACATCTGATAAATCCAAAGCCTTGTATTTGTCCTTTACCTTTTGTCTCTAATTGTCTACCTCAATTTAGGTGTCAGCAAAATTCCCAAGTTTGGTATCCAATGCTAACAACGCTTCTTCAGTCCTAAAGGCTTGTTGGATGTCCTCATCATCCGCAACTTCCAAAAAAATCTTCCTAAAATTCTCTACCACTATCTCTATAGGTAAAAACTTTCCTCATTCCTCATCTTCAAAAATATCCAAGCAAGCATTGTTGTAATGTCTCTCTGCTTCCAAAATTTTCTCTTGGGCTTGGTCCTTGCGCTGATGAATCTCCTCATGTAATGTTTCCATTACTTTATTGCTATCTGCTATTTTCTCTATCCAATCATCAATCATATCTAACTCTTCTCCTGTATATACATCAATCAAAATACATCAATCAAAATCCGATACCTTTGCCCCTTTATGGCTTGCAGTATTTGTAAATCCTTACTCCAGGCCCTTACTTCATCCATAATGTTGAAGTCTTGCTTCAAAATCACTATGATTTTATTCATGTTCTCTTGCATAGCATGCAGTAACTTCAAATTTCCTGTGATAATTAGAATACCTTTCTCCTCAAAACTTTCTCACCACTGCTGATAGGCTTTCAAAAAATGGATCCATATGCATAGCTCCCCCTTCTCTAAGAACGATATTCAATGTGTCTTTAGGTGCTTAGGATCAAGAGGACCAACCACTTTAGACAAATATCCCTTCAAGATCTCGATCTACCTTTGAAGTGTTCAAAGTTCAACCTCTTCCTGCTCCATGCTCTTGAGGATTTCTTTGACTCCCATGGTGACCATCAATCATGCTGTATCCCATGTAGTTCTCCCAAGCATGGTCTCTTTCAATTGATAATCTTGGGGACCAAGTCTTTCTACATTTGTGTCCTCAGGAGGAATGGCCACATGCATGAACAACTCTTGGCTTCATGTACTGGTGAAAAATGCCAATAGTCTTGCCTCATGTAATGGGGACTCAAGTTTATTCAAAATCTCTGCAATGTCAAAAATGTCTTCTTCTAAAGCACAAAATTGAGGTCTATTACTCCTCATTATTTCCTTCTAGAGCCATCTTGGGATCAGCTGAAGACCTTCTTCTCAAGGATGAAGGGGTGTGTTCTACTACCTACTTCTCCTTATCACTCCTCCTTAGAGTTGTTTCCATCTGTGAGGGTTCTTCTTCTGTTGTCTTAGTCTTAGTGGACCTTGCAGCTTGCACCTTAATATCTTGGGAAGGTGGTTGAGAATATTTCACCATTTGTCCCTCCTTTGTTTGTTCAAGTTCCTCCCCCTATGATGGTTCCTTCTAAATCTGTTCCTCTTCTGAACTTTGGGGCAGAGGAGTAACTGAGCCCTTATCTACCACTATGACTTGTGTTGGAGATGGGGGAGTAAGATCAGGACCCTGTGAATCTAGCAACATTTGCATCCAGTCTTCTTGTTGAGGTTCACCTATAGATAGGGGTATCCTTGATCTTATCCCCAACTAGTTTTGTACTGACAGGCATAAAATCAAAATCTGACATTTTGAAAACTCATCACCCTCTTCACTTTTCTCATCCACCCATTGTTGTACTTCATCTTCCAAAGAAGAGACTTCCAAGGGTCCTGCTAGGGTGGATGACAATATGCCAGTGGTACTTCTCCTTTCTTTCTCAGTGGCTCTGGCTAGTCGGGTTCTTTTCTGCAAGGGTATCTAGTTTTCTTCATCTATCTCCTCTTCTTCCTCCTCTTCCCCTTCTAGAATGGTCTCAAGAATAAATGGAAAAGGCACCATTCTCTTAGTCACCCTTTTCCTTTTCTTCATTCAAATTTTAATCCTCTTTTGTTTTGTGGAGGCAGAATGAGATGCTGGCTCTTCTTGCGAAGGAGGAATGGAAACTTGCTGACTCTCTCCCTCTTCTGATTGGTTGGACACAAAGGGAGGCAATTGAGGGTCATCCTAGACTTGGGAAGCACTAGTATCCTCAGACCCTTGTACACTCTCTTCCTGTTGCTGGAGAGGTACTTGCACTTCACCTTGTTCTGTTAGAATCCTTTGAGGGGAGGTCCTCTTTGTTTTGTTCTTTCCCTTCCTCTTTGGAGGATGATAGTATCCAACTGGGTGGTCAAGATGGTATACTGTCTCTAGCCTGATGGGAGACTGGGCCGCAAAGGTAGGAATTGTAACTTTCCTCCCTCTACCTTTCTCAGGGTAGGCTTGAGCATGGAAGATCATGGTGTCAAGAATTGGATCAAGTTGAAAAGGCTTCTTGATCTAATCCTTCATCATTCTAATGACATGCCTTGCTCGATGATTAATATCATCGCCCTCCTCCCTGTCAACCTCGACATTCATGATGGGCCTCTCCTATTTTTTTTGAGTTGAATAGGGGGTGCAGTAGCTCCTGTGAATCCTGTTGCCTTATTTCCTCTAGGATATCTAGCTTGAGAGCCTTCTCTACTAGATACAAAGTCATCCTATAATAGTCCCTTATGCAAAAATTGTAGTCATTTGTGGCATTCATCTAATGATATTCTATGGCATCTTCATGATGGAACTCCTTGCTAGCCAAACTCTTCACTCTCTTGATATTGTCAAAATAGAGCCTAGGGGAATTGTACTCTTCGAGGGGATAATTCTCCCATTCCCACTCGAAAGATAGAATATCTTGTTTCTATTTGACCTGATATGGTCTAATGACTAGGGACCATGTCCAATAGGGTCCCCTCTATCTCTTCACCCTCTCATATGCAGATTCAATCTACCGCACAATCTCCAATAAAACCAATTTATCACTTGGATATCTTGGGAGCTTCTTGGGGTTGATAGTGGCACCAACTACCTGTAGATATGTGAATATCTTGAATTGGATGAAGTAGGCCTTGAGAGCTGTTATCTATGCTTTTGCCTCATTAGATAGCCTCTTTGCGTAATCACCTTTAATGAATCAAATGACTATGAAGATGAATGTGTCATTCACGATTCTATATTCCTTGCTTTGTGCTAATAACTTCTTCCTTACTAGCTAAAGGTAGACAATGTAGGGCTAGGCATTAGGATCTTGCATACTACCTCTTTTGTACAAACCAGGGTAGTTTTTTGCCCTTGTTGCAAGTAGATACACCATGTAAGAAGTCATATAGAACTTCTTCTTCTCCTTAACTACTCCCAATTTCTCACACAAGTTGTCACTTAGTGTGGTTTCCCAGTCCAGTGGCATCCTTGCCGTCTTGATTGTCTCAATGAAGTTGACCATGAAGGCACTGAGGTGGCCAGCTGCTAGTAAACCCATGACTCTGCTCAAAAGGATGATGGAATATCCAATGTCATCCTTCATGTATCCCCTAGTCATGTCCACCTTTCCTGTGACTTGACCCAAAGGAGTCTTCTCAATGAGGTATGAGGACTAGATGGTTTTCGATACTTCTTTAGGGTGCCCCCTGTACCATCTCTTTGCTGCTTCATATGAGAGTTTAATGAATTGATCTACCCTTGGAAGGTGGAAGACCCTCTCAATGTTGTTAGGTCAGAGGTCAAGGACCACTTCTCCTGTCACACTTTTAACCACTCTCTCCTCAGGGACAAAGTGTTGTGCTAGTGTCATAATCAATTCTGCTAATTGCATTGATACAAGATGTGATGCTGTGCTTACCAACCCGGAACATATCAAGGCAAATAACAGTGCTAATATCTCAGTGGGTTTATTGTAGATTCTAAGGGACTCTCCCAAGTCTGTATGCCCCAAATCAATATCTTTGATTTTTGCATGATCATCATGGAACCTTGATTTTGATGGTATGCCTTAAAACTTGAATACAACGGGCTTTGGTGTCATTTGCTCTGTGGATGTGGATGCCATTTAACCTACATGACACAAGGATATCGTTTATTAAATCAAAATGAAGTAAACTTAGAAATTAAAACAAAAGCATTAAATTTCTTCTCTAATTAATTGTTAATGAAGAAATAATAAAAAATGAAACTAAGTTGTGCCTTTCTATTTATTATATATATAGTTTTTATTATTTATTTATTTATTTTATTATTATTATTACTATTTTTTAAATTTTTATTTATTTTTTATATTTATATATTTTTTATATTTTTATATTTTAATTTTTTTTTTTTAAAAAAGAGTGAAGGCATGAGCAAGCGCGCAGTGCCATGTGGCGCACACGATTGGAGTGGAGGTGTGTAGTGCCATTTGGCATAGTGGAGGCACACGACTAGGGTTTGGCGTGTAGACCACATGGTGTGCAGAGGTGGTGATTGTGCATAGTGCTGCTTTGAAGCACACACGATGGAAAAACACAGACCACACTGTAAGGTTTTTGACATTTGGTGAGCCGTGACACGTGGCACAGTGCGCACGAGCTGTGTTGTGGGCAGAGCGTGCATTGTGTGGTGTGGTGCACACACAACACGATATATAAATGTGCGCCATACAATTTTGAAGATGCGGCGCAGACCATGGCATAGGGTTTAGGAAGCATGACACAGTGCACTGCACTGTGCGCGCAGTGGGTCATGATACAGATGCGCACGGGTGCAATAGGGGCACACGACTAGGGTTTTTTTACTCACCTTATGCAACAAAACGTCAAGCATGAAAATGAAATGAGGGTTATGCAGGGGGTGGTAGGGGTTTTTATAACCCTGCCCACCCGCGAGGTGCATGGCATGCCCTTGCGTGGATCACGAGGGTGGTGTGTGCACGACCCGTGCCTTTTGTTTTTTATTTATTTATTTATTTGAAATTTTTAAATTTTTAAAAAATATTTTTTTTAAAATTTTAAATTTTTAATGACTTTTCAATTTTTTCTTTTTTCTTTTTTGATTTTTTTGATTTTTCCATTTTGATTTTTTCAAATTTTCAATTTTTTGTCTTTTTGATTTTTTTTTTTTTTTTTGGTTTTTTCAATTTTTTGACTCTTCAAATTTTTTTCGAATCATGATTTCGAGGACTCGAAAAAAGTAGGGGGACCCCATTCCTAGTAGGGAATGGAGCGTGCATTGTGGGACCACAACAGTTCTTAAAATCTTACAAAATGTCAAAATCACATAATTAAACCTACATCAAATTGTAGTGCTTTGAATTAGCTTTCCAATGACTATAATAAGTCCCAATCTGATATCCTAAGTGGAAGTTATGATTGTTTTACTAAGACATACTTTTTACCACTTTCAAAACAATTTTTTTTTTTGTGACAAATTTTTTGTTGGGATTAAACTTGATGGCTGTCACAACCTGAAACTATAAAACCTTTACATTTTCTCTCAACATGGCCAAACTAGGGCATATTATATATTAAATTTTATATAAAAGCTAACCCGAATCCAATGGTGGGGTTTGTTTTTTCCTAAGAGATCATTTCTACAAGTTACCACCTAAAATCCTCATTTGAATGAAACATCCAAAGAACCCTTTTGACCAATAATTTCACATGGCCAAAATATGCCAGCAACCCATCATAATAGTAAACCCAAAACTCTCAAATTTGCAATAAAAAACCTATAAAATTCATATATCTTGTCATTTGTTTTATGCTTTCATGCATTCCCATGGATTCAATCCAGGGTTACAATTACAAAATAATAGCTTTGATACCACTTGTAAGGAAACTTGCAACCAAAATATATTATTGTTTCTATATAAGCCATAATAGATCTTAAATAAATAAACACTTAAAATCCATATGAAATAGAAGAGAAAACATACCCACAAAAAGTGACACGAGATATATCCTAGGAAACTGAAAATAATCCAGTCTCCAAAAGCATTCGTCACCATGTATTATTCAACAAAACACCATTGCAGTAGAACCATGGAATCTTTCAAAGCCATAGCCACACCAAGAAATCTATGTGAAAAAAGATGAGTATGCACATCCCATGCCATGCTTCCAACCTTCACCAATGCTCCCTTGTCTAACCTCTCTAACTTTGTATTGCTTTACTTTCCTTTGTGCTTTTTTCCATTGCCTCTACAACTACCCTTGTGGTTGCTTATTGTTAGTACCCAAGGTGGTCACAGTTTTAAAACTTCAAGTGTAGAGTTTGAACCACTTCGAACTGAAGTTTGAAGTAGTTCAAAGTGGTTTAGTGGTTCAAATGAGTCATCCTGCAGGTTCAACATAAACAACATCTGGAATGGTCTTATGGGTTCAGAAGGCTCGATGGTTAAATCCTCGTGGAAATGGTTATCAAAGCCAATGCTTTTGACAGTGGCACCTAGGTTCCATATAGTGTTCTCTCTGCAATTAAAAGAGCTTGGGTTGCTGTGGACATATTCAATAATACCATTCAAAAGGTGTACACGATCGTGAGTCCTCCGTGAGCATGGAAATTGTTAAAGAAAACATTGGCAACTATGTGGGTTATACATACCTCTGGTTGAGTGCTCCAGTCATGAAATAACCATCAAAATCATGAATGTGAAACATTTTTATCACAAGATATGAAGTGATCAGATTTCTAATGTAAAGAAGTAGCATAAAAACCACATGGATCCAAAGGCAATACTACTTGGATGTTCAAGTAGAGGATTTGAGCCACCTAATACTATGGTTACAAACAAAAAAAGAGAGGAGAGGCCCGCGAGCTATTGGAGGACAATCACACATGGTGAGTCATCTTATATATAAGTAGCCACCTAAGTTAATATTAATCGAAGGCACAAGTTAAATAATCAAAATATCGGGTAGAATATTAAAAGGGACCCGATGCATTAGATATCGAGTTTCACTAACCTGAATACCTACAAGAAGCTGCAGTGGAGTCAATGCATTGGCTTGGAGCCTGAACTGAAAGTTGAGTGTTAGTTTCGTACTCTAATTTGCTCAGGCATGAAACACATGAAATAATTCTCAATGATATTGAATTAGGTTTTTATAAACCCATTTTTGCTGTAAAATCGATGAGATTAAAAGCATGAATAACCCACTCAATCGTGGTCTAGAATACCAAAGTAGAGATTCAAGAAAGTGGAATACCATTCAATCCAAATGGAAGGTCAAGTCCCAAACTAGTATGTAGTTATAGTACATGATAGATACAGAGGAATCACTCACAAGTTTTAGGTTCCTGAGGACCAGTACATACTACAAACTGCAAAGGATCAAGATATATCATTACCATTTTCTTGCAGACATGGGTGTTGTACAACATGTACGGTACGTGTGAAATTTGGAGTGCTACAGCAGCCCGAAGCTCTTGGAACTTTTTTTGAACTAAAGTCTAAGGGATACACTCTTCTCTGTGTCAGTTTTCCAGCCTCAGATTTTGAAGTCGAAACTCAAGATAAAGATAAGTCTTATTGGCTTCAATTTCAAGGACCTATTGAAAGAGATGATTATGCACTTGAGCTAGCTATGGGTGATGACTAAAAAATTTCTTCTCTCTATTAAGCTTAAGTTCTTTGAGAGAAAGGGGAGTCTTGATTCTTATTCTATCTCCACACATCAGATGACATGTGTCAAACGACTCTACACACTTGTCCAAAACAGAAACGGTGAGGTGTAGGCAGGGAAACATTTAATAAAAAGTCATAATTTTATTAGAATGTCCCCATGTCACATTTCGAGGATATAAAATTTGGGGAATGCCTTATAATGACAAAGTCATATTCTTGGAAATATTTCTTTTTGAATAGAAGTTAATAAAGATGCAATAATTCTTCATAGTGAAAACAAGAAGAGAAGAGAAACAGGTTTTCAAGAATCAGTTATCAAAACTGAACAGTCACCGACAACAAGAAAAGATAAATATGTCTCAACAAATGGGAAAAGGGTTCCAATTTTCTGAGTTTTGGCTAAGAGACTTTGGGCTACAACAGAATAGAGGCTATGAATATAGGGGGTTCTATTTTGGCTTCTTCCAGACTGCAGACTTTGAGCTTCAGGCAGGGAGGAGAGCTTGCAAATTATTCCATTTTTCTTGAGAGGTTGTGAGAGGCAAAGCATGGGTTATTTCTCTTTTCCAAAACTATGTGTCTGATTTAGAGATAGAATTTTAATGGTTGATGTAAAATTGTGAAAGACGTTTTTGTCTTTCTTGAAATAGTGATTTGGTTGTAATGTGTACAAGATACTTTGTGATCTTTTGTGGTCAGGGAAGGGAGGCTGGAGGTTAATTACATCAAAACTTTGATTATGGTGTATTTTCCTTCCAATGATCATGAACTTTGCGTCATTTTCAGTTTTCTTTGAATTACATTTCAATATCGTTGTTTTCTTGTTGCATCATCTTTTCAAAACGTCTTTTGAAGCTCTAATTTTTTAAATTCTCTCAAGAGGATGGAAGATACATTTTCGTTTACATTATGTAATGCAGTGTATGACAGATTAACTTTGCGTAATCTATTTTATTTTGTTTCCTTTCTTTTTAGTTCCTAGGTTTTACGTCTATTCTATGTTTACAGATAGATGCTTGTTATCCTTTCGTGCTTTCTGGTCAAAAGTACCTATAATTAATTCATTGTAAACCTTGTACAGGGAGCTATACCTGATAAAATTTAGAGGAAGGTTATTAATCTAATAATAACCTATCCAACTGTTGGTGTCAATTTGTTCTTTCATTTGGGCATTCAAGGTCAGATTTGCACGTACTTTCTCGAAGGACAATCTGTTCACTAACAGATTTTTGGTGACTCTACTGGGGAAAGAATCGCAGTTGCAGTGTTTTCTTTTCTTAGAAATCTAAATGTACCTCCCTGAAGGTGGAGGTTGGCTGCTCTATTGAGGAAGAATGCCAGAAAGTCTTCCTTACATATCAAGAAATTTTAAAGGATTGGGTTCCAACAAAAGAAGAAGATACATCGGATATCTTTATCTTCATCCCACCCTTCCAAAGCAATCCTATCAGAGAGGTTATCGGAGAACTTGCAAAACAAGTGGACTGGTTAAAATCTTTCTATGATGCTATTCTCATCAAGAAGAAACCCCATGTGCAAGAATCAACGAGTGAAAATGAGCAAAGTAGTACCGAAGAGCTTGTAGACTCAAATGAGAAGGACTTATCTTTCTTTAGCCCAGAGGTAGAATCTCACAAACCCATAGTATCACAGCAACAAGAAATATTAGTTATCAAGGAAGATGACCTCGTTGTAAAAAATTCAGATTGTGGTAATGAGGTTGAGCATCATGATGATTTGATAAATGAAGAAGCGGAGGAGATGCTTGGTATGCACAACAATGATGCTTTACTTCCACCAAGTGAACCCATTGAAGAATCTTATCACTCTAAAAATGGAAGTGATGTTTGTGATGAGATAAAGATGTCTTGGGCTGAAGCTTCTCATGATGAAATCCTTTTAGAAAAACTTGATGACTCAACTAAAATGCTGAAAGACACCTTTCTCAATGAGGAAGAAGATATTATGCAGAAATTTCAATCATCACTCAAGCTAAATCTTTCCTCTCAGGCTGATTCAGGTATTCATCCAAATCAAATTGAAAATGAAACATTGGTAAATGAATCTATTTTTTAGTCTTTTATGCATGGTTTCTCTGATCTGGATTATAGAGGTAATTTTGAAAGATGCAATGACACCTTTGAAAAGAAAGAAGATAGCATACCTTGCATACTTGATGACAGTTTGTTTCTTAGAAGAAATGGAGATGTTGTACATTCGACACTTGATCTCATGTTAGAGGAGGCATCTTTCTGCCTAGAAATTGATCATGATATTAAGAGCCACATGGAAAAGGTGAGTATTAATGACAACATTTCTGAATATTAGGCATCTTTTCTTGAAGAAACTTCAGCAATCTTTCCTTTTCAATTTGAAATGAAATCCTATCTTGTGGAAGAACAACTCTCAAGTCAAAAGGAATGCTATGATGAATTGTGGTTGTTTGGGAAGGAATGTTTGGCTAGCATATTTATATGTGCTTTCAGCATGTGGTTTGGCATTGAAGATGTTGCCCGTAGGTACTGGTATAGAGCTGCTCAAATGAGACATGACTTGCTGCTCCGAAAAGGATGCTACTTCTCCTAGCCGATAAATGGTTTCACGTGATTCCTTTCTTTTCTTCTGGTTCTCATGGTAGGTTCTCTTCCTACCTTTGTATATATTTTGTAAATAAGTTTTTGTTGTGCGTAGTGTAGTCTGAATAATGCGCAAGCCTCGTGCTTGCTGGTAATGTAGGTGTTTGTTTTGTTGGTTGGTTTTGCCCTGCTCCCCTCCACCCTCTCTACAAGTAGCTCCCAATCTTCTCTTGCTGACTCTATTTGCCTAATGGATAAGGCACTGTTCTTTTCCCAAAGATTACTAGAGTCCTCTGATTTTGTATCAAAATCAGTCTCGCAGTTAGAACCCTTGTTAGTACCCAAGGTGGTCACAGTTTTAAAACTTCAAGTGTAGAGTTTGAACCACTTCGAACTAAAGTTTGAAGTAGTTCAAAGTGGTTCAGTGGTTCAAATGAGTCATCCTGCAGGTTTAACATAAACAACATCTGGAATGGTCCTATGGGTTCAGAAGGCTCGATGGTTAAATCCTCGTGGAAATGGTTATCAAAGCCAATGCTTTTGACAGCAACACCTAGGTTCCATATAGTGTTCTCTCTGCAATTAAAAGAGCTCAGGTTGCTGTAAACATATTCAATAATACCATTCAAAAGGTGTATATGGCCGTGAGTCCTCTGTGAGCATGGAAATTGTTAAAGAAAACATTAGCAACTACGTGGGTTATACATACCTCCGGTTGAGTGCTCTAGTCATTGAAATAACCATCAAAATCATGAATGTGAAACATTTTTATCACAAGATATGAAGTGATCAGATTTCTAATGTAAAGAAGTAGCATAAAAACCGCATGGATCCAAAGGCAATACTACTTGGATGTTCAAGTAAAGGATTTGAGCCACCTGATACTATGGTTACAAAAAAAAAAAAAGAGGAGAGGCTCGCAAGCTATTGGAGGACAATCGCACATGGTGAGTCAGCTTATATATAAGTAGCCACTTGAGTTAATATTAATCGAAGGCACAAGTTAAATAATCAAAATATCGGGTAGAATATTAAAAGGGACCTGATGCATTAGATATCGAGTTCCACTAACCTGAATACCTACAAGAAGCCACTGTGGAGTCAATGCATTGGCTTGGAGCCCGAACTGAAAGTTGAGTGTTAGGCCCGTACTCTGATCGACTCGGGCATGAAACACATGAAATAATTCTTGATGATATTGAATCAGGTTTTTATAAACCCATTTTTGCTGTAAAATCGATGAGATTAAAAGCATGAATAACCCACTCAATCGTGGTCTAGAATACCAAAGCAGAGATTCAAGAAAGTGGAATACCATTCAATCCAGGAATGGAAGGTCAAGTCCCAAACTAGTATGTAGTTATAGTACATGACAGATATAGAGGAATCACTCACAAGTTTTAGGTTCCTGAGGACCAATACATACTGCAAACTATAGAGGATCAAGATATATCATTACCATTTTCTTGCAGACATGGGTGTTGTACAACATGTGTGGTACGTGTGAAATCTGGAGTGCTACATCAACCTGAAGCTCTTGGAACTTTTTCTGAACTGAAGTCTAAGGGATACACTCTTCTCTATGTTGGTTTTCCAGCCTCAGATTTTGAAGTCGAAACTCAAGATAAAGATAAGTCTTATTGGCTTCAATTTCAAGGACCTATTGAAAGAGATGAATATGCACTTGAGTTGGCTATGGGTGATGACTAAAAAATTTCTTCTCTCTATTAAGCTTAAGTTCTTTGAGAGAAAGGGGAGGCTTGATTCTTATTCTATCTCCACACATTAGATGACATGTGTCAAATGACTCTACACACTTGTCCAACATAGAAACAGTAAGGTGTAGGCAGGGAAACATTTAATAAAAAGTCATAATTTTATTAGAATATCCCCATGTCACATTCCAAGGATATAAAATTTGGGGAATGCCTTATAATGACAAAGTCATATTCTTGAGAATATTTCTTTTTGAATAGAAGTTAATAAAGATGCAATAATTCTTCATAGTGAAAACAAGAAGAGAAGAGAAACAGGTTTTCAAGAATCAGTTATCAAAACTAAACAGTCACCAATAATAAGAAAAGATAAATATGTCTCAGCAAATGGGAAAAGGGTTCTAGTTTTCTGAGTTTTGGCTAAGAGACTTTGGGCTACAACAGAACAGAGGTTGTGAATACAGGGGGTTCTATTCTGGCTTCTTCCAGACTACAGACTTTGAGCTTCAGGTGGGGAGGAGAGCGTGCAAATTATTCCATTTTTCTTGAGAGGTTGTGAGAGGCAGAGCATGGGTTATTTCTCTTTTCCAGAACTGTGTGTCTGATTTAGAGATAGAATTTTAATGGTTGATGTAACATTGTGAAAGAAGTTTCTGTCTTTCTTGAAATAGTGATTTGGTTGTAATGTATACAAGATAATTTGTGATCTTTTGCAGTCAGGGAAGGGAGGCTGGAGGTTAATTACATCAGAACTTTGATTATGGTGTATTTTCCTTCCACTGATCATGAACTTTGTGTCATTTTTAGTTTTCTCTGAATTACGTTTCAATATCGTTATTTTCTTGTTGCATCATCTTTTCAAAATGTCTTTTAAAGCTCTAATTTTTTTAATTCTCTCAAGAGGATGGAAGATACATTTTCATTTACATTATGTAATGCAGTGTATGGCAGATTAACTTTGTCTAATCTATTTTATTCTGTTTCCTTTCTTTTAGTTCCTAGGTTTCGCGTCTATTATGTGTTTATGGATAGATGCTTGTTATCCTTTCATGCTTTCTGGTCAAAAGTACCTATAATTAATTCATTGTAAACCTTGTACGGGGAGCTGTACTCGATAAAATTCAGAGGAAGGTTATTAATCTAATAATAACCTATCCAACTATTGGTGTCGATTTGTTCTTTCATTTGGGCATTCAGGGTCAGATTTGCACGTACTTTCTTGAAGGACAATCTATTCACTAACACTTATATAGTAGCAAGCTCTCACAAAACCACTAAGTGGTATTACATAAACTATGTGCTAAATAAATGTGCCACCTGACCCATTGAACCCACATTTAATATTGGACATTTTATTCTT
The DNA here is from genome assembly GCA_028749045.1 of Cupressus sempervirens. Lineage (NCBI taxonomy): Eukaryota > Viridiplantae > Streptophyta > Pinopsida > Cupressales > Cupressaceae > Cupressus > Cupressus sempervirens. Next base: position 444,578,241 of record CM053787.1, read on the forward strand.
TTCCCCAGTATTACATAATTACATCAAATATTATCACAATGTTACAATACAACTCATCAAGAATAGAATATCTCCATGTTGCATGCCCATCTAGGTTCTCCTAGGTGCAAAATTACATGATAAAACAAAACAAGACAATAAAAATAATATTATGTAATGTGTGTAACACACAATCTCAATAGGCTGTGTCTGATGTTTTGGACTTAGCTCATTTTGAATCCATGACATAAAATAAAAAAATTGAATATCTCCCACATATGCCAAAGGATTCCAATATCTATCTTGAGGGACAATATAATGATGTAGGTATAGCTCACATAACAACTTTTTAATAGTTGTAGGTGAGGATTAAAATATAAAATAAAACTCATGTGGGGTTTCTAGAGAAGGGTTAAGACCTTGCACAATCAGGCTAAACTTGAGATTGGGAAAATGCTATCTCAAATTGAGGGTATACACCAATGGAGAGCATATTTTCATCAATTTAAGTATAACATAGGTTATTTGTGTGACCTTATCCTTTAGCAATTCTATCTCTTCTTCCTTCTCAATTATCTCTTGATATTTCTCATCAATTATTTTCTAAAACATTTTGTCCTCTTCTTTCCATAATATTTTTTGTAACAATATATCTTGGTACAAACTTAGACCTTCTATTAAAGTTGTGGATAAATTAGGTGGTGTGTTAAGCCCATGATTTTTCAACAAATACATATCTAGCTTCTTTATCAACTTGTTTCTCGTTATCCTTCAGTTCATCTAACTGGTTACTTGTCCAAACCAATATTTCTCTTTCTATATTTATTTTTCCTAACTTTTTGGAAGCTTGAGCCAATTTATCAAATCCACCTTCATCGGTTTTTTTTCTACCACTCTATTTACAATCTCCATGTTAACCTTGGGAATATCTTCTTCAAAGAGATTAAGTCTCCTCCCTTGGTAGCCGATTTATCCAACTACCCTCTTGTCTTGAATTTGAGACCACATTCCTAATTAGCTAGTATGCCATTAAGTAATGTTGGTTCATGGCAGAGTAAGTCTCCTCCCATGGCATCAAGGACTTATATCTTCAATAACTCTCAAGAACTAACTAATAGAAGATAGATACATATAGGTGCGAGGCAAAAGCAAGATGATTTTTCCTTAGGCAATAGTCTCATAAAATTATTATTTTCTATATATCTGGGCATGAAAGTGGCAATTAAAGAGGCAAAATAAATCCAATATCATCATTTATAGAAATTATTTCAAATTATGGTATGTCATGCATTCTTATATTTGCAAGGTTTATTACATCACATTATGTGATGTAGTATAATGATTACTTGTAATCCTAAAAGGACACATATGTCATGACTTGTATAGTAAAAAATATCAATTGGATTAACTACTTTTCCGCTCCCACTAACTTAATTGGACAACATGACCAACTATTGTGTGAAATGTCATGTCAACAATGTGGGTAGCAGAGGAAGAAGAGAGTTGAGAAATCATATTGGTAGTATGTTGAGGTAAATAATTGGTGTAGATTTGAGGATTATGATAAGGATATGCCACATATTTGTGACCACTATAATTATTATCAATGGACAAAGCATTATAATAAACCAACTCTTAAATCTTATGTTTCAAGTTAATATACCACTCAATATCATGGTTAGGCTGACAATTATATTAACAAAAGGCTTTGGAATCACAATAGAGATTAGATATTGTAGAAGGAAAAAGAGTCCTAATAGGAGGAAGCATAATAAAATTATCAATTACTAACCTTTCCATAATAGTTTGTAAAGGCTCAGAAAGGTGATTAAACTTAAAATTCATCTAAAAAATAGAGGAAGAAGCAATGACACTTTTGGATGCAACAACTACCTATTCCTCTATTGTATTTGTTTCCTTGTTTATCTTGAAATGGTTGTTAGGTTTTTTAAATTTTATTTTTTAAGGTTCGACGTCACTCTTATCAACTGGTATAGGAGCCATTAGAGTAGTGATCTCAAACTAAGTCATTTGTAATTGATATTGATGAAGCATTGCACAAAGTTGTGAAAAAAATATAATTTTAGTAAGAAAATTATCATCTCTAATGTTTTTTTTATTTATTTATCAATAAAAATATGTTGAATATCAATATTAGGCACATTATAAGAAATCTAAGGATACAATTGAAATGAAAAATAACTCAGTGTAGAAAATTACAGTATTAAGAAAAGACACATAAGACAATATTTGTGTGGAAGAACTTGGTAAAAATATAGTAGTAAAAAACCCTGGGCCCATTTGTTAACTTTTATAGCTCTGGAATTTTCATAGTTAAAGAAGTGTTCAAAATGTATGAATGATCATGACTTCAAGTTGTAGATAACAACCAAGTCGTAGAGCTCAAACTCGTGGTTTTTTACTAGTTTATTTTTACCAAGTTTTTCCTTGGAAATACCATATTATGTGTATTTTATCAATTCTAAAATTTTCTAGATCAAGTTATTTTCATTTCAATTGGTATCAAAGCTTGGTTGTTAGTGTAGAATTCATTTTATTTGGAGTGGTGAGCAATGAGAGGAGGTTATATTACCACATTTAAAGTGAAAAAGTTTGATGGCTCAGATTTTTCTTGTCAAAAGCTGAATATTCAAGCTTTACTGGTAAAGGGTGGTTGTGATTTAGCTCTCAAGGGAGTTTTATCAAAACCTGGAAATATGAGCACAACATAGTGGAATTTTATGGATAATACTACTAGAGCTACAATTCAGTTATCTCCAGCAAATTCAATTTTGTTCAATGTTGTAGAGGAGAAATCTACTCATAGTTATGGAGAAAGCTTGAAAAGTAGTAAGAAACAAAATCTTTTGCAAATAAAATTCTTCTATGAAGATAGTTGCATAATTTGACGATGCATGACAATACATCTATCGTAGATCATCTGAATGAATTCAATACACTAACAAGCAATTTGGCTTTAGTGAGAGCTAAGATTGTTGAGGAAGATAAGGACACAATTTTACATTGGTCCTTGCTTGATAGTTGGGATTAGTTAGTATTGGCTATCAACTATTCTACACCTAGTGGGTTTTTAGTCCTTGATGATGTGGTATCCATTTTAATCTCTAAGGATTCAAGGTAAAAACCATCTCAAGGATCTTCATATTTGAATGAAGCCTTAGTTTCTAGAGGAAAAGAAAAGAGAGAGCCAATAATGACCATGGAGAAAATAGGTTCAAATCCAAGGGAGGAAAAATGTTAAGTGTTGGAACTGTGGAAAAAGTGGACATGTCAAAAAGGATTGTGGGTTGTAAAAAGAAACCAAGGAGAATCCCACTTTAAATGCACTTGAATCAAATACTGTAGAAGTTCAAACACCATTGGAATATAGAGAGGTATTAACTGGTAACTTGAGTGTTTCTTTACTTCATGTTTAGATTCTTGATTTTGGTGCTTCCTTTCATGTGACTCCTCATAGAGTCTAGTTTTCTTCTTATTAGGCTTGTAATGGAGGTCTGGTTTATACATTGAGTAGTTAAAACTAATCAACATGTTAGACATGTACCTTGTTTAAAGAAGAATCTTCTTTTACTCGATGTGTTTGATGAACAAGGTTTTCAGTTTTGTGGTGAGAATAGTTGCCAGAAAGTAACAAAGGGAGTCTTAGTTGTACTAAAGGGAGAAAAATTTAGCAATATGTATAGGTTGGTTGGTAAAAATGATAATGGAGAGGTTGCTTTGGTAATAGATGTAGAGATGAACTCATTAACAACATGGCATTAGAGGCTAGGCCATATGCGTGAATGAGGTATCAAGGTATTGTTAGATATAAATCTTCTTTCTAGTGCTATGTTCAAAGATTTGAATTTTTGTGAGCAATGCTTGTTTGTAAAGAAGAATAGACTAAGTTTTTCTAGAAGTACTTCCACAACCAAAGATGTTTTAGATTTAGTACATTCAGATACTTGGGAGTCTCATGTAGCATCTATTAGAGGATGATCATATATTTTTTCATTTATAGATGATTATTCATGTAAGGCGTGGATATATCTTCTCAAGAAGAAATATGAAGTGTTGTATTGTTTCGAAAGGTTTAGGCCTCTGGCAGAGAATAAAAAGGTAAGAAATTAAATTTTCTTAGAAGTGATAATGGAGGTGATTTTTTTCAACATAATTTAATCAATGTTTTAGTGTACATAGAGTTGAAAGACAATTGATAGTTGCAAGGACACCACAACAAAATGGTGTGTATGAATACATGAACCATGCAATTATGGAACAAGCTAGATGTATGTTAAGCACAACTACTTTGGAGAAGAATTTTTGGGGTGAGGCTTTTAATAAAACTTTTTTCTTGATCAATATATCTCCCATGACTTCTCTTGAAAACAAAAATCCATAAGAAATATGGAAAGATAAGCCAGTTGACTACTCAATTCTTCAATTTTTTTTGTTCTTGTGCTTATGCACATATTCGTATAGAGAGTAGAAATAAGTTGGGCAAGAAGTCCAAAAGATATATTTTTCTTGGTTATGGAGAAGGTACAAAGGGGTATAGGCTGTGGGATACTATTTCCCACAAGATTATAGTTAGCCGAGATGTGTTATTTAATGAGAAGGCACCAAAAGAAAATAAAGAAAAACAATGTGGTGAATTTATTCCAGTAGAGGTAGAAAAAAATATTCTTGGTCTTGATGTTCTTGATTAAGAACAATTAGAAGATCATCTAGTTGAACAACCAAAAGAGCCACATGATGAAGTATCACCTACTGTAAGAAGATCCAATAGATCATCCAAAAAACTTGATAGGTATTCTCCTTTTGGAGAATCTGCTTATGCATTACTAATTGATGGTGGTGAACCCAATTCATATCAAGAGGCTTGTGAAGAATAATGCATAAAAAAATGGAGAGTTGCTATATAGGAGGAGATGAAATCTCTTCATAAAAATGACACTTGGGGGATTTTCCCTTTACCTATAGGAGGAAAATCTACTGGGTACAAGTGTATTTTCAAGATGAAAAGGGATCTATTGATAGTTTAGATGGATACAAAACTTAGTTGGTGGCAAGGGGTTTTCTCAAAAATATGGTATAGATTTTGATGAATTTTCTTTACTGGTTGTAATTTTGAGTACTGTTAGAGTTGTTTTATCTCTTGTTGGGAGTCTTGATTTGGAATTAGAACCATTAGATGTTAAAATAACCTTCCTACGTGGTGATCTCCTTGAGGAGAGTTATATGCAAAAACCAAAAGGTTTTAAGGAAAAATGAAAGGAGAGTCTTGTTTACAGATTGAACAAATTACTATATGGTTTAAAATAGACTCCAAGATGTTGGTACAAGCGATTTGATTCCTTTATGATGAATATAGGTTTTAGTAGACATGAATATGATCATTGTTCCTTTTTTCAAAAGTATGATGATGATAGTTTTATCATTCTACTTTTGTGTGAAGGACTTAGGAAGTGAAAAACATATTCTTGGAATGATGATAAGTAGAGATATAGATAACAAGAAATTATGATTGTCACAGAAGACTTATGTGGAGAACGTTCTGCAACACTTTAATATGCAAAATGTATAACTAGTTAGTACTCTATTTCTTGTTCATATTAAGTTGTCTTCATAATAGTGCCCTATCATAGAAGTGGAAAAGACACACATGTCTCATGTACCATTCTCATCACGAGTAAGAATTCTTATATTTTCCATGGTATGCACCAAACCATACATTGTGCAAGAAGTGGGACATGTTAGTCGATACAAGGAAAAACCTAGTATTGATCAATTAACAACTGTGAACTCGATTCTTAGACATTTAAGAGGCACTTAAAATTATATTATCTATTATAGTGGGAGTAGTATTCAAGTAGATGGGTTAGTAGATGTATACTTTGGTGGAGATAGAGATAAGAGAAAGTCTACTATCAATTATGTTTTCTCTTTAGCTAGAGGTTTTGTTAGTTGGGTTTCTAAGTTGCATGCATTAGTGACATTGTCAATAATAGAAGTAGAGTATATGTAAATAAAACAAGCTAGAAAAGAGGATATTTGGCTTCACATACTTTTGGGTGAGTTACAAGTAAAATAAGACAAAATGGTTTTACATTGTGATAGTCAAAGTGCTATTCATTTAGAATGTAACTCAAGCTATCATTCTAGAACAAAACATTTTGATATTCAATATCATTTTGTTCATGAAGTGGTGGAAGGAAGACAAATATCTTTGGCCAAAATTCACACATATGTTAACCCTATAGATATTGTCACAAAGGATATAGGTAGAGAGAAGTTCATATGGTGCAAAACTTCTCTTGGTCTACAAATTACCTTATAATAGGTAGCAATGGAAATTATCACTTGACCAAGGAATTTCACAAGTTTGTAATTTGACTTCAAGTGGGAGAATGTTGGAATGTGAATCCATCAATCTAGTCATCTAGTAATGGTTGAGTCATCAAAATGGGTCGAGTCATCTAAAATATTTCTTTAATCTAGATGAATCAACAAAAACTAGATGACTAGATGGACAACTTCACATTCCAACAAAAAATTCTTTAGTTTGCCAATGAAATTAATCACTTCAAGGCCTTGTCCTGAAAAGTTTAGGCAGATGACTTACCTAAAAATGATCATGGACATAATTGCTACATACAATTTACAAAGCTTTAAGGTGAGTCACAAGATGACTTACCATTATAAGTATCAAGGTGAGGTATATCAACTTGTTGAGGAGAAGCAACAAAAATAATGTCTAAATACAACAAACTACCCATATCACATGTAGGAACATTGAATTTTGATTGAGTTAAGGAAGCTAGTTATTGTTGCAAGGAAGAGACATTTCAAGCAAGGCTATGATGGTAGAATCATTAGAAGAAATTTTTGGAATTGACACATTTTATATGGTAGGAAAAGTGTATGAATTTGTAGCAATAGAAGGTACTATGGGTGGGACACTTCGAACCATGGTAGTAGGAGGACCAGGATAAGTGTAAGGGACATTATTGTATGAAGGTTGTGGGGTAGGTAATGAAGTAGGTGGAACACTCACATGAAGAGAAGGAATATGAAGTCTCACACTAGTAGGATTTTATAGTTGAAGATATGTAGTCACAATAGGTGGAACATATGTAGGAATGCTAGATATAGGAGTGGAAATGAGCAAGGAAGGCTCAACACTAGTGATAGGTAGAACAATACCTATTTTAGATACAACTTGAGTGAAAGGCTTACCATGTGAATGGACAAGGTGAGTGAGAGAACACAAAATATCAACACCACTCTCATCACCATGGATCACTTTATTAATTGTTGCAAGATCAAAAATAGTGTTGGTATTATTATTCTCTTAAATAATCCAAATTTTCATCTTTTCAAGCTCGGTAGAAAGCTTATGGAATTGGATAGGAGGAACTCTTAGAGAATCTTCTTCGTCATGAGATGAATTGGAAGAGTTATTATCCATATAAGTATCATGAGAAACCAAATTATCATCAAGGTTTATAAAGAGAGGGGAAGAAGATTCCAAATCAAAGGAATCCATGAGCCTATGACTTCTTCTGATGGGAATGTTATAGGTAGGGCTTAAGACAATAATGCTCATACACAATGAAATGAAAAGGAATATCACACAAATAGAATCTAACCTTGAGTTATGGACTAGATCTAAAAGAAGACACAAAATGTAATCTAGACAAAAGTAAATACATACACCACGTAAAGAGATATCACAAGAGATGTATTAAACTAAATAATTTAACCTAAGTAAACAACCAATTTTTAATAATCAAACTCCAAGAAAGGGGCACAATGATAGGTTCACCAAAATTTATAATGAAGGTGAACATACAATAGAATGCAAGGGGAAATATAATACCATAAATTAAATAGTTATTGCAATTGGGTTGACCAAACAGGTGAATAAACAACATAATAGAAGGGGGAAATCTAGCACCAAAAAATAAAGAGTTCTTTTAGTTTCTTTTACTAATATTTACAATGAAGGTGAACATACAATAGAATTCAAGGGAAAATCTAAAATCATAAAGAAAAGAGTTTTCACAATCACGTTCACCAAAATGTATAATGGAAAATGTGAAACAATCAAAAAATGTCTTAATTACTTCACAATTTTTTGGGTAGGGGACCTTATACCTCAAAGGGAAGTTAAGGATATTAATCCTTTCAATTTAATGTCTAAGGTTATGAGATCTAAGTAGATTAATGTAATCCAAGTGATAAAGGAGCACTAATGAACTCAAAGATCTAATTATTATAGAATTAGGGAAAGAATGAAAGACCCTTAAAACCCTAATGTAGCGGGAAGATATGAAATTAAATAAAGACAATAGATATGGAAAGTAGATTTACTGAAATGAATGAATCAAATAAAAGGTCTAACCTTGAAAGTGAATGAATATGGATTTGGGTTTTTTTTTCCTATATACTACTTTGAATCACAACTAGATCTGCTTCCAAGATTGCAAATGCAAGATCTATAAACTCAAAAATCATTTGGCTCCAGGTCAAAGTTTACCTGTAGGGATGGTGTCAATGTAGGAAATATTCAATCTGCAAGGGTGGGGAATAAAATGCATCCCCAACCTTCTGTATTCAATCACAAAACTAATTTTGGATCTTTAAAGTTCTTTGAAAAGGGTACTTGAATCTGTGTTATGTTGTTCTTTCCAATATCTATAACCAATGCTTGCTAAATTAATCATGTTGGATACTAGAGTTAATTACCTATTCCTCATGGATTGGACATCCTTAAGTATTGACCAAATGATTCCTTAATCTCATTTACAATATCAAACTAGGGATATTAACTTGAAATGGTGAAGCAAATAATATGTTCTAAGGCAAGCACATATCATCATTAAGCTATGGAAACAAAATACTAGAAAAAAAATTCTTGGAATTTCAAATCTATCGTAGAAATTTGGAATGGAAACATCTATTCCTACCAAAATAAATTCAACTATAGACAAGATTGTACTTTTCCTTTCTCTGTTGTAGGAATGACCACAAGTTATATTACCACATGGCTATAGGAATAACATAGTATGTAATTACTCCTAAGAATGTAGGAAAGTAAATATACTAACAAGATTCACTCATAAAGTGGGCCCCCTTAAATGAGAGAATAAGATACGTTCTCAAGATAAATTAATGGATTTTGAAATCTTTATTTTATTCATGCTTGAGACATGAATTAAAGACTAAAATATAAAATGCTTTATGGCCTAATACTGCTTTAGATTACAATACAACTTCTTGAATAATTAGAAGATGTCCATTAAAAACTTATTTATAATAGAACATTCTAAACAAACTTCCTATATATAAGATCCTTTGGTCACAAGGATATAACAAAGACTTAATGAGTTACAACAATTTGAGATATTCAATAGAACAAGTCTTCCTTCAAACAACTAACCAACTATATAGAACATTGTGGTACTGGATTTGCACATAGGCAGTTGGTTATTGCATTGACCTTCTCATTGGATAGTTGATGAGAGTTAGTCACCTTTCTTCATGTGGTTATTTCTTGAACTAACCAGTCTCCTTATTTGTTGGCACTACCGTACTTTTTGACTTGTTCTTGTAACAAATAGTAGCATGTGCCATATTTTGAAACATATAGCCATACCTTTTTTCATAAAAAAACATTTACTATACTAACTTATTCTTGCACACATAGGACACTTGGCTAGAGGAACATCTACCCAATAAGAACTTGGTTAAAAGATAATTAGTTTATTAATATATATATATACTAATGATTGTCCTTCATTTCACAACCACAAGTTTTGATCATATCACTATAGTTCCAAAACATCAAACCATAATAAGTACAAGCAATATTTAAGTTTATACAAGATAATGTTTAAAAAGTATTTAGGAAATAAAATAACAAAAACCCTTAAAGTATCATATAACATAAGGAATATTTAGGCCATTAATTGGCCTCATCTTTCCCCCCAACATAGATCCTTGCTGGACCACCAACAACCATGCATTTTTAGACCCAAGCTTATATTTTGAAATTAGAAGGAAGGCTTTATCCAAAACCTCCATTAGCATAACTCCAATAATATCCTTTTTTTTCCCTTAGCTACTCCCATTGTCTTACTTCTACTGCCATGTCATGATTATCAACATCTTTTTTCATTTCAAGAAGTGGAGAGATAAAAAGTGGAGGTTGAAATCTTAAGGGAATCCAAAAGATTTTTTTTAGCCCTTCCTAGCATAATATACCAAGGTGCTCTCCTACTATCCATGATGTAATTCTAGGGAGAATGTGACTCCTTAACTTTCAAATCATCTAGCAATCTAATCCGTCTTTGGGTAATTGATCCCAAAATTTCTTGTACTTCCCTTCTAGACATTTATTCATAGTTTGAATAAGTATCCTCTTTGAGAGGATATATCTTGTCACTTCCTACATCATTTTTAGTAAATTTCAATCAATCATAATAGTAATTTTGAGCATCTCTAGCCTCTATCCTAATAGGCAAATGAACACCCACCTCTTGATGCATGTATGGGTGAGCTTGATGTTCTCTATTCAACTCATTTTGCACCCAAGACATATATGCTCTTAACTAAATATCCCCAACATAGAGAATAAGATTCCATTCTCTATTATTTGGAACTACATGGTTATGTAAGTATAGATCACATAGAAGATTCTTAATTAGAACATAAAAATATTGAAAGGTGGAACAAAATTCATGTAGAGTGCCAAGGGGTAGATTAAGTCCCTGAAAAAGCCTAGTGAACTTTAATTTTGGTATCATAGTTGCGATTTGCATAATATGACCCTTCAACATAGTTATCTCATCTTCTTTTTAAGCTATATCCTAGTATTTATCATCAATTATATTCTACATTTTTCTCTTCTCTTCTTTCCACATTTCCCTTTCTATTATCATTTTTTGGTACAAACTAAAATTGATTATTAATGGTATGGATAGATCTAATGGTGGAAAGGGTCTCTATTTTTCAATATTAACCCATTCAACTGACCCAAGAGTGGTAGCTTCTTCATTATCTTGAATTATCTTAGTTGGATTTCTAGTCCATAATACAATTTCCATTTCTGGGTTTTCAGCTTCAAGTTGTTGTGTAGCTTGAGCCAAAGTATATGACCCTTCATTAAAAATTTGTTCTACCACTCTATTCACAACACTCATATCAATCTTAGGGTTCTCATAAAAAAAATTCTTACATGAAGCTAAAGGAATGTCTTCTTGAATGCTCTCTTTTCAACATAGAATTCTCTTGTACCATTACATCCTCATTACCAAAAGAATCTTGATCGATACCCATCTTCTTTGGAGATTCTCCTCTCTCCTTAAACAAAAAGTTTTCATTTTATGAATCTAAGTTATTTTGATCATTCTCAATCATAATTTCAACAGTCTATCCAATTACATATTTCCTTCCTCATCTCCCTATGGAAAAATCTCATCCTTTTTCTCTTCTAAGAGATCTTGCATGATAGTATCATCCTTCTATTCTAGACTACCTAGTGGAACATTTCCCTTAGTTTCAACATTCACTCTGATTCTATAATTTTCTACTCTAAAGATTATGAGGACTCAACATTTATTATTGAAATTACAAGGGAAATATCTAGATAGTGATGTAGGGAGAAGGTAAAATTAAGCAGAATCAGCTCAACTTAAGCTTACAAACATCCCTGCTCATAGTTACACATGGAAGAAATATATGAAACAATGTACACAAGGAAAGATTCTAGACTTTTACTTAGGCTCGTCAATTGGCTCGGTAATTAATAAGAAATACATTCAAACATAAGGCTCGTCAATTGGCAACCACACTGGTGTAATAACTAGAAGAAGTTTTTCAACATGCTTGGCTGTGAGGCCATCTGTGTTTCGGCCATATACATGAAATTAAAAAGTTAGAATCCAAGTATGTATCCTATCCTACTTCTCAATATTTCATGTCATTCTCCTTACTACTCTCCTAACTCTAACCAAGCTCCTTATATGTAATGTCCCTTTTCCCTTCGTATTTAATAAGATAGATTTTGTGTACAAAATCTTATAATCTTTCCATTTTATTTCCCATATTATGATCCCCTTACCAAAATTTGCATTCAATATATATATATATATATATATATATATATTAAAAAAAATTCTAAGTCACACCTTTTCACAATATAATAATTATTTTATATTAATAATAATATAATTATATTAATTATATATTTATATTAATAAGCTTAGTTTATATTAATATAAAATATATTATATTAATATTTACATTATACATATATTAATTTAATAATATATCAATTATATTATTAGATTATAATACTTTATTAATAAAGCATGTTGCTACATTAATTTAATATATCTTAATCATAAATATATTAGATTATTATTATTATAATATGATATATATGATATTATTATATGACTATAATATAATATTACTTTATAAAATATTATTATTTTAATATCATTATTAATATTACTTTATATATAATATTTATTTATTATGTGCTAAAATGGGGATATCAAATTATATAGCCAGCTAAGACACAAGTTGGCTAGTCAAGCATTTAATTACATTATAGGTCCAACCTAGGAAGAGTAAACCAAAACTAACACTAAATGAAATATAAGGCAATGCACACTTGAGGAAGAATACACACGTGTCTTAGGAGTTAGCTCCTAACTTTGCAACACATCACATTAACATAAGAAGCCACACCAAAAGAAACAACATGCCTCACTAGAAGAAAACACACCCAAATAGAGACCACAAAGAACAATTCACAACTCGAGAAATACAAGTGACAAAAGCTTGCACTCTTAGGAGGATGATCAAGGATAGGTCCTCATGAACATTTTAACTATGCATAACATGACGCCAACAACAACAATGACTACTTCACAAAAAATAGACTAATGCATAAAATAATAAATATTTTTGGTTGATGTAAGATTGCTCAAAGACCCAAGATGCTCCTATATCAACTAGGGTTTCTTTTGAAGTGCCCACTTCTACTAGCAAGGGGTTTCTTCTATAGGCTTAGGATATTTATTCTTCCTTTTGTGAGAGGATTCTCCTACAATAGTTGTTGTAGATGAGGAAGTGGGTTTTTCATAGTAAGATCTATTTCTTCCCTAAACTCATTGTCTCTTATTCATGTGAAACTTGTTCTTTCTCAACTAATTTTTGTTTTTCATTTTGATTAGAAGCCATATATCTTACAGAAGGTTGACAAGTTTGGAAAATAGTAAGAAGAAATTATTTTCTCTATATCTTGACCAGAAGTAGAATCATTGAGAGACTCAACATGTGTTTTTCTTTGAGTAGACCTAGGGTTTGTAGAATGAGAACCAAAAGAAGAAGACTAAAAAATTTCTACCAAATTCTTGGTACCTTTTTTAGTAAGGAATCATCTTCCTACCCCTTATCCCCTTGGGTCTACTAGTATTTTCTCAAATTGATCAAATAATAGAAATTCATCCCAAGACATTGTTAAATGTTTACATAGAGCTCTTTAAACAAGAAATTTTATCAAGTAATGATGGGAAACAGAGTTTGGCTTACTTTTTTGAACATGGCCTACTCACTTCTCTAATAGATGAAACAATAAATTTGAAATATTTATAGGCCTATTATCATGAGACAAATAGATGATTAATTTAAAATGTATCCCATAGAAGTATGTATGTCAACCTTCATAGGTAAATATTGCATGAGATATAGTGCACAATGTCTATAAGGGTCTAGCATAGATATTGATAAAGGGTGCTCCCCTTAATACCATAAACACATAACAAAAACAAAGAAACAACATCAATTACAAGAACAAAATATGGGCTTCTTATTATCACCACAAATGTGGAATTATAGAATTCAGAATTACAATATGCTAACCACATGGGCGCCTTCATTACAGTAATTTGCAAGACAAGCTATGAACTATCACCTAGAGTTGTCCTAGATAATGTTCAAACCTTTCTTAAATAGGCAATTTTATGCTACCCGTGAATTTTCTAGATACTCAAACTTAATACCTAGGGACGACAAACCTTGACAATACATATAGAGTTGACCAAATACAATTTTGACATTTATTTTAGAAATTTCAAGTAGCCCAACTTTGGAAGGCCATAGCTCTCGAATCATTCCTCCAATTGGCTGTTATAACCACTTTTTAGAAACCTTAGCTTTTGATCTACAGGCTCAAACTTGTGCAAGTGCCCATCCATGAAGTTTTTGGGCCTCATCCGAGGCCTCTAAGGCCTTCAAAATAGAGCCTGAAGTTTTTATACCAAAATTACACACCAAAAATCTGTAATAACTTCACAAATACATATAATCTAGCCATGAAACTCCATTGACAAATTGATATAACTAAAATGAACCTTCACCTCTAAAATTTGAACATTTCAAGCTTGTGTGAATAACTTACTAAGTATTAAGCCTCCACAGACAACAACTTTGCATTAAGATAACCCTTATTGAAACAACTGAAAGGAAATATTTTTTGGATGATGCAAGATTTGTCTTACACCTAGGATGCTCCTGCATTAGACATCCAAGGTAATTTGAGAAGTGATCTCGTCACGTCTCAAGTATTAAGAGGAAAACTAAGATGGTTAACTTCCTCCTTTACTAGCCATGATGAATCTTCTACTGGCCTTCCTTTCCATTTGACCATGTATTCTTTATTAGTTTTATTCCCTGTACTTTTGCCAATAAGACTATCCAATATCTCCTCAATCTCTTTTGTAGTTGAACTAGTTGCTGTAATACACTACCACACTTTTGCAACTTCATCCCCATGACCTCCTTCATGGTACTCTTTCAAATTTGAAATATTAAATAATGGTGAAATATTCAATTCAAGAGGCAACTCCACTTCATAGGCATTTCTAGAATCATCCATTTTCACTATCTTGCATGGTCCAAACTTCAATTTTAGCTTATTATATGTACTCATTTGAAAATCTTCCTTTCGCAAATGAACCATGACATCATCTCCAATACAAAATTCCTTATAACTTCTTTTCATGTCTTCCTTAGCCTTATACTATGTATACATCTTGATAATGTGTTTCCTCACCTCCTCATGGATATTCTTCAAATGTTCAACAAATTCTTTTGCTTCAACACTACTTATCTCTCCTTTATCCAACTGCCTCAACTTAGAAGCATTTCTGAGACTGCTCCCATATACAATCTGGAATGGTGATTTACTAGTACTCCTATTGATAGAATTATTATATGTAAATTCTACCTATGGTAAAATCATATCCTAGCCTTTTGACTTGTCTCCAACCAAACATCTCAGCAAATTTCTTAAACTGCGATTCCCAACTTCTATCTGCCCATTAGTCTGTGGATGATGTGATGAATTGAACTTCAAATTTGTCTTCAATTTCTTCCAGAATGTATGCCAGAAATACCCAACAAGTTTGGTATCATGATCTGAAACTATACTTTTTGGCAGATCATGTAGTCTCACCACTTCTTTGAAAAATAAATATGCCACATGAACACCATCACTAGTCTTCTTCCAAGGAATGAAATGTGCCATCTTTGAAAACATGTCAATCAGAACAAAAGTAGAATCATGCCCTTGCAGAGCCTTTGGTAATCCAAGAACAAAATCAATGCTGACATCTTCCCATGACTTCTTTGGTACAGGTAATGGATGACACAATGCTATATTATGCTTCACTCCTTTTGCCATCTGACATACTTTGCAACTCTACATAAACTTATTCACATCTTGCTATAGCTGTGACCAAAAATAATTCTTAGCAACCAAAGCAATGGTCTTATCTCTTCCAATGTGTCTAGAAAATCCTCCACTATGCTTCTCCTTGATGAGATTCTCTCTCATTGAGCTTCTAGGAATGCACAACTAGCTTCATTTGAACAACTTACCATCTTGGATTATGAAATCCAACCACGTTATCTTGTCAAGTGTAATAGATTCTATAAAAGCTTTCCATGCTTTACCAAAATTAGGATCTTCTGGATACAAATTCTTGAGTTACTTGAACCCAATCACCTCAATCTGAATCTCTGTTAGAAAAAGTTGTCTTCTACTAAGAGCATCTACAACTCTATTAGACATCCCACTCCTGTTTTTCAAAAGAAAAAAACCTCTGCAAAAACTCAACCCACTTCAAATGCCTTTGGTTCAATTTCCATTGACTATTCAAATATTGCAAATCTTGATGATCACTGTACAAAAATGACTCCTTAGGAAGAAGATAGTGTCTCCACTTCTTCAATGCCTAAACTATAACATAAAATTCCTAATCATAAACATAATATTTTCTTTTGGCATCATTCAACTTCTCACTAAAATAAGAAATAGGTCTACCTTCTTGGCTCAAAACAACTCCTATTGTAGTACCACTAGAATTACAGTCTACTTAAAACACCTTGTTAAAATCTAAAAGTGCTAAAACAAGTTGCTCTGTAACTTTCTATTTCAATAGATTAAAACTCTTATATGCTCCTACAGTTTCTTATCCCCTCTCATTGTTTTAGTCAAGGGTCCACAAATACTGCTAAAACCTCTTATGAAATTTATGTAAAAACTAACAAGTCCTTGAAAAGATCTTACCTGCATAACACTTTTTGGAGTAGGCCATTCAAGGATAACCTTCACTTTCTCCAGGTCCAGTTTTAGACCTTCTTTTGAGACTACCAATCTCAAGTACACCAACTCCTTCACAAAACTGCACTTCTTCAAGTTTATCATCAACTTTTCTTCCCTCAACTTATCAAACACCTTTTGGATATGCATCAAATTATCCTCTAATGTCTTACTAAAGATCAAAATATCATCCAGGTAAGAAATGAAAAACTTAGCCAAAAACTCCTTAAATACTCCATTCACGAGCCACATGAAAGTGCTCGGTGCATTGTTGGCACAAAAGGAATGACTAACCATTCATAAAATCCTTCCATTTTCTTGAAGGTAGTCTTCCACTCATCACCTTCTCTAATGAAAATCTGATGGTATCCAATCTTCAAATCTATCTTTGTGAAATATACAACTCCACTCAAAGAGTCCATAATATCATCCATCCTTGGAAATGAAAATCTATACTTGATTGTGATCTTGTTGATTGTACAAGAATCTGTGCACATCCTCCATTCTCCATTCTTCTTTGGTGCTAATACTACTAGTACAACACATGGACTCAAACTCTCCCAAATTAATCCCTTCTACAACAACTCATGAACTTGTCTATTCAGCTCTTCACTTTTTGTTGGTCTCATTCTATGCATTGCCTTGTTTGACAAATTGGATACTAGAATCAAATCCATCTGGTGACTGATCTTCCTTACTGGGGGTACTCCATTAGGTACATTATCTAACATAATATCAAGAAACTCTCCCAAAAAATCCACAACTTCTATAGGTACCTTCTCTACTTCTTCTTACCATTTTTTTGGAATTACAACAAAACACATATGCTCATGTTTCATACCTTGAAGAAACTCCTTTCCATCAACAGAACATATTTTGGTAGCACTACATACCTTTTCTTCTTTCTCCTTCAATGAATTCAACTTATGTTTCACTCCATCCTTTGCCAAAGTGTAGGTATTTACTCACCTTCCATGTACAACATGTTCGTCAAACTTCCATGGCTTACCTAACAACATATGCCATATATCCATCGGTATGATATTGCAAAGCACCTCATCCTAGTAGCTTCCAATCTTGAACTTCACTGAACACTTCCCACTGACCATGACCTTATGGTCATCTTGTACCCAAGCAATATGGTATGGACATGAGTGTTTCTATCTCTTCAGCTTCAACTTTGTGACCATCATTTCTAACACCAGATTGTCAGTACTTCCACTATCAATGATCACATCACAACACTTATCTTGACATCTGCACCTTGTGTGAAACAAGCTCCTTGTCTAATTAGGTTCATTCTCACTACTCATTAGGACTCTTCTATTAACTAAGACTTCTACTCATTTAGAATCTTTAGAATGTGATGATTTGGCATCTTCATCAACACGTGCAACTCTAGCCTGGCCTTCTACTCTTCGATCTGTCCTCCTTGGCATTGGGAACATTCAAATATTCCATGCCCTTTTTCTATGCAATGAAAACATTTCCCAAGAAAGCCTCCTGTTCTAGATCCTTTCCATGTTCCTCTTCCTCTCTAATCTCTATTATTCTAATCATGGAAATGGTTGGAATCATTTCTCCTATGGTTCTGACTATTACTTCTAGCCTCATCCTTGCTCTTCTAATCATCATATTGACCTCCATAAGATCATCTGCCAGATCTTCCAACGTGATCTCTACCAATATTCTTGTTATCAAAATTTTTTCTCAGTGTCTCCTTGACTCTTAGGGAAAACTGGTATGCCTCCTCAATACTAGTTATTTGATGGGGAAGCTTGGGATAGACTAGCTCATCTATGCTCCTAATCCTCAACTAGATCTAAGTGTTCTTTTGACACCTCTAATGGTCTCTAGGATTCCTTCACACTCAAGAATCCCCTGACCTACCCAAACCTACCCACCAAGTCAATACTTCCAACTTCTTAGCATTCCAAGGTTATTGCCAAGCTACCAACTCCCTAAAGGCTTAATAAGGGTCATTTATTGTTTCACACCTCTACAAGTTCTGAGAGGGATTCTAAGGAGTTTTATAGAGGTTTTATAACCTATTCCACATGATCAAAGTGATAGACAAGTTGGGTTGTTACCCAATTGAGGAGTTTCTTCATAAACAGGGCTACTAGAGGAGCCCCAATTAGGCCTCCTTGCGGGTTTCTAGGACTTTTTTCAACTTTCTCTTACGGTTTCATAAAATATGGAAATAATAAAAATTATTTCCAATGACCAACCTTAAAGGATTTTTAGGGTCTTGAGCCACCAAAAAGTCGTACAACAATTATGCTAAAATTAAGGGTTTTTGAGGGTTTTAAAGGGATGCCTACTGTCCTCACTTTTTCAACATCTTCCAAAGCTTATGAAAAATTCTACTTCACCAAATATCACATTCTAACACTCCTCTTGGATCCTTCTAAAGGTATTAGCTTAATACCCAATCCTCTACGTTCTAGAGCCAATTTACTACTGTCCACTCCTAGCTGAATGCTACTATATTCGCCTAGGGAAAACTCAAAAAAATTGATGCAGATGCATCTAAGGGCCCTACACTTTTGTACAAGAAAAATAGGGTCTTCAATTCAAGATTCCAAGGTTCCATGGCTTTCCCATGGTGGAAACCAATGATACAACCCCATATTTACATACTATGCCAAAATTGGCAGAATTCAACCTATATAGAAAGAATTAAATAAAACACTTGCAAAACTTGAAGAAACCTAATATAATGCATGAAAATGAAAGAAAAAATACTATAGACACTTTTCCAATCCACAAAGATCACAAACATTCAAAAATTCACAAAAACCAATAAATGTCACTATTTTTTTAATGCATAGTCTGTTGTTTTGTACTTTGGGCATACAATAATATTCACTAACCCTTGGTTTCGGGTTTCTCATGACTTATATAGCCTTCCCATCAGTATTTGTGTTTGGTTAGGGCTTTTAGCCTCTTAGATAAGTTACAAAAACAAAAATAAGAAAAGTTGTTGGCAACTTTTTAGCAACTTTTGCTCACACATTACTAATGACCATTGTAAGTCCTCTTAAAGCACAAATGTACTTAAAATCAAACCAAACACCTATTCCTAGGCTTCTAATAGACCAATGAACTTCCTATGCACTCATGGAGGTATTGTTGCACTTACCAGGAATAACCAACTGAACTAGAACTTCTAGGACCTAGAGACACCAAATGAGATCTTTAGCTCTTATTCTAATTACATACTTCATATGAGAAGTTCAACACAACAAAAATGTTTTGGTGGGAGCCCTTGGAAGGGTGCTCCTACACCATACTCCCCCCCTCAGTGCAAACTAAGGCACTTTGGGGTCAAGAAGAGCCAGATCAATACCAAACTTCTTGAACTGTCCTTCAATGCAGGTGGCTTCAGATTTAGGTTGGTCCTTCCATTTGATAAGATGCTCCATGTAGACTTGATGCCTTGTAGATTTCTTTACTCTGGATTCCAAGAATTTCTTTGCTTTGGCTGGCTTCTTTTTTGGCATTCCATTGGTGTCAATGTCTTGTAGTACCTTTGGTGGAGTTGTACCTTGTTGACTAATATCTCATTTAAATCTAATCAGATCTACAACATTAAACACCAGTGAGATGGCTAGGTCTAATGGCAGGTCCACTTTGTAGGCATTCTCTCCATATTTAGCTAGAACCTTGCATGGGCCAACTCTTCTCATCTGGAGCTTAGTGGGTATACCTTGTTGCATTCTTGCTTTGTTAAGGTGGACCATGACATAGTCCCCAATCTAAAGTTGTACTTCTTTCCTCTTCTCATCCATTTTTTCCTTGAGTCTTTGAGTAGACTCCAACATGGTTTTCTTCACTTGTTCTTGAACCTCTTTGATAGTTTGAGCAAAATCTTCAGCTTGTCCACTTTTTAACTCCATAGGACTTAAGTCTCTTAACTCACTCACTCCTCTAGGGTGTCTTCCATACACTATCTCAAAGGGACTTCTTCCTGTGGTCTTGTTGACACTATCATTGCAAGCACATTCAACCTAAGGTATAACAAGATCCCAAGTCTGTCCATACTCCTTTATCAAGCACCTTAGTAAGTTACCAAGCACCCTGTTAATGACTTTAGTTTGACCATTAGTTTGAGGATGGTATGCTGAACTGAAAGAAAGATTAGTTCCCAACCTTTTCCATAAGGTTTTCCAAAAATGACCCATGAACTTGCTATCTCTATCAGACATGAATCCTAACTATCTCCTTGAAGACGAGATGTGCTACATAACTTGCATCATGAGTAGTTTTACATGGAATAAAATGACTCATTTTAGAGTACTTGTCTACT
This sequence comes from Cupressus sempervirens, assembly GCA_028749045.1. Lineage (NCBI taxonomy): Eukaryota > Viridiplantae > Streptophyta > Pinopsida > Cupressales > Cupressaceae > Cupressus > Cupressus sempervirens. The sequence goes on from CM053787.1 coordinate 444,599,213, forward strand.
ACAACATAGATGCTATCCATACCTAATTTGGTTTTAGGGATTCCAACGACAAAGTCCATACTTACACATTCCCAAGGCCTATTTGGAATTAGCAAGGGTTGATAGAGTCCTGCATTTCTTGAACCTCCTTTACCTCTTTGGCATATTCCACTTTGCTCAACATATCTTCGCACATCCCTTGCTAGCTTAGGCCAAAAGTAGTATCTTTTTACTAACTCCAATGTTTTTTTTATGCAAAAATATTCAAGCAAGCTACCGTTATGTTTCTCTTAAATCAAATTTTCCCTCATGGATCCCTTAGGTACACATAGCTCATTACCTTTAAACAATAATCCATTTTGAAGGGTATAATTTGCAAACTCACTATGAAAATGGTTCTCAAACTCTAGGCATACCTTGTAGGCTTGGGAGAAGTCTTCATCTTCCTCATATAAGTCTTTGAAACTTTCTATTCCTATGCTTTGCAGCTACACTTCTTGGACAGTCAAAAGTTTCCTACTCAAGGTGTCTGCTACCTTGCTAAGCTACCCCTTCTTGTGCTTGATTGTGAAGGTAAAAGATTTGAGATAATCAATCCATTTCAAATACCTATTACTAATCTTCTCTTGATTTTTTATGTAGCTTAAAGCTTGATTATCAATAAAGGCAATAAATTCTTTAGGTAGGAGGTAATGCCTCCACTTCTTGAGAGATTGTACCAATGAATACAACTCCAAGTCATAAGCTGAATACTTCTTCTTTGCCTCATTGAGTTTCTCACTAAAGAATGCCATAGACCTTCCTTCTTGACTCAATACACCCCTTACTACTACATTACTTGCATCACATTCAATGGTGAACAACTTATTAAAAGTAGGTAACAGTAAGATGGGTTTTGTAGCTACCTCTTGTTTTAATTTTTGAAATGCCTTCTCTGCTACTACAGTCCATTTGAACTTTGTTTTCAGTCCTCCTTTGATGGTATCTAGTATGGGTGCACAAATCTCACTAAAGTTCCTCACAAACTTTCTATAAAATTGTGCCAAGCCATGAAAACTTCTAACTTCAGTCCTTGTTTTAGGAGTAGGCCAATCCAATATTGCTTCCACTTTGCTTAGGTCCATTTTTAGATTACCCTTGGACACTAAAAAGCCCAAATAAACTAGTTCTTGCTGCATAAACACACACCTTTCAAAATTAATGGCTAGTTGCTCTTCCTGGAGTCTCTTCATGACCAACCTCAAATGTTCAAGGTGCTCTTCTTTTGTTTTGTTATAGACGAGTATGTCATCTAGATACACTACCACAAATATGCTTGTGAAGTCCTTCAAGATTTCATTCATTAATCTCATGAAGGTGCTTGGGGCATTAGTAAGCCCAAATGGCATTACAAGCCATGCATACAATCCATCTGTGGTTTTAAAAGCAGTTTTCCATTCATCACCCTCCTTGATTTTGATTTGGTGATAACCATTCTTTAAATCTAGCTAGGTAAAGTACATAGAACCTCCTAAACAATCCATCAAGTCTTCTATTCTTGGAATTGGGAATCTATACTTGATATTGATCTGGTTAATAGCCCTTGAATCTATACAAAGTCTCCATTTTCCTCCTTTCTTTGCTGCTAAGACCACTTAACTAGCCCTTGATCCAATAATTCTTGCACTTGTCTTGCCACTTCCTTCTTATGATCCAAAGTAAGCTTATAGGCTACTTTGTTAGGCAAAGATGCACTGGGTACAAAGTCAATTTGATGGTTGATTGATCTTTTAGGTGGTAGTACTGCTGTTGTACAAACTAAAATAATGTCCTTGAAGTCATTAAGAATTTGTTGTACTTCAAGAGGTATTGGCTGCAACTTCTTGTCTTCCTCCTTTGGCTTCACCATAATAGCACATCCTATGGTCTCCTCATCCTGTAATGCTTATAGGAACTCTTTACCACTACTAAGTAACAACTAGGTGTCTTAGAAGTTTTCCCTTCATTCTCTATTAAGGACTGAATTTTGAAAGTCCTTCCATCCTTCTTGAAAGAAATAACATTCTCTTCTCCATCATAAATCACCTTCCTGTCAAATTGCCATGGTCTTCCCAATAGAAGATGGCATGCATCCATGGGAAAGACATCACAAAGCACTCTGTCTTTATAGGCTCCAATTGAAAGCTCCACCCATGTTTGTTCATTAACTAGTACACTTTGTAAGGAAACTTGCAAGAAAGAATATAACCGTTTCCACATAAACCATAATAGATATGAAATAAACACAAAATTAAAATCCACATGCAAGAGAATAGACAACATACCCACAAAATTGTGACACAAGATATACCCTGAGAAACCTTCATTGAGGGAAAAACCTAGCCTCCAAAAGCATCCATCACCATGTATTATTCAACAAAAAAATACCATTGCAATACAACCATGGAAGCCTTCTGTTGGCATTAAGTTATTATTGCCATTAGTGACAACACTTATCTATATCAATATAGCTACTGAGCTCATCACTCAGTCTACAATGTATACCAAGCATTTAGTGGTAACCTTGTACATTCATCACTTAAGGAGTTTACATCGAGCTTCGCAGTTCACATCGAGCATTCTAGTGTTAACCAAGCTGATTATAGCTACCGAGTGAATGTGCAATCTAGTAGTGTCTACCGAGTTTACAATGTTCACCTAGCTTTGTAGTGTTTATCGAGTGATGGAAGCACAATGCTTACCGAGTGATGGAAGCACATTGTCTACCAAGTGATGGAAGCACAGTGTCTACCGAATGTTGGAAGCGCATTGTTTACCAAGTAATGAAAGTATAATGTTTACTGAGTGAAAGCAAGGTGAATGAAGGGTTCAGTTTTTACCGAGTGATACTATATCCACTAAGTCTCCAATGGTTACCAAGTTCAAAGCTACGTCAGGTGATTAGTATGGACTGAGCCTTCACTTCTACTGAGTGCATGATGATGCCAAGTAATGCAGTGGACACCGAGTATCAGAAGGTCACCGAGTCAGTTTAGTGAACCCGAGTTATTTACTGTTTGGCCGACTTAGTAATATTTTATTCACTTGTGTTTTAGCCAACCTTGCAATTTTAGTTATTGGAATGGTATATATATGTAATATATTATATCATTTGCTGTATGCATGTGATGTGGATTAGAGTATCAAGAGAGACAGGTAATGTTTGAGAAGTGTAAACGTGAATCAACAAAAGAGCAGAGTAAGTAGCAAGGTCTACAAGGAGAAGTAATGATTCATTAGTCATAAGAGGTGATATATACTTCAAGGATCTAATCAAAAAATCAAGTTTGTAAGTAGATCCACTTTTTCATCCTAACAAATAAATCAGTTTTGTAAATCCTTTAATAGGGTAGACTTAATAGTCTTTGTATAAATCTCCTAATAGAGTGCATACTTCAGTGTATGTTTGTAAATCCTCTAACAAGGTGGACCTAGCAGTCCTTTATGCTCCTAATAGGGTAGATCACCAGAAGTGGTCAATGTAAGCCTTAATAGGCCAACTTCATACTGCAGTAATGAAGTTTTATGGGTATCATCCCCGCCCCAGTTTTACTTTCTATTTGGAAGGTTTTTGGGTCACCAAATCACTGTGTAGATATGTTATGAATGTTTGATCTCTCATTTATACAGTAGATTAGATGAATGTATGATGAATAGTATATATGGTTAAAGTGCTAAAATGTTTTGAAGTTACTGATTCACCCCTCCCCTCTTAGTAACCTATCATATGTTAAATATTTCCAATAATTGGTATAAGAGCTTTGTGGTTCTCCGGATAAAATTTTGATAGCATGAGCAAAGATCAAGGACAATGGAGATATTCAGACTTGACAAAGCTATTGAAAATGAAAAGTTAGATCTGGAAATGGCCATGGCTCAACTCAAAGAAGCTAAGGAGCATATTTCTCAATCTTTGAAGAGAAGGAAGGAACTTGCAAGACAAATGAATGATATTAGTATGTTGAAGAGAAGATTGAAAACCTTTTACCATCAAGCAGTTCAAATGAAGCTAATAAGGCAATTGAGGAACTCCTAGCAAAGAATGGTTCCCTACAGGAAGAAGGAAGAAAGCTTAAAAGAGAACAAGAAATTCAATCAATCAAGCTATGTGAAGTTTTGGAACAGAGAGACAAGGCAAATGAAGACTTAGAGGTAAGAAATAGTCAATTCCTTCAGCATGAAGATCTTGTAAATTAACTATCTAATGCAAATGAAGAAATCATGAATCTAAAATATGAAAATGAAAGCCCGAGGAATGATCTGATCACTGAAAGACAAATCAATGAAAGCTTAAAAAGTGACTTGAGATCTGAAAGAAAAATAAATGAAAGTTTGAAAAATGACTTGATCACTGAAAAACAAATCAATGAGAGAATGATTAAATCTCAAGCAGACATGACTCAATTAAATCAGCAAAGTGAGCAAAATATTTATAGACAAAAAGGAAAAGCTAGACTTGGTTACAAGGAAGAAGGTGAAACCTTCAAACAAGGTTCCCTAAAGAATCAAAGACCTACTTGCAATCACTATGGTAAGCTAGGTCACACATCAAACAAGAGTTGGAGCAATGGAAAAGGTAAATTCAATGGTAAATGCTACAATTGTAGTCAGCATGGTCATAAAGCTAATGAATGCAAGGAAAAACCAAAATTTGAAGGCAATTGCCACAAGTGCAAGAAGCATGGTCACAAGGCATTCCAATGCAGATCCAAATCATTCAATCTAGTTGAACAACTTGTTAAAGCAATCTTTGGATGGGATTACAATACCTGGTGTAGATGTCATTATTATGGAGAATATGGACACATTGGTAAAGATTGCTCAAGGAATCACTTGAGGAAAAGAGACACAATAGTAAGATGTTATGCATGCACTGAACTCGGTCATATAGCTAAAAACTGCATGAATATAGGAAGAGTTGAAGATGAAAAGAAAGCTAAAGTTGAAAACATTCGGAAGCAAATGAGACAACAGTGGATTCCAAAATCTATCGAGCAAGATAGTTCAAGTGATGGAAATGTCACTCAAGAAGTGGGTGACTCCATCATTTCCAATTAGATTCATAAAGGATCTAGAACTGTATCATCAAGCTATATCCAGAGCAGTTCCAAATGCAAGAAAGTAAAATGATCAAATCAGTATTCCAGATACACAAAGATCAAAGAAAGCATATCTATCATAGAGTTACATCTACCGAGGAAAGTTGGTTATAGACCTTACCAAGCTAGGTCGGGAATAACTAAAAGTTTTGTTTGATCACCGAGTTGCAAGCTTCTATTGAGTAAATGAATGACAGCCTGTCAAACACTATGTCATCTCAGCTACCTTCATACCAAGCATTTATGGAAATATTTTTGTCAAAAAGGGCAAAATTCTATTTCACTCTTCATCGCGATTTCAGAGCTAAGAAATTTCCAGTGATTCCCAAGCAAATTCCAAGCGATTTCAAGTGTTTTCAAGCAATTTTTAAAGCAAAAAATTTGTTCAAAATTTTCTTACACTTACTAAGTAGTAATGGCATCTAGGAGTAGCAGTGGCACCAAGGCAAAAAGAGGTTCAAAAATGTTGGTAAAGGGTACATAATGGAAAGTGCCCAACTTCAAAATTGTTTCGATCATTGCAGAATCACTCGACCTGAATGGAGCTCAATTGCAAATTCCACCTAAGGTACTTTTTATCAATGATATTTGTACTCATTTCAAATGTTCTATTCAAGAAATTGGAAACCTAGAGATGGACAATGCCCTAAGAGAAATGAGTGTAGATGGCTCTCTGAAACCCGAATACAAGCATCTTGAAACCAAAGGCTTGACTCATATCTCACATATGCCTAGAAGCTTCCAAACCAAATGGATTAGGTATATTTTGAGTCGAGTACACAATGGGAAACTGTGGTTAGAGCAACCAGTGTTAATTACAAAGAAGATGATTCACAAAATCACGGGTCTCCCTATGCTCAGCAAAGCAAAAACTACCAAAACCCTAGGTCGAGAGGAGTTACAGAAGTAAACCCTAGCCGAGTGGGATGGTAGAGGTTTAAAGGTCACCACTATATCAGATGTCAAACTAAGATTTGGCATTCATGTTATTTCCCACAAAATCTATAGCTCTAGTCGACTGAATAGTGTACCTTGTGAAGCTATGGATTTGGCCTTCAAAATTGTAAATAAGAACCTTGAATTTGATCTATTAGAATTATTGTTGAGACAATTGAATAAAAATATGGATAGCATAAGGACCTCAAAGAATAATCCTTGTAAATTTGGCTCTCTATTGATCTGTTTATTTTTCTATGTTCAAAAATTCTTTCCATCAAAAGGAACAGTTGTATGGAGAAAAGACATTCCCATTCTTTATTAGATTAATGAGTTTGTAGCAGAAATGGGTGAAATTTTTGATAGCATTATGGACAATTATTTTGAATATTTCAAGGAGAGAATGACTAACAGGTTTTGGATCCCACCAAAATTAGTTGAATACTACAAAGATGATGTATGCTTTATGGTTGACTGTGATAAGGTATACATTTAGGCAATCAGACCCCGAGTTGCATGGGTAAAACCTCTTCCTTATGAGGTAAATATTGATGAGGCCAGGGATATTATTGAAGCACTAGTGAATGAGCTAGTAGACCCAAGGCAACCAATCTTCAAAACATACGATGAGGCAAAGGCTAGAATTGAGCTTGAAATCAAGCTACCCCAAGCCATAAGCAAAGGCAAGAGGAAGATAGCAAAATTAAAAACTACTACGGGTCCTCTTATGCTTACCGAGGAAAAAGGTGAGGATGAAGAAGATGATGAAGAAGAAGAAGGAGAAGAAGAAAAAGAAGAACATGAATCTGAAGAGGAACAACCAAAGAAGAAAGGTAAGGTAACTATTACCAAACCTAAGAAAAAGCCCACTGCGGTATTCTCCAAAAGGACCAGAAAAGCAAGCATGAACCTATACTGGTCAGGCCTCCACCCACATTCGAGGAAAGGCTTAAATAATTGGAAGAAGGAGCTGGCATCACAAATTTCAAGGCATTGAAATTTGAAACTAGAACTGATGCTGAGAAAATGCAGATTGAGGAACTGGTACTCAATAAGATGGATAAATGGAAACACTCCTGGGAATAGCTTTCCTCTCAAATCTCCAAAGAACTATTGGAGAGATTTCAACCAAGATGAGACTCAACCACCCAAACGGTTAAAGACATATATGAGAAATCTTTGAAGAATCTTCTATCGAGTCTCACTGGAGCAGAAATAAAGGAAGCAATGAAAAACCATGAAGGTAAAATGATGATTAGATTTCACACATGTTTGATCTTAATTAAAGACATTGAGCATGTTGTAAATGATGCAAAAAACATGTGGAAGCACATGTATCATCTGCAAAAGCCCAGTGAAGATCTAGTTGAGATCAAGGATGATGATAGCAGTGATGGTGATGATTTTGATAGCACTCCATCCATCACAGTTACTCCAAGAGAGTTGCATGCACTTATGGAAGAAAAAGGGGAAGGAGACAAGGAGGAACATGCAAATGAGGAAGAAGAAGATCCAGTTAAAATTGCAGCATAAGTGTTTGCATCCCTTCCTCACTCTCCATCAAAGACTATTACATCCACTATGGAGACAACTTTTGCAAGTGAGATTGTGAGCACAATTGCCACATCAATTGCTCAATCTTCATTGACCACCTCCCAGCTCCAAGTATCTAAAACAGAGGTGCCAAGCACTTCATCTATCGAGCTCTCTATCACTTCTTCAGCCACCAAGTCAACCTCCTCAGCTCCTTCATCAACAATAAGTGTACCAGTAAGTTCCACAATTTTGTCTTCATCAATTCTAACAAGTTCTATAGTTTTGTCTCCATTAGCATCATCTATATCCACTTCCACTCCAATCAGTTCTACTATGGGTACTCTACCGAGTATGATACCATTTTTGGGAAGTGTTTCAATTTTTGATCTGGTTAATACTTCTATTAGCATTCAATCCTCAATTCCTATCCCAATTTTTACTGCTAGCCCTTCCATCTCCAATATTGTGTCTGTTCCTAAGGTCAAACCAGTCATCACATAAGTCAAACAAAAGCATCCATTAAGACTTTTGATCACTGGAAAGGAAATTGCAGAAGATATTGACTTAGACACAGAGATAGTAATTCCAAAGATTGACTATGAAAATGTTACCATTGAAGAGATGAGGTTTGCTAGTCAACTAATAGAGATGAAAGCTACGCAAAAGTAGTTAAGGTCTGAAAGGGATAAGGAATACAAAATAATTGAGAATGCCAAGAATATAATTATAGATGCTATAGGTGTTGAAGTAGATTCTACTCAACACATTTTGATGGAGTTAGAAGAGGCTATACAAAAATTCAATGAGGATTCTTCCGGACAAGAAAAACTTATTGAGAAAGCTAAAAAGAAATTTGATAATAAGGTGCTAGAGCATATTGCTCAAAAGATAGCAATAAAGCAAGTTGAATTGACAACATTTTTGGGAAATTTTGAAAATTCTTTTAATAATGTAGCATCACTTTTTGCTAAACTTTGTGATGTTTTTGGCTTCACCAAAGAAATAAAAGATAAGTTAAATAATATTGACATTGATATGCAATCAAGTGCCTCCAAGCTAAAGGTGGACTCCTCCTCCACAACCTCCCATCAAACCAAGATCAAATATTTGGTAGATGTTCAGGCAGAATTATTGAGAGAGGAAGCAAGGATCCGGTCTACACTCATAGACATCTAGAACATGATCCTTCCTATCATGGAAACAATGCAAAAACATCTTGTACATTGCAAAACATTGGTCCAAGATCAAAACTTCTTAGTGGCTGATCACTTGATCCAATTATTAGTAGAAGTTCAAATTGCCCTCTCGACCTGTCAAAATTTGCAGCAGACTTGGGATAGTACTTTTGCAACCATTCTTAAGGTACATCAAGAATTTCTATCTCATTTTGGTGTAGCCATATAAATTGTATATATATAGTCCTTTGGCATTATTGTCAAAAAGGCGGAGAGATTAAGAGGAGAGTCATTACTATAAGTGATAGGGGGAGTTAGCACACAATAAAGTGGAATTAGCAAACAATAAAGTTTGCATGTGTACATAAGTATATTTGTATATGCAACAGTTCTACAAAGATAAATTTTGAAAAACCTAAATTCATTTAGTTAGGCTGTGTACATATGTTTTGGCTTATAAGTGTTTTTGTCACTAATGCCAAAGGGGGAGATTGTTGGCATTAAGTTATTATTGCCATTAGTGACAATACTTATCTATATCAATATAGCTACCGAGCTCATCACTCAGTCTACAATGTATACTGAGCATTCAGTGGTAACCTTGTACATTCATCACTTAAGCAGTTTACATTGAGCTTCGCAGTTCACACCGAGCATTCTAGTGTTAACCAAGCTAAGTATAGCTACCGAGTGAATGTACAATCTAGCAGTGTCTACTAAGTTTACAGTGTTCACCTAGCTTTGTAGTGTTTGTCGAGTGATGGAAGCACAATGCTTACTGAGTGATGGAAGCACATTGCCTACCGAGTGACGAAAGCATAGTGTCTACCGAATGTTGGAAGCGTAGTGTTTATCGAGTAATGAAAGTATAATGTTTACCAAGTGAAAGCAAGGTGAATGAAGGGTTCAGTTTTTACCGAGTGATACTATATCCACCGAGTCTCCAATGGTTACTGAGTTCAGATCTATGTCAGGTGATTAGTATGGACTGAGCCTTCACTTCTACTGAGTGCATGATGATACCAAGTAATGCAGTGGATGTCGAGTATCAGAAGGTCACCAAGTCAGTTCAGTGAACCCGAGTTATTTATTATTTGGCCAAATCAGTAATATTTTATTCACTTGTGTTTTAGCTAACCTTGCAATTGTAGTTATTGGAATGTTACATATGTAATATATTATATCATTTGCTGTATGCATGTGATGTGGATTAGAGTATCAGGAGAGACATGTAATGTTTGAGAAATGTAAATGCAAATCAGTGAAAGAGGAGAGTAAGCAACAAGGTCTACAAGGAGAAGTAATGATTCATCAGTCACAAGAGATGATATATACTTCAAGGATCTAATCAAAAAATCAAGTTTGTAAGTAGATCCACTTTTTCATCCTAACAGGTGAATCAATTTTGTAAATCCTTTAACAGGGTAGACTTAATAGTCTTTGTATAAATCTCTTAACAGAGTGCATAATTCAGTGTATGTTTGTAAATCCTCTAACAAGGTGGACCTAGCATTCCTTTATGCTCCTAACAGGGTAGATCACCAGAAGTGGTCAATGTAAGCCTTAACAGGCCAACTTCATACTGCAGTAATGAAGTTTTGTGGGTATCATCCCCACCCCAATTTTACTTTCTATTTGGAAGGTTTCAGGGTCACCAAATCACTATGTAGATGTGTTATGAATGTTTGATCTCTCATTTATACAGTAGATTAGATGAATATATGATGAATAGTATATATGGTTAAAGTGCTAAAATGTTTTGAAGTTACTGATTCACCCCTCCCCTCTTAGTAACCTATCATATCTTGAATATTTCCAACACCTTCATGGACATAGCCACAACCGAGCAAACTATGTGAACAAGCATGAATCCACACATCCCATGCCATGCTTCTAACCTTCACAAATGCTCCCTTGGCTAACCTGTCAAGCCTTGTCTCGCTCGACTCTTGCCTTTCTCACTCTTCCTCTACAACAACTACCCTTGTGGCTGCTTATTTATAGCAAGTCCCATAAAACCACCAAGTGGTATTACATAAACCATGTGCCAAAACCATGTGCTACCTAACCGACTGACCCCACATTTAATATTGGGCATTTAATTCTTTTCCCCAATATTAAATAATTACATGAAATATTATCACAATGTTACAATACAACTCATCAAGAATATTCCTTGGGAATCTTTACATGTTGCACATCCATCTAGGTGGAACATTACATGATAAAATAAAATAATAAAATATAACGATATTATGCAATGTGTGCAACACCCATTATCTCAACACACTTTGCTCTTGATTCAACCAAGTCACCTTGTATGGATTTGCATGGGGAACCTTTGTAAGTTTTAGCTTCTTTGTTGCTTCCTCTAATATGATGTTATCTGTTGACCTTGAATCCACTATAACTTTGCAAACTTTACCTTGGATCTTACACCTGACTATAAAAAGAGCCCTCCTCTATTCGGGTTCACTTTGATTAGGCTGCCTTATAAGTACCTTCCTAATCATCAAGTTCTCACCAATTTTTGATTCTAATTTGCTAACTTCATTAGTGCATGAACTACTACTATCTTCTTGGGCATAAGCTACCCTCTTCTAATTACTTGAGGCTGATGGTTTATCCAGATACCTATAGGCTAGGTGTCCAAGCTATCCACATTGATAACATTTCATGTTGGCAAAGTAGGAGTTGCTCCTTCCCGCTCCTCTTCCTCAGTTTCCTTGAGATCCTCTTCCTTTACCAAAAGATCCCCTTTTGCTAATTTCAGAACTTTGTTCCAAGAGTCTGCTCTCCCCTTGGTTTCTTGATTCACCACCTCTACTAGAACCACCTCTTTGACTTCTCTAGAGCCTCTACCTCTTCCTCTATTCTTAGAAGTATGGTCCTATTTTCTTTTTCCTTTCTATTCCACCTTGAAAGCCATTTGATAACATTGATGAACTATTTTAGGAGTGACTAGGCTCATGTCTTCTTGAAAAGACCATTTGAGTCCATTCAAAAATCTTGCCAACCTGATACTTTCATCTTCTACCACTTTAGACCTTAAGCAAAGTTTTTTGAATTCTTTAGTATAAGAGTGCACATCCATATCTTTTTGCCTCAAATTTTGTCTCCTTCTATGTAGCTATATTTCATAATCTTTAAGAATGTAGGCTTGTTTGATTTTAGCCACCATTCCTTTCTAGGTAATAATAGGACCTTTTTCTTCTTTTTCCCTCTTTGTTTGAACAAATTTCCACCAGGTAAGAGTAATACCTCTCAATCTTGACCTTGCCACCTTAACCTTCTAAGAATCAGAGACACCATCACATTCAAAATGGTTCTCCATTCCTTCAATCCATTCCATGATGAGATTAGGATCCATCTTGTCCCTGAATAGAGGAATGCCTTCCAAGGCTTTGCTTTTTATTGCCTTGATTGCCTTAAAGAAAGGCTCTTCTGGTAAAATAGGGTCTAGTGTTGGAGTTTATTCTTCCAACTCAATGTCTTTCTCTTTATATTCCTTCTCTTCTTTCTACTCTATCTTGTCCTTGACTTTATCTGTGGTGTCTTAGACCTCTCTCAACAACTATTCAAGTTGTGCCAATCTTTCTCTCAAAGACTTGTTGTCTTCTTCTTGCTCTTCTACCTTTCTTTCTTGTTCTCTGACCTTCTTGGCCAATTCAAAATTGGTTACCATTTTTTTGGAATCATTGGATTCACTAGGTGACTACATTCACCTTGCTTTGCACTTTCTTTGTCCCACACCTTTGCAGGCTCTAATACCAATATGATGGGGAAGCTTGGGATAAACTAGCTAGTCTATGCTCCTAATTCTCAATTGGATCTAAGTGTTCTTCCAACACCTCTAATGGTATCTAGTATTCCTTTACACTCAATAATCCCTTGACCTACCCAAACCTACCCACCAAGTCAAGACTTCCAACTTCTTAGCATTCCAAGGTTATTCCTAAGCAACCAACTCCCTAAAGGCTTAATAAGGGTCATTTAGGGTTTAAAACCTTTGAAATTTATAATAGGATGAGGAGCTTTATAGAGGTTTTATAACCTATTCCACATGATCAAAGTGATAGCCAAGTTGGGTTGTTACCCGATTGAGGAGTTTGTTCACAAACAGGGCTACTAGAGGAGCCCCAATTAGGCCTCCTTGTGGGTTTCTAGGACTTTAAAAATTTTTTCCTTAAGGTTTCATAAAATATGGTAATAATAAAATTTTTTTCCAATGACCAACCCTAAAGGATTTTTTGGGTATTAAGCCACCAAAAAGCCGTACAACAATTATGCTAAAATTAAGGGTTTTAAAGGGCTTCCTGTTGTCCTCACTTTTTCAACACCTTCCAAAGCTTATGAAAATTTATCCTTCACCACATATCACATTCTAAAACTCCTCTTGGATCCCTCCAAAGGGCTTATCTTAGAACCCAATCCTCTGCATTCTAGAGCTAATTTACTATTGTCCACTCCTAGCTAGATACTATTGTATTCGCCTAGGGCAAGCTCAAAACAATTATTGCACATGAATACAAGGGAGCTACCCTTTTGTATAGAAAAATGGGGTCTAAACTTCAATATTCCAAGGTTCCATGGATTTCCCACTATGGAAACCAAAGATACATCCTATGCCGAAACTGGCAGAATTTAGCCTATATAGAAAGAATTAAATAAAACACTTGCAGAACTTGAAGAAACCTAATCTAATGCATGAAAATGAAAGAAAAAACATTATAGACACTATTCCAATCCAAAAATATCACAAACACTTCTCTATTGCCTTCAAAAATTCATAAAAATCAGTAAATGACACTTTTTTTTCAATGCACATTCTGTTGTTCTGTACTTTGGCCATACGATAATATTCACTAACCCTTGGTTTCAGGTTTTTCATGACTTATATAGACTTCCAATTGGTATTTTTGTTTGGTTAGGGCTTTTAGCCTCTTAGGTAAGTTAGAAAAACAAAAATAAGAAAAGTTGCTAAGTAATTTTTAAAAAGTTGTTAGCAACTATTTGGGAACTTTTTGTTGCTTGAGCAACTTTTGGTACACATTACCAATGACTATTGTAGGTCCTCCTAAAGAAAAAATGTGCTTAAAATAAAACCAAACACCTATTCCTAGGCTTCTAACATAACAATGAACTTCCTATTCACTCATGGAGGTATTGTGGCACTTACCAGGAATAACCAATTGAACTAGAACTTCTAGGACCTAGACACACCAAATGAGATCTTTAGCTCTTATTCTAATTACATACTTCATACGAGAAGTTCAACACAACAAAAATGTGTTGGTGGGAGCCCTTGGAAGGGTGTTCCTACACCATCATTCAAACAAGACTCAACTCTACTTGAATGCTTGGCCTTAAACCATTAAGATAATAATAAACTTTCTCCTTATCAGCTTCTGCATGGTTAGTTCTAATGAGAACTCGGTAGAACTCTTTAGTATACTCTTGAATAGATTTTCTTGCTTGCTTCAACCCTTGCATTTTCTTCAATAGATCAAGCTCATAGTCCACAAGAATGAACTGTTGCTTCATTTTAGTTACCATCTAGTCTCATATGATGATTTTGTCCTTTCCTCTTTTATTTTGATCCAACTAGATCTCCAACCACTAGATCTTTGCATGAGACTTAAGTTTGGCCTTCACAAAATTGATCCTATTTGGATCTTCAATGTCTTCATATTCAAAGTACTCTTTCAATTCATTAATCTAGTCAATCAATTCATTTGGGTTGAGATTTCCCAAAAATGTAGGAACATCAAACTTAGATCTTTTTCTAATATCAGAAATGACATTAAAAAGCTTCACCTCCTTTGGGTTAAGAACTTTCTCTACTATGGCTTGGTCTACATTTCCTTCTTCTTCTCTTTCATCCTTACTTTCATCATCTTCTATGGAAAGATTCATTTCTTTGCACATCTGTTCTTGCAATGCTTGTATTTTCCTCTAGAGGGTTCTAATATCCTTAGGTGTAACACCTTTGACTCTTCCACCATGCTCTCTTCATGGAGGCATTTTTGTACTTATACTAAAAGCCTTGTGCAAACTGCCTCACTATCGGTGATCTATCTACATGCACAACCCAAACCACAATCCTAGTATAAACTGCCTCACAATTGGTGACCTATCCATACACTCAGGAACTCCATCTCTGATACTAATTGATAAAGGATGTTCCCCTTAATACCATAAACACATAACATAAACAAAGAAACAACAAAAATTATGAGAACAAAATATGGGATTCTTATTATCATTGCAAATGTGAAATTACATAATTCATAATTACAATATGCTAACCCATAGGGGCACCTTCATTACAATAATCTACAAGACAAAGCTGCAAACTATCGCCTAGAGCTGTCCTAGACAATATTTGGGCCTTTCTTAAATATGTATTTTTGTGCTATTCAAGAAGGTTCTAGATACTTAAACTTAAAACATAGGGCTGATAGACCCTAACAATACATATAGAGTAGGCCAAATACACTTTTGACATTTTTTTAAGAAATTTTGGGCAGCCCAACTTTAGAAGGCCCTTACTCTAGAACCGTTGCTCCAATTGGCTATTATAACCTCAACTTTTGACCTATGGGCTTGAATTTGTTCAAGCACCCATCCGTCAAGTTTTTGGGCCTCATTCAAGGCCTTTATGGATTTCAAAACTGATCCTGAAGTCTTTATACCAAAATTACACACCAAAAATCTATAATAACTTCACAAATACATATAATCTTGCCATGAAACTCCACTAACAAATTGATATAACTAAAATGAACATTCACCTCTAAAATTAGAACATTATGAGCTTGTATGACTAACTTACCAACTAGCAAGCCTCCAAAAATGACAAATCTGCATTAAGACAACCCTTATTAAAAATACTAAAAGGAAATATTTTTTGGGTGATGCAAGACTACTCTTACACCCAAGATGCTCCTGTATTAGATACTATCTTTGTACTTTATTTTTTGTCCACCTCCAACCTTAGGTCTTAGTGGAGAGAAAATTGTGCTCTAGCTATATGAGGATCCATGTCCTCCATGATTTTTTATCCTTCCCAAGACAAGCCTAAAACTTCTGCAATTATCTTTTCACTACACTTCACCTTCAAACCTTTTACTTTGGCTTCCCCATTTTGCAATGTGTTCAAGAACTGAATTGCAATCTCTTCATCATATGTTGTTAGCCTCTAAAAATACCCTAGCCAACTTCTTGCCTCAAATTTAGGCCTACATTCTTAATTGGCTAATTTTTTTGTCATCCATAGTGAGCTCATGGTGTATCAAGTAACATCCCATTTTGATTATGTAATAGTAGCTTAATGCCTCTCATGTTTTCAAAAATTTTAGAATAAGACACAAAATGAAAAAATGAGCATATTTGTAGGGAAAAAAGTATTCGCATAAGTGCCTTGAAAAATGATCAGTAGACACTTAGTTATCAAAGGTGTTATCATTGATGTCAACACATATGAGGAATCCAATACTAGTAGAGGGGAACAATTGGTAAAGCGCACTAATGTGTGACTCTAATTCATGAGGGTGATCATAAGAGAAGTGTGGGCCCAATAGAGGAAATGAAAGAGGTGATACACATAGACAAATTATGATAAATGAAGTCTTCATGAGCATAAGGATGCTAAGAGGAAGGGGAAATAGATAAACCAACGAATTGGATTGGCCAAGTCAACAAGATGTGTGTGGAACAAGATACCTGTGACATCCTAGTCATGTAGAGGGTAGGAATGCAGTCAACATCACATTTAATGGTGATAAGGGAATAGATCAAGGAATCATAAAAAAAAATAAATAATAATAATAATAATAAAAATAAATTATATATATATATATATATATATATATATATATATATATATATATATATATATATATATATATATATATATATATTCCAACTAGAGCAAGCCATTGAAGACACATGACACTTGTGACTCTTGTATGAACATGCTACATCTGACAAGAGTGGTGTACTACTGCAACATGAAACTAAGCTAGTAGTAGG
Organism: Cupressus sempervirens; assembly: GCA_028749045.1. Classification (NCBI taxonomy): domain Eukaryota; kingdom Viridiplantae; phylum Streptophyta; class Pinopsida; order Cupressales; family Cupressaceae; genus Cupressus; species Cupressus sempervirens. Next base: position 444,615,990 of record CM053787.1, read on the forward strand.
GGTGAGAATTCAAATTTTGAATCATAGATTAGGTATTTTAAGTGAAGTCGGAAGAAAGTATAAAGGGGGGCAAAATTGAAAGAGAAAATGTTAGATTTTCACATGATTAGGAAAAGAGCCAAAAGAGTCGAGGTAAGTGGAATCTGAAGGAGTGAAGGAGAGTGATAAGAGAAAAATCACCTTTCGAAAGTTATCATAGTGAGGGGAAATCTAGAAAGAAGAAACAACACAAGGTTATTGTGTAGAAAGATAAAGGAGATCCAAGAATACAAGTGATCAAGGTATGAAGTTGTAGAGATAAGAGAAGGAAGAGCATAGTTCTAGATGCATCAAGAGAGTTGAAGAAGGATCTATTTCAAGCTAAGTGTAGTAGCTATTTGTTAGATAATTCCCTATTGTTTATTAACCTTTGCAATAATAAATCCCATTGAGGGTGAACCCTAATGGGTTCTTTGTACACATCGCCTAACAAGATGACAAATTGACTTGTGTTCTAAAGTCATTTAACCAGGCTGCTCCTAGCAAGGCAAGACTTTAATAGGTCTTATTAAAATTCTTTAACATGGTGGAATCTACCAGTGTCTTTGTAATCTTCTAATAGGGATAAGCTCTTGATCATGCATACTTCAGAAAAGTGTAAGCTTTGTGAGGATCAACTCACAGACCATGGTTTTAACGCTAGCCAAGTTTCCATAAGATAAATATTATGATATGTGTTGCTATTTTTATGTTCTTTGTTTTTCCTTAATCCTAACGAGTTAAGTTGTAGCTAGCACAAACTCATAGTTAAGTGTAAATTGTAATCTAGAGTAAAAATTTAAAACTAGTGAGAATATTGATTCATCCCACTTTTAGTATATTGACCTATGGTAGGAACAACAATTGGTATCCAATCCTAGGTCCTTAGGAGACAAGAGTTTAACATCTTAAAGAACAAATCAAGATGATTAAAAGAGATGGAAATTTTTTTTCTAAGGAAAACTGCAACTTATGGTGTAGGAAGATGCAGTTGCATCTGAAGACTCTTGGAGATGCTTACTAGACCCATGTAGAGGTGAAATATGTTGAACCAATTGGTCAACTCAGTGAAGATCAGTTGAAGGAGAAGGAGACACACACAACCCCAATAGATTCTCTAAAAAGCTTCCTATCCTACCCTGAGTACAAATATTTCTTCCCATCCTACTCCAAGTACAAAGATTTGGAGGAACTTGAGACAACATATGAGATGTGGGAGAAGCTAAAAGTCATATGTAGTGGTAAAAATAATGTCTTGAGGTCTAAAGATGAAATATTTACAAAAAAGTTTGATGACATGAGGATTCAAGAAGTTGAAGAGATTGAAGCCTATGACAAGTGGGTGAAGGATGTCATGCTAGCCATCAAATCATATAGAGGAGTAATGTAAGAAGAGGAGTGTGTGAGAAATTTTTTGAGAACCCTACTACCCAAATATGTTGGAAGGGTTTTAGCCATTCAAAGTTGAGAGAAATAGACAAGATGGAGGTATCACTTGATGCCTTGATAGGAAAGTTCATTGCATTTGATCTTAGCAACTTCAATAATAGTCAACTATCCAAGGTTCAAACTACATTTAAAGCCTATGTTGCACTGGTTAAAATACTAAGAGAAAGAGGGGATGAAAGCACATCTAGAGACAAGAAAGAACTGGAAAGCCTGTGTGTTAAAGAAGTCGAACAAGAAGAGATGGAGGCTCTATTCACAAAAGAATGGTTAGATGCAAAGGGAACTACAAATATAAGCCTTCTTTCAAAATTTTTAACTACAAGGTAGGACATTATGCTACTGGATGTCTGGAAGCTATAAGGAAGGATAACGATAATTGGAAGGCAACCAAGAAGAAGTGGTCAAAATCCAAAGCAAAGGAGAAGAGATGATGCTACATTGCTAAAGAATAAGGATAACTTTAGTGGCAAATATTCACCAATTGGTGAATCTCACTCACTGGCAACCATGAATTTGGCAAAAAAATTTGCACTTTTAAGGTGGTTGTATCACCCACATTTAATGAAAATTGGGTCCCATGATTCGACCACTCATCGATAATGATACAAAAATATTTTAATCTTAGTGATGTCTTCGCCAATATAATTTAATCTTTTCACATGATACATTACATATTTTTTCTTACAATTTCCAAGGCTTTCCTTTATTGATAGTCATATTCGCTATTGTGTGGTATAAATTTAAGTTAGGTGAGAATTTAAGTACATATATATGAAACATGTCTCTATTTCAAAGAGTTTCCTTGGAACTTATATCCTTTCTCACTTTGTCCCAAAATAGATATTATTATAGACACGTGTCTTTATTTCAGGAACTTTCTCTAAAACATGTTGTCCTTAAAAAATGCTCGAAAAAGGATTTGGGACATTGATTAAGGACCATCCAACGGTTATAGAAATAGGGTTTCTATATGTTATATGATATAATATTAACTTAGGCTCATTTAACCTTCAAGTCCGATAATTAATTATGCTCCATATAATAATAATAGAATAAAAGTTTCTAGGTATGTGTACTTATGAAGATATGGCTTATTAGCTTTGATTTTCTTAAAAAATGAAAGATTCTCCAATATTTTATAGAATTTTAATAGGGTTTGAAAAAAATCACCATTAAGATTAAAAATTTTCCTACTTTGAAAAACAAATCACCAATATAAAATAATTTTTTTCTCTTGAAATAATGTTGGATTCACCAAAGTTTTATAGCTTTTCTACAATGGGGGATTTCTTAAAGTTATCCATGCTAAAGAATATGTGACTAGTGAAGAGTGAATCGATGATGATGATGAGGATGGGGATGCATTATCCTTTTTTCTATAACAAAAGAGAGGGTGGAGACAACCTTGATAACTAGTACTAGTGTCCACAAGAACTAAATAATAGATAGTGGTTGCTTGCACCACATGTTTGGTGATATGAAAAATTTCCACAAAGTTAAGGCCCATGATGGAGGGATGGTGAAGTTAAAAAACAAATCACCATGAATAGTAATAGGTAAGGGTACTACAACCCTGAATGAATCCACTACCCATGAAGATGTATATCTAGTGAAAGGGTTAAATTATAACCTATGGAGCATGGGTTTACTGATGGAAAAAGGTTATATTTTGAGTTTTTACAAAGGGTCTTGCAAAATATTTGACAATATAGTAAAGTTTCTAGCTACAAGTGAAGAAAGTAGAGTCTATAAAGGAAAAGTGGAAAGGGAGATCAATAGAGCATTGATGCTTTAGATAATACCAAGGCAGTGAGTTCACCTCACAAGAATTTGAAATCAACTATGAGGAGCATAGAATTAGAAGACACATTTCAACTCCTAGGACACCTCCTTAAAATAGATTTGTAAAGAGAAGTAATAGAACCATCATAGATTGTGCTAGAATATTGATGATCCAAAAAAATTCTATACAAATATACTAGACAGAGGTTGTAAGCACAAGTGTGTACACCTTGAACAAGGTACACATGAAGAAGGGGACACAGAAGACTCCCTATGAATTGTGCTTTGGTCACACACCATTTATCAATTCGTAAGAAAATTCTATATCAAGAGAGATGAATACCAAGGAAAGTTTGAGCCTAAGAGTGATGAGGGTATCTTTCTAGGATACTCTACAAAGAGGATAACATATTGGTGTTTGAATCTCCAGAAAAACAAGATTCTAGAATCTACTAGTGTAAGGGTGGATGAATTCTTAGAGAAGAATAAGGAAGAAAAAATAAAGAATTGGAAGATTACAATCATTTTGAGTACATCCAATAAGTGAACAGTGGATAGAGTACTAGTAGAGGTGGAACCTATATTATAAATTATACAATCATAAGCAGAGGAATATCGACATGAAGAAAAAAGAGAAAAGGCACCTAAAGGGGAATTGAGACTAATAAAGTAAGTAAGGAATTACCACTTACCATACCTAATCATTGGTGACAAGGATGGCAGAGTAATAACTAGGAGAAAGGTGAGATAGAGAGTGTATCTTCTCTCACACATGGAGCCCAAACTTGTAGGAGAGGCTATGAAAGATGAAGACCAGAGAAAGGTCATGGAGGAGGAGATTGATTAAATAGTAAAAAATTAAACATGGACCTTGGTCACCTGACCACATGAAAAGAATGTCATTAGTACAAAATGACTATTCTAAAATAAGATGAATGAAGATGGAGAGGTAATAAAAAATAAGGGCAGACTTGTTTGCAAAGGCTATGCATAAGAGGAAGTCATAGACTATGGAGAAAACTTTGCAAAAGTGGCCAAATTAGAAGGAGTTAGGATACTCCTATAATTTGCAACATACAAAAACCTCAAATTGTATCAGATGAGCATAAATTTTACATTCCTAAATGGAAATATGGAAGAGGAAGTATATAGCAAGAAACATGAGGTGGGGGGGAATGAATAAGGTAAGAACCAAGTATGTAGACCAAGAAAATCCATGTATGGACTAAAAAAAGCATGGAGAGTATGGTACGAGGGACTTCTCTCATACTTGATGAAGATTGGGTACATAAGAACTAGTGACAACTGTAATCTATACATGAAGCAAGAAAGAACAATAAGTTTTTTGATTGCAAAGATCTTTGTGGATCATATCATCTCTGGAGGAGATGATAAGTTAAGTTTTGAGTTTTTTGAAGCCATGAAGAAAGAGTTCAAAATGTCCATGATTAGAAAAAATCAAGTTCTTCATTAGACTTCAAGTGTCATAGTTAAAAGGAAGGATATTTATAAAGCAGAAAAAAGATGTGAAGAAAATATTGAAGATGTTCTAAATGAAGGAATAAAAATTGGCAGGAACTCTAATGGTGACCATTTATAAGCTCTCAAATGAGGAAAAAATCCCTAAAGTGAATGAGACACTTTATTGATCCATGACTGGTAAACTAAAACATGTCGTGCATAATAGACCAGACATAAAATAAGAGGTTAGACTAGTGGCTAGGTTTTTCACCAACCCAAAGGAATCACACATGGTACTTGTGAAGAGAATATTTAGGTATCTAAAGGGTACTAAAGAGTATGGCCCGTGGGTCACAAAGGTAATTTTGAGCTAAGTGTCTTCAATGATGTTGATTGGGTAGGGAACATAGATGATAGAAAGAGAACAAGTAGCAACACATTATTTCTTTGAGAAAGAATGGTTGCATGAACCAAAAAGAAGCAAAATTATATATTGTAGTAAAAAAATGAAGCATAATATGTGTTGAAAATAGATTGATACAAGTATGAATATGTGTTTCAATAAGTGTTTTATCACTGATGTCAAACCTGCTACTTGCTGGTAAGAAAATTGCTTAGATGATTTGAGTACTATCATTTGTTTGATTGATGAAGAGGATTTGATCAAATGAGGTAACAATAGCACCTAGAGGAAAGGCTAAGTAATGATATGGAAAAGGAGTACAAAGATTAGTTAAGACAATGATATTACAATGCATTTATAAGGTTGCAAAGGTTGGATACACTGATTAAGTTTAGAAGAAAAAGTTAAACAAAGTGTGTCTACCAAGCTTAACAATTTGCACAGTAGGGATCGAGAAACATTAGTGTAAGCTAATAAAATTCAATTATAGTATAAGCTGAGTGATACAATGTAAGCTGAGTAAAGTTTAATTGATGCCAAGCACCAATAAACTTTAGTTTATGTCAAAAGTTTTGACAATAGATGCTTAGCAATGCAGTATGTGTCGAGCATTAGAAGAAAGTTAATGCCAAGTGTCACCATTATGAGAAAGAATGAGAATTTGATGAATCTGAGTTGACAATTTTAATTTCTTGGATTGTGTAAATCATATGGAGGATAAGCTTGATGAGCTAGTGGCACAAAATTTAAGATAAACCATTTTGAGGTGAATTCAAAAAGGATTGTAAGAGAAGCTTCTAGAAGGGAATAAAATGAAATGGTGGGTAGATTCATTGAATTCTACCTAATCTAACCTAACCTTAAAATGAATGAAGGAGGACGAATGAAAAAAGATCTTAATTTTCTATTTATAGAGATCACTAGTCAGAAGCAAAGGTTGTCATGTGCGAGAACCTAAGGAAGACAAGGAGTCTAGGGTATTGCTTTATTTAGTGACCTAAGAGAAGAGACTGCATTGGAAAGAAAAGAAAGAAGGCTTAAGGGTATGGATTCTTGAAGGGTGAACAAGCTATTAGATCTAAAGTGTGTGAAAGATGAGCATAATAGAAGACTGAAACAAAGATCTAAAATTTGCAAGTGTGTTATAAGTTGTTATTAGATCTAGCCTTGTTGTTATTTTCTAATCATTGTATTAGTCTAGGGTAAATCCTTTGATTAAGGTTGACTTAATAGTCATTTGTAAATCCTTTAAAAAGGTGACATCCCAAGTGAATGATCTAAAGTCCTCTAACAAGGCTCACTCCTAATAGGGTGATTGAAATCCTTTAACTAGGTCAAATTCAACATTGTGCATTGTAACCTTTAATAGGGTTGGCCTTTCATAGGGCATCACTTTAGAAGAGTGAGAATGAGTAGTATGCTACTGGTGGTTTTTCCTAAATTGTGTTTCTATGTTAAATAATTGTGTCAAATGTGTTATTGAATATGTTATATTTCATACTCACATTTCTACAGATTTGATTTGATAGTAACCTACAAGTTTAAGTGAATGCATGATCTAATGGATGCATGCATGGTGAAAATGTTTTATAGGTATGGGTTCACTAAGTTATAAAAGTTTTAATTGTACACCTGGACATTGATTCACCCCCCTCTTAGTCATTCTAAAGAATTCCAACAATTGGTATCAGAGTCATCTGCTCAACATAACTAGTTTGAAGGAACTATAAGCAAAAATATCAAGATGTCAAAAAGAGAGATAACTAAGCTTAACAGAGATAACTTTCCCACATGAAAAATTTTGATGAAGGTACACCTAGGAGGTCTTGGAGATCATGCATAACCTACCATTTTTGTTGAGCATGTTGAACCTGTTGGAGTCCTAATTGCTGAAGATTTGAAAAAGAATAAAGAACACAACTTGACAATGTTGGAGATTGTCTCTGCCCTAAGTTATGCTAAGTTTGATGATATCAAGGGTTGTGATGGTGCAAAGAAAATGTGGAATACTTTACACACTATCTATGGAGGTGACAAAAATATTCTAAGAGCCAAATCTAAAAGTCTTAGAGGTAAGTTTGATGATACGAGAATTCAAGAAGGTGAGAATATTTCTCAATATTGCTCTAGGATTAAAGATGTTAATGCAATAAGAGGAGTTGCTAGTAAAATAGATGATGGGACTGTACTAAATTTTTTTATGAGAACACTGCTACTTATTTATGCTATTAAAGTTTTTGCAATACAAGATCTAGGATGTATACTAGGGAATGATCTGACTCTTGAAGGTCTAGTAGGTAGGCTCACTGCTTTTGAGCTATCTAATTTTGATAATTACAAACTTGACAATGTTGAATCTACTTTCAAAGCTAAGTTGTCATTGAAAGAACCTAACGAGAAGAAGAAGAAAAAGAAAAAATATGTGTCCAATGATAGTGATACAAATGAAGAAGATGAAGATCAACTTGAAGCACTACTAGCAAGGAGATTTCACAGAGGTAAAGACAAGTTCAAAGGTAAGTTACCTATCATGTGTTTCAATTGCAATGAGGTTGGTCATATCACTGCTAGATGTCTAGAGAAGAAGAATTACAAAAATGGAGACTAGTACAAAATTAGAAGAGATGAAGACAACAACGAATAGAAAGACAAAGGCAAGAAGTCTTGCTACATTGCTGAAGAGGAAACAAAAGATGGATGTGACGATCATGATGATAAAGTAGTGTATGTTGCAATGAAGGATGAATATGATGAGGATGAGGAAACTATACTAGTGCCTTGTGTGAACAACAATGACAGATACATTATTGATAGTGGGTGTAGTGCCTGCCCTGGTTCACATTTTGCTGTTGTTGTCGAACTCTTTTAGGACAGTTTTATGATGATGATAATTAGTAAAATTATTTTGAGATTATTAGATATTATTTTAGATTCAGTTTATGATATGATGAGATCATTTGGTATTCTATATTTCATGTATGGATGATGATTATTGCAGTGTTTGCAGTTATTAATGATGATTAGTTAGTTGATTTATTATCATATGTGTCTTCTTATAGATATTGACCCCATACTTGCATGTGTATGGTGTGCGTGTTTGTTTCCTTTTTGTATGGCATTTCTGATGTGGTTAAGGAAGGGAGTCGTAGTCACCTGCTAGTCGGGATCTACACGATGCACCACTTCCTGCCATTGCATGTTTAGCTTAGTATATATTATGCTTGTACATGCGTGGATTTTATGCAGGTTGTAGGTATCGGGTACCGACTTCTTTGAATTGCTAGGATGAGTGTACCCTATCACATTATCTCAATGGTAAGAGAGGGGAGATAAATACTCAAGTCCAAATCCCAACCCTTTAAGCCATTTGTCCTAATTGAAAACTAGAACAAGTATCTGAGTTGAGTACCTTCTGAATGTGACAGATAACATAATTCATGATATTAACCCTTGGTTTGATTTTGTATGTGTTTTGCTATGATGGGTTTTCGTATTTTACGTTATGAGTCTTTAGTGTATTTTCTATTAATTAAGCCTAATTAAAAGATTTAATTAATGGTTTAATTTAATGAAAATTTAATATGATATTTATTTTATTTAATTAATTGAGAAATTAATTAAATAAAATAATTAAATTTGAAGATAAAAGTTATAAGTTTAGATTTGAAACGTGACAATATTTATTTAATTTAATACTGATATATTTAGAGTTCATTTCTAAATAAATGCTAAATAATATTATTATTTAAGTTAATAAATATTTTATCAATTAAGTTTCAAAAATAAATTTAAAAAGTGGAAAGGATATTAGAATTATTAAAAGATTCTAGATTGCATGATGTGTGCATGTGATTATATATATATATATATATATATATATATATATATATATATATATATATATATATATATATATATATATATATATATATATATATATATATATATAAAGATAAAACAAGTGGATTTATTAAAGTGAGTGCATGAGATTTAAGAATTAATAAATTAATTTGAAAAGAGAAAAGTGAATATTAAATAAATTAATATGCATTATTTTAATATTTATTTACATAGGAGTATGCGAGCTCTTGGGAGTTGTCATGTTGACAACACAAGAGTTTGCACTCTAATTATGCATGTGTTGTCTACACTTAGGAGTTAGTGCATTATTTGAGCACATGTTGTCTACAACATTCTAGAGACCTCATCATGTTTATCTTCTTATCATGGAAGTTATGTGCTTAATCTTCTAGTTCTTTCTAGACACATTCTAGATGCATCTTAGAGGCCTTTATATAGAGGCTCTCCTAGTGTGTACGGACAAGCTTAAATGCATTCAAGAAGCTAATATGCTTCTACATGCTCATATGCTTCCACAAGCACTTCTAGTCACTTGGGGGTTTTGGTTGGTTTAATTCTTGGAGGAATGTCGAATGTTGGAGAAGGAAGGGATTTTTCTATGGACTTCTGAGGCATAGAAAATTAGCATCAGTATCCAGGTGCACTCGTGATTTTTGCATATTCCATTTTCACTCTTTCTTTTCCTGTCGCAATGCAATTCTGGATTTATAGTTCTGTATGCTATCTTCCTGTCGCCACTAGATTTCCTGTCACAATGCAATTCTGAATTTATAGTTCTATATGCTATCTTCCTGTCGCCACTAGATTTTCTGTTGTAATGTAATTCTAGATTTATAGTTCTATATGCTATCTTCCACTAGATTTCCTGTCGCAATGCAATTCTGAATTTATAGTTCTGTATGCTATCTTCCTGTCGCCACTAGACTTCTTGTCGCATAAGCTTTCTGTTCTGCCACTACATCAGGTTTGGGTTCAAATTAAAATAAAATCTTATTTTTATGCATTAGTTTTATATGATTTATTAAGTAATCTAATTAAAATAAATTTAATTAAGACTAGTTAATAGTGGAAGAAGTGTAATTGATTATTAGTCAATTTAAGTAAATGGATTTTTAAATGAGGGCGAGATAAAAGAAAAGAGATATTAATAAGTGTTTAGTGGAATTAAATAATTGAATTATTAATGAGATTGATTTTACTTAAAATCAATGAGGATTATTTTAAATAAATGATTGTCCTTGAAGTGTTTAAAGGAAATGGTAAACTAATTATTTGAAAGATGATAAGTATTATTCTAATGTTTTGAATAGTGTGAGTGATTTTATCTAAAAGTCAATCAGTGCTAGTGCAATGATTTATACAAGTATATAATTATCTTATGATTATTTTAGAAAATTGTTTTAAAACAATGGAGGGATAATTCTATGTTGAAATAGAAATTAAATGTAGAATCTTAAACACTTGAAGTATACTTGAAACAAAAACTGAAACCTAATATTTGGCTTAACCATGTGATTGCGAAAGAAAACTAAAATATGCGTTTGTATCTTGTTCTTTATGCTATCCATGTTTGGGGTTTGTGTGGTCCTAAAGTGTTGACCAGTTAGGATGTCTACCAGAGGCTTGGGAGTTATGCAAATGTGATGGCATGTTGATGTTATTTGGTTTCGATTCTTTTAAAACTCAACCATGGCAATGTGATGGCATGCTCTATGAGATGTTTGTATTTATTGATTGTTATTGCTTTCTAGTCTTCTTGTGTGAAGTTGAGGTGTATGTATTTGAGACACTTGACTTAACCATTTTTGAGTCATCGATCAGTTATCCTTGGATTACTTTCTAGTCTCCTTGATGGGATTGAAGTGTTTATTTGATTTTGATGATGTCATGTTGTGACATTTTTTGACTTGACCATTTTGGAGTCTTCGATCAGTATTACTTTGAGATACTTTTTGGTTGCTTGTTGAGAACCAATGGATTTTGTGATTATCATTGATACCTTTAGTTGCCAATAGAGAGCTGTTGTGGTCATGATTATCAATGGATGCTTTTCAGTTGCTCATGGAGATTTGATGTTCTTATTGTGGATTATCTTTTGGTATTTTTCCAATTTCTTGTATAGGACTATGGTGATTTTGAGATTTATGATTCCATGAGCTTAGGGTAGGTTATCTACTTGTAGTGTCAGGAAGTGGCTTGCAATGAGGGCCGGGGCCCTAAGTGGCTGCCAGGGTAACTCATTGTAAGTTTTTTTAATAAGTGAAAATATTTACACTAAATGGAGATTAAATGAACCTAATAAGATAATTGTATGTTCTCGCCCATGCCTCGAGTGCTAGTATAGACTAGGAGGGGAGTAGAGAGAACGCTTGGTTGCGACCTTGCATTTCATAGTATGCCTCGTCAGTATGAGAGGATACTAGTCGCCACATAGGGATCACTAGGGGGCTAGGGTCTATTGAGAGACTACTAGGGTAACTCTAGCGTGATTCGTGCGATGACACTTTCCCGCTTGCATAGTAGGTTTCCTACATGTCTGTGTTGTGCCTCTAGGATTAGATGTCGATTTGTGTTGGAACCTTTGAGTTAGTATACTTTTAGGATTCCTGGACTTAGAAAGTGTTTGTGCTATGTGATTGGTAGCCTGTTTAGGACTTGAGATTATCTCCTCAACATGGTGGGAGTGGACCATTTAGGTTCCACGTGGTCGGGTGGTAGTGCTTTTTCACTCTTACCATTTGAGATTTGTCTAAGACACCGTGGCTGATGCATTCCTTGTTAGCATCTATCTTCATTCTATTATTGGATTATGATGGTGGACATGTATCCTTATATTGATGATTAACATATGATAGATGATGTTATTTACTTATCTTATGCTTTATCTTGCATGTTAGATTCCTTTCTGCATATGATGTAGTATGTTTTAGGAGTAACATTCTTATTGTGATAATACTAATGATCTCTTCGGTGATTTGGGATTTTATGCACGGAGGGATGTCTAGGGCCCACGATGGTCTAATGATGCTATTTATGGTTGGGAGGAACCATGCATTTAGATAATTATGTGTAGTGTTTATGATTTATGGCTATCTTTTACGATGGATGTTTATATCTTCTATGATGATGTATCATGTATGGAATTTGGTTTCATTTACTTTATTGCACTTGTATCATGGATTCGATGAGGATGATGTATCTTTATTTTTACACATGTATATTCTTTTAAGCCTTTCGTACCCTATGTCATGTACAACAGATGATTGAACATTTTGAATTTAATTGCCAAGAGGCATTCAGAACAAATGTATATTATGAACATTGGACTTTCTACTTATTCTCTCATGTGGAAGTGGTAGTTGTTAGACTTAGTATTAATTAGATCAAATGTGACTCAACGTCTTGGGATCCTTAAGGAATGTAACTTGATATGAATGTTTTTAGTTGTATGTATGCTATTACTTCCACTACTATGTGTTTGATATGAATGGTTTATCTTTCATGATTTAAAAAAATAAAAATTGTTTGGCAAACTTAGTGAAAATTTAGGTTAATTCTTTTGGATCCCTTGGCGGGGCATTACAGTGGGTGTTCACATCACTTGACTAGAGATAAAAGTAAGTTCATTACCTTGAACTATAATGACATAAATAGTGTAAGGTTTCGTAATGATGCACCATGTCTGATAAAAGGAAAAGATTCTATCAAACTCGCAGACAAGATTTTATGTGACAATACTTATTATGTTGAAGGACTTAACTATAATTTGTTGAGTGTGTCACAACTAAATAATTCAGGTTGTAAGGTTGAGTTTGAAAAAAAGTTTGCTAAGATATATGATACTAATGGAAAAGTAATTGGAAAAAGTGATCAAACTAGAGGTAATCTATTCTACCTTGATATAGTGGATGCTACTTTTTTAATTGTAGAATTTGATGATGTGTGGCTATGGCACAAGAGGTTATGTCATGTTTATTTTGATAACTTGGTTAGTATCAACAACATGAGAAGAGTCAGAGGTTTTCTTAAGTTGAAGAAACCTGACAATATAATTTGCAAACAATGTTAGTTACGCAAAATGACAAAGTTAATTTTTAAGAGTAAGACTCATACCTATAAAGGAATATTAGAGATTGTTCATATTGAATTATGAGGACCAATTAAAGTACAAACCTACAAAGGAGATAAGAACATTATGCCACTTGATTATTATTCTAGAATGATGACAATTATGTTTTTGAAATTGAAATCTGATGCTTTCCAAATGTTTAAATGGTACTTAGCAAGAGTTGAGAAGGAAACAAGTAAAAGTTTACAATGTTTGAGATCTGACATAGGAGAATTCACATCAAATGAGTTTGAGATGTTTTGTAATGACAGAGGAATCAAAAGACATGCATTTGCTCTTAGGACCCCCCCCCCCCCCACAAAATAAAATTGTTGAAAGAAGGAATAGATCTTAATGGACTGTGCTAGGACACTCATGAAAGAGAAAAATGTTGCTTTGAAATATTGGAGAGAAGCTATAAGTAAAAATATCTATACCTTGAACCATGTGCAAGTCAAAAATGGTACTAATTCAACACCTTTTGAACTATGGTATGGATACTCACCCAATGTAAAATATATTAAGGTATTTGGAAGCAAGTGTTGTATTTTCAAGGATTTTAGGAATACTAAATTAGATGAAAAAAGTGAAGAAGGTATATTCCTTGGTTATTCCACAAGAAGTAAAGCTTATAAGTGTTTAAATACTAACACTAACAAAGTTGTGGAAAGTGCAAATGTGAAATTTGATGAATGTACAAAAGTACATAAGGCTGACCTATGAAGGAACTAGAATAATACAAATTATTTGTATACTTTTATGAAGGTATGCCTGCTGATGAAGATGCTGTAAATCAAGTTGCAAACCAATAGCAAGTTTTAGTGACTACTAAGTCACATACTATGAATGCCAAGTTGTATTTAGGAACTGAGCTACATTTAGGTGCCAAGTTACATAATGAAGTTGACGCACATTCTGATTTTGATTAATGTACATGAAAGAGATGTTGAAATACTTGATAGAGATGTACAAATCATTGGAGATAATGATGCTAGACCAATGGCAAGGAAAAAGTTGAGAAATATTACATGTTTGCTGAGCATGCAAGAACCTAAAATAGTGAAAGATGCCTTAGAGGATGTGGATTGGAGTAAAGCCATGGAAGAAGAGATTAAACAAATTGAGAAAAATGAGACATGAACTCTAGTTCCTAGATTAGAAGACAAAAATGTAATTGGTACCAAGTGGGTATATAGAAAAAAGTTAGATGAAAATGGTGAAGTCACAAGGAACAAGGTAAGATTAGTTTGTAAATGATATGCACAAGAAGAAGGGATTGACTATGGAGAAACATTTTCCCTTGTTACAAGATTGGAAGGAGTAAGAACTCTGCTTGCTTACTCTGCATACAAAGGTTTCAGAGTTTATCAAATGGATGTTAAGTCTACATTTTTGAATGGTATATTAGAGGAAGAAGTTTATATATAACAACCAGAAGGATTTGTTGATGCTGGCAATAAAAACATGATATGTAGACTACACAAAACTTTATATGGTTTGAAGCAAGCACCAAGAGCATGGTATGAAAGACTTCATAATTATCTTATGAAGATTGGATTTGAGAGGACTAAAGATAACATCAATTTGTACTTGAAAATAGAGAAAGTCAAAGGTATTTTACTATCTATTTTTGTTGTTGATGATATCATATTTGAAGGTCAAGATACTTTATGTAAGGCTTTGCAAATGAAATGAAGCAAGAATTTGAGATGTCTATGTTTGGAGAGATCAACTTCTTTGTGGGTTTGCAAGTACATTAGATGAAATATGATATATACATCACTCAGTCAAAGTATGTAAAGGAGATATTGAAAACTTTTGGATTGGAGGAATAAAATAAAATAACCATGCAAGGAATGCACATATTCACTTAACATGTTAGTGAATTATAATGAAGATATACATAAGGTGTTGCAATTGTCAAACACATCCAGGGAAAGAGGCATCCAAGATTGTACAATTTTAACTGGCTGAGAATGGATGAGACAATAGCAATTTCTATTGAATAGGAGGCAAAAGCATTTACAGAGGATAATTCTGCAAAAAACCTAAAAAGAGAGATCTTGAGAACAACAACAAAACATGCCTTTATAGGGTGTATGCATAACCTAGATACAACCTTGAGTTCAAACTCTAACAATACTAGAGTTGAGGTTACAGAGAACAATAAATGAATATCAAAGTGAAGTTTGGCCTTGAAATCAACTTACTATAGTGAAGTGATAGGAAGGGCCAAAGAAAGAATTTGGCAGCTGAAAAGATCATCATTAAACCATTAAATAAGCATGGAGGGGAATCATCATTGGAATTACAAAGCCCAAAGAACCACTTTGCATTAAATGAATAATCCTAGTACTGTGTCATGAATGCAATAAAGCCATTTGTGTTGCTATCAAAAAATGTGGGATGAGATAACACACAATGTTAACTTGTCGCGAAAATCATAGAGTTGACCCCATGCGAGATAAGTCAAGCTCAAAAAATGATGAGCATAGATGTAGATCCATTTGTTTGAAATGGATGGATTAGATTCTGCAAGAAAATCCCCAGCACATGATTAAAACACAACCCTCGATCCAGATTTTCTTTATATCAAATGGACAATTGGGATGAAGCAAGGTATCTCCCAAAGATGCATTTAAATCTAATGGTCATCATGTCTTCAGAAAAGGCTCAAGAAATGGTGGGAAAATATGAGCACCATTAGATCAAAGCATCCCAGCAAGACGAAGATCCACCACTTGGCACTAATTCATGTAGGGCCCACTTGCCGTTGCACCAAAAGCCATGACTGTTAGTGAACATGGAACACCACATAATTAACCACCTGTGGGCAGGGGAGCGCGTCACATCACCCAAAAATCTCCCCCTCGACGCGCATACCAGGTGCTTACGCGGGTCGGGAAGGCACCGAGGAGATTTGAACCCATGACCAAGCCAAAACCAGTAACTGTTTCCACATAACCCATAATAGATCTGAAATAAATACGGAATTAAAATCCACATGCAAGAGAATAGACAACATACCCACAAAAAATTGTGACACAAGATATACCTTGGGAAACCCTTATTGAGGGAAAAACCCAGCCTCCAAAAGCATCCATCACCATGTATTATTCAGCAAAAAATACCATTGCCATACAACTATGGAAGCCTTCATGGCCATAGCCACAACCGAGCAAACTATGTGAACAAGCATGAATCCACACATCCCATGCCATGCTTTCAACCTTCACAAATGCTCCCTTGGCTAACCTGTCAAGCCTTGTCCTGCTCGACTCTTGCCTTTTGTCTTCTCCTTGTCACTCTTACTCTCTCTATACAACAACTACCCTTGTGGCTGCTTATATAGTAGCAAGTCCCACAAAAACCACCAAGTGGTATTACATAAACCATGTGCTAAAACAATGTGCTACCTAACCCACTGACCCCCCATTTAATATTGGGCATTTAATTCTTTCCCCAATATTAAATAATTACATAAAATATTATCACAATGTTACAATACAACTCATCAAGAATATTTCATGAGAATCTTTACATGTTGCACGTCCATCTAGGTACAACATTACATAATAAAAATAAAATAATAAAATAACAATATTATGCAATGTGTGCAACACCCATTATCTCAATAATTCATTTGTCAACACATTCCCAATATGTGGTCAAAGAGGCAACATGAAATTTTGCAATTTTGTGGAAGCAAGAAAAGTCACTTCTCAAAATAGTAAAAATGGTTAGAACAAGATGTTAACCCTTGCAGATATGCTTGTTAACCCACAACTCAACACATGAAGAAACAAAGCTCACTCAGCCAAATAAAAAACTAAATCAGCTCGACCAATGAAGGAACCGAGCCAACTCGGCTCATGAGGAGATCGAGTTAACACCAATCAAATTGCATGTTATTCCACATCAAATAAACTAGCTCATTGAAGATCTCTCAGATCAGTTATCAATGATGGCTGAATGGGGGGTAGAAATGGCCAATATTTTTGGAAACTCAATGGGATGCTTGCCTGCTAAGCATAAACCAACGGCCTTAAGCAATCCATTAGGTATAGAGTCATCATCAAAAAATGGTGCGTTATCCCACCTACAACTTCATAAAAATCTATGAACAATAAAAAACAAAATCTCTAGGGAACTCTGAAAAGCTCAGAACAACTCCAAGTGAGAAAACTGTGCTCGTACACTTATTAGAAAGTAAGAAAACTATTCTAATATGTACAATGTAGTGCCCACCTAAAGTTTGTTTTTCCATTATATTTACCAAAATCTTTTATGCCTATTTCATGGATGTGTTAGTTTCAAGGATATTATTTTATAACTTGGACTAGAGATATATCAATGATGATTACTTAGTTGACTATATTTCATCTATTGTTTAATGATTATGGTTACTGGTGCATTAATGATTCATAGTTAATAAATATGATTTCTTTCATAACAATGTCAAATGATACTTTAATGATGATTACTTCATATTTTTAATGATGTATTATTTTTATCTGAGCATTTGATGTTTGACTTATAATTATTATGGTACTTACCCCATAGTTGCATGTGTATAGTGTGTGTGTCTATTTTATCTTTTTGTTTGTCATATTTGATGTGGTTAAGGGAGGGAGTTGTAGTCACCTACTAGTCAAAATCTACACGATGTACCACTCTCCGCCATTGCATGCTTAATTTAGATATATTTATATACATGTACATGCTCATCTTTTATGCAAAATGTAGGTACCGGGCATTGACTTTTCTAAATTGCCAAGATGAGCGTACCCTATCACAATAACTCAATGGTAAGAATGGGGAGATAATGTTCAGGTTCAATCCCAGCCATAGCCAAAATACTTGTCTTGCAAGGAGGACTCATAATGGACTTTCCACACTTTTTAAACTCGTGAGTTTATCTTTGTCTATGTTGTTTGATTTTGAGTTTTGATCTGTTTTGGTAATGTTGTTTTTATGTGGTTTTCGCTATGTGATTTTTTTGGTAAATGATTTAATTATAATACTTGGGTTAATCATATAATTAAATATTATTTAATTAAAAAAAAAATATTAAAGCATGAGAATATTTAATTAATTAAAAAACTAATTAAATATGTGCTTTAATTTAAAAGTCTAAATTTAAAAAATTGGTTAAAGAGAAATTAAAATATGATGATATTTAATTAATTAATTATTAATTAATTAAATATGTACTTTAGTTTAAAAGTTTAATTTAAGAAGTTGGTTACAAAAAGAGAATTAAAATATTAAAGATTTAATATTGCTTTACTGTAATTATTTATTTAATAATATTAAATTAGAGTTGCATTTAAACAATGAGCTCTGATTATTATTATTAATTTAAATAATAAACTATGCTTTAATTAGTGCTTGCATTAATTAATAAACTGGAGGAAAAGAAAATATTAAAAAATATTTTAATTAAAAGGTTCTTTAAGTGTGCATAAAATGATTAAATAATAAAAGTTTATTTTAAGGAGAGGCCTTTGCATGTTCAAAAACTAGAAACCTTAGTTAGAGTTAAACTCTTTATTAAGAGATTAGAGTTCATTTTGTAATTACATAGGTTTTGGGGACCAAAATTTAGAATTGGATCAAATGAATTGTTGAAAGTTTCAGAGGGTTTGAATTTGTATGCATTTACAAATTGTCTAAGATTTTACCTGTGGTTTTGAGGTAGGGTTTGAAAACCCATTGTAAATTTTTATTGAAAGATCTATCTACTTCGTATCTTTCTAAGTGTTTGCATATTGCTTATTAATTTACTGTATTGATTGTTGAATAAATAATTATGTTGTAGATTTTGAAAAAGGAAAATTTATTAATAAAAAAAATTTGACTTAGGAAAATTATAGAAAAGTAAAAAATTATTGTGACCCTTTCTAATATAACAAAAATTTGATTATTGCAAATTGGAAGAAAACAATAAATTAAATAGTTAGGGTTTCAACTTTAAATTTGTCATTAAAACTATGTGATTATCATGAATTTTCTAAATATAGATGAATATTCTTCTTACATCTAAAATAATTTAATTGCAATATTTATTTGAAAAGCAAAAGATTAATTGAGTGGAAAACATGTTGTAACTAAATGTATACATGCATGTGAAAACAAATATGTTAAAAATAGAAAACTAAGTATAGTATGGTTGCATGTGAAAACAAATATGTTAAAAATAGAAAACTAAGTATAGTGTGGTTACATGCATGTGAAAATAAATATGCTAAAAATAGAAATTTAGTATAGTTACATGCATGTAAAACAAATATGCTAAAAATAGAAAGCTAAGTATAGTATAGTTACATGCATGTGAAAATAAATATGCTAAAAACAAAAAACAAAGTATAGTATGCTTACATGATTTGAGAGATCAAAGACATGCAAAAATACTAATTGCATGTTTATTTTTATTTTATAAAAATATAATATAATTTTCAAATTTATTTATTTAAAAATAATAATAATAATAATTTACTAATTTCTAAATGAAACAAATATTATCCATTTAGTTATAAAGTGAATGTTAGTATTAGTGATTATTAAAGTTTAATTAAACTCTTAGTTGCATATAAATAATTTTATAATTGTTAATGCAAGAGAGAAGTTAATAAATAAATATTTAGAATTTGATTATATTTTAAGAGAAGTTGTGGTAAAGTTCACATTGTAATCATTTAGTTAATAACTATTTGAATTTATGAGAGAAATTATAAATAATTAAATTAAATTTATAATTTTATCTCTAGGTGCATTATGAATTAAAGAAAAAGTAAATATTAATATTAGACTTAAATAGAAGTCATATTAATATTTTAAAAATTAAAATTAATATCAATATTTAAATATAATCATATATATTTATGTTATTAATTAAATTATTTATAAATTACGATTATTTAAATTAATAACATGATAATATTGTATGATATTTTATATGCACAAAAGATTGGATATTTAAATACTTACTGTTTTAAATAAGTATATTAGCATAACAATTTATATTAACATACATATTCTTACTTTATTTCTAAACACATCCTTATTACCCAAACTAAACAAGAAAAATTGGTGGAATTAAATCATGTGGCTGAAAACTATGTGTTTTCTAATATTCTATTTATAGTCTTGTGATGTTTATTTTTATGATTGTTTATTTTTATGAGTTGTTTAATTCGCCAAGTTAGAATGTGAACTAGAGGTGGTTTTTGAGATTTTTTTAATGATTATTTGATAAGATGTTATGATGAACTTTATGATTTGAATTAAGATTTATGTTTTATGGGCTTTATGCTATTGAATATTTGTAGTGCCTGCCCCTAGTTCACATTCTGTTATCATTGTTGCACTCTTTTAGGCCAGGTTTTACGCTTATGATTAGTATTATTGTTTTGAGATTATCAGATATTGTTTTAGATTCAATTTATTATATGATGAGATTATTTGATACTCTATATTTCATGTATGTATGATGATTATTCAATGATTTCAGTTAGTGATGATGATTAGTTAGATGGATTATTATGTGTCTTCTTATAGATACTTACTCCATACTGCATGTGTATGGTGTGTGTGTATGTTTTCTTTATGTATGGTGTTTCTGATGTGGTTAAGGAAGGGAGTTGTAGTTATCTGCTAGTTGAGATCTACACGATGCACCACTTTCTGCCATTGCCTATTTAGCTTAGAATAGTGTGTCTGTACATACGTGAATTTTATGCAGGTTGTAGGTACCGTGTATCAACTTCCCTAAATTGCCAAGATGAGGGTACCCTATCGCATTATCTCAATGGTAAGAGAGGGGAGATAAATTCTTAAGTCCAAATCCTAAACCTTTAAGCCATTTGTCGTAATTAAAAATTAGGACAAGTATCTGAGTCGAGTGCCCTCCGAATGCATTGAATGATGTTAATTCGTGACGATAAGCCCTTAGTTTGATTTGGTATGTGTTTTTTCTATGATGAGTTTTTGTATTTTACTTTATGAGTCTTTGGTGAATTTTCTATTAATTAAGTCTAATTAAATCAATGATTTAATTTAACAAAAAAATATTATGATACTTTAATATTTAGATTATATTTAATTAATTGAGAAATTAATTAAGTAAAAATAATTAAATTTGAAGATAAAAGTTATAAGCATAATTTAGAACATGATAATATTTAGTTATTTTAATTATTATATATTTAGAGTTCATTTTTAAATAAATGCTAAATATTATTATTATTTAAGTTAATAAATATTTTATCAATAAGTTTCAAAAATAAAAATAAAAGTGAAAAGATATTAATTTATTAAAAAGTTTTAAGTTCACATGATGCATGCATGAGATTAAAACATAAAAGATTAATTTATTAAAAAAACAAAACATGAGAACTTAATAAAGAAATTTTAATATAGTGCGCATGAGATTTAAAAGTTGATAAATTAATTGAAAGTGAAGTCAAGTGAAAAATTAAATAAAGTTATTTAATAATTAATAAACGTGCATGAAAAAGATTAATGCAAGATAAAGAAAAGATAAATAAAAGTTAATTTAGAGTTTGAGTCTTGTGAGCAAGGAGTCCTCTCTGGTAAATGCACATTTAGTGCCTCGATTTGAGGAGAGAACTCCTTGTCACCGATTGGGGGTTCATTTTCAAGAGGGGGGATTTTAGGCTCAAATTTTTGGGAGCAAAAATTATAAGCGAAATTGGAAAGGAAATTTTTGGGAAAATTGTTAGAGAGAAGTTCTTGGATAGAAGTAGATTCTCTTGCAAATCTTCTGGGCGTCATGATCTTAGTATAAGAATCCAGGTAGATTCTTATGTTTTAAATTGCACAGATAATTATGTTATTCAGATAAATTCTCTTTTTTGTGATTGTGAATCTGATTTTTTGTATTTCATTGCAATGAATCTTTCAATTCTGTGATTTTTAGAAAATCCTGATATGCATGTTGATTCCTTCTATGTGCAAAAGATCAAGGGAAAATAAAATAATTTGAAACCCTCGTTCTAGATGAAAGAATTTATAAATTAAATTGGGAAGAGCTTTTGAAAGAAAACAAAATTCTAGGTTGGAAATTCGCTTGGTTAATGATATTTTTTCTATCAGATCATATTTATAAAAGTTTATTAAAAAAGAAAAAAATTATTATTATATTTTATTATATTTTTTTAAATTAAATTTTATAATTGATAAAATTTAGTAAATTAAGTCTAATTAAAATTAATTTACAAGTAATAATAGTAATAAACTTAATTTATATGTGGGAGGGTGTTTGAAACAATTTAATATAAAAATTATATTAAATATAAAATAATATGTATTAAATTACTAAGTGGGGGGAGTTCTATTTAAAAAAAAAATTAATATAAAAGAAAAAATATGTTTATAGGGGGGAGGTGAGGCCACCACTTCCCCACCTCCCCACACCTTGGGTGGTGCCGACGGTAGTCGTACCCATTATCGTAGGTACTACGATAGCCGTTGCAAGCCCTGCGATAGGGGGCAGGGCCGCATGACCTATTAAATATATGCTAGTGGTTGTTTTAATTTATGCGTCGTGAAGTTATTTATTAGAAATTTTAAATTATTAATTTTATTAATAATATTTGTTGGTAAAGTTTTATATTAGTTATTAATTTTATTAATAATAATTATTAATACATTTAATAATATTGTTAACTTTTATTTTCATTAACCATATTTATTAATAATATTTTAATATTACTCTTTATTATTTAATAATATCTATTAACAAGTTTTATTATTATTTATTAATTTAAATACAATTAAATATAGTTAATTTTTAATTAGTTAACTAATTTAATTAAGATTAGTTAATAATTGTAGTAACATAACGAGTTATTAATTAATTTAAATAAATGGGATTTATTTGAAATCGAATTAAAGGGGAGTAATTAATGGAAATGAATTCATTCTATAATGATAATGATTTTAATAAAATCAGAATTAATTCACTAAGAAATCATTTATTATAATCTTAATGATTTAAGTAATTCAAACATTTACCCTTAGTCAATTTTAGAAAGATTGATTTCAAGTATTATGAGGGTAAAACCTTAATTTTCATTCAAACAAATATACGAGTGTATTATAAGGATAATACTAAGAATTTTATACACTTGAAAATGTACATTGAACACAAAATTGAAACTTTACTTTTAACTCAATTGTGTATTTTCGAATCAAACCCAAACTATGAAACTGTACTATTTGCTTGTACTGTCTATGCTTTTGGATTTTGGGGTTGATTAGATATTGACCAGTCTAGGATGTATACTAGAGGCTTTGTGAGATTTCTTTTATACCATTTATGTGGCTGGATGTCATGATGTGTCTTGTAATTCAAATTGAAAATTATATTTATGAGATTTACTTTTTGGAGCATTTATGTGTACTTGGGTTTGGAGAACTAACTTATTTTTCAGTTGCTTGCTAAGGAACCGAGTTTGATCATTATGGATTTTGTGGTATGGGACACAACTATATTTTATGATCTTAGGAGAGGTTGTCTAGGTACATGTCTTTGGGAGTGGCTTGTAGTAGGGGTCCGGGACCCAAAGTGGTCAGTGCTAGGGTAACCTATTGTAAGTTATGTAATAAGTGATAATCTAGTGATTAATATTTTGGAGGGAAAACACACTATAAAAATAAGTTTGAGATATTTGATCCGCCCATGCTTTGAGTGCTTGTATAGACTAAGGATGGGAATGGGATGACAATATAATTGCTTGCCTCGTCTTCTTGAGAGAGGTTTTTGGTTCCACATGTGTCACGTAAAGGGTCTGGGGTTTAGAGTAACCAGTCCAGGGTAACTCAATGCTTGAGGGTCCAGGGTCCATTGAGAGACCAGTCCAGGGTAACTCAAGCAGTTGACCATGTGATGACACTTCCTAGTATGTAGCCTGAGTCTCCTCTGTAGATTTTGTGTACCTATTTTTGGATGTATTTATTGTGGTTATTTACTTTCATTGATGATGATTGGTGATTCATAGATGATGTACTTTTGACATGTGGTTCTTGACTTGAGGTGAATATCTTTCGTTGACTTTATCTTATGATCTTGGTATTTGATTTATACTTGTTTCATGTATGATGTTTGGTTATGTGGTGTTAGTATTGGATTGAGTGTTCTTTCTTTTTGGATTATTTTATCTTCTTGAGTAGCACGTATTACCTTTGAGGTAGTTTTGGCTATTAGGAATTCCTTGCCTAGGAATGTTTTATGTTTGTTATCCTGTTTGAGACTTGAGACTATCTCCTCAGTGCGGTGGGAGTGGGCCATTTAGGTTCCACACAGTCAAGTGGTAGTTCTTTTTACTTTTACTATTGAGATTTGTCCGTGGTCATCGTGGCTAGAGCTTCTTGGGATGCTGATTGTCATGTTTAGATGATGGTATTTATTGATGCATTTTCTTATATTGATGAGTAGCATGTGATAGGTGATGTTATCTACTTTGTAAGATCATCTTATGCTTTATTCTAGTATGTTAGATTTCCTTATGATTATGTTGTAGTATGTTTAGTAGTGATGTCCCTATTACTATAGTATCGACGATCTATTCGATGGCTTGGGATGTTATGTATGGGGGATGACTAGAGCCCATGATGGTCTAATGATGCTATTGACGGTTGGGAAGAACTGCATAGTTAGTTGTGGTTTATGATGGATAGTTGTATTTCATGTTGGATGTTTATATCTTTTATGATGGATTGATGTATCATGTATGGTAGATGGTTTCGAGGAGGATGATGTATTTCTATTTCTATATATGTATATTCTTTTATCCTTTCATACCCTGTGACATGTATAGTGGATGATTGAGCAGTCCAAATTAATTTTTCAAGTGGCATTCAAAACAAATGTATATTATGGACTTTGGACTTTCTAATTATTCTTTCATGTGGATGTGGTAGTTAGACTTAGTATTAATTAAATTTAAATGTGACTCAACCTCTTGGGATCCTTAGGGAATGTAACTTGTTATGTATGCTTTAAGTTGATTGTATGTTATTTCTTCTGCTACTATGTGTTTGATGTGAATAATTTATCTTTCATGTTTAAAAAAAAATATGCTTGGCAAACTTAGTAAAACTTTAGGTTAATTCTTTTGGATCCCTTAGTGGGGCATTATATCTGGTGTAAGAGCCCGAGTTTCTACATTGGGAGCTCTGGATATATTAGAATGCCACTAGTGTTAGCTAGTTGAACAAAACAAAAACTTTAAAACTATTATGTGCATCTCTTTCAAACTAAAACTTGAACTAGTTGAACTGAAACATAACTAAAACTTTTAGTTGTATATTTTTCATACTTCAACACTTAAAAATTTGAAACTAAAAATTGATCATAAACCTAAATATAGGAAAAATTAAAATTGAAACTTATTATGTATGTGAAACATGTATCTTTTATCTATGCTTCAATGTAGTATGCCTTTGACCATCTTTGCGGGCATTATGTTGTTCTTGTTTAGAGAGTTTAAGAGATCTATTTCAGTAGTTTGTTAAAAGGATAAATGTTGGATCAATATGATTTTTAGTTTACTATTAAACCAAAATCATATTGCTCTAAGTGAGTTGTAGTGTTCTCAGTAAAGTCATATCCTCCTATAGGGGGAAAGGGTTCAATAGAACCCACACAATGACTTCTTTAAGTATTACCCTTCTTGTAGGCTTCCAGGAGTAAGCCTAAGTCTAGGGGGGGTGGATGTCATGCTTACCCCTAGTTCACATTTTTTTTATCATTGTCAAACTGTTTTAGGACAGGATTTATGCTTATGATTAGTACTATTGTTTTGGGATTATCAGATATTGTTTCAGATTCAATTTATTAGATGATGAGATTACTTGGTACTCTATATTTCATGTATATATAATGATTATTCAGTGATTTCAGTTAGTGATGATGATTGGTTAGATGGATTATTATGTGTCTTCTTATGGATACTTACCCCATACTATATGTGTATGGTGTGCCTGTATGTTTTCTTTATGTATGGTGTTTCTGATGTGGTTAAGGAAGGGAGTCATAGTTACCTGCTAGTTAGGAGCTACATGATGCACCACATCTTTTCATTGCTTATTTAGCTTAGAATATTGTGCCTGTACATGCATGGATTTTATGCAGGTTGCAGGTACCAGGTATCGACTTCCCTAAATTGCGAGGATGAGCATACCTTATCACATTATCTCAATGGTAAGAGAGGGGAGCTAAATTCTTAAGTCCAAATCCTAAACCTTTAAACCATTTGTCCTAATTGAAAATTAGGACAAGTATCTGAGTTGAGTACTCTTCGAATGCGTTGGATGATGTTAATTCGTGACAATAACCCCATAGTTTGATTTGGTATGTGTTTTTTCTATGATGGGTCTTCGTATTTTACTTTATGAGTCTTTGGTGAATTTTCTATTAATTAAGTCTAATTAAAAGATTAACTTAATGATTTAATTTAATGGAAAATTATTATGATACTTTAATATTTAAATTATATTTAATTAATTGAAAAATTAATTAAGTAAAAAGAATTAAATTTGAAGATAAAAGTTATAAGGATAATTTAGAATGTGATAATATTTAGTTAATTTAATAATAATATATTTAGAGTTCATTTTTAAATAAATGCTAAATATTATTATTATAATTAAGTTTCAAAAATAAAATTAAAAGTGAAAAGATATTAATTTATTAAAATTTTTTAAGTTCGCATGATGTGTGCATGAGATTAAAATATAAGAGATTAATTAATTAAAAATATAAAGCTTGAGAACTTAATAAAGATATTTTAATATAGTGCACATGAGGTTTAAATGTTGATAAATTAATTGAAATTGAAGTCAAGTGGAAAATTAAATAAAGTTATTTAATAATTCATAAACGTGCATGAAAAAGATTAATGCAAGATAAAGAAAAGATAAATACAAGTTAATTTAGAGTTTGAGTCTTGTGAGCAAGGAGTCCTCTCAGGTTAATGCATAATTAGTGCCCCGATTTGAGGAGAGAACTACTTATCACCAATTTGGGGTTCATTTTCAAGAAGGGGGGATTTTGGACGTGAATTTTTGGGAGCAAAAATTAGAAGCGAAATTGGAAAGGAAATTTTTGGAAAAATTGTTAGAGAGAAGTTCTTGGATAGAAGCAGATTCTCTCGCAAATCTTCTAGGCATCGTGATCTTAGCATCAGAATCCAAGTAGATTCTAATGTTTTAAATTGCACATATAATTATGTTATTTAGATAAATTATGTCTTCTTTGTGATTGTGAATCTGATTGTTTGTATTTCATTGCAACACATCTTTCAATCTTGTGATTTTTAGAAGATCCTGATATGTATGTCGATTCCTTCTGTGTGCAAAAGATCAAGGGAAAATAAAACAATTTGAAACCCTCATTCTAGATAAAAGAATTTAGAAATTAAATTGGGAAGAGCTTTTGAAAGAAAATAAAATTCTAGGTTGGAAATTTGCTTGGTTAATGATATTTTCTCTATCAGATTATATTTATAAAAGTTTATTAAAAAAAAGAAAGTTATTATTATATTTTATTATATTTGTTTTAATTAAAATTTATAATTGATAAAATTTAATAAATTAAGTCTAATTAAAATCAATTTAAAAGTAATAATAGTAATAAATTTAATTTATATGTGGGACGGTGTTTGAAATAATTTAATAAAAAATTTATATTAAATATAAAATAATATGTATTAAATTACTAAGTGGGGGGAGTTCTATTTTTTTTTAAAAATTAATAAAAAAAAATATTTTTATGGGGGGGGGGGGAGGTGAGGCCACCACTTTCCCACCTCCTCACAGCTTGGGTGGCATTGGCGACAACCATATCCACTGTCGCAGGTACTGCGACAAGGGGTAGGGCCGCACGACCTATTAAATATATGCTAGTGGTTGTTTTAATTTATGCGCTATGAAGTTATTTATTATGAAATTTTAAATTATTAATTTTATTAATAATATTTGTTGGTAAAGTTTTATATTAGTTATTAATTTTATTAATAATAATTATTAATACGTTTAATAATATTGTTAACTTTTATTTTTATTAACAATATTTATTAATAATATTTTAATATTACTTGTTATTATTCAATAATATCTATTAACAAGTTTTATTATTATTTATTAATTTAAATATTAATACAATTAAATATAGTTAATTTTTAATTAGTTAACTAATTAAATTAAATTAAGATTAGTTAATAATTGTAGTAACATAATGAGTTATTAATTAATTTAAATAAATGAGATTTATTTGAAATCGAATTAAAGGGGATTAATTAATGGAAATGAATTCATTCTATAATGATAATGATTTTAATAAAATCAGAATTAATTCACTAAGAGATCATTTATTATAATCTTAATGATTTAAGTAATTCAAACATTTACCCTTAGTTGATTTTAGAAAGATTGATTTCAAGTATTATGGGGGCAAAACCTTAATTTTCATTCAAACAAATATACGGGTGTATTATAAGGGTAATACTGAGAATCTTCTACACTTGAAAATGTACATTGAACACAAAACTAAAACTTTACTTTTAACCCAATTGTGTATTTTCAAATCAAACTCAAACTATGAAACTGTACTGTTTGCTTGTATTGTCTATGCTTTTGGATTTTGGGGTTGATTAGATGTTGACCAGTCTAGGATGTACACTAGAGGCTTTGTGAGATTTCTTTTATACCATTTATGTGGTTGGATGTCATGATATGTCTTGCAATTCAAATTAAAAATTATATTTATGAGATTTACTTTGTGGAGTATTTATGTGTACTTGGGTTTGGAGAACCAACTTATTTTCGGGTTGCCTGTTAAGGAACCCAGTTTGATCATTATGAGTGTTGTGGTATGGGACACAACTATGTTTTATGATCTTAGGAGAGGTTGTCTAGGTACATGTCTTTGGGAGTGGCTTGTAGTAGGGGTTCGGGACCCAAAGTGGTCAATGCTAGGGTAACCTATTGTAAGTTATGTAATAAGTGATAATCTAATAATTAATATTTTGGGAGGAAAATACACTAAGAAGATAAGTTAGAGATATTTGATCCGCCCATGCTTTGAGTGCTTGTATAGACTAAGGATGGGAATGGGTGATAGTATAACTAGTTGCCTCGTCTTCTTGAGAAGGGTTTTTGGTTCTGCATGTGTCATGTTGAGGGTTTGGGGTTCAGAGTAACCAGTCCAGGGTAACTCAATGTTTGAGGGTCCAGGGTAACTCAAGTAGTTGACCATGTGATCAGACTCCCTAGTATGTAGCCTGAGTCTCCTCTATAGATTTTTTGTACCTCTGGTGGTGTACCTATTGTTGGATGTGTTTATTGTGGTTATTTACTTTCATTGATGATGATTGGTGATTCATGGATGATGTACTTTTGACATGTGGTTCTTGACTTGAGGTGAATATCTTTTGTTGACTTTATCTTATGATCTTGGTATTCGATTTATACTTGGTTCATGTATGATGTTTGGTTATGTGGTGTTGGTATTGGATTGAGTGTTCTTTCTTTTTGGATTATTTTATCTTCTTGAGTAGCATGTGTTACCTTTGAGGTAGTTTTGGCTATTAGAAATTCCTTGCCTAGGAAAGTTTTATGTTTGTTATCTTGTTTGGGACTTGAGACTATCTCCTTAGCATGGTGGGAGTGGGCCATTTAGGTTCCACGTGGTCGGGTGGTAGTGCTTTTTACTTTTACCATTGAGATTTATTCGTGGTCACCATGGCTAGAGCTTCTTGGGATGCTAATTGTCATATTTAGATGATGGTATTTACTGATGCATTTCCTTGTATTGATGAGTAGCATGTGACAGGTGATGTTATCAACTTTTTAAGATCATCTTATGCTTTATTCTAGTATGTTAGATTTCCTTATGATTATGTTGTAGTATGTTTACTAGTGACGTCCTTATTATTATAGTATCGACGATCTGTTCGGTGGCTTGGGATGTTACACCTAGGGGATTGCTAGGGCCCATGATGGTCTAATGATGCTATTGATAGTTGGGAGGAACCACACACTTAGTTAGTTGTGTTTTATGATGGATAGTTGTATTTCATGTTGGATGTTTATATCTTTTATGATGGATGGATGTATCATGTATGGTAGATGGTTTCATTTTTATTTTTTACTATACTTTGTATCACGGATTCAAGGAGGATGATGTATTTATATTTCTATATATGTATATTCTTTTATCCTTTCATACCCTGTGACATGTACAGTGGATGATTGAGCATTCTAAATTAATTTTCCAAGTGGCATTCAGAACAAATGTATATTATGGACTTTGGACTTTCTAATTATTCTTTCATGTGGATGTGGTAGTTAGACTTAGTATTAATTAAATTTAAATGTGACTGAATGTCTTGGGATCCTTAGGGAATGCAACTTGTTATGTATGCTTTAAGTTGATTGTATGTTATTGCTTCCGCTACTATGTGTTTGATGTGAATAATTTATCTTTCATGTTTTAAAAAAAAATGCTTGGCAAACTTAGTAAAATTTTAGGTTAATTCTTTTGGATCTGTTGGTGGGGTGTTACAACATTTATGAGAACTTGGGTTTTGAGAACCAATATTATTTTTAGGTTACCTATTAAGGAACCAAATTTGATCAATATTACTCTTGTGGTATGAGACACTATTGTGGTTTTTGATTTTTGGGAAGGTAGTCTAGGTGCATGTCTATGGGAGTGGCTTGCAATGGGGTCCAAGATCCAAAGTGGCTACTAGGGTAACTCATTGTAAGTTGTGTAACAAGTGATAACATATTAATTAAAATACCTTGCCTAGCCCTTTTCCTTGAGATACATTAAAAGGATAAGTTAGAGATTTTTCCTCATCCATGCCTTGAGTGCTTGTATAAACTAAGGATGAGATGGAGATGATACCTTGAGAGGTATGACTAGTTTTCTCATATTTACGAGAGAGTATCCTAGTTTCGCATATAGTCACTAGGGGGCTGGGGTGTTGAGAGACTACTAGGGTAACCATAGAGTTGGCTCTGTGATGACACTCCATAGTATATAGCCTGAGTCTCCTTCATGATTTTTTTAAATATTTTCCTCTAGTGGTGTACTTGTTGGATAGTAGTTTTAATGATGTTTTTATTGTGAGTTGTTACTCATTGATTGGATGTCATTTATTATTGATAGTTGACTTTTATTAATGAGTTATCAGTTATTCATTAGTGGTGTTTTTATTGCTGGAGCTAGTGATTGGTAGTTTACTTTTATTGATGATAGTTATTATCTATTCGTCTTTGTGTTTGTAACACTTGACATTGATTTTCAAGGTGGTTGTATATTCTTGCTCTTGGTATTTGTATGTTGACTTGGTATGAGATGTTAGTATTGGGATGAGTGTCCTTTTGATTTTGATTATCTATTCTTCTTGAGTAGTTTGTGTTACCCTTGATGTAGTTTTGGCTATCAAGATTCCTTGCCTAGGATTATCTTATGATTTGATTATTTGTATGTGGATTGTACATAATATCTCCTACACAATGGGAGTGGAAGCCTGATTAAGTGATCACATGGTTAGGATGTAGTGTATTCTTACCATTTGGGTCCCCCTCAGATTGACAGATGTTGGATGTTCCTTGATATAATGGTACCATTATCATTCTTCCTCTTATCTTGAAGACTTTTATTCATTTGATGTATCTATGTATCATGTGTTTTGAGATCCTATGGGATATTGTATTATATATTGATGTACTTGTATCTATTTTCACATACCCTGTGACATGTGCAGTGGATATTATTTATTAAAAGTGCTTTCATATTATTAGTTATACTTATGCATTTGCTTATATGACTATGTATGTGTTTATTCATTTTATGATTATGGACATTGTAATTGAGACTTAAACTTATTAATAAAACTTCATTAAATATGAGTCAAAGTGAAGGAACCTTGAGGAATTGAAATTGTATTTGTAATTGCTTATGTGTATTTGATGTGTATGTATATATTGCTTCCGCATTATCATTACTTTGATTTTGTTTAAACTTTAAAAAAAGGTTCAACAAACTTTGTAACATATTAGGTTTATTTCTTTTGGGTTTCCAACCGGGGCGTTACATACAAAAAACCTTTAACCTCCTCTAAAAGAAAGGTTTAAGGTGAATCCCATTGACAGGGATTGGGAGAACTTCACCATTAGGCCTGGATAGTTGAAAAGCATTGGCCTCTTTGTAGTTGGTGATAATTTATGGGCCACTCCACAGAGCATCAAATTTAAAGTGCTTGCTTGGCTTGGCTCTATCAACATCCCACTTGAGGAAAAGGTCTCCTTACTTGAAGATTCTAGCTGTAGCCTTCCTTTCAAATATTCTTTTGACCTATTGTTGATGAACCTCAAGTGTATGCATAGCTTGCTATCTTTTTTCCTCCAATTCCATTATTTCAGCCATCTTGATTGTCATAGCATCATCCTCAACTAGCTCCAACTAATGAGCTAGTTCAAGAGAGGGAAACTCAAGTGAAATAGGAAGCCCTGCTTCCCTTCCATATGCTATCATGAAGGGTGAGTTCCCAATTTCTCTCTTGGGTGTGATTCTGTCAATCCAAAGAGCAATCTTCAACTTAGCATGCCAACACCTTTGACTGTCTTCAATTGTCCTCTTCATTATTTTGATGAGGTTCTTATTAGAGGATTTCTCCAAGCCATTCCCTTGGGAATAATAATTTGAGGAAGTTCTCAAATATATTCCATGTTCTAGAACCCAAGAGAATATATGATTTCTAACAAAAGATTTGGCATTATCTGATATGATAGTTGAAGGAACACCAAATCTGGTTACTATTCCATCAAGGAACTCAACCACTAAAGCTTCTATTGCATCTCTCAAAGTGACCACTTTTGTCCATCTTGTGAAATAATCTATGGGTGCCAAGATCCATACGTGACCAAAATTAGAGGGTGGGTTTTTTGGGCCAATAAAATATAAACCCCATTAAGCAAAGGGTTGGTCAAATTGGATGGGATGTAGAGGAAGGGCATCCAATCTTTTCTTTCCTGAGAAGAAAGCACATTTATCACATTTCCTCACCCACTTGTGGTAGTCATTGGAAATATTTGGCCAATAATAACTAGCCCTCATTATCTTCATTGTTGTAACCCTAGCTAAGAAATGACCCCCAATAGGCCCATCATGGAACTCTTTTAATAGCCTGCTAATTTGGTCTATTTTGATACACCTCAATAGCAATCCATTATAATCCTTCCTGAATAGTATTCCATCCACCAAGACATAAGGGATAGACTACAATCTAAATTGTCTTCTCTTAGCTCTATTCAGGCCATGTGGATATTTTCCCTCTACCAAGAAAGTAGTCATGTCATGCAACCAATCATTCTAATTTTCATTCTCTACCAGTTGCTCATCCTATATCAAGAGGGCAACCTTCTCAGGTGTCTCAAAAGAGGAGACCATTTTCTCACAAAGTCCTTTGCCTCTCACAAGTTTGGTGATCTTGATATCAATGTCATATTCCATGACTTTGGTGATCCATCCAACTCTCTTTTCATTGATGTCTTTGTTCAATAGGAACTCCTTTACACTTGCACATGGAACCAAGAGATGGACCTTGTTATGAGACAAAAGATGTCTAAATTTTTTGAGAGCCCTTACAATAGCAAGGACTTGCTTCTCTACATAGTTATATCTACCTTCATAATCTTTAAGCCCCTCTCTAAAGAAAGCAATGGGCTACTCCAAACTCTCATCATTTAGTTGTGTTAGAACATCTAATATACTTGATCCTCCTCCAAGGGAGTAAAGGATGAAGTCCCTATCAAACTTGGGATTGACAAGAGTGTGGGCTGATGCAATTGATTTCTTGATCTCTTCAAAACTAGCCTTCCCTTCTTTGGTCCAAGTGAAACCAGGTTCTTCTTCAACATAGCTGTGAGAGGCTTCACCATGGAGGCAAGATTGGGGATAAACCTTCTTACGAAGTTGATCCTAACAAGAAAGCTCTGCAATACTTTCTTATGACTAGGAAGTGGGAGAGAGAGAATTTCTTCTACTCTTTATGGATCTATTGTTAGCCCATTTCTTGACACAATATGTCCTAGGAGCTTTCTTTTTTAGTAGAAAACACACACTTCTTGGGATTTAGGGACACACCATACTCTCTGCATCTTTCAAATACTTGTCTGAAATGATCAAAATGATCTACTACATGTTTTGAGAAGAGAGGTATATCATTAAGATAGACTAGCACAAAATTTTCTAGCACACCCTTGAAGGTCACTTCCATTGCCTTTTGAAATGTGGCACCTACATTGGTTAGTCCAAATGACATCTTATAATAAACATAGGTACCCCATTTAGTAGTGAATGTTGTCTTATATCTATCTAACTCCTAGACTAACACCTGATTATAGCCTGAAAAACCATCTAAGAAAGAAAACTTTTCTGAGCCACTAACCTTAGATAGATTTTTCTCCATAGAAGGAAGGGGATGGTGATCTTTAAGAGAAGCCTTATTAAGGTCCCTAAAATCTACACACAGTCTGATTTCTCCATTCTTCTTTCTAACAGGAACAAGATTGGCTACCCATGAAGAGTGCTTAATAGGAAAAATGATATATACTTCTATAAGTTTGGATAGTTCCTTTCTCATTAAGGGTTCAATCTTTGGGTTGACTGGCCTTTGCTTCTATCTAATGGGCTTTGCATCGTGGTTTTAAATCTATGGTATGTTGAAATAAACTTGGGTCAAAACCCTTTAAGTCTTCATATGTCCAAGCAATAATATCATTGAATTCTTGACATAAATCAATGACAACTTCTTGTTTAACATCAGTGCATACCTTTCCCAAGTTAAGATTTCTTCCATCTGTAATAATGACATGTGTGTAGTTATCCTTTTTTGCAGTCAGGTTTGAACCTTTGCCTCTTGCTTGATCATCAGAGTTGAAAATGCCTTCTAAGGTGACTAGACCTTTAGGCAATTTGTTATAGTTCAGGTTCATAATATGGTCTTCATACTGACTTTTATCTTGGACTAATTTCTAACAGAGAACTCTACTTCATTTTGCAAGAAATTAACAATTTGTAAATCATAATCAAATACTTGCAATTTTTGTGCAATTTTCTAGGACAACAAGCCTTACAAAAATTCTAATTTGTTGCCTCTTTTCATTAGCAACATGCTTTGTTATACCATAATGAGCACCAATGGATTCAAGCCTATCAACATGTTTGTTTTTATTGCTTGGGACACTATGAACATTGAAAGCCTAAAAGCCTTCAAGTAGATCCCAAACTCTATGTTTGTATGATTTGAGAAGTTTGTTCCTCATGACATTTGATTTTTTATTTGATTAACAACCAACTCACTTTTCCCAAATACCTTTAAAAGCTTGATGCATCTTCTTTGTGCAAGTTGGAGACCTTGGATCAAAGCTTCATACTCTGCTACATTATTAGTGCAACTGAATTAGAGTCGATATGAAAAGTAGCATTTCTCCAAATTAGGTGAAACTGACATTACATTAGCACTTGAACCATTTTTGTTTCTTGAGCCATCAAAGAACATATTCCACAATCCATTCATACCTTCTTCTATTTTCATGAGATTAGGAATAGGAGAATTCTCCTCAAATAAGCAATATGTTCCAAGACCTATCTCTATAGCCTCATGTATTGGGTCAAATTGATTAGTAGCAACCCACTCATCCAAAAGGTAATAAGGTACCTCTGCTAAGGAAGTATCATGTTCATGAGTTATGCATTCCTTGTCTTCTTCTTAGATTATGGAATTCATATTTATGGGGCTGGGAGTATAAGTTTCTATATGACTAAGGGCTAAAGGCTCTGCTCTTAGGGAGGATTTTATCTCATATCTTGTCTTGAAGAACATATAGGACCAATCTGAGGCAATATAACCACCTATCTATGCAATGAAGTCCCTAGAAAGGCAGATGGAAAAATATGGATCAATCTTAGCTATTGATATGTCTAGTATGACAGTACAACCAGGGCATGCATGCAATGACATTTCTATATGTTTTAGGATTCCTATTATCTTAACAGAGCTACCATCCAACTAAAGTACATCCCTAACCATTGGCTCATACTTAATATCAAGGAGGTCAGCTATATATTTAGGCATCACAAAACTACTAGCTCCAGAATAAATCATGCAAGTATGAACTAGCTTTTCCCCTATAATCAAAGTGACATAAAAGGGAACAGGTTTATTTTTCTTACTTGTATCTCCTTCCTTTGCTAGCTGTACCAAAATTACTACATTATTCAAGGTGGTAGATTGATTTTCCACCCCTATGCTCTCTAACTCTTGTTGCAAGTAGTCTCTTCTATGGTGGCATGGTGCCAACTGCGTCCCATATAGAGATGTTAACAAAAGTTCTTTTCATTTGATCCACCAAATTAAAGGGAGTACTAGCTAATTTGATAGGAACCTTGTGAGGAATATGAACTAATGACTGAAACTAAGCAATTTGAGGTTTGATAGACTTCTTGTTGCCTATGTTTTGCTTCTATTGGGGGTAACATCTGAGTGTGTGGTTATAACTGGCACATGAGGAGCAACATCTGAAGTAGAGGCTTGATTTTGCAATGGAGTAGCAACATTGTGTTGTACATTTGCACTTATGGCATGTGGGATAGGTCTTACAGCCTAATTTGATGAAGAGGATGGAGCCTCCTCTACAAATTTCCTTTTGCTTCTAGTATTATGAGTTATGGCATCATAGTTATCATGGTTGTCATGACAGTGCTCTTCTAGTTGATAGTTCATGAAAGAAGAATCACCTTATTGCTATAGATGAGAAGCATCAATAGATTGAACAACACTATATTGTTGTCCTATTGTTTGATCTTGTGTAGTTGCTACTAGGAAAGATTATGCCTTTTGGCACATACAAGAACCATATGAATAATTACAAGAAGGACAAAAGTCCTAATCTTGAGCCAAATTGTTCTAAGCCAGGACTAAAGCCTTGTTGAGGTTTGTATTTACATTTGAAGTAGAGATATTACCATTAGGCCTATTTTGATTATGGGGAGCATAACCCAAATTTTGATTTGGAGGCCTATATGTAGGCTTTTGATAATGAGGTTGAGGAGGCCTACCACCCTAAGCTTGTTGTCTATCCAAAGTTATCAATTTTTTGTTCACCTTTTGCACCATTGAGAAGTTGTCTTTTAGCTTCTTTTCTAGATTGGAACTTTGATATTGCATCTTTTTGTCTATCTTTTGCATCGTTATTTGCATCATGGTCTTAATATTATATACCTCATTAGAAGATGTAGAAGCTATTGGAGCTATAGCAAGAGGTTAACATGTAGATGTAGTAGGAACAAGGGCTATTGTAGGCTGATGACTAGACATGTCAAGAAAGAAAGGCATTGGAGGCCTTGGAGCTAGCTTCCCACTTTGGATCAATGTATTCTCTACCATTATGATGAATTCATATACAATTGGTAGATTATTTCCTCCGTAGGTCTGTAATGTGGTAGTAATTCTTTGATTGAAAGCTCTTAGGTAATATATGAAAGCATTACCAGGGGAAGGCTTTATTATAATAGGTATTCTAATCCTTATTTTTTGAAATCTATAATTAAAATTAGTCATGAATTCATGGGGGGCCCTTTTAATTGTTGTTAGCTACTCCAAAAGTGAGAAATTGTCACTCTTGTCTTCAAAGGGTTTGCATAATCTTTCTCCTAACTCATCCCAATTATTGATGGAGTTGTGAGGAAATCCCCTATACCATTGTAAAACTTTAAATCTTTTCCATTAAATGATGAGGCTAATAGTCTAACAACAACATCATCCTCAGTAATAACATGAATATTACAAGCATTGGAAATCTCTTGAATGTGCTCTAAGGGGGAAATGGAAGTTTCACTAGTAAAAAATAGTATACTTTTAAGAGCGGACACTGGGATATCATGCCTCTGAGCTAGAATAAGGGTAATCCCACCATTAAAGGTGGAAAAAGCATGCACTCTAGGTTGGGCCATGTGAAAAAGTGATCTATTCAAATGGAAAGATGGTACCCAAGGCTGTGATCTATCAATAGGAGGAGTAGAAAAAGATCTTGTAGGTGTATGTATTTCTTCTATACTCCTAACTAGTGATAGAGAAAGTCTATTCCTTTTTCTTCTAGGATTTGAAAATGAAAGCTCAGTATATTGAAATGTACCTCTAGAAGATGCCCTTGTGTGAGCTTTGGGCATGAATCTCAACAACCTTGTTCTGGAAATTGATATGTATATATGGAATCACCAAGTGCTTGAATGTGAGCCTCTTGAAGGCTGAAATGCTAAGAGCAACACTATTTTCTCAGCATAGAAGTTGAAGTCCTTATTTTGACACTAGCAAACTAGTTGACTTCATAGTAAGCTTGAATGTAGTCCCACCGAGCATGCTAAAAATTGTTGACACAAAAGCTTGCACCCTAGCTTGAGGGAATACTTCTCAGGCAACCTTGTGTAACACGAAAACAATCTCAAAAGTGTGGGACTTTGCAATTAGATATTGAATCTTTGGAGAAGGCCAACTTCCTCACAATCTGGGTGCATCTAACTAAGACTTAGAAGGAAAAGGGAGAAGGAAACATAAATTCAAAATGTTGAAGGGAAAAGCGAAGATGTATCAAATAGATTGTTGATCTACTTCTTTCCAAAACTACACTAAAATCTAATAGACTTCACAAGACATACCATTATCTGTATTCTTTCAATCTTAACACTGTAGAAAAGCCAAGAAATAAAATAACCATGCAAGGAATACATAGATTCACTTATTCGGTTAGTTAATTATAATGAACATATATATAAGGTGCTGCAATTGTCAAATACATCCAAAGAAAGAGGCATCCAAGATTGTACAATTTTAACGGGCTAAGAATGGATGAGATAGTAGCAATTTCTATTGAATAGGAGGCAAAAGCATTTATAGAGGATAATTCTGCAAAAAACTTGAAAAGAGAGATCCCGAGAACAACAACAAAACTTACCTTTATAGAATGTAGGCATAACCTAGATACAATCTTGAGTTCAAACTCCAATAAAAATAGAGTTGAGGTTACAGAGTACAATAAATCAATATCAAAGTGAAGCTTGGTGTTGAAATCAACTTTTTGTAGTGAAGTGACAAGACGGGCTAAAGAAAGAACTTAGCAACTGAAAAGATCATCATTATTGAAAAACCATTAAATAGTCATGGAGGGGAATCATCATTGGTATTACAAATCCTAAAGAGATGCTTTGCATTAAATGAATAGTCCTGGTAACATTTCATGGCTGCAACAAATCCATTCGTGGTGCTGTAAAAAATGTGGGATGAGATAACATGCAATGTTCACCAGCTGCAAAAATTACAGAGTTGACCCATGCGGGATTCAAATCTACCCAAAAAATGATGAGCATAGATGTAGATCTCTTTGTTTGAATTGGATGGCTCAGATGCTACAAGAAGATCCCAAACGCATGATTAAAACACAACCCTCAATCCAAATATTCTTTATATCAAATGGACGGTTGGGATGAAGCAAGGAATCTCCCAAAGATGCATCTAAATTTGACGACCATTGTGTCTTCACAAAAGGCCCAAGAAATGGTGCAAAAATACGAGTGCCATTAGATCAAAGCATCCTAGCAAGACAAAGATCCACCACTTGGCACTAGTTCATTTGTTGACACATTTCCCAATATGTGGTTGAAGAGGCAACATGCAATTAAAAAATTTTGTGGAAGCAAGAAAAGCCACTTCTTGAAATAGAAAAAATGGTTAACATGAGATGTTAACCCCTACAAATACACGTATTAACCCGCAACTTAGTACATGAAGAAACTGAGCTCACTCGGCCAAAGAACAAACTGAATCAACTTGGCTAACGAAGGAACTGAGCCAACTCGGCTCATGAGGGGACCAAGTTAACACAAAATGTTAACACCAATCAAATTGCATGTTATCCCAAATCAAAGAAACTTGCCCATTGAAGATCTCTCAAATTAGTTATCAATGATGGTTGAATGGGGGGTAGAAATGGCCAATAGTGTCATGACATAAATTGTTAAATAATGATGATTCAACTGAGGTAAATCAAACATTATATAGCTCTATGATTGGTAAATTACAATATGTAGTACACAATAGACCTGATATTGCATTATTTGTTGGGATAGTTGCAAGATTCTGTACTAATCCTAGGGATAATCATTTGATGGTAGTAAAGAGAATAATGAGATATCTGAAAGAAAAAGAAGAGTATGGTCTATACTATAAGATAAATGAAAATTTTGAATTGAGAGCCTACACTGATATTGATTGGGCTAGAAATATTGATGACATAAAGAGCACTAGTGGAGGAGCATTTTTCTTAGGAAAAAGGCTGGTTACATGGACTAGCAAGAAACAAAACTGCATCTCTCAATCTACTGCTAAAGCTAAACATGTTGCTGTTGAAGTAAATTGTACAAACATTGTATGGATCAAACAACTACTCAAAGGTATAAAGGAAGAAATAATTGAACCTATGATACTTTATTGTGATAATACAAGTGCTATAAATATATCAAAGAATCTTGTGATGCATACAAAGACGAAGCACATTGTAATGAAGTATCATTACTTGAGAGAGTTAGTACAAGATAAAGAGGTGAAGATGGAATATGTTAACA
Organism: Cupressus sempervirens; assembly: GCA_028749045.1. Taxonomy (NCBI): domain Eukaryota; kingdom Viridiplantae; phylum Streptophyta; class Pinopsida; order Cupressales; family Cupressaceae; genus Cupressus; species Cupressus sempervirens. Next base: position 444,656,790 of record CM053787.1, read on the forward strand.
CAAAAGAGAAAATAGCTGATATCTTCACAAAAGCATCGTCTTTACCCCTATCAAAGGATATCTAAGAAGCATGAGGAGTGCCTTGAATCAAACAAGTTCATTGACATATGTTACACATTGATGTAGTGGATCTTACTTTAGGAGCTGTCTAAAGTAATCAAAGAGCTAGAGTTACAAATTAGTCACAAACTCGGTGACCAAGGGAGAAACTAAAAATGTTCACATTTGCATATTAAGATGACAAGTCTTTAGCATTGTTGTCAAAGAGGGAGATAATGTACCTAGAGATAGTATATGTACTAATTACATCTACCTAGTAAGAGGCAGATAATGTTAAGAGAGATATAAGAAGTGATTCCGAGGGAGTCATAAGGTTGAGTTGATTGATTGTTTGTTGATCAAAATAGAATTTTGTAACCTATTCAAAAGATGAAAAGTTGTTGATAGAGGGAGAGATTTCAATACAAAGATTTTTGTTTTGGTATTGTGTTGGTTAAATTGATTAAGTTTGGATAGTTTGGTACATCACCAATGCCAAAGAGGGAGATTGTTAAAAATAGATTGATACAAGTATAATTATGTGTTTCAATCATTGTTTTGTCACTAATGTCAAACCTGCTACTTGCTAGTAAGACAATTTCTTAGATGATTTGAGTACTATCATTTGTTTGATTGATGAAAAGGATTTGATCAAATGAGGTAATGATAGCACCTAAAGGAAAGGTTGAGTTATGATACAGAAAAGGAGTACAAGGATAGGTTAAGATAATGATATTATAGTGCATTGATAATCTACTTTATAAGGTTGCAAAGGTTGGATACACTGATTAAGTTTAGAAGAAAAAGTTAAACAAAGTATGTTTGCTAGGCTTAACAATCTGCACACAATATTAGTCTAAGCAAAGAAAAAAATTAGTTGGATTCGAGCAAAGTCAATTTTAGTATAAGCCAAGTGATATAGTGTAAGCCGAGTAAAGTTTAGTTGATGCGGAGCACCAATAAACTTTAATTCATGCTGAGTGTTTTGACAATGGATGCCGAGCAACAGTATGTGCCAAGCATCAGAAGCAAGTTAATGCCAAGTGTTAGCATTGTGAGAAAGATCGAGAATTCAATGAATCTAAGCTAACAAGTTTGATTTCTTGGATTGTGTGAACTGTATGGAAGATAAGCTATTTCGAGGTGAATTCAAAGAGGATTGTAGGAGAAGCTTCTAGAAGGGAATAAATGTTGGAAATATATATGATAGACTAAGTTACCGAGAGCGGAGGGGTGAATCAATAACTAATAAAACTTAATCTTTATTTACCCATTAATCCTTCATGTGAATTCCTATCATGCATAAGAAACTGAAAGCAATAAAACATTCATAACACTTTGAAACACAATATGGTGACCCAGAAACCTTCCAAATAGAAAGCAAAACTATGGTGGGGATGATACCCACAAGCTTTAGTACTGCAATATAAAGTTGGGCTGTTAAGGCTTACAATGATAACTTTTGATGATTTTCTCTATTAGGAGCAATGAGGACTGCTAGGTCCACCTTGCAAAAGGATTTACAAACATACAATGAAGTATGCACTTGGTAAAGAGATTTACAAAAGAATGTTAAGTCTACTTTGTGAAAGGATTTAACTAATCCACCTATTAGGATGAAACAGTGGCTGATCTTTGATCTACAACTTGGTTTGCTGAATGAGATTCCTTTGAGTGTAATGATCACCTTCCTGTGATAGATAAATCTTTTCTACTCCTTATACTATTGTAGCCTTTGTATTTCACACTTCTTTTCTTCTCTACTAGTTACATTCCATACATACTTCTTATTGGATGTGATACAATACATTGCATATATACCAATCCAATTTACAAAACAAAAAAGTTAGCTACAATACAAGTTTTACACAAAGTCAGCCCAAATGCAGGAACTTAGGTTTTGAAGACTAGCTCAGTGAGGTTTTGATACTTGGCATCTGCTATCAGTGCCCAAAATCATCATGCATTTGGTAGATGTAAAAGCTCAGTCCATACTGATCACTTCCAAGTAGTTTGAACTTAGTTTGCACTAGTGACTCAGTGAATACTATGAAACTTGACATATAAACTAAATCAATCGATTCACACTGAATAGCTTGATCAAAGCTATCACAACAAGCTTGGTATAAACTAAACACTTGGTTAACACTGAGCGGCTCAGTCAACACTAGATTCACATCACTATAACTACAAACTCGATAAGCACTGCAAAACTCAGTTTGCACTGAGGAACTCAGTAAATACTAAGAGACTCAATTTACACTACTGATAACCATCATGGTATAAACTGGTCGACACAAACTAAATATTGTTCCTTGAACTTGGTAGCAATTGTAGAACTTTGTAGAGCCTGAAATGCTTGGTTAACACTATTAACTATACAATAAGCTCAGTAGATACTATCTATATAAATAAGTCTGTGTCACTAATAACAAACATGACTGCAATGTCAACAATCTCTTGCTTTGGCATTAGTGACAAAAACACTTATCAGTCAAAACTAAATACTCAAAAAGTTCAAAACACTTTTTGTTCTTCACCTTGTGTCTTCAACTCATTAGCATACTTTGTTTTTGAGATTTTTAAGAATTTCTTTGATAAGAGATGTATCTTTGAGTATCTATACATATATAATATGATAAAGCTTCCCCATACATATAGATACAATATACTTTACATCTTTTCACATCTTCTCATCTTCACATATGATATATACATTTTCTCCCCATTTATGTATACTACATCTTATATTATATCTTCTCCCCTTTAAAATATACATCTTCTCCCCCTTTTTGACATTAATGCCAAAGATGTATGCTATATACTATACAGTAATGCCAAAATGTGACAAGAAATATGAATGTACCTCTAGAATCAACGCCATTGTCTTGTCCCAATTTCCTTGCAACACCTTGCATGTGTGATGCAACTTGAACTTCTGCTAAAAGTTCTATCATGTGGTCTATAATAGAGAACTTGTTATAATGGATAAGAATTTTAGAATGTGCAATATGTTTTTGCAATGCATCCATGTTTGGGAGAATCATGCCCTATATTTCTACCAATGTAGTTCTTATCCTACCTTCTTCTCTTATAAATTTTGCATACATATCAGTTAAGAATTTGATCTTTGTATAGTGGATAGAGCTGCAACTTAGGTCAAGTTGCAACTGTTGTGCACTTGCCTTTAGATCTTCATCGATCTTTGAAAGTTTTTTTAAATTTCTTTGGTGAAAATTGAAGTATCATAGATTTTACCAAATAATGAAGTTGCATTGTTGCAAGAGGTCTCTAGTGAGCTTAGAATAATAGATAGATCTACTTGATGAATTGCAATCTTTTGTGCAATTAGTGCCAAAACTTTATTCTCAAATTTCTTCTCTACTCTCTACAACAGTTTCTCCTATCCATTCAAATCTTCATTGAATTTTTGGACTACCTCTACTAACTAAACCAAAATTGGTTGAGAAGTGTCAACCTCTACTAGAATTTTTTTTTGCATCTTCAATCACTTGAAATTATTTATTTATTTCTTCTCTAAGCATCTACTGCTTAGCTTTCTTCTGAAGTAGCTCTTTGAATATATGCATCTGATCAAGATTAAGATTAGAGATGTTCCACTTCAGAATAACAATCTCCTTATCAAGATCAATTTCTTCTTCCTTCTCTTTGCCTTTACTCAAAAATTTTGTACTTAATTGAGGCTTGGTCTCAACTGTCCTTGCACTTATTAATTACATGCTAGGAATGTAAACAATGGTAGAAATAATAGGACTAGCAGAAAAAATAGATACAACACTTATTGAAGAAATAACTTGTGTAGCCAAAATTGATGGAGGAGGAAGTGTTTTCTACTCAGTAGATGAAGTGCTTGTCACTTCTGTCAATGAAGTACTGAGCTGAACAAGTGCAAAAATTGATTGAGTGCTTGTACTTACAATGTTTGACATAATCAATCTTGTAGTTGCTTTCTCTTAGCTTTTTATTTTCAATGCTTCGCTCAGAGAATGAGGAAGTGAGCCTATGATTATTGTTGCAATTTTCTTGGGGTCAGTCTCCTCTATATTCTGAACTTTAGGTAAATCTTCCTTGGTAGCTTGTTGTCCCTGTTCCCATTCTTCATCATCTATACTATCATTATTATTTTCCTCTTCATCATTATTTCCTTCTTCTTCCTTACCATCATCACCACATTCATCATCATCCTTGTCACTGACATTAACAATAAAATCACTCTATTTGTGAAGATTGTAAATGTTCTTCCATGTGTTGGTGGCATTCCTTACCAAATGTTCAATGTCATTGATCAATATCAGAAAAGTGTTGAATCTCAAGGTAATTTTTTCTTCATTATTCTTGATGGAATCTTTCACCTCTTTGTCATTCAAGATCAACATGAGTTTCCTTAAGATCTACTCATAGATGTCTTTAGTAGTTTTCATAGCATGCTCCCATCTTGGCTTGATTTTCTCCATCAAATCACTCAAAATTTGCTGAAAAAGTTGGTCTGGAGAATATTTCCATTTGCCCATCTTAGACATTATCATGTCTTCAACTTTCTTCTAGTCTTCTACAGTCCTTGTCTCATACCTTAGTGATATGAAGTTTGTTATGTCAGATCTTGAATATATTTCTTTCAACCTTTCTTGAAAGGTGGGTGGAGGCTTGTTAAAAATTATATCCTCTGCTTATCCACCCATCTTCTATATCTTCCTAGATGTCCTCCTTGTGAACACATCAATAGATGCTTTGGAAAGTTTGGTTATAATAACCTTACCTTTCTTCTTTACTGGCTCTCCTTCTTTTGACTTCTCTTCATCTCCTGCTTAATCTTCCTCAATGTCATCACCTTTGCCTCCAATCAACAGAAGAGTGGAGCTAGTTTTCAATTTTGCAATCCTCTTCTTTCCTTTGTTGATCACCTGAGGGATTTTTATTTCAAGATTTATTCTTGCCTTTGTTTCATCATAAGTGCCAAAAAATGTAGGTTTTGGGTCAATTGGCTCATTTAATAGCACTTCAATAATGTCCTTAGTTTCATCAATGTTAACCTCATAACCTAGAGGCTTGAGCCATACAATTCTCGGTCTAACTGCTTGAATATGTACTTCGTCACAATCAACCATAAAACAAATATCATCTTTTTAATCATCAAAAAGTTTCTTAGGGATCCTAAATCTATTATTCATCTTGTTCTTGAATACACCAAAGTAGCTATCCATAATACTGACATAGTTTTCTCCCATTTTAGCTAGATATTCATTGATCTGATAAAGAACAAGTACATCTTTCCTCCATACAGTGGTACCTTTTGATGGGAAAAACTTTTTCACATAGAAAAATAGACAAGTTAAGAGTGAACCAAACTTACAAGGATTGTTCTTTGAAGTTCTTATACTCTCCATATTTTTGTTGAACTAATTCAACATCAACTCAACAAGGTCAAGTGACAAGTAATTTTTGACCACTTTGTATGCGAGACGCATTGCTTCACATGATACACTATTGAGTTTGTTCAAGCTATATATTTGGTGCATGATGACATCTATCTTGAACTTCAATTCCATATCTATGACATAGCTGATCTTTATTTCCCTTCCATCCCACTCGGCAAGGGTTTTCTTTTCTAGTTCAACCTAACTTAGGGTTTTAGTTATTTTTGTTTTACGGGCATAGGAAGACCAGTGATCCTATGGGTCATCTTCTTTGTTATCATAATGGGTTGCTCCAACCACAACTGACCATTATGCACATGGCTGAGGATAAATCTTATCCATTTTATTTGAAAGTCTCATGGCATGTGTGGAATGTGAGTCAAACCCTTTAGTTCAAGGTGTTGATACTCAAGTTTTAACACACCATTCACACACAATTCTCTCAAGGATTCATCCATTTCTAGAGTTCCAATATCTTGAATAACACACTAAAAATATGAAAAAATATCATTTATCAATAGTATCTTCTGATGGAATTTGAGATTGAGCTTCACTTAGATCTAGGACTTTTGTGATAGCCAGACTCAGCTTGAAGTCTAGTGCCTTCCATTCCATGCCTCAAACCAACATATAAGATCATTTCTTTGATTTGTTGCTAGTGGATGTCATTTTCTTGGTAGGGTTTGAGAGAACACGAAAATATTTAATAGTAATTCATATGGATTGCTTGGATGCACTAAGAATGTTTTGCACAAATAGATCTCAAAAATTTATGGTGAGAAATGAATTTGATTTCACCCTTTTATCAAAATTTGCCTTCCAATAACCATAAATGCCTAGTATGACTACTTCGCTCAAATGATAGACTATCTTCCATTTCACTTGCATTAAGTGCTCAACAAAGTCATCCATGACTCGGTGTCCACAAAAATCTTAGTAGTTCTTGACTTTGCTCAACAGGGTCTTACAACTCGACCTCACTTGGTAAGGTCTACAACCCGACCTCACTTAGTAATGGCTTACATCTTTTTGGATTCTTGGTGATCCCTTTGCATCTTGAATGATGATATGGATCTTTCATTCTACTGACTAGAACTGATGTGAGATGTCTTCTTCAGAATCCTAGTTCTAGTTCTCCTTGTGGGAGATCAAGTGGAAATGCTTGAGTCACCCAATTCTTGAGTGACATGTTCATTATTGCTCAGACTTGCATTCTCAAAAGATTTTGGAATCAATTACTGTCTCATCTACATTATGATGTTATCAACCTTTGCCTTCTTTTGATCTTCAATTCTCCTAGTATTCATACAGTTCTTGGTAAGACGACCAAGTTTTGTACAAATGAAAAGTATTTTGGTAGTGTGTCTTGTCCTCGTGTGATGTTTTACACAATTCATTCCAATGTGTCCAAATTATCCATAGTAATGACATCTACACCAAGTGTTATAGTCTCAAACAAATATAGTTTTTATAATATGTTCTATTAGGTTTAATGTCTTAATTTTGCATTCTGAAGATTTGTGCCCATGCTTCTTACATTTGTGATATTTTCCTTCAAACTTAGGTTTCTCTTTAGATTTATGACCATGCTAATTGCAATTGTAGCATTTTCCATTGAATTTAGCCTTCCCATTGCTCCAACATTTGTTTGATGTATGACCTATCTTACCATTGTGACTGCAAGTAGGTCTTTGATTCTTTTGAGCTCCTTGCTTGGATGATTCACCTTCTTCTATATATCCAATTCCTACTTTTCCTTTTTTTCTATATTGGATTTTATTATTATTTTTGATCCATGTCTACTTGAGATTTCATCATCCTCTCATTGATTTTCCTTTTAGTTTTTAGATCATTCTACAATCTTTCATTTTCTGATCTTAGATTCACGATTTATTCATTTACATTGGTGAGCTGATCAATGAAGTTTTTCTGTTGAAGGGATAGGTGCTAAATTTCATCGTTCTTTTCTTCTATCTTATTTTTCTCTTCCATGACTTCACATAATCTTACTGACTAAATTTCTTGTTCTCTTTTCAACTTTCTTACTTCTTCTTGAAGTGAACCATTCTTTCCTAATAGTTCTTTGATTGCTTCATTAGCTTCATCTGAAGTGCTTTTTGAATGAATGTCTTCAATTCTTTCTTCAATGTAGAGTTGGTCATTCATTTGTATTGCAAGATCTTTTCTTCTTTTCAAGGATTGAGAGAGTTGCTCGTTTGCTTTCTTGAGTTGTCCAATAGCCAATTCCAAATCCATCTTTTCATAATATGTTCTATTAGGTTCAATGTCTTAATTTTGCATTCTGAAGATTTGTGCCCATGCTTCTTACATTTGTGATATTTTCCTTCAAACTTAGGTTTCTCTTTGCATTCATTAGATTTATGACCATGCTAATTGCAATTGTAGCATTTTCCATTGAATTTAGCCTTCCAATTGCTCCAAAATTTGTTTGATGTATGACCTATCTTACCATAGTGACTGCAAGTAAGTCTTTGATTCTTTTGAGCTCCTTGCTTGGATGATTCACCTTCTTCTATATATCCAATTCCTACTTTTCCTTTTTGTCTATATTGGATTTTATTATTTTTTTGATCCATGTCTACTTGATATTTCATCATCCTCTCATTGATTTTCCTTTCAGTTTTTAGATCATTCTACAATCTTTCATTTTCTAATCTTAGATTCATGATTTCTTCATTTGCATTGGTGAGCTGAACAATGAAGTTTGTCTGTTGAAGGGATAGGTGCTGAATTTCATCGTTCTTTTCTTCTATCTTGTTTTTCTCTTCCATGACTTCACATAATCTTACTGACTAAATTTCTTGTTCTCTTTTCATCTTTCTTACTTCTTCTTGAAGTGAACCATTCTTTCCTAATAGTTCTTTGATTGCTTCATTAGCTTCATCTGAAGTGCTTTCTGAATGAATGTCTTCAATTCTTTCTTCAATGTAGAGTTGGTTATTCATTTGTATTGCAAGATCTTTTCTTCTTTTCAAGGATTGAGAGAGTTGCTCGTTTTCTTTCTTGAGTTGTCCAATAGCCAATTCCAAATCCATCTTTTCATTGTTAATAGCTTTGTCAAGTCTAAATACCTCCATAGCCTCTAATCTTTGCTCAAGCTATTAAAATTTTCTCTAAGAACCACAAAGCTCTAATACCAATTGTTGGAAATATATATGATAGGCTAAGTTACTGAGAGAGCAGGGGTAAATTAGTAACTAATAAAACTTAATCTTTATTTACCCATTAATCCTTCATGTGAATTCTAATCATGCATAAGAAACTGAAAGCAATAAAACATTCATAACACATTGACGCACAATATGATGACCCAAAAACCTTCCAAATAGAAAGTAAAACTGGGGTGGGGATGATACCCACAAGCTTTAGTACTATAGTATAAAGTTGGCATATTAAGGCTTACAATGATCACTTCTGATGATATACCCTGTTAGAAGCAATGAGGACTGGTAGGTACACCTTGCAAAAAGATTTACAAACATACAATGAAGTATGCAATTGGTAAAGAGATTTACATAAGACTCTTAAGTCTACCTTGTGAAAGGATTTAACTAATCCACCTATTAGGATGAAATAGTGGTTGATCTCTGATCTAAAACCTTGTTTGCTGAATGAGATTCCTTTGAGTGTAATGATCACCTTCTTGTGATAGATAAATCTTTGCTGCTCCTTATACTATTGTAGCCTTTGTATTTCACACTTCTGCTCTTCTCTTTTAGTTACATTCCACACATACTTATTATTTGATGTGATAGAATACATTACATATATACCAATCCAATTTACAAAACAACAAAGTCAGCTACAATACAAGTTTTACACAAGATACACAAAGTTGGCCCAACTGCAAGAACACAGGTTCTGAAGACTAGCTTGGTGAGGTTATGATACTTAGCATCTATTGTTAGTGCCCAAGATCATCATGCATTTGGTAGACATAGCCTTAGTCCATACTGATCACTTCCAAGTAGTTTGAACTCGGTTTGCATTGGTGACTCAGTGAATATTGTGAAACTTGACATATAAATTGAATCACTTGATTCACACTAGATAGCTCAGTCAATGCTACCACAACGAGCTCAGTATAAACTTAATCACTTGGTTAACACTGAGTGGCTCAGTCAACACTAGATTCACATCATTGTAACTGTGAACTTGGTAAGCATTGCACAACTCGATTTGCACTGAGGAACTCAGGTAACACTAAGAGACTTAGTTAATGCTACTGATCACCATTATGGTAGAAACTACTCAACACAAACATAATATTGTTCCTTGAACTCACTAGCAATTGTAGAACTTGGTAGAGTCTAAAATTCTTGGTTAACATTATTAACTATACAATAAGCTTGGTAGATACTATCTATCTAAATAAGTGTGTGTCACTAATAACAAACATGACTGTAATATCAAAAAATAAAATGAAATGGTGGGTAGATTCATTGAATCCTACCTAATCTACCTAACCCTAAAATGGACAAAGGAGGATGAATGAAAAAAGATCTTAATTTTCTATTTATAAAGATGACTTGTCAAAAGCAAAGGTTGTCATGTGCGAGAACCTAAGGAAGACAAGGAGTTTAGGGTATTTCTTCATTCAATGACCTAAGAGAAGAGACTTCATTGGTAAGAAAATCAAGAAGGATTAATAATATGAATGCTTGAAGGGTGAACGAGCTATCATAGTTGAGGTGTGTGAAAGCCAAGAAGAATGGAGGATTGAAACAAAGATCTATAATCTGCAAGTGTGTTGTAAGTTGTTATCAAATCAAGCCTTACTATTACATTCTAATATTATATCAGTCTAGGGTAAATTCTTTGGATTAAGGTTGACCTAACAATCATATGTAAATCCTTTAACTAGGTGACATTCCAAGTTAATGATCTAAAGTCCTCTAAAAAGGCTCACTCCTAACAGGGTGATTGAAATCCTTTAACCAGGTCACATTTAATAGTGTGCATTGTAACCTTTAACAAGGTTTTCCTTTCATAGGGCATCACTTCAAAAGCGTGAGAATTAGTAGCATGCTATTGGTGGTTTTTCCCAAATTGGGTTTCCACATTAAATCATTGTGTGAAATGTGTTATTGAAACTATTATGTTTCATGCTTACATTTCTGCAAAGTTAATTTGACACTAACCTACAACTTTAAGTGAATGTATGATCTAATAGATGCATGTATGATGAAAATGTTTTATGGATATGGGTTCACTAAGTTGTGAAAATTTGTAATTATACATCTGGACCTTGGATAATTGATTTATTCCCCCTCTCAGTTATTCTAAAGAATTCCAACAATATGTTGTTGTAATAATAAATTATACTCAAGTTGTTTGGATCAAAAATTTACTTGAAGGAATTCAAGAGAAAATGGAGGAACTAGTTGTTATCAACTATGATAACACTAGTGCAATCAATATATCTAAAAACCTAGATATGCACTCAAAGACAAAGTAGATATCCATCAAGTACCATTTTAGGAGGGAGAAAGTGCAAACTAAAGAGGTGACATTGCAATATATACAAACTAAGGAGCAACTAGTTGATATATTTACAAAGACTCTTCAGAAGGATACTTTTGAGTATCTAAGAGAAAGGTTAGTGGTCTTACCCCTATCCAAATTGAACTAAGGATAGTCAAGTAGGCATCAATCCATGACTTGTTATATCACCATGACATATGATGGATGGATGATTGGTTATTTTGTGGGATGCATACACTAATTTAAGTGGATCTTGCATTCCAATCCATGACCTTTTATATGTTCAATTTGTATCCTCCTCTAGGAATTAAAAATGAGTCATTATGATTGGAAGGACCAATGGGTGGTGGTAATCTATCAAATAAGGGACATGTGAGGTCTATGATTGCTACAGTTGGTGGTGTTCTTCCAAAGTTAAATACTCCAAGATTATCTCTTTGTAAATTTTTTAGGATGGTATCTTTGTTTTTGTTAGTGACGACATTGATGAGTACTACATTTCTAGGTTGACTCGTGAATGCCTCCAAGGTCGATGTGGTAGGTTTCAAATCTATGACAATTTCCATATTTGAAGGAGGTAGATCATACATGACCATGGAAAGCTTTGGGTCAAGTTATGAACTAGATAATCTATCAATAATATTTGGATCCATGTCTTTCTTCTTCCCATTTTTGGGACATGTTTGGGGTGTTATGAAATGATAATGGACCTATGTATGGGGTGTAGTTGATATAATGATGGATGCAAGGTGCAAGGTGAGTTCTTAGATCTTCTAAAGAGAGATGACATCCAATCTATGATGTAAGGATTTCCTAAGAACTCAAGAATGGGTGATGCGAAAGGGACAAGATGTGTGATGATGCAAAGGATGATGATAAAGGATTAGTCCTAAGGACATGATGTCTAAGGGACCTAAAGATCAACTTGGTGTCAATGATGGATGAGATTTGTTTCCTATGTACAATTTCTAGATGTGGTGGATGCATCAACCTAGGGTATACTAATGACCTTTTGAAGATGTGAGATGATCAAATATGGAGCCCAACCTATCGAATAAGGTGATGAGGCACACACATGACAAGATAAAATAACCCTAAATACCATTTAGTCAAAGGGAGAGTTGTAACAAAGTGATGGATGTAAGATGTAGGATGGACAACTCCAAGATTATGACACCAAGTAATGGGATAAGATGAGGTTTTGATTGGTTTTATTGGATGATGGTTCACTAAGGTATTGTAAAAAGGATGGTGGATATAAAAATTCTTAAGGATGAAAACTTAAATGATGATCCTATGTATTACTTTAAGGATGTGATAGTGTAATTGCAAAAGTGTATGTGAGGAAACTATGGACCTAGTCATCACAATGATAGTTTGTGTGTGTAATAAATATATGGTTGACTCCACATTTGAGTATCATGTTTTGGACCTTGTATTTCAATTCTTTTTGTAGAGAAACTTCAATGTCTTGCTTCTCTATTTGGATTTATTTCACAATTATTTTTTTGGGTACTAAGCTCTTAAGCTCCTATTTTTTTCTTTATATGGAAGGGATAGTTTAAGTTTGACATTTTTAAACTTTAACTTAGGCTAATCTATCACGAGGTCTCAAATTGACTCTTTGGAATAACAACTTTCAACTTTAGGCACTGACTACACTGAGTGTTCCTTAACTTAATTTAGAAGAAATGCAATTTTTATTTTGGGTCAAGTGAAGAAGAAATACCTTGAAAAACCTTCAAAGCATGGAAAATAAAAGGCCTTTTATGTAGGGAAAATGAATCTTGGAGATGAACCTCCAGGAGGATTATGCCTATATTAGGGAAAAACACAAATGGAAAGTAGCTTATGAGAAGCATTATACTCTCTTGTGCCATGAATAACATACCAAGGATAATGGGGTAGATGTAAATTTGGTTCTTATTAAGATCTGTAGAGTCCTTCCAATTGGTTTGTACATGTTTGACTTACTCAAGAGCCTAGTTGACATGCCAAAATCATAGGGATATTCACCTACCTTGGTCTACCATCAACATACATTTCCTAAGCTTTTGGAGATGAAGAAAGAGTTTACTCAACACTTTATTTCTATACCTTATCTTGATGAGTTTACTAGTTTGAGGTCATTTTGCAAAGAGGATGCACTTTTTCCAAAGGGAAATCCTCTCTAGAAGTGGACCACAAGTATGTTGCATTTCTCTTGCAAGAAACTTAGATCCAACTTAATGTATATTAATGGATCTACTGTGCAAAAAGGAAAAGATAGAAGTATTGAAAAAAACTCTTTCAAATACACAAAAAAATGTTCATTCCAAATTAGAAGTTAAGTATTTTCTATCTATGACAAAAGACATTTAGGATTAAGCATATATGTTCACTCTTAGAAATTGAAATTGCAAAATTGAAAGTTTGAAAGGAAAATTTTATTTGTCCAAAAAGGTATTTTATCCCCTTAAGCATTCAAGAATTGTGTGTTTTGTTTAAGGCCCAAATTGAAGTACTTGTCAAAGCGTTTCTTCATTCACTTTTAGGCATTCATGACTTTTCATGATTGATTTGAGCTTAATATCAAAGTGTGATGTTTGTCTTGTAGATTATCCTTTAAGAATTCAAGATTGAATTGTGTTTATTCTATGCCAAACTTAAAGGTGTGAAATTTTTTTTATTCAATTTGATCCTTTAGGCATTCAATATTGAGATGTGTGTTGGCTTCTAAATTAGATCAATAACTTGGTCCTAAGAACACAACTCATGGATTGGACATCCAAAATGATTAGCTATCTTTCTTATGGAGAAGAATCATTTAAATTGTCAACTTGAGGACATATGCTTGAAATATTTTAAAAAGTATATGCACTATAAAAATATATAAGCTATTCTATCATTAAAAAATAATAATTCTGGAAATAAATCTAAATACATAGTAATGGTTGCAGGAAACTACAATAGTAGTGGCTGCAGGAATTGTATACTACAACTTTATATATATCTATATATCTCTATATATCCATATATCTATATCAAATGCTTGATTAAAATTTCAAATACATAAGCTTATTGAATCTCTAAAAACCATATAAAAAGTGTGTCATCATTCCTCTAAACAAAGAAGAGACTTATTACAAAACTGACCACTAAGCGTGCTGATTTTTTGTTCCACATTTTTAGCAGTCCACTCAAAAGCATGGCTCTCATTTATTATTTAAAATTATATCAAACCCTTTTACCAGGTTATGATACTCATTTTTATCTTTCTATATCATTTTTAAAATATTTATTTCATTAAGAAACATGAAAGATATGACCATTTTACTGAAAGTGGTTTTTTGCTGCCTGAAAATGTGCCACCTTTTACTTAGTAAATTTCTAATCTATGGTGCTCATTTAATATTATTCAATAACTAAAAATATCAAAAGGGTTTTTTTTCCTTGTTTTCATCTTTTCAAATCCATAATCCATTCTTAAATTTAGTTAAACATTGAGTAAGATATGCCTATTTTACTGAAACTGACTTTTGACTTTTTTTGCATTTCCTGAAACTAATGAAAATTGACAAGTGTCAACTAGCTTCTCCTGTTTCTAGCTGCATGAATGACTCAAATGCCTCACAAAATTTTTTTTAATCATCTTAAGATAATTATTATTCAATAATAACCATTTATCACAATAAATCATCACAACTTTACATCAACTAGCTACACATACAAATGCTAATCAACTTATCATTTATCATAGTTAATGCTTCCTAAATCAAGTTAATATATGGAAATGACTTGGAAATGTATTACATTCATGAGGTGAAGTATTATAATTAATGGATATAGATATGACAATTTATAGGCTCATCATTGTGGTTGGCATACAATGCTTGTTTTAATATCTCAAAATCAAAGTATGAGTGAATTTTAGATTTAAAACATTATCTTTTCCAAATCACAATCTTGCACACTCAAATAAAATGGTCAAATTCCAACAAGAGGAATTCCCACGAGATTAATAGACATTCTCACTATCCTAGGAATGCAATCCCATCAACTATGTAAAATACTAAGAATGAAATAAAACTAGAAAGGACAAACAATAGGAAAAACCCAAGAGTAAAATAATCATAGAGTCTTCCCATGAATAAAGCGATCTCATAAATAGACCTAGCATTCTCAATATTATAGATTGGTATGTTTTTAATTACTTCCCAAAAAATTACAAAGAGTGATCCCACTAGGTTGTGTATGCATTCCCTCATGCTCAACCAATATTACTAGAAGGGAAAGAATGAGATGGAAAAGGGATAGAATATAGAGGAGGAAAAAAGCCACATATTTTAAATTTAAAGGTTTAGGTGGTGTTCCCACCTTTATAGGTTTGCATTCCCGTGTTTTTGTTTTTTGTTCTTGCCTTTGCAGATTTGCATTCTTGAATGCATTGTGTCAAAATCCATTTGAATATTGGTGGTCCCATAGCCTCTTCTTGCACCTTCAACATGCAAAAAGCCATAAAAACCTTGCAAAACACTTCAAACAACATAAAGCATTATATTAATTGCTACTTTGTAAAGAAAAGAAAAACAATACTAGATAGTAAAATAACCCTATTGTGGGGTCCCAACGAGCATGCCAAAATCTATCATTTAAGATGTTAGTGTTATAGAATACCAAGATAAAAAAAAATTTCAACTAGAATAACTAGATTAACACCTATGAATGGACAAAGAAATCAAATACAATGTGTAAACCAAATAAGAAAAAATCCAAGCTTCCTTTGATGAAGATACGTATCCAAAGGATGGAGGTATGTATGCTCAAGGTGTGCTTCAAGCTTCAATCGATGGAGGTTGGATTCAATGATAAAAACAAGTGATGAAGTATGGAATTATTTTTGGTCTTATGAGGGTTTATTGAATGAATTCATTTATCAATGGAGAATTATAAATTTATCATGAAGGATGGATGATTTTCAAAGAATACGGGGTTCAATTTATAGGCAAATAGGTGTGGCAATGAATGACGAAGATGTGAGATGGATGGATTATTAAGAGAGGATAGGATACATGAAGAGGGAAGACATGGATTGCAATTTATCAAATCCACATCCTTGTGACAAGAGTCATAAGGAGAATGAATGTGATAGGATTAGGTTAGGGAATGTGACCATTTTTTTGGATCGTGAGGGGAAAAAGGAGTAACTAGGGGGATGCACATGTAATAGATGTGTAAGGAGCATTTAAGGTTGATATTAATATAATTTTTTGGAGATGTAAGGAATGTGACATGAGGGGACTTAGGTTTGGGTAAGGAATTATTAATCCCCATATTTAAATTTGTCAAAATGCTTAGGATTAGATGAGAGGGTAATTAGGAAGACAATTGGAAATGTTAGGATAATGCAAGTGGATGTTTTAAGTAAATGGGTTTAATTAGTTAATTAAGATGAATCAATATGAGTGAATGGGTTGGATTAGGTTGAACCACTGGGTTAAGGGTTAGGTTAAGGGTTGAGGATTTGATTAATTGAAATATTTAATCAAAAGTGATAAAATGGAATCAACTTAAATAGGTTTGTAAAATTATTCAATTTTGATAGAAGAATAGGGATTTAATTAATAATTCAAACTATTGGTTGTCATATGATTATTAATTGGACTATAATAAATTAATTAAATTAATCAACTAGGGGATTACATAAATTAATAAACATTGGATCAATGATCTCTTCCTTCATAGCTTTCAACAATTTCTTGATCCTGTGTGAAAGAGCATAACAACACATGGTAGATGTTTTGGGTAGGAATTTGGCTGTAGGGATTGGCAATGGAATTGTAGGGAATGTGGATGAAAATTATGGTAATGGTAATAATGGGAATGATACTTTGGGTGCATTTCAGGAGTAGGATGAAGACAAAGTTCTATTGGGTTTTGGTTCAAGAAGGGAAGGCATGGGGATATTGACTTTTTAAAGTTTGATCCTCTATCCTTTATCCTTGCTCCTCAAAGGGACCCACTTGAGAATATCACAAAGGGGGCCCCTTAGTCTATGGTTTTTCAAGATATCAAGGGTTCTCTTGATGGGGAGAAAAAGAAGGATATGGATGAATTCAGACAAAGAAAGTGGTCTTCTCTCTTTGGGAAAAGACCAAGAGGTAAGTCAACCTTCCCCCCTATTACTTCAAAATCATGTTGGGAAAAAGGTGAGTTCCAAATTTTTGTTCTAGATTTGACATTTGATTTTTATATTTCTTCTATGGATTTAACCCTAGTTGGGAAATTTCTGGGGGCCCGACAAGATATTGAAACCTTAAGAAATATGATTAAAAGGAAATAGACCCTTCAGGGTCAAGTTGACATTGCTTTAATGTCTAAAGGTTTTTTCTCCTTTTTATTTACATGCAAGAGGATCTAAATATGGTTTTATGTGGTGGGCCATGGTTATTTGGTAATAGTTCCTAATGATCAAAAAATGGGAACCTAATATGGATCTTTTACATGCATTCTTTCTCACCACCCCTGTGTGGGTAAGACTCCCAAGACTCCCTCTAGAGTTATGACATGAAGGTACTTTTAAAGGGATAGCTGGATCCTTTGGAGAGCTATTTTCTTTTGATAATATGATTGCATCTAGATCTAAAATTTTATTTGCTAGGATCTATGTTAAGTTACACATCTAAAGGATCTACCATAGAAGGTGTATATTAACTCAAAATTGGAGAAATGGGCACAAGAGATTATTTTTGAAGATCTCCCTAATACTTGTTTTGTCTATAAGAAAATGGGTCATTGGGCAAAAAATTGTCTACTGAAACTTAAAACCAAGAAAAAGGTGGCAACTATGGAAAAGAAGGCTCCAAAATGGGTATGGAAACCTAATGTATTAAATGGAGAGTCTCTACCTAAATGAGAAAAAAATAAATAAATCCTTAGCTATCAACCTAAAGATAATAAGAGGGGGATGTAGGATGAAGTAAGAAAATGAGTGAAGAGAAAAATCTTTCATCCTCTACATAGGAAAGTGAGGAATAAGAAAAGACAAGAACTAGATGGTTATTTATTAGAATAATAATGAGGATCTGGAAAATGTGGATGGGCAAGGGGAGTTTAAGGAAGGAGAAATCCAAGACAAAGGGAAAGGAGATCTAGAAGGTATTTTGAATAACTATGTGGATGATACTTTGGATGGAGGAAATTTCCCTCTTTCGGAACCTCTTTTTGAAGAGATTTCCTTGACTAATCTTGAATCTGGTTCTCCTATCTATATGGACTAGAACGATGGTACTTGGAAAAATTAAAATAGAAGATGAGACAATGAAAGAATGTTGAAAAGAAAATGAAATCACATGTCTTTTTGTTAGGAGTAGCTACTCGAGGAAGTAAATTGGAGATAGGGTCATCAAATTAAAGCCAAATGTTGGAATCCCAAAAAAAACATGTAGAAAGACTATAAAAAACAAGAGAGAAATAGAAAGCATGTAGAATATAGCTGATGGAAAGAAAGTGATTATTCTGGACTTTACCCCTAAAAAAAATGAAGATTATATCCTAGAATGTAAGGGGGATGAATAGCATCCATACATTATATGTGGTTAGAAATTTTTTCGAGATCACAAACCAAATATAATGGTGATTTAGGAAATGAAAATGGAGAAAGGAAAAGCTAAAAATTTGAAATCTTTAAATAACTATGGTCCTCTGGCCAATAGTTCTAAAGGATCCTTAGGAGGCACCTTGGTCATGTGGAAGAACTCAATATTCTCCAAAATTCCAATGGATGCATCTAGAATTTATCTCTGGTAACCTACTAGTATTTGGTTAATATACATGCTCCTAATAATAAAAATGTGAGAAAAAAGTTCTGAGACTCTTTTCTTTATAGGTAATAAGTTTTTGTATTTATTATAAGAAGATAATTCTTACATAAGTATGCCATAGTGTAAAGTGGCCAAAATAACTAAAGTCCTCCTAAATACCCTCCCCTATTGACATTAAAGTCAAAACATACATACTAAGGGCATTATCACCACAAACTTAGACCATCCCAATACAAAAAATTATTCGCATTCCAAGCTACTAGTCATCCAAAAAAAGGACCAACACACTCAGTTCTTGAACCAATTTGCAACATCCTCCTTTGTAAAATTTGGGATGGAACGGTCTTCCTCCATTGATCACCTCTTCCTGCCAATTTTACTCATGCTTGACTCCCCTACCAGAGACACAACCATCCAAACTCCTGCCCTCGTGGACTCCCCTATGACACCACTTCCTTCCCTTACCAAATGGTGTCCTAGTGGTTCTCTAGGTGGTTGCACTCTTTTCCTTGGTGTCATCTTCATAAAACCCCTCCTCTCATTGTCCATCACCTAGATCTTTTCCAACAAAAAATATACTGCCTTCCTCTAACCTTCCATCACTTTTGGTAGGTGCATCCCTTGAGGAGTTGCAGAAGGCCAGACGACCAAAGCTTGAAATGAGGAATCACCTCCCCAAATCAACCTCCATGGTTCCTACTACATTTCCATCCCAACACCCAACATGACTCTATTGATAACATTGTCTATCCCCAACAACCATTATGGGTCTATATACATAGAAATGATATTGCAGACTTCCTCTTTTATCTCTCTAACTAGTAGAGCTAGAGCCACAAAGAGCATCTCTATATCCAAGTTGAACTTTCTCCTCTAGTATGTGTCCAAGTATTCGAGGCCAAACATCGCCATGATCTCGTTCATCAATATTTGGTCATCAAAAAGGAAAAATTTCTTAAACCACCTCATTTTGATCCTCCCTTCATATGCCTAAGTTTGATTTTCTGATTCCAAAGAAAATTTTGCCTCCATCTCTGGTTACTCTGCTAATTCCCCTGTAGAGAAAAGACCCCACCCTTCTTAAAATCATGCCCTTGAAAGATCTAGAAGCCCACACTTCAAGGGTTGTCGATTAATAGAGACAGATTAATAGATATGAACCTTCAAGGAATTGATTTTACCTAGAGCAATAAAAGAATTGGAGATGACTATATTCAAGCCCATCTAGAAAAAGTCCTTATATCTCTAGATTGGACAAATGATTCTATTTGTGCCCTTTCTACTATTTAGAAGATTGCTTCTGACCACTTCCCACTTCTTTTCAAAGCTGAGCCTATTGAAGCAAGGAAGAATTTCCCTTTCAAGTTCAAGAAAATGTGGATGAAACATCCAAAATTTATCACTATTATGAAAAATTGGTGGAATATCAAAATAGATGGTTATGCTCTCTTCCGTGTTGCTAATAAACTTAAGAATGTGAAAAATGGATTAAAGAATGGAACAAGAGTTATTTTGGTGATATATTTGATAGTAAATCTATTCTAAAAGTGGAGCTACAAAATATCCAAGATAGAATCTAGTTTGATGGTTATTCAGAGGAATTGGTAAAGGAGGAGAAGGAAAAGTTGGCAAATCACCATGATATTATTTCTAAAGAAGACACTTTTTGGAGGCAGAGATCAAGGTCTATCTGGCTTGAAGAAGGTGATCAAAATATTAAATGTTTTCGTCTAACTACTATGACACACAGGGCTAAGAAATGAATTTCTATCCTTACTAGGGGAAGGGATAAAATCACAAATGAAAATGATATAACTAGAGAGATGGTGTCTTATTTCTCATCCCTCATGTCTATTGATCCATATGTTGATAACATTAGACAGATGGAGCTCCTTGAATTTATTCCTCAAGCTATTACTAATGAACATAACAAAATGTTGATAGCTATTCCTTCTTGGGATAAAATTTATAAAGCTATATGTTCCTTTGAAGGAGATAAATCCCCTACTCTAGATGGTATTCCAATGTTTTTCTTCTAGAAACTATGGGAAGTTGTTGGTAAAGATGTTTGTGATGCAATGAAAGAATTCTTTGTGGCTAAAAGAATGCTATAGGAGATCAATTCTACTTTTCTTTGTCTAATTTCAAAGAAGCATGGTGCAAGTTCACCTAAACATTTTAAGCCTATTAACCTATGTAATTTGATCTAAAAAATTATTTCTAAATTTCTAACTCTGCATTTGTTGACTATCATTGCTAATTTGATTTTTGATCAATAGAATGGCTTCACCTCTGGAAGGAAAATTTCAAGTTCTATTATTGTTGTTCATGAAAATATTCATTCTTTATCTCTATCTAACTCTTAGGGTTTTGTGATGAAGGTGGACATAGCAAAAGAATATGATAGAGTTGACTGGAGTTTTCTCCAAAAGGTTTTACTAACTTTTGGGTTTAGTGAACAATGTCTTAAGATTATAATGTAGCTTGTTACTACCTCTTCTCTATCTATCTTAGTTAATGGGAGCTCTTCTGACTTTTTCAAACCTTCAAGGGCCTTGAGACAAGATGATCCTTTATGTCCTATTCTTTTCACTATTATGGCTGATTGTCTTTGTAGGTATATTGGTAGGCTTGTGTTGAAAGGGGAAATTCAAGGTGTGAGGCCAACTTCCCAACCGCTATTCTATTCTCATGAAAAATTCATGGATGATACTATTTTCATGGGTAAATCTGATGTAAGGGAGGCAAGGAGTCTATAAAAGGCTCTTGATTCATATTATTTAGTCATTGGGCAATTGATTAGTTGGGATAAGAGTTCTCTACTTTTTCTTAACACTCTTGTTCATAAACAATAGAAAATTGCAAAAAGTTTGAGTTTTACTATAGGATCCTTTCCTAGTACTTACCTTGGTCTCCCATTTGGGTTTAGTCCATTGGAATCTTTCTGGGAGGATCTAGTGGAGAAATTCAATAAGAAATTAGTTGGATAGAAAGGAAACTTGCTAGTCAAGTAGGTAAGTGACTTTACTAAAGGCTTGTCTTCAAAGTCTCCCTACCTATGCTCTCAACCCTTTCAAAATTCCAACTAAATCTGTTGATTCTGTTGATCAAATTCAGAGAAACTTTTTTTGGTCAAGTACTAAAAAAAGAAAAAGAGTGGATCTAATAGCTTGGGAAAAGGTTTGTAAACCTAAGATTGAAGAAGGTCTAGGTATTAGATCAATTAAAAGTATGAATACAACCCTTTAGGCTAAAAAAGGATGGAGAGTGTACCAAGATGATAAAGAATGGAGTTCTATCTAGAAATATAAGTATCTTTATAATGTTACATCGATATCTAATTTTCTATCCTACCAAAATATTTCTAATTTCTCTACTATCTGGGGTGTGGTTCAAGGTACTAAACATATTCTGAATAAATGCTGTAAGTGGAAAGCTGGGAATGGAATAAAGGTTCAATTTTGGGAAGATATATGGTTTTTGGATCATCCATTATTGGATGACTTTAATGATAACACTCCTATAGAAAGATGTAAACATGTTTTTATAGTTTTTGTGGGTAACTACTAGACAAATAACGGTTGGGTGAATATTGTTGAGATTTTCCACAATTTTAATAGTATTCAAATTTCCCTTAACTCTTGTAATCTTTATTCTGATATGGAGGATACTATGGTTTGGGGGATAGAATCTAGTGCTAATTTCAAGGTATCTTCTATGTTTATATCTGATGTTAGGACAATCCCACCCGTGGGCCAAAGCCTGGATGAAAGGAATTATTCCTAAAGTTAATATTTTCTTTTGAATGACCCTTAAAATAAAATTTTAACTCTATATAATCTCCAAAAAGGGGCATCTATATAGTGAATAGATGCAGTTTATGTAAGATGGAAACTTAAGATATTGACCACGTTTTCATCAATTGTAGTTTCAGCCAAAATATTTGGGGATCCCTCCTCCAGTACTGGAATATATTGTGGGCTCATCCTGTAATAGCCTAAAAATGGTCATCTAGACTATTAGCCCCCTTCTCAACATTTAGGCTAAATTAATTAATCATTTTTTTAAACCAAATTACTAAAAATTAATTAATTTGATTATAACCTATATTTTGACTATATTGTTCTAAGTTCAATTTTAATTAAAAGAAGCATGTCCCCCTTTAATTAAATAAAAAATACCCCTTTCACCCTCTTATTTTAAGTTTCACACATACAACACTTTCCCCAATTTAAAAATAAAAGAAAAAGACTTTTTGTCTCACATGGAGGTGCAAAAGTCAACTCCTCATCACAATTGGTGGAAATTCTTGCGCACATAGATCACTCCCACTTTTAACACACAACCTTGATCATTCATCTCTTTATTTTGATCTCAACCATTCGTACATCCTTAAAAGAGAGAGCTCTCTCCTCATCCGAGGACCCATCTTCTTGAGTATTTTCATGCTACTAGTTTCTTGATCAATTTCTTGAGAACTTGTGGAGAACTTCTACTTCTTGTCTAAATTCTCTCATTACCATTGCATATTATCTTAGATTCATCTTGCATGGTAGCTTACTTCATCTTGTAGTATCTTAAATCACATAGTTTAACTAGATTGGATCTTGGAACACTCTCATTTGCTTAATCTAGTTACATTGTGCATCTCATTGTAGCTTAGCTCATTCTTGCATTGCATGATTGAGAGTTCTCTTGGACATTTACATTCTTGCTCTTGTCTTAAGAACCTCCCATTACATGGTTTCCTAGCAAGGGTTGTGTCTCAAAGACTTACCTAAGAGCTATTCACTTTGCTCCAGATACACCTTTGCACTCCATGGATAGGGAGCTTTAAGCCAACATTCAAGAATTCCACTCCATGTGATCACTTGAATAGAAGGGTTTAGAGTGTCACACGTTCTGAGTGTATACAACCTAGTAATCTTGTTGATTGTTTTCAGAATTGGAAATGTCATGTTAAAAGTTCTAATATTGGCTTCCTGTGGAGTATTTCTCTTCCCCATCTATGTTGGGGTATTTGGAGAGAAAGGAACAACATAATCTTTTAGAAATAAAGAAACCCCTGAATGGGTGGTGGGCCAAAACATTATTAGGGCTATCAAAGAAATTTTTATATACCAGAATAAAAAAATTGATGATGTGAATACTTGTAACCCTATAAAAGTAATAGGAAATAAAATGAAATAGAATGAGCATAGAGAGGGTGTGATATGGAGTTCCCATCCCTTGGGATGGCTGAAAGCTAACTTTGTTGGCTTTGTTAAAGGGAGTCCTAGAAGAGCTAGGTGTGGTGGAGTCCTAAGGGACCTTTATAGAAAATTGGTGGATGCTATGGTAATCCCTATTGGTCATTCAACTGGCCATAAAGTAGAGGCTGTTTCTTCTCTTTACACTATTAGAATGGTAGTGGAATCTGGTTATCAGAATTTATGGCTAGAAGAGGATTCCTTGAATATAATTAATGTGTTGAATAATAAGAATATGGTGATGTGGAATATTGAAGGGAGTATTCTGGAAATTAAAAATCTGATTTTTTTTTTGATAATGTTATTATATCTCATAGTTACTAAGAGGGTAATAAACTTGTTGACTGGATTGCTAATAAAGCAATGAATGTGGATGAGAAGTTGGCGTGGACTGACTACCTTAGCAAGGAAAGGGAGCTTATGGTGATCATTAATTACGACATGACTAATGCAATATAAGGAAAGATTATGTGAGATTTTGTGGATTAATATAGAAAGTGGTGGCTTTAATATGGACTATTATCATTTCTCGAGGGAGTACCTCTTCATTATTACCAAGAGGATAGGGAACATATTCTGGGTGAAAAGCTTCTTTGAGTTAAAAAATAACTCATCTACTGTGATTGTTACCATTTTTTGTAGAATTATGAGAGCTAGTTGCATTATGGGGGGGGGGGGGGGCAAGGAAGTAGGAGCCTTCTACCTATAAAGAATTGAAAGCTATATGTGTAGTCTAGGATATTCTCTAGAAGGGTAAGGTGACTGCATATATTGAGAAGTTGCATAGATTTAAACCCCATATAACTAATTATTTCTTCAAGAATTGGTCTCCAGAGAAAGTTACTCTTCATGGGGTTATAATGGAATTAATAGAGGAGTTCATTGCTAAGGTTACTGGTCTTCCTATGGAGGGTTTGAAATTCAAGAAGGAACTAGCATATCAAATGCAGCTTTCAAGAAGTTTCCCAAAAATGAAGAGGAGAGAAAAAAGCTTGTGAAGGATGAGGACTTCTATAACTTGGACCAGATTAAGGTAATATGGAAAGATATTTTATCTTGTGTTCATGAGTATTTTATTCTAGATGGTAGATAAAAAAGGGTTTTTGAACTAGTTTTAGTAAAAGGATAGGTTGTCCTTTCCCTTTTACTTGAAATTTTCTTTGCTGAATAGCCTTTATGACCATAGAAAGAAAGAGATTAGGCTCATGCTCCATGCAGGTCTTATTCTATTGATTGAAAATTATTGTAGAACAAATATAGTGAATCTTTCACTTGCAATGGAAAAGAAGAGGAAATCTCTTGGGAAAGAGCCTCTTAACAAAATGAGTGCTTAAAAAATTAAAAGCTATAATGTGAAAACTGAGGAGGGTTCTAAGCGATATCAAGGGTAAAAAGAAGGAGATTAAGGCTAATAATACTTAGAAGGTTAATGAGGAAGCTATGGATTCTAAGAAAAGTGAAGAAGATGAGGGCAAACCAGAAATAGGTGATCTCAGCTCCAACTTGGACAAGTATTTTGGTAGTTGAGGAGTCTATTTGGATAAACATGATTGGGAAAGTAGTAAAGAGAGAAAAATGGAAGATAAGTCACATTCAATACCCTTGGTCTAGAATAAGGAAAAGAATATTATGACTCAAAGTGAAGGGCCTATACCTACCCAGATGGATATTAATGAGGTCAAGCTACTGGTGGACTCAGAAAAGAAAGGAATGTTGAGGATAATACCTGTAAGAATTTGCCTAAGGGAAAAATTCACCTAGGAACTAAGAACTCAAACACAAGCACACAGTAGACCAAAGAGAGAGAGTATGATCAGAATGACAATGTATTCAATATGCCATAATTCATGCAATGTAAAAGTACACTAGGAGTGCTTGTATATAAAGGCCTCTGAGATACATCTAGAATGCCTCGTAATCAGCTACATGATGTGTCACACAACCAACCACATGTCCACCAGATATGGGTTATCCTCCATTAAGCACGGAAGTAAGTGTGGTGATGAGAGGATAAGCCTACAAGGGTGTGACACGAAAAATAGTGTTGTAGACACCATGTGCTAAAATAGAGTTGTGTACTCCTGTGTTGTCTACATGACAACACAAAAATGTGCGCAAACTCCTAAGTGTCTCACAAATAAAAATAAAAAAATAATGCAAAATAATTAAATAATGCATTAACCTAAGTAAACTTAAGTAAGTGTAATAAGTAAATACTTATTTACACCAACACCCCCCCTTAAGTGCAACTTAGGGGAATGCCCTTAAGCTTATGAACTAGGATGAAGATGCATAATGGGTCCTAGCTAAAACAAAGCGTCAATTTCTTTTTTAACAGCGCTTACATCACAATCCCCATGAATGTGGGACTAAACCCAAAGGAACCCCGACGGCATCACAGAATATTACGACAACTGCTATGCCCATTTCTGACTGAGAGCACTACGTGGAGAAACTTAGACACACGACACCCTTTGACTTGCTCACGTGGCAGGTAAATGACCCCTTGCACCCGCCTAGTTAGCTCCAAATATGGTTAGAGTCAATGTACCTGCCAATCAAATAGACATCTAACACGTGTACCACGTCTGCACAATCAACCTTATCCAGTCAGGATCTAAGCACTCTATCAAATTGGGTCTGCCAATCAACAACTAAGTTAGCAAGCTGTATGCCAAGTTAGAGGAAACGTGGTTAATCCGTACAATTCATATAGTAATGATGTCTTGCTGATGTCATCAGATGGTATGAAATTTTGTTGACATCATCCTATCACTGTACTATATTTGATGCCCATCTGGACATCATATTAGGATGAATTATAGTAGCTTCAACGGCTATATGACCATCAAATTTAACCCCATGATTCGCTGATGCAACCCCTCTCCAGATTCATTTTGGTTTTTGCAGTTCGACTTTAGCAGGCCATAACTCAGACATCCAGACTCCAAATCAGGTGCAATTTTTTAAAAAATTGGGTAGAGTTTTCTAAAATTTTTAGTGGTGCAGCTATTTTTTGATTTTGGTGCATGGATTGTTCAGAATTTGCATTTTTTGGCAATTGTACCTGGATAATCCTGCATTTTGCAACTTGAAACGCTCCGTACAGGCACATCTGGAGTTGAAAATAGGTTCTATTTTTTTTGAAAGTGCATATTTTTTCATCTAATTTCTAGATATGGCATTAGATTGTAGTGTTGTGTGGAAAAAAATGTCACTTTCAGCAATAGGGTCTTTCTTTGCTTTGTAATGCTTCAGAATTGTAGCACATTGTAAAGTTTTAGATTTGTACTCTATTAAGAGGTTGTAACAAAAAAAATTAGAAGTCCATGAAGGCCAAAATTGGCAAGTGGCCCATTGTAATCACACTATTGATAAAGTGCCCAAGCATCTATTTTGGGGGGGGGGGGGGGGGGGTTTCTTGATTTAGTGGAAAGGGGGGGTGTTCTTGGTGTTGTGTTCTCTCTTTTCTGCACTTTTCTTTCATTTTTTGCATTATGGGCAACTTTAAGTTTCCTAAATTAACTCCTCATAACTATGCTTCGTGGTCAATCAAAATGTTGTATCACTTAATGCATAATGGAGTTTCACAATATGTAGATGGTACTCTTTCTAAACCAGCAGGTGATAATGTATCAACAAGTGAAATTTTAGATTGGGTAGGAATGGATAGTAAAGCCCTAGGTGATATATGTTTGGGGGTAGATGATAAGATCATGTATCAAATTAAGAAATGTACTACATCCAAGGAAGCTTGGGATACCCTCGAAAGCCTTTATGGGAAAGTGTCTAAAGAGGATGTGTTCAAAATTGAAGATGCGCTTGTATCCTTAGATCCTAGATCATATGACTCAATACAAGACTTTATCATTAAGGTGAATGAACCGAGGACAAAGCTTACTGATTGTGGGAGTTCTATCAAAGATGACAAACTGATCTATCTCATCCATAACAAGCTGCCATTGGAGTATTCCACATTTGTATCTTCTTTTAACACCTCAAAGACTACCTTAGGGTCTGCCTACAAGAAAGCCACTTTTGATGAATATGCTAAACTATTGGATGAAGAAGAAAAGAAGTTGAAATCAATGGGGATTCTCAAAACACCTCAGTCCAAAGCATTGGTGGCCAAAAATGAGGGTTCTCAACATTAAACTGCACAATCTTCAAATAAAGGAAAGGGTAAGAAGAAACGAAAGAAGGAAAAAATTGAGGATGCATAAAAGTCAACACCACAATCCAATCAACAAGGCAAGTCCTCGAATTCCAACAAGAAAGGGGACAACAATAAGGAGAAGAAGAAGTGTGCTTATTGCAAGAAATCAGGTCATGAAGAGCATGAGTGTTATCTTAAAAAGATTGATGAGTTGACCAACATCATGAAGAAACATAATGTTCCATTGCCTAATGCTTATAAGGTTAAAGGGTCATCTTTAGATTCAAAGGGAAAAGGGCAAGCATTCATGGCAAATGCAAACTCTTTAAAGGAATGGATATTTGACTCAGGTGCCTCATATCATATGGGTTCTTCAAAGGGGGATTTTTCTTCAATGAAGTAGTCCAAGGTACCACACATCTTCATGGGGAATGATAGAAAAATGGAAGTTGAAGGAAAAGGAAACATGGAGAGTTTCAAGAGGTTCTCTATGTTCCAAAACTAAGTTCAAATCTCCTATCAATCTACCAAATCACTCACCTCGGAGATGGAAATAGAGTTGAGTTCCTTCTAGACTCAGTTCAAGTGCATAGTCTTCAAAACAATTCCTTGGTTGTAGTGGGGAAAGTGAATGATAACAAGAGGTTGTACTCTTTCTCTCATTTTGTACCCAAGTCTCCTTCAAAGGCCTTGTTATCACAATCAAATTCAAACATGCAATTATGGCATGAACAGTATGGTCATCTTGACTACTACTACCTTCAGCAACTTTGCACATACCAAATGTTGAAAGGTCTATCTCAAATCAACTTTTCTAAAGGTGAATGTTCAACAAATTCAATGGATATGCATTCAAAGGGGAAGTTACAGAGAGGGAAGTCTTCAAGAGCAACAAGTGTTCTTTAGATGGTTCGCATGGTATTAGTAGGTCCTTTTGCATTCAGCCAGGGTCGCTACATACTCACCTTAGTTGATGACTTTTCAAGGTTCACTTGGGTCTACTTTCTTCATAACAAGAATGAAGTGTTGGAAAAATTTCTAGCCTTCAAGACTCATGTTGAACAGAAGTCTAGGAAAGCCATCAAAGTACTCCACATGGATAATGGAAATATGGATGTGAACAGAAGACTTAAAGACTTTTGTAGACATGAGGGAATTGATCTTCAGACTCCTTTAGCATTCAGTCTGCATAAGATAGATGTTGCAACATTGAGGATCTGAACTCTTAAGTCTATGGCAAGTTGCATGATTCATGCCAAGTCTCTAGATCCATCATTAGAAGTCAAAGCAATCTTAAGTGCCACTCACATTCTTAATCATTCTCCTCATCTAGCCTTAGATGGAAAAACTCCTTTTGAGGCATGGTGTGGAAGAAAACCTATTGTGACACACTTCAGAGTCTTCGGTTGTCTTGCATGGGCAAAGATATCTTCCAGGGGATGCAAGGCACAGTTATCTCGACCTTGTACTTTCATTGGTTATGAAGAAAATGTGAAGGCATATAGACTTCTAGATCATGAGACACATTAGATATTTGTGGAGAAGGATGTACATTTTGAGGAAAGTTCTCCAAGCTTGTCCTCTACTCCTCTTCACACATCATACAATGTGGATACTGATAGTGATTTCAGTGATAGTGCTTCAACAGATTTAGACACGTGGGGTTCTATCGATAGTTACAGTGAGAGGTCACTTTATCAGTTTAGTCCACATGCATACATCACCATAGTGATAGGTCCAGAACAACAGGTTACATCTAGTCTTCTAGATACAGGTTCAGTGACAGATTTGGGGGACAATATTCATGATCTGCCTCATCTTCTTGATGCAGAAATATCTTCTTTAGTTGTTATGAGGGTTCCATACAACCCTCTTATTCATTCTCTACATGATCAATCCTCACAGGTTGAAGTGATTGTGGATACTTATGATCAGCAGTTACAACAGGGTTCTTCATCAGTTGCAGAGATAGACAGTTCTTTGGGATAGGTTCTTCAGTTAGTTGAGCAGGTTTTAGAGACATCACTTATCCATGGGATTCTTTCCACACATAGTGGAAGTGTCTCATTTGTACCCTTGGCATTGTTTCTTCCTAAGGGGAGAAACACCATTCTATAGTCTTATATCAGCTTCTTCATTAGAGCAATCACTGTTTGGCATTCTTCTTTTTGGGGGGGGGGGGAGAGCCCATCTTGTCTCTCTTCCTCTTCTCATCATTCTCTTATGTATATACTGGATGTATGTCATAATGGGGGGGTCTTGATTACTCCATCCATCCATGCATCCCTATTTATCTCTCTTTTTGGGGGAGGGTTTTTCCCATGAGGTTTTCCCTCTTTCCCCGCTTTATGAGAGATTGCATATCATTATGTACATGGGTACCTAACATGGCCTAGAAGTTGGGACCCATATTGAATTTCATCCTAAATTTCGTAAGCTTAAGGGCATTCCCCTAAGTTGCACTTAAGGGGGGGTGTTGGTGTAAATAAGTATTTACTTATTACACTTACTTAAGTTTACTTAGGTTAATGCATTATTTAATTATTATTTTAGGTGAGACACTTAGGAGTTTGTGTACTCTCATTGAGTTACGCAACTCTAATTATGCACATGGTGTCTATAACACAAGAGTATGCATCATTCACTAAGTTGTCATGTTGACAACACACTTATCTGCACTCCTTATTTAGTATATATTGTCTACACCACTGATTTGCATGCTACACCATTGTAGGCTTATCCTCACATCATCACACTTAATCTTGTGCTCAATGGAGGATAACCCATATCTGGTGGACATGTACCTAGTTGTATGACATATCATGATGCTAACTTCTATGCATTCTAGAAGCTCTCTTGAGGCCTTTATATTCAAGCACTCCTTGTGTACTCTCAACTAGTTATTGAATGAATATCGTCATTCTGATAATACTCTATTTATTTTGGTCTACTGTGTGCTTTTGTTGAGTTCTTTAGTTCTTGGGTGAATTCTAGCCTAAGACCAATTCTTACATGGTATAAGGGAAAAATTCACCCAAGAACTAAGAACTCAAACACAAGCACACAGTAGACCACAGAGAGAGAGAGTATGATCAGAATGACAATGTATTCAATATGCCATAATTTATGCAATGTAAAAGTACACTAGGAGTGCCTATATATAAAGGCCTCTGAGATACATCTAGAATTCCTTGTAATTAGCTACATGATGTGTCATACAACCAAGCACATGTCCTCCAGATATGGGTTATCCTCCATTAAGCACAGAAGTAAGTGCGGTGATGAGAGGATAAGCCTACAAGGGTGTGACACGCAAAATAGTGTTGTAGACACCATGTTCTAAAATAGAGTTGCGTACTCCTGTGTTGTCTACATGACAACTCAAAAAGGTGTGCAAACTCCTAAGTGTCTCACAAATAAAAATAATAAAATAATGCAAAATAATTAAATAATGCATTAACCTAAGTAAACTTAAGTAAGTGTAATAAGTAAATACTTATTTACCCCAACAATACCCTTGTAAATAAATGGAAGAATTTGAACAAGGAGAACCATAAGGATAATATGGTTCATGAGGGTTTAAACAAAGAAAATCAGTTAAAGTTGGATGGTACCTAGGATGTGACTATTAATTCAGATAAAATATGTGATGATGAGGCAAATGAATATGATAACAACACGGTGAAGTTGTCTTTCCTCCATAAGGCTAAATTGAAAGTTTATGCCTCACTCCAGGTTGATTCTTAGCTTTATAATGAAATCATTGTACTCAAGAAAAAAATGGGAGAGCTCCAGGATGAACTAGATGAAGAAAAAATGAAGAGAATCCAACTAGAGAATTAGGTGGATAATATCCCTAAGAAGTTAAATGCCTATGAAATGGAATTACACCAAATGGTTAAGGATAGTGGTCAAAAGATGGAGATGGTAACCTTGAGTTTGTGTGCTACTACTACAAGCATTGGTAAAAGAAGTAATAGGGGAATCATCTCCCCTATTGTAGTTAAGCTATCTGATGGCCCTAGTAAGAGAACTAGGCAAAGTATGAAGAAAGCTATTATTGCTACTCTAGGTTTGGTTGGGGAGGATATCTTTCAAGGTACTATAGAGGTTGATAAGGAACTAGCTAAGATGGCCAAAGAGTTAGTTTAGTTGCAGCGTTAGTTGTTGGTTGGGTTGCTGGTCTTGATTTTCCAATTTTTGTTTTGTTTCCAACTTTTATTTTTTTAATTCTCTGTTAGGTTCTAGGTCCTTGTAAAACCTAGTGATGAACTTGTCTCATTAATTTGTAGGTTCTAGATCCTTGTTGTACACTAAGAAAAGTGCACTTCTCTGAACCCTTCTATCCAAGGTTTTCCATACATTGGAAAGCTTGAGATGCCAGCTTAGAGCTCCCTAGTCATGGAGTGCAAGAGGCATACAAATGAGCACAAAAGAAGCTCTCAACTGAGCCTTAGAAACACAACCCTTGCTAGTATACCATAAAATGGGAGATTCTTTGAGCAAGAGAAAGAATGCTAGTGTCAAAGAAATCTTGTGTATGTAATGCAAGAAATGAGAGTAACTAAGATGAAATTCACAATGCAACTAAGCTAAGAAAATGAAGGTATTACATCCATACTAATTAAACTGTGCGAGCTAAGCTATTGTAAAAGAACTGCATTAACATGCAACTATGCTAAAGTGCTATATGCTAAAATGCCATGGATAGGAGAATGTAGACAAGAAATAGAAGTTCTCCACAAGCATAAGTTTTCAATCCTACAACATAACAGTAGCAAAAAAGTGGATGTAAGAATGAGATAAGAAGCAAGAAGCTCTCCACAAACAAGAAGGTCTTCAAATCCTGCATCATAATATTAGCCAAAATGAGATCTTCTCTTTCCCTCTTGGAATGCCTCCTATTTATAGATTTTTTTCAAAGAGTTTTGGGTAGAGTTTAGGATTTACCATGGTGAGATTTAGATGAATTATAAATCATTTGTATAAGACACACTTTGAATAGAATATTCATAGTGGGGAATCCATTAGATTTTATAATTCAAAGTGGGGATCACACTTTGAATAAAATAGTCATAGTGGAGATCCCATTATGACTATTCAGAATATCAAATTCATATTAGATTTTATAATTCCAAGTGGGGATCCCACTTTGAATAAAAAAAGTCATAGTGTAGATCCCATTATTATTATCCAGAATATCAAATTCATAGTGGAGAGCCCATTAGATTTTTATAATTTAAAGTGGGAATCCCACTTTGAATAAAATAGTCATAGTGGAGATCTCATTAGGGATTTTATAATTCAAAGTGGGAATCCCACTTTGAATAAAATAGTCATAGTGGAGATCCCATTAGGGATTTTATAATTCAAATTGGGGATCCCACTTTGAATAAAATAGTCATAATGGAGATCCCATTAGGGATTTTGTAATTCAAAGTCATGATCCCACTATGAATAAACAATGATATCATGGATCCCACTATGAATAGAATATTCATTTATGGATAGAGGGCCCCTTATCAATATAAATTTGATTTCAAGGATAATGACTTATTTCCTTTTATTCAAAAATAAATATTCACGTGTCATTTGTGAATGGGTTCAAATTTGAATTAAATTAGAATGTCTAACATTTGAATAAATCCAAATGTATAGCCATCCTAGGTAGAAATGATAGATTAATGAGTATGAGCTAGAATTTGATTTAGTGATTGTTCAATTTTGCTTGATTTGATCATAAGAATTGATGAATTTAGTAATTTGATTTTGTAGGGCCAATTTTGGGTGATTACATTTTCCCCTCTTTGACTAATGTGTGATCGATATGGGAACACATATGGTCAAAGAATAGTTAAGAAGCTAAGAATTCCTCATCTAATATGTGATTAATATGGGAACACATCAAATGAAGAAGCCATGATAGAAAATAGATATATAGCTCTAACTTAAAAGTATGAAATCATTCCCTAACTAATGTGTGATCAATGTGGGAACACATATAGTCAAAAAAATAAAGAGACTATCATAGCAATAGCAAGCATTGAGTGATCGGACTAATAGAGATAGTTTATAACACTAGATAAATCAAGAACAAATGGAAATGGTCAAGCATATGCCCCTGAAAGAGAAAATGTTGCCAAAAAATTAGCAATGATAGATTATGTCTGCCCCCTCAGGATTGAAATCAAAATGATAGAGGAAGTGCAGAAACTAGCAAGATATGATCAATTAAAGCAAGGTCAAAGATAGATATGCCAGTAAAGAACAAGAACAATCATCAATGAAATGAAAGAATGCCCCAAGCAAGGATGAAATAGAAGAAACATGATATGAAATGAATATGGTAAGTGAAAAGAGAATGGAAGCAATGTGAAAATGAAGAAGTGAAGAAATGGCCCAGTGAGAATCAAAGATAGGCTCAAGCAAGTTAGCTAATTGCATAGAAAGAAGTGGATTTTAATATGCAATTTTGACCTTAATCATGAACTCAAATTTTGATTTTGATCTCCAAATTAATCTAGGGTGTCGATTTTAGCTATAGGCGCAAGTAGGTCAAAATAAGAAATTTGTAGTGAGATAGAGAAATGAAAAGATTATGAAAGATATGAAAATATGCTCAAGAAGAAGGAAGAAAAGATTAATGTAGCTAGCTGAAATGTCCACAAAAGATGAAGAAAGAGCTTTCTCCATATGCAAGATTAAGCTAAAAATGAACCTATAATGCAAGCTAACATGCAAAGTGGTTTACCAACAAGGGACACATAATGTTTAGACTCTTATTTCATCATTGAGCATTTATAAGATCATACAATCATCACTAGCATGAGCTATGAAGATATGAATATGACCTTATTTGGATGTCAAAGTGAGGTGTAAGCATTAAGGCACAAGAAGTTGGAATGACCAAAACACCTATCCCTTTTAATTTAGCAAGGGAACATAAGCATCAAAGTATAAAGGCTAGGATGACCAGAATGTTTCTTGCAGATAAGACACACGAGAGATCCTTCTCATGCTAAGTAATTAGGATGTTTTATGTTTACAATGACCCTTGCATTCGTAACCTAAGAATTTTTTTTGCTAAGTATACTTGTAGTGACCTATATGTTCACTTAGAGGACGAGTATCAATATGTACTATAGCATAGAGAACTCACTCAAATAGACAAGGAGAAGAACCAACCTCACTAGAGCATCCATATAAAAGGAGTTGAGGTACACATGACCATCCAACACTAGATAGAGGCTCTTATAGTAGACACCCCTTTTATATGGATTCTTCAGACCATTGTAACTAAACTAGCAAGCAAAAAACAAAGAAAAGATCATTGGATTTGATTTAGTGTACGAAAGCTCACAAAAGGTGTTGCATTCAGAGTGTTTGTTAAAGTGTATTTGGTGTTAGCATGTGTGGATGACAGGTAGGAATGTAGATGGAAAACATCTTTTGGAAGAATTAGTATTGTCATGCAACAATCAAAAGGCATTGCATCCTTAAGTGGCAAGATAAGGTTGGTTGTTCTGTGATTTTGATATGTCATGAGATGTGCTAAAATCAATTTGAGTGGCATTATTGCATGTCATAAAAAGATGGTGGTCAATTCACCTACTCCCAATAAGTTGGTAGCATGTAGCAGAAGGTATTGAGAGTTTTTTTCCATAACTAGGTGAGCAATACCCATTGATCTCATAGTGTATTTGAGTGATTAACAGATGCAAGAGAAGCTTGAGAAAATAATTGTCTATTTGAAAATAGCAATGGCGGACTCACAAGAGCATGCACAATGAAACCTGAGTCAATAGAGGTGGTAACTGGAGGATGGATCAAGGATAATAGTGAAAGCCTAGTGGATGGAAAGTGGTTGAGGAGGTAGAGGAGAAGAGTAAAATGTAGTCACCAAGAAGTGAGTGGAGCATCCTCTCATCAAAATGTGTGTCAGTGTGAACGGGAATCCATAGAGGCAAGTCAAGGTGGACTGCCCTAGGATCCAACAAAAGAAAATGAGGAGGATCCTACCTTGCTATAGATGTTATCTGAAAGTGTGACAAAAATTGCAAGGCAAGATGAGATAGGAGAGGAGACTAGATCTCTAGGTGGGTAGACACAACTAGAAGATAGCAATGTGAGTGTCTTCTTTACAGATAGCCAGCCAAAAGATCAAACACCTATGGAAGGGACTACCCTAGTTAAAGAGTAAGGACATGTGGTGAAGCGAATGACATCACTATATTGGCATGGAAAGAATATACTTGAGGGAATGATCAACTTATCTACAGAGAAGGCGAGTAGTTCTGTTATGTCTTCATTTCATCCTTTCAAAGAAGTACAACTTGGTATTGTCTTACAACTAGTTCATGATGTAGACATGGAAATGGAAGTGAGAAAAAGGAAGTGTTGGAGGTTGAGATGAAGTAGGCTAATAATGTAGAGAAAGATGTAGAGTTCTTTCGAGGTTTGGTTGAGAGAGCCCAAGAAGATGGAGCACACAAGGAATAGAAATGGGTGGAAGCAATGTTGGCAATAGAACGAATGCGAGAAGAGACTGTAGAGGCATCTCTAGTAGTAGAGTGGGCATCAGTGGAACAAATTCACAATGAGATGGTGTTTTTACAAGCTCAGGTTGAAGCATTCAGAGAAACTATGGAAAAGACTAATGCCATAGCTTATTGATCACAAGATCAATTAAATGCTGCCAATGCAAGGATCACCCACTTCATGAATCAGATGTATGAAGTGAAGCATGAGACAGAGTTTTAGAGAATGATTGCAAATACGTATAAGGTAGAACAAGACATCACTCAATAGGCAACAATGCTACCTGGGTTAGCAAGACTGTGATTAGATATGAATGAAGTCTGAGAGTGGTTAGAGAAGCTTGCACGAGAGATGGCATACTACATGGGATTGTATCATCAGGCAGTCCATCTAGAGCACACGAGAGGAATATCCTTCTTAGATAGGATGTTTATGACACAAATGAACACTATGTTGAAACGTGGTCATATTCTAATCCCAATAGATACAATTTGGGAAGGTGTAAGACTGACACAGGAGCTTCATCATCTGGAACTATGCAAACAGGTGTGCCCCCAATTGGAAATCCAAATGTCCAACCTCCATGAGGAGGAGCTCAATGGGCATCCACTATTTTGGTTTCTTTTTTTTGTGGAATTGTGAAAACAAATGTTCTTGTGTTGTCATTTGGATGGTTTGTAAGCAATATTCATTTATTAAAGAAATAAAATTGACAATTTGTTTTGTTCTTGAAACATTTGTTGTATGGTGCATGCTGTGTTGAAAATATGGATTTTTTGTAGTGAAGTATTTCGAGAATATTAACTTGGGACCTCACCAATGTTTTCATATGAACCTAGTTGAGGTAGACATGGTCTTCCAATCTAGAGGAGGCACTTATAAATGGACACTAGACAAATATGAAATTATTGGATCATTAAAAAGAAAATATTAGTGACTACTTAACTTGGTAGAAAATGAAATAATGTTTCAATTTTTTTGGAATATATGGATTTTTTGAAGTTTTATGAATGTTTTTTTTTGAGTATTTTTGATTTTTTTGAATTTTTTTGGTGATACATCAAAGTGCCTATTGCTATCTTTTCACTAAGATGATCATTTTTTCAAGACATTTTCTAATTTTCAGGTTTTTTTTCAGCATCATATATGATTTTTTTTGGGGATTTTTGAATGACTTAATATTATTAGCTCTTGAGCAAGATCACATCAATTTTTCCCAATGTCTAGCAAGGTGTAGGATATTATGGATAAGCAAAGATGGAGAGGCAAGGAGTATGAAGTGAGTGAAAGTGATCCTCAAGGACTAACTCCTCAAGAGTACCCAAGCTAGGTAAAGATAGCCATATGAAGCATATTTTGGATAAGCAATGGAAGCAAGGAGAAAGAGATAGCATGAACATAAGTTGATGAGAAAGATAGCATAGAGGCATAGAAGCCAATAGCAAGAGCATAATGATGAGACATCATGAAAGAAAGCAGTCCAAAGAGTGAACATGCCAAGAGAGTGTAGTGATCAAGATCAAGGATTCAAGTGGATAGGATAGCGATAAGATAGCAATAGGAATAATGCTAGATATGAAGGATATGAGCAAATGAGAAATATAGGGTGAGTGATATATAAGATAGCCAATGCACTTGAATAGCTCAACAATGTCAAGATCAAAGAGAGAAGAAGGAATGGATGGATGATGAAAGAATTATACATGATGCCTGTTTGCAAGGTTTTCATCATGGTACTTATCCAAGGTGCCACAAGAAGTAGTTTTCACCATAGGATGAATTATTTATTTTTACTTTTACTACCAAGGTGCCACAAGAAGTGGTTTTCACCAAGACACGTTTTCATATTTTTCCTTTTAAATTTTTTAAAATCTTTTTGCTTTTTAAAATTTTTTTTAAGAAAGAAGGCAAGTTTTTAAGATAATGCTCCTTGAAAGGATAAACCATGATATGCCAAGGATTCAAAATGATATGCTCAAAGATGTTGATAGGGAAAGGAAGATGGAAGAGAAAAAAAAAGGATAAGGTTTTATGCAAAGCAAGTGAGTTTGGAAGATAGGAGGAATAGGAAAATGAGAGAAAATGATAGAAGGTAGAAGGATAGTGAATGGAAGGATTGTGAAAGGGTAGATAGAAAGGAAGGCAAGATCAATGTCAACACACACCTTGAAGGGTGGTGAGAGGATGGAGGAAACGTAAATGAAGGAATATGAGAAGGAATATGGTGAATGGATCAAAGAGGTTGTGGTTTAGGCACATGGAATGGAAGAATGCTTTTGGAAGAAGATGAAGTGGAATTCTTTGGAAGCTTGA
Organism: Cupressus sempervirens; assembly: GCA_028749045.1. NCBI lineage: Eukaryota > Viridiplantae > Streptophyta > Pinopsida > Cupressales > Cupressaceae > Cupressus > Cupressus sempervirens. The sequence continues at coordinate 444,695,827 of CM053787.1, forward strand.
ATGTCAACTTCACTTGTTTCTCAACATTAGACTCTTTCAAGAGAGACTTTGGAATCCATATAGTCATAGGCTCTTCATTTCTTTTTGATGATTTAGAGAGAATATCTTCAATGATGGATTTTGGAACCCATACTTGTTTTGTAGTTTTCTTCTTAGATATATCTTTTGACTTTATGCCTCTATGTTGATTAGAGGAGACATGGTGATCTTTTGTAGATGGATTCTTGTATTTATTCTTTTCCTTGTATTGAACATTCAAGTTACTTCCAAAAGACTTGGGATTTGTGGAAGAAGAAGGGAGATATGACTGGTTTAGATGGATAGATGGGTGAAAAGTCATCAAGGATGAGTGTCTTTTTTGATCTTGAGGTGTGATGGGAGAGATAGGAGATGGAGGAACATAAGGCCCCAATATGGAAGGGAGTTTTGAAGGCTTTATCTTAGATGGATAAGGACCAATGATATATTTAGAAGATACAAATGGATAGTGAGAAGGGGTATCAACATCTTTAGAGTGACCAACATAGCCAAGGCCATCAATAGACTTACAAGTAGCTTTGATAGGAGCAACATCTTTAGTAGGAGCATTTAAAGCTGGATCATATGTTTGAAGTGGATTTTGAGAAGTGGAGCAAGAGGAAATACTTTGATCTTGACATGTTCCTTTAAATAGTATAGGCATGGAAGGTTTCTCATAATTTTCAGTAAGCTCAAATATAGTGTCATCGTCATACTTAGGTGGTAAATTATATTTTTTTGGAAAGTTGATGAGCTCATTTTTTTAATTCAAACTAAAAGGATCCCTTAGGATCATGAACCTATCTTCTAGAAAACAAGGCCATGCTAGTAAAAAATTAGTTCACTTTTATTGGCAAGTGAGTGTTAGGTGAGTGATCAGATGTTATTATTATGGAAACATATCTCATTTGCATGGTCTCTTGAGTTAAAAAATAGTTTTTTTTTTAATGATAAGCATGTGAAAAATTCCCAAGTCCATAAAGAAAATACAAGATATAGCTAGGAAATTATGTTCAACAATGACATAAGAGTTATTAGATGAGACTATTTTTTTTGGATCATGTTATATACATTATGTGTGAGATACTATATGGTATATGTTAATATGACGTATATAATGTATTTTTGTGATGCAAATCAAAGAAGGTTCAATATGACATAGTTTCAGGACTTTATAAGATCAAGTATTTTGGCTTAGAAAATTAAATTGCCTTGTCAATTTAATTTTTTAGAAATAGAGGGATGACATCCAAGGATTTAGCTCTTCGATAATGTGTTCCAATTTTGTACAATTGTATGGACTTTTTTTTTCAAAAGGTCAGTTAAGTCAACTGAATTAACAAATCATAAGGGTAGAAAGGAAATATATTTTAACATGCGGACATGTATGTATGGAATATGACATGATATATATATATATATATATATATATATATATATATATATATATATATGTAATAAGTGATTCTTGATGCTAATTTACATATTAGATTAGACCTAAGCTTTAGTGGAACTAATCAGACATTATGATGTTATGTAATAGTTCATTATTGATGTGATACACTTATGACATCTGGACATTGAATCCTAAAGGTGGATATAACCTTAATTCTTAAGTAGTGAGCTCTCTTTTGTTCTCAACTCTTAAAAGGGTTCAAACCTCTAACAAGGTTGTATCTACTAACAGGGTGTTAGAGTGGGGTTGCCATTGTACCAAAAGACCGATTTATCAATGCCTGATACAACCACTCAACTTATAGTACATAGGAAGTGGTTAAGCCCTTGTCATGAATCCCAAGGGAAGTGATGAATTTTTTTCTAAAATTCTCCCCCTTAGCATTATCTGAGGGTCCGAGGATTCAAATCTATGACCAAGCTCTAATACTACTTGTTAGTACACAGTGTTTAAAATAAATTGATATAAGTATGATAAATGTGTTTCAATCATTGTTTTTTTCTGATGTCAAACCTACTATTTGTTGGTAAGACAACTATTTATATGATTTAAGTACTATCACTTATTTGATTGATGAAGAGGATTTGATCAAATGATGTAACAACAACACCTAGAGGAAAGGTTGAGTTATGATATGAAAAGGATTACCAGAATTAACTAAGATAGTGATATCATAGTGCATTGATAATCTACTTAAGGTTGCAAAGGCTAGTTACACTAAGCAAGTTCAGAAGAACAAGTTAAATGAAATTTTTTTGCCAAGCTTGACTGAATGGACAGTAGGTGCCGAGAAAAGTTAGTGCAAGCCAAGCAAAAAATTAGTTTGAGCTGAGTAAAAGTCTATTTTAGTGTATGTCAAGTAAAAAAGTTGATGTCGAGCACCAGTAAACTTTAGTTCGTGTCAAGTGATTTTACAGAGGATGCCAAGCAATGCAGTTTGTGCTAAGCATCAAAAGCAAGTTAATGCCAAGTGTCAACATTATTAGAAAGATCATGAATTCGATGGATTTGAGTTGACAAGTTTGTTTTCTTGGATTGTGTGAACTAGGTGGAAGATACGATTGATGAGCTAGTGGCACAAAATTCATGGTTAACCATTTTGAGGCAAATTCAAAGAAGATTGAAGGAGAAGTTTCTAGAAATGAAATGGAATGAGAGGTAGATTCATTGAATCCTACCTAATCTTTCCTAACCCTAAATTGGACGATGGAGAATGAATGACAAAATATCTTAATTCTCTATTTATAGGGATAGTTGGTCAAAAGCAAGTGTTGTCATGTGTGAGAACCTAAGGAAGACAAGGAGTCTAGGGTATTGCTTTGTTTAGTGACCTAAGTGAAGAGTCTGCATTGGCAAGTTAGGAAAGAAGTCTTAAGGGTATAGATGCTTGAAGAGTGAACAAGCTATTAGAGTTGAACTGTGTGAAATCCAAGCAAAATGGAGGACTGAAAAAAAGATCTATAAGCTGCAAATGGAGTTGTAAGTTGTTATTAGATCAAGCCTTATTGTTACTCTCTAATAATTGTATAAGTCTAGGGTAAATCCTTTGGATAAAGGTTGACCTAATAGTCATTTTTACATCCTTTAATCAGGTGACATTCCAAGTGAATGGCCTAAAGTCCTCTAGCAAGGCTCATTCCTAACAGGGTGACTGAAATTTGTTAACTAGGTCACACTTAACAATGTGCATTGTAACCTTTAAAAAGGTTGGCCTTTCATAGGGCATCACTTCATAAGAGTGAGAAAGAGTAGCATGTTACTAGTGGTTTTTCCCAAATTGGGTTTCCAAGTAAATTATTGTTTCAAGTGTGTTATTGAATCTATTATGTTTCATGTTTACATTTCTGCAAATTGAGTTGACAGTAACCTACAAGTTTTAAGTGATTGCATAATCTTATGGATGTATATATGATGAATATTTTATGGGTTCATTAAGCTGTGAAAAGTTCTATTTCTGCATCTGGACCTTGGATAACTGATTCACCCCCCACCTTTTAGTCATTCTAAAGAATTCCAACAATTGGTATCATAGCCATCTACTTAAGAGAACTAGTTTGATGGTACTAGAAGCACAAAGAGAAAGATGTCAAAAAGAGAAGTACCCAAGCTTAATAGAGATAACTTTCCTGCATGGAAAAGTTTGATGGAGCTACACCTTGCAAGACTTGGAGATCATGCACAATCTACCATTACTATTGAGAATAATAATCTTGCTAGAGCCCTAACTGTTGAAGATCTAAAAAAGAAGAAAGTACATAACTAGGCAATGTTGGAGATTGCCTCTACCCTAAGCTATGGTAAGTTTGATGATATCAAAATTCTTGATAGTGCAAAGAAATGTGGGATGCTTTGTACACCATCTATGGAGTAGACAAGAATGTTCTAAGAGCCAAATCTAAGAGTCTCAGATGTAAGTTTGATTATATGAGAATGCAAGAAGGTGAAAATATTGCTCAATATTGCTCAAGGATAAAAGATGTTGTTAATGCAATAAGAAGATCTACTGGTACAATAGATGATGATATAGTACTAAGAAAAGTTTTAAGAACACTATTGCCTATATATGCTATTAGAGTTTCTGCAATGCAAGAACTGAGATGTATACCGGGGAATATTCTAACTCTTGAAGGTAGGTAGGATAATTACTTTTGAGCTATCTAAATTTGATAATTACAAACTTGAAAATGTTGAATCTTCTTTCAAAACTAAGCTGTTACTGAAAGAACCTAATGTGAAGAAGAAAAAGATAAAATATGTGTCCAACGACAGTGATATTAATGAGGAGGATGTAGATCAACTTGAAGCACTACTAGAAAGGAGATTTCATAGAGGTAAAGGAAAGTTTAAAGGTAAGCTACCTATCAGTTGTTTCAATTACAATGAGGTTGGTCATATTGCTGCTAGATGTCTAGAGAAGAAGAACTATAGAGGTGGTGACAAGTACAAAAGTAGAAGAGATAAAGACAACAAATATTACAAAGACAAAGGAAAGAAGTCTTGCTATACTGCTTAAGAGGAAACAAGAGATGAATCTAATGAACATGATGATGAAGTGGTGTATGTTGCAATAAAGGACGAATCTGATGAAGATGAGGCAACTACACTTGTGTCTTATGTGAACAAGAATGACAGATGGATCATTGACATTGGGTGTTCACATCACATGACTGGAGATAAAAGTGAGTTCATTACCTTGAAGTGTTATGATGGAAATAGTGTAAGATTTCGTAATGATGCACCATGTTTGATAAAAGGAAAAGGTTCCATCAAACTCACATAAAAGATTTTATATGACAATGCTTACTAGGTTGAAGGACTTAACTATAATATGTTAAGTGTGTCACAATTGAATAATTCAAGATGTAAGGTTGAGTTTGAAAACAAGATTGCTAAGATATATGACACTAATGGAAAAATGATTGGAAAGGGGGATCAAACTAGGAGTAATCTATTCTACCTTGATATAGAGGATTCTACTTGTCTAGTTCAAAATTTTGATGATGTGTGGCTATGGCACAAGAGGTTATGTCATGTTAATTTTGATAACTTGGTCAGTATTAGTAACATCAGAAAAGTTAAAGGTTTGCCTAAGTTGAAGAAGCCTGATAATATAATGTGCAAACAATGTCAATTAGGCAAAATGACAAAGTTAAGTTTTAAGAGTAAAACTCATACCTCTAAAGAAATACTAGAGATTGTTTATACTGACTTGTGTGGACCAATTGAAGTAAAAACCTACAAATGAGATAAGTACATTATGTTGATTTTTCATGATTATTCTAGAATGATGACAACATTTATGTTTTTGAAACATAAATCTATTGCTTTCCAAATGTTTAAGTGGTACTTAGCAAGAGTTGGGAAGGAAATAGGTAAAAGTCTAAAATGTTTGAGATCCGACAGAGGAGGAGAATTATATCATATGAGTTTGAGATGTTTTGTAATGACAAAGGAATCAAAAGACAAACATCTACTTGTAGAACCCCTCTACAAAATGGAATTGGTGAAAGGAGGAACATGTTTGTAATGGACTGTCCTAGGACACTCATGATGGAGAAAAATGTTTCTTTGAAATATTGGAGAGAAGTTGTAAGTATATTTTTCTATGCCTTGAATCATGTACAAGTCAAGAAAGGTACTCATTGAACACCTTTTAAACTATGGTATGGATACTCACCCAATGTAAAATATTTTAAGGTATTTGGAAGAAAATATTTTATTCTCAAAGATTTTAGGAATGGTAAACTAGATGCAAAAAGTCAAGAAGGTATATTCCTAGGATATTTCACAACAAGTTAATCTTATAAGTGTTTAAATACTAATGCTAACAAAATTGTGGAAAGTGAAAATGTGAAATTTGATGAATATACAAAATTATATGAGGCTGAACCTGTGAAGGAACCAAAAGAATAAAAATCACTTGTATACTTTTATGAAAGTATGCATGCTAAAGAAGATGTTGTAGATCAAGTTACAAACCAACATCAAGTTTTAGTGACTGTCAAGTTAGATACTATGAATGCCAAGTTTCATTCAAGAACCGAGCTACATTCAGATGCTGAGTTATAAAATAAAGTTGAGACACATTCTCATTCTGAGATTAGCATACATGAAAGAGATGCTAAAATTCTTGATAGAGATGTACATAGTGACTTAGAATTTGAAAGATCAAATGAAGAAACTAGTGTTGAACCAAGATTGTCTAAACATATCAAGAGACATTATCCCGCTACACAAATCATTGAAGATAAAGATGCTAGACCAATGTCAAGGAACAAATTAAGAAATGATACATGTTTGCTAAGCATGAAAGAACCCAAAACAATGAAAGATGCCTTAGAAGATCTGGACTAGAGTAAATCCATGGAAGAAGAAATTGAACAAATTGAGATAAACAAGACATGGACTCTAGTTCCTAGACTAGAAGACAAAAATGTGATTAGTATCAAGGGGGTATACAGAAATAAGCTAGATGAAAATGGTGAAGCCACAAGGAACAAAGCAAGATTAGTCTGTAAAGGATATGCACACGAAGAAGGAATTGACTATGGAGAAACATTTGCCCCTATTGCTAGATTGGAAGGAGTAAAAACTTTGCTTTCTCATTTTGCATACAAAGGTTTCAAAGTTTATCAAATGGATGTTAAATCTACATTTCTGAATGGTATATTAGAGGAAGAAGTTTATATAGAAGATCCAAAAAGATTTGTTGATGTTAACAATAAAAACATGGTATGTAGATTACACAAACCTTTATATGGTTGGAAGAAAGCACCAAGATCATGGTATGAGAGACTTCATAATTATCTTGTGAAGATTGGATTTGAAAGGATTGATGATAACATCAATCTATACTTGAAGATAGAGAAAGGAAAAGGTACTTTGTTATCTAAAATTTTTGTTGATGATATCATATTTGGAGGTCAAGATGCTTTATGTAAGGCTTTTGCAAATGAAATAAGGCAAGAATTTGAGTTGTCTATGTTTGGAAAGGTCAAGTTGTTTATGAGTTTGCAAGTACATCATATGAAATATGGTATATACATCAGTCAGTCAAAGTATGTCAAGGAAATACTAATTTTTTTTGGATTGGAGGATTCTAAGCCAGTAAGTACACCTATGGTGACAGGACTTAAATTGTCAAAGGATGATGATTCAACTAAGGTGAATCAAACATTATACAAGTCTATGATTGGAAAATTACAATATGTAGTACATAGCAGGCTTGATATTGCACTATCTGTAGGGATAGTTGCAAGATTCTCTACTAATCCCAGGGATAATCATTTGATCACTATAAAGAGAATAATGATATATCTTAAAGGAATCGAGGAATATGGTCTATACTACAAGAAAAATGAGAAATATGAATTAAGAGCCTGTATTAATGTTGATTGGGTTGGAAACATTGATGATGGAAAAAGCACCAGTGGAGGAGAATTTTTCTTAGGCAAAAGGCTGGTTATATGGACTAGCAAGAAAAAAAATTGCATTTCACAATATACTATTGAAGCTGAATATGTTGTTGTTGCTGCAAATTGTACAAACATTGTATGGATCAAACAACTACTCAAAGGTATGAAGGAAGAGATCAGTGAACCAATGATACTATATTATGATAATACAAGTTCTATAAATATATCAAAGAATCCTATGATGCACACAGAGACTAAGCACATTGCAATCAAGTATCATTACTTGAGAGAATTAGTTCAAGGTAAAGAGGTGAAGATGGAATATGTTGACACAAAAGAGAAAATTGCTGATATCTTCACAAAAAAATTACCTAAGGATGCTCATGAGTATCTAAGAGGTAAACTATGGGTGATACCCCTATCAAAGACTATCTAAGAAACAAGAGGAGTGCCCTACATCAAACAAGTTGATTGACATATGTTACACATTGATGTAGTTGATCTTACTTTAGGAGATGCCTAAAGTAATCCAAGAGCTGAAACTTCAAATCAGTTACAAGCAAGGTGACAAAGGGAGAAATTGGAGAAGTTCATATCTGCATATTAAGATGACAAGTCTTTGGAATTATCGTCAAAGAGGGAGATATAATTGAAGGGAGATATATACAAGATAAGGGAGAAATCCTAACACATAGTATGAGAGGGAAATTTTGACTGCTGAGAAAGAAAGTGTATCTTTTGATTACATCTACTAGTAAGAGGAAGATATTGTAGAGGGAGATATAAGAAGTAATTCAGAGGGAGTCATAAGGATGAGTTGATTGTTTGTTGATTAGAACAAAACATAATTTTGTAACCTATTCAGAAGATGAAAGTTGTTGATAGAGAGAGAGGTTTCAATACAAGGAATTATTTTCTTTTTGGTATTGTGTTGGTCTTACTATTTAAACCGAGTCAATTTGGTTAATTAGTTTGGTTTGCCATCAATACCAAAGAGACAAATTGTTGAAAACAGATTGATAGAAGTATGATAAATGTGTTTCAATCATTGTTTTATCACTAATGTCAAACCTTCTTTTTTTGGCAAGACAAATGCTTATATGATTTAAGTACTATCACTTATTTGATTGATGAAGAGGATTTGATCAAATGATGTAACAACAACACCTAGAGGAAAGGTTGAGTTATGATATGAAAAGGAGTATGAGAATCAACTAAGGCACTAATATCACAGTGCATTGATAATCTACTTAAAATTGCAAAGGTTGATTACACTAAGTAAGTTCAAAAGAACAAGTTAAATAAAGTTTGTCTACTAAGCTTGACTGAATGGATAGTAGGTGCCGAGAAAAGTTAGTGCAAGCTAAGAAAAAAATCAGTTGGAGCTGAGTAAAAGTCTATTTTAGTGTATGCAAAGTAAAAATTTGATGCCGAGTAAACTTTAGTTGATGCCAAGAACTAGTAAACTTTAGGTCATGCTGAGAGATTTTACAAAGGATGTCGATCAATGCAGTTTGTGCCAAGCATCAGAAGAAAGTTAATGCCAAGTGTCAACATTATTAGAAATATCATGAATTTGATGGATTTGAGCCAACAAGTTTGTTTTCTTGGATAGTATGAACCAGGTGGAAGATAAGATTGATGAGTCGACGGTATAGAATTCATGGTAAATTGTTTTGAGGAAAATTCAAAGCAAATTAAAGGAGAAGTTTCTAGAAATGAAATGGAATGAGGGGTAGATTCATTGAATGCTACCTAATCTATCCTAACCATAAATTGGATGATGGAGAATGAATGCCAAAATATCTTAATTCTATATTTATAGGGATGGCTAGTTAGAAGCAAGGGTTTTCATGTATGAGAACCTAAGGAAGACAAGGAGTCTAGGGTATTATTCAGTGACCTAAGTGAAGAGTTTGCGTTGGCAAGTTAAGCAAGAAGGCTTAAAGGTATAGATGCTTGAAGGGTGAAAAAGCTATTAGAGTTGAAGTGTGTGAAAACCAAGCTAAATGGAGGATTGAAATAGAGATTTTCAATCTTAAAATGGAGTTGTAAGTTGTTATCAGATCAAGCCTTCCTGTTACTCTCTAATAATTGTATCAGTCTAGGGTAAATCCTTTGGATTAAGGTTGACCTAACAGTCATTTGTAAATCCTTTAACCGGGTGACATTCCAAGTGAATGGTCTAAATTCCTCTAACAAGGCTCACTCCTAACAGGGTGATTGAAATCCTTTAACTAGGTCACATTTTAATAGTGTACATTATAACCTTTAACAGTGTTGGCCTTTCACAGGACATCACTTTAGAAGAGTGAGAAAGAGTAGCATGTTACTAGTGGTTTTTCCCAAATTGGGTTTCCACATAAATCATTGTGTCAAGTATGTTATTGAATCTATTATGTTTCATGTTTACATTTTTGCAAATTGATTTGATAGTAACCTACAAGTTTTAAGTGATTGCATAATCTTATGGATGCATGCATGATGATAAATGTTTTATGGATTCACTAAGCTATGGAAAGTTTTATTGTACATCTAGACCTTGGATAACTGATTCAACCACCCCCTAATTTTCTAAAGAATTCCAACACATAGGAGGTGGTTAAGCCCTTGTCACAAATCCCAAGGGGAGCATCGAACAAATTTCTAAAACATGGACTAATATACTATATGCTGTGTAATGACTCCTAATAGGGTTAGATCTCCTAACAAAGATACTTTTAGATTAGTGCATAGTCTTGTGGGTTCAATCCTCATCAAGGTTTTCTTTTGGCCAAGGTTTTTTCAAGAATAAATCATGGTGTTATGAGTACTTTTGTGTTGTACGTTTTACTTTTATTAATTGTGGTTTATGATTGTATGGATGAGTTATAAATTTTTGAATTGATTTAAAAGTGTTGCAAAATTAATTTTCCATGACCCTAAGTGATCAAATTTTGTCATTGATGGAAACATATCTCATTCACATGGTCACTTGAGTTAAAAAATAGTTTTTTATGATAAGTATGTAAAAAAATTCCAAGTCCAAAAATGAGATACAAGATATAGTCAGACAATTTCGATCAGCAATGATAGAAGAGTTATTAGATGAGGTTACAATTTTGGGATCATTGTATATAAACTATGTATGAGCTACTGGTATGGTCTATGCTAATATGATGTATATACTATGTTTTTGTGATGCAAATCAAAGAAGGTTAAATATGACATAGTTTCAAAAAAAATTTATAAGATAAGGTATTTTGGCTTAGAAAATTGAATTTCCCTATTGATTAATTTATTAGCAATAGATGGATGACATTTAAGGATTTAACTCTTGAATAGTGTGTTCCAATTTTGTATATTGCTAATTGAATGGACATGTTTCATATAAGGTTAGTTAAGCCAACAAAATTAATAAACTAGAAGGGTAGAAAGGAAAGATCTTTTAACACACACACACACATGAATGGAATAAGATGTGGTATTGATGTAATATGCAATTATTGATGATAATTTACACATCAAATTATATGCTAGATTTATTGGAACTGATTTGGCATTTTGATGTTATGTAATAGCTTATTATTGATGTAATACACTTATTTTAGCTAGACAATGAGTCCTAAAGGTCAATGTTACCTTCATTCTCAAGAAGTGAGCTCTTTTTTGTTCTCAATCCTAAAAGGGTGAAAGCCTCTAACAAGGATTTATCTCCTAATAGGGACTAATATACTAAATGCTATGTAATGATTCCTAAAAGAGATACTTTTATATTAGTGCATAATCTTGCTTTAACCCCCACCAAGGTTTTCTCAAGAACAAATCATGCTATTATGGGTACTTCTTTGTTGTATGCTTTGATTTTATTCATTGTGGTTTATGGTTGTATATGACTAAGTTATACATTTTTGAATTGGTTTAGAAGTGTTGCAACTCTAATTTACCACCCCCTAGTGCTTCTTGATCCTAACAACTTGGTGTAATAATAAAGATTTAGGAAACAAAGTATTTTGTAGATTAGATATAATTTGTGCAAATAATATTTTTTTTCCTTTCACTAACCAAGGGGAGGTAATGCACTCTTTTTTATTCCTCCTAATATGTCTATCTTTTCTCCTATCCTAACTAATATTGTTTGGAATACTTTAATTTCTTCCAAAATTAACCCTAGATCTAGTATGTTCAAATTGAATGTAAATATCCTTTAAGATGATGATTCATTAAGACCCTTGTGGACTATGACATATATCACTAAATCCATAACAATAGTATCTCTCAATCTTTACTTTGGGAATCTCTAATGGAAGTTTGGAAGAATATGTTCTAAATGATTGGAAAGAAAAATCCATGGATAGAAATAAACTTGAGGAAAACTATGGGATAAAGGACATGTTCAAAAGATATAAATTAAAATGGATTGAACTAAGTCCTTATTTAGAAAGATACAAAAATACAAGTTTCAAGGGATAAAAGTTAGAGCAAAGTCAAACTAGTTAAAGAAAGGTAAAGAAAGGCTCAAATTATTTCTTAAACCTTATCAGGATTAAACAACATAAAGAGGATATATAATTTATTAAATATAATGGATAGTCCTCCAATGATAAATATTTTATCAAGAATGCATTTCAAGACTTTTTCCAAAAGAGTTTTTTTGTTTTTTGTTTTGTTTTTTTTTCCTTTAGAACATGATGCACAAAACTAAAAGGGTATATATAATTTTGTCTTCACTTAATTACTAAGAAGGTATCAAAAGTGATCACTAAGAAACTATCATAAAAGGATACCTAATTTGTGGACAATGAAACTATCTTGGAAACAAGATCACTATTTTATCCTTTGCTAATGATATGTATCCTAGATCTGATGGACTCTTGGCATAATTGCAAAGAAAATAGAAATTATATTTAAATGAAATTTTTTGATATCAAACTTATTTAATTTCAAGCTAATACTTTGAGAAATAATAGTATCAGAGGTGTTATCAAACTCATCCCAAAACATTGAAATGGAACTCAAATTAGGAATCAACAAACTATAACTTTGTTAAACCTTTCATATAAGATTTTGACAAGTACATTGGCTAGGAGACTTGTATATGTTTTGGGAATTTTTTTTTTGTGACCCAAAGTGTTTTATTAAATGTAGGTATATAGTAGAGGACCTTGTCACTAGTTGGGAGGGATGCATTGGCCATAAAAAATATTCAAAAAGTTGCAATGGTTCTATTAGATTTTGAAAATTGATATGACATAATAGAATGAAACTTTGTGCTCAGTATGTTGTGAAATTTTGGTTTCCCCCCAAATTTTGTAATAGATTAGTATTTTTCTTCAAGATCCATCCATAGTCATTGACATTAACAGTGAACTCTCTTATCCTATCTCCTTGCAAGAATCCATTAGAAAAAGTTTCCCTATTGCTCCTACCTTGTTTATTATTATTTTCTACAACATCTATTATATTCTCATAACTAATTCTATGCCTTAATAAAAGGTATTGCTATGCCTAATAATTATTATGTTATTAATATTTAATTTTTTAATTTTTTAATTTTTTTTTTATAATACTACCATTTTTATTGAGTTATCTATAAACAATTTTTATAATATTCTCAATAGATCCAATATATTTTGTGTGGTGTTTCAATGTAAAGAAGGTCCACATAAATTTTTAGTGATTGGCTAGGATGAAATACCTCATATTTGGTTCTACTCAAAATGATAGGGGTGGTCATATCAGGGTAAATCCTTGTTTCCCCCTATCTTAAAGACATGTGGGAATAGTTGTTTAAAATATTCAAAGGAATTATATTAAATAAGAGATTCATTTTGTATCCTTAGTTGGGCAAGTTCAAGTTGTACATCTCATGCAATTTACCATTCCTCAACATAACTCTTTGATAATGTGCATTCCAGTAATTCTTAGAGATTATTTTTGGTCTAATACCCATTGGGAAATACAACATTACATTGTGTCTCATGAAATGAGTGTTGTATTCCAAATAAATTAGGTGGATTAGGGTTGAAAGATTTAAAGATTCAAGGTATGGATCTTGCCTCAAAATGGATTTTAAGGACTACCTTGGAGGGTTTTCTTAAGCAATAATTTGACTCTATCTAAACCAAAGAAAGGGCAGCTATTGGATCTTATTTCTATGTTTGATATTCTTTTTGTTCAATTTGAGGTGAAACATATTGTTCTAAGGTACTCTCTTCTTTGTGGAAGGCCTAGATTCAAGTAAGGGTATTGTTATCTTGAAGAGGTTTTTGGGGAATTTTACTTCATCACTATTATTCTAACATATGTCTTTGGTGGGGTCCATTTAACAATGATAATCCTTTGGCATTGACCCAAGGATGCTCTACAAAATTTTGATTCTATGTTGGAATTACAACCTTGGATGATATTCTCATCGATGACATTTTTGGGAGCACTTGAGGCTAAAATATGAATTGCCTTCCTCTCAAAGAAACACAAGTTTACTACATTTGGTAACATTATGGGGGAAATATTCCTAAGTGCAAGATGGTCAAATCTTGATCTTATCTAGAATATCAAATGAAAATATGACACAATGTTTTTGGATGTTTCTATCAAGAATATACTACATGCCTATATTGAATTAACCAACACCAATTCCCTTCATAATTTCTTACATGGCTTAACCACCTCATGTGTTTTACAAGTATAGTGGTTGTATCAAACATTGATAGGTTGATCTTTTGGTGCAATGAGAATACTAGCTTGTAGTAAGTGGTATCAGAGTTTAGTCATGCATTTGAATCTCCTTGGGTAACGCTGAGGGGAAAATTTGTGACATGTCTTAACCACCTCGTGTGTTCTATAAGTCTACTAGTTGTATCTTACATTGATAGGTTGACCTTTTTGTGCAATGACAACCCTAGCTTATAACAACCTGTTGATTTTTGGAATGTAGATTAATTGTAGACACCCTAAAATTGGCAAGACTTTGGAAGCAAGCTTTTCATCAAATTAGTAAAGATTAAGGACAAAATCAGAGAAAAAGAGAAAAAAAACAATATGCATTTGGATTAATCACAACATTAGGTTATTTACATAATTAATTTAATCAATTATACCTAATTTCTTGATCATTTTACAATTCAAATTCCAAAATCATTTCAAAGAGGAAAACTATTTCAAAGGGACAATAAAAGATCAAATAAAAAAGAGGAAAATAAAAATGGAAAAGAAATGAAAATTTAAATAAATAAAAATAAAGCCATTATCGTCTCAAAAGTGAAAATCCATCTTTTTGGATTTAAAAAGAAATGAAAAACCCCTTTTATCCTCACAATTCAAGTCTGTTAGACTTTTCCTTTTGGGCTCTTATGAGATATTTCTTGATTTACCATTACCCTTAGTAAAAACGTAAATCCTACATCTTTACCCCAACTATTTCTAAAATAATTTAAATATGAGGGAAAATCAAGAGCAAAGCACCCAAGTTTTATGCATCCTTATTATAGGCATACTAGAGCTAGAAGTTGTCAAGTCATTTAGCATCATTACTATAGAGGATTTTAGCATCATTTAACAATATTTAGTATCATTTGTGCTCATATTTATAGCACTTTCATGTGTTTATCTTGTTAGATCCTTCATTCGTATAGATCTCATATACCTTGTTCCAATCTCAATCATATCATCATAGATCTACATAATAGCTCACTCCCATTGTAAGATTGTCACTAAGATGTCAATCTAAGAGCAATTTAGCAGTTGTAGTTAGGGAAACATGGGATGTTTGTGAATTTTGATTTGATGGTTGTTTCTTGGGTCTACTTTAGCTTTACTATCATTCTCATAGCATTTCGCACCAAGGTCTCATGAATAAGCGTTTCCTCGTGTACATTAATGCTGATTTTTTTTTTTGAATTGATGAAATAATTGACCTTTATCCAACATAGATTTTTTGACCCCAAAAGATATAATTTTGCTGGTTTCTCTTGCTAAAAAAACATTCTATTGATAATATTTTACATTTTATTGTCTCTCAACTAAGATATGTGAAATTTTTTAAGTTCATAAAATCTTTGAGCATTTATTGTTCCATCCTCAATATGCTTTGGTTTTGTCATCTTATCTGCTTGATTTAATGTTTATTTGGAGTCCTAATGTAGGTTTTCCTTAGATTGAGATTGTTGTTGGAAAAGTTGAGTCTTTTGATGTTTCCCTTAATAAATTTTGGTTTACTTTTACAAGTAAAGTTCTTTTCTTTTTATGGAAGAGGAGGAATGAAAAAATATTATAATCCACAAGACAATTTCTTATTGAGTTTAAATTCAAACCCATCTTTTTCATGATTATGTCATAGGTCTTTGCTATTGTGAAGATTCTAAATGAGAGACTCATGATGATGTTGAAAAAATTTATGCTAGTGTACAAAAATATATACAAGACCACTTGAATTCTTCCCTCATGGGAAGAATAATTTAAATCGAGAAGAACTAATTTTAATTTTTTTAAATATGCGGAGGACAAAAAGACCATCAAGGATGATCTTGATGAAATTAAGAGCAAGGATATGAGATTTTACAAGAACTAGTGGGACACTACAACATCTTAAATATTGACCCCCCTTGGTGATGTTAGTAATGATGAAGAAGAATGCACTAATAATATTACTGGGTCATGGAAATAATGTTGACCTCAAGTATATGTATTAGCTTTTACACTCTCCAAAGTGTTTCGCTGAACTCCTTTAAATCTTTTGTTGTTTATAGTTTCTAATCATGTTGATTTTAGATTGATGGATTGTTGGTGATCATAATTGATGTTGGATGAGGCTCTAGCTCCATATAATACAAGCCTAAATTTCGTACACTATCTATAATATATTAAAAAAATAGTCATGGGTGGTACAATCATGTAGTAGAAAGTGGATACATTGAGAATGTTACAAATTATGTTAGTAAGCCAATGAGCACATCAAATTTTAGTTGTTGTAGAGAGGCCATGAGTATCTAACCTTTTGTAATGTCCCCATCTTTTTAGCCTTAGTGGAGTTCTTAGCCTTTCATTCTCCGAAGGCTAAGTGGAGAAATAAATTAAATTAAAGTCAATAAATAAATAAATAAGTAAATAAATCTAAAGGTGACTTTATATTTAATTAATTTAATTTTCTAGAAGCACAACTAATTATTATATTAGAAAGGGGAAGCTTCTAGAGAATGCATTTTCTAGAAGTATAACTAATTATTGTATTGGAAAGGAGGAAGCTTCTAGAGAGTGCAATTAAATAATATTTTATTTCTTTCTAGAAGGGTGAAGAAAAAGACTAAATAGAGGTGAGAGCTTCATTGTTAGGACCCATTATTTGCTTATTTGATTTCTTTGAGCTCTGTGCAAGGGTTTTGACATTTGCCACTAGAGAACAAAGTTCTTTTGTGTGCCTCCATTTGAGTTGGTGAAATACCTATTGAATTTGGTATTGGGAGGACATCATACAGGTGTTCTATTTGAGCCAATTGGTGAAAGATCTTTTGAAGGGTTGCAACTATTGGAGAAGACAAATTAGTCTTTTCATTGTGTTGAATTTGTGGCCTAGGGCCAAATTGTGGAGTACAATTGAAGGAATAAGTTGGATATTGTTACAATGTCATTGCTGCTACAATCTAGATTTCTTGAGTAGTTTCCAGATTCCTATCCATTTCATTTTTTATTGCATAGAGGATAGATTTGAAGATCTTCGAACATGTATAAGAATTTAGAAACCATTCATAATCTGATTTATATCAGAATTTGATGTCGTAATGTCTTATTATTGTAGATGCATATTTTCTCATTTGTAACCAGTGTTATATGTTTCAAATAAATACAAAAAAAATTTGCATCTTCATTGTAAGAGGTTTTGGAGTTCTTTGCAAGAATATTTATTAAAGTTTGGCATTTAGAAAGAAATCATAATTTAGATCTGCAATATATCCCTTGAGATTTGGGAGCTGAATTAGATGACCTCTAAGAGAACAAGGAAAAATCAATTCTAATAAACGTGAAACCAAACTATTAAACATCTAAAATAAAGAATGTTAAAAGTTGATTAAAAAATAATTATAACTTCATAAGATTGTGTTTATCTAATTTTATTTTATAGATCTTTAATAAAAACACTACATGTGAATTATAAAATAAAATAAAAGATATATCACATAAAAGATTAAATTAATATATTATTATTTCTAACATAATTTTTTCAAATAAAAAAATATTTTTAAAATATTCAAAGGAGTTTAATGCAATTGTAATACTTTGATAAAGAGATAGAAGAAGATGAGCATATCTCCTTATTATGTTCATTCTTAGAAGCTTTAAGATAATCCAATCCTATCCTCCAAAGAAGAATGCCCTCATTTCAACGTTGCTTATAGAAGAAACAAGGAAAGACAAAGGAATCTAATGATGCACACAATTTGTAGAATGGATCCAAAGAGAAGCTAAAACAAGTCTTCAAATATAACCTTCACCAAAGTAGAAAATGTTATTTTTAATTTTTCAACTACATAATCTCCAAAGTTCGAATGAGCATAAAGTTGATAGCGATTGATTGAAATAGAAACACAATTATGGTCAACTTTATTGAGTTTCCTTAAGTATGGGGAGCCCCTTTGAAGGATAATTAATTTTGAAAAGAAAAGTCCATGTGAAAGTCCGTATCATAGCTTTGATCGGCCCCCGTCAGTTGTGCCTCAATATTACATCCGACATTGTCTCGTGAAACCTAACATATAGGGCCCTCTTTGTCTTTTCCCTCCTTAACGTGCTCATGAGTCATTAAAAGAGACAAAATTTTGGCAAAAATTATAGAATTAGCCTAGGTAGAGTTTATAGAATGAATCATGTGAATAACTTTCTTCATTATTTTGGATTATATAAATGTTTCTATGATCTTTGTATGATTCAGATGTTCATAGAACAATATTCATGTGATCAAGTATACAAGTGTGAGACTAAGAATCATTAAAGTTGACTTTAATATTAATTATTTAAATATTTTAGATGTGATAGTTTGTTAACTAATATATTTCTTTTTATTGATTTTTTTAAATAAAGTATGTAATATAAGATTTGTTAATAGTATATGATGTTGGAGAATATATACAAGTCAATTTTGATATTTCATATAGCTGTTTTTGGATGGTGATCAAAATGGTTGAGTGAGGGCTTTAAAGTGCAGTGGGCACATCAATAATACCATCATTACCACTACTTTTCTACTGTATTTTGGTCTTCTTTCTTCTTCTTTTTTTCAATTTTTTAAATACAAATAGTAACTATGATATATTTTAATGTATCATAAAATGTATATGAAATTATTTAATATTTTAAATATATTTCAACTTTTCTTGTAAGTTAAATTATGATTTTTTCTTCTTATTTTTGTTATATGCTTTTGTGTTCTTCTTCTTCAATATACATGTCTTCTTGATTCATAATTTTATTGACTAGTAATTAAGTGTTATTAGCAAATATATACTTTTGTCTATTTATTTTTTCTTAATTTTTATTTAAATGAAGAAAGATTGTATACATAATGTGATCATATATTTTATCAATGTTAACTTTCATAAATTGAGAATGTCTAATATGACATTTTTAGTAAATAAAATTTTGTACCAATAAACAACAATAAATTATTACAATTCCTTTTTTTATAAGGAAAATAATTTTTCCTTATGAACATGCATGCAAATAAGCATACATTTGTGATATTGCTATTAGGATTTAACTGCGTGGTTTTGAGTCAAACTCATTGACCTATATTTCATGAGTAGTGATTCAACATGAATTCATCCCTCATGAGAATAAATGGAACACTTAGCACTCATTGCATCTAGGTGATGCTCAGAGGGGTGAAGCACTGATAAATTGCTTTAAAAAACATATTATTTAGTTCTTTGTTACATTTATGAATTGACGCCACTTTCCCTATTATTAGGAATAACTTAATTATAGATCATTGATAAAACTTTCTTTTCATGTACCTTATTTTTATCAAATTCTTGTTTTTATGTTGTTTGTAGACTAAGGTTCAATAAATGTCAACATTAGGTGTAATGAACACTTTTAGCACCCACCTAAGTATGAGGAAGAGGAAATATTTGATCCTTTGGCACCTTCATATGTTAAAAAGTGAGTATTTCAATTGATTGTGTTTCATAGTTTTTAATAGATGTGATTTTTTAATAGGGTTTGATGTTTTTATTTAATGCAAAGGTCTATTTTCTTGACATAAATTGCATAATCATTTGTATCTTTTTTCTGAGAAGTAAGTTAACACAAGAAACAACACATGTGTGGCCAAAGTACTCCAAATTATATTTTATAAGAGTCTATCACTATAATAATTTAGAGAAGTGTAATTGACATGAAACATAATTTTAAAATGCTTAAACATAAGACTTTAAAATTGTTGAATTGTTATTGATAAAGGTTTAGATTATTGTTGTTTATAATAACTAAAATTTATGCTCTTTGAGAAGAGTATATCATGTTACAGTGACCATGATCATGGTAGATCTAATGTTGGGAAGACAAATTTGTCAATTTTTTGCATTATTCTTTAGAAGGTACTAGCTCAATGGAAGAGCACCTACTTTATAAGTAGGAGGATGGTGGTTCAATTCCACCGTGCTCTAATATGACTAAATTTAATGATTAAATAAACTACCAAATAAAATACCAAATATACTACCATATATACTACCCAAAAAACTACTAAATATACTACCAAATCAACTATCCAATATACCACCACATATACTACCCCAAAACTACCAAATAAACTACCAAAATTACCAAATAAACTACCAAGTAACAACAATAAATGACTAAATCAATGACCTAATCAATGATTAAAATAGTTTAGTCATAAATTTGGTTGGAAGATAAATGTCTGGCAATAAACTATCATTGGTCACATGATCAAAATTAGTCACATATCTACAATTTTTAGTAGTTTATTAAGTAATATATTGTTCTTTTTGTACTAGTGATCACAATTTGACTTGCTATGGAAATTATCTCCTACTTATCAATTGATAAGCTTAAGGGGCTTTCTAATGAATGGTTCATAAGACACAAAACTTGGTCAAGGTTTTGCAAATGGGGTTGCAAGCTTTGGGTTTAACCATGGAGGAAATTTTGTAGTTAAGCGCGCTCAAGCTGGAGTAGTACTGGGATGGGTGACCTCTTGAGAAGTCATGATGCTTCACCCCTGTGAGCATCACCTAGATCCAATGAGTGCTAAGTGTTCCATTTATTCTCATGAGAGATGGATTCATGTTGAATCACTACTCATGAAACATGGGTCAATGAGTTTGACTCAAAATCATAGTTAAATCTTGATAGCAATATTAGAATTTGACTTGCTATGGAAATTATCTCCTACTTATCAATTGATGAGCTTAAGGGGCTTTCTAATGAATGGTTCATAAGGCACAACACTTGGTGAAGGTTTTGCAAATGGGGTTGCAAGCTTTGGGTTTAACCATGGAGGAAACTCCATAGTTAAGCGCACTTAGGTTGGAGTAGTACTGGGATGGGTGACCTCCTGGGAAGTCTCACCCCTATGAGCATCACCTATATCCAATGAGTTCTAAGTGTTCCATTTATTCTCATTAGAGATGGATTCATGTTGAATCACTACTCATGAAACATGGGTCAATGAGTTTGACTCAAAATCACAAAATTAAATCCTGATAGCAATATCACAATTTGACTTGTGGAAAATATCTCCTACTTATCAAGCATAGTTTTGTTTATATTTGATATGTGGTCATTGTGGTCTCTTTGTTTTTTTAACATACTATAATAATCAGCTTTGAGAGGTAAATATAAAATAAGTGTAGAAAATATAGCTTATGCTAAAATTTTTAGTTCAAACTAGCGCACACTATAGAAATATGGTTTCTGATATTATTAAATAGCACTGGAACCTCTATTGAATCTATGTTTTATACGAGATCAAGTTCATGGGTTTGGGTCAATCTCATGATGACATGTTTATCTTTAAAGTCTTTTCTCAATCCTTGTAATGTTTAGAATAATAAACGTGGTTTTAAAATAGGGGGTATGCATATGGCTCTTATCAATATGAATTGAATAAGAGGATAGAGAAATGAGTCCACTTTATACAAGATTTGTATTTGTGAATATGTACATGCATCAAGACATTTACTCAAAACAAATAAAATCATTAAATAAAAGTGATTTTGTCTTAAATTTTACCATTACCTTTTGCATACATTTTGAGATGCATATGAGCCCCGAAATGGTCAAACATCTCAAGTGTGTAATGCACATCAAAATGCACATGAAGCATGCTATTTGATATGTGCTCTCCACAAGACTTTACAAAAAATTAAGAAAATATATCATGGGTAGCTTCTATCTCACAAGTACAAATTAATAAAATAGGAACTTAATATAATAGTCTAAAATATAAAAATAAAAGAAAGTAAATTAAAAATATTTTACTCATTTAGAAGATGATAATGACGTGTTTGAAATGGTTTCAATAGAAATAAAATGCAAATGAAGCACAATGCATGATGTGATAATGCTTAGTCTAATCATGACAATTAGTCTTTAGTATTCACTACTAACAAAAAAACTTAGGAAGAATACAAATGAAAATACATATCAACCTTTTAATTGGTTGTATTTAATAGAAAAAATAATTATTTATGAAATTAAATGTAATATATAGATAAGGAGGCAATCTATAGAGTAGTAGCAATGTGTGTGTGTGTGTGTGTGTGTGTGTGTGTGTGTGTGTGTGTGTGTGTGTGTGTGTGTGTGTGTCTATATCTATATCTACACACACACATTGTTGGAAGTTTATTTGGGAACTTGAGATACTAAGGGGCGAGGGATGGGGGTAAATCAAGACCACTAAAAAATTTAACCTTCAAAACAACTTGACTGCATTCACTGCATTATCCATCTAATATCTAGATTATGCATAACATAACATATAACTTCAAATGCTAAAATAGATCTAACTCTGTACCACATCCATCAACATGAAAGTGTAAACACATAACATAAAGATTTTGGTTACCTAGAAACCCTCCAAGGTGAAGGTAAAACTTGTGGGGGGGTGGGGGGGGGATGACAACCACAAATCTTCACTACTGCAGTAACAAAGCTAGCTTGTTAGGACTACAAATTTGATCACTTGTGAAGATCTACCCTGTGAGGGGTCTGCCCTATTATGAGCTTTACAAAGACTATTAGGTCTACCTTGATTAAAGGATTTAACACTTACAATGAAGTAAGGACTATGTTAAGAGATTTATATAGGTCTATTAGGACCACTCTATTAAGAGATTTACCTTGATTCACTTAGCCAAAATAATTCAGTACCTAATCTTTCAGTTTGTACTTTCAATACTGATTACAGATCTCCTCTTTCCAATCTCTAATATGATCTTCTATATGATATATCTTTAATCTTCTCTTCACTTCTTCACTAGGTCGTTAAAATTTGTTCATAACTTTCACTTGCAGCCTTCAAAACCTAACTCATTCACACAATACTTTTCTACCTTACTCTCCACACACACACACACACACACACACACACACACACACACACACACACACACACACACACACACACACACACACACACACACACACACACACACACACACACACACACACACACACACACACACACACCATGTAAAAATAGGGTCTCGATCTACCCTTATAAATACATTTGTAAGACCTTCTGGAATAAGATCAATGATCTAGCTGTTTTCCTTTTCACCTTTTCATTTGATTGGTTGCCCCACCTTCATAGGGATCAACAATGTACATCAAAATGTGTCCTTTGTAACAAACTCTATGATCATTAAATGTTTTTTTTTTATGTAGGTTCAAAATGGTTTACCTCAAATTTTACATACCATTTCAAACATTTTTGTACACGCTATGTTACTCAACACATATTGTCTTTGATGCTTGATCATAACTATTCTTCTTTTCGATGCTCAACCTTAACTAACTCAACTCCTTTTTTATAAATTGACATCTATATACTCTGTTTACTTGATATTTACTGAACTCGACTTATATAGGAATACTCAGCGACCAAAGAGTTGCTTGGTTTCTATAGAGCTTGACATATATAGGATTATTTACAAGTCTTTACAATTATATGACTCAACTTGTATAGAGTGACTCGATTGCAGTGATGATTGAACAACTCTGCCTTGTATATGACTAAGTTTTTGACACTAATATACAACAAAACTTAGAGAGATCAACAATCACCCCCTTTGACATTAGTGGAAAAAACACTTTATCATGATTACATCATTATAATACAAAAAATGATAGTACTCCCCCCATGCTTATGACTCGGTTCTTTTAGGACTTCAAAACTTTCTTTTACAACATACCTAGATACATAATACATTGTTGATTGATGGAGGCATAAACATGATAACAATATATTGAGGGGGGGGGGGGGGGGGGGGGGGGGGGGGGGGGGGTGAATCAGAATCTTTAGCACTTTTACTTTTCAATAATTCATTCACACATCCACCAGTTTACTTGTTCATGTAAACCTTGTAATAATAAACTTGTCATAACATGTAAATCTCATTTTGGTTTTGACATTATAGTGAAAAAAACTTAGTCATTACTTAGCAAAGAACAATACAAGCCAAGTGCATAGTACATGTTGACTGATTAGAGCAAGCCAAGAAATCAATGTAAGCTGAGTGATGAAAGCATGTTGAGAATAAGTCTCTAGAAAAAGCATGGAAAGTAATATAATAAGTTAGTGCTGAACACAAGTATATGCCAAGCAGATAATGTGTGTTGAGTAGTCTATACATGCCAAGTGATTCCAGTGTTGAATAATGGTTATTTATAAGTTCTAAAAAAGATGAGTTACAACATTTAGAGCATAGTGAAGGCCCAACATCATAGCCTACTGATGTTGAGTGAGCAGTGAATGACATAAATGTTTGTTTTGGCACAAACTTCTATGTAAACTATTTTTGGCCAACATAATCATGCATTTATGATTATAAGAGATAAGTATGGAGTCATATTATGAATCCCTATGAAATGCATGTAACCAATCAGATTAAGGGAAGCATAAGGTGGTAATAAGGATCAACCACAACCATTGATTTTGACCTAATCCATCTCCACAGATTCTTATTTAAGAAAGAAAAAACTCTAAGAAGTGTATCATTTTGTGAGGAGATCAATGCTAATAGTTGAGAAGGCATTCATGGTGGCTATGATGGCTATGACAGAGTTATGCAAAGCATAATCAATCTAGAGGAACAAAGACAATCAATGAGAGGATTAGAAATGATAGATCTAATCAGAAGGATCAAGAAACAACTAGTAAAGAGGATATCTAACATCAAGAAGAAAGGTTCTAACCAAAGATCAGGTGTTGAATCATTCTAACAGGTGATGTAGAGTAAATCTCTTAACTGAGTAGTCCTAATAGGTTGTTGTAAATATCTTAACCAAGTGCTTACTTAGTTGTGAGTTAAAATCCTTTTGCAAGGTGAGACCTAACCATCTTTGTAAGCCTTTAATAGGGAAGACCCCTCATAGGGTAGATCATAGTTTATGTCAACACTTTTTAGCCATAATTGGTCACACTTTACAACTACAGTAGTGAA
Organism: Cupressus sempervirens; assembly: GCA_028749045.1. NCBI lineage: Eukaryota > Viridiplantae > Streptophyta > Pinopsida > Cupressales > Cupressaceae > Cupressus > Cupressus sempervirens. Next base: position 444,720,882 of record CM053787.1, read on the forward strand.
GATTTGTGGGTGTCATCCCACCCCAGTTTTACCTTCTCCTTAGAGGGTTTTTGGATAATCAAAATCTTATATGTTATGTGTTGATTTACTTTATACTATGGATGTGATGAATAGTTATTTATTTTAGTTTACATGAAAAGTTATGAGATGGATGTATGATGAAGTGTTTTTAAGGTTAAAGTTTTAAAGTGTTGATTCAAACCCCCCTCTCAGAACTTACTTTCCCATTGGTATTTCTAGCAATTGGTATCAAATCTTTGTTCTCTAGAAAGGAAAGTTTGACATCTTTAGAGTTAAGATCTTGAAGATGGAAGTCTACAAGTTGGGAAAGACTACTAAGAACTAGAAGATTGAAATACAACTTTCCATTCATCAACTTAAGGAGGCAAGAGATGAACTGCACAATTCATTAAAGAGAAGACAAGAGATAGCTATTCAACAAGATGACACTCAATATCAAGAATTAGACACTAATAGATTATTTAAAGATGGAAACACAAAAGCTTTTGATGCAAAAATGGCAGATCTAATGGAAAAGAACAATACCCTAAGTGAAGAAGTCAGGAACCTGAAAATAGAACAAGAAGTTCAATCAATACTCTTGTGTGAGACAACTGAACTGAGAAAGAAAGATGAAGAAGATAGAGCATTTATTGAGGAAGAAAAAAGACTTCTAGCTAATAGAATTAAGGAAAAGACATCAGATGAACAAAAGCTTGTAAACATGCAATTGGATACAATGAATCAATTGATGATTGCAAATCAAGAACTGAATAGGAAAGACATTGAGATTACAACTTTGGAAACACAAAATACCCTATTGAAGAATGAATTGAAGGATAAGAAGGAAAAGCTTAATAAGCCTAGTGAAGCCATCAAGTACTTTGAAAAACTGGTGGAAGCACCAAGGCCAAAGAATGGCATTGTTGGTTTGGGATATTCTACTACTGAGAAAGCATAATCATCTAGGAGTGGTGAACAAAGGAACAATAAATGAAAGTACAACAAACCCACTTTCCATCATTGTGGAAAAGTGGGTCACATAGAAAATGTTTGCAGGAGAAACACTAGAAATCAAAACCCTAAGGAAAAATTCAAGGGACGTTGTCATAAATGCAAGAAGCAAGGACATCAAGCACGTGAATGTAGGACCAAAACCACGAACACTTAGAGATTTGAAGCTTATTGTTAAAACTGTCAGAAATATGGACACAAGGAATATGAATGTAGATCCAAATCCAAATGGACATCAAAAAAATAGACAAAAGGACATCACAATGGAAATTTTTATGAGTGGGATTAAAACACAAGGTAAAATTCTCACTATTGTGAAGAATATGGTCATATTCGTAAAAATTACATAAGAATGCATTTAAGAGGAAATTACAATAGAAGGTTGAATGTGATTGCATGCTTTAGTTTTCTTAAGATTGGTCATGTCAGCAGAAACTATCCAACTCGATCACCTACATCGAGTAATGAAGGCAACAAAGTAAAAGGAAACTTGGTTGATGTTGAAAATGTGAAGATGTAGATGAAAGGGACATGGAGAAAGAAGGAAGATTGCAACACATCAAGTCAAGGTGAGGTCACTTCATTCAATGGATTAGGTGATCACATCACCCCCAACTAGGAAATCATAGGTATGTGTGGAACTAATATTTGAAATGTAATATTATACATCAGTTCCAAATATCTAAGATTTGAAAAGATTATATATGCATGAATTAAGATGCAATGAAGAAGTTAAAAACAAGAGATATTCTATCATTATGTTGTTTTCTATATTGCTACTGAGCATTTAGAAAATTGTGGTTATAGCTAAGTAATGGAGATATGCTAGTGTTAGTCAAGCTCACTGTGTTAACTAAGCATGTTGATAGTCCTATGATAGCCTAGTTTATAGTTGTGTAAGCATTGAGAAATTAATGCCAAAATTGACGGGTTATATAGTCAATTTTTGACTCATTTGCACCTACTAGATTTTGAAGAGCACAAAGAGCACAAAGGAAATTACAAAAATGAGATTCAAGTGTTTGCAAACCAAATTCTCTTGAAACTCGACATCATTCATCAAATTTGAGTGGTATTTATCTTGTGCCAAGTTACACTATTTCATATTTCGTAAACCCTAGTGAATCGATATGGAAGCTAGTTCTTCAACAAAAACTAGGAAAAAGGGGAAGGAAGTTTTCAATGTTTAGTTAACTAGTAATGATGTGAGACAACTCCAATTCTAATAAATTCCTAAGATTGCATATAAGGGAGATCCATCTGGTGTGTTATCAATGATACCACCAAAGGTGCTAATGATTCAGGATGTTCGATATTTCTACACTAGAAATATTGGAGAAGTTGGAGACATGGAGATTAGGGAAACCTATTAGAAATTGTGTGATAATGATGTTTTGAGAGAAGAAAATAAGACTATGGAGTGAAAAGGGTTGACATGTGCCCTAGACTTTCCTTAGGGTTTTAAAACTAAATGGATTAAGATCATACTAGGTCATATACATGATAATCAGATTTGGTTAGAGAATGGGCCAATCAAAATCTCAAAGAGGATTGTTCATAGAGTATCAGGGTACCCTACCCTAGATAGACCAAAGAGTATGTGAAGCGATGCTAAGGAGGTTATTTGGATAGAACACTGGAGCCATGTGGAATAAAAGAAGGATGTCAATTGACATAATTTCAGATCCCTTGGTAGTGTTTATAGTCAAAGTCACAGCGCACAAGTTCTTTTAGTAAAGCTGACTGAATAGTGTTTCCTGCATGGCAGTTGATCTTGGCTACAAGATTGTAAAACATGATCATTCTTATGACCTAGCTGAGTTGCAACTTCAAAAAAATTTAGAGAATTTGGAAGCTATCAAGAAGGCCAAAAGTGCATCATGTAAATTTGGCTCATTGATTGTTTTATTCTTCTATGTGCAAAATATTTTTTCTAATTTTCGTAAAGTTGTGTGGAATACAAATAGATCAGTAACCCAACAAATAACAAAGTTCATTGGACAATTAGGAGATAATTTTGATTCTGTTATGATGAGTTATTTTGATGATTTCAAGAAGTCAATCAAACAAAGGTTAAGAATTCATGTATCCCTAGTAGAAAAATACTACAATGACATTTGTTTTCTAGTGGATGCTGACTACACATATGTGCAAGCAACAATTCCCAGGGTTAGATGGCTGAGACCCTTGCCATATGAAATAAATGTTGATGAGGCATCATCAACCATTACTACACTATTGTCATTGGATATTGACAAGGATGCTACATCCTTTGGAAATTATTAGGAGGAAAAGTCTATAATAACTAACTTGCATACTACCTCTATCATAGGGAAAAATTATAAGATGGTAAAGAAATTGAAAGAAAAGTTTGGAGAAGGTGGAGAAGAAGGAGATGAAGAGGAGGAAGAAGAAGAAGAAGAATGTTAAGGACCTTTGGAACTTACACAAGGTTTGGGTAAGGATGCTAATGTAGAAGGTGCAGAGGAAGAAGAAGCCAAGGAGGCACTTAAGGTTGCTAAGAAGAAGAGGAAAGCAAAGAAAAATGTAGTGCAAAACCACAGAAGATTGTGAAGTAGTCACAACAAAATCCAACTGTACTTTTAAGAAAGTTAAGCACAAGGGCTATCATTGCATAGGCAAAAGAAGTTACTAAGGAAATAAGAAAGAGAGAAATTGCCACATTAGAGATGAGCCATCCTATTAAGAAGCTAGGGAGAAAGTGTGTGCTAGAAAATGTGACCTGTTGGAAGCATGAATCAACAAACAAACATTAGTTAAGAACCTCCAATATGCATCAAAGATTCAACAAAATGAAAGACCATTAACTAACTAATGCTTTCTTGAGTTTTGCAACTCTAAGTAGCCAATAAAACCAATCTTCCAGCCACCTCTATAGCTCAACAAAGGCACCCATGAGAGGCCTTGTTGGTGTGTTAAGATGGGGGGTATGTTTGGTGTGCTCTCCCAAACACAACAAAGTGATGAATCTCTTGAGTGGATGTGCGAGTGTGAGTGAAAATGAAATATGAACCTAGGCTAGATGAAATGAAGAACACCTCAAGAAATGGCTATGGAGAAAGCCATACTTGAAGGTATTCAAGGGTGAAACTATGGAATGCAACAAAGAAACTAACTAGATATGCTAGTTAAACTAAGATGTGAATGAAACAGAGATGAGAAAATGCATGTAAACTAAACCAATAATGCAAATGCAAAGCTAAACTAGCTACCAAATGGTTAGTATTCACCTAGAAATCTCTATGAAAACTCAAACTACAACGAAAACCCTAGCATGAAAACTCAAGACTCAAAATGGCATGGTAACAATGCAATAATGGGAGATAATGAATGCTTGAGACAAGACCTCTATTTATAGGCTTGAGGGAGGGCTTGGTGAGGTGGCATCCATGTAGATGCCACATAAGGTGACATGCAAGCCATGCAAATGGTCAAGAATTCAAAGTTTTCTCACACATGTGTGAGAAAACTTGAGAAGAAGAGTGGGAGACAAGAGTGCAAAGGGGAGTGTGTAGGCATGCCATCTCACACATGTGTGACCACACTTTTGGGCAAATGAGGGGGATTAGGGAGATGATTAAGAATGATTAAGTGGGATTAGAGAAAAAGTAGGCTTAAGAGGATGAAAATGATGGTTATAGGCTAGGCTTAAGATTAAATTAAATGAAATTTAATTTAATCTTGGGTTTAGAGGAATTAATAGGATGTGAGGATTAAATAAAAAAAATTATTTAAAAAAGGGGATGATGGAGGCTCATTTGTTAAATTAATATAACACATTAAGGCTAAAAGTATTTAAATTAAATTTAAATACTTGGGAGAATGAACTCATTTAATTAAAATAATTTAATTAAATAAGTAGAAGAATGTGAGCAATATAATTAATTAATTAATTAATAATTAATTACAATGTCATGGGAAATATTAAAATTAATTAATATGGTGTTTAGGGATGATTTTAAGCATCTACAGAAAGTATAAGCCTCAAGAGGATTTAGATGAGGAGAAGACAGAGTTTGACAGCTTGAGTCAATTCAAAGTGGTAAGCTACAACCCTTCATTTGATATAGATAATCTATGTGAAAATGTTAGAACAAATGCAGATTTATTAGGCTTTTTCACATATCGATTTTGATAAGCTAGGGAGTGTGGATAAAAATAATTTAGAAGAGGCCATTTATGACATGATGGTAACATTCAAGTCCACTCCTCTAGAGTTTCCCAACTCCATCCCGAAGAGTTTATATGATAGAGTTGAGCAAAAATGGAAATTTAGTTTGACCATTGAGAGACAAATAAGAGAGGCTACATTAGCCCAAGTTATGCCTACTTTGAACAAGCAGATGATTGCAGAAGTAATGGAGAAACATAAAGGAAAATTTTCTCCAAAATATAGAGCATTTCAAATATTGAAGAAGCAAGTAGAAGATGTGATAACCAAGAGTACATTGATTTGGAAATCTATTTATGGGTTATCCAAAAAAGCAATAACTGAGAAAGGAGAACAAGAAGAGGGAGATTCTACAAAAGATGTTTTAGCAAAGCAAGGTACTGTGGAGGTGACAAAAGAAATAGTTGAGGAAGAACAATAGGATGCACAAGATGTTCAACTACTGAGTGCCAGTCCTCCACATGTAGACCAAGAGAGTCAACAAGATTTAGTCATCATCAAGCATGTTCCTAATATAACATCTCAAAATGTTAATCCCTTGACTCATGATGATCTAGAGAAGCTACAAAAAGACTCTACCGATGTAGCTCTTCCATGCACCAACCTAGTATCTGTGAGAATTGATGAGATAAAGAAGGCAATTAATGCATCTATAAGGGAGAACCAACAAGCTTCACCAAATGTGCCCCCATTGGTTATAGAGGTAAAGGAGACATAGAAATAGGTTCTATAGAAAGATATAAGTATAAACCTTGAACAACAAGGTGATACCACAAAGACACCATCTGTTATGTCTACCATAGTCATTCAGATGAAAGTGGCAAAGGTACAACCAATAGCTACATCATTTTGGAGCCTATATAGTTCAAGTTTACCAGCTATAGAGATCATTGAAAAGGATGAAACTAAAGTAAACAAGGGTAAGAAATCTATTCATGTACTTGTTCTACCATCATAGGGTGAAGTACATATAGAGGGAGGCAACACTGAAGAGAACAAGGTAACTGCTGCAACTAAGGAGAAAATTGCTATATAGACACTAGTTCCTTTACCAACTTCTACATCTCCTCTCACCAGTCACACTCATCAGAGGCTGAGTACATAGGACACCCCATTCCAAATATCAAGGTTGAGTCCTAGCACACCAAAGAGTTATAATGCTACATCATTTGGGGATTTCAACTTATATTAGTTGATTGAATTACCCAAATTTGATCTATCATCAATCACTCTTGATAAAATGAATATTCTTTAGGATGCTCTACAATGCAATAAAAGGCAAGAAATTATAACAAGGGAGCATAAGATAAAGAAAGTGTTACACGAAATCAAATATATATTTATTGATGCTTTTAACCTCCCAGATTCAACTATAGAAAAGCCTATAATAGAGAAACTTGTCAATATTGTGGACAAGATTAAAGATGAAGACTTAGAGAAAAATGCAAAACTTTTAGAATGGTCTAAAAGGAATTTTCATACAAAAGTTATGGAAATGATATCTAGTACCATTGCACTTGGATAGGATGATCTAGAAACCAACATGGAAAATGTAAATAAGTGGTTATATAAGATTGTTTTGAAGTGAAGAACTTGTAATGGAACAATCATAATTTTGTCAATGATGTCAAACCTGCTACCTACTGGTGAGATAATTGCTTTTTGGTCTAAAATTTATCATATTAGTTGATTTATGAAGAGGATTTGAAAAGAGGAGATAACATTAGCACCTAGAGAAAGGTTGATTTATTTGGTATGTAAAAGAAGCTTTAAAACCAAGTAAGACATTGATACTCTAGTGTATTGCTTATACACTTATAGTCTAAAATGAAAGATTACTTAAGTTAAGATTAGAAGAAGATCAAGTATGAAAAGTGTTTGCCAATACTTTCCAAGTAGTCATTGCAAGCCAAGTAGAAATCAGTGGTTAGATGAGTGATTGTTAGTATATGCCAAGTAAAGTTTAGTTGGTTTCGAGCATCAATAAACTTTAGTGTTTGCTGAGTGAACTGGTGTTGGCCGAGTGATAGAAAATAGTGTTAACTCAAAGATTGGATGAATCTAAGCCGATCATTTTATTTTCTTGAATTATGTGAAGTGTGTGGAAGATAACTATGATGAGCTAGTGGCACAAAATTCAAGGTAAACCATTTTGAGATGAATTTATGAAGACTATAGAATAAGTTTCTAGAGGAACCAAATAGAAAAGTTAGTAGATTCATTGTATCCTACCTAATCCTACCTAACCCTAAAATGGATGATTGTGGTTAAGGGGAAAAATATTTGAATTCTCTATTTATAGAGATAACTAGTCAAAAGAAAAAGGTTTTCATGTGCAAGAACCTAAGGAAGACAAGGATTCTAGGGTATTGCTTCATTCAGTGGCCAAACAGAGGTGACTACAATTGGTATACAAAGCAAGAAGGCTTAAGAGTATGAATGCTTGAAGGGTGAACAAGCTATCAGAGCTGAAGTGTGGGAATGCCAAGAAGAATGGAGGACTAAAATAGAGATTTATAATCTATAAGTGAGTTGTATTTTTTTATCAAATCAAGCCTTACTATTACTTTCTAATCATTGTATTAGTCTAGGACAAATCCTTTGGATTAAGGTTGACCTAATAGTCATTTGTAAATCCTTTAACCGAGTGACATTCTAATGGAATGGTATAAATGTTGGAAATATAAGAGGAGTAATTGAGAGGGGAGGGGTGAATTAGTTACCACTAAAATTAATCCTATATCCCTTAGATGTCAGTACAAAATAAACTCTATGAAAACTCAACTCTATTGAAGCTCAATAAATAGACAAGATGTTGTAACTCGGTAAATACTAAAATAGCTCGATAAATTCTTAACATGAAAATATTAAGATATTATCTATGATTAATATTACTTTAACTTAGTTGCAAACACATAAAAGAAATATCATGAACACACTTGACACCAAGATTTAATGTGGACACCCAATTTGGGAAAAACCACCAATTGCAACTAGTTACTAATTTTTACTCTTTTGAAGTGAGCCCTATTAGGAGCCAACCCTATTAAAGGTTACAAAACACACTATCAGGTGTGACATTGTTAGAGGATTTAATCACCTTGTTAGGAGTGGCCTTGTTAGAGGTCTTTAGACAATTCAATAGAAATGCCACCTTGTTAGAGGATTTACAAATAGCTATTAAGCCAACTCTATTAAGAGATTTAGATCACCGCTACAATGGTTAGAGAGTAACAATCTGATGACCTAATTCCTAATGCAACTAAATTTCTGATTATAGATCTCAATTCTAGCTTGTATACTGGATCCTTCTTGATCAAATGTATCTTTGTCAACAAGGATATTCTACTTATCCTTCCAATTCACTTCCTCTTGACATCATCAAATCTTCAATTATGTTTCACTATCACACATTTTCCACTAGTATATTTGCACTTTTTTTTCTACCAAAATTTTTGACCAAAGGTATGACTTCTTTTATTTTTTGGTTTCCATCCCTGTATTGGTCAAAAATTTCCTAAGTTTTCCTGAGTTGATCAAAGTTTTGACCATATCAGGTCATAACCTTAATATGTTAAAAGTATCATATATTAGTGTTGGTCAAAAAGTATGTTAAAATTTAATCTTGTATATTTGTATGGGCTTATAGTCGTATCATGATATTCTTTTATTTTATTTCATTCCCACGTAGGGTATCATGGAAATTTGCAGGTTATTTTGGGGCTTCATGGGTATTATTGGGGCAGTGATCGATTGCTGGAGAAAGACCATGTTCTTGCATAGTTTGGGACAAAGTTTATCGTGCAATTGATCTTCTTTAGACAAGCCAAATCCACGTAATTTTCCATTTGAAGGTTACAACCTATTGAGATTTTAATTCCATGTGCAATCTATTGGAAATATTCAAGACTATGCTAGGGTACTGAAAGGGGAGGGGTGAATCGGTCACCTTAAAAACTTTACCAAATTCAGATCTTAATTGCAATAATCTAATTACCATTTAATTCATCAAATTAGATCTAATTGTATGAACAAGAAACTAAAAACATAAAATATTCATAATATTTGGACACAATAATTTGATGACCCAAAAAAATTCCAAATAGAAAGTAAAATTGGGGTGGGGATCATACCCACAAAAATTCAATACTGCAGCATAAAGTTGGCTTGTTAAGGCTTACAATGATCACTTCTAATGATCTTCCTTGTTAGGAGCAATTAGGACTGCTAGGTCCACCTTGTTAGAGGTTTTACAAACACATAATGAAGTATGCACTCTGTTAAGAGATTTAAGAAAGACTGTTAAGTCTACCTTGTTAAAGGATTTGGACTAGTTCAGCTATTAGAATGAAACAGTATATCTTTGACTTACAAATGATTTACTAATAGAGATTCTTTAAAGTATCGATCACCTTTTGTGATGGATATGTCTCTGCTGCTCCTTTACTAATGTGGCCTTACAATACACTTTTTTTGTTGTTGATTTACATTTGCATTCTTCTATTTCACATTATTGTCACATTTCATACTAGCTTGGATATGATACAGTACATTACATATATATCAATCCAATTTACATAATTACAAAGTTGGCCAATATAAAAATTGACACTAATATTACAAATTTGGCCCATATGTAGATACTCAGGTTTTGAAGACTGACTTAGTGAAGTTCTGATACACGATGTCCACTGTCATTACTCGACATCGTCATGCACTCGGTAGAGTAGAAGCTCAGTCCATACTAATCACTTCAATGTAGTCTTGAACTTAGTTAGCATTGGTGACTCGGTAGATATTGTGTAACTTGGTACAAACTGAATTACTCATTTACCATGATTGCACTCGATAAACACTAATCATCACATATCTCGGTTAACACTAACTTTGCTTTACATGAACTACTTAGCTTGGTAGAAACTACAAAGCTTGGTAACCATTGAAATGCTTGGGTTGAACTGTTGGACTTCACGCTACCTAATTTTGCTCAATTTGAACTATTGCACTTCACACTAATTAAATTCACTTGGTAACCACTAGAATTCTTGATAGAAACTGTAGAGTTCGGTGGCTACTGAATTACATGGAAAACATTGTAGACTGTTCAATGAGATCAGTAGCCATACAAAATCTAAATAAGTGTTGTCACTAATAACAAACTTGACCAAATGTCAACAATCTCCCCCTTTGGTATTAGTGACAAAAACACTTATCAACCAAAACTTATATACATCATAATGTGGTACTGGCTCGATATGGTATACTATTTTTTTTTAGGTTTTTCAAAATTTGTCTTTATAAGTATATACAATATACTATATCTAAAAATTCTCTACTATATACACTTTCTTCCTTTGCATGATTCTCCCCCATACAATATGCATAGCATAACTAGTGTCTCTCCCTATATAACATATTAAGTCTCTCCCCCCTTTTGACAATAATGCCAAAGATTTATTCAAAACTTATTTACATGGAGACACTAATATAAGAAAGAAAATTAGAATATACCTTAAGTATAAGTGCTAAAGTCTTATCCCACTTCTCTTGCAAAACTTTGCATGTATGTAGAGTAATTTGCACTTCTACAGATAGTTCTATCATGTGATCTACAATGGAGAAGTTGTTGTCATGGATCAATGTTTTTGAATAAACAATATGCTTCTACATTGTATCCATGATGGGAAGGATCATATTCTGAATATCTATCAGTGTAGATTGGATCCTTGCTTCTTCTCTCAACAACTCTGCCTGCATATATGACAAGAATATGATCTTTATATGACATGCAGAGCTTGAACTAGAGTCAAGTTGCAACTGTTGTGCATTGACCTTTAGATCTTCATCTATCTTTGTTAGTTTTCTCTTTATCTCCTTTGTAAACTCGGTAACATTACACAACTTTCCTAAAAGTGATGTTACATTTTTGCAAGAGGTTTCAAGATTGGGCAAATTTGAGGAAAGCTCCACTTGCTGAATGGTGATTTGTTGAGAAATGTGCTCAAGCACTTTATTATCAAATTTCTTTTCTACTTTCTCAATCAATTTATCTTGATTGCTAGAGTTCTCATTAAAATTTTGGACTACCTCTTCTAATTGGAACAAAATGTGTTGAGAAGTATCAACTTCAACACCTATTGCCTCAGTAAATATGTTCTTGGCATCATCAATGATTTTATATTCCCCGTCTCTCTCCTCTCTCAATTTCTTTTGCTTTGCCTTCTTTTGGAGGAGTTGACCAACTATATGCATTTGATCCACAATGATATTATCAAAATCCCATTTAAGAATTTCAATCTCCTCATCTAGGTCTATATCCTCCTCTATCTTCTTACCTCTAGTCAAAAATATTGTACTCGGTTGAGCCTTAGGTTCAATTGTCCTTGTACTTATTGCCTTTGAATCCGGAATGGAAACAATTGTAGAGATAGTAGGACTAGCAGTAAAAATTGATATAGTGCCAATAGATGGAATACTAACTGGAATGCTTGTTGAATCCAAAAATGATGTACTTACAGATGTATCTAAGACTGTAGAATCCAAAATTGTAGTACTTACTGCAGAAGAGCACAAAATTGTAGAACATACTATATCCATTGTTGATGATGCTAACTCAGGAGTTGAAGAAGGAAGTTGTAGCTCAGTAGATGAAGTGGTAGACACTTATATCAATGATGTGCTGAGCTATGAGGGAGTGAAGAGTTATTGGACATTTGATGTATCTACTGTGGTCACAGTCAAACTTGCTAAAGTTGTCTCCGAACTTGATATGGCTGTTGGCTTGCTTGGAGAGTGATGAAGTGAGGCAATGACTACAGCTACTATCTTCATAGGGTCAGTCTCCTCATCATCTTGTTTGTCTTCCTCGGTAGCTTCTTCCTCTTTATCTTCTTCAATTTCTTCATTGTCAAAATGTGTTGGCTTAGTGTATGTTTCTTCTTCCTCATCAGCATTGTCATCATCCTTGACTTCTACTAGGAAGTCACTTTGTTTATGCAAGTGATAAAAATTCTTCCACATACTTTTGGCATTCTTAACCACATGCTATACATCCTTTATAAAAATTAAGCAAGTATTAAATCTAAGAGTCATCTTATCTTAATTTTTCTTTATGGACTCTTTTACCTTAACATCTGTCATGCTCAGTAGAAATTGCCTTAGGGTTTCTGCATAGATATCTTTTGTTGTTTCCATAGCAAAGTCCCATCTTGGCTTAATTTTCTCTAATAATTCATTAGATATTTGGGAGGCTATCTGGTCAGGTGAGTACTTCCATTTTCCCATCTTGGTTAATACGAGTTCCTCAACTTGTTTCTTCTCAGCCTCTATCCTAGTTTCATACTTCAATGATTTGAAGTTGGTTATACCACCACCTTCTTCCAATTGTTTCAATTTTTTTTGGAAGGTGGGGGGAGGTTTTCTAAAGACAACTTCACTATCTTTCTTCCTTGATCTTTTGGTGAACACTATAGTGGATGGCTTAGGTGGCTTGGTGATGATCACCTTGCCTTTCTTCTTCACTGGCTCTTCTTCCTTTTCTAACTCCTCTTCATCCTCTACTTCTTCCACATCTTCTTCTTTATGCTTAGTTAACATAAGAGGTGTGCTTGATTTTAGTTTTTCTATCCTCCTCTTGCCTTTGTTAACCACCTATGGAAGCTTGATTTCAAGCTCAATTCTTGCCTTGGCCTCATCATATGTTCCAAAGTGTGGTGTATTTGGACTAATAGGTTCATTCACCAAGGCTTCAATAATGTCTTTGGTTTCATCTATATTCACCTCATAGGGAAGAGGTTTTGCCCATACAACTCCGAGTTTCACTGCCTGAATGTAGACTTTGTCATCATCTACCATGAAACAAACATCATCTTTATAATCTTCAACCAATTTTTGGGGTATCCTGAATATGTTATTCATTTTCTCCTTGAATACATCAAAATAATTATCCATTCTACTAACAAATTTTTCTCTCATTTTTGCAATATACTCATTAATTTGATATAGCACTGGCATATCCTTTCTCCATACTATAGTGCCTTTTGAAGGGAAAAACTTTTGAACATAGAAAAATAAACATGTCAATAAAGAACTAAATTTACAAGGGTTGTTCTTGGAAGTCCTAATACTTTCCATGTTCTTGTTAAACTACTTCAACAACAAATCTGCAAGATCGTATGACAGATTGTTCTTCACAACCTTATAAGCTAGGTCAATAGCTTCACATGACACACTATTGAGACAACTAGAACTATAGATCTTGTGAGCTATCAAAAGTATGCCAAGTTTTAGTTTTGCATTAGTTACACTACTGATCTTCATGCCTTTGTTGTTCCACTTAGCTAGGGTTTTCTTTTCTAACTCTACCCGACCTAGGGTTTTAGTGGTTTTGGCCTTAGAGAGCATGGGGAGGTCAGTGATATGATGAATCATTTTCTTAGTGATCAAAACTAGTTTCTCAAGCCATAAATTTTTTTTGTGAACTCAGATTAGGATGTATTTGATCCATTTAATTTGGAAACTTTGGGGTAGGTGGGGAATGTGGGTTAAATCCTTGGCTTCTAGATGGTTATGCTTAGGCTTAAGAGCACCATTAACACATAATTCTCCTAGGGCATCATCCATCTCTAGGGTTCCAATTTCCTAAATTGCACACTTAAAATGAGTTTGGATGTTGTTAATGAGTATTACCTTAGAAGGAATCTATGATTGCACTCCGTTTGAGTCGAGGGTTTCAGAAATTGCCGGCACAAGTTTGAAATGAGGAACTTTCCATTCTACACCTCAGACCAACATCTCTAACCCTTTCCTTAGTTTGCTACTACTACTTGATGTTGCCATGGCTACTCGGTAAGTTGTGAAAAACTTTAAAGAATTTAGCTACAAATTCCACTCGAAGTTGCTTGATCGCTCTGCAATTTGCTTGATCGAAATAACACTTAGAATTGTTGGTGAAAATGAATTCAATTTCCTACTTTTTGTTAAAACTTTTCCATTAATGCTTGGTACAAAGGTAGTTTTGATGACATCATGCATGATAGGCTATTATCCTCTATCTATTCAGATTGCTCGGTAAAGGCTTCATAACTCGGTAATCAAACATGTTCTTGTTACTCCCAACTTTTCTTGGTAGAGTCCATGCCCTAACCTTCCTCGGTAGAGAAGTCAACTCGATGATAACTAATACTAATCTCACTTGATGATCCTTTTGTATCTTGAATACTAATTTAGATCTTTTCTTCCTTTCAATTGGAACTATTTGGATGTGATGATGATAAGACAGTTCCAGTTCTTCCTTAAGAACTTAGTTGGAAATGGTGGAGTCACCCACTTCTTGAGTGACATGACCATCATTGCTTGAACTAGCTTCCTCGGTAGATTTAGGAATCCATTTCTACCTCATCTACTTTTGAATGTTATCTACTTTTGCTTTATTTTCATCTTCAATTCTACATGTATTCATGCAATTCTTGGCTAGATGACCAAGTTTGGTACAAGTGAAACATCTAATGGTGGTATCTCTCTTCCTTGTGTGATGTTTAGCATATTTCATGCCAATGTGTCCATATTCTCCACAGTAATGACATCTACACCAAGTGTTGTAGTCCCAACCAAATATTGCTTTCACAATTTGCTTTGCTGGATTGAATGACTTGGTTCTGCAGTATGATGCCTTGTGACCTTGTTTCTTGCATTTGTGACACTTGCCTTCAAATTTTGGTTTCTCTTTACATTCATTAGCCTTGTGACCATGCTGACTTCAATTGCAACATTTACCATTGAATTTTGCTTTACCATTACTCCAACATCTATTTGATGTATGACCTATCTCACCATAGTGATTGCAAGTAGGTCTTTGATTCCTTTGAGCACCTTGTTTAGAGGATTCACCTTCTTCTTTGTATCCAATTCCTACTTTACCCTTTTGTCTATAGAGATTTTTCTCATTTAACTGATTCAATTGATTCATGTCTGCTTGGAATTTCATCATTCTTTCATTGATTTTCTTTTCAGTATTTAGGTCATTTTTCAATCTTTCACTAATTTTATTTTCAGATCTCAACTCATTTCTTATTCTTTCATTCATTTGTCTTTCCAAATTTAGATATTTTCTTAATCTTTCATTGATCTATCTTTGGCTCATGATTTCCTCATTTGCATTGGAGGTTTGATCCATAATATCTTCATGTTGAAGGGAATGGTTTTGGATCTCATTGTTTCTTTCATCCATTTCTTCTTTCATCTTGTTCCTCTATTCCAAGATTTCACATAGCCTTATTGACTAAATTTCTTGTTCTCTTTTGAGTTTTCTTACTTCTTCTTGCAGGGAACCATTCTTCTCTAAGAGTTCTTTGATTACATCATTTACTTCATTTGAACTACTTGAAGAGAAAAAGTCTTCAATTCTTTCTTCAATGTATTGATGATCATTCATTTGATTTGCAAGCTCTTTCCTTCTTTTTAGGGATTGGGAAAGTTTCTCCTTAGCTTTATTGAGTTGTGCAATGGCCATTTCTAGATCCAAATTTTCATTGCCAATTGCCTTATCAAGTCTGAATATCTCCATTGTCCTTGATCTTTGCTCAAGCCATCAAACTTTATCCTAAGAACCACAAAACTTTGATACCAATTGTTGAAAATATTCAAGACTATGCTAGGTTACTGAGAGGGGAGGGGTGAATCAGTAACCTTAAAAACTTTACCAAATTTAGATCTTAATTGCAGTAATCCAATTACCATTTAATTCATCAAATCAGATCTAACTGTATGCATGAGAAACTGAAAACATAAAATATTCATAACATTTGGACACAATAATTTGGTGACCTAGAAACCTTGCAAATAGAAAGTAAAACTGGAGCGGGGATGATACCCACAAAACTTCAATACTGTAGCATAAAGTTGGCCTATTGAGGCTTATAATGATCACTTCTGATGATTTTCCCTGTTAGGAGCAATTAGGACTACTAGGTCCACCTTGTTAGAGGTTTTACAAACACACAATGAAGTATGCACTCTGTTAAGAGATTTAAGAAAGACTGTTAAGTCTACCTTATTAAAGGATTTGGACTGGTTTGCTTGTTAGAATGAAACAATAGATCTCTGACTTACAACTAATTTGGTGATAGAGATTCTTTGAAGTATTGATCACCTTTTGTGATGGATATGTCTCTGCTGCACCTTTATTGATATGGCCTTACAATGCACTTTGTCTATTGCTGATTCACATTTGCATTCTTCTATTTCATATTATTGTCACATTTCATACTATCTTGGATATGATACAATTCATTACATATATATCAATCCAATTTTCATAATTACAAAGTTGGCCAATATACAAGTTAACACCAATATTACAAAGTCAGCCTAGATGTAGATACTCAGGTTCTGAAGACTAACTTGGTGAAGTTTTGATACATGAAATCCACTATCATTACTTGGCATCATCATGCATTTGGTAGAAGTAGAAGCTTGGTCCATACTAATCACTTCAATGTGGTCTTGAACTTAGTCTACACTAGTGACTCAGTAGATACTGTGTAACTTGGTAGAAATGTAACTTGGTAGAAACTAAATTACTCATTTACGATGGTTGCACTCAGTAAACACTAATCATCACATATCTTGGTTAACACTAACTTCACTTTACATGAACTACTTAGCTCAGTAGAAACTGCAAAGCTTGGTAACCATTTAAATGGTTGGGTTGAACTGTTGGACTTCACGCTACCTGATTCTGCTCAATTTGAACTATTGCACTTCACACTAACTGAATTCACTTGGTAACCATTGGAATGCATAGTAGAAACTATAGAGCTTGGTGGGTACTAAATTACATGGAAAACACTGTAGACTATTCAATGAGCTTGGTAGCCATATAGAATCTAAATAAGTGTTGTCACTAATAACAAACTTGACTAAATGTCAACATGATCATAATCAATGCAGGATTGAGGCCTAAGCTTTGAAATAAAATATATATGTGCAACATTGAAAATATCATTTCTTGTTTATAAGAGCAATGTACACCACTTATCAGAAAAGTAGGGAATGGAAACTCATGAATAATAGTGGATGGTATTATATGATAATTGTAGACATAAGAAAGAATATGTTTCCATCCTTTGCAAAAAATCCTGGATCTTACACTAGAGAGAGTGGGTAGCTGAGTTATAACATGCCTTAATAATTCTTGTGGTAGCTTTCTCTGTATGTCAGAGTCCATCTCCACTATCTCTTCTTGTGTTGCCACTTTTTTCTTCAAATCTTGATCTAATTTCAGTAACCCCATTTTTAAGACAATGAAATATTCTAATGTTTCAAGAGGAAAATAGTCAGCAGACATGATTTCATCCAAAAATATTAGGAAACAGTGTGATCTATCTTCGATAGTAGATTCACTTCATTTTAGAAGTCATTAGCAGCAGTACTGCAACAATTTTTTGGGGTCTTCCATGCTCAAAACATTGAACACTATACCAAGTCTTGTATTCCTATTACATTACAAAGCCCACAATAAAGAAGCTAGGGCTCTGCAATCCTCTACTAATATTCAATGTCCTAGGGAATCATTAGCATTGATTTCATTTGGAAACCACCGACATGAGAAAATGCCACAATGACTATTTGTTTTAGTTAATGAGATTTCAAATATTGCCGTAATGGTTGCATGTATATGGTATTATGAGAAATGAACATTGTTCAAGGGATATGTAAAGAAAAAGATCCTTTATGATGATTTGTGAGTGTATATAACTTATAGATTTTCTTCATTTTTAGTAGTACTTTAGTCTTTGTCATTTGAGTCTCCTTTTCAATTTTTTTTGTAAGAAAATATATTTGCTCTTTCATGTTCTGTTGTGTGAGCCATTAGATATGTTGATATAAGAGACTTATTTGATAACATGTTTGAGGAGATGAACTAAGCTATTTAATGTAGGAATCTTGATGTGGGATTGTATGAGGAGCATACTGGGGCCATCAATTCATGGAGCTAGAACACTATGAACTTCATACAATAATTTGTGCTCTAATTTCCAAGTAGTATGTAAAGGGTTCGAAGAGTGGCCCTTCTTGATGATGAAAATTTGTGAAAAAGTTCCATGAAGGCAATTTGAAAGATTTATAATGATAAGGAGTCAAATTTTCTTCAAATGGAGTGGCTTGTGTTTGGTAATCTTTAGATTCCAAGATTTAATAAACTATAGGAAGATTTAGATAGGGCTGAATTAGTTCAAATTAGACTCATTGCATAGTGAGTTTGGCATGGGAAGGATGCTCTAGAGTTTCAGATGCTTGACATTTGCCTTTATTTATAGGTTGCTAATTCCTTGATTCCAGATATGAACTAGTTCACATACAACTTCATTTATTTATTCAAGTGAAATATGCATACCTTCCAATGTGTGGAGAAGTTGGTGGTAGTGCATGGTGCTTCACTGCTTCAAGATTGATAGAATTGGATTGCATGATAGGATCTTGACCTTGAGGAGGCACAAAGGGAATTGGTTGTGGTACGATTGCACAAGGTAGTTCCTAATGTTGGTAGTGACTTAGATTTAAAATCCAATTTTGGTTTTCCCTTAGGTGTAGATGAGCTAGAGGCATGGTGGTAGCAAATACAATTTTGTAACTTTTTTCATTTTTCACTTGTAGCATTTTGTTCTTCACTTTTAGTTCTATGTATATGTTCACATTTTAATGTTAAATTATTTAGACATTGAAACATTATTAATATGAATGTTGATTTATGTGAGGTCTCAATTTAGCTCTAATGTTTCTTGATATGATAAATTATAATGGATTTGGTAAAATACCTTATCGTATGAGTATCTAATATTTCCTATATTTTTTTAATTCTTTAAAATATTTTTTTAATTCTTTAAAATAAGGCCTCTACCTTTACCATCCTAGAAACTTGGTAGAACATGTTAGTAAATCAGTGATGTTTGAGGTATAGTCCATGTGAGATAGATCCACACATCCTAAATATAAGAATTGAAGCACTATTACATGATTGGTCCACTTTTAATCATAAAAGTGTTGTAAGACATAAATGCAATTCCATATTAATTATCAAGACTCATGTATTCATTAAATTTTAATCTATGTTGGATAAATTCTCTTGGAAATTCATCATTTGAGACATTTATTTATTTATCTATGTTTTAATGTCCCGTGTAGTAAGTGTGTCTCTTGATTATGGTTTTTTAATTCAAACAAAACTTTTTATTTACTTATTTGCATCTGACATCTTGAGTTGTACAGTCCTATTTTAACATGTGTTTTGGTAATAGGCTTCTTCCTCTACTATGAATATTGATGAATGGAAATGGAAGCTTAGCATTCTTATCTGCAATAGGGAAGAGTAGGAAATAGTATCAAAGGATAAAAAGAGCAGACGTGACTATGAACAAATCACAACAATCGCCACTAGAATGGGTTTATACATGTAGCAAATCAAAACCATTCATTTAGACATGTGGAAAAATATTTGCATTTAGTTTTATATTTTCTTTTATTGTAATGAGATGAATGAGAAACATTTAGATTGAAATTTGTATTTCAGCCAACGATATACAAAAGTAGTTGTTGTGAGCAGGGTCCCATTGCCCAACTATAGACTAGATTTATATTAGATGCATCCACAATAGGAGGTTTCAATTTCTCAGCCTTAATATACACTTTATCAAGTTTGATTAATTAAAGGATTCTGTTAAAAAAACCCCTTCTTTTTAATGTCAATGTTATAAATATTCACCTTTTTTTTTCATGTTGTAATTCCTCTTGGACTGCAAAAACAAGTCCAGAATCTTCTTCGACAACATCTTGTTAGTAAACAGAATAGTCAACACCTATTTCCTGATGCTCATAAAAATGGGACAAAGGGCAACCTAATTTGTAATGAAGATGCGATTTTGGAGCAAGATGCATGGAAAATGTCTAGGAAGACTATCCTTGAAAGCATTATTAAGCACATGAGTATTGAAATTTAGAATAAGCAGCGAGTTTGGTAGGTTTCAATGTCATTTTACTTAAAAATAAAATATATGTAATTTGAAAATTAGATGTTAAAGTAACTACTTGTAAGTTTGTTAACATTCACAAGGTTGTAGAAGTGTTTCTTTTTTTCATTCCAAAACAAATTATGAAATTTTTACTTCTTAACTAGTTACTGATTTCTTGCTTAATTTCTTCTTGTTCTTATTCCTATGCCTTTAAACATGAAGGCAATACGATCCTTTCTATGATCTCTACAATGAAGTGAGAAAATAGCAAATGATAACTCTTCTAATACCTTTTTCATTGGTTCTATTGCCTAAGTTGTGCTTTGGTTTAGCATTGTAAATGTTGCAATCCTTTTAAATGACTTCTACAATGAAGTGACAAAAGAGCATGTGACTAACTTTAAATGTAATAATGATTGTGGGTTTTAAATAGAATATGATACCATCTATTAAGTTTGACATACATTATTTTTGGGTTTTATGTTGAGTTTTAAATAGAAGATGATTGTACCTATCAATTTCAATATACAGTATTTTCAAATATTATTGTAGCATAACCTGGAACATGGAATAATATGAAAGTGACAAATGACAAGATTATATTATGGAAAGATGAATTAAATAATTTTATTATACATGAAATGTCCGAAGGCCAGAAGATACTAAAATTGCGAAAAAGCTTCCCTTCTTACAAGGAAAAGGATGCATTTTTGGAAGCTGTTGCAAGAAATCAGGTTTGTTTACTAAGATTTCTCTCATCCCCGTTATGGTGCATTTTTTTTAATATCTGATCTTTCATTTCGCATGCTTTGATTTAACTGGCCCATGACGGTAGTGATTTGGCATTCCTCCATAGTAATTGGTTAACCTTGAAAAGTGTACTTTCTATGTGTTTTGAAGGACAACTATCCTTACAAGTAAATGAACAATGTTTCCTTTCTCCAATGACATCTTTCAATATTTTTGAATTACGTGGTAAGATTGGGAATTGGATTGAGCATGAGTATGATTGTTGTTTGAAATGCATGATTATTCATACTAGCAAATTTTTATGTGCTTTGCTCACCACCAGTGGTTAGGATTACCTTTATACTTGTTCACACTTTCAAAATTTATGATGTTTAGGTCGAGGCTAGAATGAAATTAGATAATATTGGGTGTTGATCAATGAGCACTTATCATATCTAGTATGCAAATAAATTAAAGTCTTTATTCTTTAAACTAGTTAGTCATCATATTGTTTTCTGTTGAATTTTCTTCTTTCCTACTATGTATTTGCTACTTTCCTACCCATTTCTACCTTGCTTTGATAATATAGTTTTCTAGTTGATACCAAAGTTGTAAATGTTGCTAACTAGCAATACAAGTATAATGGGGTCTCCTTGGTCTCCTCTGTCTAATTCAAGTTAGTTTATACTTTATAGATTAGTTCTATTTTATTTTTAGGAACAAATGTTAGGATGATAACCAATACCCCCATAAATGGTACTTCCCATACAAACATAAGATTGAAAGTGGCTTCTATGCCAAACATATTATAAGCTTAACAGACCATTCCCAGTTTAACCTACTTTTTCAAGTGGCAGATGTCAATCACTTATGAAAGCTTCATGTGTTTGTAGAAGATCCCTTGAAAAAAATCCCAAGCTTTGAGGGATGGTGACTAGACAAGCTTGAACCAACCCTCTTAGCATTGCATGCCATCTATCACCATCATTTTGATCTCATTGAAATTTAATTAGGAAGCCCTCTTTTGATAGTTTTGTGAAATGACTTTGTAGCTAGCTCATATGTACTATCAAAATTGCATGCAGATAGACACTAGACTTTTGAGGTTTCTAAGGCATTCACCATTCACTTCATTTTTGAATTTTGCTTCTTGGGGTCAATTTTCTTGTCTATACATACCCATATAGGTTGACTCACTAAAAATGGTGGTGATTTTTACATTGTTTCAAAATTCTAATTGTCCTACACCTTGTAAGTGTCATCATGGGCTCTAAAACACTTAAATGACCCTAGAAAACAAAAGGAAATACAATTTTTTGGGGTGATGCAAAATTGTCCTTACACCGCGAGATGCTCATGCATCACTTACAACAACAAAATTTCAAAATAATACAGTTGAAAAGAAGATAAATTATTCAATGCATGAAGTGCAACATTTTAGACACAAAATTGTCTCTAGTATGGAGTGCCTTGAAAGAGGACAGATAGTTTCACATGTGGAATAGGAGTTATGAACTACATGGTAACGCATTATTAAGACCACCAGACAACAAAATTTACCATAAATGATTCCACGAGACAAAATGTATAGATCTTAGCCCATTGAACCTTGCCACATTGTACAATCTACTTCAAATGAAAAAAGATACTACATAGTACACTTCTTAGGTAGCATCTTCAGAACACCTTCTTGTTAATATTTATTAATGAAAAGAGAAACTCCATGGTTCAAACTCACTATAACACAAGCTCAACAATGTTACATAGAGCTCAATGACTAGAACTTTTTTTATTCATGTTATTTACATGTGCATATATTTTGACTTCAAAATTATTACTCATTTAAAGTTTTAGAAGTTGAGCTAAGTTGAAGTGCTTTACATAATCTATGATTTAGAAATACAAAGGATTCAACATTCCTTCCAAATATCTTCTAGAATTGGTCAAACATCATTATCCCTCTTTGTTACTACTCCAACAGTAAAATCATGTTTCTGATATATTCATAGCAATGCCATTCCATATTTGTTTATCATTTAGAAATGCAAAGGATTCAACATTCCTTCCAAATATCTTCTAGAATTGGTCAAACATCATTATCCCTCTTTGTTACTACTCCAACAATAAAATCATGTTGCTGATATATTCATAGAAATGCCATTCCATATGTGTTTATCTTGATTACTTCCTCATAGCATTCTAAAACCATTCTTTTTATTACTCTTTCTCTACTTGAGTGTGCCTTATTCCTCTTATTCATCTGATTCAATCTTGAGGAAACTATCCAATCTTTAATTAAAAGGAAATATCTTCTCAAGTCTTCTTATCCTTCCTTCATTAATGCTTGTAGAGATTCTCTTTGTCCCTTAGCCTTCTCTCTTCTTGTCACGTTGCTCACTTCATTTCTTCATCTTTTTCCAACTCAATTTCTTTTGAATAATGCTTTTTACACACTGCCCAACTCTTTTTATGCATTTGACAAATAGTTGGTTGTAATGGACTAATGATGTCCAAATTTCAATAATGTTTTCAATAATGTCTCTAGGAGTCTAAGATAGGTTGGGGATGAGTCTAGGAAACAATTAGGAAAGAGTTATACATTCTAATAAAATGTTGTTGTTATTTAAATATTCAAATATTTAAACAACAAATGGCTAGTTTAGGAAATTGAGGGAAACTTTTAGTTTTTTATTGTTTAAGTCTTAACCTTCCAACTCAATGATGAAAATTGGTTGGAATGGATATTTTGAAGAAGTTATATATTCTGATGAAGTCTCTATTATGGGGGACAACAGAGAACTAGTGTATAAGTTGGCAAACATTTGAATAATAAAGTTTTCCATGTTTTCTGCAACTGTATTCATTTCTATAATCTAAATTTGAATTGGTTAATTTATATATGAAGTGATAGAGCTTTTTTAACCAATCATTTTTCTATTTGATGAGTTTCTATTGGGATTGAACTTACTATTGTGCTAAGTGCAGACTAGTAGCTTTCTATTAACTGTTTTGTTGCCACAATAGGGTTTTTAGGATAATGGAGAACATTCCATGAATATGAAGGCTTGATATTCATGGAATGAATTAATTTAACATGTATTATAGATTTCTAACCGTGCATATGCAGGTCCAAGTGAGATTTAGGTGATCATAGTTCAAGAACAATGAGGAAAGCATTGAAATTGGATGCTCAAGTATAGAAGTGAGAAGTCTACCCAAAAAAGGGACCTATTTTGTGATTGGAATGTCGTAAAATTTTCATTTGATGGTGAATCCATCATCAATTTGGATTAGAAGTGTGGAGAACCAAAAGATTGAGGAAGCCCTAGATTACAAGGGTTTGAGGGCACACTTTGGGGTTTTCTAGGTTATAGAGCATTGGAGGTTAATTCCTTTTGGAATTAAGAAATTGAAGACATAAGAAGACACTGTAATGGAGTTGGGGTTGATAGGAGGTCATTGGTTGATACTTCCTTTGAAAATTTGGTCATTTTTATGCATTGAAAACAGAGGGCCAGTCATGGTTAGGTGTATTGATCCAAAACAAGCATATGAAAGTTTTTTATATGTCATAGAACTCTGAAGAGGGTGTTTAGAAATGCTATCATCTTGTGAAGTATTTTTCAGGAAGATGAATTTATTCCCATCCTAAGTCTGCTACAGGGTTATTAGACAACCTATTAGGGCTTTGGAATAGTTTGAAAGAACTTTGTGTATTGGAAGCATGCAAATCAAAATAGAGTCTTAGAATCCCTCGAGTCTAAGTGGTTTGAGGCCTAGGAAACCAAATCCATCATTGTGTGTCAAGTTATTTAAACATTAAGATCTCATCCTTGCATAATTACCATTGGAAATATCAGAGATAGAAGTAATAATCTTCACATTGATTACATTGCAGTAGTTGCAGATATATAGATTGAAATCATCTGTATATATCTAAGTATTAGTTTGACATAGCAGTGATATTGATTTTAATCATATAATATATAAAATATCAATTGTGTATTAAATCATTCATTCTTATATTGAGAAGTATCAATTATCATTATTTTAAGTATATACTATATCTAGAGACTTCATTGAAAGAAGTCTCTTGCAATTGAAGTTAATAATTTAATTGTACCTTTTTCCTTAGTTGTAACAAAAAGGGACATTACAAGTGGTATTAGATCTTTTATTCTTGCCATCCTTTGAAGTTGAAAGAACTTAAAACTTGTGCAAAATATTAGGAAAAATATCTAAGGACAAGAAAAACATGTGTGGAGTAGGAGATCTTAAGACAAAGGTGGATAAATTATTTGTTGAGCAAGAAGACACAAAACACAAGTAGGCACAATTGTTAGATATGTTAAGTCACACTATGGTAAATGGCTCTGGTAAAAGTAACAAAGGAAAAATTGGATAATATAAGCAACTAAAAAATGGGAGTCTAAAGAGAAAGAAACCATATTAAGTTCAAGGTCTCAAATCCTAGCATTAACTTCCTAAAATGAGCAATCAGAAGAAGCAGAACCAACATTGGGGGATTTACAATATCAATTTAAACAAGATAGGATTGATATCAATTCAAACCATATTTTTATTTTCTTTCAATTTTTGTGTTACTTTTAGTGTGTTGACAAGCTAGTTCTATTAAACCTAGTAATACAATTGTGTCAGTCCTGAGGTGTTTGGAGAAAGCTCCTCAACTACCATCACAAGACTGGCGTGATCTTATTAGGTGTCTCATGCGATACAAGGATCAGATTTTTTCCAACTAGTTATCCCTTGTTCCTCACAAGCAATCATTGCACACATCAAAAGTGGAAGAAGAATGTGCTCATTTTTCATTTGTGCATACAGATCACATTTCTCCTTTCTTGAACTTCCTTAATGAACTTTGTGAGATTATATACTACATAGGGATAGTCAATCCTTCCACAAGGATCTTGCTCCAGTAGTTAGTTTTGTATGATAGTGAGCATCCCATTTATACAACTAAAGAGATCTCATCCAACTTCATGCACCAGACATTAGACAGTAGTGACTCAATTGTATTACCTAGAAGAAGCAAAGATTTTAGTGTTCAAAATCCTGAATGCACAAGCTGAAACTCCCTCCTTACCTAAACATATGAAAAACCAAAGAATGACTGTACTATTTGTATTCAAATGCTAATTGATTGAGACATTCAATATTAAACAAAGGAGATGAATACTCTTCATATAAGAAATTACACAAGATCTTTACATAATAGAAATGATCGAGGACTTCATCGATTATAGTATCAAAACCATAATTGGTTTCTTCTTGGCTATCATTGTTGTAGGATTCTATTATGCGTGTGTCTTATGATTGAAGAATATATAAGTGTATACGAGGATTAGTAATGCAAAGAACACTAAATATCAAATCAAAAGTATTCACAAAACTAAATAAACGTAACTTCAAGATAGACTAAGATGAGCTCTCAATTGAGAATATGAGCCATTAATGGGCTCTCTCAATGAGAAGCTTTCTTGTTGAGTAGCTTTGTCTAATTAGATAGGATGTATGCTCAATTCTCCAAAGGATTCAATGGTGTTCTTGATGGATTTTGGCTTGGGTGAATGGATTTGATGTAAAATGGCTTCTCAAAAATGGCATTATGGCTTTACTTCATGATCAAAATGGCATTACTTTTTTACTATGGGTGATCGTGTTAAAATGGCTTGGGAGAGGATTCCTTAAATAGGCAAAGGTCTTGAGGGATCAAGGGCTAGGATGCAAGGATGGGAGAAAACTTATGGAAGGTTTAGATTGAATGAGAGGAAAGCACATGGATTGTGCTTTTTTACAACCAATCAGAGAGTGACACATGTCACAGGGTCATTGGTTAGAGCAAGAGGGGTTGAGGGGTCAGCAAAGGAGGCTCAAAGCTCATAAAGACCCTCATAATGGCTTGAAAGAGCAATGAATGGGCTTGTAAGAGTCATTTATGAATTTGTGGGCTTCATAAAATTTTATGGTTGGGATATTTGTGAGAGAGTTGAGATATTTTGACTTGGGTTGGATTAAGAAAGTCTTAAGCTTGACTTAGGAATGTGCAAATGATTAAGGCTTGGACTAGGCTTTGGTTAAGATTAGATTAGGCCTGTTAGACATGGGCAAGTGGATGGCATTTAATGAGGGTGGGTGAAGGAGGAGATATTTGTTGGCTTTGGCTTGGGTTAGCAAGTCTTAACCCATGATTAGGGAATGTGACAAGGTTGGGGGGGGATTAGGATTAGGGTCAAAGATAAGGATTGACATCTTCTAGAAGAGTCTAGGCTTTGGATGAGGATGAAGACTTTCTAGAAGAGTCTAGGACTTCCTAGAATGAGGATAAATAAGGTTTTTAGGAAATAAATAAAGTTTTATTTATTTCAAGGGTTTGGGTTGAGGAGATATTTATAAAAGTATTTTTAATAAACATGAGGACTAATATTTAATCTTAATTAAATATTTTGAGTTGGGATTTGGGGTAAGAAATGATGAGATTAGCCTTTAATCGAAATTAAAGAAGGATTAGAAGATTTTGGAAGAGGTTAGTGGTCTTAAAGAAATTGGCCAAGTTTTGGGCAAAAAAAAAAAAAATTATTTATTTTGGGATTTTTGGTCAATTTATTAATTAAATAATTTATAAATAAGGAAATAATGTTTAAATAAGATTTAAACATTTTTTGGAGGGATTTCTTAATTAAATATTTTTAATTAAGATAAAGGGATTTAATGGCATAAAAATAAATAAATAAATTAAATAATTAATTAATTAATAAATGATGATGTCATTAGGGACTTTTTCAAAAAATAAAAATACTTTATTTTCTAAAAGATTTTGGTGTCTACACTAAGAACTCTACTCTCATGATTTTGGTCAATATTTGTAGATGGGACTAATGATTGTTCACAGATATTGATATGGGTGGTAAATTAGTCCTTGTTGATGTGAGCAACATACAAGGCTTGGTAGAAGAGTAATGTAAGATGGATGTTGATAGACAAAGGATTACTAAGTGTATTTGCATTACATGATAGGGATAGGGTATAGATAATTCAAATATATTTGTGTTGTGTCCAGGATAATGTGAAAATACTAAGGATGATGATAAAAGGTTGATTGTTGCTAATAATATGTATGTATATAAGTAGATCATATTTATTGAATGGATGTTGGTTGAAGATCTAATGAATGGACACTGAATGGTAAGGTTGGAGGAAGATTGTTAGAGGTATGACATTGCCTTGATAGATGTTGATTAATTGATGACATTGACTAGTCATCAACAAGAACCATCAAGTCCATTTTGCTCATTTATTCTCTGTTGTGAGCACTTGTTGCTTTAAAAAGAATATTAAATCTTTTTACTAACAAGTATTTTTTGTTAATTAGGTTTTCAATAGAATAGGAAGAAATTGAAAATGATGGAGCTTTTGAGTATTTTTATTCTAGTGGATTGGTCCTTTACATTTTTTGAAGGAATCAATAGGTACCCTAATTCTATGTTTAAGGACAAAACAATGACTGAACTAGGTTGTGAGAATGGATGGATATCCATTGCATTAGTTGAAAAGTGGTCCCCTTAGAAGGCAAGCTCCTATTAAATGCTCATTTCGACCAATTTGATTATTACAACATTGGAGATCTCTGATTTACCTTTACTTTAATTGGACAAACCTAATTTAATTCAAATTGTTGATCCATCCTATGTCAAATGCTTCTCTTGTCTTATTGCTTAAGCTGCAACTAAATTCTAACATCAGATGGGGATTTTTTGGTATTGGAGATTATTGTGTTGCACAAAAATTATGTATATTTTGTGTATAATAATGTGCACTCATACACCTATGCATGTCTAATATATTTGTAATTGATTCATTTATTCCTTTTATAGGTTTATGGTCTCGATATTAATCCCAGAGCTGTCAAAGTTGTCTAGATAAACTTGTATATGAACTCCTTTTATGATGATGAGGGGAAAACTCTACTTGAAAGGGTAGAATTCCATGAATCAGATCTCTTATCTTACTGTAGATAACACAACATCATGATTGATTGTATTGTGGCCTGCATTCCATAGGTACCCAGTTCATGTTTTACAATATTTATTTTCTTCATGATTGTTTCAACTAATTTCAAAGGAACAAGATTGACTCCTTATTGTTACTAGAGTTTGGATCATTGCAATTTTTACTTATAGAGTTATTGAAATGATTAGGATAGTATTTCTTGATGGTTTTCAAGTTCTACTTGATTGTAATATTATGATTCAAATCAATTATATGTAGATACTCAATCCGAATCCTAAAGCCATGTAAAAATTAATCACATAAAATGCCAGTGAGGAATTTTTGTATTCACCTAGCAATTACTGTGCACTTCAGGTAAAGATGGTGACTTTATGATTTCATATCTCTATTTGTGATTCATGAGATTTATTATCTTAGTGTTATCTCTTGTTTGGTGATGTGAGGAATATAAATTTTGGAGGAACTATGGATTGCAAGTAATTTTTTCTCTCATTGCATTCTAATTGGAGGTAGTTCTACTATAGAAAGAAATTTAAATGCTTGACTTAGCTTTTACAATGACTTTCTATTTTTTGTACTTGGTTATCTTACATCCGAGTACTATCATCTAAATACAAGCACATGTAATATTTGCTGCTACTTTCCAATAGTAGAATATTTTTATCTTGATCACCAATGGATAGTCTGTAGGGAATTCACCTATTTCTTTAGCTTAACCAATTCATCACTTTTCTTCTATTCTACTCATTTTTTTTGGTTTTCTTTACCAACATAGTTTGTAGTGAAATAGCCCCACCTATCTCATCTCATCACTTAATGAGAATAGAATAGTTGTCTTGGTCCAAGGTTGATGAGATCACCCTATTTTATTGTAATTCTAAAAAATTGAAAGGTCCCTATCCACAAAGAGACTACGGCTCAGATAAGTCCCTATATATTACACCTTTGTGGGCTTTCTTGAAGATTTTTTTTAAGGGCTTATCTAATCTCTTTATCCACATGATACCAAAAAATCTTATAATTTTGCTCTTTATAGGTATGGTTGAGCCCACTTTTCTAAGGTATAGACTGCCTTATTTTTGTGTAAAGGTCTAATAGGCCACCTTGATATTTCAAAAAGCTACCATAGGTTTATTAATCATTTGGCATTGCCACATGTGCTTGCTCTATTTTGTTAATCACTCTATATCTACATACACATTATCCTCTCTTACAATTTTCCTTCCATTCAAAACCTGATAAAAAAATATGTACATACATTATCAATTGTGAACACCATAGCTACAGTTACAATAATTTTGTGTTCAATTTATTTTTTGTTGCCATTTTTTAACATAATTTTCTATAATAACTTCTTGACTGTGGCCTTTGGATCCAATCCTCTCAAGGGTATACAACTTTAGTTTTTACTGGAGCTAACACCCTTTTTCTTGTTTTGTTCAAGGCACTAGATCAAGTTTCAAAAATACAAAACTTAGTTCTTGAATGGTAAGGCATATATAGGATTTCCTTAAGTCTCAAAAAGAAACTCTCAAAAACAATTAAGATCATAGACATTGTGACATGCTATATATACATTATGACACTCTATATAGACATTGTGCACTCTATAAATGGATTTAGGATGATAGATAATGTGGTTATTATTGAATGTGAAGTCGAACAGTCATTTGAACATTCCTCCCTAGTAATGATACCTCCTTGTGATCTGCCCCCTTTGTTTTTTATGAAAGTGTCTCCCAATGAAGTTTCATGATTCTTCCTCTTCATGTCCTTAGTAAGAAGAATTTCAACATCATCAAATCTTAATACACTTTCCTTCTTGCCAACTTACTGTAGCCATAACTATGCATCCTTGTAATTATTTTATACTTTAGGTGGATAGGCAGGTAGGTAAATATCCTCACTTGTCATAATATGACCTTTTTTTTTTATAGGTAATGGGTTGAAGTCTAGTTTATTCATTATTTTATTATTTTTTGAAATTAATTATTATTATGTGTTAAGTTTGAGGAGACTCGAACCCAAGACTCCCATATGAGAGGCTAACTATTTACCATTGGTGGATGTTATCTAGATCAAAAAAATATCAGCTATATAAACCTTATATCTGGACTACTTCAAATAATGGAGATAAATTTATGTAAAAAATTATATTTGTTATAAAGATCATTGGTCTGTAGTGCAAGTTAATTAGTGGTGAAGTGGACAATAAAGATGTGCCCTCTCCACAACCCTTACAACCACAATGTTGACCTTGTGGAGATTAGAAACCTTATATTAATTGGTGGCTTTGACCCCAAAAAATTCAGTTGCATCTGCATCACTCACATAATTGATGGTACCCTATGCATAAATGTCCAATTATTCCATGCTGTATCAAGCAATTATTTCTTATCCAAGCCATTTAATTTGCAACCTTTTAAATCTCTACAAAGATAAAGTTGGAGCAGGAGAATTTTTCTTCTCAAAGGTGTCCTCTGATTATAAAGGGTCCATTAGATTTAAAAGGTTGCAAATTAAATGGCTTGGATAAGAAATAATTACTTGATACAACATAAAAAAATATTTTGACCAAACATTGGTGGAAGTTTCAACCAATTCTTCATAGTTTTCTACCAAGAATTGGTCAAAATTTCCACCAATTATAAAAAAACATTTCAACAAACATTGGTGGAAATTTTGTCCAATTCTTGATATTTTTCTACCAAGACTTGGTCAAAATTTCCACCAATTATAATATTTTTTTGACCAAACATTGGTGGAAATTTCAACCAATTCTTGATAGTTTTCTACCAAGAATTGGTTGAAATTTTCACCAATTCTTAAAAAAAATTGACCAAACATTGGTGGAAATTTTGACCAACAATGACAAATCAGAGCTAGCAAAAATTAAATTTTTTTGATGACTATATTGTTCAAAATTTTGACCAATTGCAGGTTGGTTGAAAGTTCAATGAGAAAATTCACCACAAATTGCTTGGTTGAAATTTTAACCAACTTGGGTCAAAATTTCGACCAATTTTTTTTGAAAATTGAGTTAAAATTTACTAGTGTTCTAATCCTCAACTTGACCTTATATTTATATCTTTCATATTGTCAAGTTGGCTTGAATATAACTTAGAATAATTAATATTCATCTTCTTAGTCAGCTAGAACCAATAGACAAATCAATTGAACTCAATATGCCAAAACAAGAAAATCTTTTGTTAGCTGACCTTGCTCAGTAGACACTAGCTTAGAAATAATTTTCATGTGTTAACTAAGTAAACTAAGTTAACACTGCATATTCACAAAGTTTCTTTGGTAATTGAGTGAGCTCGGTTAACATTGGTTCCATCCAAAATTTTCTTCATTAATCGAGTGAGCTCGGTTAACGCTCAACTTTCACAAACTTTCCCTTGACACCTGAGCGAACTTGGTAGACACTATCTTCTAAGCTCAACAAACTTTGGAATGCTCGGCAGACACATGAAACTATCTTCAATGCCCAAGTGAGCTCAGCATACTAACTGACAATGATATGATATTTTGCGTAACATCAAAGACAATAGACAATGAATTAATTATTTTCAACAATCTCCCTCTTTAGCATTGATGGTAACACAACATATCATACTATAATGAAATTTTTAGAGCAAGAATAAAGTAAGGAACTTAACCTTAGTTTAATTTTGATTCTTATCCATGAGAATTCCCTCTATCAGTATGAACTCCTTCTGCCTTCAGTTTCTCCTTTTGTCAGAAAATTTCTATCTTCAACATCTTCTTTTGATAGAAAACTCTGCCTTTGATATCAAACCATGTTCATTCACCCTTATTGACATCTTTTTCTCTTTTTCTTTATAAAATTTCTATGAGATATGACAACAAACTTCTTCCTTTTTGACATCTCATGCCAAAGACAATATATAGTGAATATCAATGTACCTTATGTACTGATTCATTTTCTATATACCTTTTGTCAATACTACACCAATTGCTTGATCTTCAACATGCTTTGGTTGATGCATCACTAAACTCTATTTAGTGAGCTTCAGATAGGGGGAATGGCCCCTAGCTTACCTATTAGATATAGAAATGCATCCTTAGGTAATGGCTTGGTGAATATGTCTACAATTTGTTCTTTAGTGTTTACATATTCCAATCTATGATAGGCTCAAGTCCCATTGTCTGTGACTTGGGTCCATCAAACTTAGTTTTCTCTAGTAATAGCTTAGTAGCTTCTGACTGTGACTCGGGTCCTTCAGACTATGACTCAAGTTGAACTGATTGCAAATTGGTAGTCTTTGGAGATTTTTGGGACTCACGAGGTGAGGCCTCTTTTCTTCTAGATAGATTTGGTAGAGTATCAAGTTCATAGTAAATAAATCTTCTGTAATCTTCAGACTCTTTGTTGCTTTCTTCTTCACTTTTTTTTACAAAATCATCAATTCTCACATGTGCACTTTCTATGATTTTATAAGTGGATAAATTCAAACATTTGTATGTTTTACTTTCATAGGAGTATCCTAGGAATATGCCTTCATCACCTTTGACATTAAACTTACCTTTTCTAGATTCTTTCCAGATATAACATTTTTTGCTAGATACGTTTAAGTAACTTACATTAGGTTTGTAGCCATACCATAGTTCATAAGGAGTTTGATTTGAGTCTTTCTTCAACTATACTTTGTTCAAGGTATGCACTGTAGTACTGATTGCTTCCCTCTAGTATTTGATTGCAACATTCTTTTCTATCATCAATGTTCTTGCACAATCCATGATGGATCTATTCCTTCTCTTAGCTATACCATTCTACTAAGGTGTACCAGGGGTTGATACCTATCTCTTAATTCCTTTTGCAATGTACAATTCATCGAATTCATTGGAAATGAATTCACCACATCTATCCATTCTCAAATATTTTAGCTTCTTTCTAGTTTCTTTTTCTACTCTTGCCAGATACCACTTGAATTTTTGAAAAGCTTTTGATTTTTCTTTTAGATACATTACAACCATCATTCTAGAATAGTCATCAACAAAAAGAATGAAAACTTATCTCCCCTATAACTTTCTATACCAATAGGTCCACATAAGTCTATATGTACAATCTCTAAGACTTCTTCAAAATGATAGTTCTTTCTTTTGAAACTAGTTTTTCCCATCTTACCAATTTGAAATTTTTTGCATAGACCCATATCAAGTTTCCTCAAGCTAGGAATACCTCTTACTCTTCTATATTTTCTTATCTTAACCATGTTGTCAAAGTTCACATGACATAATCTTTTGTGCCATAACAAATTTTCTTCTACTTGAGCAATAAAACATGAATTTTCACCGAGATCTAGATAGAATAGATTAACTTTTGTTTATTTGCCAGATCCAACTAGATTTCCTTTTCCATCCAGTAGTTTGGCCTTCCCATTCATTTATTCTACCTTGAATCCAATGTTATTCAACTGTACCATACTCAGTACATTATATTTTAATCCTTCAACCCAATAAGCATTTTCACATCTAAGTTCATTGGTTAATGAGATACATCCTTTGTCCTTTATGCAACAAGGTTCATTGTTTCCAAGTCTCACATTACCATCATCATAATGTTCCATGTGCTCAATTTATTTTTTTTCTCTAGTCATATGATGTGGGAAGCCACTATCAATAATCCATGTGTAATTTTTTCTAACATGAGAGATAATTGCCACTTTATCTCCTTCATCATCAAATTCATCTTTTATAGCAATATATGATTTCATCTTCACTATTATCATAATCTTTAGCCATAAAATAAGATTTCTAACCATTTTCCTTGTAGTCCTTATAGTTTTTGAATTCCTTTTTGCCTTTTTACTTATTTCTTTTCTTTTCATCCTTGTCTTCTTTGTTTTGGCACCTTGTAGCAATGTGACCAACTTCTTCACAAGAAAAATAGATTAGAGGAATCTTACCTTTGTACTTTCCTTTGCCTTTGAAATATTTCCTTGTAAGTAAGGCTTTGAAAACTTCAAGATTACTATCTAAAATTTCTTCTTCTTCATCACTTTCTAATTGATTGGCCTTTGATTTATTACTCCTTTTCTTGAGTGAAAGTTTGGCTTCAAATGTAGACTTAATACATTTGGAACTAGGAACATAGTTATCATAGTTATCCAACTCAAAAGCTGTCAATCTTCCAACTAGAGGATCCAAAGTTACTTTTCTATTTGGATCACATCTCATCTCTTGAATAGAAGACACTCTAATTTCATAGATAGAAAAGGTTTTGAGTACCTTGCTCACAACTATTTTGTCCTCAATGTCTCCTCCATATGCTTTGATTGTGCTTACACTTGCTTTAATTCTCTCAACATATTTTGCAATGTTTTCATCTTCTCTCATATTCATTTGATCAAATTGTCCTCTAAGACTTTTAGCTTTAGTACTTCTCACATTATCATCTCCTCCATAGATATCTTTTAGTTTGATCCACATATCATAAGCTATAGTACAACTTTTGACTTCATCAAATTCAACATAGTTAAGAGTAGAATCACTGTCAATCATCATGATATAATTTTTCTTTTCAACAATATCTTCAACTAATAATGTACTAGTAGGATTCTTGTATTCATTATCAAGATACTTACAACTTGAATCATTGATAGTTGCCAGATGTAACCTCATATGTCCTTTCCATGCTGCAAAGTTGTCTCGGTTCAACTTGAGAATCTCTCTTATGTAAGACATCTTGATCTTTAGCACCAAACGCTTTGATACCAGCACCAAATTCTTTGATACCAATTGTTACAAATATAAGAGGAGTAACTAAGAGGGGAGGGTGAATCAATTAACATTAAAATAAATCCTAGATCCCTTAGATGTTAGTACAAACTAAACTCTGTGAAAACTCAACTCTGTTGAAGCTTGGTAAACAAACAAAATACTATAATCAATAAATATAGAAATAGCTTGGTAAATGCTTAACATTAAAATATTAAGATATTATCTATGATTAATATTAGTTATAACTTAGTTTTAAACACATAAAAGGAATAGAATGAACACACTTGACACTAAGATTTAACGTGGAAACCCAATTTGGGAAAAACTACCAATTGCAACTAGTTACTGATTTTCACTCTTCTGAAGTGAGCTCTGTTAGAAGCTAACCATGTTAAAGGTTAGAAAATACACTATTAGGTGTGATGATGTTAGAGGATTTAATTACCCTATTAGGAATGGAGTTGTTAGATGTTTTTAGACAATTCAATAGAAATGCCACCTTGTTAGAGGATTTACAAATAGTTGTTAAGCCAACTCTATTAAGAGATTTAGATCACTGCTACAATAGTTAGAAAGTAACAATGAGATGACCCAGATTCCTTATGCAACTAAATTTCTGATTATAGATCTTAATTCTGGTTTGTATACTTGATCCTTCTTAATTGAATGTATATTTGCATCTCAACAAGGATATTCTGCTTATCCTTCCAATTTGCTTCCTCTTGACATCATCAAATATTCAATTATGTTCCATTATCACACACTTTCTAATCCTCAACTTGACCTTATATTTATATTTTTCACATTTTCAAGTTGGCTTGAATATAACTTAGAATAATTAACATTCATCTTCTCATTCGACTAGAACCAATAGTCAAATCAGTTGAACTCAATATGCCAAAATAAGAAAATATTTCATTAGCCAACCTTGCTTGGTAGACACTAACTTAGAAATGATTTTTCTGTGTTAACCAAGTGAGCTCAGTTAACACTGCATATTCACAAAGTTCCTTTGGTAATCAAGTGAGCTTGTTTAACACTAGTTCCATCCAACATTTCCTTCATTAACTAAGTGAGCTCGAATAATGCTCAACTTTTACAAACTTTCCTTTGATGCCTAAGTGAACTTGCTAGACACTGTCTTCTAAACTCAGCAAAATTTGGAATGCTCGGTAGACAAAATAAACTATCTTCAATGCCCGAGTGAGCTTGGCATACTAACTGGAAATGATATGAAATTTTGTGTAACATCAAAGACAATACACAATTAATCAATTGTTTTCAACAATAAAGTACTTTAACAAGGCTATCTCCTAATAGGGTGATTGAAATCCTTTAATCATGTCACATTTAATAGTGTGTATTGTAACTTTTAATAGGGATAAAATTTCATAGGGCATCACTTCAGAACAATGAGAATTAGTAGCATGTTACTGGTGGTTTTTCCCAAATTGAGTTTGCACATAAAATCCTTGTGTCAAATTGTGTGAATGTTCTTTTATGCAATTTTATTTTGACCTAGGAGAGTAATTTACAAAGTTTAAGTATTGTATGATCTAATAGATGCATGCATGACCAAGTTTTATGGATATAAGCCTACTAAGCATTGAAGAGTTTCATTTGTACATCTAGACCTTGGATAACTGATTCACCCCCTTTTAGTTATTCTAAATAATTTCAACAATTGGTATCAAAGCCATAGTTCTTGAGAGGACTAGTTTGAAGATACTCGAACTAAAAGATTAAGATGTCTAAAAGAGAGGTACCCAAGCTCAACAAGGAAAACTTCCTTGCATGAAAAAGTCTAATGAAGCTACACCTAGGAGGTCTTGGAGACCATGCAAAATCTACCATTACCACTAAGCATGTTGACCCTGTTGGAGCCCTAACTCCTGATGACCTAAAAAAGAAGAAAGAACACAATTAGATAATGTTGGAGATTATCTCTACCCTAAGTTATTCTAAGTTTAATGACATCAAGGATTGTGATAGTCCAAAGAAGATTTTGGATGCTCTTCACACTATTTATGAAGGAGACAAAAATGTTTTCAGAGCCCAATCTAAAAGTTCAAGAGGTAAGTTTGGTGGATAAAATTGATTAATTATGTGTTGTCTTTGATGTTACACAAATTTCATATCATTATATGTTGAGCTCACTTGGGTGGTGAAGATAGTTCTCATTGTCTACCAAGCATTCCTATGTTTGCCTAGTTCAGAAGGTAGTGTCTACCAAGTTCACTCAGGCATCAAAGGAAAAGTTGTAGAAAGTGAGTGTCAACTGAGCTCACTCTATTAATAAAGGAAAGTTGGATGGAACTAGTGCTAACTGAGCTGACTCATTTGCCAAAGGATTTTCATAAGCTTGTAGTGTTAACCAAGCTTCTGTTGGTTAATAAAAGAAATCATTTCTGAGTTAGTTTCTACCAAGCTGGGTTGGTTAACGAAGGATTTTCTTATTTTGGCATATTAAGATTAATTGATTTATCTATTGATTCCATCTAACTAAGGTGATGAATATTAATTATTCCAAGTTATGTTTGAGCCGATTTGACATAGTGGAAGATATAAGGTCAAGTTGTGATTTCAAAGTGTGAAAGTAATGATGATGTGATTGAAGAGTTGATGATGAGAAGAGAAAGTAATTTGAAGGATAAGAAGAATATCCTTGTGGAGAAACAAAGCTATATTTGATTAGGAAGGATAAAGTACAAGCCATAATAGAGATCTGCAATTAATAATTCAGTTACATTCAAATTAGGTCATCTCATTGTTACTCTCTAACTATTGTAACAGTGATCTAAATCTCATAACAGAGTTGGATTAATAGCTATTTGCAAATCCTCTAACAAGGTGGCAATTCCATTCAATTATACTCAAGGCCTCTAACAAGTCCACTCCTAATAGGGTGATTAAATCCTTTAATAGGATCACACTTAATAGTGTGTTTTGTAACTTTTAACAAGGCTCACTTCAGAAGAGTGAAAAATAGTAACTAGTTGCAATTGGTAGTTTCTCCCAAATTGGATTTCCAAGTTAAATCTTGGTGTCAAATGTGTTCATGTTATTTTCTTTATGTGTTTGCAACTAAGTTCAAGTAATGGTAATCACAAATAACACCTAAAGGTTTATATGTTAATCATTTATCGAGCTAATGCAGTTATTACTAAGTTACAATAATTTGTATGTGTTTATCGAGCTTCAAAAATATTCAGTTTTCAATTACTGACATCTAAGGGATCTGGATTTATTTTAGAAGTAATTGATTCACCCTTCCCCTCTTAGTTACTCCTCTTATATTTCCAACAATTGGTATCAGAGCTTTTGGTGCTTGTAGAGAAAGTTTCAAGGACCTAAGCTAAAGATCAAGATGTCTTACAAAAGAGAGATTCCCAAGCTGAACAGAGACAATTTTGCAGCATGGCAAGGACTCATGAATTACATCTAGCTACTATCAGTGATTCAGGTTGCAAGTATCTTGATCATGAATACAAGACTCCCACTAGAACTTTATCAGTTGAAGATATTGTTGAAAAGAAGAATCATAATATCATGATGATAGATATTTCATCTGCTCTCAGTTATGTTGAATTTGACGAGGTAAAAGATTGCAAAACTACTTATGAAATGTGGAACAAACTAAAAGATATCTATGGAGGACATGACAATGTAGGAAGAGCCAAAGCAGAAAGCCTTAGAGGAAAATTTGAGCAAATGAGAATGAGAGAAGATGAAAACATTGTAAAATATGTGGAAAGAATCAAGGCTAGTGTAAGTGCAATCAAAGCATCTAGAGGAGACATTAAAGAGGAAACTATTGTAAGTAAAGTTCTTAGAACTCTTCTTCTAGTCTATGCAATTAGAGTGTCTACTATTCAAAAAGAGAGATGTGATCCAAATAACAAATTAGACTTGGATGCTCTAGTTGGAAGATTTATAGCTTTTGAATTAGATAACTATGATAACTATGTTCCTACTTCAAAGAATATTGAATCTGCATTTAAAGATAAACTCACACTCAAAGAAAAGGGTAAAAACTCAAAGTCTAGTCAATCAGTAAGTGAAGAAGATGGGACATCAAAAGAAAGTTCAGACAATTATCTTGAAGTTGTTGAAGCCCTGCTTGCAAGGAAGTATTCCAAAGGCAGAGGAAAGTACAAAGGTTAAGTTCCTTTGATCTACTTTTCTTGTGAAGAAGTTGGTCACATTATTGCTAGGTGTTCAAACAAGGAAATCAAGGATGAGAAGAAAAGAAACAAGCATAAAGGCAAGAAGGACTCCAAGAACTACAATAACTACAAGGACAAAGGTAAGAAGTCTTTCTTTATACCTAAAGATTCTAATAATAGTGAAGATGAAATGGTATATATTGTCATGAAAGATGAATTTGATGATGAAGGAGATAAGATGACACTTATGTCTCATGTTAGCAAAAATGATATATGGATTATTGACAATGGCTGCTCACATCATATGACTAGTGACAAAACAAAATTTGAGCATATGGAATATTATAATGGAGGTAGTGTAAGATTTAGAAACAATGAACCTTGTAACATAAAAGGAAAAGGATGTGTTTTATTAACTAAAGAACTTGTATGTGACAATGCTTATTGGGTTGAAGGACTAAAGCATAATCTACTAAGTGTGGCACAATTGAATAACATTGGATTCAAGGTAGAATTCAAGAATGGACAAGCCAAATTACTAGATGGAAAAGTAAATTTGGTTGGATCTGGCAAGCAAACAAAAGGTAATCTATTTTATCTTGATCTCAATGATTGTTCATGTTTTGTTGCTCAAGTAGAAGAAAGCTAGTTATGGCACAAAAGGCTATGTCATGTGAACTTAAAAAATTTAGTTAAAGTAAGCAAAAATACAAGAGTAAGAGGTATTCCTAGTTTGAAGAAACCTAACATGGGTCTATGCAAGAATTTCCAAATTGGTAAGATGGGAAAGACTAGCTTCAAGAGCAAAGACTATCAGTCAGAAGAAATCTTGGAAATTGTTCATATAGACTTATGTGGACCTATTGGAATAGAGAGTCATAGTGGACAAAAAAATTTCATTCTTTTTTTTGATGACTACTCTAGAATGATGATAGTAATGTACCTACAAGAAAAATCAAAAGCCTTTCAAAAATTCAAGTGGTATCTGGCAAGAGTGAAAAAAGAATCTGGAAAGAAGTTGAAATTCTTAAGATCAGACAAAGATGGTGAATTCATCTCCCATGAATTCAATAATTTCTACATTGAAATAGGAATCAAAAGACAAGTATCGACCCCTGGTACACCACAGTAGAATGGTATAGCTGAAAGAAGAAATAGATCTATCATGGACTATGTAAGAACACTAATGATTGAAAAGAATGTTGCTCTCGAATAGTGGAAGGAAGCTATCAACACTGTAGTTCATACCTTAAACAAAGTATAGTTGAAGAAAGATTCAAACAAAATACCTTATCAACTATGGTATTGCTACAAACCTAATGTAAGTTACTTGAAAGTATTTGGTAGAAAATGTTATATATTGAGAGAATATTGAAAAGGAAAATTTGATGTAAAAAGTGATGAAGGCATATTTCTAGGATACTCCTACAGAAGTAAAGCATACAGATGTTTGAATTTGTCTACTCACAAAATTATAGAAAGTGCATTTATCAGAATTGATGAATTTTTAGAAAGGAGTGAAGAAGAAAACAACAAGGAACCTGAGGATTATAGAAGATTTATTTACTATGAAATTGATACCCTACCAAATCTATCTAAGAGAAAAGAAGCTTCATCTCTTGAGTCCTTGGAAACTCCAATAGTTACCAAGTTGCAGACATTGCAACCCAAGCTACAAGGACTTGGGTCACAATCAGAGGCTACCGAGCTAGTTTAAATTGAGCCTGATGGACCCGAGTCATAGACTGAAGGACCCAAGCTTGAAACTAAAATTCAAGAAGATGGTGGAACTCATTCAAAAACCCAAGAGCCTATGTTAGCAAGTTATGTTAGAAGACATCATGCACCTGACCAGATCATTAGAGACAAATTTGATGGAACAATGACAAGAAGAAAATTAAAAGGTACATGTTTACTTGCTGAATTTGAACCTAGAAGTGTTAGAGATGCTCTAGAAAATGAAAGATGGATTGAAGCAATGAATGAAGAAATAGAACAAATAGAAAAGAACAAAACTTGGACTCTTGTTCCTAGACTCAAGGATAAAAATGTAATTGGTACAAAGCGGGTATTTAAAAATAAGTTGAATGAAGATAGAAAAGTATCAAGAAACAAAGCAAGATTAGTGTGCAAAGGTTATTCTCAAGAAGAAGGTATTGACTATGGTGAGACTTTTGCTCCTGTGGAAAGACTAGAAGGTGTTCAAACTTTACTAGCATATGCAACACATAGAGGATTTAAATTATATCAAATGGATGTTAAATCTGCATTCTTGAATGAAATTCTTGATGAGGAAGTCTACATTGAGCAACCAAAAGGTTTTGTAGATCCTAGCAAAAGAGACATGGTTTGCAAACTACACAAAGAATTATATGGTCTCAAAAAAGCTCCCAGAGCTTGGTATGAAAGACTACATAATTACTTGATACATATTGGTTTTCAAAGGACAAATAACAACAATAGTTTGTATATCAAAAGACTGGATAAAAAGATCATTTTGGTAGAAATATTTGTTGATGATACTTTATTTACAAGAAATGATGACTTATGCAAAGAATTCTCAGAAGAAATGAGTAAAGAATTTGAAATTTCCATGTTTGGTGAGATAAATTTCTTTGTCAAGTTGCAGATATAGTAGAACGAAGATGGTATCTACATCACTCAATCCAAGTATATCAAGGAGATACTGAAGAAATTTGGAATGGAAGATTCAAAACCTATTGGAACCCCTATGTCTACAAGACATAAGCTTTCCAAAAATGATGATTCCAAGGTAGTAGATCAGACCACATATAGATCAATGATTGGAAAACTACAATATGTAGTGTATATAAGGCCTGATATTGCATTAGCAATTGTTATGG
The DNA here is from genome assembly GCA_028749045.1 of Cupressus sempervirens. Taxonomy (NCBI): domain Eukaryota; kingdom Viridiplantae; phylum Streptophyta; class Pinopsida; order Cupressales; family Cupressaceae; genus Cupressus; species Cupressus sempervirens. Next base: position 444,763,630 of record CM053787.1, read on the forward strand.
TGGCAAGATTCTCAGAAAATCCTAAAGAAAATCACATGATGGCAATTAAGAGAATCATGAGATATCTAAAAGGTACTGAAGAATATGGCTTATGGTAAAAACTTGGGGGCAATTTGGACTTGAAGGTGCTACTGATGCTAATTGGGCAGGAATAATTGATGAAAGAAAGAGCACTAGTGGTGGAGCATTCTTTCTTGGTAAGAAACTAGTGTCTTGGACAAGCAAGAAGAAAAATTGTACATCTCAATCCACAATAGAGGAAAAATATGTAGCAGCAGTAGTCAATTGTTCTAACATTGTTTGGTTCAAACAACTGTTGGAAGGAATGAAGGTAGAGATCAAAGATCTAATAGTCGTATATTGTGATAACACCAATGCAATCAACATATCAAAGAATCCAGTAATGCATTCCAAAACAAAGCATATTGCTATAAAATATCATTTCTTAAGAGAATTAGTGCAGAATAAAGTAGTTAGATTGGAATATGTGAATAAAAAAGAATAAATTGCAGACATATTCACCAAGCAATTATCTAAGGATGTGTTTCTGTATCTAAGAGGTAAGCTACGGTCATTCCCCTATCTGATATTCACTAAATGAAGTTTAGTAAATGCATCAACTAGAAACTATTGAAGATCAATAAGTTGGTGCAAAGTTGGCAAGGGCATATTGCAGATGAATCATTACTTAAGGTACATTGGTATTTATAGAATCATTATCTTCGACATGTGTTGTCAAAGAGGGAGAATTTTACTATCATATCTCTAAGAAATTTTTGAACCAGAATAAAGTAAAGAACCAAAGAGGGAGAAGTTTTCCAAAGAAGAAGTTTTTTGAAAGACGGAGAAAGTTCTAAATGAACTTGGTAGCACTTGTTGCAGATAGAATCCAATGAAAAGAAGAGGTCATACTAACAGAGGGAGTTCTCAAGTCTAAAATCCAAAATTTCATTGTGCTATGACATATTGTGTTGCCATCAATGCCAAAGAGGGAGATTGTTGGATACAATTGATTAATTTTGTGTTGTCTTTGATGATAAACAAATGTCATATCATTATACAGCGGAGCTCACTTGGGTAGTGAAGAAAATTCTCAATGTCTACTGAGCATTCTTGTGTTTACCTAGTTTAGAAGGTAGTGTTTACCGAGTTCACTTGGGCGTCAAAGGAAAAGTTGAAGAAAGTGAGTGTTTATCGAGCTCACTCGGTTAATAAAGGAAAGTTGGATGGAACCAGTGCTAACTGAGCTCACTCGATTGCCAAAGGATTTTCATGAGCTTTTAGTGTTAACCGAACTTCTGTTGGTTAACAAAGGAAATCATTTCTGAGTTAGTTTCTACCAAGATGGGTTGGCTAATGAAGGATTTTCTTATTTTGAAATATTAAGATTAATTGATTTATCTATTGATTCCATCCGACTAAGGTGATGAATATTAATTATTCCAAGTTATATTTGAGCTAACTTGACATAGTGGAAGATATAAGTATAAGGTCAGGTTTTGATTTCAAAGTGTGAAAGTAACGATGATGTGATTGAAGAGCTGATGATGAGAAGATGAAGCAAATTTGAAGGATAAGTAGAATACCTTGTGGAGCAACAAAGATATATTTGATCATGAAGGATCAAGTACAAGCCAAAATAGAGATCTGTAATCAGAAATTTAGTTGCACTCAAATAAAGTAATCTCATTGTTATTCTCTAACCATTGTAGCAATGATCTAAATCTCCTAATAGAGTTGGCTTAACAACTATTTGCAAATCCTCTAACAAGGTGACAATTCCATTGAATTGTTCTCAAGACCTCTAACAAAGCCACTCCTAACAGGGTGATTAAATCTTTTAACAGGGTCACACCTAACAATGTGTTTTAAAACCTTTAACAGGGTTGGCTCCTAACATGGCTCACTTCCAAAGAGTGAAAAATAGTAACTAGTTACAATTGGTGGGTTTTCCCAATTTGGGTTTCCACATTAAATCCTAGTGTCAAATGTGTTCATGCTATTTTCTTTTATATATTTGCAACTAAGTTAAAGTAATAGTAATCACAGATAACATCTAAAGGTTTATATGTTAATCATTTACTGAGCTAATTCAATTATTACTGAGTTACACCAATCTATATGTGTTTACTGAGCTTTAGCAATATTTAGTTTTCAGTTTGCATTTTGTACAGACATCTAAGGAATCTAGGATTTTTTTTAGAAGTAACTGATTCACCCCTCCCCTCTTAGTTACTCCTCTTATATTTCCAAAAAAATTTGATGACATGAGGATGTAAGAAGGTGAGAACATGTTCAATATTGCTTTAGAATAAAAGATCTTAATGCTATAAGAGGAGAAAATGGTATCATCGATGATGATACTATATTTAGAAAGGTATTGATGACACTACTACCCATATATGCTATTAGAGTCTCTATCATACAAGAACTAATATGTATACCTAGTACTAATCTATCCCTTGAAGGTTTGGTAGGTAGGCTCACTACCTTTGAACTCTCTAATTCTGATGACTTCAAATTTGAGAATGTTGAATCTTCTGTCAAAACCAAAATGTCATTAAAGGAACCTAAGAAGAAAAATAAAAACATAAAATGTGTCTCTAGTGATAGTGATAGAAATGAGGAGGATGTAGAATAGCTTGAAGCATTCCTTGCAAGGAGATTTCACAGAGGCAAAGGCAAATTCAAAGGTAAGTTACCTATCATGTATTTTAATTACAATGAGGTTGGTCATATTATTGCTAGATGTCTAGAGAAGAAGAACAATAGAAGTGGAGATAAATACAAAAGTAAAAGAGTTGAGGACAACAAATATTACAAAGACAAAGGTAAGAAGTCTTGCTACACTATAGAATAAGAAACCAAAGATGGATCTGATGACCATGATGATGAAGTGGTGTATGTTGCAATGAAGGATGATTTTGGTGAAGATGAGGCAACTGCACTTGTGTCTTATGTGAACAAGAGTGACAGATGGATCATTGACAGTGGGTGTTCACATCACATGCTTGAATATAAAAGTAAGTTCATGACCCTTGATTATTATTATGGAAATAGTGTAAGCTTTGGTAATAATGCACCCTATGTGATAAATGGTAATGGATTAATCAAACTCATAGAAAAGATCATGTGTGACAATTCTTATTATGTAGAAGGACTTAAATATAACTTGTTGAGTGTGTCACAACTAAATAGTTCAGGTTGCAAAGTTGAGTTTGAGAATAAGATAGAAAAGATCTATGACACTGATGGGAAACTAATCTTGAAAGGTGATCAGACTAAAGGTAATCTATTTTATCTTGATATGAATGATGCTACTTGTCTTGTTGTAGAGGTTAGGGAACAAGAGGTTATGTCATGTTAACTTTGATAACTTAGTCAGTATCAGTAACATGAAAAAAGTTAAAGGTTTGCATAAACTGAAGAAACTTGATAACATAATTTGCAAACAATGTCAATTAGGAAAAATGAAAAAATATAGTTTTAAAAGAGAGACTCACACCTCTAAAGAAGTTTTGGAGATTGTTCATACTAATTTGTGTGGACCAATTGATGTGCAAAGCTACAAAGGTGACAAGTACATTATCCTATTTGTTGATGATTATTCGAGGATGATGACAATTATGTTTCTAAAATAGAAATTTGATGCTTCCCAAATATTTAAGTGGGACTTTAAAGCTAGAGTTGAAAAGGAGACAACAAAAAGCTTGAAATGTCTAAGATTTGATAGAAGTGGAGAATTTACATCAAATGAGGTTGAGATATTCTATAATGATAGAGGAATCAAAAGAAAGACTTTTGCACCTAGGACCTCTCCACAAAATGAGATTGCTGAAATGAGGAATAATGGAAAGTGCTAGGACACTCATGATGGAGAAGAATGGTGCTTTAAAATACTAGAGAAAGGATGTAAGTACAACTGTTTATACCTTAAATTGTGTGCAAGTCAAGAAAGCTACTCATTCAACACCATTTGAATTATGGTACGGATACTCACCCAACATAAAATATATTAAGGTATTTGAAAGAAAGTGATACATTCTTAAGGATTTCAGGAATGGTAAATTAGATGCTAAAAGTGAAGAAGATATATTCCTTGGCTATTCCATAAGAAGTAAAGCTTATAAGTGTTTAAATACTAACACTAAAAAGGTTGTGGAAAGTGAAAAATGTGAAGTTTGATAAATATATAGAGGTTCATGAGCTGAACCTATGAAGGAACCTAAAGAGTAAAAATCATTTGTATACTTTTATGAAGGTATGCTTGCTGATAAAGATGTTGTAAACCAAGTTGTAAATCAACAACAAGTTCCAGTGACTGTCGACTCACATACAATGAATGTCGAGTTGCATACAAGAACTAAGTTACATTTAGGAGCTAAGTTGTAGACAAAAGCGAAGGCACAATCTAATTTTAAGATAAGTGTACATGAAAGAGATGTTGAATTACCTAATACAGAAGTACACAGTGATTATGAATTTGATAGACCTATTGAAGAAAGAAGAGCATAACCAAGATTCTCAAAGTAAATCAAAAGACATCGCCCTGCTAAACAAATTATTGGAGATAAAGATGCTAGATCATTGAAAAGGAACAAGCTAAGAAGTGATACATGTTTTTTGAGCATGCATGAGCCTAAGGTAGTGAAAGATGCCATAGAAAATGATGACTAGAGTAAAGCCATGAGAGAAGAGATTGAACAGATTGAGAAAAATAAGACATACTTTGGTTCCCAGACCAGAGAACAAGAATGTGATTGGAACCAGGTGGGTGTACATAAACAAGTTAGATAAAAATGGTGAAGTCACAAGGAATAAGAAAAAAATTAGTTTGCAAAGGGTATGTATAAGAAGAAGGAATTGACTATGGAGAAACATTTGCCCTTGTTTCAAAATTGGAAGGAGTAAGAACTCTGCTTGTTTATTCTACATACAAAGGTTTCAAAGTTTATCAAATGGATGTGAACTCAACATTTTTGAATGGCATATTAGAAGAAGAGGTATACATAGAAAAACTAGAAGGATTTGTTGATACTAACAACATGAACATGGTATGTAGACTACACAAAGCTTTATATGGTTTAAAGCAAGCCCCAAGAGCATGGTATGAAAGGCTTCACAATTATCTTGTGAACATTGGTTTTGAGAAGATTGATGATAACAACAATTTGTACTTGAAGACAAAATGAGGTAAAGGTATTTTACTGGGAGAAATTTTTGTTGATGATACCATATTTGGAGGTCAAGATACTTTATGTAAGGTATTTGCAAATGAAATGAAGAAAAAATTTGAGATGTCTATGTTTGGAGAGATCAAGTTCTTTGCTGGTTTGCAAGTATATCAGATGAAATATGGTATATACATCACTCAGTCTAAGTATGTGAAAGAAATATTAAAAAAGATTCAAAACTAGTTAGCACACCTATGGTGATAAGACACAAAAATTGTCAAAGAATGATGATTATGCTGATGTGAATCAAACATTGTATAGGTCTATGATTGGAAAATTGCAATATGTAGTACATAGCAGACCTAGCATTGCATTATCTATTGGGATTGTTGCAAGATTCTTTGCAAATCCTAAGTAGAATCATTTGATGGTTGTTAAGATAATTATGAGATATCTAAAAGGAACAAAAGACTATGGTATATACTACAAGAAAAAATAAAAATTTTAGTTGAGAGCCTATACAAATGTTGGTTGGGCTGGAAACATTGATGATAGAAAGAGCACAAGTGGTGGAGCATTTTTCTTACGAAAGAGATTGATCACCTAGACTAGCAAGAAACAAAATTGCATATCTCAATTGACTACTAAAGCTGAATATGTGGTTGATGTGGTATGGATCAAACAACCGATCAAAGGTATGAAAGAAGAAATCATTGAACCTATGGTACTTTATTGTGATAACACAAGTTCTATAAATATATGAAAGAACCTTCTGATGCACACAAAGACTAAGCACATTGCAATCAAGTATCATTACTTGAGAGAGTTAGTTCAAGACAAAGAAATGATGATGGAATATGTGAATACAAAAGAACATATAGCTAATATATTCACAAAAGATTTACCTAAGGATGCTCATGAGTACCTAAGAGGTAAACTAGGGGTGATACCCCTAACCATAGCTACTTAATAAGCATTAGTAGTGCCCTGAATCAACTGAGCTGAATGTTGTATCTAAAAACTTGATGCAGTAGATGTTACTTTAGGAACTTCCCAAAGTAATGAAGGAGCTGAATTAGAAGATTTACAACCACATGAAAGGTGAAAAATAGATAATTTGGCATTGATTATATCAGTATAAAAAGATGACAAGTCTTTTGCATTGTTGTCAAAGAGGGAGAAATACATAGACATATACCTAGTAAGAGGCAGAAAGTACTAAAGAGAGATATAAAAGCAAAGAAAGATAGATAACTAAATATTAGAAAGAGGGAGATATATGAAAGTTGGAATAGTAAAGGAACTTGAAAAAGCTTACATTACCCTACACAAAGGAAGGACATATACTACACTAATATAGGGAGAAATTTCAAAGATTTATTTTATTTTTGGTATTGCTATTTTTATTAGTTTGCCATCAATGCCAAAGAGGGAGATTGTTGATATAAGATTGTTTTGAAGTGAAGAACTTGTAATGGAACAATCATTATTTTGTCAATGGTGTCAAACCTACTACCTACTAGTGAGACAATTTATTTTTGGTACGAAAGCTATCATATTAGTTGATTGATGAAGAGGATTTGAAAAGAGGAGTTAACATTAGTACCCAAAGAAAGGTTGAGTTATTTGCTATGTAAAAGAAGCATTAAGACCAAGTCAGACATTGATACTATAGTGTATTATTTATCCACTTATAGTCAAAAATGAAATATTACTCAAGTTAAGATTGGAAGAAGATCAAGTATGAAAATTGTTTGCCAAGCCTTGCTGAGTAGTCAGTGCAAGCTAAGTAGAAATTAGTGGTAGCTGAGTGAAAATCAAGAGGTGTCTAGCAAAGATGAAAAATAGTGTAAGCTGGATGATTGTTAGTATATGCTAAGTAAAGTTTAGTTGGTACTAAGCATCAGTAAATTTTAGTGTTTTCCTAGTGAACTAGTGTTGGCCAAGTGATAGAACAATATAGTCATTGAGTGACAATAAATAATGTTAAATCAAAGACTTGATGAATCTAAGCTAACTATTTTATTTTCTTGAATTATGTAAAGCATGTGGAAGATAACTATGATGAGCTAGTGGCACAAAATTCAAGGTAAACCATTTTGAGATGAATTCAAGGAAGATTGTAGAAGAAGTTTCTAAAGGAACCAAATGGAAAAGTGGGTAGATTCATTTTAGCCTACCTAATCCTACCTAACCCTAAAATGGATGATTGTGGTTAAGTGGAAAAATATTTGAATTCTCCATTTATAGAGATAGCTGGTCAAAAGAAAAGGTTGTTATGTATGAGAACCTAAGGAAGACAAGGAGTCTAGGGTATTGCTTCATTCAGTGGCCAAACAGAGGTGACTACAATTGGCATGCAAAGAAAGAAGGCTTAGGAGTTTGAACGTTTGAAGTGAACAAGCTATCAAAGCTGAAGTGTGTGAATGCCAAGTAGAACGGAGGACTAAAATAGAGATCTATAATCTACAAGTGAGTTGTAATTTTTTATCAGATTAAGCCTTACTATTACTTTCTAATCATTGTATCAGTCTAGGGTAATTCCTTTGGATTAAGGTTGAACTAACAATCATTTGTAAATCCTTTAACTGAGTGACACTCTAATGGAATTTTCTAAATCCCTCTAACAAGAAAATCACTCCTAATAGGGTGATTGAAATCCTTTAACTAGGTCATATTTAACAGTGTGTATAGTAACCTTTAGCAGGGTTGGCCTTTCATAGGGCATCACTTCAAAAGAGTGAGAATTAGTAGTATGTTACTAGTGGTTTTTTCCAAATTGGGTTTCCACATAAAATCCTTGTGTCAAATTTTGTGAATGTTCTTATGTTGTTTCATGTTTACATTTCTGAAAAGTTGTTTTTAACCTAGGATAGTAACCTACAAGGTTTAAGTATTGTATGATCTAATGGATGCATGCATGACAAGGTTTTATGGATATGGGTCTACTAAGAATTGAAAAGTTTCATTTGTACACCTGGACCTTCGATAACTAATTCACCCCCTCTCATTTATTCTAAATAATTCCAACAAGAAGGTGTTAGAGAATATTTTCTCTCTATATACTAAGTTGTGCAACATTGATATATTCACCAAGGAAACCCAAAAGGCTATTGACCAGCTATAGGGAGATTCACAACTCATAGGTAATACACTAAAATAGTCTCCTTGTAATAGTTATTCATATTTTTAGTGGTTATTAAAGTATCATATTAGGCTTTCCAAGCTACAAGAAAAAAATGCCAATATTTGATCTACTATGATAAGTATCCAGTCCATGTTGACACCTCACATGGAAGTATTGCACAAGGAACTAGCCTATGCAGAAACATTGATGAAGAAAGATTCCAATATTTCTACTTATGAAGGCATAGTTGACCTCACTAAAAATCTTGAAACATATATTCATTCACTTGATGCATCAAGTGATAATTGGGATGCATCTTTGAAGATAATTTTGGAGTTACATAAGCTAGTTTTGGACAAACATACTGTAAGTATACAACCCACATGACACAATGTCAAAAAACTGGGATTATACAATTTTTTAAAGAAAATTTTGTCAAGGTAGAAATCTACTTAGAAGGAGTTAGAGAAAATAAATGAAGAATTTACTCATGGGGAGTAAAATACAAAGGTAACTTCAACAATATTTGCAATTTTTTGAAGTTTTGAAGATTTTGTATAGAAGCCAAGTAGAGAAGAGACATTGTTTGACTTATGCATAAAGGAATGTGTATGCCATGAAAAAGTGTTTTTTTTAGCATGAATATTGATGATACTACATTGGGGGAGTGTCCTAAGCATTGAAGAGTATTGATATGTTGCATTCATTACTGCATTTTTCATTGATGCCAACATAGTAGTAATTTTGTACAGATTGGAAGAATAGCAGTCAGAGATCTTATGATATGAAAAAGCTGAGGAAGGTTTGGATGATGAATAGTGAAGGACATATTCCTAAGGTTTTCCTAATGAAATGGTTAAGAGGACTTAGTCTAATTCAGTGGTGTACAAAATTTACACTTGATTTACTAGAAGTAGTGCAAAAATAGAGTACTGGAAAACAATGTTTTGATGATCTATCGCTATATTTCATTTGAGATATAATAAAGAGATGTGTAGTTACACAATGATTGAGTAAATTCATGTGGTAATGCCAACATGTGTGAAAGATGTGGTTTCACACATGTGAATTTTGGTATAGACTGTGAGCTGACAGTGCTATTACAATTGTGAATTAACTAATTATCTTATTTTAATTAATTAAGAAAGACTCAAGGCCAACTCAAGGAATTATTATGATGATACAATATAAAGGAAAGTTGTTTTTATTATTTGAAAAAGGATGTAGAAAAAGAATAAGATCAAGTGGAATGCAAAATATTAGTGTGCAGTGCAAGTAGGAGCAAAGTGCTTACTAAATGCATGTAAGTGATCCAAGGGATCATTGGATGCATAGTATGAGATCTAGTTGCAAGATCTAAAGGATTAGAAGTCTAGTTGATAGGATAGATGTAGAGGAAGGAAGTAAATTTTAGTTCTATTATTATACAAGGAATAATATAAAGATCATTTGGATAGTGGGTTCTTTGATCTTAACCTTGAAGTTGTTTAGGCAGTGGGTCCAACTGTCTTCCACAACTCCTAACAAGGTTGGAATCTCCTAATAGGGACTCATATTTACTAAATTTTGTAACAGACTCCTAATAGGGTCTATCCTCTAACAAGGAATATTTATATTAGTACATCATTTTGTTGGTACCATTCTCACTAGGGTTTTCCCTCTGATCAAGGGTTTCCCTAGTTAACATATTTGATGTTAATTGTTTATGAGTATCTTGTTATGGTTTCAATTAACATTATTGATGTGGTTAATATTTTTTGAAGTTAATGATTGGTATGCTAGTTGTATAACTAATTCAACACCCCCCCCCCCCCCACCTCTCAGTTATACCGGTGGACTATATATTCTAATACTTTTTGCCACTCATGTGAAAGGGTGAGATTCTTAATCTCATTTTAGTTTTGATATTATAGTGATGAAACACTTAGTCATTACTTAGTGAATAATAGTACAAGTCAAGTGCATAGTGCATGCTGAGTGATTAGAGTGAGCTAAGAAATTAGTGCGAGCCGAGTGATCAAAGCATGCTAAGCATAAATCTCTAGATAAAGCATGGAGAGTAATATGATTAGTCATTGTCGAGCACTAGTATATGTTGACTAGATAGTATGTGTCAAGTCACTCCAATGCCGAGAAGCCTATACATGTCGAGTGATTTAGGTGTTGAATAACAGTTAGTATTGAGTTCTTGAGAAGACAAGTTACAACATTCAGAGCATAGTGAATGATGAACATCAAACCCTATTGATACCAAGTGAAGAGTGAATGACAAAGATGTTTGTTATGGCGCAAACTTCTATGTAAACCATTTTTGGCCAACATAATCATGAATTTATGATTATAAGAGATAAGTATGGAGTCATATTATGAATTCCTATACAATGCATGCAACCAATCAGATTAAGGGAATTTTTAGTCGTCAATATGGGTCAATCACAACCATTGATTCTGACCTAATCCATCTTTGCCAATGCTTATTTAAGAAAGGAAAACCCTAAGAAGTGCATTATTGTACGAGAAGATGAATGCTAAGAGTTGAGGAGCCATTCATGGTGGCTATGAAAGAGTTATACAAAGCATAATTAGTCTAGAGAAACTAAAACAAGAAGTGAGAGGATTAGAAAGGATAGATCTGATCAGAAGGATCAGGAAGAAACTGACAAAGAGAAGATCTAACATCAAGTAGAAAGGTGCTAACTAAAGATCAAGTGTTGAATCCTAACACGTGATGCAAAGTAAATCACTTAACTGAGTAGTCCTAATAGAATATTGTAAATCTCTTAACCAAGTGCTTACTTAATTGTGAGTTGAAATCCATTAGCAAGGTTTGACCTAAAAATGTTTGTAAGCCTTTAATAAGAAAAACCCCTCACATGGTAGATCATAGTTTATGGTCAACAATTTGTAGCCATAATTGGGCACACTTTACAACTGTAGTAGTGAATATTTGTGGGTGTCATCCCTACCCTAGTTTTACCTTCTCCTTGGAGGGTTTCTAGGTAATTAAAATATATTATGTTATGTGTTGATTTACTTTATGCTATGGATGTGATGAATGGTTAGTTATTTAAATTTACATGCAAAGTTATTACATGGATGTATGGTGAATTATTTTTAATGTTAAAGTTTTAAAGTGTTGATTCACCCCCCACTAGAACTTACTCTCCAATTGGTATTTCCAACATCACATGCATGAAAATAAATACATAGCACACTATTTTTTACCTAGAAACCCTCCAAGGTGAAGGTAAAATTGGGGTGGGGATGACATCCATAAATATTCACTACTGTAGTAATAAAGTTAGCCTATTATGGTTACAATATTTGATCTATCTTGTGAGGAGTGTGCCTTGTTAAAAGATTTAAAAACTACTAGATCTCACCTTGTTAGAGGATTTAACACTTACAATGAAGTAAGGACTCTATAGGAGATTTACAAAGATCTGTTAAGACCACTATGTTAAGAGATTTACCCTAATTCAAGTTGGTTAAATTTGGTTTAATACTTGACTCTTAGTATTCTCTGTAAGCTAATTTTGAGTCTTCTCCTTGCTAACTAATCCTCTTCCTCTAATCTAATAATACTTTTCTCCCCCTTTATTGCTCTGATTAGGTCACTTGTTCTGTTGAGAGATAACATAACACTTTCGCTGACTTTTGATACAATATCGATCTTTCACTTCACTATTCACATATTAATCCTTGTTCGCATGCATACTCTTCTTTCATCTCCATAACACATGATCTAGGTTAATATCTTATCTATTTAAAGAGTTCCATAAATATTTTCTAGATGCTTCCATAATTAGACTCTCCATCTAAATCATTCATCACACAACATAGGGATCTATGAACCATGTAATTAACGCGTGAAAATCTCTATAACAACCACTACATACATTAAATGTTCCTTCTATGTCATCTTGAAAATGATTTACCTCAAAATCTATTCCATTCCTGACTTTTATGTAAACTTTGCATTGCTTAGCTTTTACTATTTTTTGATATCAATATTGTTGTTTCTTGGTTTGTATTGTTCTCAAAACATACTATGTAATTCAATATTTGTATGCTTGAAACTACTCAATTGATGATGAGTTTAGCTTGTATAGAAAATACTATATGACCATACACTTTACTTGGCTCCTATAGATCTCGGTAGATACTTACTTATGTACATGTCTTGGCCTATGTAGAGTATCTTGGTCGTAGTGATGACCATCTGAGTATGCCTTGTAAATGACTAAGTGTTTGACACTAATAGAAAACAATAGTTAGAGATACCAAAAATATGTTACATGACTCAAATAGTCTTATGTTTCTTGTCATACCTTTGTTATGGCTTATGTTCTTTTGTTGTTCATCTAATCTTTGCATCTTTGATTTGATCATTTTTATCCAATCTATTCATCTTATCCCCCTTAATTTCTTCATTTCTTTCTTATGCCCCTTGATTTTTTCAATTATGTCTACTACTAAGGTTGGGAGTATGGAATCAAACCATGGTTTTTCAATGAACAATTTATTAGTTTGGATGATCATGGAAAGAAAATGATCCCATTTGGTTCTTACCAATTCCAAAAATTGTATCTTGATCTCCAATTCTGCAACTAGATCAATTAAGCTATCAACAGTACAAAGGTTATGATAATTTTGAGCTAGATCCTTTGTTGAATCCAAATCTCATTATAGGACCTCCAAGTGAGGTATCAACATCGATTGTATGGAGATAAACTTTTGGCCCTCATTCGGCCATCTATTGTGTGTAACTCGGCCAACCTCCCTTGTGCAAATAATAATCTATTATAGTGCATGGAACTTGATCTAGCTGATTGTGAGATAGAGATTCTTGATGATTTTAAACCAGCCTAAATATTGTGAATGCTAACTTGAAATTCATTTGTGAATCTAGGCACGTTAAAAAGAATACTATATGGATCTTTTATTTTCCATAAAAGTTCTTTCAGGTTCTATACAAGTGCTGACAGTTCAACCTTCCTTTGTACAATCATAGTAAAAATCTTTTCCAATACCTTCTTCTCAAACTCTTTATCTAACTAGGCCATTAATTTTTCATTTGCTTCTATATCCTCAGTGTTGACTTTATCAATAATTTGCACTAACTAAGAAATAATAGGGGCATGTTCATCAATGTTTTGAATATCAAAAGAATCAACAAAGATATCTTTGATATAATGCAACACTTGTCGTTGTTGTTGCTCTCTTCTAATCTCCACTTGTTTCTTTCTTTCCAAAATGTCTTATAAGATTACTGTTTCTTTGAATGTGAGATTCTTTAAATCTCAATAAGGCAATTCAATAGTTTCATGCAAGGTAACAACTTTACTTGGAGAACTATAATTCTTCTTCTTACACTTCTTTGGAGTGCAGTTGTTCGACACAACTAGGGCCAGAGTAGATGAAGGGGTTTCACCACTTTATCTAGGATTTGTAGAAATTCCAAAGACATCAATGGTAGCACTTGACATGATTTTATCTATAGGGTCTTACATCTATTATGCAGATGTAGGATCTGATATTGCTAGGGGTGGAGTGTGAGCTCACACACTCAGCTATGTCTGTAAAACACCTAGAGATCCTAAGACTTGTGGTCCTTCTTGACCTATAGTGGACTAATATATAGAAATAGATAATACTAGGGGGTGGGGGGTGAATCAATATTCTATAAACTTTTTCCCACAACTGAATATTGTTAATTACTTTATAACTTACATATAAAATTAAACAAACAATGCTAAACAATAAATATAACCATACATAAAGAGAACTCATAACACCATTATTTTTTAACTAGGGAAACCCTAGCCAAGGGAAATCTCCAATAGGGATGATGCCCACTAGATGATTCATTGAACAAAAGAACCTTGTTAAGGATATTGACCCTATTAGGAGTCTATGAAGTACATATAGTGTCTTACATCCATGTTAGAGGACTAGGCCCTGTTAAAATCCTCAACCCTATTAGGAGTTTCTTTAACATTGTTAGAAGTTGGTAGATCAAATACAATGAATACAAGAAGAGCCCACTTCCATATCATGCAATAAGCAATAAATTTCTTCACAAGTATAGGTATACATACAATACTTTCTCACTACTGAAACTCACACTTGATTTGATCATACATTAGATTTCATATCTCACAAGGCTCACATATATTTCAAGCTATCTTCACAATATTTTGCATGTCACACATCTTACACATCTTCCACATTATTTTCACAAGATAAAATCTTTACTCATATCTCGCAAATTAATTAATCTCTGCTCATTCAGCCTTCATGTCTTCATACACTTGACTTGAAATAGAATCACTTATGGATTAATATTTATAATTTTGGCCCATCACAACTTAGTAATTATTTTGTCACAAAATAATTCCTTAAGTTGTACAACTCATATTTTTGATATGCTTTGTTCTGTCCTGTTGAATACCTAAATTGGTAAATCAATTGTAACTTGCATTGAACTATCCATACACATCTGCAAACTGACTTACATCATCATGAAATTGTACTATAGCTATCCTTATCTATGTATGAGATAACTCAAAGTGTGTCATCTGTACAACATCATATCTGTCATTGTGCTACTACAAACTATCTAACACTTAGACACTTTTCTAACTCTAAATACATAAATGAAATACTGAATGTATGTTGCCATAAATGACAAAAATCTATAAATCTAATTGACCATATTGCCAACAATCCTCCCCTTTGGCATTGATGGAATCATTTGGGAAAATTGGCTAAGTCCCAAAATGATGTCATAGAAAACCTAAGTAAATACAAAAAGTAACTACATAAATTGTTTTCAAAGCATAAATTATTTTATTCATGTTTTGATGGATCTTTACATTCCTTATCACTCCTTACAATGGTATATAGGTTTACTCCCCCTTACATATACATATACAATTTTCATACATATACTTTTCCCTTAAACATCATAAACATATATAATTTTCCTTACATACTTCTCCCTCTTTGACATCAATGACAAGGGTGTCAAAATTGTATACAAAAATTGTGTGTGGCCTTTTGCTGATCAACTTGTTATTCTGGAAAAGTAGTCTGCATAAACAAGTTTTAGTTTCTTAACTTCTTTCTTCTAGTTCTCCTTAACTATGTTAGAGATATTGATGAGTGCACAAAGTGCATAGGATGCCACTTTTACTGTGCTCAAGTTAGTATAATAAATTTTTTCATAAGAGGCTTTTGGTACAAGACACTACTCCAATTGCCTCTACAAAATGCTGATCTTAGGTGACAAAATTTCTCTAAGGTTAGAGAACCTTTTGATTACCATTTCTGTATCAGTCTTAGTGCCTCTAATTACATTATGAATCTTTTCTACTTCACTCCAAAATATTCAATGCTAGTCTCTAGAAATTGCAACCTGGTGGTCAATGAATGAAGCTCACTCATTTTTCCCTTGATTTGATTCTCAAAATTTGATAGGTAATTGTATGATAGTGTGCACTATCCATACAAATTCTTACCTTCATCAATGTTCTTTCTCAATCCCTTGATGAATACATCCAATGACTTTATGTCATTTCTCACATTAGTGCATACTGTATCAAACAGTTATGCATCATGCTTGACCTATACTTGTGCTGAAGCAACTTTAGACAAGGTTGTGAATTCTTCATCAAAAGACTTCACCAATTCTTTAGCCTTAGTCTACAAGTTTAGATTTGTGGCAGTTGTGTGAACTATCTTCTGTATTTTTTCCAAGACTTCTGATAATGTCTTCTCCAAAGACTTAATTGATTTATTCTTTTGAATAAATTTTCTCAAAGAACTCATCAAACCTTTCTAGTCATCATAATCATCAGATAATATTGTTGTTGATGTGGCTAAAGTTTTTGTGGCAAGGAGTGTAACTACTTTTAGTTCTACACTCTTCTTCTCTTCCTTAGCCTTCTTCCTCTCTTCTTCTATAATTTATTATTTCTTTCTCAGCTACTTTTTGTTTCTCCTCTTCTATTTTCTTTATCTTTTCTTCTTGTTTTTTCTTCTTTTCCTCTTCTTTCCTCTTCTTTCCTCCTCTTCTTCTACCTATTTCTTCCTTTCTTCTTCCAATCTTTTCTTCTCTGCAATTTTCTTTCTTTCACGTTTTCCAATTTCTTGCTCTTTGTATTCCTCTTTCTTTCTTCTTCTTCTTCTTCTTCATCAGAACTAGTATAGGGAGTAATATTTCCAATAATTGATGTTCGATAGCCTATAAAAGAATTTTCTTTGCATCTACTATTATGTGCTTACTATCCACTTGCATGGATTCAGTACCCATAACTACATGAGGAGGTGATGGTGCTTGCTATGTCTCTTCAAAATCTTCTTCACCATCAGGGGGAGTAATGGCTTCCACATAGAGTAGATTATCTGGTCATGGCTTTGCACTCTCCTTCATGACTGGAGGAATTGAAGTCATGTGTTTCACAATGGCTTCCACTCTTTCTTTCCTTACTTCCTCATAATTTCCTCCCATAAGAAGAGTAACTCTTCTTTTATTCCCTAGTAGGGGTTCAATACCTTTCAAGATTATGTCCAAGTCTTTCTTGGTGTTAATTTTACACAATTTGTTAGCCATACTCTATCTTAGCTTGGTGTCTTCTTCTTCTACTCTCCTTTTTCTATTTAGTAATCTGTTACAAAGATCTTCTGAAATCTTTCCTTATTTACTATCAAATCCTTCATTCCTCAAGATCATATTCCTTACTATGGCATTCTCTAATTACCTTCTATCCATATTATTACTAAAGATATAATACTTATTTAATTGCAAAAAATTATCATCATTAATAATCTACATGTTTAGATTTTCTACCTTTAGTTTCCATACCTTCTTGCCTGATGGAGTTCTTCCTTCTTTGACTACTTGCTCCATTGGTCTCTCCTCAGTTTCATCATTAGAATCCTTATAATCATTGATTTGTAGTGTCTTTCTCCTTTTCCTGGGTCTACTTGTGGTTTTCTTGAACTTTTTCTTTGAGGATGTTGTAGGTTCCTATTTTGTCTTCACTGATCTCTTAGATTTCCTCTACGCAATAGGTGTGTCATCCTCTGATTGTTTCCTTGGTTGATCACATTGGACTCTATTGGTTGCACTTGCACAATTGCTACATAGGGTGTAGGTGTCCATGCACTAGGTTTTACAATTTTTACCCCTTTAGATGGTGTTGCAATGTCAATTGGTGTTGCTTCTATTACCTTAGTCTATCCACTATTCTTCATTTCCAGTGTAATACCTTTGATTTCATTAAACTCCTCTCGAGTCATACCATATTCCTTGAGGATGGAATCTTTCTTCTTCTTCTCCACTTTCTTCTTAATTTTTTTTTTGTGAGGTTCATAATGAACTTCCCTTACCTTCTCATCATAGATACCCCATCTAGGGCATTCTGTGTCCTTTTCTAACTATAGTATGATCTACGCATACCCTTCTATGATTTATTCACTCATCTCATATCCCATAGGTTCAATGAATTTTACCCTTGGTTCTATTGCTTCTATACAAGTATTATTGGTTTCCACCATGAAGCATATATCATCTTTGTACTTTTCTACCATGGAGGGAGGGATTCTAAATCTCTATTTCAACTCAGACTAAAATTTCTTCATCATTCTATCAATGTCACTATCTCTAACATTTTCCAATCTTGCTCTATAACATTATGCTACCATCTTCATAGGACATTCATCACTATCCCAATTTTTCATTCTAGGGAATTACTTTGTTGCATTGAAGAATAGATGTGTCAACAAAGACTCAAATCTAAAGACTACATTCTTAGTCTTCTTTATCTTTGCAATGTTGTACAAAAGCTATGTTTTGACAATCTCACACATGTTTACCTTTCTTTTCTCTACATACATCACATATTTTGCATGCATAAATCCTATTGGCACTAAGTTCACTCTATAATTTTGATTCAATTTACATCCAAGAATTTTGATTAACACTTTAACTCCTCTATCTTGAATGTTAGGATTAACCTCAGACAACAATAATAGTTTCATGCAAATATAACCAATACTAGAAATAGTAGATCGTATATAAGAGAACACAAGACACCAAGATTTAACATGGTTCACCCAATCCTTGGGCTACATCCACCAATAACAAGTCCAATATTATTATTATCTAGTGATTACAACCTGATTACAATCTGTAATCCCTTACATCTCAATACTGCCACAAGAACCAATTTTCACATCGCACATTATGAAAATCCCTAACCCTAAGCCTTTTGCCACTTACAAAATTAGGGTTGGAATAATAGAAAAATAGTAGCTGGCACCTTTTACAATATAAGGCCATTTTTGGTTTTGGGGGTGCTACCCCCAAAAAGGCCCACTGGGGCATTTCCCCTTGACCCCACCCTATACTATGATAGGAAGCACACTTGGGGCACTATCCTAGGACCCCACATGGGTGCTTCCCCTTGACCTCATCTTGGGGGCACTACCCCCAAACCCCTACAAAAATAATATGGGGAGAAAATTGCACCAAATAAACCTCCGAGTCTGATTAGGCTCCACATCACAACACTGAATCATGTCAACTTTCATGTTTCTTCCATCAAACCTAGTGTATAAGTTAGTCTCAACTATCTTTCTCTAATTTCTATTATTTATAGGGTTGCATCCTTCATTTCTCAAACCTATGACCTTATGAATTAGGTCATTGTCAATTGTGACTGGTACATCACCTATCCAAAATATCTTATCATGAACTCTACTTAGAATGGTTCTGGTCCACTGATAATTGTCAAACTCTGCACAGAACATGTTAGAAATAGGGATTAAAAGGTGGGGCGGGGGGGGGGGGTGGGGGGTGAATCAGTAATCCACAAACTTTAGTCACCAACTAGATATTATTACGTAGTTTAAACCATGCATAACAAAGCAATAAAGTAATGTTGAATAGTAATAGTAACAATGCACAAAGATAACTAACTCATAACACCATATTTAGTTAACTAGGGAAACCCTGGCCAAGGGAAAACCTTGGTGGGGATGATACCCACTAGATAATATGCTGATATATAAGTTCCTTGTTAGAAGATGAACCTTGTTAGGAGGCAATGAAAAAATTCAGTATATGTAGTCCCTATTAGGAGACTTTGAATCCTTGTTAGGAGATTCCAACCCTGTTAAGAGTTGTTGTATAATGTATCCAAGAAGAGCCCACTGCCCAAACATGCAATTTCCTTACAAGAAGAGCTCACTACTCAAACAAGTAATTTATTGTTATCTTACTTCCTTGATTGATCTTTGATCTTTAGCTCAATCTCATATCACTAGATAGCTCATATAAAACTTTGCATATATCACTTTCCAAAAATTTTCTCATCACAATTCACAATTCATAATTACACAATCCTACAAGATAACACATTTCTTATCGCAAGAGGTCCTTTGCATAAATACCATGCCTTTACAAAAATTACTTCTGGGTCAGATAAGACCACAATTTACTTTTCCAAGTTAAAGTAAATATCTAGGATGTTGGCCCTAATTGGACAAGTAATTGTTTTGTAAAAAAAACAATTCTTTCCTTCAATTCTGTTATCCTGCTTCATCAAAACATGATTATCTCTATTTTGTATAGTCTATACAAACTTCCAAGGTTATACACATCATCGCCAACATGTATAATATCTCCATGTAACTTTGCTAGTCATAATATGATGTCAGCAACATTTTATAAACAAAACAATACACTATTGTAAACCAAATTCTATTCTTAGACAATTTTCTGATTACCAAACACTAAGTATCTTTATTTTTGAGCTTTCCTATGAACATTTACATCATGTGTTTCCATAAATGACAACAATTACATATCATTATTAGCCAATTGTCAACAATCTCCCCCTTTGGCATTGATGGCAACAAAATAGGGAAAATTGGCTAAGTGACAAAAATAAACATATAAATATTACATCTATTACAACTTGTTCAAGTTTATATATGCTCCCCCTTACAATATACTTTACTACTTTTGTTCACATTGTATCTCTCCCAACAATCTCTCCTTTTGATAATTCAATTTTCACATTGTATCTCTCCCCTTTGACATCAATGACAAAGGTCAAAATGTTAAGATACTATCCAAAAACTGTCAAAAAAGCTATCAAAACTACTATCCTTCCTTATGCTGATATTATCTTCATACAATCATCAAAAATAGTCTTTAGGATATCCATACCTTTGGTCCATGTTTCCTTTGTAGACTTAGTTGATGTAAGAATTGCACATAAAGCATATGATGCAATCTCAACTGCATTAATATCTTAATACAAAAAGTTTGAATATGTGTCCTTGGCATTGACACATTCCTCTAACTACTTCTCAACAAAAGATAATTTCAAAGCAATGGATTCTTTGAAATCAGATGTTCTCTTTAAGATCCATTCTTTCCAAAGTTCTAGTTTCCTGATGTCACTGTAAACACTGGCAACTTGACTTTCAAAATCATCTACCTTACAAGATGGATGATAGCTCTGGTTGGACAAAGCCTCTAGCTCACTCATCTTTAACTCTATCTGACTATCCATGTCTTTAGTAAGCTTGTATGATAGGGTACACTTAATATACAAAGTTTTCCCTTCTTGCTGCCATTTTCAAAGTTCTTTTATACATGTATCAAGATTGACTAAGTCATTCTTGATATTCTGATAGATGGTGCTAAGAAAGTTAGAATCATGAGAAATTTGTGCCTTTGCCTCAACAACA
Organism: Cupressus sempervirens; assembly: GCA_028749045.1. Lineage (NCBI taxonomy): Eukaryota > Viridiplantae > Streptophyta > Pinopsida > Cupressales > Cupressaceae > Cupressus > Cupressus sempervirens. Next base: position 444,784,699 of record CM053787.1, read on the forward strand.
TTCAAAAAATTTGTAAACTCTCCATCAAATGATTTTAGCACTGCTTGTGCCCTCTATTCAGGATCTGATTTTGTGTGCTAAATTGCCAATGTGTTGTTCAGTCTATCTGTTACTTCCATTAATGTCCTCTGTAAACTCTTTATTTTCCTATTTTTCTTAATCAACTTGGTTAGGGATGAGATCAAATCTGTTTGATCATCATCATCAGTAGATAAACTAGCAAGAGAGAGCAGAGTAGATGAACTAGATGGTTTAGTCTCATTCTCCCTCTATTTCTTTGTTGCTTCTTTAGTTCTTCTCTCTTCCTATTCTTTCCTTTCTCTTCCCTCTCTTTCTCTCTTCTCATCTAATCTTTTCTTCTCTTCTTCCTTAGTTTTCTTTTTCATTTCTTCTTCTACAATTTTTATCTTTTCTTCATCTTCCTTTCTTTTCTTATCATCTTCAAGTAGTTTTTGCTTGGCTTCTCAATATCCTTGGTGTCTGGTTCATTTGGTTCAGAACCACCAAATGGATTGGTATCATCAATTTTAAAGGTAACATTGGTTTAATCAATCTACATAAAGTTACCACTTACTAATACTTCTAAGGTTCTAGGAACTGGAGGAGATGTTGCCTGTGACTCTGACATCATTTGACTAATTTCAGCTATAGTCTCTCTTCTTAACTTATTATTTTCACTAATCATGAATAAAAATGGACTCAATTTATTCTTCAAGTATGGTGCGAGGTTAATCAACACTCTTTAGATTTCATCTTCATCATCAGTCTTGTAAATGGTTCTTAGCATAGACTTCTAAAGTTCAAGGTCTTCTTCCCTTGTAGGAGCCTTCTTCTCAATGAGTCTCTCATAGAATTTCTTGTTAATAATGATCTCAAGGTCCTATAATTTCAAATTATTTGATACAATATATCTCACAATAGATATATCTATTTGATATTCTCAAAATGTTGTACAAATCATAGAACTTGTTCATCTAAACAAAGTTACCTTCATTTGCAATAGCTCTATTGATCTTTTCTATCTTCAACTTCCAAGGTTACTAAGCTTTGCCTACTACTTACTTAGGTGGAGTCACCTTTTCTACTTACTTGGTTTCTTGTTCCTCATCTTCTTCATCAGTGGAGTCAATTTTCAACAATGTTTTTTGTCTCTTTCCTTGTCTTGTGGCCAGCTATTTGACTCTCTTTGTCTTTGTAGACACTACTTCAACCAATCTCTCAGACTTTCTCTTATGCTCACTAGGCTGAACATCGAACACTGTTGCATATGGAATGCTCTGTTTCAAAGATGTCTCAGCAACTGATTCTGACAAAGGTTGTATGTTTAGTACACCTTGCTTCATTATCTATCTTACAACCTCAGATTCACTATCTTTCATTTCGGCCTCTGATAGTGCCTTCTTCAGTATAGACTCAACCTTCTTGTGTGATGCCTTCTCCAAGGTTGCTTGATGAGCTTGCTATGTGATCTCATCATATGTACCAAATCTATACTTTGCTTTGTCTCTATTTTAATTCAACAACAAATCAATGTAACTAACTACAATATCATCATTCAATTCATAGCTCAAGGGATCAAGAAATGTCTCCCGAGGTTCCATTGCTTGAACATATGTATGATCTATATCAACTAATATACAATGTCTTCCTTGAATCTATCCATAATTATAGGAGCAATTCTAAATCTTTGTTTCATCTCATTTTGAAATGCCCTCATTAATAGGTTGTCACTATCCAATATCTTGTCTGTAGGGTACCTTTTGCATACCTCTAAAATATTTTTCATAGTGCATTTGTCACTACTCATTATGTCCATGACTGATAAGTAAGGAGATCTCTTAAGTACATGAATGAATATGTGATTCATTAGTGAATGGAATCTAAACACACCATTCTTTGTGCTCTTAATCTTTTCAAGGTTTTCCAAGAGTTGCATTTATAGTATTTCACTCAGATTCACTTTTTTTTCTCTATACATATCTTATATGATACATATAATATGAATCCTACTGAAAGTCCATCAATCTCAGAACTTTCACAAAAAGAATAAGCAATAACTCTACTAAGAAATCTCACATCAACTTTCTTGATGGTGCTAATCACCATAGCCTTTCCATTGCATACTGCTTTAGTGTAACTTTCAACTTTCTTCTTGACCAATTTCTCACCTATAGATACGCTGCCTTGTTTACTTAGACATGTCACCTCATGAATAAGGTCAAAAGTAATTTCAACTACATTATCTTGCATCCATAATTTACCATCATGTATCCTACTCAATATGATGTGTGTCCATTCATCTGTATCTAACTCATAGTAGAAATGATACTTAAACAAGTCTAATTCCCTTAGATCTTCAAATCTGGGCTTCATTGTCATGTCGTGGTTAGAAACTAGTTCCATATATTTATTCATGAATTCACTTCCAATTAACTCAAACTTGCAATTCAAATAACTTTCTACATCTTCAAGATAAACTACGTTGTTTAGAGTGATAGGCAATGCTGAGTTAGGGTTTCCTTCATTAGGTTTTATGAAAACAATTTTAAACTTAGGTCTATCTTCATTCTCAATATTGTGTACTACTGAGATATCCATGATCTTATGAATTATGAACTTTTTCCAGACAAATTTACAAAAAAAATGATAAAATACCTCTTTTTGAAAATAGGATTTTCTCTGAAATCACCCTAAAAAGTCACTTATGAATGCTCTTTGCTTTAGATGCATTTGCAATGAAGTGAAAATCAATTCTATACTCCATTTTTTCATCAACTTGAACTTGCATTAATTGTGTACCTTGCAAATACGAAAAAGTTGTTACTTGCATTCTGTAATCAATTAACTATTCAAGATCATCTATCTAATCTTCAAATGCCACCTAGGGTTTATTATAGCCCCCTTCCATCATCACAAACATCCTCAAGACTTCGCATCACAAAATTCTATGCAAAAAAATTATTTTCATGTTTTGTTACAGAATCAACCTTCATTGCAATACACATAACTTTGAATTCCATCATAACTTGTTTAGATGAGCTCCAAATTACAAGCAAGCTTAGGTACCATCTAAACATATTTGGATACACCTTTTCCCAACTTTTCTAACTCTAATTCGGTCTCTGAATGAAGTTTTTAAATTTTGATGTTGCGAACAAGCTTAATTCAACTTAATTGAATCAAATTTAACAACTACCTTCGATCTTGCTATCTCATCATCATCTAACTTTTCTTTTGAGACATATGTTCCTTTCACAAATGCTTCATTAAGTTCTTCTCAAAGTTCACTCATAATGTTTCTTTGTTCTTTATTGTCTCTGCTAGTTCTAGAGTTCCTTCTATCATTCCTTCTATTCCTGAAGCTTCTTCCATTGTTCCTTTTGTCTTCGAAGTTTTTGTCCATTTTGTAGTACTTCATTATATGTCTAGAGTTGTTGCATAACTAAAATACAAGTGATCTGCATCTAGGATTTACCTGATCATCAGGTGCATGATGATTCTAAGCAATGTGTCCTAAATTGTTACACTTATAACACATGATTTGTCTTCTGTCTTCATAAGATCTTCCTTCTCTTGATGTCCTTTCATTAGATCTTCTTCTATCTTTAGGGTTAATATTTCTAGACATTCTACTATTTCTTCTATCATTATGATACTTAGGTTTCCTACAATCAATTTCATTATGACCCATACCACGACAATTATGACAATAAAAGTCCTTAACATGATTAAATGACTAATTAGTACAATCTCTTTTCATATGACCTATTTCATTACATAGAAAGCACTTACCTCTAAATTCATACCTGGTTACTTTAGGAGTTTCCACTTGCTTTGGTTCATCCAAGATTTCAACTTCCTTGTTTTGCTCAACTTCTTTAGGTTTCTCAGAAGATTGACTAGATTCAATCTTATCACTAGATTTGTCTTTTTCTTTCAGATCTAATCTAATCTTAGGTTTCTTTGCAGACATGTTAATTAGGTAACCAAAACTAGTCTTATCATGAGTAGGTCTCTGTATTGACATTGAATCATCAAGCTTTTCTTTTCTAGAATAAAGTTTCACAAGCTGCTATTTGCACTGTGTCAATTCACCTTTCATGATAGTATTGTACTTATGGAGTTCTTCATGATCTTCTTTTAATGTTTCAAACTTAGATGTTCTCTTTGCTAGACTTGCTCTCAAATCTACATTTTCAGTCTTCAAATTAGATTCAACTTTGCTAGGATCATTTCTCAAGTCAACTTCAGATTTGTAATCTTCAACTCATGCTTCAAGATCTTGTACTTTGTCTTCAACTTTGAATAGTCATCATCACTAGTTCCAGATTTAGTAGATTCAGGCTTGGATTTGAGATGTTCAATCTTTTCTTTCAATTTACCAAAGTATACTTTGGAGTTTTCATATCTGTCCTTCAGTTTATGTCTTTCTTTAGTAAGGAGATCAATTTTTTCAAGAGCTTCTTCAAGGTTCTTCATCAACTATTCCATATCCATAGGGATCTTACTTAAGCTATTAAGCATCCTCAAAGTATCTTCAAAGTAACTATGCTCTGATACTAATTGTTAGAAATAGGGAATACTGAGAGAGGGGGGGGGGTGTGAATCAATAATCTACAAACTTTAGTCACTAACAAGATATTATTACTTACTTTAAACCATGCATAACAAAGAAATAAAATAATGTTGAATAGTAACAATAACAATGTACAAAGATAACTCATAAAACCATATTTTGTTAACTAGGAAAACCTTGGCCAAGGGAAAACCCCGGTGGGGATGATACCCACTAGATAATATATTGATATATAAGTTCCTTGTTAGAGGATGGACCCTGTAAGGAGTCAATGAGAAAATTTAGTGTAAGCAATCCCTGTTAGGAGACTTTGAATCTTTGTTAGGAGATTCCAACCCATTAGGAGTTGTGCCAACCCTATTAGGAGTTGTGGTATAATGTATGCAAGAAGAGCCCACTGCTCAAACATGAAATTTCAACTACAAGAAGAGCTCACTACTCAAAAAAGTAATTTACTATTATCTTACTTCCTTGACTAATCTCTGATCTTTAGCTCAATCTTGGATCACTAGATATCTAATATAAAACTTCGCATATATCGCTTTCACAAAAGTTTGCTCATCACAATTCACAATTCATAATTACACAAACTACAAGATAGCACACTTCTTGTCACAAGAGGTCCTTTGCATAAATACCATGCTTTTACACAAATTACTACTGGGTTGGCTAAGACAACAATTACTTTTCCAAGTTAGATTAAACATCTAGGATGTTGACCCTAATTGAACAAGTAATTATTTTGTAAACAAAATAATTCTTTCCTTTAATTACACTGTCCTACTTCATCAAAACATGATTATCTCTATTTTGTACAATCTGTACAAACTTTTGAGGTTATAGACGACATCATCAACATGTATACTATCTCCATGTAACTTTTCTAGTCATAGTATGATGTCAGCAACATGTTATAAACAAAACAATACACTACTATAAACCAAATTCTATACTTAGACAATTTTCTAATTACCAAACACTAAGTATCTTTATTTCTGAGGTTTCTCATGAACATGCACATCATGTGTTTCCATAAATGATAACAATTACATATCACTATTATCCAATTGTCAACAAAACATATACTTGATCAAATTTAGCTCACTTAGGTATGCGAACTTGGATTTAAGGGTTAGGTCACTGTTACACATGACTCCTAAATCCTTGTGTATGTCCTCATCTCTAATGATTTCAAGCTCACAATGAATATAACTTTGAGCATATTCTACATGAAGCACATTTGATGGGATTTGTGAAAATGTTCCTAATGTATCATCCACTAAAGAAACAAATAGGTGTTTCTTGAACTTATATCTCAGCCTATTACTTACATCATATACTATTTGACTTGCCATAATTCTTAACTGTATACACTATAATTTTAATCTAAGTGTTGTAAAATAGGTCTTGGAATATCATTTTTAGAGCTTCTACAACTTTGTAGCTCACATGATCAAATGGTACTCACAATCTTGTTCACAATGTTTAAATCACTTCAAATTGGACTCTACATTAAATGCACAACTACCAAAAATTTAAAAACTATCATTGATCACCAATAAAAAAAAAATTGCCTTATATTTTCTTGTGATTATATCTAAACTTGCACACTTGACCATAGCTTTGTCTATATGTCTTCTACCTTCTGTTAACTGCACAACTTTTAATTCTCTCTTTAACTTCAATTCTAATTAACTGATGCTCTACCTTTACTGTAAACTCTCAATTCAAATGGGATGAGTCAAAAAAAATTTCTAATTTTAATCACTAGTACATATTCCTAGGTTCATAATGAAAAAAAAAGAAAATCGTATTCATCATTTTGTTATTCAATGAGTTTTCTTGGAGGGCTTGTTTGGTAGTGGGCGTTTATTGTTCAGTCTATGCTTGGACTATATAGGAACACCTCTCGATGTAACAAGACCCTGAGATAAATTCCTATTGTTGAAAGCTTATGAAAGTATATAGATTGGAATGATATATATGTAGCACTTTCATTTTGCAGAACTACATAAATTTTGCATGGAAAAAATCTATGCAAAAATATTCAGGGTTAAAGAAATTATTTTTCCCCATGGTGAGTATGAGATTTAAATTAGAGATTGTGTGGATTGGGATATTTGGTACAACTACTACAACTACAAGAGGCTCCATATCGGCTATGTTGTGTCCACATAACCAATCATGTATTTCAACTTACTAACCTTTTTTGCAGGCTTATGCACTATAACTTGTTCTCTTTAGGTGTGAATGATTCATCTATTAGTGTATTGAGTATATGCTTTTGGTAGATTCAGAATGCCTGTAATGTATGATATTATCATGCTTTTGAGTTTAGTAGGTATCTACTTGTAATTGTGATATCTAACATATATTTTAGAATTAATGAAGAGGATAAGAACAATGCCCTCCTCTTCATTCTTTGGAACATGGTGAACTTAGGCATTGCATGATCAAATCTTTTCATTGAAACTTGCCATAGATCTAGACTCATGCATCATAACTTGTTCTCTTTGGGTGTGCATGGCTCTTTGTCACTATATCATTGTATTGTGTATATGCTTTTGGTAGATTTTGAATGCCTATAATGTATAATATTGTCATGTTTTACACTTTAGAAGGTATGTACTTGTTACTGTGATATTTAACATAAATTTCAGAATTGCTGAAGAGATTAAGAAAATTGCTAGCCTCTTTAGTCTTTGGAGCATGGTGAACCTAAGGCATGACGTGATAAAATCCTCTTACTAAAACTTAGTATAGATCCTTTCCCATGCTAAATATTGGAAACCTAAGCATCATGAAGGTCTAGCCTCTAGAGTCTAGACATAATGTTGATTTGAAGCATGGTGTTACCATTGAATATATAGATTCCATTGGGAAAATGATGAGGAATGAAAGGATGCACATAAAAAAATTCTAAATTATATGATCTGCTACCACTCAATGAATGACTATGCTCACCAATTTGTAGGAGAGAAGTTGAATGAATGAAATAGTTTAAATATACTAAGGTCTTCTTACTCTTGTATAACTAAGAGATGTGTTCAAGAAATATAGATAAATGCAATATTGCTATGGATTATCTTTTAGTTTGGTTCATTTAGCATCATCAGTAACCTCTAATAACTAGGTTACATCTCTAAGCACAATTTCTCTTGGCACATAATATGAATGAATTTGAGTGAGGTGATCAAAATTTTATTTCAAAACCATATGTACAGATATAAATATTAAGAAAAACATGTCCAATAATTTTGCAGATATATTTTCTTGTAAAGAAAGACCACGCCTGGCAATATGAACCCTGAACAAAATAATGTAACAATTTCTAGATTGTGGTCTTAGTTCCAAAGAAAGGTTGATAAATGTAATTGTCCTTGCAAATAGTGTAAGGGCTTAAAGAATTGAAGAATTCTAATCACAACAACCTATATTTGTTGTAGGTAACATGGTCACATTGAAGGGGGCCATATTTTTGTCGATTGGTGAATGTGGATTTTCAACTGGAGGAACATGGACATGTGAATATCCAAACCAAGGACAACACTCCCATGGAAGAAAATGATAATGTGACAGGGGACATGATTGAATAAGATGGTATTGGCACAGTTGATGAAGATGGTCATCATGATGGTACTAGCACATTTGATAATGATGATGAAGATGGTCTTGATATACCTATACTTGAGAAGGTACATGAGCCCCTATACCAAGGCTCCCAAACAACTCTTCTCTCTGCTATAGTGTTGTTGGTGAACTTGAAGGTTATGAATGGTTTATCTAATGTAGAAATGTCGCGTATGCTAAGGTATGCCATTTTTGTCATCTTCAATGTTAGCATACCATTACTATTCATTATATTAACAATTCATATTTGTTGTTGTAAGTTGATAGGTGAGTTTTTGTTACCACCATCAAACATTCTACCTTATTCATATCGAGAATTATCTACCATTATGAATCAAATTGGAATGAAGTATTAAAAAATACATGCATGTCCCAATGATCACATTCTATATCATAAACAACATGAATTTGCAACAAAATGCCCTAATTTTCATATTAGTAGATATTAGTTAGATCAAATAAAAAAAGAAGTACCTCACAAGGTTCTTTGGTACATTCCAATTATTCCATGTCTTGAATGATTATTCATGTGCACTAGCTTGGCACAATTTATGGATTACCATGCATGCAATAGAAGCCAAGATAACATTATGTGAATGCCTGCAAATGGTTCTACATTTAAAGAGATAGAAGAAACATGGCCACACTTTAAAGAAGAACATCATAATCTCAAGCTTGCATTGGTAGTGGATGATGTCAATCCATTTGGAGATATGAGATCTGTTTACTTAGTGTGACTTGTTTTTGTTATTAAAAATAATATTCCACCTTGGATGTCCATAAAGAGGGAGCACATAATATTGTTAATGATTTTACTAGGTATTTTTTCATTTAATATTTATCTAAATTAATTTATAAATAGTGCATCAAAATGGTTATAATAATTATCTAATATTTATGTTCATTCAATTATTAGGTAAGTACCAAGTTAAAGATATGAATGTGTCTATTAAGCCCCTTATTGACAAGTAGTTGAAGTTATGGAATGGGGTCACTATGTATGACATCTCTTGACCAATAGGACAAAGACAATTCCAATTCTATGCTGCTTCTATGGACAATATATGATGCCCCTAGGCTAACTCATTTTTGCGATATGTTATATTGTTAAGGTCACATATTTTTGGTCTGTTATATTGCTTACACATTATTTTTGTATGCTTAGCTTGTGCATGATAATTGTACATTAGCCAATTGTATATGATCTTTAAGGTCTTTAGACAAATGAAAAATTGGCATGTCCAATTGTGGTCTGAATATAAAATCTTGTCATTCAAAAAGTTTAGGAAAGTAGGTGTTTGATGAGTTTAGACACTTTCTCCACAATAATCATAAGTATCAAATTAATGAAAAACATATTTCTAATGGAAAAAAAGAGACAACATCAAGGCCACGAAGAATGACACCTCATTTATGGATGTTGAAATACGATTGATGAAATTGCTAAGGTAATGTCTAGTTTGTGATCTAAATTTTAAAATTTATATTTTGATATTGTCTTTTATTTAGTAATGATGTAATTGATTCTTATGAAGGTTGTCAATGCGTCAATGACCAACTTCCTAGAGGAATAAAAAGTTATCCTACTCAATTTAGTAGGTTACTGTACTTCAAGGATCTCTCAATTGTGCATTTGTTTGATACTATGCATATTAGAAAGAATGTAATAGAGATAGTATGGAAAATATTAGATAGAAGGTGTGATAGAGAAAAATTGTCAAAATTTGTAATGACATTCATGAATCCAATCATGCATTGAAATATTTCATTAAATCAAATAGTAATGGAGACTGCATAAATATGAGTGCCCTTCTTTGGTTATTAATGGACCAAAGTGATGCATTAAAAGAAGTCATAAAAAAAATTTAAAAAACCCCCACAGGATTTGCTGCAAATATAAGTAGTCTTGTATCAAAGAAAGGTGATTTGGGCCAGGGTTCAAAGCACATGATTAGCATACCTTGGTCAAGGCAATCCATGTTCTCTATTTATAATATATTTGTAAAATTGCATGTAATACCTATTGTATTATTTCATAATATATTGAAAAGATCATTTTTGAATTATTGTAGTACGTCCCACCTCTATCCCTTCCACACTAGTTTGACAACAATATTAAACAAGTTATATATGATCTTAGAAAATACATGAGGTTAGAAGTGTTATTTCTTAGATTTGTTTTACATATATTATATTTATGAATTGCTTTAATTTTTATGTAATCTATTGTATATTTTTATCTGAAATCTTGTTTATATGTGCTTGCATGTTGAATCTCTTTTAGGTGGTTATCATCTAAATAAATTGATAAAAAAGATATAAAATATTGGAAGAGAAAAATTCCAAGCTTATGTGTGAAATGCAAAAGTGTCTACCTTCAACTTTTTTCCAATTTTGAAGAACACTACCTCATACATCAAGTTGACGAGATTGAATTGTGTGGACATGTACAAACTAGGTCAATGTGGATGGTTGAGAAGCACTTGAAATTTATGAATGGCTTGGTTCGGCAAAGAGCACATCCTGAGAGTTCTATGGTAGAGGGATATATGGTATACTAGACCATGGTATAGATTAGTGAATATCTTCCAAAGTTTGTAGGAAATATCCATGTAGATTGCATTTGGGATCCCAACTCTATTAAAAAATTCAAGGGGAGTACCTAATGAGAAAAGGTAGATGGAGGAGAGTGAGAGGTAAATATAAGTTGTTATTGTAGTTAATTAATTCTTATCCATCATCAATATAAGTTGTTTCTAATTGGTCTAGTTATTTTCTTTATAGTTGGTCATGAGTGGGATGCACTACATTTGTATATTACAAACAATCTTGATTGGATGACGGTATGGATTCAACAGTCTCAAAAAAATGGTCACTCATTAACATGGGATAGTGTTGCATCGTTGGTTAAAGAAGCTCATCTTAATGGAGATCCCAATGGTACGCCAATGTTACTTGATCTAGCATATGGCTTAAGAGATAGAAAGGTACATAAAAGATTACTAATCATGACCCATAAGTTTAATAATAACTTACAGATCAATGCAAATAATCTTGACATGTTTGAATAATTGTAGATCAAACACCACAAAGCTATGTACTACCATGGGCATAAATTTTGCATAAAAAAGTTAGAAAAAACAAAGAAAGCTTATGATTCTAGGATAAGTGCAGTGTTCAAGGTCACCAATATTTTGTCTAGAAATGACATACATTGTCAACATTTTAAAAATTGATATTATGGTATTTTGGATGATATAATTGAGTGTGACTTTAATTCATTAAAATTTCTCATTAAATGTTATAGGCTATGGCTAAATCGAAATGATCCTGATAGGACTGTTACTGAACATTATAGTGGATTTACAATGATTAATACAAGGTCATTTGAGCCAGTTGGAGATGAGCCCTATGTTCTTCCAAGACAATGTGAGAAAGTGTTTTACTTTGGCATTCCACATAAACTAGGTTGGTCATTTTTTGTTAAACATGATCTAAGAGGAAGGCCAATAAAGTATAATGTGATGCAAGAAGAAGATACTAAAGAATCAAAAGATGAAGTAAATGATGATCATGAATGACTGTTACACAATGATGAAGAAGAAGATGAAGATGATGATTATGGTGATGCTGATAACAATGGTGATGATGATTATGATGATAATCATGATCATGTTGATGAAGAAAGTGATGATCAAGGTGATGATGGTCATGATAATGGTGATGAAGGTGATGAAGATGGTGGTGGTGACAACAATGATCAAAGTGACAAGTATGGTGATTGTGATGGTGATGATGACATGGATGAAGATGATGATGAATGACTTCTTAAGAAATCCAATAAGGATAAATAGATTCTAACAAATACTTGATGATGTCTTTGAGAATGGGATTGATTCTTATAATAGATCTCGTTGTTATTGGATATTTGCACCCATAGGTTGGGATAGAACCTTAATTTTTTCAGAAATGAGCATTTAATGGTTAATTTTTGTCTTTGCATAGTTATGAATAATCACTACTAATTAGTTTGTTCACTTCACTTGTCATTATTTTATTAATCTTCCATAGGTGGTGATAAACACAATATCATGCTAATTGTTGATAATGTGACTGTTTATTTGCTAATAGGAAACTACATACATATGCACACACACACAACTATGGTTGCATTTATGTTTTTTGATATGAACATGGCAACACTTGAATGGTGTGACAAAATTTTTCCTTTGATGTTCAATCTTCCTAATCAATACCTCTTGTAATGGTTGTAATTGATGGGTGATTATGATGATCATTTGAGAAATACATAACGTGATAATCTTGACATGCTTACTAATTGATATTTCATGTAGATACAAAAAAAATTCCCTATCATGGGACTAGGAAGTATAACATTTAAACCAATTGCCTCCAATTAACATTGATTCGAATATACAATCTACTATTTTAATAATAATTTTTTTGGGTAAGTCTATTACTTTCATTTCACTGCCGATTGCTAAGAATTACTAATATTTTTCACAGGGTGACATGGATACACCACAAGGCATAGGCGGGGATGTACCAAGTCACACACCTTCTTTAGTAAAGGTAAACCTTAATTATTTTAATTGTACAAATTATATAGAAACAAATGTTGTATTATTATGTTCTTTTCTTTATGGAATTGGAATTATTTTGATAGAATTTTACTGATATTGATATCACAACTTTGTACTTATTGATAGGAAAAAGTGAAAATGATAGTAGATTAAATGCGATATAAAACATGAGTGTCATGTCTATATGGCATTTCCCATAGTGATGAATCCATATTCATGGCCCACCAATTCATACACAGATACAGTGATGAAATTCTTAACATTATCCTCAAGAGAAACCTAATCGAGGAGACAAAGGCACTAAAATAAGAATTGATACTTAGAGTCAATTCTTTGAAGGTAACTAGTAATTAATTTTAAGTAATAGTAGAAGTTCAATAGATTTTTATATTTTATAGTGTCTTATGGATCATGATCTAAAATATTATGTGTTCTTCTATAGGATTTTGTGACACCTGCAAGACTGCATGGTCAACATGGTGAGGGTTGTAGTGCACAACCTTTATGTAAGTAACACTTTCTCTTTACAATATTAATGAAAATTACAATATTATTACACCATAGAGTTTATTTAAGGAAGATTCAGTTATGATTGAGTGCTATTCCATACTTGAGTCTCTGTTTGAGCTAGTTAGATATATGCCAACTCAATATATATATTTAATCCATATATTCAACATTACTAAAAATTATAGTAATATTACACTTTCTCTTTAATTAATATTTTCCCATATTCCTCTTGAGAAGAAAGAATGCAGCAATTGTACACACTATGAAACAATATGAGAAATAATAGAAGATTCTGGTCCAACTAGTGCAACATTATTTGTCTTCATCAACATTATAACACTTAACTTTTATTTTGGATGCTTCTAGATAGTATCCCATTTGATCTTTATTCATTGCAAATGTCTTTACTAAAAATGTATTCTTCAAATCATGATGAAGTGCACACGCCTCCTTTGGTCATTGCTGTGATATTGCCAAGTGCATTGTCGGCAACAAGGAGCTTGTAAACACCTTTGATTGTGCCAAGTACAACTAGTAAAACCTTGTTTTGCTATATTTTGTAATGTACTAATCATGCATTATTTTTTGGTTGGGTAGATTTTATACTCATGGAGCTATTTTGTAAACTAATAGATAGATCTACATTTTATAGAACAATAGAGAAAAATACTAATGAATTTGAACCATTTCTTGGAGCAGTCCATGTCACTAGTACTAGTTCATTTGCAGGGACATTAGTATTGAACAAGAAAACTACGCTTTTGTTAAAATTATGAAAGCTTCCAGGTGCTTTAAAATTGTTATTATTTATAGTGTAATTATAGTTTATTTGTACATAACTCATTTTGGATTGATAATCTTATGATGTTTTTGTAGGAAATGATGTTTTCTATGATCAACTTTTCAAATGACATTGAAGCTATTTGGACCCACCATATGTAAAAGGTACATAGTTTCATATCATTGCTACAATATTTTTTTCTTCTTCCATTTATTACACTATATTACAGTTATTAGGCTAACAGTTTTATTTTTTTTTAAAGGTGGAATGAAGAGGGTCCTCAATTAAAAAATTAGCTCATTACATCCCATTTTTGAGACTGCCCTACTTCTCAAAAGAGCATCCAGACATATAAAGATTGTCAAGGACCAATATAGAAGGTTTCTAAAGGATAACCCAAAATACAACCATCCTCCTATGATTCCATTGATGGAGTGGAATAAAAAAATAAAAGATGCAAAATAGAAAAGGCTATGTGGTAAAGAAAATGAACCAGAAAAGGGCAAAATAAAGTATGTCATGATAGTATTAAGTAGAATGTAATCATGCACTAATTAGTGATCTTTCTAAATATATAATCTAACATGTTTCAAATTGGTCAAAGACTGCATGACACATGCGAGACTAGAAATGGTTGGCCAACACAAACTTGGCTCTGGTGGCTATATGAATCTTCAGTCTCAACTTGTAAGTAGCAGCAATGTAATTTCAAATATATATTTTTTTAATATAAGGTTGCAAATAATTTTGTTTAATCAAATCATACATGCAAAACTGACGATATTAAGCAAAAAATATAGGGCACAGAATTCAATGTAGATCCCATAGATGAAGATAAAAAAATGCTTTGAGGGAAGGCTATAAGTCATGGCTACACGCCTACACCAAGAATTTGAAAGCCATACCCAAGAATCTGGTACACCAAATGAGACATAGGTAAATTGGTCGGATGAAAAGTAAATCAAATTGAATAGTTGAGAAATATATTTTTTGGTGTTAGTTTCCAACATAAATTGGTTGCATAACAATGTGCATAACATTTCACTATAGCCTTCATATCCTATCATAAAACTTGTGCATGATGAAGGCCATGATGTGCATCCTAGTGGTGAAGGTATTAATTTTCTATTGGAAATAAAGTATGAAATTATGAATACAATTTGACATCTTCAATTGCAATTTGACATGTAATCTTTTTTTGAATATTTTAGAGCATGTTGAACATCATGGTGAAGGAGTGGAGCATGTTCCAATCAACCTTTACCTTAAGAGAGTTAAGAAAAACAAAAAGAAGAATTTTTTTTAAAAATAAAAATAAAAACTCCTTGATTGAATGTTATGTGATTATATTGATTGAATATTTTAGTTCATAAATGGATGGATGAATGAGTGAAGTGTGTAATTAGATTATAATGGGGAGTTTAGATTGATGTTAGGGGGTGTGTGAGGCTAGATGAGCTTCCACCTTCATGTGATTGGCCTTGTTAAGTAGAGAATATTAAAGTATTCTTGAAACCAAGTGAAGCTCAAACTAAAATACCATTAATTAATCAATTTCATTCAAAAAATTTACCACTTGCCTCATTTTTGGTCTTGTAGCTAGATCTAGGGCTAATACCCAAACAATAGTCTTACATTTAGGGTGTGGTTGTTGGCAGTAATAAAATGACAACAATAGTGAGTAGATCAGTATGAATTTACTTTGTTTGATTATTTTGATTAGGGTTTCATATTATTCATAGTTAGCGCAAATACAAGATCCACATAAAATAAGTACAAATATCATAGTTTTGTTCTTTATTTGTAATAGTTTTGATTGTTTTCTCTAAAGAAGATTTCTCAATCCTTTTTATATCCCTTAGGTAAGAATCCATATCTCCCTATTACTAAAAACTATTAGAAGAAAATAACCATTGAGAAAAGTAGGGTTGTATTAAAAAATTCGTTCCATGATTTCCAATACTCATAATGCAGGACTATAAATAGTAATAACATAAATCAAGTACATCTAGACTCAAATTCAATTTGGAAGTTCCCCCAATAAACGCCTATAACTTAATCATTGAATGTTCACTATATTTTTAGATTTAGAAAGTTGAATACAACATATGATTGATAAAATTTGGATCAACTGTGAATAGAAAAAGCACTAAATTATGCAGACTCCAAACCCTCACTCCACATCCTAGAAATCCTTATATAGAGCATTACAACAAGCTTTAGATGGGAGGAAAGATGTCAAAAACTTCTATTACATGACAAACATTCTTTGTACTTAATCAAAAATTTGGATGCAATTACAAAACTAGCAAGTGGCACTTTCAGCAAGGTATCTTTGCAAATTCTATTTGCCTTTATGATCCTGTCACTTTACTTTCCTTTCTCTTGTTTCCTCTACCTCTAACTATATTCTTGCATTACATAGTCATTGTCAATAGATGGTATAGGCTTTATATCAACAACAACTTCCCAGATGCCAATATCAATATCCACATTTGGCCATGTGGCATCCCTAACTGCATCCAACTCTTCAAGTTATTTATTCCATTTAGTATCAATTATTTCTTTTAATTCTCTAGTAACCTTGCTCATGTCTAAGTCAATTCTAAACAAAAATTCAATCATGTCATAGACAATTGTTACATTTGTCTCATTATTGCAATGGGCCACAAACCGTGGATGTCTCAAAATATCCTCAAAAGAGGAAAATCACTCTTGTCATTCCTTTATAACACCATTAGTATATAGAATAGTAGGAATAAAATTTGGAATACCCATGGAAATTGTCTTCATGTTACCTTCTATTAATTGCATTTTTCTTGAGAAAAAATCCATGAATTTATTTCACCCTATTAATCATCTTTCTTGCATTAATAATTATTGCCTTGGGTAATTCATTCTTTTGGGGTGACACATGAACCAAGCTATCACATAATTTCGTATATGGTCCCCAGGTTGTTAATAAAGGGGATAGAAGGTTTAATTCTTTTGAGCATTGGAATTCAGCTCCTTGTAGAGAAATGTAGCTACTATGCACATTTTGTGATACAATTTGTAGAGCACCTATCTTGTGCATCATCAAGCTCTTAATTATCTTGATATCTACCTCCTTGGCACCATCCCATTAATCTATATCTATATGCTGACCCTCTCCTACATTTTTTGCATCAGCTCCATTTGGGCTTCTTGGTCTCTCAACTCTGTGATGGGCCTTGTAATAGTTCTAAGGCTTCTTGTCTCTTCTTCTAAGGAAGCCACCCTCTATTCTAGGATATAAGTCCTCTTTAGTTTTTCCTCATACTTCTTCCTAGCATCAATGGATATGTTGTATGTTTGATACTATTGTTCTTCTAGCATATCCATTTTTCTCTTCCCCATCAATGATGTTGTGTTAAGTAGATTATGGATTTGATCACTGGATATAGTAGTGGCATTCCAAAATATTACATTTCCTTGGGGGGAATCCTTTATCTCCATGAGGGTTGGCTTATTTCCCTCAGGATCCATGATCCATATAGCCATTGTCTTACTATCAATATTGAATCCAGATCCCTACAGCTTGCTAGCAATATTGTTCTCTTCAAAAGAGAATGACTTATCCTATCTTCTAATCTGGTCTAACATTAAATCTACTCTCATCTAGGAAAGAGAAGCATCCCACTTTTTGTTACAAGCTCTCTAGATTCTTCTACTGTGAGGACCTCACTATTAGAATCATATTCCTACAACCTTTGTACCAACTTTATTATTTTCTTAGGGGAATCTCCTAGTTGCAATTTTAAGGTAAGCTCACTTTTCTTTACTTTATATAAGAATGTCTTGAATTCATTTGAATTGATGAATTCATCATCATCCTACATCTCCTACTTGCTTCAACAAGAAATTATGTCTTATGGTGTCAAAAAAATTAGATGCCTTAGGCAAAATTTGAAGTGTCTTTCCTCTGACCTTGTCAGGGATCTTAATCATTTTTTGTTTCTTCCTCCCTTGTGCCCATGAGGACCTTTTTGACTGATCATAATCAATCTCAATGGTTATGATATCCTCCTATTGATGGTATTTAGGCTCTAGATTGTCTTTGATTTCAGTAGGCACCTGTGCCATTATTTGATCAAAATTATCAAGGCACCTATTATATCTGTCTAGGTATGTTGCCTCATGATAAAAACCCTAAAATGATGGATCAACTGACTTCATGGCTTCTTCAATTTTCATTATCTTACTCCATATTTGGGTTCTATCCCTATAAACATCTATTTCTAAATAGTTCATTATGTATTCCTCTTCCCAATTTGGTTTGTTGCTAGGGATTGTGTACATTCTCATATGTTTAAGAGAATGCCCCACCAAATAATTTGGATCATAGGTCCTAGTAGGGGATCAGGGAAGCTTTAACTCTCCCATGCATTGATATATCTCTTCTATAGCATCTTTTCCTATTACAAAATCACTTACCTTTATATTCCTTACTATAAAAGAGCCTATATTAATAGTAGGACATAAATATTCTTTAGGGTAAAAGCACAAACCTGTGTCACCTTTTATAAAGGAGAAGTGATATCAGAATTTAAAGTCTTCAACTTTAACGAAATAAAAGTGGCATTTTTGCTTAGAATTTGAAGATGATGTAAACTAATGAAATGTGTAAAATTGGATGAAGTTTATGTCTATAATTTTTTTTAAAAAAATTGAGTGAAAATTTTATTTATTTTTGAATTTTTAAAAAATACTAAAAATATAGAGTTTTTTTCTCGTCAAATAAATATATGCAAATCTTCATATTTTGGTTTGATTTTGGAATATGTTAGAGTTAACATGTATACCTGGTGCACCGAAAAAGAAAAATTGAAATTCAGCTAATATTTTTGAAGTTATAACAGGTCAAAGTCAAAGTTATCAGAAATAGACAGTTTTTTTCTCCCGTCAAACATTTTCCATCAAATCTACATTTTTTTTTTTTAAAATTACATATTCTTGAAGAAGACTCTCTCCTCTAGTGCACCATTAAAAAAAAAAATTTAACATGATTTACTATTTTTTTCTTATTTTTGAATAGACATCTTCCTGAATCTTAAGATACCTACTTGTAATATTTTTAAATTATAACATATTATTCATAATCAAAACTTTAAAAAAATTATACAATCATAATTGTGACTCTGAGAACTACTAAAGTATATTTTTAGTTTTAAAAAATACTTCAATTTAGTAGGTCAAATTGGCCTTCAAAGTGAGATGTTTACAAAAGTTCTAATTTTTGCTTGTTTGGCTGCCACATAGGCTACCACATAGACAGTTACGGCCGGAACAGTTTCGGCCGGAACAGTTACGGCCGAAACCCCAAGTCGGCTTGAGAAATCGCTAGCGGTTAGTGTGACTTTTTGATATAAAAAAATATTGTTCTCTTTTTTAAATAATTAAATATACAAGGACAGCGAAAATTGAAAGAAGATTTGCAAAAAATAATTAATTTTGAAGCAATTTTCAACAACTGTTTTGCGGATTTAATCAATATTGCAAAGGATCGAATAATTTGAAGGTGCTTTTTTTCTCTTCTAATTATTTTTATTTTTATGTATTATATATTGAACCATTAGCTAATATTTAGTGAAATCTAATTTTTTAATTTTTTTTTCTATAGGTTGAATTATTCAATGGGTAGTAAAAGGAAAAGATCAAGGAAATATGATAGAAAAAGAGATGACAAAATGAAAGGCCATACAAAACATGCTCAAAACCAACCTACTGAAATTCCTAAACATGATGAGATTCATGAAGAAAATGAAATTAATGAAGAGGAAGAAATTGGCAGTTCTATTGATAGAGACAAATTAGAAAGCATAAAAAATTTGATGGATTTGGATGAAGAACTACTTTTTAACCAAATTCCATCCAAAGATATGATAAATGATAACACTATCAAAAAGCATTGTCAGAACATGTGGGATGAATATTTCAAGGATAAAAGTATATTTGGATAGGCACAATTATTTGTCAAGTTATTTAGGAGAAGAGATATGAGACCTGTCTTAGAGTTGTTGGGTGTTGATAATAGGAAAAGCCATGCTCATAATATTAATAAAACAATAGTTGAAAATTTGCAAAATGCTTATAAAAAAATTGACAACACAACTCGAGGAGGTGATTTGAGTAATGCACGTAGAGCATTGATGACTACTATATCTAGTAGAAAATTGACACATAGAAAATAGGTACGTGCAATTTTTGATGTACTACATATATCTAGAAGAACTGTCCAGAGATACATCAAGAGGAGAAATATGCTAGATGATAACATTGAGAATAACTGGGTGACTATTTGTAGAGTTCCTCGAAAAGACAGGATTTCTGAAGAAGTAAAAAGACAAGTTATTGAATTTTGGACCACACATTCTTGTGTTTCTTCCAACAGGCGTGATACTATACAAATTAAAGATCAAGAAACAGGGGCCAAAATTGAACATCCAAAACATTTCATAGATATAACTCAAAGTGAACTTTTTGAAGCATTCAAACAAGAATTTTCAAATGTCAAAATATGTCAAAGAATGTTTGAGAGTTTACGTCCTTCCTTTGTACGCATAAATAAGATGCGAGAAACTTGTTGTTGTAGAAATCATGTTGAATTTGGTCTACACTTGCAATCATTTAAAAAAGTTATGGCAATACTTGATCCTAATTTGGTCATCCCTAGCAGTACAACACAATTTGTGAGGTCCATATTATGTGATAAATTAGAAGATTCAGATGAATTCAAAGTGCAATGCATCAAAAATCAGTGTGAAGTTTGTGAAAATTTACACAAATTTTCTCAAATTATGCAAGTTGAGAATATTAATGAATCCACACCAATTTCATGGATGAGATATGAATATGAGACATACCAAAATAATAGATGGGATGAATCCAAAAAAATTGTATTGAAGGAGAGTGAATTGCATTATGATGAGTTCATGGCCAAGTTCCGTCCATTGATATATCCATATATCCAACATTGTCATGGTGCATGATGACAAGCTAAATAGTTTCATGATTCCAAAAATTATTTTCCACCTGGTTGTATACTTTCAATTGTAGATTTTTCTGAGAATTATACATTTGCACCTCATACAGAGCTCCAAAGCCAATATTATCATTTTGAACAAGTTGCAATATTTGTGCAAGTGACCTATAGACATGCACAATTTGAGGTGGATCAGATAGAAAGATTGGATGAAAATGAATGCATCATCATCAAAGAGGTTCATTTCTATATTAGCAATGATAAAGTTCATGACAGGAGTTATGTGGCTCATTGTTTTGCAATGTTCTCTGAAGATTTCAGAAATTGTGGAATAAATGTTTCAGAGCACTAGATTTGGTCTGATGGATGTGCAGGTTAGTATACACGAAACAATTACACATTTATTTAACTTTATTTTAACTTGTATTTATTTGGACATGTCTATTTCTATTTAATATATGTACTTGGATAATTGTAGATACTTATCATGTTTCACGTTCACAGGACAATTCAAATCTGCAAAAGCATTTAATTGGTTAGCAATGCAACATGCTAGAACCAATGTTAAGTTTTTATGGAATTTCTTTGAAAGTGGACATGGAAAAGGGGAGCATGATGGAGCAGGAGCATGTATAAAACGTGCACTTCGACAACATGAACTTGCAGGTAAATATATGCATTTTTTAAATGTACATGTTTAATACTCTAATAGCATATATTTTAAATTTTATATATACATGCATATTTTATGTACATACAGGGAATAGGATAGAGAGCGCAAATCAAATTGTTGAATAATGCAAAGTTCATTTTGCTACTCAAGATACTGAATACAATAAGCGTTACTTTTGGGAGGTGAAAGGTGAACTAAATTATATTTATTTTTAATGTCTTTTTCAAATCAAGTTGAGTTTTTAATTAAATATTTATTTTGAAATATGACAATTAGTTTTTGTATTTGTAACAGATATAGATCGATCTAATCCTTACAATTGTCAAACGATTCCTGGAATAAGAAGTTTACATCAAGTGATGACTACAGGAAACCATAAACCTCCAGTACTTAAAGTAAGAGAGAAAACATGTTTTTGTGATGATTGCATTAAGGACAATGTAGTGAGTGCATGTGAAAATATTGAGAATGGATATGTTTCACATTGGGATTTGAAGGAGATAATTAGAAAGCCTCCTTTTGAAGATGTTGACATTGTCATTGACATTCATGATCCTATATATTCAGCTGATTATGAGCGCATTTCTGATTTAGTTGTGGCAGGTTTGTGTGCATATATACATATATATAAATTAATATACATGTATATATTTTTTTAAATTGATTTATATTTCTCTTTTTATATACATGCAAGAGATATTTTTGCAGTTCAAGCCTTACCAGATAATGCAAAAAATGTGGACTATTATCTTTTAAGATGCACAAAAGCAAAACACAAGTTGCTAGAAGGAACTATAGATGCTGATGAACAGTCATATCCAATTGGATCAGTTGTTATTGAAGGAACATATTATCAACAAACAAGGTTAATTGGTAGTGGTATTGAATTTATTGAATACAAGCCTGGAGAAAAGGTTTTACACTATAGCAACCATGTTATAGCAACCAAATTACAATTTGAAGCAGTACAAAGAAAAGGACGTCGTAGAAATCAAAAGTGGAAATTGCCTATTGAAGAACATGAAAAACTTCTAGAGATAATAAAAAGTAGAGAGGATCCTAAAAATACATTGTTTGTGGAGCTCTAGTTTACCTATGTACTTATTGTGGAGCCCTAGTTGAGTTATGCCTATATAGCTCTTATACTTTCATATTTAATATTGATAGGATATTTGTTTTATATAAATTTTTGTACATTGGATCATTTATCTTACATATGCAAAATTAGACATGTATTGTTATTTTTATTTAAATTCGACATGGATATCTCATTTAAGACCAGGTCTCTTAGGACCTCCCCTTAAGACAACCTTTTTAGTATTTGTATGTATTTGTATGTGTACATATAATCTTTATATGTTCTTATATGATACATTCTTTATGTTTGTATATAATCGTTATGTTAAGATTACATGTATATGTTATATGAACTATGTTACATATAATTACATGTACATTATATTTTATTAATTAAATGTTGTTAATTATAGTTAATTAAGAATGTATGTCATTAAATATAGTTAATTAAGTTATTAAATAGAGTTAATTATTAAGACATTAAATATAATTAGATTAAATATAGTTAATTTAAAGGTTAAATATAGTTAATTAAGGCATGTCATTAAATAGAGTTAATTAAGTCATTAAATAGAGTAACTAATTAAGTCATTAAATAGAGTTAATTAGTAAGATATTAAATATAATTAGATTAAATATAGTTAATAGGATTAAATATAGTTAGTTATAGTTAATTAGGTTAAATATAGTTAATTATAGTTAATTAAGGCATGTCATTAAATATAGTTAATACATGATCTACATTAAATATAATTAGACTAAATATAGTTAATTATACAGTTAATTAAGACATGTCATTAAATATATGTTATATTGTTATGTACATTGACCATTAAAATTATATAGTTAATTACACTTAGATTAAGGCATTAAGATGAATAACTATACATACACATGTAAACTTGAATACTAAAAATATGAATAACATATAGAAACATGTGCATAACACATACATAAGTTACATAAAAGATGAAGACATCAAAAGATCAATAAAATAGATGTCTACATTAAAAGATCAATAACATACATGTGCATATATCTAGAGAATATAATGTACCCATATTAAATGTATAAAAATAGATCATGTAGATCAAATGTCTGGAAATAACATATATAAAACATCAAAATCTTCATATAAGCATGTATCTCGAAATAGCATATAAAACATCATTTAGTGTCCATGATATAAACACGTATCTAGAAATAACATATAAAACATCAAAGTGTCCATATAAACCATGTATCTGAAAATAACATATAAGACATCAAAGTGTCTGGATATAAAATGTATGCATATGGAAATAACATATAAAACATCAAACTGTCCATATAAATATGTATCTAGACATAACATGTGTGTAGTAAAATAAAAGGCCACATATGATCTAATCAGCTACATCCCCGCTCCTGATCCAGGGCCTTGTCCCCAAAAGGGTCTATCAGCTGCATCTGAACCCTGTGTCAAATGATAACAAGTGAGCCATTTAATTATGTGTACAGACAAATTATATAAAGATCTACATGTATATAAATCAAAATATATATATATATATATATATATATATAAATTGTAACATACCTGGGACTCACGACGTGTAGGATCTATCGGCATTGTCTACAGATCAGCAAAATGTAACATACTATCAGTGAAACCCTATAACGCATACACAAACACACACATATACATTAATTTAAACATATAGACATATTATTTACTATAATAAAAATAAATCTAAACATATAGAGATATTTATCGTAGCATTATGTAATGCTCTGCCGATCTGACTGATATCTGAATCATGTAATGAAAAAATAGTATCATCATCCAAGTCAATAGTGTGGCCCTGATCTAAAAGCATGGAAGTAAATAGACCAAGCTGTACAGTGTCACTGAGATATTGAGTGGGGTGGGGGAGTTGTAGGGTCCTGATTAGTTGGGGCTGGTGTTGTAGCCTGGGCCTGTGTAGCAGTAGGAGTAGTAGAAGGTGCGGGAATGTCCTCCTGCCTTTGTGAATCCTCTGGGACTGTTGTACGTGACAAAATATGTCTAATCTGAGAGCTCATGTCACGAAGTGGAATCCATGAGAGTGTAGATAATGCTCGATATGTATCTAAAAGATCAGATGCTAAATATGATGCCAAACGATGCAATGCATCCACCTCTAAGACTGCAGAAATGTCTACAAGAGAAGGTATGTCTGCAACTCCATAATCATCATCAACAGGTGTGCTAGATGATGCAGTTGTGGGAGCGATACCTCGAGACCATAGCATATATCGACTACATCGATCAGAAGAAATCTCGTGTAACTGTGTGGCAATGGTGGCAATGCTCAAAAAAATTTGTGTCCTAATTGTGTCATCAGGAACACTCTCACCTGCAATAGCCATCTGTGGACCTCTCAACATAACCAAAAGGTTTGGACCCACCATTGCCCATTTGTTAATGGGCGCAGGAGTGTCCGCAGGTCTAAATCTATTAGAAAGTCTCCCCTGACCCTGCCCAACATGTCATGGATAATCTGTATAGTCAACATCATAGTGTAAATGAAATTCTGCAAACAATTGTTTGCAGAAATATAGGGGGAACTCATCCTTCTGTGGCCATTTATGATGAGTAGCCAACCAACGAGGATACATCAATGGTGCAACGAGTGGATCAGTCCACTTTGTCGCAGAGTAGCCTTTGACTCTACGACGATGTACATAAGATGGAAACATGTTTTTCACCATGCCAGTGGAAACCTCCGTATCAATCTGTGTGTACTTCACAGTACCAGTGACACTGTGAGATAAAGAAGAATAAAATGTCTCAATGCTCATATCATCAAAAGGGTTGTATGATTCAACTGTCTGAATCATACGAAATAACTCCTCTCGCATCGCTATGACCTTCTCCCTATTAGGGAGGGTGGTAGAAGAGGAAAGCGAGCTATCCAAAACCTACATAGCATGAGATAATCTCGCCACTATATCTCTAAATAATTGTTGTCTATCATGGGTGGAGGTCGCTCTACGTGCTGTACCAGACTCAACACTCTGACCCCCACCACGAACATTGGCATCCCCTAAGAATGCAGGAGCATGATCCCCAGAATTGGATGCCATAGTGTATATATGAAAATAAATATGAGAATATGAATGTGAAGCTACAATCTGAGTGATAAATATCTAGAGATCTGCACATGCATATATATACAAATATAAACATACAAGTCTATTTAAATTAAAATAATTTAAATTTAAATTTAATTTTAAACACATGTACATATAAATACACAACATTAAATGTATGGTACTAAATGAACAATCATGTAACATACATATGTATTTTAAAACAAATTATCTTAGAGACCATATCTAATGTACATTGTAATGTGCTCATGCAAATGTGAAAAATAAATATTCGTACATGTACATGTATATGCAATAAAAATAAAATAAAATTTCTTGATTAAATGATAACTAAGTGCACACATGTACATACATGCAATAAAAAAATATAATTCTTGACTAAAATCTAAATTTTGATGTAAATGCTTTGATGATTATGGCCCAGAGTGTAGATGAGAGTTAGGACATAGGGATAGAAAAATTTGTTACTAGATAAGTAAATGAGTTTAGTTAGCAAATGTTAATTTAAAATTTAGAACTCATGACTTAATTTACTAGTTTGAATTAGAGTTAAGAATGTTAATAAAGTAAATGGGATATAGTTTTATTAAGGTTGATAGTAAGGTCAGTCTATTATGTGCTAGTTTAAACATATGAATACCTATTACAACCTATAACAGACATAATGACCTAGTAGGAGTCCCTAGGTCCCCTTAACATATATATGGATAAAAATACCTAGAAATGTATCATGAGGTCCTATTACGACTCCTATGTCCCCTTAAGATACACATGTATGGATAACGTATTGAAAAATGCAGTTGACATAAGTGATCAAGTAATGTGTTGTTTGGTAATGTAAGACTCATTATTACCTGACAATACCTATTATGTGCTAGTAAACATATGAATACCTATTACAACCTATAATAGATGTAATGACCTAGTAGGAGTCCCTAGGTCCCCTTAACATATATATGGATAAAAATACCTAAAAAGGTATCATGAGGTCGTTATGTGTCATTTGGTAATGTAAGAATCATCATTACCTAATAAGACCTATTATATCCTAATAATACATATTAAGATTTATTAGAACCTATAAAAAATAGTATGACCTATTACGACTCCTATGTCCCCTTAAGACACACATGTATGGATAAGGTATTGAAAAACGCAGTTGACATAAGTGATCAAGTAATGTGTTTTTTGGTAATGTAAGACTTATTATTACCTTACAATACCTATTATGTGCTAGTAAACATATGAATGTACCTATTACAACCTATGACAAACGTAATGACCTAGTAGGAGTCCCTAGGTCCCCTTAACATATATATGGATAAAAATACCTAAAAATGTATCATGAGGTCGTTATGTGTCATATGGTAATGTAAGAATCATCATTACCTAATAAGACCTATTATATCCTAATAATACATATTAAGATTTATTATCTAACCTATAAAAAATAGTATGACCTATTACGACTCCTATGTCCCCTTAAGACACACATGTATGGATAACGTATTGAAAAATGCAGTTGACATAAGTGATCAAGTAATGTGTTGTTTGGTAATGTAAGACTCATTATTACCTAACAATACCTATTATGTGCTAGTAAACATATGAATACCTATTACAACCTATAACAGACGTAATGACCTAGTAGGAGTCCCTAGGTCCCCTTAACATATATATGGATAAAAATACCTAGAAATGTATCATGAGGTCGTTATGTGTCATTTGGTAATGTAAGAATCATTATTACCTAACAATAATAGTTGTTAAAATGAACATCATCAATATCTAAGTGTGGTTCATTCGGTTAGTAGAGGGCCTATGTTATGGTTAGAATGTGGTATGGGTTATGATTGTAGTTAATATAAGGTTATGTTAGAAGGTATATTTTTGTATATTTTAACCTAATGTTTTTGTATATTTTAACCTAATTTTTTTAATATTTTAACCTAATGTTTTTCTACACTTTTAACTAATGTTTTTCTATATTTTACCCTAATGTTTTTCTTAATATTTTTCTACACTTTTAATTAATGTTTTTCTACGTTTTTATCTCATGTTTAACTACATTTTTGCTAACAAATTAATTTAAATACCATTCTTAAATAATCTAAAATAATTAAAATAATTTAAACATATTAAAAAATAAATAATTTAAAGCATTCCACTCACAAAATACGTAAAAAACAACTATTTTAAGTACGATTAACATCTACTAATCAAAAAATACGTTTAAAAACTATTAAAAAATAGGGAGGGAAAAACCACCGACCAGTTACGACTGAAACCCTTAACCTGCTCTCCAAACATTCAGGAACCGCAACAGTAACAATGATAGCCGCTAGAGGTTTGCGTCGAGTTTTATTCCGTGTCGGTGTTTCGGCCGTAACCCTTTCGGCCGAACCGGTATCGGTCAAAATGGTACACGCCACGTAGGCGTGTGAAACTGCCACATGTGTATGACCTGATCCATTACGGCCGAAAGTGTTCCGGCCGAAATGGTACAAGATATCACAAAAGGTGACACAGGTTTGTGCTTTTACCCTTTATTCATCATCAAAATTTTCCAAAAGAATTGTAAATGACCTAACCTTTTAGGGATATATTTTGGTAATACATGAGGGGGTTGTGGACATCCAAAAACCCTTATAATTTTAAAAATTTCAAATATATACAAACTATCCCAATCATGACTTAGTACCCTATCCCCATTTGGGAAATTAGATGGTCTTATTAGCACCCTTAACCCTCTAGGTACTCTTTCAATAATATCCACTAACATGTTTGTAATAGGAAAAACAAAATCATTTAAAAAAGAAATAGCACTGGCATATGGATAAAACTTTTGCCAAAAGTGAGTCTGCATCTATATGGGCAAGTTCTCTTCATTATCTTTAATGGCTTCAATGAAGTTCGAATTGATATGCCCTATGTTCTTGTATAGGATGATGTGCATCAACAATGAGTAATGGAAGAATATGAAGTTTCCAAGTTCTCCATTCTGAGCTAAAACAATTTCATCATGCATCCTATTGATGATATACTCCACAAAATCATACCCAACATTATGATTTGGATCCTAAATATCAAAAGAAATGATATATATGTACCCTAGGGCATTATTTGTGCCATCAATTCTTATCACCTTGTTAACCCAAAAATGGTGTACCTAAAATATTTGTAGAAAATTAAAGTGGCATCAGGTTTCCTACCTTCTTTGGCATCTCACCCTTCTCTAGCTTTGATTTGGGAATGTGCCTCTTCATGATTTTTCCAATAAATAAACTCTTAGAACTTTTTAAAGTTTCATTCATCCTCTCCTTTTCAATTGCCTTTGTCATAGGTCTTTCTAGGTCAAAGACCCCAATGAAAGTCTCCCTATCTAGTCTGCATAGGATACTCATAGCCTTCCTATGGAAAGCTTTAGTTGTTGGACTATAGGATTTGTTCAATACCTTTATTAGATTAACATCCACTATTACTTCTGGCATTATCAAATTTTCCATATTCCTAATCCATGGGTTGTAAATTGGTGACTTTTCAAACCTATTCTGATAGAAAGACCAGAGAAGCTCATTTCCATTCGTATCAAGTACAATGACATATTTGTAGAAAGGTATGCATCTCTAAAAACATGTGCATTCAAGGTTTGAACATGTGAAGACCCTGGAAGGAAATATACCCACACCTCTGAATCTAGGGTTGCCAACTTTAGTTTTGCTTGTTCAGTAGCTTAGGAAGACTCTTCTGCATCAATCTAAGCTATTGTCTTTCCTTCTTCTTGTGCCATGATTCTATGATCAAATTCTTACAAACAAATTCTATCAATATCAAACTTTTGAAAGCTCTGCAAATCTCTACAAATTCTGGAAATCTCTTAGTGCTCACAATTCTATCTCTGGATTGTGCAAAAGACTATAACTCAAAATACCATTAAACCAACCTATTAATAGAGAAGAAATGCAATAGAGTGAGCATTTATTTCTATTTATGTCAACGTACATGAAAAAATCTCAATTTATGTAAAAGTGCCAAAATCTACTTGTACTGCTAGCCTTTCCTAAATTTTATGCACTTTTGATAGGACATCACTTTTAAGTCATAATGAGACTCCTTAACAGTCATTTTTGCATTAAAAACCATCCTCGCAACCTAGTGACTCCCTTTGTTCATCATTCTACATTCATTTTCTACCTTAGCACTTAAACAATGATTATTGGATGATCATATCTTCAAACCCTTTTCACCACTTCGTAGTCTATCTAACATTTTTAGCCATTAACTGCATGACTGGACACCTTAAATTTTTTACCTCTCTTTAACCTTAATCGTGCAATAATTTCATTTCATTAACATTTACAATTACTATTTGTGACCGTGTGAGTTATTGATGAACTATTGGATTCCTTCATCCTATCATTAATGGAACTTAGGTGGTATTTCATATTGAATGGATGCATAATATAGTTTCTTTGCAAGATCAACTACATAACATGGAATCTTACAATGAAATCACTTATGTTTTAAATAGAATAACTATAACAATGAATCTCTCACATGAGCATTCTATGAAATGTAACTATTGATTGAATCATGAATATACTTAAGGAAGAAAAACTCATTTACATAACTTCAATGTAGACTTCATATTAGTGGTTACTCCCATACATGAAACTAGTTCTTTCATTTCTATACAACTTATGAATGTGAACAATCTTTCTATTGCACTGTCAACCATATACATAACATCACATATCATTTTCTATCTTCACAATACTATACAATAAGATGGAAATCCTTTCCTCATAATGTAGGAAACTATGGAGTTCTTCCATCACAACATATTACAAATGACATGGGGAGGATTGATTCCTTCAACTACATGATCCATCACAACACTTGATTCTTCAACAATGCCAAGGGTAAAACCCTAACTTCTTCATAGATCCCATCCCCAAAAACCCTCAAAAAGAACATAAAATAAAGAACCATGGAGTCTACCTCCCATCTCAGGCTTCTAAGATGCCACCCACTAAGATGGGGAAACAAGACTCAAATGGGTTACATTCAAGAAACTAACAATGCATACATAATAACATCACAATACATATACAATCCTTTCAAGGTTTAACACAATGATTCACCATTGGAATCATGAAACAATGGGTGAAGGTGGGCTTTCCAAAGAGGAGAATGTCATATCCATATACACATATACATGTGCAATTGCATAATACCTCTTCAAGGCTATCAAAATACATCCTCCTCATCACATCACTACACTTATACCTCCCATAATACAAATTCTTCTTCAAGGCTATCAAAATACATTCTCCTCATTGCATCAATACACTTATACCTCCCATAATAACAAACAAGACATATGGCTTCAATGGAGCCCATACTCAATTAACAACAAAATCCTCTCCAAGAAGAAAATCTCTTAACTTCAATGTTGAGACCAACTAACCCCTTCACCCAAGGCATTTCTTCCCTCCCAAGGGTGAGTGAAGCCTTTACACCCATTAACAATCAACACCCAAAAATAAGAACAAAGAAAGAAATCCAAAGAAACTAAATGCAACATAATCTACAATCACTTCAACACAATACAACCCTGATTTCACCAACAATAACTTAACAAGATCACAACACCATTATTCAAGTGCAAAAGAAGGTCATGGCATGGGCACCAACCTTGGTCCAAGCTAAAGGCAATGACAATTGATGAAGATCTCCCTTCCTCTTAGTCTTTCTCCCAAACCCTAATTGTCTCTAAACTTAGAGAGTGGGTGAACACACCACTAGTTTATCCCAATCCCCTAAAAAGACTCTCCCACTATATCTTTTTGGAAAAAGAATTTCAAGCCACTATCTCTTACACTTTTGTCCCTACCAAATATGCTACTTTTGATTAAGTGGGAAAATGAGGATAAACTTAAATTTCGAATTGGTGGAAGAATGCATTGGTTAAGGGTCCCCTAGGCTAGCTAAACACTAAATTAGTCAAATTTAGGCCCCTAACATGTTATGATAACATATGAGTGGCTTATTTTCACAAAAATGGCACTTTGGGACCACTTATTAACCCTGAAAAATCCTTGTCAAATTTGAATTCGAATTTCCCTTAATGGTGACCCATCTTAGTCTTTCTCCAAGTGGATTTACTTAATCTTATGAAAGGTGATTAGTTTAAGATTAAGTGTAACCATGAACAAAATGCTAGGTGACATGTCATCAACACATAAACAATTGCAAGTGTCAAGTGACACATTAAAACACATTGCACATCACCATGACATGTCCCTAATGTATTTATGTGATTAAATTTACCACACACATGCAAACTTATATTTACAAAATAAACACATCACAATGAGGCTTTTGAATCTTCCAAAGATTTGCCTTGGCTATACTGTGTCCAGATAAGTTTGGACCTTTTTTGCCCGATTAAATTCTATGGTTCAATTGCCTACACACTAAACTTGAACATCAGTAGCTCAATGAAAAATCATATAAAATGCATGTATATAGGTGCATTGCAATTTCATATTAAATAATTCACCATAACATCATAATCAAATTTTATTTTCTAATAATTTTCATATAAAGCATTTAAAACATTAAAATATCAGAATTTGCATGTTAACATTAATATCTAATTAAATGATCCAACTAAAATTTTGAACCACATTATAATCCATTTCCTATCATAATGATGAAATGTTGAATCTATACTATTAAATCAACCAACATGGAAATTAGTTTCGAATATGTATCTTAGGTCAAAATCACCAAAATGTAAACATCACAACTAGTATCCTTTGATTCAATTAATTATAGTTTGATTACTAATAGTATTATCTTATCATTCAGAGATAATACATTGTAAGGTGTATCAATCATGTTAGGTAATCAGGATGTTTGCATAGTCACATAGTTTCAAAATCAATCATAGAATAAATCCATTACATTTTATTGGGTCATAAAATCTATCCTCATGAATATCAACATATCCACCTAATACTACTTGCAAATAAATTGACTTATTACATAACATCATACCAAGTTCCACCAACTAGATCCTTATCCAATTTTGATATCAATTTCCATCTATAATTATTAGTAGTACTCACAAGCGTAGTGTTGATTCATCTTTCCATAGTAATAATCTAATTCAATTATCCTAATAGGCCATAAAATATCATGAACCCATCGATATAATTTCTAAGTTATGACATCTCAAGCCTTTATTCTATAGGGTCTCATCTTATCAATCTAATATAATTCTGAATAGGGTAATTACAACAACAACAATTTTATATATATATATATATATATATATATATATATATATATATATATATATATATATATATATATATATATATATATATATATATATATATATATATATATATATATATATATATATATATATATATATATATATATATATATATATATATATATATATATATATATATATATTAGCTCTATAAGATCTCAGATTCATTATGGATAAGGAAAATGTCAATCATTACATACTTAGATCCCAAAACCTTCTTGTCACCGTTCTATCGTAAGGTGTATGGTAACAATATAAAATTTACATTCTAATACACAAGAGACAGAAATGTGACATCTCATCTCCTTATGCTTCCTAGCTCTTATCATATTCGTGTTATTAAGATTTATAATAGGGTACTAGGGAAGGGGCCTTACATCTTCCTTCCTTGCTTTTAACTTCCTCCTAGAAGTCATCTGAATTTAGGGACATAGCCTTCATACATAGGACTTACTTAGTCTTAGCATAAATGGTTCAATTTTAGAGGCTTTTACATAACATTCATAACATCTTTATGTGTATACATAATTTAATTTAAGGGACTATAACATTGGACCACAACACATGGTACAATTTATTTATTTATTCCTAATATGTATTATTTCACAATTTCATTGATTAGGTATCATCCAACCCTTGGTGTATCTACCATAATCCTCATTTGTTTTACATAAGTATCCCTTACATAATTCCTTACTTAGGATAAGAATTTATTAAAGTTTTAAAGGCTTGTTGTTGTCTACCCAATCTCTTGAGTTTCAGGAATACAACAATGCTAACAATGTATTTGAAGATCAATCTAACATAATGCAGTCCCATATTGTTAAGTTAGATCATTCATGTTTGTGAATTCTTATTACCTTCCCCCTTCTTGTTTAATTGGTGTCATTTCTATTTCACAACCGATAGTACTATCAACCTACTTTTTTATCATATGATACCATTTACACATAATTCTTTTTCTTTCTTAGTTATACTTATGTTTGAAGTTCATTTTCTTGGTAACTCTGATTTCTACATACACGACCCCATGCTTGATAATTATTCATTTCCAATGTTATCATATTCTCTATTAGTTCTCACAGACTAACTTTATTCTTTACTAGCCTGAGTTATTCACTCTCCTTAGCACTAACTAAATTTTACAATTGTAGTCCAAAAATTAACTTATCAATGAAGGATATATTTCCTTAATGGGGTTGTTTATCTTTTCTAGATAGAAATTTATGACTTTTAACTCCCTTACTTAAGGCCCTTAACGTGGTGTCTGTTCACACCATAACAAGTCAAAAGAAAATCTATTTCTATGCTATCTACGATTTGGATGAGTTCATATTTATGATATAAGAAGGGACCCTATCTAAAAGCTTCATATCTCATAACAAGATGATCTTATGGTGTCCAAATTTCCTGCACATATTATTAGGAATACCTCTTGGTATGGCCATTTCATAAAGCATAGTACAACACAATTATCAAAACTATTCACAAAAGAATGCCTCATAAATAACTTAAATCTAAGATAAAAATAACCAATTAAAGGAAAACAAACACAAGTGTGGCCACAATGGTAAAATTTCAAAATAAAATAAGGATTTCCCTAAGGCAATGGGACAATAATAAGAATCAATGAAATGAATACTCCAAGAAAATTGGAAAAAGTACAAAAATTTCAATAATTCACGTCAAATTGGAATTTCAAGGATGATGCAGTTGTAGCAAGGTTTCCTGATGGAAAGAAGAGAAATGTTGTCTTATACATACATTAGAAATCAATGGCATGCGAAGAAAACTCTCCTGTATTTTATAGTGTTTTCCTGCAATAGGAAAGAGTTTGATCCAACTCTTATTTTTGACTGGGTTGTTGAGTCTAGCAACTCATTCTTCAGTAGCCTATGGTTGCTTATCTTTTTGCCTATTACTATCAAGAACTACTAAAAGTTGTCTAGAGGTAGAGATTTTACACTAATTATACTAATAACCCTTTGGCTATACAAAAGGGATCAAGTTTTGTGTCACACACCTTGGAATATGATGCTAAAGGGTCATGTAGAAGGACCCATGAGATACCTGTATATTAATCTAGCACACTTTCCTAACAAGCACCATTAGAGGTGTATTGATGAATTCTCTGAGGAATGGGTTTACACTAATTTTTTTGTAATAAGTATTACATAAGGGGGTACTTATGGGGCTAGCATCCTTTAAAATGTCACATTCTAAGGGGAGTCTGCTACTCTATATCTTTGTGTGTGGCTTCAGTCATCAAAATAAAATATAGTTATAGTCATGACAGTCAAATCATAAAACCTTACCATTAATATATAATATTTGATTATTGTTCTACTAGAAGCTACATGGTAGGGTATCTATTCACCACCTGATGATTCTCTTCTACTTTTCATCCCTACCAATTTAAATTAATAACATATGTGTCAATCTAAAGGGGAAAACTAGGTTTGTGGAGATTTAATGGATTTTTTAACTTAAGTATAAACTATCATTATAAGTTATAAATCCACTAGATCCTTTCAAATCTTGGTATGCCTCAAAAAATTTTGTATGTAAGACATGATCATTTCTTTAACGTGGAAAAAAATAACATTTTCCCTCTTATAAGCTGAAACTCATGTCAAATTGGCATGGGAAACAAAAATATTGAATAAAGAAAGTGAAGCTGGAGAAGGGTTGGGAATAATTTCTAATAACAAACCCAATTGGGGAGAATTTGTGGAATACATAAAAGAAGCACACTTACTTGAAGATATATATGAACATAAATATATAGAATGGCATTTGCTTCGACAAAAGAGGGACAAATCTATACAAGATTATACAAATACATTCTATCCACTCTTTGCAAAACTTGGTATAGAAGATTCAAAGAAGCATCAAATTTTGAAATATCATAGTGAGCTTCATATATATATTCAAAATAAAATGGAATTCCTAAATATTGAAACATTGGCAATTGCTTTCAAATATGCTACAAAAATTGAAGAAAAATTAAAACAGAAAGGAAAAATAGATTACTTTTAAAATAATAAGCCAAGGGGTGAAGGCATTAATAATTTTGGAGGAAAACTAGTGGGGAAGGACCCTCCCTCAAATCCACCCAAGAATACCTCGTGGGCTACTAAAAAGACACAAACATATATGGGCATGTGGTGTGAGATACATAAAAGCCCAACCTATAACACAAAGGAGTGTTCAAGCATTAAGAACTTGATGACAAAACTATGCGGAGATGAAGTTGAGCCTAAATCCACACCAATAGAAACTTCTGACAAACAAGAGAATGACTTAGTGATATAAGTAGACCCATATGCCATAGTTGTAACTATGAAAGTAGTTCCACGTGAAGATGAAGAGAGATTGTTCCATTCACAGATGTGGGTTAATGGGAAGCCTCTACATTTTATTGTTGATAGTGGGAACCAAAAGAACCTAATTTCTATGGAGATGAACAAGAGATTAAATTTAAAAATTCCAAGACACCCACAACCATACTTTATGGGATGGATTAATGAAGGGAAAGACATTTAGATAAATCAATAGTGTCACCTATCAAACTCAATCAAACAATTCAAGGATGAAGTAATTTGTAATGTGGTACCTTCAGATGTATGTGATGTTTTCTTGGGGAAGCCATACATGTATCAAAGGCATGGGGTGTATGAATCCAGACCACACAATGTCACAATCAAGCTTGCTGAAAAGAGATATTGAATACCATAGGTATGCCCAACTCAAGTTGCTTCTTTAATTAGTGCTAAATAATGTAAATGTTTAATTGCTCAAACTAGAAATTTTGTTCTCCTCATGATTCATTCTAAGAAAAAAAATTCATTTGTTCTTAACACACACACTAAGGTCGCCACAACAATAGACCAGCAAAAGGAGATGGATAAATTTTTGAAAGAATACCATAGTGTGTTTAAATCACCAGTAGGGGTCTCAACACACTATCAAGCACTCTATTGATTTAGTTCCAGGAACACCATTACCACATGAACTGATATATAGGAGGTCAATTTTGGAAAATGACAAAATTAAGAGACAGATTCAAGAATTGATTGAAAAAGGGACACATCAGGCCAAGTGCTTCACCTTGTGGCAGTCCTATTGTTTTGGCAAGAAAGAAAGATGGGACATGGAGACTTTGTATTGATTAAAGGGCACTTAACAAAATTACTGTGAAAAAAAGATATCTAATTCCTTGAATTGATGATCTTTTGGATCAACTTAGGGGGACTAAGTTATTTACAAAAACTAACTTGAAATCTAAATATCACCAAGTACCAATTGATCCAACAGATTTATGGAAGACTGCATTCAAGTCCAAGGAAGGTTTTCTTATGGTTGGTTATGCCTTTTGGCCTCACAAATGCTCTTGATATATTTATGGTGTTGATGAATGATGTGCTTAGACCATTCATTGATTCTTTTGTAGTTGTTTACTTGGATGATATCCTCATTTTTAGCAAAACTTGATCTGAACATTTGCAACGTGTTGAACAAGAGTTGTTGAGTTTGAAAAAACATAAACTCTATGCCAACATAGAAAAGTGTTCTTTTGGTATGCAAACCATCCATTACTTAGGGTATGCCATTGATAGAGAGGGTGTTCATGTGGATCCTACAAAGATACAAATAATTAGAGATTGGCCACCTCCTAAAAATTTCATAGAACTTTGCAGTTTCTTGGGTCTAGCTAACTTCTATCATAGATTTGTATTTGGTTTTTCACATTTATCATGGCCTCTTAATTAGTCACTCAAGGGTGGAGCACAAGAAAAAATTTGGTAGAAAAAAGAAAAAATAGAAAGCATTTGAGGAATTAAAACTAAGACTATGTTCAACTCTAGTATTGGTCCTTCTAGATTTACAATAATCATTTGAAGTAGAAATAGATGCATTAGATTATGCTCTTGGTGTTTTACTCATGCAACATAGGCACCCCATTGTATATCATTGTGAGATATTTTCTGATACAATTTGAATGTACACCCCACCTATGACAAGGAGTTGTCTACCATTGTTTAGGGTTGTAAACAGTGGAAGCACTATATTTTGTGAAAGGAAATCATGATACATATAGATCATAAACCTCTTCAATTCTTCCAAACACAAAGGAAGTTGTAGAATGATATGCATCAAAGGTGATCAGCTTATTTGCAACAATTTCACCTCAACATTCACCATAAAAAGGGCAGTTGTAATAAAGTAGCAAATTATTTGAGTGGGCCTCCAATCGTAGGCTTGACAATGGTGTTGGATTCATGTGGCCATAAAACATAAACTTGGGCTCAACTATATGGTAATGATACTAATTTTTGTGGCATTTATAGTGTAGTCCTAGAAGGGAAGCATGTTCTTGAATTATATACATGATGGGTTACTTTTTCATACTAGTCACATATGTGTCCCTAGTGAAGAAAGAGAGAAATTGATATGAGAAGCACACTATAGTCATGTGGAAGGACATTTTGGTATTGGTAAGACTACTACAATTCTCCAAAAGTATTTCTATTGGTAAAAAATGAAACATGATATCATTTTATATATAAAATCTTGTGTTTCATGTGCAATTGCAAAGCCTGCAAATGGAAAATTGGGCCTCTATTTTCCATTATCTATCCCTAATAAACCATGGCATTTTGTTTCAATGGATTTTATGTTTGGACTTCCAAGTGGGGAAATATATATGTGGTGGTAGATAGATTTTCTAAAATGGCTATCATGGTAGCTTGTAAAAAACTGATTTCAATAGAGGAGATTGGCAAATTATTTTTTGAACATGTTTGGGTTCATTTTGGGTTGCCAAAAGGCATTATTTCTGATAGGGATAGCAAGTTCCTCACTAATTTTTGGTCTTCACAATGGACTAGAATGGACACAAAGTTGACAAATTCTACAACATTCCATCCTCAAATAGATGGCTAAACAGAGGTAGTCAATAGAATGATTATCCATATCCTTCAAATGTACCACTCCAAACACCCACGTACATGGGATGAGAGCCTACCTTATGTGCAACATAGCTACAACCGTGCACTCCACACTAATATAGCACACAATCCATTTGAGGTTTGTCTTGGAGATCAACCATTGGTACCTATAGATGTAGCACTACCCATCTTGCAATCTAATCAGCCACTAAATACTAAAAAGAAGGAAGATAAAGTAGAAAAATTTATTGAAAAGATCAAACAATTATAGAAACAAGCTCATGATATTTTAGAGCAAAGTAACAAGAAGTATAAGGAAAGACATGATCAACATAGAACTCCCCATCATTTCCAGATTGGTGACAATGTATGGCTATACCTTCAGAAGGAGCACCTCTAAGGAGCTAATAGAAAGCTTTGTCCTATTTGGTATGACCCATATACCATTAAGAAACAAGTTGGTGAGAATACTTTTGAACTTGATTTGCCACAGTTTTTGGGATTACATCTAGTTTTTAATGTGGAATTGTTGCGACCTTATTTTCCTCCATTATTAGACATCTCTCAAGCTACTGAACATATTCATGCTACCAAATTGAACCCATCCACTACTAGTCCATTATAGTGTGATCATGTCACTGAAGTCATGTTGAAATCTTTGAGGAATCATAAAATTTCTGTATATAGGGTGGTTTGAGCTGGTCAGTCTTCTCATCAAGGCAAGTGGTTAACCAAGGAATAGATTTGAGCAAAATTCCCTCATCTATTGCAGAAGATTGATGCAATGAGGCCCATTTCCTCTTAAGGGGGAGAAATGATCTAAATTATACAAAAGATTATAGTTCGAAACTATTTTGTTCATATTTAAAAAAAAGTTTTTCTAGGTCTTTTTATTTGGCTTTTTCAGAGGTCTTCTACTCAAAATTTCAAGTCACAACTTTCATTGGTCTCTAAAATTGGGCAGCTGAAGGCTCACTATTTTAGGGATTGAAATTAGATTTTTAGTTCTTCTTTTTAATGGTGTAAGTGGTTATGAAGTTGGGTTAATTGAACGCCTAGTTTTGAATAGTTTTAGTTAAATATTGTAGTTTTTTATTATAGCCATATATACATTTTGAATTCTTGGCTATGGTGACTTTTGATGTTCCATCATTATATATATTCTTAAATTTTCAAAAAATATGATGGCTTTTGGTTTGTATACAACTCTCTCGAGTTTTTGCAAGTTTTTCCAAAATTTGAACATTGATATTGTAAGTATTTAATTCTCACTAGATATTTTGTTTCAACCCATTTCTTGAAATCAGATCAGTATCATCCCCACCCCAATTTTACTTTCTATTTGGAAGGTTTCTGGGTTACCAAATATTGGGTCAAGTGTTATGAATGTTTTATTGCTTTTAGTATTTCATTAGATCAGTTTACATGGTGAATGTTTAATTGGTGAATTAAAGTATAAGTTTTATTGGTTCTTGATTCATCCCCCCCACCCGTCAGTCACCTAGTCTATACTACATTTCTAGTACTTTGTAGACCCTGTGGACCAAAGGCTTCATATGAAATTGATTTTTCCTACCTTTTTATCTGATCCAACACAAAAGTTGTTTCCAAGTGCCAATAAGGCACTAGTAGCATACCACTCCTTTGTACAAGATCTCTTACATCTCTCACTATCATGGTTTCACTATCAGGGTCATACATCAGTAGCTTCTCAATGAGCTCCTTATTTTTTCCCTCTAACTCCCCTAGTTTTAATGTGAGTGTCAATTAACTTTGCTTGACCTTGTACAAAAAACTTTTAAATTATTCTGATCTAATAAATTCATCATCTTCTAGAAAAAAATTATGATTGAATGATCCTATGATCCAACCTTGTTGTGGTTAATTGCAAGTTTTTCAAGGAACTATCAGCTACCTTGACCCTTTCTTGTAAGAAACTCTACCTTATGTGAGCAAAATATTGGCTCTTTCCATGCATCAATTGCAATGTCATCTCTTTAATCTTTTCAGGCATATCAACAATTTTCTACCTTCTATTTCCTTTAGCCACCCATGCAGATGTTTTAGGTTGATCTTTTATTTCTTCCATAACTATGTCTGGTTCTGGAGAGCCTGGATTTACTCTATCTTCTTCTCTTGGGTCTTGTGGCAATTGAAACATGATGTGATAATAATTTTTCAATAAATTTTCAAGTCTAAAAGGGTAAGCAACTTCTAAGAAAATACCCTTGAAATTAGGGTCATTCTTCTTCAATTCCTTTCCTACCCTTTGAATATATCTTCTAATTTCTCAATCTATCATCCACATCACACTCAATTAGATTATTCCTAATTATATCTTCTTGAGTAAATTATTTATTATTTGAGAGAGTATAATTCCTTATTTCTTTTAGAGCATTCTTGACTACATTCTCAGGAACATATATTTTGTAGGGCGTAGAAGATAAATTTTAGTGTCTTAAGAATTCATGAATTTGATTATTAGTTTCTTTTCCAATCATGAAATCACCAATTTTAAAACACCTACATAGAAAGGTTCACTTTTATAGCTTAGGGCCTAGCTATTCCCTATCCATCATGATGAGTTTCCATAATAATTTCATTATCCCCAACTAGTAGGTATATATTTTGGCAATATATGTGGGGGTTGAGGGCATGCATAAAATATCATAAATAGAATAAAAATACATCTTCCTAGTTATGGTCTAATTTAGCATCATCCCTCAATAATGTAGGTCTCAACACTCTCTTTAAAATTTTAGGAATCCTTTCTTGTTGGGCATCTAACATTTTCATAACAATAGAGCTAAAATTATTGAAAAATGACATAGAGCTAGAGTAAGGGTAATGTCTATCCCATACACATGTCCAAATTTGCACTAGAAAACCTTCATCAAGGTCTTAGGTCTAATCTATGAAATATGTGTTGAAGTAGCCAACATTCTTTTATAAAACCAGATGAATCAATAGTGAATAATGATGAAATTTAAGATTTCCAAATTCTCCTCTATGGAAAGCTCCAATTTTTTCTTCCATTTTATCAATAATATACTGCACATAATCATATTCAATATTTTTGAATGGATCTTGAATATTCAAAACCATGAGGTAAGGTCCTCCATACACCATTTCAAAACCATCACTCCCTAGTGCATTATGCAAGCCATAGATTGTATTCTACATGTAATTATGGTACATGTTTATTGGGAGCATCTTCTCCACCTTGCTTGGGATGTCTTCAGCTGACTTGACCTCATACGAAATATGGTGGATCATTACTTTGCTAGTATGAAACTTGAAATTTCCTTTAAACTTCTCTTGAAAATCTTGGATGTCAATCTCTATGTTCATCTGGCCTTCAAGCCCAAGGGCATCAATGAAAGAGGCATAGTCAAGTGTACACAATAAAATCCTATTCTTCTTATGAAAAGACTTTGTAGTAGAGTTATAAGATGCTATAAGGGCTTTCAGTAAATCTACATCTACATATACCTCTAGGAATATGAGATTTGCTAAATTCCTATTCCATGGGTTTGAGGCTGGCAATTTCTTGGATCACTAAAACTATGATCATTTATTGAAATAACATTCGATGACCTAAGCAAGAGCCAAACCCATTCATCTGCATATTTATTCACCCTTCTCTGCTTGTTTTTGTCCATTTTTGAAGTTGGTGCTTGGACTCTCTCTACATCCTTGGATTTTCCCTCATCACCTCCAATCTCAAACATTTTTCTCTACAAATAAACCTTTGATTCTAAAATTCCAAGAAATAATTTAGCAATCTAATTGCTTGAACACTCTACAACTCAATGATTTCTCTAACTTTGGCAACTAGTACTTTTCTCGATCATAGAGAATGTCTTTATGTATGAGTGTATTTCATTAACTTCATTTACTCCATTAAGTATTTTGCATGCACAAGGATTCAAAATTTTAGTATGAGTGTCACTTAAAAATTTTGGTGATGTTAACAACCAACAAAACCTTCTTATTTTATGCCAAAAAATCTAATTTTCTAGAAACCCTTGTCCTTTTCTATTTTGTGAAATCATTTTAAGAAACTTTTGTCTTGTTAGGGTTCTGATCTTACGCTCCACTAGATCTTTCTTTTCATTGTAACCCTGTGAATCTTATTGCTAGAGACCTCTAATCTTACATTCAATAGTTTATCATATAGTCGGCGACCTTAACTACTATATCCCCCTTGAAGCTATGAACTTATGCTAGTGGTTAGCATCTTTCTCTCATAGCATCAAAACTATTTAAAAATAATACTCTGATTTCACATTCAACTTCAGTCGTAGCTTCAGAAAGTGCCAAAATTAGCCTTACGGTTGTACGCTTAACCTTTAATCATAGCACTAGAAAAAATTTATAACACATCTACAATTCTATGCTTTCCTTTGGAATGTAAGATCGAGAGACTTTATACACTAAGGGAATTATCTTTTATACACTTATGCTCAAACCCTAGCCATATCTTCGTATGACTCTTGTAACATAATTTTTGTACTTATGTTTTCCCTTTAAATTCTATCATTGGGACTCACTTTCAAACATAAGGACTTTGACTTATGGACTTACGATCAACCCTTCAAACATAAGATTGGGAAACAATTTCAACTTCACAAAATAGACTTATGATGATACACTTGAGTTTTAGGTATAAGGTCAAGATATTTGTTTCATAGACTTACAACTCTACACTTCACATATAATCATGATATCGGAGAAGAATATGGAATATCCTAATTATGACTTGCATCTTCCCACTTAGATATAAGACTTAAGGATGGGTATAGTGTTAACCATAAGATAAAATATTTTCAGCTAGGTGAAGAACAAGGTTTAAACACTTAATACAATCTTGAGTTATAAAAGATAACTTAATGTCTTGACACAACCAAGGGCATGGGTTAATCAATTTAGGGTTTCTTTACTAAAACTTTTCAATTAGATACATGAAACCATTTCTGCATATATTCACCTGATTTTTACAATTATTTTCAAAATCTTGGTATGCTGAAAATGCAAGCCATTAGGTGGGATGAAATAATTTCTTGTATTTCAGCTATGTACAAAGGATTTCTTACTTTGTTCTTCCTATTTCATCATTGTAAATTGTATGAACCTTCAAAAATATGGGATAGCCTTTGTAGGAAAGAGTCATATACTTGGTGCTGAGGAGTGTATATTAGTGTCAAATACTACACAAACTAGGATATCATATAGATAAGACTAGAACACTTGACGATTCAAAGTTCAAATCCCTCAATTATGTTAGGCCTTTTTTGCACACCTTGTTTCCTTTCCTCATCCTATCCATTCATCTATAAGTAAAAAATTTCCTAGGACTGTCCAAAGTCCATCCTTCTATTATTATATTCCCCTTATTTCCCAACCTTCTACTAGTTTC
Source organism: Cupressus sempervirens (assembly GCA_028749045.1). Classification (NCBI taxonomy): domain Eukaryota; kingdom Viridiplantae; phylum Streptophyta; class Pinopsida; order Cupressales; family Cupressaceae; genus Cupressus; species Cupressus sempervirens. Next base: position 444,829,406 of record CM053787.1, read on the forward strand.
TATATACCTAATGCACCATCAAGCTCTCCACTACCTTAATTTTTTCCTTATCCTACTCCATCTCCCTTTCCACTCTACTTTGCACCTCCCTCTCCTTCTCCTATAAAATTCCTCCCAACTTTTATGCCTTATCCTCCTAGTCCTCCTAACCCAGCAACACCCAATATTCCTCCCCCAACTACACTAGTTATAACACCACCATCTAATCCAACTACTCTATTCCCTCCAAATCCCCCATCAACATCTCCTACATATACTCATTGGTGTGGTGAAAAAGGTCCACTATCACAAATTCAAGTACTTCAAAAGGCAATGGACTATGCTTGTGGAGCTAGTGTTGATTGGCAATCTATTTAGCCCAGTGGACTATGCTACATGCCCAATGTGTTGGTTTCTCATGTTTCTTACTCTTACAATAACTATAGACAGAAAAACAAAAGAATCAATGGAACCTGTGATTTTGGAGGAACCACTAAGCTCATCAATGTGGATCTAAGGGAGTATTTAGTGCATTCACTTATATATCATTTTATCTGAACATACTTGCAATATGTGGTCAGTGCAAAAATTTGGGTCTCACTTTTGGCCAAAAAGTGGAAGTGTTTTTCCTATTTTTGAAATATATTTTCAATTGATGCCAAAATTTGAGCCATCTAGAGATTAAATATAAAAAACTTTAGAAATAAAAATTGTAGTGCCTGGGATCTTCTTTTTGAATATGTAATTTAGTTGTATACCCATATGATAGATTATATTTTTGGTATGGATCTTTAAAAACCACTTTTTCAAAATGCATGTTTAAGGACCATTCTACGCTCATGTACAAACACCATAATTTGACACAACTAAATGAATTTTTGTGAATCCTTTTAAACGAAGTTACCTAACATACGAAAGATTGATGAGAATATTTTTCTTGAATTTTTTAATGAATTTTTTTATATCAATTTTTAATTGATGATTAAGCTAATTTCTAAAACCTCTAATGTACGAACACCATAATTTAATCAAAAAAATAAAAATTTGAATTTTTTTTTAACTTTAAAAGAATTGTGTGAGGATTAATGACATGTAAATTAATTTACAAAATATGAAAAATTTAAAAAGTTATTAAAGTTTTAGTGAATGTCACTATTTAATGTTTAAGAGATACTTTTGATTAATAAATAATGGAAAAATAGCAAATGAACTCATAACACTATAACATGAACATCCAACTTGTAATAAAAAGATGGTGAGTGGGAGCAGACAGGGAAGAGGATGGGGAAGTGAGCCTTTTCGAAATTTGAATCTTGTCTTGGGCAAGATTCCTCAAGGAGGAGGGAATCAGAAGCCTACAATGTAGGAGGGGTTTATGGAGTGTCAAGGGTTAGTAGATAAAGGAGATGCAATAGAGAATGAATATGGGGACCCACGTGACAAGAATAGAGCTCTGGACAAGCCTATTTCACCACCCAAGGTAGATTAATCTAGGGTATTTCCCACAAAATGGTCTTCTCTTTTTGGGTCTAAGCCTATTGGAAAGTCTTCCTTTCCACCAGTTAAAATTCTTTCAAGCTTGGATAAGGGTTCTTGTGCAATTACTATTCTGGATGAGTTGATAGATCATAACATTGTTTCATTGGCTTCTACCTTGGTGGGAAAGTTTATTGGGCTAAGGCTAAACATAGATATTGTAAGATCCTTCACTCAGAAGAAATGGAACCTTAAAGGATAGGTCATTTTTACAATGATGGCGAAAGGCTTCCTATCTTTTGATTTCTCATCTAATGAGGACTTGTCAAACATCTCGTGTGAAGGGCCTTGGAGCATAGGTTGCTTGACCTTGGTGCTCTAGAAGTGGTCTTTGAAGCTAGATTTGAATGATTCATTTTTTGTGCAAGCACTTGTTTGGGTTAGACTTCCAGAATTGTCACTCAAGTTCTGGAATGAGGATGTCTTCGTGGGGGTGGCAAATTCCTTTGGAGAGTTGTTGTCTATAGACTCGATTATGGCTTTAAGAAAGAGACTAACATATGCAAGGATCCATTTTGGAGTGAGGGAAGGGGTTGATATGCCAAAAGTAGTGATTTTTCACTCAAAACTTGGGACACATACTTAGAAGTTGGATTTTGAAAGTGTTCCTTTTACCTGTTATCACTACTTGAAATTTGGGCATAAGGTGAATCAATGCCCAAAGGCTAAAGCTGGAAAGAAAAGGATTCTTATTCTTTCTAAAATTGGTAAGGAGAAAAAGATCTAGAAAAGAAAGGATAGAAAGGAAGGCCAGAAGCCCTAGGAGATTCTAGAGGAGGTCTCGGTGGCTCCTTCCAAAGAAGAAATCCAAGCAGTCCAGAATGACCCAAAGGCTAATGAGATAGTGGAAAAGGTCATGTCTAGACCAAAGATTTTTGAGGTGGTAGATTTAGAGGTCCTAGTGGCTCCTTCCAGAGGAGAAATCTAATCAGTCCAGAATGTCCCAAAGGTTTTTGAGATGGTGGAAAAGGTCATGTCTAGATTAAATATTTCCAAGGTGGTAGATTTAGTCTTTATAAGGGTAGACCTTGTCAAAGTAGAAGACAAGGTAGAGGATAAGGTTTTTCCTGGACCTAGAGAGGTGGTTGATCTAGCCTTATACCCTAGTATCCTTGGAGTCAAGGAGGTGGATTCTCTAGATAAGGTGGCTATATTGGAGAATAAGATAGAGAATGATAGTCTTTTGAAGAGTACGTGGGAGCAAGTGTTGAGAATTGAAGGAGTTTTTGAAAGGGAGATCCAAGAGGCAGTAGAGGGAGAGGTAGTAGAGGGAGGTCCTCCTTCTTCCCATAAGGACAACTTAGTTTCTTGCAATTTGGAAGAGAGATTTGAGAAGGGCATTTCCTTATCTTGAGTTAAGATGGTAAGGGTTGATGACTATTTGAAAGAGAACTTAGGAAAACCCAAAAAGAAAAAGAGTTGGGAGCCCTCCTTGGCTTCTCCAGAATAGACAAGGAGTCATGGTAGACTGAATGTGGGAGGGAGGCAAAGGTCAGTAGGAAGGAGGACTGTTAGTCAATTCATTCAAGATGAGGCTAGAAGGAGTTTGGCGGATGGGAGCCAAAGAACCATTTTGGAATGTACTTCTAATTTGAAATGACAATAATTTCTTGGAATATAAGGGGCCTCAATGGGATCCATAAGTAGGAAATTCTTAAGAATATGATTAGAGATCAAAGACCTGATATTTTGATGATTCAAGAGACAAAAATGAAGAAGGAGATTCTAGGTAAGATGTCCTTTAGTAGCAATATGGTAGGTGAGGTAGTGGACTCTGAAGGTGCATCGAGAGGTTTGCTAACTCTTTTTAATATTAAACAATTCAGATTTACTACTTTGCATAATGATGGTAATATTCTCTTTTGTAAAGTGTTTCATCTACATTCCAATGAAAATTGGTTCCTTTCAAATGTCTATGCTTCTAACTCTAAAAGGGAAAGGAAGAATTATTGGACTAAGATTTTTGATATGGTCTAGACTAGTAATTTGAATAAAGGTATTATTATGGGAGACTTCAATACTCCTCTTACAGATGAGGATAAATTGGGAGGTTTGGCTTTAGATTGATAAAGCAAGATGGACCTCTCTAATTTCATTAATAACTTGACTTTATTGGATGTGGATCTATCAGGAGGATCTTACACTTGGTCCAACAAAAGAGGAAGTGATTGCATCTAGGTTTGGTTGGATAGAGCTCTAATTTCTCCAAATTGGCTGAATTCTTTCTCTTGTAGGTTTTCCCTACTCCCAAGAGTTGGTTCAGATCAGTCCCCTATATCACTCTCGGTTGTCTCTCTTGAACCTAGGAGGAACTTCCCTTTTCAATTTGAAAAAATGTGGACCTCCCATCTAGATTTATTGTATAGGATATAATATTAGTGGGGAATGGAAGTGGAAGGAACAACTATGTTTAAAGTTGCCAAGTTAAGTAATGTGAAGCAAATGATTAAAGTATGGAATAAGACTAACTTTGGCCATATCTTTTAGGACAAAGAGGAGTTGTTTGTCAAGCTCACTTCTATCCAGGACACCATTCAACAAGATGGGTATAATAATTTGAATAGGAATGTTGAGATGTCCATTTTGATTGATTTGCATAATATTATTAACAAAGAGGAGAATTTATGAAAGCAAAGATCTAGAATCAATTTGCTTAAAGAGGGTGATTAGAATACTAGGTTTTTTCATACCTCTACTCTAAAGCATAGAGCTAATAATAGAATGTCAAGCTTAAAAAATGGGCAAGATCTTTTGACAGGAGAATGTGATATTAATACTAAGGCTGTTTCTTATTTCTCATCTCTTTTGTCCTGGGATCCTTTATTATCGAAGGTGGATCAGAATGAAATCATCTCTTGTCTCCCATAGATTATTCAACCCCATCATAAGAAGATGTTGAGGGCGATCTCAAAAGCACAAGAAGTTAAAGAAGCTTTGTTCTCTTTTCCTGCATACAAATCCCTTGGACCTGATGGTTTTCCAACCTTTTTTTTCCAAATTTATTGGGAGGTGGTTATGGAAGATGTCGTGAAGGCTGTCCAAGAATTTTTTGGAGCAAGAAGCATTCTTAAGGAGATCAATTCTACTTTTTTGGTCCTCATCCCTAAAGTCCTTGGGGTAGATTCTTTGGATAAACTTAGACCTATTAGTCATTTTAACTCTTTTTGCAAGATTATCTCAAAGGTGTTAACCTCAAGAATCCTCAAAAATTCTCCCTTTGATTATATCACAGCAACAAATGGACTTTGTCCTTGGAAGGTGGATATTGGATTCTATCATGATGGTTCATGAAGTGATTCATTCCATGGAGGAAGGAAAAAGAGAAGGTATGCTTCTTAAGCTGGATCTTTCCAAAGCCTATGACTAAGTGGACTGGACTTTTCTAGGTTTGCTACTTCAAGCTTTTGGATTTGATCAAAAATTTTGTAAGCTTATTTGTACTTCCTCCCTTGCAATCTTGGTAAATGGGGATCCCTCAGATTTTTTTAAACCTTCAAGAGGGTTAAGATAGGAGAATCCTATTTCTCCTATTTTGTTTATTATCATGGCTAAATGTATTGGAAGGTTGATTGAGAGGAAAAAATAAGCAGGGATACTTAAAGGGATCAAACCATCTTCGAGGAGTGCTTCTTTTTCCCAATAGTAGTTTGTGGATGATACTATTATGGGAGGGGAGGCTTCTCTTTAGGAGGCTAAAGTGATGAAGGAAATTTTGGATTTGTATATTAGAGGATCAGGACATCTAATTAATTGGGAGAAAAGCTCTATCTTCTTTTTTAATACTCCAAAGGACAGATAAAGGAAAATAGCAAGAATTCTTGGGTGTGGAGTGGGAAAGCTCCCTTCTACTTATCTTGGTCTCCCTATGGGTTCAAAGCCCCCTAATTCTTTCTAGAATGGGGTTCTTGATAGGTTTAGGAAGAAGCTAGTGGGGTGGAAAGGGGCTTCTCTTGCTTAAGTAGGCAAATGCCTTTTGGTAAAATCCACTCTTCAAAATCTCCCAATGTATGCCTTGAGTCTTTTTGGGATACTGGTAAAGTTTGTTGAATAAGTAGAAAAGATCCAGAGAGATTTTCTTTGGTCTAGCTTTGAGGGTCAGAATAGATATCCCCTTATGGCATAGGATAATGTTTGTCTTCCAAAGTGCTATGGGGGCCTAGGTATTAGGAAATTAAAGCATCTTAAAAAGGCTCTTCTAGCTAAACACATGGTGCATTTTTAGTAGCATAGGGAATGGAGAGATATTTTTGTTAATAAGTATATCAGAAGACCTTCTATTCAGTTCTTTCTCAATAATGAAGATATCTCGAATGGATCAATCATTTGGAATAGAATCCTTAAGGCAAGGGATTTGGCCAAAGCTAAGATTAAGTGGAAAGTGGGTAATGGTGAGGACATCCTATTCTGGCATGATAATTGGTTGATTCAAGGCCCCCTTATTAATAATCCTATACCTGAAAACTAGTCAAATATTTGTATTAGGCAATTTGGTTTGAAAGTTTTAGATTATAGAACTAACCAGGGTTGGAGAGACCTATCCCTCATTTTGGATGACCTCAAGCTAGTTATGATAATGTTGAACACTTTGATTCTTAATAACAAGAGGGATGAGGTTATTTGGGGAGACAACCCAAATGGTTGTTACTCAGTTGCATCAAGATACAACTTTCTTTGGAGCTTGAATGAGAAGCCCCCCTGGGCTAAAGCCTAGATACCTGATCTTACCCCAAAGATCAATATCTTTTTCTAGCTGGCTTTAAAAGAAAAAATCCTTACCTAGGATAATTTAATTAAAAGAGGACATTATATGCCTAATAGATGTATTATGTGTAAAAATTAGATGGAAACGACAAATTATTTGTTTATCCATTATTCTTATTCTAGGGAGGTTTGGGATAGTTTAACTAAGAATTTTGGGGTAAGTTGGTGTAAGCCAGCCAATGTACTGGATTTCTTTTGACAATGTAATAGTATGTTTAAAGGAACTAATTTGCAAGATTTAAGTACCTAAACTTTACCTCATTTTTGTTGGGGAGTATGGAAGGAAAGAAACAATCGAATCTTTAGAGAAAGAGAGGAACCTACTTTTGTTTTGACTAACAAGATATATAGAGGCATACAGGAAAATTATCAAGTAAGAAAGAGGTAGATTTTGAAAGTGGTGGTAAGAAGGAGAAAGAAAAGGATAGGAGGTGAAATGGCAACTCGCTTCAGAGGGATGGCATAAAGAAAATTTTGATGGTGTGGCCAAAGGGAATTGTGGACCTTTGAGTTGTGGAGGTATCATTAGAAATAGATATGGTGGAGGGGTGGTAGCTTTTTCTCATCCATTGGGATATCAAACAAACCATTATGCAGAAGCCAGTGCTGCATACCATACGGTGAAATTATCTTTGGACATGGGAGTTAAAAAATTATGGTTGGAGGGGGATTCATATAACATTATAAGGTGTATTAAAGGGATCACTCAACCATCATGGTCAATTGCAAATATTATTTATAAGACTCGCTCATTTCTTGATAATTTTGAAAGTGTCCACATCACCCATGAATACAAGAAGGCAATTTTTTTGGCGGACTAGTTTGCTAACAAAGTAGTCAGGCAAGAAAATGGGATGATTTGGAATTCCAATGGAAATATTCTAGAAGAGGTGAAAAGCCTAATTGAACTGGAAAAAATTAAGGGTGGTATGGTGGATATCTAATTTTCATAATGGTATTTAATGAGAGTTGGGGTTTAAGTAATTATAATAATGGTGTTTATAGAAAATGCAATCAGATGAGGTTATTAGTATCACCTCGACACATTTCTTGGGTCAATTTCTCTCTCTTCCTTTACCATTTTGGGGGTAAAGATAGACATTTTGGTGATTATCATAGAGGTGGCCATCAAGGTTTCCAAAGGTTGGATAAGGGTTATAAAAAGTTGGGGTTTATGAGAATTGTGAGCATTGAGAACTCAGAGATGGTGAGGGAAAGAATAAGGAAGGAACCTATTGGGCAAGCAAAAAAATGGAAGCATAGGACAAAAGTGTGGGAAAAGCTAGAGAAGGGTGGTATAGCCAACTACATTTTAAATCTTCATGGTTTTGACCCTACAGTTGTTAGGAATAAGGTGTCTCAACCTTGTATAATTCCTATTCTTATTATTATTTGTTTTGTAAAATGTATTTTTTGCAAATAATATGTAAATGTGAGTGTACATGTGTAGTTGGCATGTTGATCACTTACATGTGTCGGCATCTTGAAGTCTGTGAAGGAGATCATGGCTGAAATAGTTATGATAGATTCCTATGACGCATAAGAGTTATTTAAGGAATAAGCTATGATAGGTGTAAGAGCATCTTATGACATGAGGGCTATTTGGGTGCCCAAGAATGAGTGGTTGGTGTGTGTAAGAGAATATGCCAAAAATAGGTTGGTATGATGGATTCCCTTACACTTCTCTTGTGATCGCTATTTTTGGCGGATTCTATGACAAGCTGTCATTGTCTATTCAAGGAATGGACGCCCTTTTCTTGGTATTGGATGTACATGTGGCATTGTGCATGTTTCTTGGTGGTTGAGCCATGAAAAATGCCCAACTCCATTATGGGCATTTTTTTGGGTCTTAAGATGTTCATAAAATGGGTATTGCATGTTGTAATGCAATAGTGTGATAGATGAAAGTTTGTAGGTACTGAGGTGTTGCTGGAGTCTTCTATTGTTGATGTTGAACTTGCATTGCAAGTGTATTGTAATCTTGTGTTGAAGATAATACATTGTGCAGGTTCTGGAGGGGTGGAGTTGTTTTACCGAAAGGTTTTTCCCCACCGAAAAATCTTTGTGTTATGTGTTCTTTCTCTATCTAATTTCTGTATGCATGGTTGGCTCTAATATTGTTGTTTACATGATATTGAATCTATAAGTGTAGAAGATTTTAAAAGGATTTGCACCATACTTTCCTTTTGAGATTAGTGTAGGAAGTTGTTTTCGCACCTGAGTTTCCTTGCAAGTGGTATCAAAGCTTGATCAACTTTTGATCCTAGTTGTTGGGTAGGGTTTTTTGAGCTAATCTCAAGTTGAGTGGGAGTCTTGTGCAGAGCATCCTGAATCTTATTGTAGATTGAGATGGCAAGTCCATCATATGGAAGAATGGAGGTGGAGAAATTTAATGGCACTAATTTTGAGTTGTGGAAACTCAAGATGGAAGACATGTTGGAAGATCGTGACCTATGGGAAGTGACTACAAGCGCAACAAGACCAGCAACTATAAGTCAAGAAGATTGGGATATCAAAGATTGTAAATCTAAGGGTCTCATAAGACTCTGTTTAACTGATGCAATCCTTCTGAATGTTCTAGATGAGAAAACCACATATAGTTTGTCAGAGAGACTTGGGGTTGTGTATCAGGCCAAATCTTTGGTGAACAAGTTGTTTTTTCGAAAGAAGGATGTAAGATGATTAGAGGATCGATGGTGCTTGCTAAGGGTACTAGGAGAGGTACTTTGTTTCAGCTAGATGCATGTATTCCTCTATGTAGCAGTTCTTCATCCTCACCATCTGAATGAGCAGTGAAGAATTTTGTGGTTATTGGTTCCGATGGCAATGCAAACACTTTGGAAGGAAAGCTTCCTATAGAAAAGACAATGTTGTGGCATATGAGACTTGGCCACATTGGTGAGAAGGGTCTTAGAACCCTAAAAAAGAAAAATCTCGTTGAGGGGTTAAATGATTGCAATCTCGAGTTTGACTTCTGTGAACACTGTGTATATGGTAAACTAAATCATGTTCAGTTTTACTCTAGTTCTCACAAATCTTCTGATGTTTTGGATCTTATTCATTCTGATGTATTTGGTCTTGTAAAAGTTCCTTCGATCTCCAAGTCTATATTTTTTGTATCTTTCATAGATGATTACAGTAGAAGGACATGGATTTATTTCCTTAAAAGTAAGACACAAGTCTTTAGTCGATTCAAGGAATTTAAAGCCCTTGTAGAGAATCAGACTAGTAAGAAGATTAAGTGTGTGAGAACTGACAATGGTGGTGAGTTTTGCTCAACAGAGTTTGAATAGTTCTATAAAGAACAAGGTATCGAGAGGCATAAGACAACTCCTTATACCTCAATGCAAAATGGAGCTGCAGAGAGAATGAATAGGACACTGATGGAGAAGGCTAGGAGTATGCTTAGTGGAGCTGGTTTAGAACAAAGGTTTTGGGACGAAGCTGTGGCCACTACTTGCTATCTGGTTAATAGATCTCCTACATCAGCTCTTGTTGGTAAGACACCCATGGAGGTGTGGTCTGGTAAGAAGCCTTCAATTAGACATCTTCATGTTTTTGGTTGTGAAGCTTATGCATATGTTCCAAAGGAGAAAAGATCTAAGTTGGAAAAAAAAGTTGTTAAATGTATTTTCATCGAGTAAAGTGTTGGTGTGAAAGGATACAAGCTTTGGGATCCTATGACTAGTAAGGTGTTGTATAGCCGAACTAACATCTTCTCCTATTGTGCTACAACCAAATGAAAAAGAAAAGAAAAAAGATGTTGTTCAGTTGCCTCCTACCCCTGAGAAGACTGAAAAGAGAGACCATGTTGGGTCTAATGATGAGGAGAGCTCTAGCAACTTTGATAGTTCAGAAGAAGAGGAAGAACAACCTCAACCTCAGCCCTTGAGGAGATCCACGAGAGAAAGAAAGAAACCAGAAAGGTTTGGTTATTCTATATTAGATTCCAGTTGTGCTTTTGCTTTGATTACTAACACTGGTGAGCCTAGATCTGTGAAAAAGGCTTTGGGCATGGAAGATGGAGGTTCCTGGATTGAGGCTATGGATGATGAGATGGCTTCATTAGAAAAAAACAAAACATGGGACCTTGTACCTTTGCCTAAAGGGAGAAAACCTGTTGGCTATAAATAGGTGTTCAAGAAATTTTGTGTAGATGGCAGTGTTGAAAGGTACAAAGCTAGATTGGTTGCAAAGGGGTATTCACAGGTAGAGGGAATAGATTATGGTGAAATATTCTCTCCTATTGCAAAGTTGACATCCATTAGATTTCTGTTATCTCTGGCTGCATCATATGATTTAGAGATAGAACAAATGGATGTGAAGACAACTTTCCTTCATGGTGATTTGGAGGAAGAGATTTATATGTCACAGCTTGAGCACTACATTGTTAAAGGTAAAGAATCCTTTGTTTGCAGATTGAAGAAATCTCTATATGGTTTGAAGCAATCTCCTAGGATGTGGTACCTTAAGTTTGATGCCTTTGTGTTGTCAATTGGATTTGTAAGATCGAAATCAGATCATTGTGTTTATTTCAGAGTTGAAAATGATCACCTTCTTATTGTTGCATTATATGTTGATGATATGTTGCTGTTTGGGAAGGGTAAGGGTATGATTTCTGATTTTAAATCTTAGTTGTCAGCACAGTTTGAGATGAAAGATCTTGGGGCAGCTAGGTACATCTTGGGTATGGAAATCAGTAGAGACAGGTCTAACAGAAAACTTTGGTTGAGTCAGAGTAAGTATGTGAAGTCTGTGTTGGATAGGTTCAGCATGGCAGATTGTAGACCACTATGTGTTCCTATTTCTATGGGAAAAAAGTTACTTGTAGATGATTGTCCAAAATCTCCTAGTGAGGTGGAGGACATGAGTAGAGTACCTTATGCTAGTGCAGTTGGCAGTCTTATGTATGCTATGGTCTGTACTAGACCAGACATTGCCCAACCAGTGGGAGTCCTAAGTCATTTTATGGCTAATCCTGGACGGATACATTGGGATGCAGTTAAGCGAGTATTCAAATATTTGAGGGGTACATTAGATTACTCCATATGTTATCATGGTAACTCTTCTAGATCTCTGCATTCAGTTTGTATTCATGGGTTTGTGGATTTAGATTGGGCAGGTGATATTGATCGCAGGAGATCCACTAGTGCTTATGTGTTCACTATGTTTGGTGGTGCCATCAGTTGGATTAGTAAGCGAAAACCTGTGGTTGCTTTGTCCACTACAGAAGCTAAGTACATGGCTGCTACTCATGCTTGTAAGGAAGCCATTTGGATTAAGAGATTGTGTTCTGATGTTGGTGTTGATGCAGAACATATTACTATTTGGTGTGATAGTCAGAGTGCTATTTGCCTTGTGAAGAATCCAACTTTCCATGCCAAAACAAAGCACATTAATGTGCAATTTCACTTTGTGAGAGATATGGTGGAAGATGGAAAGGTAAATTTGGAGAAGGTAGATACTGTGAAGAATGTTACAGATGCATTAACGAAACCAGTGGGCACTGAGAAGTTCAAATGGTGTTTGGAGTCTATGGGCCTTTCGACCTATAGCAGTTAGTTCCTGTTATGTTCCTGATTGCTCTTACAAGGTGTTCGACAAGTGGGAGAATGTTAGGAATAAGGTGTCTCAACCTTGTATAATTCCTATTCTTATTATTATTTGTTCTGTAAAATGTATATTTTGCAAATAATATGTAAATGTGAGTGTACATGTCTAGTTGGCATGTTGATCACTTACATGTCTTGGCATCTTGAAGTGTGTGAAAGAGATCATGGCTGAAATGGTTATGATGGATTCCTATGATGCGTAAGAGCTATTTAAGGAATGAGCTATGATAGGTGTAAGAGCATCTTATGACATGAGGCCTATTTGGGCACCCAAGAATGAGTGGTTGGTGTGTGTAAGAGAATATGCCAAAAATAGGTTGGTATGACGGATTCCCTTACACTTCTCTTGTGACCGCTATTTTTGGCGGATTCTATGACAAGTTGTCATTTCCTATTCAAGGGATGGATGCCCTTTTCTTGGTATTGGATGTACATGTGGCATTGTGCATGTTTCTTGGTGGTTGAGCCATGAAAAATGCCCAACTCCATTATAGGCATTTTGTTGGGTCTTAAGATGTTCATAAAATGGGTATTGCATGTTGCAATGCAATAGTGTGATAGATGAAAGTTTGCAGGTACTGAGGTGCTGCTAGAGTCTTCTATTGTTGATGTTGAACTTGCATTGCAAGTGTATTGTAATCTTGTGTTGAAGATAATACATTGTGCAGGTTCTAGAGGGGTGGGGTTGTTTTACCGAAAGGTTTATCCCCACCCAAAAATCTTTGTGTTATGTGTTCTTTCTCTATCTAATTTCTGTATGCATGGTTGGCTGCAATATTGTTGTTTACATGATATTGAATCTGTAAGTGTAGAAGATTTTAAAAGGATTTGCACCATACTTTCCTTTTGAGATTAGTGTAGGAAGTTGTTTCTACACCTGAGTTTCCTTATAGCGATCACTAACAATATGGTGGATTCATGGAAGGACATAAGGGTTAAAGTGGACAGTATTTTGTTTCAGGTCACTTTGGAAATCATTTCTCTGGTAACTAAAATTCTGGCAGAGGGGATGAAGTTTTTTAGGGACAAGAAGATGTTGGCAAATGTCGTGAAGGAATTTTTGAAGAATATGGAGGAGAGAAATGAACTGGTAAATTGTGATACCTACTATGAAATGGATTCCATCAAGAAGCTATGGAGGTATATTTTATGGGCTATTATAGAGTATATTTCTTTGGACACTAGATTTGATAGAGTAAGAACACATCACTTTGTTTTACTCAATCACTTTCGCTATGGTGTCAAGATTTTGTTCTCTTTTTATTTATATACTTCAATGTGTAAGAGTATTTATGGGCATAAGAAGAAACCCTCAACAAATACAGCACTCCACGAGGGGTTATCGCTTCTAATCTATGAGGATTTCAAGGCTCAGACTATAAGCAAAACCCCCCTACAGGGTGCAAATGCTTATATAGATACAGGAAGCTCTAGTTTCTTTTCTGATTTAGAGGATGTCCACAGTATTAGTTCAGAGGGTAAAGAGAACATTACACTTGTGAAAAAGGCCAAGGATTCTAAAAAGAAGTCACCTTCATCAGTAAAAACCTTGAATAGGAAGAGCCCTAGAGGCCATGGGTCGAAATCATTTGGATAGGTAGAGGAAGAGTATAATGAGGAAGGGGATGATATGAAAACTAATGATGAAGGTGAAGAGGAGGTAGAAACTAAATTAGTGGAGCCGGTGGCTAAGAAACAGAGGAGGTTAAAAGAGAAGGATGTTGAGGGGATTGTGGATTTTGGGTCGGCGCTTCCTACTATTCCTCTTTCCCCTATTCATCCTCATGAACTAGACATGGAGAAGAAAAATGGTGAGGGAGGAGAGGTGGTCATTAAGGATAGGCGCATGGCCTAGAGAAACTTTAATGTAAGAACTTCTAAAATGGGTATAGTAAGAGAAGCAATGAACCCATAAATTTTAGAAGAAAAACAAGGTCAGCTCCAGTTAGAGGATCTCATTGATCTAGCAATGGTTTCCATAATGGATAATGCTAGGGAGACTAGCATGAATTTTCTTAATAATGCTAGTAACAACATGATTGACAATTTCAGGTCGTTCAAATGGCTTTACCATGAGTTGGAGGAGTTCGGCGAAAAAATAGACCAGTTGGAATAGAAAAGGAAGATGCCAGATTGTGGGAATTACAATGACTAGGGGGATTGTCTTAGTTTGGCTGAGAAGATAATCTATAATTTGGAAAATTACGACCATAATCTAGAAAATTAGATGCTTACCATTCTGACCTCTATCAATGATAATATCTCATCCCTTACTGGAATGTTGAAAACAAAGGGTCTTCTGGATAAAAGTAAGGAGAAGGACAGAGAAAGAGCTAGGATGGAAGAGGAAGTGACTATTGATATTACCTTTAGTAGCATGGAGCAGGATAGTCATAAGAAGTAGGATTGGTGGCTGATTAGATTAATGAAGCCTATGAAGCAATGTAAATGATACAAGAATTGGAGAGAAAGATAAAGGATTAACAATGGTTTTCCTTTTCCTATCTTTTGGAATGAATAATTGTTGCAGTTATTTTTGTCTAGTAGGTTTGTTAGTCTATTGTATTGGCCTTTAGGTTGGCCTTCATTCTCTGGCTTGGCTTTATCTACTTATTACCAGCCTTGATTTTTTGTTTGTCCATTGAACTGGCCTTTTGGTTGGCCTTCTTTTACTGGCTGGGCTCTTACGACTTATTAATAGCCTTATGATGTGTTTTAACTCTCGTGTTTCAAGATCCTTGTAAAACCTATTTTTCTTATAAAAAACTCATAACACTATAAAATTTACATTTTTGGAATTAGAACAATAAGATCTATAATGAGTTTTTTTTTGGTCAAAAAACTCAATGGGGGCGACCATATAAAAATTACGATAATCCCTAAAATTGTCGATTAAATGCCTTAGTCAAAAATTGGTTCATAAAGGCATAGGCATGGTGGGACCAATCTTATGCCATGCCTTTCCCCAAGGCAACAGCCCAGGCAAATTCGTGCCCATGCCAAATTCCCACCCATGTCACTAAAATTGGGCACTAGATTTGCAATTCAAAAATTAGGTGTCCAATTTGAATTTAGCCATTAACCAAATCGGGCACCCAATTTTTAAACAATCAAGTACCCCATTATTTAAAAATTGGGTGCCCGATTGTTTAAAATTCGAGTACCCAATTTTTAAATAATTGAGTACCCAATTCTAATCTACCCATTGGGCCCCAAAAGATGCCCCACAGACCATTTTCCAATGATTGCAATGACTGAATGCAAGTTTCAAACTGCAACAACAAATTTCTATCATAGTTATTTTGTTTTCTTATCTTCTTCTACAATTTGCAAGGTGATGATTCGAATTCAAAATTGTTCCAAACATGGGATCAAAGCAATGCAAAAAGAAGAAAATAAAAGTTCTAACAAATGAGGAGATCGCAACAAATAAAGAGAATGAAGGATAATGTCAACAAGAGAGAAGATAAAGAATTAGGGAGTTAAAGAATGTTTCAAAGGGAAGAGGCTAAAGAAGAGAACCCAATGCAAGGAGATTCAGGTGCACATTCTAATCAAACATTCAATATAGGTGTGTCTCCAAACCCTCGAGTTTTTTCTCATGATGAAATTGGTGATTTTTTAGAAGTAGGTTACGATTTAAATGATTTAGATTTTCTTCATAAGAATAGATTGCCAAATGATCATACACAACAAACTCTAATGAAAATGCATGCCCCAAAAGAAATACCAAAAAAAAATGAAAATGAGATTCAAATTCCAAATAATAGTGAAAATGAAATGCCAATTGAAAATAACAATTGTATGAATGTAGACATGGAAACGCCAATTACTGAACAAACATGTCAAAATGATGCTAAAGTGCCTGAACATAATTTTCATTTTCCTAATGATGTGCTAGATAATCTTTAGGGATTGGTTTCATGGAGACAAATTAGGACATATGCTAATAGGGTAAGTGCACAAAGTTGTGGTGCCAAAAGGGGGGTATAAGTGGACACCTTTTTCTTGAAATCTGCAAATTTTGAACTTCAACAAGAATTTGAAGATAGTTACGCTCAAAATTTTTAGATATGACAAAAAAAAAAGTCGTAGTCCTTTGAATCTAGTTTGTAAACTACTAATTTTTTTCAAAATGGTTTAGTTTTAGGTCCTCAAAAAAGGGGGCCACAAAAAGTGGTACTGTTTATTCCAAAAAAACTTAACACAGTACAAAGTGTGGCCCCCCTAAAATTTTAACTTTTTTTTTTAAATTTTTTAATCGCTCTAGTCAAAAGTTACTTAACACTATGTAGTTTATCCCAGATTTTTCGGGTAATTTTATAATGTGTATTTTCTTTTAATGAATTTTTTAACTAGACACATCCCAAAAATGTGAAATATCTATGTGCTCCCCCTAGAAATAATTGAAAACTAATCTAAAATCAAAACTTTCTTTTTTCAAAGTGTGTAGAATGGAATCTATTTTCTAAAAAACTAAGTTGTTACAAAATTTGATGAACGAACTAAAATCTATAGCCCAATTAGTACGTGGTGGTTTTTGACAAAAAATGAGCATACATTCAAAAGAAATTATAGATGAAAGGCTTGAAATAGTTCAAATTAAAAATAAATTATATGGTTAGATAGCTAACACAGAGACCTGTAATGCTATCTAACCTGATCTTATTGATACCCAACCACGAGAAATCTTGAAGGGGAGCACAGAATAAAAAATAATCACTTTTTGTATGTTTGCTGGAAAACACATCTCAGGCCTATTCATCAAATCCAAACCTTTGGGTTGGATCTCCAAGGCAAAACCAAGCCTTAGGCTTGGGTTTGATTACGATTTAAATAGCGCGCACGCTATAGCGTGCACACGCTATTTAAACCTTAGTTCTAAATAACGTGTGCGCACTATAGGGTGCATGCACTATTAAGATGTCAGTTGCAAAGAGAACTAGGTGGGGGGGGGATAGGGGAATGGCTATGCGTGTGCATGAAAGAGATAGAGAGAAATTAGGGGATAGGAGAGCGGAGAGAGTATAGGATGGGAGAGAGAAAGTGAGAAATAGTAGGGGTGGAAAAGAGAGTATAGGATGAGAGAGAGAGAGTAGGGGTGGAAAAGAGAGGAAGTTAGAGAGAGAGTAGGGGATGGGAGAGAGAGGAAGTGTGAGAGAGAGTACAAGTTGCCAGAGAGAGATTAAGAGTAGGGGATGGGAGAGAGAGAGAGTAGGCAATGGGAGACAAAGTGGGAGAGGAGGATGGGAGTGCATGTGTGTGAAAGAGAGAGAGTATGGAATGGGAGAGGGGGAAGAAAAATTAGCTCAAGAGAGAGTAGGGGATGGAAGAGAGAGTAGGCAATGGGAGAGGGAGTGGGAGAGGGGGAGATTGGGGGGAATAGAAATGTGTGTGTGTGTGTGTGTGTGTGTGTGTGTGTGTGTGTGTGTGAGAGAGAGAGAGAGAGAGAGAGAGTAGGGGATAGGAGAGAGTGTGTAAATTTAAGAGAGACCAGAGGGTAGCAAAGAGAGAGAGAGAGAGAGAGAGAGAGAGATAGAGAGAGAGTGGAGAGGGAGAGAGTGAGAGTGAGAGTGAGAGAGAGAGAGTAGGCAGTGGGAGAGGGAGAGCAAGTGAGAGAAAAAGTAGGGTATGAAAGAGGAGAGAGGGGGGATGGATGTGTGTGTGTGAAAGAGAGAGAGTCAAGAATGAGAGAGGGGAGAGAGATAGAGAGAGTAGGTAATGGTAGAGTGATGGGAGAGAGAGGGAGAGAGAGAGAGATAGTAGGTGGTGGGAGAGGGAGTGGGAGGGAGAGAGAGGTGGAATGGAATCATTTAAGAGAGATAGAGTAGGAGATGGGAGAGAGTAGGAAGTGGGACAAGGACTACAAGAGAGAGAGAGGGGGGGAATGGGAATGTGTATTTATTTATAAGAGAGATAGAGTAAAGGATGGGAGAGAGTGTGAGAGTTTGAGAGAAAGTAGTAGGGGATGGGACAGAAAGTGAGTGTAAGGGATGGGAGGGTGAGAGAGAGAGAGAGAGAGAGAGAGAGAGAGAGAGAGGAAGAAAGAGAACTTGAGAGAGATAGACAGTAGGTGGTAGGAGAGGGAGTGGGAGAGGGAGAGAAATAGGGGGGATGGGAGTGTGTGTGACATATGTAGAGAGTAGGGGATGGGAGAGAAGAAGAAGAGTGGGGGGATAAGAGTGTGTGTATCTATGAAAGTGAGAGAGTAGGGGATGGGAGAGAGTGTGAAAGTGTGAAAGTAGGGGGTGGCAGAGAGAGAGTACGACGATAGGGGAGACAAAGTAGGTAGTGGGAGAGGAAAAGAGAGAGGGGGGATGGGAGTGTGTGTGTAAGAGAGACAGAGCAGGGGATGGGAGAGAGTGTGAGAGTGTGAGAGTAGGGGGTGGCAAAGAGAGAGAGTACGATGATGGGGGAGAGAAAGTAGGTGGTGGGAGAGGGAAAGAGAGGGGGGGATGGGGGTGTATGTGTAAGAGAGATAGAGTAGGGGATGGGAGAGAGTGAGAGTGTGAGAGAGTAGGGGATGGGAGAGGAGAGAGAGAGTAGGGGATGGGGGAGAGTGTGAGAGTGTGAGAGAGTAGGGGATGGGAGACAAGAGAGAGAGCAAGGGATGGGAAAGAGAAAGTAGGCGATGGGAGAGAGAGTGGGAGAGGTAGAGAGAGCTTGTACAAGATGGGGGAGAGAGAGAGTAGAGAGGGAGAGAGAGGCATAGTAGGTAGTAGTAGTGTGAGTGTGAGAGAGAGTAGGGGATGGTAGAGAGAGTACGACAATGGGGGAGAGAAAGTAGGTAGTGGGAGAGGGAGAGAGAGGGGGAATGGGAATGTGTGTAAGAGAGACAAAGTAGGGGATGGGAGAGAAGAGAGAGAGTAGGGGATGGGGGAGAGAAATTAGGTGGTAGGAGAGGGAGAGGGAGAGAGATAGGGGGGATAAGAGTGTGTGTGAGAGATCTAAAGAGCTGAGGATGGGAGAGGAGAGGGGGTGAGAGAGGTAGAGAGAGTAGGTGGTGGGAGAGGGAGAGTGAGAGAGAGTAAAGGATGGGAGAGAGTAGGAAGAGAGAGAGGGAGGGGATGATAGAGAGAGTAGGGAGGATAGAGAGTAGGGAGGATGGGGAGTGATGTGTTTTGAGATAGTGCATACCCACTATAGTGCATACGCGCTTTATAGTGCATATGCACTATCTCAAATCACCAAAAAAAATCAAAAACCAACCTTGGGGCCCATTTCATCCATTTTTAACTTTTGGTCTGTTATGCTCTCTGTTATTTCAACAGAAAACATGGGTTTCAACTTCTAGCAAACACTATTTCAACACTTTTGGAAGCTAGAAAACACCAAATTCAATCATTGGATACGTGATTTGAAGAATTTTTGAATATTCCTTTAATAGAAAAGGTTAGTGCAATCCATTTTAAATATTGTTTGTCGATATATAGATACAAATTTGATTATAATTTGATATGTTATGTAATATATAGTGAATTCATTGAAAATTGTATGTTTGAATGAAATGTTATTTTGAAATGGTTAGAAATTTGACAAGTCGTTTGATATATATTGTGTATTCGTTCAAATAATTATAATTTTTATATGTAATTGGATAATTTGTAATTTACACATTTTAAGTAATTCAGATGTTTGAATAATTTGACATGTAGAAATCATCATCATGCCAAGGAAGAAACCAAAGATTCAAACAAATGCAGATAGGGAGAGAGATTTGACAATTAAAAGAGATAAAATGAAATTACTACATAAACAAAGAAAATTGCAAAGCAATGATGAAGAATTAACTTTCGAAGAGGATCAAGAACCACCAGTATAAAGAAACAAGGAGGAAAAATTAGAAAGACAAAGAGAACGAATGAGATTGTTATGCTCAAGAAGACAACTGAATTGTGAAGCTACACCATCCTCCAATGTTGGAATCATATCGTCCACTACACCATCTTCGAATGTTGGAGTCATATCATCTACTACACCATCTTTCAATGTTGAATTCATATCATCCTCTCATGTTGAAGAGACACTGATTTATAGATCTGATGATATACACACTCCATCATGTCATGTTGAAAGCACAACATCAACACATCAAGTAGGTGATATTCCATCTTTTACATCTTATTGCCAAGGCACATTATCTTCGGTTCAAGGTACGCAATACACTCAACCTTATATTGATGTTCAAAATGTTGAGAGAATTGAAGAGATTAGAACACCTTCTAGAATTCATTTTAGAAAACCAAAATATTTGATTGATATTGATACTAACATTTTGAAATCAATGCCTGACAAGATTAGCAAGCGTACTTGTCAAAGAAAAGTTAAACATATGTGGAGATTATTTTTTGAAGAATTAAATATTATAGGTCAATGCCAATTATTTGTTGAAATGATGAGGAATTTGAAATTTAGGCCTATCATGAAGATTCTTGGTCTAAGAACGATGGATGATTCAAATGAAAGAAATATTGTAAAGAATCTAATGAGTGCTTATGACAAAGTGGGTTCTAAATCATGCACAAAAGATAGTAATATCACAAGATGAGTACTCACATCGACAATAGTAAGTAGCCAAATGAAGAAAGCTCAACTCATGAGAAAGATAAGCAAAACATTAAAAATTGGTAGAGGTACCTTAAGGAGAGCCATGCTAAGGCGTGAGAGATTAGAAGATCCAACAAAAAATGAGTTATGGACACTTAGCGGTAGACTACCGCGAAAGGATAAAGAAATTAGTGAAGCCTTGAAATCATTGATCGAAGATTTTTGGAAAAATAACACACGTGTTTCTCCTGATCAAAGAGATGTTGTAAGAAGGAGGATTGGTAGCCGAAATCGCGAGCCACATGCGAAACATTTTTTGGACTCAACTCAGACACAATTTTTTGCAAAATTTATTGGTATGTATCCTCAAATTCGAATAAGTCAAAGATTTTTTGAGATGGGTAAAATTTTTTATGTGAAAATAAATCACACATGTACAACTTGTTGTTGTAGGATACATATTGAATTTTCTAACCATTTTGATGTTTTTAGGCACATGTGCATAGTTTTTCATTCTCAGTTTGTTTTGCAGGATTGTGACATAAAAGAGCCACCAAGATCTTCAAGGGAATTCATATCCAAAATTTTATGTGAAATAGGGGACAACCAAAAATTTTACAAGACATCATGCTTGGATGGTGCATGCTTATTTTGTGGTTCTTTGCAACTTTTATCAATTTGTCAACATATGGATAGTACACATGCAATTGGAAATGAAATAGTAGATTACAAAAAATTCAAGATAGTGACATATGCTCTAAAAGATGGGAAACATGGTAAAATATGTGATCTAGTTATTGAAAAGATTCTAGTGTATGAGTTCATGAAGATTTTTGCTGAAAAGATTATGTACGAGTATGCAAGGCATACCCATAGAGCTCGATGGTTGGATTTGCAATTCAAGTTGTGCAAGGATATGTTTCCATTGGATACCATTGTTTCGCTTGTAGATTTTGCAGAGAACTACACACTACAACCACAAAATGAGGTGCAAGCAAAGTATTATACATCTCAACAGGTTTCCATATTTGTTCACATAACATTCATGCATTCACCTACAAGTACAGAGGATGACAGGAAGATTTTGAGGGAGTACCATTTTTACATCAGCGATGATCGATCACATTCTATGGAGTTTGTACATGGTTGTTTTCAACTATTTTATGGAGATTTTGCTAACAGGGGCATATCATATCGTCAACACATTATTTGGTCAGACAATTGTGCATCTCAATTCAAGAATGCACGGATGTTCTATTGGTTGAGCAGGATGCATAGGTTGTGTAGAATTCAATACATGTGGAATTTCACAAAGGCTAGTCATGGTAAGGGAGAGCACAATGGTGCAAGAAAATGCATTAAAAGATCCTTGGCTCATGAAGAACTAAAGTACAAAGATGGAGCAATATTGATAGATGCAAAATCCATCGTCCTATGGTGTAACGGTACAATGGGTCTAGGTAAGGAAGGTGAGTCTACAGTTCGTAGATTTTTTTGGTTGATAGATAATACTAACATTGCACCATATCAAGATTGTTGCACACTAACAGGATCTAGTGAGTTACACTCTTTTAGAAGCTCTGATGTAGGTTCATGGAGTATCCACACACGAAAAATGGCATGCTATTGTCCATCATGTGCAGAGGAAAATTGGGATGACTGTGAGTCAACTAGATGGGTGGACAAATGGGATATACGGGTTTTGGACCCAATTGACACCTATAATCCCCCACAAGCATTGGAAATGGTAGAGATTGATTCATCTATTGAATTTGACCGCTTGTCAGATCTAGTGCAACCTGGTTATATATATATATATATATATATATATATATATATATATATATATATGTGTAACTTTATAACTTTTACCCAAGTATTTTTTGAATTAATGACCGCATTTTGTACATTTGTCACTACAGGCCATGTTTTTGTCTTTTATTGCACCTGAAGACAATGAAGAAGGGACATATTATTATTTATGTCATTGTGTTGAAGCCAAACAAAAATTGGATCACTCGGTTATAGATGGTGAAGGTTTAGAGTACCATGTTGGTGTAGTGGTTGTAACAGGCACATGGCTTAGACGATATCCTATGAAGAATCCTAACTTGTGGTTATTCGAGGATTAGCAAACAGAGAGGAAGATTCTTCATTATTCAAACCTTGTTGTTGCATCAAATGTCCACTTGATAAAATATGGTGGAAAACCACATAATAAGATTCTTTGGAAAGTTCGCGAGTCAGACCATGAGGCAATACTTGAGACATTAAAATGTTGAGCAGATCTAGTTGGCTCATTAGATTGAATTGGAAGAGAGAGAAAAAGTGATCAGTTGGATCCAAATACAATGTTACAACCTCTTCCCCAAGACTATCACATGACTAAGGTGGATCGTATTGTTATGATGTGTAAGTGATGAGATTTAGTTTTGATTTGTTTAGAATATAGATACATTATTTGAATTTATATTAGATTCTTTAATAGGATCCTTTTTTTTAATCTTATCTTAGATTTTTTATTGTGTTAATTCTCCATTTGTAGGTCACCAAAGAAGAGGGATAATAAAGTTGATGCACAAGTGATAAAGGGTGAGATGCCAAAATCATTTGCAAAATGGTATTATCAATTCACATCCTCAATATTTATTAGTGTTCTTTGTTCAAGTACCATTGTATGCTAATCATCTTATGCCTGGAATTGTAGAGGTTAAATTATGTCAATACTAAGGTTTGTAGCATCAATTCTAAGGTTTTTAGCATCAATTGGTCATGCTAAGTATAGTAGTTTTATCATGAATCCTTCTGAACCAATATGACTAAGATTCTCAGAAGAAGAATAAACCATATCATCTGTCTACTCCCTCTCTATATAAAAGTTTGTCAAACAATGAGAATGAAACATTGATTATTACTCTCCCCTCAATGTAAAATTCTCATTGATTGTATTTTGTAAAGTTTTAAGTCACTATCAACCTCTATATCATTGTATTCTTCTTATCATCAAATTATACAACAATAAGAATATGAACAATGACTTCTTCACATGAACTTGACAATTATAAATGCTACACCTTAATAAATGTTTGGGCTTGGTCTTTACCATTCAAGCTTATAATACAATACATTGGCTTCATTTGTATTTGGAAGTATTTATTATGTTTGTTCCAAAAGTCATTCTTCATTTTCCAATATGAAAATGCGACTATCATGAAAGGCATAGTCTTATAATTTGTAATTTGTATAATGGTATAAAAGCTAGGTTGTGGGTTTGAATCCATACAACCTATGATGACTGAATAGTGCCATGCAAAACACCCTTCGTTTCTTTTTCTCTTTCAAACACATTCAACCATAATTACCACCATTACAACTACCAAGGGATGAATTCTTGTAGGCTTATAGGTAAAATTCTGATTGGTAGTGATCTCCTTAACAAGGTGATCTTGCTATGAGGCGGACTAGTATCAGTGTCCAATGCAATATTCTCCTTCTAGTTGAGAAGCATATTTGACCCATTCTCCTAATTGCTTCCCTCCCCAAATTTTCCATTGCCCCCATGACCCTCCTTCTCATGCATTTATTCTATTTATTCTTCTACCTCCTCCTCTGCTTGGCCATTTTGCAACACCATCTGGATGGAACTCTAGCCTTCCTCAAAACCATTATACATGACCTCTCCTTCTTCAAGATATTCTATAAAAATTTCCTCAACCCTTGAACCTTTCAAAACCCCAATCTCAGTGGAAGGCTTCTAGACCAAAGGAACTAGTAGATCCGATTCTTTAAGAGAAAGAGACAACAAGTCCAATTTTCTAGTGACTAGATGGAAAATTGGGGAAATCATTTCAATTAGTTGTAAATCGAAAGGAATTATAAGTAAACTATACCAATATAATAAGTAACTTAGTAATTATATCAATATAATTTAATTACTAAGAAAACGAATTTATTACTCTAACATATAGTACATTATTTTGCACACAAAGGTGTTGAATTTGATGCTTAACAGATTTACATACATGTGTAATAAATAATAAGTGTTGTAGCTTTGGGATCAACACTATAAAATGAAGGATGTCATACTACATTCACAAAGGTACCAAAATATTTTATTTGATATGGAGACAAAAGAAAATGTGTATTCTTCATAACTGCATTTGAGTCTCATGTATTATCATTTTCAGCTATTGACATTAGAGATTCCTTTACATCTTCATCATTGTATTGATCAACGAGTCCTTATTGCACTCACTAGTTCTAAGCCAATGACTAAGGTATGAAAGAGTTTACATTAAAATTTCATTAGTACTGAAATTCAATATAAAATTCATATATAATTTTGATTGTAACATGTCGAGTTATAGAAGATTCTAGACTAATGGACTAGTGAGCATGTTAGGAAGACCTCGTTATATACACCATCTCCCACTTGTTGGAAATTAAAGACAATTAGGGATTTATTTTGTTCCCCTAGTTGGAAAGAGTATATATCTAATGATGTACATTTTACACCTATATGGCATTATTGGGCATATGTTTTGTATAATTTTTTCTATGTATCTCATTTTTTACATATATTTCATGTATGACATTATTAGACATATGCTTATGATGTTTCAAATTATTTATAAATGAATTATATGATATTGTTAGACCTTATGGAATCAACTTTGATTTTTTTGTTATCACATTGGTTTGATGCTTGTATTACTGGATTAGCTGATTGGATGCTAAGATTTGATGATTGTGAATTTTAAGATATAATATTTTGGAAAATCAAGAAATTTCATAATGCATATTACCTTAGACCCATACAAATGTTTTTATATTTAAAGATCAATAGTTATCCATAGCTTACAAAGTTTAGCACCTTTATGTTGGTTGAATTCTTTGTTGAAATTTGTGACTATGACTACATGAATAGTTTGAACGTATGATTTTATCACATGTTCTAGATGTTTTTGCATGTGAATGGTTTTATGCCACTTTAATTTTATGCCTATAAAATACTATATACAATGATGCTTCTTGTTAGCTTCAATAAGACCCTATCTTGCGCAACATGCTAAAACCTCAATAATGATGTTTTTTTTGTTCATAGTTTGAATAACCATGTTTGTAGAGTTTGATTCTATTAGTTTGATTTTATTAATAGCCCCATGATATATTTTTAAATATTCCACATGTTTGGTTTTATATTCAATCAATCAACATATTTTCCTTTTAATTCTTCCACATTTGGCATATCCATCTAACAATGAACTTATGATACTCCCATCAAGAAGTGCATGATTGCATGGTTTTATGGTGGATGTCCCTCTCTTTTTTAAATTCCAATTTTATTCATCTACATGAGTAAGGGAGATCAATTCCATTTCTTTCAATTGTATTTAAAGGTCATTAAAGATTTTTCAAACAATGTGATTAAATAAATATTATTCAGCATTTACCTCTATCATCAAGGTTGATTCATTCCTCCTCTTATTTTACCAAATAATTTGGATGAATCGCCCATGGCTCCTTACATTTCTTGAAGAAAATTTTCAAAGACTTTGCAACATGTCTTCTCTTCTTCCATATAGTTCATGTTCATTGAAGACATTTGGTCAAACAATATATATGCTTTGTATATTCTCACAACACCAATAGTCATGGTACAATGCTTACAAGATCCATAGTTGAAGAGAAGCTATGTGAAGCTTCTAGAACCATGGACCTATACTTAATTTAGTATTATTGCATCCATGTTACTTATGAAAGTGGAACTTTCACATAGATAAGTAGGGAAACCAAAATTGAAAGCCAAACTTAACATAGAAAAGTAAAGCAAGCCTCAACTATATTCTCATTAAACACTGTGCATTCAAATATCTTTGACGGGGCATATCTTGGAGCTCACGCAAGATATGGATGAGGTTCTAGTTCCTACAGGACTGTGTTGCAGAGACCTACAATAACCTTTCTCACTTTTTGGAGATCGCATTCCATTTTCATTCTACAACGCCATCTCGGGTGATGCTAAAACTTGCAGTGTTGGCAAGTACAGAGTTGCCACTTGCCAAATCTCTCTCATCTTTCATCGTGGGATCAAACTGTCTACTCCATTAGCTTCAGGTGGCTGGGTAAACCTTATCCCCAACCTCATCTTGTCCCCTTCAGTGCTCAAACGTTCTTAGGCGCGCTGAACTGGAATGTCCCTAAGGGTCACTAAATGCCACAAGGCTACAATCTTTGACGGGGCATATCTTGGAGCTCGTGTGAGATATGGATGAGATTCCAATTCCTACAATACTTTGTTATAGAGACCTACAATAACCTCTCTCACTTTTTGGAGATCACATTCCATTTTCATTCTACAATGCCATCTCAGGTGATGCTGAAACTTGCAGTGTTGGCAAGTACAGAGATGTCACCTGCCAAATCTCTCTCATCTTTCATCGTGGGATCAAACTGTCTGCTCCATTAGCTCCAAGTGGTCAGGTAAACCCTATCCCAAACCTTATCTTATCCCCTTTAGTGCTCAAACGTTCTCAGGCACGCTGAACCAAAATGTCCCTAAGGGTCACTAAATGCCACAGGGCTGCAATCTTTGACGGGGCATATCTCGAAGCTCGTGCAAGATATGGATGATATTCTAGTTCCTATAGGACCATGTTGTAGATACCTACAATAACCTCTCTCACTTTTTGGAGATCGCATTCCATTTTCATTCTACAACGCCATCTCGGGTGATGCTAAAACTTGCAGTGTTGGCAAGTACAGAGTTGCCACCTGCCAAATCTCTCTCATCTTTCGTCATGGGGTCAAACTGTCTACTCCATTAGCTCTGAGTGGCTGGGTAAACCCTATCCTCAACCTTGTCTTTTCCCCTTTAGTGCTTGAACGTTCTCAAGCACGCTGAACCAGAATGTCCCTAAGGGTCACTAAATGCCATAGGGCTACAATCTTTGACGGGGCATATCTCGAAGCTTGTACAAGATATGGATGAGATTCCAATTCCTACAAGACCATGTTGTAGAGACCTACAATAACCTCTCTCACTTTTTGGAGATCACATTCTGTTTTCATTCTACAACACCATCTCGGGTGATGTTGAAACTTGCAATGTTGGCCAATACAAAGTTGCCACCTGCCAAATCTCTCTCATCTTTCATTGTGGGATCAAACTGTCTACTCCATTAGCTCCCGGTGGATGGGTAAACCCTATCCCCAACCTCATCTTGTCCCCTTCAGTGCTCAAACATTCTCAGGCATGCTGAATCGGAATGTCCCTAAGGGTCACTAAATGCCACAGGGCTGCAATCTTTGACAGGGCATATCTCGGAGCTCATGCAAGATATGGATGAGATTCCAATTCCTACAGGACCATGTTGTAGAGACCTACAATAACCTCTCTCTCTTTTTGGAGATCACATTCCATTTTCATTCTACAACTCCATCTCGGGTGATGCTGAAACTTGCAGTGTTGGCCAATACAAAGTTGCCACCTGCCAAATATCTCTCATCTTTCATCATGGGATCAAACTATCTACTCCATTAGCTCCAAATGGCCAGGTAAACCATATCTCCAACTTTTCTTGTCCCCTTCAGTGCTCGAACGTTCTCAGGCACGTTGAACTGGAATGTCCCTAAGGGTCACTAAATGCCATAGGGCTGCAATCTTTGATGGGGTATATCTCAGAGCTCGTGCAAGATATGGATGAGATTCCAATTCCTAAAAGACCATGTTGCAGAGACCTACAATAACCTCTCTCACTTTTTGGAGATCACATTCCTTTTTCATTCTACAATGCCATCTTGGGTGATGCTGAAACTTGCAATATTGGCCAGTACAAAGTTGCCACCTGCCAAATCTCTCTCATCTTTCTTCATGGGATCAAACTGTCTGCTCCATTAGCTCCGGGTGGCTAGGTAAACCCTATCCCCAACCTCATCTTGTCCCCTTCAATGCTTGAACGTTCTCAGGCAGGCTGAACCAGAATGTCCCTAAGGGTCACTAAATGCCACAGGGCTGCAATCTTTGACGGGGCATATCTCGGAGCTTGTGCAATATATGGATGAGATTCCAATTCCTATAGGACCGTGTTATAGAGACCTACAATAACCTCTCTCACTTTTTGGAGATCACATTCCATTTTCATTCTACAACGCCATCTCGGGTGATGCTGAAACTTGCAGTGTGTGATGGAAGGATCTTAATTATATTGTTGGAAAGCGTATCTAGCATGTCATTTTTGGAAAGACAAATCATGGAACTTGGTAAATGTTTCATAAGTTAATGAAATGTGTTACTACCAAATTATGTAAATTTAGGATTATATGATCTCCAAGAGTTTGGTTATGTTCTTTAGCGCACCTTGGATGCAAGGTAGTGTGTAGCTTCTACTCCCTCTTTGTGAGTAATGTTAGTCACTTTGTATATGTAAATTGGTTTTCAATTGGGTATGTTATTTTCAACCTTAATGGTGATGAAGGATTAGCTTGAATTAGCTGTAACTATCTAGCCACCAGATTTTCTGTGATTCCATCAAATGTGGGTTTTGTTCGTATTTATTTATTTATTTTTATTTTTTGTGCTCTTGACCTTTGAGGCTTTGAATTTAAACTTGTGCACTTTGTTTTTTGAAATTTTATGTTCTTGAGGTGGCTAGGAGGTATGTTCTATGTTGTGATGTTCTCTATCAGGTTCAATGTGGAACATTGATAGAATGTATAAGGGAGTAGATTGCGAAGAACATACCATTCTCCTTTTTGTAATACACTATTTATTATGTTTTAATTCCACTTGGACCCATTCCTCTTTTGGAAATCCTTGAGATTGCCAATTCTTATTAATTCGAGTAGAGACAAGATGAACTATATTAATACAGTGACCTATAGATCGAAGGAGGATGTTTAAGAAATGGTCTACCAGAGATCAACCAAGGATAAGGATAGCATAGTAAGAAAATGATTATTTATCTGGTGGATATAAGTCTTTTATATAGCAAACCATTTATATGCATAGTAAAAGAATTGAATATAGATTTGAGACATATTGATCACCTGCAGTCTGATCATCTTCACAGGTATGCAACTTTTGTTTCACTGTTTCATGCAGGTTTATTGAACTTTCTTTATGAGGTCATTTATAGATGGGATGTTCAAAGGTTGAGTTCCTATGGGCTGTCAATACTTTGACTATACTTTAAGTCAACGATTATCAATATGGGAAAAAATGGAACTCGTATTTTGAAGTACTGAGAAGATGGCCTTGTCCTTCCCCAGGAGTTTCAAAAATGGGAGACATTAGGTAAGAGAGTGAAAATGTTATTATCACTTCAACGCACATGACACAATTAGAAATTCAAATTTTGATGGTAATCATTTTGTGATAAGGGAGAGACTAGGGATGATCATTGTTACTATCTCTTTAGTAGTGGATTTTTCTTTTCTCTTGAATTTGGTGTTGGGGGATCAGTGGTAAGTCTCCTTGGATATTCCTTCTTATGATGTTAGTGACAAGTGTTGCTCTTTGAAAACACTTGTAAAATCTTTTTTAAATTATTAGATAAAAACAGAGAACTGTAAGTATTAAACATGATTAGCCTTTAGTTCCTAGAAGATCTTTATTTCCCCATCAATGCATTTAGAAAGTTAAGTTTTAAGAAGATCATAAATAGAAAAAATTAGAGAAGCGATTTAAACATTTATATTGATTGGAAACATGTGAGTCTTGAGTTTCCTCTGCCTTTTAAAGAACGTTCCTTAGCTAGCATACCTAATTCCACATTCCATAAGAGTGTCATTGTGCTAAAGATTTAGGAAACCAACTGCTCTACGATAAAGCTTCTCGGTCAATAATAATCTAGCCTATTGAGGTACATAATACTTCTCAATTAAACTTGTGTTAATTTAGTATTAATTTTGTAATTAACTACAATTTCAGTATCTGTGTACGGGGGGTGACTGAGAAAACTATTTCAAGTCCAATTTGAAAATATATTTGTAAGGATCTCGACCAAGGTTCACAACTTTGATGATTAATACATTCATTCAGGCTAGAACCTCACTACAAAAAAATAATATATAAAAAATGTAGTCAATAACGTCATGTCTAGACCCAAATCAACCAAGGAAAGTCAAATAAGCATAATGTAGAACAACAATATATGCATTGAGTGGGTTGTCATAAAAAAGCTTCAGAATAAAATTCATGTCTAGAATTAAAAGACCTTAAAGAACATTTATGCTTGTAACACAAATGACCATTCAAAATTGAATATGATTACAATATGTAAAATAGCATTACAAGAACTTGTAATGCTCTTGTGAACATCGTGTTAATTCTTGTAAGAATCCCTAAGATGCTTTTTATACTCAAAATTTTGTTGAAATTGAATTAATTTTTTATCTTGTCGGTTAATTGGCTTAGGGTGATATATGCTTCTTGGATGGAATAATGAGTTCGTGATTAACTCTGTATTAAGATTCATAGCATCTTCTAGTTATTTGCAAAGGAAATTTATAAATTAAGCTAATGTCATATGGCTTGCTTGAGAAAGATGTCCGTGTTCTTATTGATGGGTACTAATGACTGTCCACATTTAGTTCTTCAATATCCTATTTGACAAGCTATCCATAGACATTTCTCTGCCATACTAAGTATTTTGGAAAACATATTTGAGTAGATGCACTACAGTAGATACTACATGATGTTTTAACAAATAAAGTAATGGGTTAAAGACTATTATTTCCAAGGTATTATGTCATAGTATTTTAATTTTAATGATCTTAGACTAATGATATTCTTGAAGGTAACTTTGACATGCAACAAGAAAGACAACCTACAGCCAAGGCTATATTGTGCCTACAACCAAAGCCATAAATGCTCACAGCCAAAGCCACTAGTGCACATAGCCAAAGCCATGGATGCTTATAGCCAAAGTTACGAGTGTTCGCAACCAAAGCCATGAGTACATGAAGTCAATGATCACAATTGTTTACAACTATTCACCAGAAATAGCTTCTTTGCAGTTTTTGAGAAATACTAATAAAGCAAAAAAGAACATCTACTAGTTGGTAGACATAATGGCAACTCTCTAGCAATTGAATTTAATTTCATACATGCACATATCTAATTTAATATCATACACGAACATATCTAATTTAACGTCATACATGAACAAACATATAATATAAAATGATAACCAATAATGTCATATACATTAACAAACACATAATATATTATGATAACCAATAATGTCATATATGAACAAACATATCATATATTAACCAATAATGTCATACATCAAATATAGAATGTCATATGTACATCAAATGTATGTCGAATATGTCTCTCTGATGCCTATATATATACATGGGGAAGGAAACAAGTCTCTCGACGTCCTCTGCTGTCATGTGGAGGGAGACAGTGGAGATGACGGGGCCCTCCTGACATGCTCACTTGACCTCTTGTTGAGGCTCTTCTCTAGGTCCAACTGATACAAGGAAAGTAGATATGAATCAATATTTATTATACGATGAAATCAAATATATGTACACATAAAATCAATTATTTTCTTACCACCAACAAATAGTCACTTTGTAAGTCCACCTCAAATGCTCGTGGACGATCAAGCGTGACAAGACCCTACAACAATTCAATAAATATAATCACTTATAAATAACATTAGAAATTTTGAGATTAACTATTATAAACAACAACTAAAATGAAGAAAATTCTTTCATACCTCCGTCAGTGGCTGTGAACTAGCCACAGCTACGGCCACTCCACTATCAACAAACTGTCACAGATGAGGAGGTGTGTCTGACATCATGAGTTGCATGTCATCCAATACACATTATATCTAATATGAAACATGGAATAAATATAATTAAATGAATTAAATTAACATAAAACAACTGTACCTGTGTGAAGCTCGTATGATGTCTCTGCTCTGTGTATGTGGTAAAGGTTGAGGGTCCTATGGAGAACTAATGCACATGCATAATTTTTTTTGTCAATCCTTAATATGATTACATAATAAATATATGTATTAATTAAAATGATTAAATTGATACATACCTCAGGACTCATCGAAGGGACAAAAAATGGGCCTGGAGGATTGTTGCTAGGCCCAACAACACTTTGACCCTAAATTTTGAACAATGTTAATAAATGCTAATTAATTAATCATTCACTATACATATGAAATGTGATCAAATTAGTAATTTACTTGTGTGTCAATGCCAAATGTCTAGTTCAAGAACTGATTGGTGACAAGCCCATCATCTGCACCATCTCCAGCATGAGTGCCAAATGTGCATAGGGATCTGCATGAAGTGCACATGTGACCAAGATGTATAGAAGGCTCCCCCTCAACTAATGGGCTCATGGAATGGATGAGGGCCTGTGTCAAGGCATTAATGGTCCCTAGAGTGCTGGCTTCTACATATTCCTTCACAAATGAAGGAATAATCACATGCTCGTGTTGTGGATGGACCACAGGTGCCCTAACTACATTAGGGTCACGATGTGCTCCTGGCATCTCAAATGATGACCCCCCACCTCTACCCTGGGAGTCTAACATATCAAAATAATTGGGAATCTCCCCAAGGACAAACTCGCAATATAATTTCTTCAAAAAATACATGGGGACCTCGTGATTGTTGCAAGGAGGGGCATCAAAAACCATCCACCATCTATCCCAAAAATTATTTCTAATAGCATCGTGTATGCACCAATGGATGGCGAATCATTTAGTACCCTCTCTAACAGTATTTTGCTCATCGAGTTTTCTAAATAATGCACATATACTACCTTTTGGTATTTCTTTTTTTTTAACATCTTCATATGACAATTTATTTGCATAAAATCTTTTTGGTTCATCCCTCTTAGCCCGCCAAATATCTAACTGACCACTAACTAAGGCTATCTGAGTGTTAATGGATTTGAGGGATGATGCCAATTGAGCCCTCATTGGATTGGTTTGTCCGAATTCTTTCAACCAAGCAATGAGTCTTTCTAATTCAGTTTTGCCTCTCTCTATTCATTTATTATATTTTCTTGTGTGCCTAGCGGAGGTCTTGCAATTGGTTCGGGTTGTGGAATTTGTTGTTCTTCTTAAGGAGGGTTTTGATTTTGAGGTTCTTGAGGGTTTTAATTTTGAGGTTCTTGAGGGTTTTGTGGATTTTCTGGTTGATTATGGACATTTCCTGATAAAAAAATCAATTAAAATTCAACTAAATAAACAAATCTAAATGAAATTTGTAAAAACCCTACAAAAGAATATAAAAAACCAATAAAACAATATGGAAAACATATAAAATAATGCAAAGTTAAGTTTATATCACTTACCTCATCGTCATGGGTGTGCTCGTTGTCTTGGATTTCATCGGTGAGGAGGCATTTTGGCAAATGGTGGTGAAATTTCATTGTCAAACCCGTGTACGCGCTGTTGGAGAGCCAAAAAATAAAATGAAAATGATGGGCCACGAGTCTGCAGCCCATCATATAACTTTTTGGTCACACGCACTATTGAAAATTAGAAGAAAAAAAATACTTGTCATCTTTTTGGCACCACAACTCGGTGCATATTCCTAATAGATTATATAGACATTTTTTGTGTAATAAGAAATTTGGGTTTCAATGTTAGTTGATTTTGCAACTAATTAAAATGTCTAAAATGTAAAAAGTAATGAAAAGGTTAGGAATGTATGTGAAACCCAAGAATAAAAATGAGTCTTTAAAACAAGTTGTATCCACTATTGTCAGTGCCTTTGATGTTATCAAAAAGAGAAGTCAATCTAAAGATAAGAATGTAGCATGATGAGCAATAACAATAGCTTTAGTTAACAAATCAACAACTAACAAAAGATTTATTAGTAACATAAGTAGATATCTAAATGTGAATCATAAGACTTTAGAAAGAGTTGTAAAGAGAAGGGTTAACTTTGAATGTGATCCATCAAATATTTTGTGGACTTCTAGTGGTAGACTCCTGAGATGTGATATGAAACTTACTAGTGAAGTCAAAAGTTTGGTTGAAATTTTTTGAAATGATAATACAAGAGTATCACCTAATTCAAGAGATGTTCTTAAATTGAGAGTTGGCTCAAAAATACATGATCCACATCCTAAACACCTTTTGGACATGACTCAAATTGAATTGTTCAAAAAAATTGTAGATGGTAAGGTGTTAACTATTACCATTAGTCAAAGATCTTTTGAAAAGTGTAAACCATGGTATGCAAGGATTAACAAGGAAAGAATCACATGTTGTTGTAAAACTTATGTTCAATTTTGTTACCATTATGATGTATTTCGATCTATACATGGTACCATGCATAGTAAAGAAATGTTGCAGGAATGCGGTATAAAAATACCACCTCAAATTATAAAGGATTTCATATCAGGTTTGTTTTGTAAGCCACCTAATGATCAATACTTTCTTTTCAATGCATATCTTTCTGGTACACGTGATATGTGTTGCAATCTTTCTTTGTTAGATGAATGTTCGCATGAAAATGCTTTGACTACTTTTGGACAACAATTAGTTGATGTAAAATTATTCTAAACTATTGAATATCCATTAAAGGATGGGAATATTGGAAGATGGTGTGATCTAGTTACAGATAAAGTTAGTTGTCATGCATTTATAGATGAGTTTAAGAGTGTGATCATACCAAAATATGTTAAACACTCTCAATATGCTAGATGGCTTGATGGACAATTTTGCATATGTAAGAATACATTTCCAATTGGTACTATACTTTCAGTTGCTAACTTGTAAAGAACTACACACTTTCACCGTAAGATGAGGTACAACCATAATATTACAATTCAGTGCAAGTAACAATTTATGTTCATATAGTTTATAGGCATGCACTTGATAGTACAAAGGAGGATCGAAAAATATTGAGAGAGTACCATTTCTATATGAGCAATAATAAACTTCATTCATCTGAGTTTATCCAATATTGTTTCAAGGTCTTTTATGATAATTTAATAGAGAGAGAAATTCAAATGACACGACATTGGATATGGTCAAATAATTGTACAGGACAATTCAAGAATGCTAGAATGTTCTATTGGTTGAGTAGGACACATAGAAAAACTAATATCCAACATGTGTAGATCTTTTTTTGAGGTTGGCCAGGATAAAGGAGAACATGATGGTGTTGGTGCATGCATGAAGAGAGCCCTTAGTAGAGAGCAGTTAAAATTATAGGAAAAAGCCAAATTCAAAAATGCACATGAGATTGTTGAAGGGTGTAACAAATATTTATACACACGATCAAGTCAGAACTCTACGATCAAATGTTTCTTTTACCTAGTTGACCAAAAGAATATCCTTTTAAGATATGAACGTGATACAATTAGCGGGTCAGCTAAATGGCATTCATTTAGGAGTTCATATTCTAACACTTGGACTATATGGACTAGGGAGCTTGCTTGTTTTTATCAGTTTTGTCTTGTAGGAAAATGGGAAGAATGTGAGAATACAAAATGGGTTGAAGATTGGCAACAAAAATCATTAGCACCTGCTGACACGCATTTTCAAGATGATATAGTAAATAAAGGCCAAAATGTTACTTTTGCATTAGAAGACTATGGTCATATTTCATACCTCATCCAACCTGGTATGCACAATTAAATTTTATTTTTTTGTGATCATGCTTCAATTTATATTATTTATTTATGTACATGTCATTAATATAATTCAAATACATGTCTTTAATATACTATTTATTTATGTACACGTGATTAAAGTGTTTATGTACATTATCTTATCTTTTAGGACATGTTTATGTTGTTATTACACCTAATGATAATGATGAACATACTGAGTATTGGCTAGCTAGATGTATGGAACCTAAGAAAAAATTGATATGTCATCAAGTAGACGATGATGGTTTTGAGTATACAATTGAGTTTGTCATTGTAGCTGGCACCTAGCTATGTACATACCTAACAAGAAGAAATGGTTCACCAACATTTGAAGACTACCAATCTGAAAAGAAGATTTTATACTATTCTCATTTGGTTGTGGCAACGAATATCAAATTAGAAAGATACAAAGGGAGACCCGTCAATAAGGTATTATGGACAATTTCAATGGACGAGCACGAGACAATCATAGATGCATTGCAAAAGAGAGAGGATGCAAATGGTACAGTGGGATGACTATATTTAAATCAAACACAAGTAAGTTTTTTCTTTATTGTGCTATTTTTATACATGTACTTATATAATTTAATTAAATGTATGTATGAGTTGTCAATAGCAAATTACAAAACTTATATATACCTCTTAGTCAGGTCTCAATTACAATTTATGAAAATTTAAATGTTAAGGTGGATTGAACATCAACATCTTGTGCAATTACACATAGTGAGTACATACAAATTACACATATTTACATAGTTCAAATAGCTCTTATTAATTTATGCTTTTGTTAACACATGTTTTTGTTTTACAATTTTATTTTGCAGGACCTCATTTGAAGAAATGTTTTGAACCAATTTTATATTTTGAGTTCACTTCTATTTATGTCATTCACATTGTCTTACATATATTTTGAAACATGTTGTAAACATTAAAAAATAGGAGTTTACTTCTATTTGAAAGTTAAAGCTGTGCACTTTATATTATAAATTAATTGTCAATCCAAGTAATGACATCCTATTCTTTTCCATTACTTTTACATTTAAACATGTTTAAATTAATGTTTATATATAAATAATTAAAATTATTGTTCATGTACCATATACTTACAAAATGTGTCACAACATGAATAAAACATGTCGCAATAAAGAAAACAGTTCATACTTACAATACGATAACATAATTCTATACTACATACACTAGCATGATAAGAAGTCGTAAAAAAATAGTACATGGTCTAACATGTCATAACATGATATATGAAGTCAAAAAAAACATATAATATAGTTAGATGTCCTAATACAAAGTGTATCAAAATAAACAATATGTGTCATAAAAGCACAATCTAAAGGTGCCAAAAAGACCTAATCTATTTGATCTACAGTCCTCTTTAGTCCACACAAAGAGGACTCAGATGGATCATCTTGTGTAACATGAGGTGTCTCATCATGTGGGACACCCTGTGAGGCAAATGGATTATCCTATGTAACATGAGTTGTCTCACCATGTGGGACACCCCATGAGGTAGATGGATCATCCTGTGTAACATGAGGTGTCTCATCATGTACATGCTTAATTAAAATGAGTTTCAAAATCTAGCTTGAAAATAAATTAAATATTCACTACATAATAAAAATAATACTACATGAGATTAGTGTCCCTCTATAATAAGAGGAGGTGCACTGTGAAAGCTACCAAATGTGGCAGCGATGAGGTCCTATAATTTACAATACATACATTTTTAAAATATGATAAAGAGCATAATGAACTATGCATGTACATAAATCACAATAATAACCTCAAAGGATGATGTATGTACCTCCATTTGGCTTAGTCCCATACTCTCAACAACACTCATGGTGACATAGTTCAAAAATTATGGATATATAAACGTTGAGTCAAAATTATATATACATGAATTACGAACTACATAAACTAAAAAGTACATAATTTACACTATTTTTTTATAAACTATAAAAACATGTATATATATCATACCTAAGTAGTAGCCAATGTCATAGATGTGTCTAAAGATATGCTACCATGATGATCATCTGCGTGTCTCAAATGGCCAAAAGATGGAGTCAAAAATAAACTATACTAAGGCCTATATGGATAAGTACGATCCATCTCCTATTCGTAAAACCAAAACACATAAAATTATACATGAATCAAAGTTGAAGATTATAAGTTAATAACAATGTGTACATAAAAAAATAGTACAAATTATTTGTCTTGAGTCAAAAGTTCATACCATAGGTATTTGAGGTTGTGCCTCAGTGGTCAATGGATCAGGACTTGTACAAACATCAAACTATGTAGCAGATGACAATCCCTACAAAATTAGATAAAAAGAACATATGAACACATGTTATTAAGTTTGAGTTCGAATGTACATTATTTACAGTGTAATTCAAAGTGCATATCATATGAGGGATGCTAATGTCTGTAGGTCTCAAAAAAAGACTATATTGCCTCCTAGGAGGAACAGTATCATCCATCCTCTATTATTTCAAAATCAACATACATTAATATGGTTAATACAATTACACATGTATGTAGAAAGTAAATAATTATGTACTTTATTTAAATTTTAATTAAAATTTTACCTGCAGCTCCTGATTGTCTATGGGCTCTCCCTACAAAAGGTCAACAAATGATGACACATCAATATCATCACTAACATCACCATGGGCAGCGTATACATCATCATCAAAATCAGCACCCTTAGCATAATATTCATCATGTTCCACATCAACATCGCTCTAGGGGCCTCTATATATATCTCCACAACTAGTACAAATGTGTCCAAGTGGACAAATATCTCTCACCTGCGTCCACTACTCTACTAAATTTCCCGAAAGGGCACTCAATGAGATAAGAGTAGATGACACTACTCGATGATGGTGTGGCACTAT
This sequence comes from Cupressus sempervirens, assembly GCA_028749045.1. NCBI lineage: Eukaryota > Viridiplantae > Streptophyta > Pinopsida > Cupressales > Cupressaceae > Cupressus > Cupressus sempervirens. Next base: position 444,868,411 of record CM053787.1, read on the forward strand.
GACAATTGGTGCGAAAAGAGGTACAAGAGGCTGAGGTCATATGCGATTTCTCATATTTTTGCTCAGCTTTGCTCCAGACCTATCCTAAGGCATCCCTCCACCAACCCCCTGAAATTATCTAATATCAAAATAATTGAGTTTCAAACCCAGTTCAAATTCAGCCCATAGCTTCCCAAGGAAGTACATGGGCACCACTTGATTTGTGTGTGGTGGATGGTCAAATACCATCCACCACCACTCCCAAAAGTGTGCTGATGTACACGGATGTGTGCACCATCTAATAGAAATGTGAGGCTTTCTCTCACTAATATCAAGAACCATCTTAGGGTTTATAAAATATCTTATAAAATGTCATTTATTTATTTTAAGCTTATGGACCTCTCTATAGGATAGGCCATCAGAATAAAAGGCACACATGTTTTGCCTCCATAATCTAAAGCTATCAATATCACAATCCAAACGGTCAATAGAGTGAACAATGCCTTGCATACTATCTGCAAGGTGAAGTAGGTGAGGAGGGTGGGTGGGCCTCATGCTTAATGGTCTCAGTATCACACAAAGTTTGTGCCTCATGCTCTCCCTTAGATCCTCTGCGGTAGGTGTTGGAGGAGGACTAGGTGGTCATGGAGGTGGGGGTGGAGATGGAGGTGGAGATGGAGGGGGTAGAGATAGGGGTGGGGGAGGGGGAGGGGGTGGGCGTGCTTCCATCAAATATAATCTACATATATGTTTAAACAACATAAAAAATCACAAAATTACTATTTAATAAAATAAATCTAAAATATCAATTATATAAATGCACAAATCTTTAAAACCATATCAATTAAATAAATAAAGTTAAACACTCAAGTAAACTTTAATGTTAAGGCTAATTAAACATTATACCAAATTTAAGCCTAATCATAAAATAATACTCCAAAAAACTATATTAATAAATCAACTTAAATGTAAATTCTAAAAATATCTTATATAAATGTGTTTATGATTATGCCTTAGCAAATTTGTACGATTAAGGTTCAATATTAAAACAATTAGGATTGAACATATAAAAAAGACTGTGGTTTGGGTTAGGATTTAGGGTTATCCATTTACAATTAGGGTAGAATAATTAGCATTATGATTGAGGCACAAAATATAAGATTTAGAATTAGCATTATGATTGGGGCTATTCTTTTGGGGTAAAAATGCAAGATTTTCCTTAATGCTAAGTGTGTGCATATTGAATGAGATTCCCTTATCACTGCTAATTCTATGTAATATAATATCACACATAATTATTATTATAGAAAATGGTTAAGACCAATCGCATAGATAATAATAAAATGTAAAGATATTTGCATTTTCCATATATACCAAAAGATAATGGGAGCTGAAATGTCCTAGAAAAAGGGTTGCAAAAAGAGTCATAAGAAACAACATGGACTAAGAAAGCATGGCATACCATCTTAGAAATCTAGATGATGATCAATATGAATTCTCAAAAGTGGAGTTAATATGGTGATACTACTAAATGGAAGAGGGAAGTATTATGCCATTTTATTTCCCTTAGTGGCCATATCCAAAAGTGGAAGGGCAGTATGCATTGGTAATAAAAAGATGGAAATGACAACTTCATTTTGTTTATTGTTATGAAAAACATGGATTTATAAAAAATATATAAATTTTACCCCATGAGAAGGGAATTATAATTTTTGTAAGGCTAAAGTTTAATAATCCCAAGTGGCTCACTAGGTTGATCAGTGCCTTGGGAATTAATAATGGGACTTTAGAAACCAATTTAATCATTATCAAGTAACATAGTGAAGGTTATATATATCATGGGCTAGGTAGAAATATTAATTTTCCTTTCCACTCCAATAGTGACACTCTACACTTAAGGTGCCATCATATGGATATGTTGATTAGCATTACTCATATAAGACAAAAAAAAAAAAAAAGTTTTTCTTAGGGGTGATTTTGGAGAATAGTATTAAAAAGGTTGATTTTTGGACATGACCTAGTAATACATACAATGCATGTGAACACTATCATTACCACATTTTTTGTAGCCCTATTGGATCTTAGTAAACCAAAGGAAATGACATGTGCTCTATGAATTAAGCTATTCAAAAGGGTTTCTCAAGAGGTTTAGATGTTAAAGAACTATCAAGTGATATGTAGAAAACAAAAGGATGTGAAATTTTTTTCCCTTCTCAACTAGATGATGTTTCAAGAATTGAATAGAGGTGTCCATAGTGGTAAGATTTAGTACCCTTTTCTTTAATAAATTTTTGGACCTATTAATGGACGATAGAAGAAGGTGGTCCCAAAAGTAATGGTTTCAGAAGATCTTTTTAGTAAACATGAGGAGGATGTAGTCAAAAGTAACCAAAATATTGTTTCTCCCTCTAATATACATTTTAGTAAAGAGGCTAAGTTGGAGACTCATGTAGATTGTGACCTTAGATGTTCAGTGAAGATTTGTGTAACCAAGAATGTGTATCAAACAGTGGTGTTTACTTATAGGAAACTTCATGTTTGATTACTAGATCACAATTATGTTTTGTGTAAATGTCATAGTAATAGTTAAGGTGATAACAAGATCTTAGTTGGAAGATATTATCACAATATTTTGATAATACGGCCCTGCCTACTAATGTAACCTTTTTTGGACTGTAATGGATGGGCAATGCTTTGTAGTAGCTATTTAATGATTAAAAATGTAAAACTTAATATGGAAGGAACACGCACATCAAAAACTCAACATGTAAAGAACATGCACAACCTACACTTTTCATAGAGCCTTTCTAAATTTTACCACACCATTGAATTAATTCTTAATATCAACTAAAGAGGTCCACAAAATAACATTAATCAAATGCACATAAATAACTACATAAGAAGATAAATAAATAATCATAACAAGATAATCAAAGATTGAGATAGATATTTCTAAGAATCTCACACTCATTGAATATCTTTTAAGAGACAACTAAAATAACAAGATATTAATTATTAGGGTCCATGAGGCCTATCAACTCTAAATGCCACCTAAACTTGTGTATGCTCAAATGTTTTTCAAAATAGTAACAATATTCACCTAAGTGTCAACTTTCTCCAATTTTACATTTCTATATCTACCATGTCTCATGTTAGAAAAATGGTATTGGATGTCCATGTGTTTTTCTTTCTTACAGAAGATTGGATTCTTTGTCAAATTTATGACACTCTCGCTATTACAATAGATAGTTATATTTCCCAAAAAATAAAACTCTTGACCAAATAATGCTTCAAGAAAAATAAATCTAGATTTAACTTAGACATAGACATGAAATTATTTACACCAATGTCTAAGTATAAAAACCATCCTAAATATAGTTTTAGTCAATTATGTATTAAACAGTAAAAAAACATGTCCAATGTGAACAAACCTGATGCTAAAAGAATCAAACACACATCTAAAGATAAAATCCATATCAATTGAAATGTATTATCTACATAAACTATGGTGAAAATTTAAGTCCTACATATTGCATGGAGAAATCAAAAGAATATAAATCATAAAATATCATTATCAAGAGAAATATTAACAAATTAATATAATTAGATTATAAGTGTACAAAATAAGTTTTTCTTGAAGTACTATTTTATAGTTTATCATTTAAGAATTCAATATTTCTTCAACCCAATTTAAAATCATTAAATAATATTTTCAAACCTAGGATTAAGATTACTTTCCATTATGGACCTACTGTTATGGTTACCTAGCTAGGGATCAACTGTTAGGTTTAAGATTTGAAGTTACAATTAGAATTAGGGTTTAACATTTAGGATTAATTTTATTAATGATTAGGGTTAGGTTTCTCAATTTTAATTATATAATTTGGTTAAAATTTTAATCATTGTTAAGGTTAGGCTTAGAATTATGGTGAGAGTGAGATTTTACATCAAAATTAATACTATGTTTACGGTTAGTGTGTAGTTTTATTAAAAAAGATATGGTCATCAAATTATTGAAAATTTTGTTGTAAAATTTATCTAACTAAATAATGAAATGATAAATGGATATGATGGTCCAGATAATTTGGAGTAGGGGATTTAAAATTGCATTTGATTTGGACCCTGAAATATCAAGATTATTAAAAATCACAAATATAATTTAAGAGCTCATCTATGTTTAAATGTCATAATTAGGGCTAAGGTTGTGTTAAGGATAAATGGTTATGTATGATTGTTTAGGATTAGATATTTAGTTAATGTTAGGATAAAAGAGTTGAGCTTAGATTAGAGTTACATTAATCTAGGGTTCAGAGTTAAAATTGTGGTTTTCAGGTAAGGGAGCACATTAAATACTTAGTTTTATGTTCAAGGTTTTAGATTAAATTATTGTACAGTTATGGTTAGGTTGAGGTTAGACTTAGGAATATAGTTAGTTTTACTTTCTTTGTTATATGTTTTATAAACTAATTTATAATTAATTATTATTTAGTTGAAATAAATATAAAATATCAATGTAATTACATGTTTAAACAATCTAATTTACATCTATCTAATCATTCAACATAGATAATTTTTATTAAATACATCGAAACATCTAAAATAATAATTTTTAAATGAACATCTAAAAAAAAAATTAAAATGAACATATATGAAACTATTTAAATGAACAAATACAATAATCTAAAGATAAAGCTATTAACAATGGAAATTTACAATTTTACATATTAAAAGTGAAAAAAAAATAGTAAATTGACAAAATTATAAAGCATAAAACTGAAAATAATGAAATAAAATAGTAGAAAACAAAGTAAAATACTCGGTACACAAAAAAAGAGCAACAGGGGGTCTGTAGAAATCTGAAAATGGGCTCTCATTTCTATGCTAAAATTGGGCTCTCATTTTGCACTTAGTAAAAATGACCAAAAAATGGGTTTTGTAGTTTTTCAGAATTAGGTACCTGATTTTTAAAACACACTTTGGGCACCCAATCCATAATGGGTACCCAATTTGTTAAAATTGGGTACCCATTTCTGGAAAGGTTTCATTCTATAGAATTGTGACCCAAGTTTGTGTTATTACCCTACAATGTTCGCCCATGGATGTGCCATTGTGTAGTTGGAGCTAAGATGTTAAGGTAGCTGAGGGTTTCTAAATAATTTACAATGAGACTGAGTCTAAAACGTACTGACATTATCTTTATTTTATGTATCCTTAGAAACATTTCGTTGAGCCTAAGTGTCATGCCCTTTTATAATGAAGTGAATGTCAGGAATGTGTTTAGTAATTATAACTTTCCCTCAAGTAAATTTATGTCCTTCACATGTAGATTCATCCTTGATTTTCAACAAATATATTTCCAAACTCAAATTGAACTCAACCTATGTGTGTTTTAGGGCATAATCGGAAGATAAATACCCTGCGTGGAAATGTTAACTAGTGAGATTTTTCTCTTTATCATGGGCCTATTGGTATGAAAAAATGTGTTCATGACTCTTGGCATGATGATAAATTACATATTACAATTAGAATTTTTTAATCAATAAGGAAAACCCCTAGATTTACTAACCAAACTTGTAGCTTGACTTTTTTAGTTCAATTTTCAATTGCAAAAATAGTTTCTAAAGTATTGTGCATGATGAGAGCATTTGAAGGGTTGTTAAATGTTTGAACCTTGGTCTTTCAAAGGATGAGATGAAAAAGCTTCTTCCTCTTGTGGATGCAAGCTCTTTTGATTCATGACTTTTAATGCTTTTAAAGTTTTGAGTACTTATAATGCTTTTAAAATTAAGACCTTAATTGTAGCATCATTTTGAACAATACTGCACACTTTAAATTTGCATTTAGGCATGACTATTTTGTTGGATTTTTTTTTCTATCATTTTAAAATGATGATTTGAATGTGCTAAATTAAAATATTGGAACTTCCTACTGATCTATATTGAAATTGGTTAGTTTTATTTTTATTTCTTTATACAAAAATAATTCAAACAAAAATTGAATGGTTCTTCTATCTTTGGTAGGAACTTAGATGTCCTGCAACTCTTGTTAAAATAGGTAAATTATTTTTGTTAAAAATATTATGTAATCTTTAAGAAAATTTATTTTATGTCATATTAAATTAAGCAGAATAAAAAAAGTATTCTTTATTTGGTATACTTGGAGTCCTTTTAAGAGGTTTACTTGATTTTAGGTAAAACAATTATTTTTTATAAATATAATTAAAATTAGAAAAAATAATATTAAAAATTTATTTTTATTCCCAAATATATTTAGATAATTATGAAAAAATGAAAAGAAAATTATATTTATACTTCAGATATTTGTGTTTAACAAATAACTATGATGTATTGTATTGAATACTTTGACAAATAGATTCTAGTTAAATTAAAGTGGAGAATTTTTGTTAATAGATTCACGATTACATTCCATTCCTTCTTAGGTTGATACGATTTCAATCACTTATTCTTAACTAGTGAGTAATATTTTGTACTTCAACCAATCAAATGTAAGTATTTTTATTTTTATTTTTATTTTTATTTTTTATTTTTCTAGATTAGTTCATATATTTGGGGTGTTATAGGAGCAATTTTTTAGAAAGCACTACCCATATTCCCTATTTCTATGACAATATTTTAGATGCATGCACGCACACACGCACACACACACACACGCACACACGCACATAATTAATGAAATATATATTTTTTGATTAGTAAGAGGCCGAAGCCAAGATTCATTATTATTATGTAATTTATTATTATTTATTAAGCTTGTGCAGAGTCTAACCCAAGACCTCTCTGATAAGAGGTTCACAATTTTTCATTGTGTTGTAGGCTCTTGCCTAAAATATCAATGAAATATTAATAAAATGATATTAAATATTTTTATTAAAATCAACTCAATTTTTTTCTATAACTATTAAATTTTTATTTTTACTACTCTATTTTAAACTATATGCAAATACAAGCCACTATGTGGCACTTGTTGTACTTGTCATAAGCAATATTATTACATTCACTTGCACCAATTAGTTAATTAATTCCCACCAATCACGTCACTTTATTTGTTTTGTTTTTCAAATAATAATAGATTTTTGTAAAGTTCAAATTTTTTATTTTGATTTTTTCAATAAAAATATCATTTATTTGAAACCTCATTAGTTGAAAACAATTTTTGTTATAAGACCCTTTTTTTCGAACTTCCTCCCTATTCCATTTTCTTCTCCTTTTTTCATAGACATGATATTGTTGAAATATTTTTAAAAATATTTTCAATTATGAGAAACAATCTGTCTAAATCTATGTCATTTTTAATATCAATTTCAAACTGTTCTTTACTTTGATATATGTATTTTTTAACCTAGAATTTGTGAAAAAACTATATGCTTTTATTTTTTGTGAAAATTTGGCCCTATTTAAAATACATAAAGTAATTTAAGTTACAATGTATGTGTAATATAGACATATTGTTGTTTTAACTATAACTACATAAAATAAAAATAGTGAGTATTTTTCTCGTTGCATTTTATATATTTATTAAAATGAAACTATTGTTATTATAATCATTTTATATTCACAATTAAATATCTATCTTTATAATTTGAATATTTTAATTATATTCTAATTACTACTATTGATTGTGATATTTCATATTATATAATTTTATGAATCAATCAATATTTTTTTTTGACTAATATATAATTATAATTAATTACTAAATTTAAACAAAAAGTATTATGTGACACTTGTTAATACAATATCTTATGTTAGTAATTAATTTTCACCAATTAGTGATAACTATTATTTTGGTAGCAACAAATTTACTATTATTATTAAAGTTTAAATTTACTATTTTCTCATGATATATAATTTATTTCAATTTAAATTTAAATTTATAGAGTTGAATTTTTAATTGAACTAATAATTATTTAATGCATTAGAATTAACTACTCTAATTTTTTTCAAATTATAATAAATTAAATTTATTATTAATAATTTTTTATTGGTAAACAATCAAAGCATTTTATATAATATTACATTAAAAAATATAATTACACGTTTCTCCGTTCAAATAGGCACTGGTAGGAAAGAATGGAGAAGAAAACCTCAAGTCTTGCCCAAGACCTTAGTTCTTTACAGATTACATTTATAAAAGGGGTATTCCCCAGTTTTAGAGTTTGATCATCATAATACGAAATTTTATTCTAATTTTTTCCTATTATTGAGTGTAATAACTAAATTCCAATACAATTGAAACTATGTAGGTGAATCCAAATTTCTTTGGTAGATCTATTTTCCATAGTCCACCAATGTTTCTAATTTTGGCCAAAACCTCCTCTTAAGTTCCTTTTAAGCTTTGTGCTCTATTGATGAGGAATTTCTTACTGATTCTCTGCAATCACAAACCACTTCAAACTTGTTTTTTTTTGAGTTAGTGCTATCTATCAATTCATATTCTGATTTTGATTAGGATAATTGGAAACTAAATAATTCATGATTGTTTTAAAACCTAATACTTAAGTACTTATCCCCTTTAAATTAAGTTAATCTAATTTTAAGCTCAGTTCCAGCTTTTATCTTCCTATATTATAGGGTTGATTTTATTAGAATAAATAATTCCTTGAATTAGTTAAATATAGTATATGGTTGCATATTAATTCTTTACCACTCATATTCAAGTTACCTTCTATTGAGTATGAAAAAAGAAAGATTTAACTATTCCTACTTGAGGATTAGTTTCATCATGTTCAGATCTTCTCTTTGTTTTGAGATCTATATTATGTTTTCTACTCATCCCTAATATTAAGGTAATTTTTAACTTTTAGCCTTATCTATTTTATAATAATTCCAACACCAAACTCCCTAGATACCTAATGAAAGCTGACAACACTATGAGTTTACTGCTTAAAAGCTGAAACACCTATCCTGTCCAAAGTTAATAGATCAAACTTTGGAAAAAACCTAACAGGAGTGAGAAGCATACAAATAATAGTTGATAGAATCACAAAATAGGATTGAGGATATCTATAATAACAAACCTTAAATGCAAAAGTTTCTTAAAACTAGAGAGATACATAAGAGAAGGTCCATTTCAACTTTCAAAACCTTTCACTTTATATTAATGATATAAACTATACATGTGTATCAACATGTACATGTAAATAACTGTCAAGGAATAGGGAACCAACAAAACCCCATAGACAAAGATCAAACAAAATTAACCATACTAATAGTATTTAACCATCAGTAGAGCCAAAGTAAAAAGAAAACCCTAGATAAGTAATAAGACCACCCAACCAACCAAACAAACAGAAACTACCCAACCTAGAAGTTACTATCCAATAACAAAGAAAGTCATAAAGATATAACGTAAAAAAGGGCCTCCACCTAGAGAAAACCTCCCATTTTGTTGGAGGACTATTCTTCCTCTACTTTCTTCCAACACGCCATGATAATATTCACTACTTTTTCCAAGTCATCCATCTTGGATCCTACGGGGAAAATGTATGTCGATTGTTCTTTGCTTGATTTAAACATATTTGGCAATGTGAACTCCAATTTGTTGAAATCATCAAAGACCAGCCTTGGTTCAATGTAGGCCTTGAACATCTGCAGATAATGATATAACCACTCCTTACTCTAATCTTCTATGATTCTCCTCCAACGTAGCAAAAAAAGATACTTACTTCCATCTTTGGCCATATAGAGTAGAATTGGATATTGTCTCAAATATATAGAGATAGCCTCCTTGCAACAATGACTAACCCTAGACTGCCTAGGGGATAAGCCATATACACTTTAGGCAAGGGAACCTTCAGTTTCTAACCAATACTAAGGATGACATTCTCTAGACCCTCTAGCCAAATGGGATCGAAGACGTTAAAACAAAGATGAATGATCTCCCATTTCCCTATATTTTTCCTAGCTAAACAACCTATGAAGGAGCCAATAATAGAGCTATTGGTATGCTAGGTAAAATCATAATTGAAGGCCTTCTCACCTATATCCCAAATGACAACAACCTTAGTCATATCATCTACTGGGTTCAAAATTTGGTTTCATCTTTCAAGCTTAACAAACCCCCAAACTATCATGGTTTGAACCTCCAATGCATGATACAGAGGCATCACCAACTCCATTCAAACTCAATACTTAAAGCTAATACTTAACTGAATAAACCCATAAATGAAAAAAGTGTCTACTATTGGCCAAAATAAATAGAAATCAAGAACTAAGGAAAGACCTAGAATGATCTAGAAAGGAGAGAAAACACACGTCATACTAATGGTAATCATAAACTGACAAGCAAAATGCCTAGTAAAAAGCATGATCACGTCATCGCTGGTATAATTACTCTTCTAAAGAGTTTTAACTATCAGAGCTAGGATACTCCTTAACTTATATAATTATCATTTTAAAATTAATATAGCATTTGAGAAGATAAAAATAGGGAAAAAAGAAAGGAAAGTGTTAAAAGCTAGGTGAAGGAAAAATAAAAACAAACAACCCAGGAGCCAAGTCTAAGGCTATGCTAAGGCTTGAAGTATAAAATCATTATCTTCAACTCCTTTGTTTGCTAAACAATTTTCTTCTATGTTACCTTCTCGATATATGTGTTGGAACCTAGTTACTTCGAATTGGTCAGTTAAACTTGTGTCATTTTCAAGCTTTGAGTTCACCACCCAATTTGAAGTATTACATTTTCTAATGGCATTAATAATGAATTGGGAGTCTCCTTCTATTATTTTTCTTTTTATCCTCATTTTTTAACTTAGTACTAGCCCTTCACTAAGAGTTTCTAGTTATGTTATATTGTTTGATGTAATGTCTAAAGGTTGAGCTCTTTTAATGATCCATTCTACAGTGCTAGACCTTATAATGCAACCTATTCCTGCTTTCCCTAGATTACCTCTTGATGCTCCGTCGAAGTTAAGTTTCATCCAACCTTTTGGTGACAGGTCCCATTTCATACTTTTTTTTTCTTTCATTTTGATATTTTTTCTCATAGACTAATGGTGGGTTGATCAAGAAGGCCCACTTCCTTTTTATTTTTCCATCCCATTTTGAAAAGGTCCATTGGATTTTGATGGATTTTATTAAATAGTTGTTTATAAATTCTGTGATACTTGCTTCTACTTTGCTAAGAAAAATAGTTCACACTAAGTTCTACATTGTTGAAGATACACCTATTCCTTTCTTTCCATATTTCCCACATTAGTATGCCTAGGGATATGTTACACAGTTTACCATATATGCTATAATTGTTTTCTTTTTTTCCATCCCAATAGATGAGTATTGAGACCCTAAGGGAGGGGAGAAGTCCAACATAATTTTTGGCAAAGCCAATACCAACTTTATTTAGCAAAAAGGATCAATTGTAAAGTAAGTGATCAGTTATCTCAGAACTTTCCTTACAAAGGAAACATCTTGATGGGCTTTTGAATCCCATCTTTGTAAATCTGTCAGTTGTTAGAGTTCTTTTTTGCATAGCTTCCCATAAGAAGATTATTTCCTTTGGTAGGCATGTGCATGTGGGTCCTAGCATAACTTGAGAGGAATGTTAATATTTTCCCATCTTTGTGAATTAATAATTAGATTGTATCCTATCTTGACTCTGTATGATCCATCTTTGAAAACTCCTCGGATAAGTTTGTCTTTCCTATCTTTATGATTTACCTATCATTGATTAAGGATATTTTCAATATTCTATTTTTCTTCAAGACATTAAATGTACATTCTCCAAAGTTTTCCATGCCCAGATATCTTCCCCATTTTCCTTTCTAATATATTTATAATAAGATACCATTGTAACCCATAAATTAACAAGAACATTCATGAAATGATGGGGATGTTAGAGTTAATTAAGGGAGGCAATCCATCCTAGGAGTCTTCCCATAATTGAGCTTCATCAACTCTTCCTAAGTCCCAAGTGGCATATTTGCTAATCATTGATCAAAATTTAACCATGAAATCCCACACTTCTAATCCTTTGGGTGGGTTCCTAATTCTAAGTAATGATGTTGGGTCATTTGCATTTAAATATTTATTGTATAATATTTTAGTCCATTTTCTTTCTCTTTCTAGGCACATTTTCCATACTAATTTTTCTCCCAAAGCTTCATTTTTCCAATTAAATTTCTAATTCCTAATCCCCCTTGATCCTTTGGTCCGAATATCCTCTCTCATTTAATTAATGTTGCTTTCCTTTTTTCTTTTGTTGCACTCTAGCAGAAATTTTTGAGTTTTCCTTCAATTTTTTTGTTAATATTCTTAGGTAAAGGGAGGCACAACATATGATATATAGTTATTGTTGAAAGGATAGATTTTATTTTCAATTCTCTACTAGCTTTTGTTAACCACTTCCCTTTCCATGTTTCTGTTTGTTTATCAATTATGTCTAAAATATTATCCCATTCTTTGTTCTTCCTTGCTCCTTTTTCTAAATGAATCCCAAGGTACTTACATGGGAAAGTACCCTTCTTATATCCCATCTGATTACAAATGAAATCTTCCATTTCTCTTGATGTATTAAGAAATAAAATTTCTGATTTTTTAGTGTTCACTTTTTGTCCTAAAGCTTCTAAATATTCTAGAATGATTTGTTTAAAGTTTTGGGCTTCTTTCTTAATACTTATCCCTGGGAGAATAGTGTCATCAACAAATTGTTGATGGGTTATATTAGGGATGTTTTCTATCACCGTGATTCCTTTAATTTTACCTACTTCTTGAGCTTTCTTTACTGGTCTTCTGAATGCTACGTCCATGATAATGAATGAGAAAGGTGAGGTTAGGTCTTGTTGACAAATACCTCTCAATATACTAAAATATCCTTCTAGGGTTCCATTTATTAGAAGTGAAATCTTTGGTGTTGAAATGCAATTGAATATTACATTGATCCATTGATGTGAAAACCATAAAGCCTCTAAATTTTTACATAAAAATCTTCGGTCCACTACATCATATGCTTTCTGGATATCTAGTTTCATAAATATACATGCTTCCTTGTTGGAAGAGGTCAAGTGAATGGTTTCTTGAATAATCAATATCCCATCTAGAATGGATCTCCGTGGCACAAAGTTAGTTTGTTCTTCTAAAATGATTTAAGGGAGGATTGCTTTAACCCAATTTGCTAATGCTTTTGAGAAAAAATTGTATATAGTGTTACATAGAGCAATAGGTCTAGAATCACTTGGAGATTCTATGGTTGATTTTTTAGGGATTTAGGCAAGAAGGATATGGTTGATTTCTGTTAATATTGAGCCTCCATTTCTGGATGCTTCTATTGCCTTCGATAGATCTTCCCCTAAGATATACCAAACTTTTTGAAAGAAGAAAGCCTGGAACCCATCCAGTCTAGGTGATTTGTTTGGATTGAGATTAAAGAGGGCCGTCTTAATTTCCTCTATAGAAAATGGTTTATTGAGTGTTGAATTGTCTACTACTATGACCAATTTTGGAATGGCCCTAAGCATCTTTTCTTGATATGTTTGATTAGAGAATTCAAAGTTGTTAAGGATGTTTTAATAATAATTTACAAATATTTCTGCAATTTTAGAGGGATTATCTTCCATATTTCCATCACTATTTTTAATTTTAGTGATTCTATTGATTGATCTATTTTGGATTGTGCTATTATGAAAAAAAATAGTAGTTCTATCTCCTTCTACTAACCATTTTTCCCCTAGATTTTCGTCTCCAAAATATCTCCTCCTTTGCTAATATTTCTTCATGTTTTGCTAACAATTTTTTTCTCTAAAAAAAATTCATTATCCATACCATTTTTAGTTACTTCTTTATTTAAATTTTTGAGATCTTTTTTAGTTTTTTTTTTTTCTTTAAATATTTTATTAAATTGTGTTTTATTCCATTTAAATATTTTTTTCTTTGATATTTTCAATTTTGATCAAAATAATACATTTTTGAACCTTTGATTTTACCTTCTTGCCACCATAGTTTTGTGCATTCCATGAAGTTTTTATCTAGGAAGCACATTTTTTCGCATTTAAATAGGTTCCTGGAGGGTTTTTTAGGCTCTACAAATTCTATTCTAACTGGGTAGTGATCAAAACCAACTATAGGTTGAATAGGTGCTAGAATTTGCAAGTCCATATTCATTAAATCTCCTTCAAAGAAGAACTTATCTAGTTTTTCTACTATGTAACTAAAATCTTTGTTTATGTTATTCCAAGTGAATATTCCATTCCTGGTTGGGATTTCAAGTAGCTTATTGTCCACAACCCATTTTCGAAATTCCATATTTTCTTGTGAGACTACTTGAGTACCTCCATATTTTTCATCTAAGTTTAGAATTACATTAAAGTCTCCTCCAATATTAAGATTTTTTCATTAGGGTAATTATACATAAATATGTTGATTTCATCCCATAATTTTTTCTTGGTTGTTGTCTGTGTGGGTCCATAAACATTGATTAGAATTATTTGGAGATTATGTATGTAGTTAAAAACTCTACTCCCCATCCAGTTATTATTGGATTCTATAATATTTAGGTCTACCTTTCACGGATTCCAAGTAACTCCTAATCCTCCTGATGCCCCATTTGATTCTCTGATTACTGTTTTCCACTTTCCTACTTTATTTTCTAATTTATCTCCTTCTCTATTCAATTTGGATTCTTGTATTAATGTTATATCTTATTCAAATAAGGCAAGGTTATGCTTTAATAAGTGTAGTTTTCTAGGGGTATTTAAACCCCTAGCATTCCAAATTGTAATCCTCATTAAGCATTGGGAAGGCTCTTCCCCTTCCCTGCATTGAAGACTTCAAATATCTTTTTTTTCTCCTTAGCTTGTCCATCAACCTCACTTAATTTCTTTAGTAATTTCCTTCCTCTCTTCATTTTTTGTTTGCCACATTTCAGATTTATAAAACCTTCCTAAATAATAGAGATGCCCAGATTATCCAATGAGAACTGATCATTACTTGAGTTTGCGACTTCTTCCTTGTATTCTTCTTCTTCTATTAACTCTTTAAATATCTGATCTTCTAATTCCTTTTCATTGTTGCTTAAATTCATTGACCTCCTTTATCTCATTTGTTTGATGTATGTCATCCAAAATAGATTGTTTTCCCCTCTGGTTCTAATGCTTCGATGCATGTTGCTACTTCTATTGGTATAAGAGATTCCTCAGTTTCTTGTTGTTCTTCTCTATCTCCTTCTCCAAAGTGATCTCTCCCATTTGCTAGTGTTTGCCAAAATTTATAGCTCTTTTTCTTTGGTTTTTTCTAGATTGTTATCTTGCTCCATGATGTTGATGAAGCTCTTAGAATCAAGACTCCTTGTTCCTAATTTTTTCTATTCTCTTATGTCTCTATGTTATCTTGAATTCTTTTTACTATTCTATTTTTAGGAGAATCTCTATGATCCCTACTGTTTTGTACATTTGTCTGTTCAAGATTGTTTCCTGCTATCTTTTGTTTTGGTAAGATCTCTCTTTCTACAGTTGGGTCCTCTTCACTAAATTTCTCTTGGTTGTGATCCTCTTCTATTATGATTTCCACTATTACTCCTTTGTTTTTTTCCATTATTATTCTCCCCTCTTTTTTTATGCTAATTAATTATTTCCTCTTTTCTTCCTTCTGATGTTGTTGTTCCATTTTCCCATTATCAATATGATTTTGTTTTCCTATTATGATTTGGTCTTCAATATCATTTTCTAATAATAACATATCATGGGACATTCTGTTTAAATTATGTATGTTATTTTCAATTTCTTCCAATGCCCTGTTCTCTCTTTGACACACCTTGCATTATTTGAGTTTTGTTAATTTTAGCTGATTATCTTGATTGTCCTCTTTTTTTCTTTTTTTTTCTCCCAATGTTTCCAATTCTCTTTGTGTTATTCTTTGATCTACTAATTTTCTATCTTCTGTCTATATTTTTGTCCCATTATCCTCCCTACTGATGTTTTCTTCTTTTATTCCTTTTTATTTTTATTTTTCTCGAGCATATCTTCCTTTTGTTTTTTTGTTACCACTATTCTTTCCCTCCTTTTGTTGATATTGATATGGCTAAGTGCCTCTTTTAAGCTCAAGATTTTGTATTCAATGTTCAGATTGGGTTTGATAAATCCTTTAATCTCTCCTTCAAATTTTGTAAATCCTATATCATATATGGATCTATCAGTTATTATCTTTTTTGTGTTAAAACCCTTCAGACCTAATTCTGTTTCTACTAAAAATTTAATATTACTGGATTGGTTAAATTATGATTCAATACCTATTAAATTTCCTAGAGATCTACCAATTTTGATTAGGGTTTGGAGATGATTAAGTTTAGGTGGGAATTTTTACATACAAACTAATTAGGTGCATGATATTTCCTGATGTTTTCATTACTCCAATTTGGTTCCCTAGCTAGAAATTTGATAGAGTATCCTTTATAGAAGCAGTATGAATTTGATACTAATTTATTCATAATCTCTTTGCTTATACAATGAACATATAATGAACAGTTAGAGAAGGTTATGATACTTACCTATTGCTGACAATTCTTTTCTAATCTTCTTAGCAATTTTGAGAGAAGCTTTCTTGGTTCACTCCAATATGCAAACACCTAGTTCTGAGCATTCCAACCATTTCTCCTCTATATATCTATCACTTATGATCTATGTATTTAGAATATAGCTTATGATTATCTAGGGTTCGTTTGGTAAAAGGATTTAATGGTGGCACAAAGCATTTATCTTTGTCCTTGCTTCCAAATGTTCTTTTGTGGGGGGGACAATGTAGGCTTTCGGGTTTTGAGATAAGATGATGGGAACCCTAGGATTTTATTCAGAAGCGTTGTTCTACAGTTTAGGACCTAAAAGGATATTAATCACTTCTGAGACTTTTGTGGGTCTAGGCTCCCTAAAATTCTTAACATCCTCAGTCTTCATGTTGGATATATTTTGTTCATCAATCAATGGTAGCTTCCTTGCATATCTTGTCTTATTGAAGAAAACCTTTTGTTGTTTGACTTTTGCTTCTTCCTCTGGATAATTTAATGCTATGTCTATTTTCTTTTGAGGCATCATTCCCCTCCCAGTCTTTCTTTTTGTTACTTGTTGCCATCCATTTTCGTCTTTGTTAGCAAAAGCTTGGATCTTTTTTTCTTGCATTTGGTAATTTCTTTCTCCCTTGCTTCATGAAGCTTAACTATGGATTGGAAAGACGCCCTCCTCTGTCCATTACTTTTTTCTGGTTTTGCAGATAAGACGTCGAATCTATTTCTAGTAATAACACAAGGAGGCTTTGGTTGACCATATCGCCAAGGATTAGGGTGATTTGGTGGATTCTATCTAAATGGTTTTTCCTTAGGGCAAAAGCTCATCTTTTGATTAGTGTGATCAAACTTTTTTGGGAAAGCACGATTTTAATCTGCCTTTTTTGCTAGCTTTGTTTTTTCGATAAATTTGCCATTTTTAGTTCTTTACAAATTTTTATTTATAATTACTATAAAAACAATAACAACATACATGTCACTATGTGGCACTTGTTTAAAGTTGATTTTAGAATAATCAAACAAAAATATTAGATTTAACCTTGTTTTACGATCATTCCAGTAGATTTGGATTGAAAAATTAATCTCAATGAATATAAAAGTGATATATTATATTTAATGAATCTCGTAAATCACAGACTCGATCTCTATGATTCTTATATTTTACAAGTACTATATTGATGTATGAGTGCTTTTAAGGTCTCATGATATCCATAAACACCTTCAAACTTTATCATATATTTCTCATCAATTTTTGTAGATTCAAACCCTTTGTAAATTATCTTTATAACTTTGAATGAAAATTTGAGAATAACAAAACAATGTATAACAAATCTAGAATGATTTTCTTTGATTCAAATATTTTGATATACCTAATTAATTTTAATCTTTAATGAATTAAAATCTAGATGTACTTGAGTACTTTTCAAATGAATAAAATTATGCTTAAATACAACCACCACACAATAATCAAATGTACACTAAATAATTTATAACCACTAAATGACCATATATATATATTTATTTATTTATTTATTTTATTTTTTCTATATTTTTATTTTTATTTTTTAAATAGTTGGGCGACACTACTTAATGCGAGCCTTATCCCAAATGTACTGCTATGATCACATTGATGGTGAGCATTCAAACGTTATAACTCTCTTCGGCCGAATATATCAAATCCAAGGAGAGACAGAATTTAAATTGATTGTGAAAGACAAAGTCCATGTGAAAACCGGTAAGAGGTCCGGATCTCAAACTAACCTCACAATTGTACGAGTTTCTTTATTACCAGTTTCATACTTTCTGTCGTGAGCGTAAATTGCGGTCAGTTGGAACCTATTTTTAACTTTAACGTAGGTAGTCGAGAGTAGCATTTTGTATTTTAGATTCTTGTAGTTTAGACAATGTGATGTATCATCCACCGTTACTTGTTACACTTTATTTTGAAATTAGTTTAGGACAAAAGAAATGGCATCGGAGAGATCATCGTTCATTTTTGTCCATTTTCACCAACACTTTTTTGGGTAATATTTGATTGTGTGTGTTTTTTACTATCAATGTTTCGGATCATACTACATGATCTATCATCAGAATGAGAAAGTGTAGAGATATAAATGAGATAGTGTAGGATGGTAAAAAACACACACAATCAAATCCAGAAAATATTGTATTTATAAATAGATTGTGGAAACCTGATAATGTTGATTTTTAATTTTATTAATGTATTGTAGCCTCATTTATGTCTTTACTATTAGCTATAATTCAATGTATCTTGAATCAAATCACAATGTTCTAAATAGTCTCCCTTTCAAATTGATTGATACATAAGCTGAACTTGGTTGAAGGTAGTAATTCTTCCTCAAATTCACCATGACCATTCTATCTATGATAGATATTTTCTTTATTACACCACATTATAAAAAAATTGGCTTGAGACTTCTCATTTTTAATTGCTTCTACACAATGTCTCAACACTCTTTAGGAGCGTACTCAAAATATGAAGCCTTAAATAAATAATCACCCTTATAAATTATAATCCTAAATAATAATTGAATCAATCCTCTTCCTCTATATTTGTTCTCTGTACTTTTAGCTTTCTTAATCACAAAAGGCTAATGTATATTTCTATTTCTCAATATTTTCTCAAAATGAACTTAATATGACTACTTATAGAGACACTCTAAAACAACTAATGCATTGTGTCCGCTTTTGTGACAAAGAAAATCTACAATCATACACTTCTTAACAAGATACGATATATCTCATTCTTACAAATAAATTTTCAGCATTGAAGTTAGAACTATTACCTCTTTCAGCTCACTATAGTCCAAGGAAGTGATCCAAGAAAATTACTTCTTCATCACTATTACTCCTATGAGAATAAACTAGTTGCCATGATCCTCTACTACCTTTCATTCTTTCAATTTTTCTACAAGTATATCTATTCCTTGATCCTCATAAGAATACGTAACTTATTATTTTATCCATATAAGAACTCTCTTGATTTTATCATTACTTCTAGATCTTTTGGTCTAATGCTCTACATAGCTCACATTGGTTGGAGGATATACACATATGCATAGCTCTAACCCAATATTATATCATCATAAGATATCATCATCCATGTTGATGGATAATTTATAGTGACACACAACTAAGTTTTCTGTGAGACACATGTGAAATGGATCACTTGCACAATTTTTTTTTTTGTGAATCCTTTTGATGGGTCACTTTGCGGAATATTTGGAATAACTAAGAGGGGGGTGAATCACTTATCCCCCTGGTCCAAATGTACAAATAAAACACTTTAAAATTAACCCAATAACTCACTGATTAAAACTGTTCACAATAACCCAACTTATTCATTCCATTATAACATTTTTTTCTATATGTGCGAACTTGTAGAAACTTATCACAGTCAACAATAAAATTTAACTTTAAAAATAGTGTTGGAGTTCTTACTAGTAAGGAACATAAAGGTAGGTTTAAACCTAATACTAGGAAGCATAAGACAGGAACAAGCCTGAGGATTAGCTAAATCCTATATTTAGTAGGGCTAAATCTTAGTTCTGGGCCAACAATAATGGAGTCATCTAGACTCACTTCACTTTAGGCTCTACAGGGCCAAGGTGGGCAAACCTTAGGGATTGATTTTACTAATTTGATACTCTTCTCTGCAAAAAACTATCCCCTATAGTAGAAATGATCAATGTTCTTCTATGATTTTCTTATAAACTTCCTGATCATAGTAGCTAACTATAATCAAAAGGAAAGAAAAAGCACATAAGTAACAACCAACACTTCTAGTTCATCATTACATTAAAATGGTAAATTGATTTGTTTGTTTGTTATGTATATTCTGCTATTAGATGAATCATCAACTTGTTCTTGAACATAATTGACTAGTATCTTATCCATCGATATATAGAGTCAAAACCAGCTAATTTGGACCTATTTAGTCAACTTGTAATTAAATTTGTCAACAAAGAGCTTTGAATTTCATTCTTGCCATACCCTTCTTATAAACCCTAAACCCTATGAATTGCAGAGAGCGTTTATCAAATTCTTTGAATCAACACCAATCAATAAGAGATATATAATTTATATGAATTGCATTAAACTGAATGAAACTTGTTCATTTCAATCTCAAGATTATAGATATATAAGAAAGGAGACAAAACTCAAAGACACAGATATATAGAGAATTTTTTTCTTGTATTGATTTCCTTTGAAAGTGCTTACAATACTGACAAAGACTCAAAAATAACTCAGAACTTAACCACTGATACTCAGTGTTCACTATATATATATATTCAAGTATAAAAAATTTGATTACATTCATATAGCTATAGAAAAATGGACGGACTGTAAAAAGACATAAGAAAATAGGAAAATTCTACAAATGGTCGACCTCTACTCCACATCCTAGAAATCCTTATATAGGATTGCAACAAGCTACAGATGGGAGGAGGACACATGTCAAAATTTGGATGGATACAAAAAGTGGTAGGACATAAACAAAAAGATATGCAAGACATTCCTTAGTGTTTGATGTAAAAAGAGGAAGTAGTTGAAAAAGTCAGTAGGTGAAAATTTATGCCATGCTCTTTTGACTTTACTCCCCTTTGTCTTTTATTGTCCTCGGCAAAAATATCTCAACTACCTCCTACCAATAGGGCTTTGATCTCTCCCACCGCTTCCCAAATGTAGATCTCCCTTTTGGTGGGCCACACTATAATTTTAACCTCTTCTAGGTCCTATGTGGCTTTAGTCCACCTAGCATCTGTAATGGCTTTAAACTCAACATAAAATTTGTTCAAGTCTATTTATGCTCTGAAGAGGGAGTCAATTAACTTATTATAAGGGGTATCAGAGCTATCTTCAATAATTGTCATTGTGGCCTCGTGAGTCAAAATGGCATCAAAGGAATTAAATAATTCGTGCCAATCCCTCACTGTAGTAGTGGCATCCAAAATTGGTGGTATGTAGGGCTGAATTCCTTGAGATAATTTTTTTATCTTCAGACCCTGTATGAATTGCAATTTGTCAGTGAAGAAGCTAATTAGTTATTTGACTACCTTTAAGTCCTTCTTTACTATGATTATCTTATCAGGAAAATCTAGATTTTTAGACATCAGTACAATAAGCCTCTCTAAGAATTGTGTATATGGCCCCCACAAATAGAATGTGGGTGATAGTCATGAAAGTGCCTCATTGCAGAATTGCTCAGCACTTTGTAAAGCAACATAAAAATTCTAAGCTCGTTGTGATATACTCTTTAGATTTTCAACCCTATGTCTCATCAAACTCTTAAGGATAGTTGTCCTTACCTCATCTCCTTACTGATTAGGTGGAGCATCAGTGCTCATTCCCTCCAACCCATTTATTTGTATTGGAGCCTTAGTTATGTCCTTAGCTTGTTGCTCTTGATTTTTTTGTTCTTAGCTTAGTAATAAGGTAGTATTTAGAACTATGGATGAAATTCCCTTTACCAACACTAGGGTTCCAAAAGGTGGCCACACCTCCTAACACTCCCTCTACTTTAGTATAACAATATTTAGCCCCTAGCCAAATATAACCCACAATACTATCCAGATTATCCATCGTCATTTTAACTTCCTAAATTTGAAGGATATCAATCCTTGTATTAGACAGTTGTTGCTTAAGCACAAGCTTCTTCTAAGGGCTATTCAACCCCCTCATATTCCATGATAGTATAATCATTTCCTACCCTTGGCCATAGACTCCAAGGTAGGTTTCTTACCACTAGCCACCTCCCTTGCCATCTGCTTCATCCTTCTATTATGCTTCATCGTCTTCCCCACATCTAGCTTCATCTCCTTCCCCCCTTCTAGTTTCTTTGAAACTTTGGTATGTCTTCCATTTTCCCTCATCTTCCCCTAGAGGGGAAGCAGAGGTAGTAGTTTTTTCCTTCATCTTGGCAACTGATGGAAAATCTTCGCTCCAACTAAGCACACGAGCCAACTCTTTATCTTCCAAATCATTCCCCTTGACTTCCAAAATCTCCTTACACTTTTCCTCCACACCTCCCACACACCTTCTCAATCACCATATTCCTCATAGGGGTTTTTAGAATATCCTCAATTCCTTGTAGAAAGGGGAAGGGATATCCCCCATCAATGTCCACAAGCTCACCTTCCTCCACCATTCTTGAAGACTCTCCTAGCTCTAAGGTCCTCTCTAAGATCTCAGTGGATTCCACTACCCTTAGTCTTTCCCCATTAGAAGGCATCATATTCACCTCCTCATTTCCCTTAACTAGAACCTCCAAAGTTGTTGATTCATTAATCACCTTCCCACCAACATCCTCATCCTCCTTCTCCTTTGGTGAGTCCTCTCCTTCCTTTTCTCTACATTCTCTTCTCCCTTCCTAGAAGGCTTGTTATTCTTTTTACAATCGACAAAAAGATGCCCAAACATTGAACAATTCTAGTAGAATAGCCTTGCATTCTCATAAACAATAGGTTAAACCTTCTTCTCCCACTTATAGCTCAACATGATAGATTCAGGTAGTATAGCTCCAATTGCTACATTCACACTAAACCTCGCAAAAACCATCCCGAACTTTTGAAGGGTGACCACATCCATAGTGACAAAGTGTCCAAAGGAGTTTCCAAATGACTTAAGGACATTTTCATCGCAAAACTCCAAGGGGAGACCTGAGAGTCTAACCCAGACTGGAGCCAATCTATTCAACTCCTTCGTTGGGTCTAAAGCAAGGTGTAATTTAGCCATTTTTAGGTTGTGCTTACCATAGGACCATGACCCAACCAAAACCACTTTCATATCTTCCGCCACCATAAACTTGAAGCAGAAGAGCCCCCCAAACATCGCTGAAATAATCACACTCCCTTTCACCTTCCACTTATGGCTTACCCACTTCCTAGTCCAATATGTTACAACTACATTAAAGTTGGTCATATTTAAAAAATAATAATAGTAGAAGTGAAATTGGAGACATCAGTAAAGAGAAGGAAAACATGTAGAAATTATTCATAAAATACAAAAGGTAATTACAAGAAAGTTTGAAGATGGATCCACACCCTCTAGGTAGAGTTGATTATTTCTTCTAATTAAAAAAGCGTGTATGAGTTGAGGGGGGATCCAATTTGCAAAATCTTTTTACCCCCTCTTGTTTGGGTATAAAGTTACTCTCAGTAGCAAAGGTCTAGATAATTATTATTGCTATAGTTAAAAAATATTAGAAGATCTATGAAATAAGATGAAATTACTTTTCAAAAAGAAGACATGTCTAATAAAAAATTTTAGAGGGAAATTTAAACCTTATCTTTTACTTCCTAGACTACTATAGATTGTTGTTCTTTAGGATGATAGCATAATGACATGTTTCCCTTTTTCCTTTATGCCAAAGAGGGAAATATTTTGGTATAAGTGCACAAGTGTTTCCATCACTAACAAAAGGAGAGATTGTTACAAATTATCATGTTTATTGTTGTTGATATCAAACTTATTGAATAAGAATTGGCAGAAGACTTGTTAGAAGGATGGTGTACACATTGGTAAATTTTCTATGTTGTTGTGTTTATATCAATTGGTTAAGTTTGGGTAGCAGGAAGAATGATATAATTTATTCAATAGATCAAATCTTATATACATGTGTTCTTTGGGATCAAAACCTATTATTACAAAAAAAAAAATTGTGTGTTCCAAATATTATTGTGATGATAGATTCTTTGTCTACTCCATTGTTGCACTCTAGTCTATAATAATTATCATTCTGATTTGGTATACCTCCAAATTGATATCATTACTTGGCATGTAATGTTTGATTTGGTTCTAAAGAATTTTCTTGGCCTTCTTCTAATAAAAAGTATCTTCTCATTCGTTGAATGTTAACTCTATGCTTTTTGATGTCATTCATTCCTAGTATGACATTAATGTGGACAACTATTTTTTTTGTAGAAGACTAAAATGATGATTGATAGAGAAGATTTGAAAATTTTCAAGTGCATAGATTGTTGATTTGGTATAACTACCTCTTAGTATCTGTAGAATGATGACTTAGTTTATTACTACTATTTATGGTAAAACATGTATGATAGTCGAGTACTAGTTGAATTTTTTTGTATTAACAGTGTTGTCTGGAAACATTTTTCTATATTATATTGGTTTAAAGTATTCTTGATGTCTACCATATATGATTGATTGCAATATTAATGAATGACGATCATGCTTATATAATATTTTTTTGGTGATATTGGTGGTTTGTAACTAATTTTTTTTGTTCTATACTTAATATGTGAACAACTATGTTAAGTTTTTATATATCCATAAGTGCTACCTCATATGGGATTATTCTTTTGGTTGAACATGAATTTGCTTCCACACCACAAAATGTATGTAGTTATTATCCTTAGTGTAACTATATATAAAAATATGTTGGATGGATTCAATCTTTCCAAAAAAGTCCTAGGTATCTTGAACAAACTTAAAGCACACACTAGAAGGTTTTGAAGGGAAGCTTTAATAAGTTGAAACTCACTACCTTTACTAAGACACTTGATCCATGTCACTCAAAGTCATTTTTTTTCTTATGTTTATTGAAACAATGTTGATCTCATTGGCTCACAAAACCCTCTCAAACAAAGAACAATGTCTAATTGGTAAAATCTTCTTTACTCAATTCTACTAAACTTTGTCACCATCCAATTCAAAAAATATGTTTAGTAAATTTTCCTAACTATAATTCAATGTCAATTAAATAATTTAATCATTTAGTTATTTTTTATTCCATCTATTATTTATTTTAATATCAATTTGATAAAAAAATCTTTTTATTTATTGAATTAATATTTTTCTATGGCTTAATCTTCAAGAAGATCTATTAAATAAGATGAAATTATTTTTCAATTTTCAAAAAGAAGACATGTCTAATACATAGTTTTAGAGGGAAATTTAAACCTTATCATTTACTTCCTAGACTACTATAGATTGTTGTTCTTTAGGATGATAGCATAATGACATGTTTCCCTTTTTCCTTTATGCCAAAGAGGGAAATATTTTGTATAAGTGTGCAAGTGTTTCTATCACTAACATAAGAAGAGATTGTTGCAAATTATCATGTTTATTGTTGTCAATATCAAACTTATTGAATAAGAATTGGTGAAAGACTTGTTAGAAGGATGGTGTACATAATGGTATATTTTCTATGTTGTTGTGTTTAAATCAATTGGGTAAGTTTGGGTAGACAGAAGCATGATAGTAATTTATTCAATAGATCAAATCTTATATAGATGTGTTCTTTGGGATCAAAACCTATTATTACAAGAATATTTTTTTTGATTCAAATATTGTTGTGATGATAGAATCTTTGTCTACTCCATTTTTGCACTCTAGTCTATATATAATTATCATTTTGATTTGGTATACCTCCAAATTGATTTCATTACTTAGCATGTAATGTTTGGTTTGGGTCTAAAGAATTTTCTTGGCCTTCTTCTAATCAAAAGTTTATTTTCATTCGTTGAATGTCAACTTTATGCTTTTTGATGTCATTCATTCCAGGTACAACATTAATGTAAACAACTATTTTTTTTTGTAGAAGACTAAAATGATGATTGATGGAGAAGATTTGAAAATTTTCAAGTGCATGGTTGTTGATTTGGTATAACTACGTCTTAGTATTTGTAGAGTGGTGACTTAGTTTATTACTACTATTTATGGTAAAACATGTATCATAGTCAAGTACTAGTTGAATTTTTTTGTATTAATAGTGTCGTAAACATTTTTCTATATTAGATTGGTTTAAAGTATTCTTGGTGTCCTCCATATATGATTGATTACAATATTAATGAATGTCGATCATGCTTATACAATATTTTTTTGGTGATATTGGTGGTTTGTAACTAATTTTTTATGTTCTACACTCAATATGTGAACAACTAATTTAAGTTCTTGTATATCCATAAGTGTTACCTCATATGTGATCATTCTTTTGGTTGAACATGAATCTTCTTCCGCACCACAAAATGTATGTAGTTATTATCCTTAGTGTAATTATATATAAAAATATGTTGGATGAATTGAATCTTCTCCAAAAAAGTCCTAGGTATCTTGAACAAACTTAAAGCATACATTAGAGGGTTTTGAAGGGAAGCTTTGATAAGTTGAAACTCACTAGCTTTACTAAGACACTTAATCCATATCACTCAAAGTGATTTTTTTTATGTTTACTAAAACAATGTTGATCTCATTGGATCACAATACCCTCTTAAATAGAGAATGATGTCTAATTGAAAAATATTCTTTAGTCAATTCTACTAATCTTGGTCATCATCCAATTCAAAAAACATGTTTAGTAAATTTTCCTAACTATAATTTAATGTCAATTAAATAATTTAATCATTTAGTTGTTTTTTATTCCATCTATTATTTATTTTAATATCAATTTGACAAAAAAAGCCTTTTATTTATTGAATTAATATTTTTCTATGTTTTAACCTTCAATAAACAAATAAAAATGATGTCTATATAGGTTCTTTATACATGTCATCAAAAAATTAAATAAATGAATATTTACTCAATTGTTTGTTTTATTCACTCTTGTAATGACAACTATTTGACTTAATCAATCATTTTTACAAGTCAAATATAGTTCATTAAATTAATCATTACTCACATCTAAGTCCACTTACCCTTAAAATCCTCCAATGAAATATCAGTCCTTCATTTCTTCTAAAACATTTATCCCAAGCACAATCCCATTAGTGATCTCTTACACCATATGTCAATAATTTTTTTTTCCTAATTTGACTTCCCATACATGTGTGAGATAACACAAGTCATGATTCCTCTTCCCCATGTATCTGCACACATGTGTGAGAGGATACCTATCATAATTCTTCTCCCCTTAAGTTTTTTCATACATATGTGATCACATGCAATCCTAATTATTTGATTAAAATAATAAATTATTATCCAATCATAGCATAAGAATCCATAGCCCTCTTATGTATGCCTACCATGAGCTGCCATGTAATAACCTATCATGAATCCCTCGCCTTGACCTTCAAATTTTATATCCACCCTTGATCAAATACCCTTAAAATGTATAAATAACACCTATTGGAGACTATTTTCAAGAGGAGTGCAAGAATGTTATTGTTATGTTGTTAGATTGAGATCAATGTTGATCCCATTGGCTCACAATGCCCTCTCAAAGAGAGAATGATGTCTAATCCTAAAAATCTTCTTTACTTAATTCTATTAATCTTTGTCATCGCCCAATTCAAAAAATGTGTTTAATTAATTCTCCTAACTATAATTCAATGTCAATAAAAATAATTTTATCATTTAGCTATTTTTATTCCATCTATTATTTATTTTAATATCAATTTGATAAAGAAAGGACTTATATTTATTTAATTAATATCTTTTCTATGGTTCAACCTTCAATAAATAGATCAAAATGATGTCTATTTAGGTTCTCTACATATGTCATCAAAAAATTAAATAAATAACTATTCACTCAATTGTTTATTTTATTCACTCTTGTAATGACAACTATTTGATTTAATCAATCATTTTTAGTAGTCAAATATAGTTGATTAAATTAATCATTAGTCACATCTAAGTCCACTTACCCTTAAATCCTAGATTTCTTCTAAAATATGTATCCCAATCACAATCCCCCATGTGATCTCTCACGCCATATGTCATAATTCATTTTCCTAATTTGACTTCCCATACATGTGTGAGATAACACATGTCATGATTCCTCTTCCCCATGTATCTCACACGTGTGAGAGGATACTTGTCATAATTCTCCTCCCCTTAAGTTTTCTCATACATATGTGATCACATGCAATACCAATTATTTGATTTAAATAATAAATTATTATCCAATCAAAGCATAACAATCCTTAGCCCACTTATGTATGCCTACCATGAGGTGTCACATGACAACCTATCATGAATTCCTCGACTTGACCTTCAAATTTAATATCCACCCTTGATCAAATACCTTCAAAATGTATAAATAAGACCAGTTGAAGACTATTTTCAAGAGGAGTGCAAGAACGGTATTGTTGTCTTATTAGATTGAGATCAACTACAATCCTCAATCATTCCACCAAAGCATCAAGAGCATATGAAGATGAATAAAGGGTGCTCAACTTCATCAAGCTCTAACAACTATTACAACAAAATGCAAATAGAACAATTTACAATACTTGTGACATTTTTTTTTCCAATTTATTTATCCTTATGAATGTACATGTCAACTTAATGATTTCTCTTGATGCTTGAGTTCTCAATCTTAATTTAATTAGACTAAATTGCTTGGTTGCACACATGATTTCCTAAATAGTCTAGAGATTCATCTTTTTATACGATACCTTGAATATTCTAAGGTTGAGTCAACATGCAACAATTAGTTAAGATCAAGTTACCTTGGGCCTATAATAAAAGTTAAATTCAGAGAGTAGAGGTTGAGGCTCCGTTAGCGATTCTAATCCAAGATCAACGTCGCCCTTGTGATCTATACCTATGATCAAGAATTAAAAGACCAAGGATTGGGTTTGGATCACTCGGGAATAAAGACATAGGCCTAATTTAGGTATGTAATGATTGTCTACTCTCTTATTAATATTCAAATTGAACACTAGAATATTGCACAAGGAACAAAGGTCGTTGTAAGTAAAAAATGAATAGAGAAAGGTGTTAGATATGTAACTTCCACCTCTACACAGGTAAAACGAATCCATTGTATTTAATGTGTTTAGACTATTTTTTTTGGACTAAGAGTCAAGAATTTAGAATTATCCACTTCATTCATATTTGTTACGGCCGTTTTGTTTAAATGAAGAATTAAACAATATAAGATATTCATTCCAAATTTTGTTTTTCATTGGACTTTTCATTAAGACTCAAAGGAGCACTCACTTCATCATATTCTCGTGACTATAACTTTCTTAATCAAGAGATGGATCTAAAGAATTGTCCATTAATATAAAACCTAGGAGAAATATTTTCCAAACCCCTTATAATTCTATGCAAATGAAACGACCTTACCAATAAAGCAACTAATACTCTTAAAAGATATAGGTTAGTTAAATTGGAAGTGGCTTATAAAGCAACATAATTCATCTAGAAGGGCTCAAATTTCCTTTCATACAAAAAGTCTGGTCATGTGAACTCCTTTAGCGAAGAATTTGCATTTGAAAAGGAAGAAATTTCATCTGGGCCTGCTGTACGGGGATGTGGGGGACAGTATATATGCACAAGAGAAAGTGATGAATCCATTTAATCTTTTTTTCACATGCAATGAGGATTACACTCCAAGCAGTGGTCAATTTTTGGTTTCTTTGTCATTATTATAATGTTCAAACGCTCTTACCTGGCCTGGTTCAGCGGCCAGAATCCTATCTAATTTCCAACAGATTTTGGAAAGTTCACAAGTCGTTTGCCTTTAATTGCGGAGGGAAGTGAGTTGGTGAAGAAAAATAGGCTGCGTAAACGGGTGTGGGCCGCCTGCTTCCATCACTTCAACTGCTCCTCCTCATCGATTCCTACTTCACTTTCTCCATAAACCTAATTCGGGGCGGGAAACAAATTGTATCTGTGAATCATCTCTTCCTTTGACCTCAAATCGATTGAATTTGGGGGCAATCGATCGGAATCCTCAATGGAAATGGACTGGTTTGCCTGGTTATCCCAAACGGATTTGGAGCCCTCTCTCGTGTACGAATATGGGCTTTTGTTTGCGCGGAATGAGGTGGAGGAAGAAGACATGAATTTCTTCAACCATGATTTCTTGCAGAGTATGGGGATAGGAGTGGCCAAGCACAGGCTAGAGATTCTAAAGCTTGCTAAGAGGGAAAAGGGAAGAGCTCCTTATGTTCATCGCCTCTTTGCTTCGCTCAAGAAAACTAATCGGCGGGTGAGGAGTTTTGTTCATGCTTGGATACAGAACAAACCCATTGATTCTGCCCTGATCTTGGTACCCTACAGAGGGCATCAGAATGATAAGGGCTTTCGGGGCTGCTTCCCTGCTTTGGCCCCTAAAAATAGGATGCTCGTTGCTAGCAGGGATTCAAAGAGCCCCCTCAGATTGAAGGCCAGTTCTACTCCGGAGAAGCCCTACAGTTGTAGAACTACCCCTCTTCAGGTTCAGGACAATCGATTAGTTGTCCCTGCAAATGCAAAAGATATTTGGTGGGCTTCTATGTTTGAGGATCTCAAGCCCACTTAGGCCTCGGATTATGCGTTTTGTGTTCTTAGATTGCATGTCGGAAGTTTTGTGGGTTTGCCTTTGTGCTCTTTATTTCGATCTCTGCTCTGTATTTTGTAGCAGATTTATTATTGAGCATTGTGTGTATTGCGTTCTGTAACAATTGCAATACAGGGCACATTTTAGTTCTGCACTGATTGATTGTAATTTATGTATGTTAGTAACTGTGATAACGAGAAAGAAGATTGGTATGGATTAGCGTAGGGAAAGAAATGCTTCTGATATTCGAGCAGGTCAATGGGGATTGACAATCTCATGTTTTCTCAGTAGTTTCTTCACATAAAAATTTCTAATGTTTGTTCTTCGTTTTAATCCCAATTGTAGCTTTCCGCCATTAAAGAGCTCGGAAGGATGTATTGTTTTGTAGAACACATATGAATCTGGTCGCTTGAATATAAATAACATCAGTTGAGGCTTTTTTTAAACCAGGTGCAGAGTTGCATCCTTGTTTTACAGTGGGCTTGATCGAATTTTCCTTGCAGTAGTGTTAACTCTGTTTGTTATTATTATGTTATTATGGCATAGCAAAATCATGCCTGAACCTCCTTGGCAAGCTTCCTATATAATTCTAACCAGTCCAAAATCATGCTCGATCTTCCTTGGCAAGCTTCCTTGTGTTTCAAATTGTGTTCTGTATGAGGTTCCATGGCATGTTACTTTCTTGGATCTGTTGTGAATACAACATTACTCTGCATGTGGAGGAATTTTGTTGTTTTTTAAGCTCTGAAAGAAAGAGTAATGAAATGGGCACAACCCAAAGCTTGTTCTGGAAGCGAGGCAATCAGATTGAACAAAAAATAATGGGGAAATTTTATTTCCACATCCAGAAACGATTGTTCGGGCTTGAAGAAAGGAGATACACACATTTGATATATAAGCTGGGATTAGACTAAACCCTGGTGAGTGGCTCCAATTGATAATGCCATTGTTTGGGGATTCATGCTGTCTAGGGTAGTGTTGTGGAATGGTAGCATAAGTGTTGCAGAGTAGAGATCTCTGATGTCATTAGTTTAATCTGTAAGTATTACAATGAACAGATAATTCGTAGTTTTTGTGCAAAACCCATGGGAAAATGGTCCTTGTTATAAATCTCAACCGGAGATTCACTTTGCCAAAATGAGAGTGAGAATAATAACAAAATGTGATTGTTAGTCTTAATCTGAAGTTAACTTTACTCTTGCCATAACGAAATGACAAGAAGAAGATGAGATTGTTAGTCTTCATCTGAAATTCGCTTTACTCTTGCCCATACGAGAGTGACAGGAAGAAAAAGAGAGATTAAGTAGTTAAAAAGATAATACAAAGATAAGATCGATGATGGACATTAAGAAGATGAGATTCTGAGGTGGTTGATAAGATTATGCAAGTAGATAGGGGGGAAGAATGAGAATGGCTGGTGGGGGAATGTTATTTAAACACCAGTGGATGTTAATGTGTCTGAAACTTCTTGTTAACATTAAATTCGAGATGTTACATTGAAAGGACTAATCTTATATCAAATTCTACATTAAATATACCACAATCAATGGATGTATGTTATTTAAAAACCAGTGGATGTTAATGTGTCTGAAACTTGTTGACATTAAATTCGAGATTTCACATTGAAAGGACTAATTTTATATCAAATTCTACATTAAATATAGCACAATCAATTTGTAATAAGCTCGGTCAAGTCAATCTCTGGATTTGAGTCTAATTCACAAATACGCATCTATAGTAAAGCTAGTGGATATTTGTGTGTTGATGCTACCTAATTTATTGGTTTTCTCTTATTTCCTTTGTTATCTAAACTAGGGGCAATTAGAAATATCTTTACAAGATTGTCATAATAACTAAAATTTACATTTAAATTTACATTTTCATGGATCTAGTCCCAGAACATGATCGACTTGATAGTCTTCCTATGTAAAGCAAATTTATACTCTTTCAGTGGTGTAAAGTAAGTTCTCCTCTTATACTTTTCTTAGAAATGATATGGATAAACTAAACAAGATCAAACATTGACTAATTGAATGTTTTTAATACTAGCACTTACACCTTTGAAGGGTGCAAGGGTTGTGCTGATAGTATTAGATATATTAAATGACCTCACTATATTGATCGCGTAGAAGGTTTGTTCATAAATATTTTTAAACATTTGATGGGATAATTTCATTTTTTTAATCTATACATATAAGATAATTACATTTTGTTTTAAGTGCTATTTGATTTAGTTGAGTTTGGGTTGTTTTTTATATAATTGTATATGGATTATTTTGTATTTTAAAGTACTTGTCAAAAGTAAAAGTTTGTTGAATGAGACCATCTAGAGATTTTACTCTAGACACACCTGAAAATATCAGTCATTACCTCTCTATTTTGCCAATGTTGATTGTTTCTCCACTTATCTATCTCTCTATCCCTACCTATATACCTTTCTTACTCACACATTAAAACACTTCTTGCTCCCTATCTATCTTTCTATTATATTACCCATCATTACCTCCCCCCCCCCCCTCTCATCATCATCATCCACTTCCCACATAATTCTTAAGGTCATGGTGATTGTTGAAAACTACAATTGGAACAATTGTTGTGTTGTCATTGATGTCAAATCTATTGGTGAGAGAGTTTTCTATCTGATCTAAATGTCATATCTATCTGAATGATGAAGAGGATTTGAGAAGTTATTCATAATAAAAGCATCTAGAGGAAATGTTACATTATGGTGACACATGCAAAAGAGGTGAATAACTAGGCCCAAGGGCTCACCCAACTATCCAAACCACCCTGCAAGAGTTAACACAACAGAAGCAAACACAAAGAACAACAATCAAGGGGGAAGAAGAGTTAAATACTTTTACTGATTCAAAATATCTTCATACATGCTCAGTTGTAAGGCCTTCTGGGTTACGACCAATTACAATACATTCACATTCAAAGATCCAACAAAAAATTCACACTTTCAGTTCTGCTCTGCAATTTGCTCTCAAAAAATTGCCTAACTCTAAGCTTAAACACTTTATATATACTTGCCAAAATGGCTTACAGATCATTCTAGAACATTACATAAGAGGAAGGCCGACCCAACAATGGTTTGGACACATCCCAAGAAAAGGTCTTAACATAAATATTGCAATTGAAATAAATCCCGTAAGTGGGCTCACAGAAATCACATCCAAATGCTGACACATGACATACATTGCATAACTTGACACATACTGGAAACTAGCACTCAACATCAACTAGAAATTGGTAACTTGACATCAACTACAAACTAGCAACTTGGCATCTACTGGAAATTGGCAACTCGACATCAACTAGAAATTGACAACTCGGCATCAAATGGAAACTGGCAACTCGACATCAACTGAAAAACTGGCAACTCGGCATCAATAGGAAAACTGGCAACTCGACATCAACTAGAAAACTGGCACTCGACATCAACTTGAAACTGGCAACTCGACAACAATTGGCAGAATGAACAAAAGTGCAGGATTACAAGGAAATCCAGGATGTTCCTGCATCAGACAACTAGGGTTGGAGAAATGATTCACCTGAATCATGCAAGTGTCACAACCTAAGCTAAATCCAACTCAAATTGAGAAATCCATGAAGCATCTTCAATAGGTCTGTTCTTCCACTTCACCAAATATTCATAGTAATTTTTTTCTCTTGTGCTCTTGCCAACTCTCTGATCCAATATCTGTTCAACTTCTTCAATCTGCTTCTTAGGATAATCATCTGATACAACAACTTCATCCTCTGACTCATGATACTTAAACAAATCAACAATACTGAATATAGGAGATATATCCATGTCATCAGGTAACTCAACTTCATAAGCATTACCCTATCAAACTTCTTCAAGATCTTACAATGTCCAAATTTCATCATCTTCAGCTTACTGTATGTTCCAATTGGGAGTCTTCCTTTCTTCAGATGAACCATCACCTCATCACCAACTTGAAAATCATGGTGTCTTCTAGACTAATTAGCATTCTCCTTATACTTCTGATTACTTTGTTCCAACCTCAACTTCAATTCCTTATGCAAAGACTCCATAAAATCAACAAATTCTTTTCCTGTAGAGCTTCTCTTTTCTTCACCAACAACATCTCTCAAATCTGATATACCTCTAGGATGCATTCCAATAAGAATCTCAAAAGGTGTTTTCTCTGTACTCCTATTCACAAAATTATTATATGCAAATTCAATTTGTGCAAATACCATCTCACAATTACTTGGCTTATTCCCAACTAAACATCTCAACAAATTACCCAAGCTTCTATTCACAACCTCTGTCTGTCCATCTATCTGTGGATGGAATGTAGAACTAAACTTCAGCTCAGTACCCATCTTCTTCCACAAAGTCTTCCAAAAATAACCAACAAACTTCCTATCTCTGTCAAAAATAATGCTTCTTGGTAATCCATGCAATTTCACAATCTCTTTAAAGAAAAGTTTAACAACATGCTCAGCATCTCATGTCTTCTTACATGGTATAAAATGAGCCATCTTAGAAAATTTGTCTTCTACAACAAATATGGAATCATACCCTTTCACTGTCTTAGGTAATCCAAGAACAAAATTCATACTGATGTCAGTCCAAGGTTTCTCAGGAACAATCATAGGTGTATACAAACCAGTATTTTGACTCACTCCCTTTGCAACTTGATAAACTCCACAACTCTTTACAAATTTCTAAACATCCTTATACATTTGTGGCCAATAATACTTCTCTTTCAACAAACTCATTATCTTATCAATTCCAAAATGTCCAACCAATCCACCATTATGCTTTTCTTTAATTAGATTCAACCTCATAGAACTTCTAGGAATACACAACTAAATACATTTGAACAGCATACCTTCTTGAATGAAATACTCATCATACTTACTTATGTGATCTGTCATATTTGGTGCCCTGCACTCTCTCCATGCCTCAAAAAAATCAGGATTAGCATCATAAAACTCTTTCATTTCATCAAAACCAAGAACTTCAACCTTCATTTCAGTCAACAAAGAACGTCTTCTACTCAATGCATCAACAACTCTATTAGTAACTCCACTCTTATGCTTAATAACAAATGTGAAACTTTCCAAGTACTCAACCCACTTCATATGTCTCTGATTTAATTTATGTTGACTTCCCAAGTATTGTAAAGCTTTATGATCAGTAGACAACACAAAATCCTTAGGAATCAAATGATGTATCCACTTCTTCAATGCTTAAACAGTAGCATAAAATTCTTGATCATACACAGAATACTTCCTTTTAGCATCATTCAACTTTTCACTAAAGAAAGCAACATGCTTACCTTCTTGACTTAATACAGCTCCAATTGCATTACCAATTGCATCACATTCAACTTGAAATACTTTATTGAAATCAGGCAAAGCCAATACAGGTAATTCAGCAACCTTTTGTTTCAAAGTCTCAAAACTCTTATCAGCTCCATGTGTCCACTTGAATTCCTTTTTTATCTCCCCTCATTGTCTCAACCATAGCATTACAAACAAAACTAAAATTCTTTATAAACTTTTTGTAAAAGCTAGCCAAACCGTGAAATAATCTTACCTCACCCACATTCTCAGATGTAGGCCATTCCAAAATTGCTTTAACCTTCTCAGGATCCATCTTCAATCCATTGGCTGAAATCACAAATCCCAAATACACAATCTCCTCTTGCATAAAAGAACATTTTTTTAAATTAATCAACAAATTTTCCTCTTTCAACCTTTGCAATACTTGTCTAATATGCTCAAGATGTTCTTCCTTAGTCTTACTAAATATCAAAATATCATCCAAATAAACAATTAAAAATTAAACCAAAAATCTTTTCAGAACTTCATTCATCAATCTCATGAAAGTACTAGGTGCATTAGTCAAACCAAAAGGCATAACCAACCATTCATACAAACTATATTTTGTCTTGAAAGCAATCTTCCATTCATCACCTTCTCTGATTCTGATCTGATGATAACCACTCTTCAAGTCAATCTTGGTAAAATACTTTGCTCCACTCAAACAATCCATTATGTCATCCATCATCAGTGTAGGAAATCTATATTTCACTATTATCTTATTAATGACTCTAGAATCAAACACATTCTCCATTCTCCATTCTTTTTGGGTGCTTATACAGTAGGTACAACACATGGACTCAAGCTTTCTCTGATCAAACCTTTCTACAACAACTCATGCACTTGTCTGTTAAGTTCTTCATTATCTGCATGTGTCAATCTATATGGTGCTTTTTTTGGAAAACTAGCTCCAGGAATTAGATCCATACAATGACTTATACTTCTTACTGGAGGTAAATTGTCAGGAATATCATCAACAATAATGTCTTTGTACTTATTCAACAATTCTGTAATTGCTACTGGTACTTGGCTATCACTATTTGTTATCACTCAGTCATTACTAGCTTTTGTTGCTCGTTCATTACTACCAACACTTGATCCTCTAGGAACTATGGCAAAAAAGACTTGATTCTTTTTCATTTTCTTTTCAAAATTTTTCCCATTAACCATGCAAATTTTTACAGCAGTTCAATTAACCTCATCTAGACTTTCAATTAAAGGCAACAATATTTGTTTCTTTGTATTTACCCAAAGAGTATATTGATTCTGATGGAGACACAACCAAGACCAGAATGAACACACAGGAAAAGGGAAATATTATTATCAATGAAAAATGCTCTATTGGCTTACAACAGTATGATTTTGGAGAAAGAAATCCTCCACACAGTACCTTCTCTCTAACTCCACTAAGAGCTACCTTTACAATGCTAGAAATGTTCTTAAATAAGCCCCAAATGGTTTAGGGTTAGGGATACATTCTAGAATATTTCAGTTGGCATCCACCGCCAAAACAAAAGGTTCTAGAAGTAGCGTTAGAAGTTGGTGTAAAATTAGAAGAATGCAGAAATGGTAGTTC
The DNA here is from genome assembly GCA_028749045.1 of Cupressus sempervirens. Lineage (NCBI taxonomy): Eukaryota > Viridiplantae > Streptophyta > Pinopsida > Cupressales > Cupressaceae > Cupressus > Cupressus sempervirens. The sequence goes on from CM053787.1 coordinate 444,906,087, forward strand.
AACTTTTGGGAGGCATAACTTTTGAACCGTAACTCCAATTGACGAACCGTTTACATTTCTAGAAAGCTCTCAAAGTGCTCTACAGCCCTATGGACCAGCTTTTCTCATCCCCCATTTTTTGGCCCTACACAAGGCTATTTAGTGCCCCAAATCTGACTTTGAAGCACTCATAGGAGGTCTCCAAGAAAATTAAAACTACAATAACTTTCTAACTGTAAAGCCTGTTGACTTGATTCTTTTTTGGAGTGCTTTGAATTACAAATATAATCATCCCTCCAACTTACACCCTCTAAATCATTATAATTTTAGCTCAATTACAAAATAACTCATTTTCTGCATTTACACGTATCCCAAGGTGCTTAAAAACTAATAAAACTCTAACCCAGAAAACTAATAGTGGAATTGTGAGAGTTGAAACCTTTATTTGACCCAAATGGGTATCCAGAAATGAAAACACATTAAACATAAACTATATCTAAGTATATTTTTGGGTGATATAGGATTGCCCTTACACCACTGGATGCTCCTGCATCAGATTCAATCTTCCATCATGTACAACATATCTATCATATTGCCAAGGTCTACCCAAAAACATATGACAACAATCCATAGGCATAATATCACACAAAACTTCATCAAAGTAATGTCCAATTTTAAACTTCACAAAGCATTGTTCACTTACCAATATCTTATGCTCATCTTTGATCCATGAAACATGATAAGGTTTGGGATGTTTCAACCTCTGCAATTGCAACTTGGTAACCAACTCTGCTGATGCTAGATTTTTAGAACTTCCACTGTCAATGATCACTTTGTAGCATTTTCTAGCCATCTTACATCTTGTCTTGAAAAGACTCCTTAAAATAGGTTCTTCATCACTTCCCTTATTACATAAGGTTCTTCTCACCATCAAATTTTCTCCAACCTCGGGTCCACTTGGTGAACCCTCATCATCTCCTTGAATCACAACATTTCTATTACCTTGCCCACTTTCAAAGAATCTACATTTAAAAGATCTATGTCCCTCTTTACCACATCTGAAACAATTACCATGAAATCCACCTCTAGAATAGGAATTACCTCTTCCTTGGTAAGAATTAGTGCCTCCTCGATAAGAATTACCACTTTTCCATTCGATCTTGCCTTTGACATCATTCTTCCATTCATATTTGCCTTTATCCTGCATAGAACTATCAGATCTGCCACTTTTTCCATAAGATCTACCTTTGCCTCTCTAGAATCTACCACCTCTTCCTCTTTGTCTTTGTTCATGCTTCTTTTTCAAGATCTCCTCAGCTTTCAAGGCATATTGATATATTTTTTCTACACTTTCCAACTTCACAGAACTTATTTCATCTTGTATTCCAAATCTCAATCCATTAATGTACCTTGCAATTTTATCAACTTCATCATCCACATGTCCAGATCTGATGTCCAATCTATAGAATTCCTTGGTATATTCTTTCACAGTCATATCCTTTTGTCTCAAATTTTGCATCTTTCTCAACAAGCTAACTTGGTAATCAGTATGGAGGAATTTTTTCTTTACCTTATTCACCATCTTTGGCCAAGTTTCGATCTTCTCCTTTCCTCTCCTTTGTTTATCAATTTGCAAGTGCTCCCACTATAGTGACGTATGATCTTTCAACCTAGTGACTATAATCTTCACCTTTCTATTATCAGGAGTGTTTTCATACTCAAAGAACTTCTCCATATTAGAGATCCAATCCAGCACAACATTGGTATCCAATTTTCCATCATAAGGAACAACTTCTACAACAGGCTTTGAATTTTCCCTAGACAACACTCGCAACAATCTTTCCTCATTTTGATCTTCTTCAGATTCTGGTTATGGTTTGGTGCTACTGCTTCATCATCACTCACATCATCAAGATGTGCTCCTCTCCTTTGGGCTGTCTCCACAACATCTAATTGGGCTACAATTTGTCTCAACTGATCCAATATAGCATTATCAACATTATTTTCTCTACTATGAACCATCTTTACAAATCAGGTTCCTGTAAAATCGTAACCCTTTGTAAGTTATAGGTCAAATCCGTAGATTTTCCACCCTACAATCAAATCTAAATCAGGGTTCTACACGATTCAATCTCCACAAGGATGAGCCTCAAGCTTTGATGCCACCTGACGTAGACAAAAGAGGTGAATAACTAGGGCCAAGGGCTCACCCAACTATCCAAACCACCCTGCGAGAGTTAACACAATAGAAGAAAATACAAATAACAAAAATCAAGGAGGAAGAAGAGTGAAATACTTTTATTGATTCAAAATATCTTCATACATGCCTAGTCGTAAAGCTTTCTAGGTTATGGCCAATTACAATACATTCACATTCGAAGATCCAGAAGAAAATTCGCACTTTAAATTCTTCTCTACAATTTGCTCTCAAAAACTTGCCTAACTCTAAGCCTAAACACTCTATATATACTTGCCAAAATGGCTTACAGATCCTTCTAGAACATTACATAAGAGGAAGGCCAACCCAACAATAGTCTAGACACATCCCAAGAAAAGATCTTAACATAAATATCATGATCGAAATAAATCATGCAAGTCAGCTCACAAAAATCATGTCCAAATACTAACACATGGCATACATTGGATAACTCAGCACATACTAAAAACTGGCACTTGGCATCAACTGGAAACTGATAACTCAGCATCAACTACAAACTAGAAACTCGACATCAACTACAAACTAGGAACTCAACATCAACTAGAAACCAAAAACTTGACATCAAATGGAAACTGGAAACTCCACATCAATTGGAAACTGGCAACTTGGCATCAACTAGAAAACTAACAACTCGACTTTAACTAGAAAACTAGCACTTGGTATGAACTGGAAACTAGCAACTCAGTAGTAGCTAGAACTTGGCAGCAACTAGTAGAATGAACAAAAGTTCAAGATTACAAGGAAACCCAGGATGCTCCTGCATCATATGACGAGGAAACTACAAATGGACATTTGATTAGTTAGACTTTGACAAGACATAGTGATTGTTTAAATCATGTTGATAGAGGAGAAGACAGTAATGTTCGAGTCTTGAAAGTGTGAGCAAAGATAGATCACTTGTATAGGCTTGACTGTGCAACAAAGTAAAAGACTAAGGAATTTTGATGAACATGCCCAGTGATGTTAGTGTCAACCAAGCCATAGTAAGTGTCGAGCAAATTCAATGATGACCAAGCATCAATATTAATTGACTCACAATGTTGATGCCAAGCAAGAAGTTTTATAGCGATCGACTAATCTAGTGATGACCGAGTGTTACAACTTAGTGTTGGCCAAGGAACAACATTTTAAGTGTTTCCAAGAAATTATGATTTCCAACCAAGTTGATTTCTTGAGATATGGAAAGCATGTTGAAGATAAGGATTGATGAGTTGGATTATTTAATTTCAAGTGAAGATTAGGTAATCGATCTAAAAGATGAATTCAAGGACAAGTTTCTAGAAAATAAGAGATTAACAGAATGGAGATTATATATATTGTACCTAATAGATCAAATTATGAACCTTAAGATCTATAGTGTTGATTAAGTGACAAAAGATCATAACTACCTATTTAAGGAGGCACATAGGTGAACTTTCAATATGCATGCGTGGAAGAAGAGAAGTGTAGAGCAACTATGCATGTCTAAAGGAGCTCTCGAGATAGAGTTGTTACTGGTGTTGTTGACTAGTGAATCTAAGATGAAGGCTTAATTGAGTTGAGAAGGGAAGAGTGATTGCTTAAAGGGTTGCCAAGAAAATCTAAGATTGAGATGACAATGGAGGCCAAATAGTGAATCAGTATTGGGAACTGAATAGAGATCTGAACATGTAAAGTGAGTTGTACTTAATAGATCAAACATGCCATTACTTTCTAACCAATATAAATAGTATTTGAAATCTTTTAATTAAGGTTGACCTAATAGTCATAAGGACCTAACAGTCTATGTAAATCATTTAATCAAGGTTGACCTAACAGTCATAAGAACCTAATAGTCTATGTAAATCCTTTAACTGAGTGACATTCTAATGGAATGTTCTAAAGTCCTCTAATAAGTCCACTCCTAATAGTGTGATAAAATCATTTAACAAGGTCACATGTAATAGTGTGTATTGTAACCTTTAACCGTGTTGGTTCTTAAGAGGGCTGACTTCAAAAGAGTGAAAATTGGTGACATGTTATTGGTGGTTTTTTCCAAATTAAGTTTCCACATTAAATCCTAGTGTCAAACTTGTGTAGATGCTATTGTGATTCTTTATTGATTTAAGTTTACATTCTGCAAGTTTTTTATTTTAAGAACAATGGACATTTAGTTAATCTTGCAAATAGTTTACAGTAGAGGTCGATCATTGGAATTGTTGAAGTTGATGAAAGATCAACCCTACAACTCTCAAGAATCATCTGCATACAAACACATGTCACAAAAAGAGAAAAGCAAAAGCTATGGTGGCTAGAATTCCTAGATCTACAAATGAGACATTCTTGATGACCAAAAAAAGAAATTGCTATAATCAAAAGTGAATGATTAAATTACAAAGAGATCAATCCTTATAAAAGGAGATAAAAACCCTAATAGGTAAAACCTAAGTTGCATGATAATAATGCTAAAAACCACATGGGAAACACCCTACTCCAAAATAGATGGAAATAATGCTAAAAATAACTAGTGAAGAAATATCGAAGCCTCCAAATTAGGGAATGTCCCAGAAGATAGGAACAAAAGATGATCATGAAGAACACCACTCAAGCATGGAGCTGCAAACATTGTCAAACTATTGATTTGGAGAACCTCTATTGTATAAAAAATGACCAGGTAGAAGAGACTAAGTATCTTCATGGCTTCCAAAAATAGTAATGAAAGATGTCTATATGGTAAGTGATCCATCTCACTAAAATGCATAGGTATCCAACCACTACAATCACCTAGTACATAGGATCAAATACTAAATACATAGCTCACTCCATCGAACCAAAAATGAAATAGAAGCAACATTAACCCCTTATAATGCTGAAAGGTAAGACATGGTCACTAAAATTTGAATGTAGTATCTCTTATAGAAAGAAGAACTAGGAACTAGAGAGTGAAAATGAAGTACAAACACCTATAATGCACATGTCATCGACACATCATGAGGCTAATATCATGGAAGGAACACTCACTTGACAAAGGAAGATGGTGAATATGACTAACATAAAACCCCCCAAGGCACTTTATAATGTAGTGTGAGTATAAAAAAATACAAATATGTCCAAGATACCAAAATGTAATAGAGTGACACTTTATCTCAATGTGTTTGCATAAATGCTACAAAAGGATGTCAACAAAAATTAGAAAAGGTATAAGGCTCATAGAAGAAATTATACAACCCATGATGAATCATTTGAAGAAACATAACTGATCTCCAGACCTGAAACAACTAAGATATCCACCAGAATGCAAAAAAAACAAAAAACTGAATGGAATTTGCCTGGAGCAAAATCTGAAGAATGTCTCAAGATATGTTTCTTGGAATGCAAAATAGAACTTCTAACTTTGGCTACATAAAATGAACACCAAAAAATATCAAAAGTCCAAATAAATTGCTCCATTATGACGGGCTCAGAATAATCTTTCCGATGATATCTCATTTGCAAAAAAAAGAGTCTAGATGAGCAAGTTATGACCAAAAAATCATAGGTAGGTCAAAAAAGAGCCAACGAGGCAAAATAAAAAATCATTTCCTTGAGAAGAGTGCCAATTCATACCAAAAACTATCTCAGGAAGCATACAATTTTTGTACCACAAATTGCCTCAAGAAGCGTGCCAATTCTATACCAAAATTGCTTCAAGTAGCGTAACAGTCCTACACCAGAAACTATCTTTATTTCTGTGCCAAAAAATCTCGAGTTTTGTACCAGAAAATATTTATTTTCGTACCAAAAAATCTCCTTTTTTGTGCCAATAATCTCAATTTATATGTCATAAATCATAAATTTGACACCTTGGGAAACGTGCTTACTTTGGGATCAAAATAATTTTGCCTCAAATTCCACCTATGTCCAAATTGGGTGTGCCTCATATGAAAATAAGGGTTTTTAGGCACTAAGAGATCAACAACAAGGTCCAATTTTTCTCAAAGTGCACCAAAAATCAGTGACCCTCCAAATCCAAAAACAAAAATCCTTTGAGAAAAAAAATTCCCTTTGAAAGAAAAGACACAAATCTGAAAGCCAAGCCAAACCTCTCATAAACAGAATAGGGGCATGAAGATTTGGAGCTCTAATACCATGTTTGAGTTGATAAAAGATCAACCCTACAGTTCCTAAGAATCATTTGCATGCAAACACCTGTCACAGAAAGAGAGAAGCAAAAGCTATGGAGGCTAAAATTTCCAGATCCATAGATGAGACATTCTTGACGAGAAAAAAAAAAATTACTATAATCGAAAGTGAATGAATAAATTACAAAAAGATCAATCCTTATAAAAGGAGATCAAAACCCTAACAAGTAAAACTCAAGTTGCATGATAATAATTAAGTAGAGAATTAATTATTATATGTGTAATGTTTAGCTTAAGTAAACTAGAGATAATAAGTGACTTAATAATTAAATCAATGTAATTTAATTAATAAAAAAATACTTTATTAATCTAATAAGAATGATAAGATCTAAAATTGTTTGTGTTTGTTTGTCTAATTGGTACATCTGGACCTTAGATAACTGATCCCCCCACCCACCCCTCAGTTATTCTAAATATTATAACAACTGGTATCAGAACATTGGTGCTTGTGGAGAGAAGTTTGAAGGTACTCAAATGTAAAGATCATGATGTACAAGAGAGAGGTACCAAAGTTGAACAAAGAAAACTTTCTTGCATGGAAGAATTTGATGACGCTACATATAGCTAGTATTGGTGATGTTGCATTGGATTTTTCTAGACATAATAATAATCCCTCTAATTTCTCATCAATTGAAAGAAAAGTAAGAACATAATCAGTCAATGTTGGAGATTGCTTCAACTCTAAGCTATTTTTGAGTTTGATGACCTAAAGGTGTTTAAGAATTCAAAGGAAATGTGAGATAAACTAAAGCCCATTTATGGGGGATTTGATAATGTCTTAAGAACCAAATCAGAAAATCTAAGAGGCAAGTTTGATTAAATGAGAATGACAGAAGGTGAGAACATGGATCAATAGTGCACAAGAATCAAGGAAGTTGTCAATGCTATCAAAGGAGAAAATGAAAACATTGATGATGAAACAATAATCAACAAGGTATTGAGAACTCTACTTCCAATTTATGCTATTAGGTTTCTGTAATACAAGAACAAAGATGTAAAACATATAATAACCTAACTCTAGAAGGTGTCATTGGTAGGCTTGATGCTTTTGAGATGTCAAATTTTGATAAGTACATTCTCACTACTATTGAATATGCTTTTAAATCACAATTGGTTCTTAGCAAGAAAGGAAAAGAAAAACATGTGAAAAATGACAATGATACTTTTGGTGATGAAATTGATGAACTTGAGGCAATGATAGCTAGGAGATTTGGAAGAGGCCAAAGAAAATACAATGGAAAACTCCCCATAATCTATTTTTCATGCAACAAGGTTGGTCATATTGTTGCAAGGTGACACAGGCAAAGGGATGAATAACTAGGGCCAAAGGTTCACCCAGCTATCCAAACCACCCTGCAAGAGTTAACACAATGGAAGAAAACATAAGAAACTATAACCCAAGGAGGAAGAAGAGTGAAATACTTTTATTGATTCATCAAAACATCTTCATACATGCCCAGCTATAAGGCCTTCTGGGTTACGACCATTTACGAATACATTTACATTCAAAGATCCAATTGCAAATTTTCACTTTCAGTTTTTCTCTCCAATCTACCTCCGCCAAAACTTGCTTAACTCTAAGCCTAAACACTCTATATATACTTGCCAAAATGGCTTACAGATTATTCTAGAACATTACCTAAGAGGAAGGCTGACCCAACAATGGTCTGGACACATCCCAAGAAAAGATCTTAACATAAATGTTGTGATTGAAATAAATCTCGCAAGTCAGGTCACAAAAATCATGTCCAAATACTGACACTCAACATACACTAGGTAACTCAGCACATACTAGAAAATTGGCACTCGACATCAATTAGAAATTGGCTCTTGACATCAACTGGAAACTGGTAGCTCGACATCAACTAGAAACTAGCAACTCGGCATCAAATGGAAACTGGCAACTCAAAATCAACTAGAAACTACAAAATCAATATCAACTGAAACTAGCAACTCATCATGAACTAGAAAATTGGCACTCGACATCAATTGGAAATTGGCAACTTGGCAGCAACTAAAAATTTGCAACTCGGCAACAACTAGCAGAATGAATAGAAGTGCAGAATTACAAGGAAACCTAGGATGCTCCTACATCAGACAACCAAGGTTGGAGAAATGATTCTCCTGAATCATGCAAGTGTCACAACCTGAGCTGAATGCAACTCAGATTGAGAAATCCATGCGACATCCTCAACTGGTCTATTTTTCCACTTCACCAAATATTCATAGTAGTCTTTTCCTCTTGTAATTTTACCAACTCTCTAATCCAATATCTGTTGAACCTCTTTAGTTTTCTTCTTAGGATAATCATCAGGTACAACAAATTCATCATCTAACTCATGATGCTTATATAGATCAACAACATTATATATAGGAGATATATCCATGTCATCAGGTAACTCAACTTCATAAGTACTACCACTATCAAACTTCTTCAACATCTTACAAGGTCCAAATTTATTCATCTTCAACTTACTGTATGTTCCAACTAGGAATCTTCCTTTCTTCAAATGAACCATCACCTCATCACCAACTTGAAAATTATGGTGTCTTCTAGACTAGTCAACATTCTCCTTATACTTTTGATTACTATGTTCCAACCTCAATTTTAGTTCCTTATGCAAAGACTCCATAAAATCATAAAATTCTTCTCCTGCAATGCTTCTCTTTTCTTCACCAACAACATCTCTCAAATCTAATATACCTCTAGGATGCATTCCAATAACAATCTCAAAAGGTGTCTTCCCTGTACTCCTATTCACAGAATTATTATATGCAAATTTAGCTTGTGCCAATACCATCTCCTAATTACTTGACTTATTCCCAACTAAACATCTTAGAACATTACCCAAGCTTGTATTTGCAACCTCTATTTGTCCATCTATTTGTGGATGGAATGTAGAACTAAACTTCAATTCAGTACCCATGTTCTACCAACAAGTCTTCCAAAAATAACCAACAAACTTACTATCTTTGTCAAAAATAATACTTCTTGGTAATCCATGCAATCTCACAATCTCTTTAAAGAAAAGTTCAGCAACATGCTCCTCATCTGATGTTTTCTTACATGGTATGAAATGAGCCATTTTAGAAAATCTGTCCAGTACAAAAAATATAGAATCATACCCTTTCACTATCTTAGATCATCCAAGAACAAAATCCATTCTAATGCTAGTCCAAGGTTTCTCAGGAATAGAAATAGGTGTATATAAACTAGTATTTTGACTCACTCCCTTTGCAACTTGACAAACTCCACAACTCTTTACAAATTTTTGAACATCCTTATACATTTTTGGACAATAATACTTATCTTTCAACAAACTCAATGTCCTATCAATTCCAATATGTCCAGCTAATCAAGCATTATTCTTTTCCTTAATCAAATTCAACCTCATAGAACTTCTAGGAATACACTACTGAATACCTTTGAACAACATACCTTCTTGAATGAAATACTCATCATACTTATGTGATCTGTTAGATTTGGTGATCTGTACTCTCTCCACACCTCAGAAAAATTAGGATCAGCATCATACAACTCTTTCATTTCATCAAAATCAAGAACTTCAACCTTCATTTTTGTCAGCAAAGGAATGTCTCCTACTCAATGCATCAACAACTCTATTAGTATCTCCACTCTTATGCTTAATGATAAATGTAAAACTCTTCAAATACTCAACCCACTTCATATGTCTTTGATTCAATTTATGTTGACTTCCTAAGTATTGTAAAGCTTTATGATCAGTATACAACACAAACTCCTTAGGAATCAAATGATGTCTCCACTTCTTCAATGCTTGAACAATGGCATAAAATTCTTGATCATACACAAAATGCTACCTTTTAGCATCATTTAATTTTTCACTAAAGAAAGCAATAGGTTTACCTTCTTGACTTAATATAGCTCCTATTACATTACCACTTGCATCACATTCAATTTGAAATACTTTATTGAAATCAGGCAAAACCAATACAGGTAATTCAACAACCTTTTCTTTCAAAGTTTTAAAACTCTTATCAGCTCCATGTGTCCACTTGAATTATTTTTTATCTCCCCTCATTGTCTTAGTCATATCATTACAAACATCACTAAAATTCTTTATAAACTTTCTGTAAAAGCTAGCCAAACCATGAAATGATCTTACCTCACCCACATTCTCAAGTGTAGGCCATTCCTAAATTGCTTTAACCTTTTCAGTATCCATCTTCAAGCCATCAGCTGAAATCACAAATCCTAAATACACGATTTCCTCTTTATGAAAGAACACTTTTTAAAAGATTAATCAACAACTTTTCCTCTTTAAACCTCTGCAATACTTGTCTAATATGCTTCAGATGTTCTTCCTTCGTCTTATTGAATATCAGAATATCATCCAAATACACAATCACAAACTTACCCAAAAATATTTTCAGAACTTCATTCATCAACCTCATGAAAGTACTAGGTGCATTAGTCAAACCAAAAAGCATAACCAACCATTCATACAAACCATATTTTGTCTTGAAAGTAGTCTTCCATTCATCACCTTCTTTGATTCTGATCTGATGATAGCCACTAGAGTAAACTTTAAGAAACTCCCCTCAAGAAATACATATAAAATATTGGTGAATCTTTCATTATTTTGAAAAACCAAATTATTTTTACTGGCAAATCTCTCAATTTTTTTAAATTTTAAATATTATTTACATTGGTGATTATTTTGGAATCATAATTTTTGAGTAGAAAATATTTGTGAATCTCAATAATAATAGGAAGTCTGCTAATCATCATAGAATATTACAAATCAAAATTGAGCATGTTTTATCTCATTAAAATTATGAGGATAATTACATTACATTCTAAATCAATAGTGAAAACTCAATATTGGTGATATATACCTAAAGTAACTAATAATTATGATAATTATTGGTGAATTAATTTTAATTTCTTTGATAATATATAATATTTCACTAAATCAATTCTAATAATGTATCAAATATTGTGGCAAATCTTTGAGTTTAATTTTTTTAATAAAATAGATTATTGACTGATTTAAAACATTTTAGAACTAAATGTAATCAAAATGTGGCAATTTAGGTTGCATTAAATCTTAAATTATTAGCCAAATTATTAGCAATTTTTTTTTAAAATTAGTCAGTTTACAAATATTAGCCACTAAAAATACCTTGATAGCCACTCGTCAAATCAATCTTGGTAAAACACTTTTCTCCACTCAAACAATTCATTATGTCATCCATCCTCGGCATAGGAAACCTATATTTCACTATTATCTTGTTAATGGCTCTAGAGTTAGTACACATTCTCCTTTCTCCATTCTTTTTAGGTGCTAATACAATAGCTATGGCACATGGACTCAAGCTTTCTCTGATCAAACCTTTCTGCAACAACTCATGCACTTGTCTGTTCAGTTCTTCATTCTCTGTAGGTGTCAATCTATATGACGCTTTGTTTGACAAACTACCTCCAAGAATCAGATCCATACAATGACTTATACTTCTTACTAGAGGTAAAACATTAGGAATATCATTAGCAATAATGTCTTTATACTCATTCAACAATTTTGTAATTTCTACTGGTACTCGACTATCACTATCTACTATCACTCGATCATTACTAGCTTCTGTTGCCTGGCCATTACTACCAACACTCAATCCTCTAGGAACTATGGCAAAAAAGACTTGATTATTTTTCATTTCCTTTTCAAATTGTTTCCCATTAACCATGCAAATTTTTATCGCAGTACAATTAACCTCATCTGGACTTTCAATTAAAGGCAACAATTTTTGTTTCTTCCCATTTACCCAAAGAGTATAATGATTCAATCTTCCATCATGTACAACATATCTATCATATTACCAAGGTCTACCCAAAAAAATATTACAACAATCCATAAGCATAATATCACACAAAACTTCCTCAAAATAGTGTCCAATCTTGAACTTCACAAGGCATTGGTCACTTTCCAATATCTTATGCTCATCTTTGATCCATGAAACATGATAAGGTTTGGGATGTTTCAACCTCTGCAACTACAACTTGGTAACCAACTCTTCTAATGCTAGATTTTTAGAACTTCCACTATCAATGATCACTTTGAAGCATTTTTTAGCCATCTTACATCTCTTCTTGAAAAGACTTCTCCTTAAAATAAGTTCCTCATCACTTCCCTTATTACATAAGGTTTTTCTCACCATCAAATTTTCTCTAGCCTTAGGTCGACTTGGTGAACTCTCAGTATCTTCTTGAATCATAGCATTTTTATTATTCTACCCACTTTCAGAAGATCTACATTCAAAATATATATGTCCCTCTTTACCACATCTGAAACAATTACCATGAAATCCACCTCTAGAATAAGAATTACCTCTTCCTCGGTAAGAATTAGTCCCTCCTCGATAAGAATTACCACTTTCCCATTCGGTCTTTCCTTTTTCATGATTCCTCCATTCAAATTTTCCTTTATCCTGCATAGAACTATCAAATCTACCACTTTCTCTATAAGACCTACCTCTACCTCTCTAAAATCTACCACCTCTACCTCTTTTTCTTTGTTCATGCTTCTTTGTCAAGATCTCCTCAGCTTTCAAGGCATATTGATATGCTTCTTCTACACTTTCCAACTTCACAAAACTTATTTTATCTTGTATTCTATATCTCAATCCATTAATGTACCTTGCAATTTTCTCAACATTATCATCCACATGTCTAGATCTGATGTCCAATCTATAGAATTCCTCGGTATATTCTTTCACGGTCATGTCCTTTTGTCTCAAATTTTGCATCTTTCTCAACAAGCTAACTTGGTAATCAGTAGGGAGGAATTTGTTCTTTACCTTGTTCACCATCTTTGGCCAAGTTCTGATCTTCTCCTTTCCTCTCCTTTGTCTGTCAGTTTGCAAGTGCTCCCACCATAGTGATGCATGACCTTTCAACCTAGTACTGTAATCTTCACCTTTCTATTATCAGGTGTGTTTTCATACTTAAAGAACTTCTCCATATCAGAGATCCAATCCAACACTACATTGGTATCCAATTTTCCATCATAAGGAACAACTTCTACAATAGGCTTTGAATTTTCCCTAGAGAACACTTGCAAAAATATTTCCTCATCTTGATCTTCTTTAGGTTCTTGATTATGGTTTGGCATTGCTGCTTCATCATCACTCACATCTTCAAGATGCACTCCTCTCCTTTGGGCTATCTCCACAACATCTAATTTGGATGCAATTTGTCTCAACTGATCCAATATAGCATTATCAACATTATTTTCTCTACCATGAACCATCTTTACAAATCAGGTTCCTACAAGATTGTAACCCTCTGCAAGTTATAGGTCAAATCCGTAGATCTGCCACCCTACAACCAAATCTAAATTAGGGTTGTACATGATCCAATATCCATAAGGATGAACCTCAAGCTCTGATACTAATTGATACAGGAAAGCAGGTGAATGACTAGGGCCAAGGGCTCACCCAACTATCCAAACCACCCTGCAAGAGTTGACACAACAAAAGAAAACACAAGAAATAGAAACCCAAGGAGGAAGAAGAGTGAAATACTATTATTGATTATCAAAACATCTTCATACATGCCCAGTTGTAAGGCCTTATGGGTTATGACCATTTACGAACACATTTACATTCAAAGATCCAACTACAAATTTGCACTTTCAGTTTGGCTCTCCAATCTGCTTCCCCCAAAACTTGCTTAACTCTAAGCCTAAACACTCTATATATACTTGCCAAAAAAGCTTACAAATTATTCTAGAACATTACATAAGAGGAAGGCTAACCCAACAATAGTTTGGACACATCCCAAGAAAAGATCTTAACATAAATGTCGCAATCAAAATAAATCCTACAAGCCAGCTCACAAAAATCATGTCCAAATACTGACACTCAACATACACTAGGTAACTTGACACATACTGGAAAACTAGCACTCGGTATCAACTGGAAGCTAGCACTTGACATTCAACTAGAAATTGGTAGGTTGACATCAACTAGAAACTGGCAACTTGACATGAACTAGAACCTAGCAACTCAACATCAACTAAAAAACTGGCATTCGGCATCAACTGGAAATTGGCAACTCGGTAGCAACTAAATTTCGTCAACAACTAGAAATTGGCAACTCGGTAGCAACTAGTATAATGAACAAAAGTGCAAGATTACAAGGAAACCCAAGATGGTCCTACATCACAAGGTGTCCTAACAAAGAGGACAAGGATGAAAGAAAAGAAAGCAAGTAAAAAGGAAGAAAAGATGACTGAGACTTCAAGAAGAACAAAGACTACAAGGACTAAGGTAAGAAATCTTATTTTATTACTAAAGATGAAATTGATATTGAATCTAAAACTAATGATTAAGAGGTAGTGATAGAAGTAAATTTGAGGACATTGGACCATACAAAGGTTGCTATGTTAAATTTGGTAATGATGATCCATGACTTGTGAAAGGAAAAGGGAAAATTCAACTAACTGATAAAATTACATATGATAATTTTTGATAAGTAGGAGATAATTTCCACAACAAGTCAAATTGTGATATTGCTATCAGGATTTAACTGTGTGATTTTTGAGTCAAACTCATTGACCCATGTTTCATGAGTAGTGATTCAACATGAATCCATCTCTCATGAGAATAAATGGAGCACTTAGCACTCATTGGATCTAGGTGATGCTGATAGGGGTAAAGCACCAAGACTTTCTAGGAGGTCACCCATCCCAGTACTACTCCAGCCTGAGCGTGCTCAACTACAAAGTTTCCTCCATGGTTAAACCCAAAGCGTGCAACCCCATTTTCAAGCTTTGGGTTTAACCATGGAGGAAACTTTGTAGTTGAGTGTGCTCAGGCTGGAGTAGTACTGGGATGGGTGACCTCCCAAGAAGTCCTGGTGCTTCACCCATGAGCATCAGCTAGATCCAATGAGTGCTAAGTGTTCCATTTATTCTCATGAGAGATGGATTCATGTTGAATCACTACTCATGAAACATGGGTCAATGAGTTGACTCAAAAATCACACAATTAAATCCTGACAGCAATATCACAATGATAATTTTTATTGGGTTGAAGGACTTAACTATAATCTATTCAATGTTTCATAGTTAAAAAAATTAGGTTACAGAGTTGAATTCCATCACAGAGAGGCCAAAACATTTGATGTTGATGAAAAACTGATTGGAAGTGATGATCAAACAAGAGGTAACTTTTTCTACCTAGATCAATCTGAAGAGAGATGCTTGTTTGCACAATATGAAGATATTTATTTATGGCACAAAAGCTTATGTCATGTAAATTTTGACAATTTGGTTATCATTATTAAAATTTAAAGGGTTAGACAATTTCCAAAACTGAAGAAACATGACAATGCTATGTGTAAACAATGTCAATTGGGAAAATGACAAAGTCTAGTTTCAAGAGTGAAACATATTCATTTGATGACATTTTGGAATTGGTTCATACTGACTTAGTTGAACCTATTAGAGTTCAATGCTACTATGGAGACAAATATTTTATTCTATTTGTTGAGTACTCTAGAATGATGACTGTCATGTTTCTTAAAGATAAATCTAATATTTTACAACTAGTGGTATTTAGCCAGTTGAAAAGGAGACAAGGAAGATTCTAAAGTGCTTGAGATCTAATAGAGGCAATGATTTCATTTCCAATGAGTTCAACATATTCTGCAATGATAGAGGAATCAAAAGAAAAATGTTTGCACCTAGGATCCCTCCTCAAAATGGAATAGTTGAAAGAAGAAATAGATCAATTGTGGATTGTGCTAGAACACTTATGATGGAGAAGAATGTGTCACATAAATATTGGAGAGAAGTTGTAAGTATAATTGTTTATGATTTGAACAAAGTGCAAATCAAGAAAGGTACAAACGCTATGCCTTTTAATTGTGGTATGGATATGCACCTAATATGAAATATTTCAAAGTTTTTGGAAGCAAATGTTACATACTTAAAGATAATAGGAACGAAAAACTTGATGCTAAAAGTGCTGAAGTTATATTTTTTGGAATGTTTAGAATAATTGGTCCCAAGGTCCAAATTTACAAATAAAACTTTTCAATACTTCAACTCATACTTATGCATGCATTGATCATTCAATATCTTAAACTTTTGCATATTTTTGTCCTAGGTCAAAATAACTTTACGAAAATGTAAACATGAAATACCATAAAATCAATCACACATTTTGACACAAGGATTTAATGTGGAAGCCCAATTTGGAAAAAAACACTAGTAACATGCTACCAAATTTCACTCTTCTAAAGTAAGCCATGTGAGGAGCCAACCCTGTTAAAAGTTACAATGCACACTGTTAAATATGACCTTGATTAAAAGATTTCAATCACCCTATTAGGAGTGAGCCTTGTTAGAGGACTTTAAAACATTCCATTAGAATGTCACACTATTAAAGGATTTACTCATGATTGTTAGGTCAACTTTATTTCAAAGGATTTATCCAGACTGATACAATTGTTAGAAATTAACAGTAGGATTTGCTTTGATAACAAAAAACTCACTTGTAGATTATAGATCACTTGTTGAGTCCTCCATACTACTTGGTATTCATCCTCCTCATATCTAGTAGCTTTTTCACCCTTCAAGACTTCATCTTCTTAAGCCTTCTTTCTTAGTATGCCAAATACAAACTCTTTCATTCAACCACCATATGAAGCAACACCCTAGACTTCTTGTCTATCTCAGGTTCACACTCTTGACTAATTGCTTTTGGCCTATTATCTCCTTATATAGAGAATTTATATCTTTTTCCACTTAACCACAATTTTCCATTTTAGGGTTAGGTTAGATTCATTGAATCTACCCTCATTCCATTTTGTTCCTTCAAGAAAATTCCCTTACAATCCTCTTTGAATCCATCTCAAAATGGTTTATCTTAAATTCTGTGCCACTAGCTCATCATATGTATCTTGTACACGTTTCACACAATTCAAGAAATCAACCTTGTCGACTGTGATTTGACAAATCTTTGATCAAACTCATATTACCGTCACTTAGCAATATCATGTTGTTTTCTCTGCAAAAATTGTCTTCTAATGCTTGGTCAACACTGGGTTGCTCAAAATATTCTTGGTTCATTCAGTTTCTATTGATATCTTCTCATGCTCAATGCATACTAATATTTCCTCACTTGGCACCTACTAGATTTCTCTTTTCTCAGCACATACTGAACTTACTTCACTCGGCTTCAGCTCACTTTTTTCTTGGATTGCACTGACTTTCTTGACTTGCACTGTTTACTCGACTAGGCTTGGTAGACACATTTCTTTACTTAGCATTCTTCTAGTCTTTGCTCAAGTATCCTTTCATTATAGCCTTAAGTAGATAAAAAATACACTATATCATCAAAGTCTTGCTTGGTCTTTGTGCTCCTTTTATACACCATATAACTCAAACTTTATGTAGGTTCTTTTGTTATCCTTTCTTTTCAAATCCTCTTCATCAATCAATCAAATGATAACATTCAGACCAAAGGAAGCAATTGTCTCACCAACAAGTAGAAGGTTTGACATCAATGACAAAATAATGATTGTTCCATGACAAGTTTCATCAATCTTCTCCATTTCAAAAATCTCCCTCTTTGGCATTGATGGCAAACCAATACCAACAAAAATACCAAAAATAAACTTAATATATTTTATTGAAATCTCTCCTTCTATCAATATGTGTGTCTTCCTCTGTATACTCTAATCTTGTCCTTTTTAACAATATTTCTCCTTCCTTCTCTGATCTCTCTGATATCTCCTTGATTTCTTTGATATCTCCCTCTTTGACAACATTGCCAAAGACTTGTCATCTATACATGCATATATAATCAATTTAGGTTCTCCCTCTGTCACCTTACATGTGACTGTAAATCTTGTATTTTCAGCTCCTTCCTTACTTTAGGAAAGTCCTAAAGTAAGATCCATTGTATCAAGTTGTAAAACATGTCATTCAACTTAGTTGATTCAGAGCACTACTCTTACTTCCTAAGTATCTTTGGATAGGGGTATCACTCCTAGTTTACCTCTAAGATATTCATGTGCATCCTTAGGTAAAGCCTTAGTGAATATATCATTTATCTATTCTTTTGTGTTCACATATTCCATTCTCACTTCTTTGTCTTGAACCAATTCTCTCAAGTAATGATACTTGATTACAATGTGCTTTGTCTTTGTATGCATCACAGGGTTCTTAGATATGTTTATAGCACTTGTATTGTCATAGTAAAGTACCACAACTTCAGTGATTTCTTCCTTCATTTATTTAAGTAACTATTTGATCCATACCACATTTGTGCAATTCACTACAGCATCCACATATTTAGCTTTAGCAGTAGATTGTGAAATACAATTTTGTATCTTATTGGTCTAGGAGAGTAATCTTGTTCCTAAGAAAAATTCTCCTCCACTTGTACTTTTCCTATCATCATTATTTCTAGCCCAATCAAACTTTGTGTAGGCTCTCAATTCAAACTTTTCATTTTTATTATAGTATAGACCATATAATTTTGTACCTTTCAAGTATCTCCTAATCCTTTAATGGCCATTAAGTGATTCTCCTCAAGATTTGTAGAAAACCTCGCAACAATCACAATAGCTAGTGTAATGTCAGGTCTGCTATGAACTACATATTACAATTTGCCAATCATAGACCTGTACAATATTTTATTTACTTCAGAAAAATCATATTTCATAGCAACATAGACAAATTCATCATTGTGATCATCAAATTCATCATTGGATTCTTCTTCAGAAATGTAACAAGTCTTCTTTCCCTTATCCTTATAGCCTTTGTTACTGTCATCTTTTCTACCTCCATATTTGTCCTCATTTTTTTTGTTTGACATTTTAGGACATCTTGTTGCAATATGACCAACCCCATTACAATTAAAACATATGATGGGTAAATTACCTTTGCATGTTTGTTTACCTCTATGAAATTTTCTAGCCAACAGTACTTCCATTTCTTCAAGATCTTCATCATCTGTATCATTGTCACTAGTAGCATGTTTGACCTTTTCCTTTTTCTTATCTTTCAGTTCTTTTAGTGTCAACTTAGCTTTGAAAATAGATTCAACATTCTCATATTCAAAATTATCAAAATTTGAAAGTTCAAGAGCAGTGACTCTACTAACCAATCCTTCAAGGGTCAGATTACTACTAGGAGTAAACCTCATTTCTTGTATAGTAGAGACTCTAATAGCATAGATAGGAAATGGTTCTCTCATCTTCAATTTTTCCATCATAACCTCAAATTTCATTAATGCCATCTTTGATTCTTGCATAATACTAGACTATAGTCTCACCTTCTTGCATTCTCATTTCATCAATTTTTCCTCTAAGACTTTCAACTTTTTCTCTTAACACATTCTTGTCTCCTCCATATACTTTTCATAGGGCATCCCACATCATATTAGTAGAATCACATACTTTTTTTCATCAAACTCTAAATAGATTAGAGAATATGCAATCTCCAACATTGCTTGATTATGTTCCTTCTTATGTTTCAATTATTTAGCAGTTGGGGCTCAAACTACATCAATGTGTTCAGTGGTGATAGTTCATTGTGCATAATCTCCAAGTCCTCCTAGATGTAGCTTTATCAAAATTTTCCATGCAAATTTTTTTTTTGTTTAACTTGGGAACCTCCTATCTGTACATCTTGATCTTTAGCTTTAAGTACCTTCAAACTTTTTCTTCACAAGAACTTGATGCTCTAATACCAATTGTTGTAATGTTTAGAATAACTAAGATGGAGGGGGGATGAATAAGTTATCCAAGGTCCAAATGTACAAATAAAACTTCTCAATACTTCAACTGATATGTATGCATGAATTGATCTTTCAATATCTTAAAATTTTGCATATTGTTGTCTTAGGTTAAAATAACTTTGCATAAATGTAAATATGACATATCAAAAAATCAATCACACATTTTGACACAAGGATTTAATGTGGAAACCCAATTTTGGAAAAAATCACCAATAACATGCTACCAATTTTTACTCTTCTAAAGTGAGCCCTGTGAGGAGCCAACCCTATTAAAGGTTACAATGCACATTATTAAATATGACCTTGATTAAAGGATTTCAATCATTCTATTAGGAGTGAGCCTTGTTAGAGGACTTTAGAACATTCCATTATAATTTTACCCTATTAAAGGATTTACTCATGATTCTTAGGTCAACCTTAATCCAAAGGATTTATCCAAACTAATACAATGTTATAAAGTAATAGTGGGACTTGATCTAATAACAAAAAAACTCACTTATAGATTATAGATCACTTGTTCAATCCTCCATACTACTTGGAATTCACCATCTTCATCTCTAAATAACTTGTTAACTCTTCAAGACTTCATCTCCTTAAGCCTTCAATCTTAGCATGCCAACTACAGTATCTTTCATTCAGCAACCATATGAAGCAACACCCTATACTTCTTGTCTATCTCAGGTTCACACTTTTGAATAATTGCTTCTGGCTTGTTATCTCTTTTATAGAGAATTTATATCTTTTTTCGCTTAACCACAATTGTCCATTTTAGGGTTAGGTCAGATTCATTGGATCTACCCTCTTTCCATTTTGTTCCTTCAAGAAAATTCCCTTACAATCCTCTTTGAATTCATCTCAAAATGGTTTATCTTTAATTTTGTGCCACCAACTCATCATACTTATCCTCCACACGCTTCACACAATTCAAGAAATCAACCTTGTCTACTAAGATTCATCAAATCTTCAATCAAACTCATTTTATTGTCACTCGGCAATAACATTTTGTTTGCTTGGAAAAAATTGTCTTCTAATGCTCAATCAACACTAGGTTTCTTGACATATACTAAGTTTCACTTGGTCATTACTGTCATTTTTTGACACTTGACATTTACTAAGATTTCTTCACTCGACACCTACTAGACTTCTCTTTTCTCAACACATACCAAGCTTACTTTGCTCAGCTTCAACTAAATTTTTGCTTGGCCTACACTAACTTGCTTGGCTTCCACTATTTAGTCAGTTAGGCTTGGTAGATTGATTTCTTAACTAGCCTTCTTCTAGTCTTTTCTCAAGTATCCTTTCATTATAGCCTTAAGTAGATAAAAAATACACTATATCATCAAAGTATTTCTTGGTCTTAGTGTTCCTTTTATACACCATATAACTCAACCTTTTTCTAGGTTCTTTTATTATCCTTTCTTTTCAAATCCTCTTCATCAACCAATCAAATGATAACATTCAGACTAAAGTAAGAAATTGTCTTACCAACAAGTAGGAGGTTTGACTAGTGACAAAATAATGATTGTTCTTGTATAGTCTTAAAATGGAAGCACTTCCATGTCAAGAGTGTTTAGCCCTCTGAATAAGTGGTATGGGGTCATGTCAAGCACCTTAAATGGGTCTTTGCATGGATCTAATTGTATTTCCCTTGTTCTGCTTCTCTCTCTTTTCCAGTCTATTTCTAATAGAGTACTCTATGAAACTGAGAACTTTGGCCTCTAGGTTAACATAGGTCAAAGATGACCTTGATCCTAACCTAGGGAAGGGTCGACCTCATCCCTTACCCTAGATCCCTTTTTTAATTTTTGGGAGTTTCAAGATCTCGAGCTTTAGAAAGTTGGTTGCTTCAAGTTTTAGAATGGTAGACTCTTAAATTTAATTTAATATAGGTCTATTCCTAGGGGTTAAGGTTAAATGGAATTTAATGCTCCTATGTCAACCTTCTCTAGGAGTTAGTGCCCTAGATCACTATATAAGGAAGCCTTCTTCCCTCATTTTGACATCTACTTTTTATCTAATTTTCATCCATGCATATTCACAAGATATCTACAATCTACCTACGATCAATGAAGTATCATGTATTCAAGCATTCAAGTGTTCAAGCATCCAATTCATCAAGGACATCCATTGTTATCCATTGAAAGATTCAATCTCTATGGAGTCCCCTTGTCGAAGATTTCATCCACATTCATCCAAGCCTTCTTCTATGAAAAGATACATTCAAGATTGGTGTTGAAGATCTAACAATATTTATTTGAGACATCCTACATTTATTTTAAGCATCCATACTTGCGGATTCAAGGATTCAAATCCTCCACAAGGATTTCCCACATAAGAAAGGTGAATAGTTCCATTTACTTTGTTTATGCATATTATAATTTTAATTATATTTCAAGGTTAATTCCAAACTGGAGTTTGATTGAGGTAACTCCCCCATTCAACAAACAAACCCTTTTTCTTGCAAATACATGTATGGAACAACGAATTGGAGAGTAGATTCAGATACCCTTTTCGTTGAATTTGTGAGATTCACAAACATAAATTTTGTTAGAGCAGTATAGGTCAAGGTTGACTTTTTGGGGTGCAATTGTGCCCCAGGGGAACATTGTACCTTATCAACATTTCAAGGTTGACCTCCCTTCAAAAAGACAAAATATTTATGGGTTTTCTCCATCTCAAAATTTCTAGTGCAAAATCGGTTACAGATTTTCTAGAAACTACATATACATATCAGAAAACATCATTTTCCAGATTCAAGGTTAGTATTTGTCTTTTATCTATTTCAGGATTTAGGCACATACTATCCCATACTAGAAAGATTATATTACCCCTTTTCTCCTTATTTTTCTTAACTTGATCCATTTTTGCATTAAACACTCTCTTATGTTTAATCAATTTGGATCATTCCAATTGGAAATTAAGGTTAACAAGAGGGTTTCCATTTTCTTTCTATTAATTTTGGTGAACCCACAATAGACAACTCTTTCTTTTTGGTGTTAGATTTCAATCTTGCATTAGATTTCCTTTCATATTCTCTTTTGTGGAATTAGATGCCCTATTGTGCTTTTTGGTGCTATATTTATTTTCATTTCATCAGGTCTTTTCTTGCATTAAGATTAGATTTAGTTTATGCTCTTGCATTTTAAATTCATAAATAAATAAAAAATTCAAAATCTCTTTCAAAATATAAAAATATTGTTGTTTTATAGTTTAGTTTATTTTCCTTGTATTGGTTTATGAGCTTTATTACTTCTAGTCCTACTTCTAATCTTAGGGTTAGATGTAGTCATAGACTTATGGGTACTCTTGAGCCTCTTCTCCCTTCCTTAGGATTCTAGATAAAAATTTGATTCTTCCTAATTCTAATCCTCTTATGGAGCAAAACTCTTCTACTCATCTCATGATGAGGATGATTCTTTAAGAGTTCCTTCTAAACATGTCCAAAAACTTTCCAACAAACTTGATAAAATGGGTAATTGGCTTCTTCAAGAAAACCATAATCAATATTCTATTCAAGCTATAGAGGCTCTTAAGAAAGTTCTTTGTGATAGTGACCAACGTGTTAATCTCTTGCATGGTATTACTCACCTTTTGCATTCCAATGTTAAACCTTTAGCTCAAGAAGCTTAGGATTTAGGGTTGAATCCTCCTATCACTAGTGTAGAACCTTTTTCTGTTCCTTTCCCTAGTGTTCCTTCTTATACTCCTTCCTTGGTGACTATGATGGTTCCCTCTATTCCTATGAGTGTTCTTCTTGTGCCCCTTCCTACTTCACAACCTTCTTATCATAATGTTCCTTTTACTTATTCTACTCCTATGCTAACTATAGTGCCTAGTGTTCCTCCAAATCTTTTTTCAATTCTTTTAGCTTCTTACACTTTACCTAGTGTATCTGATGTTGCTATTCCTCCTATTTCTTCTCATGGTTCTACAATTATTAGTTTGTCTCAAACTGTGTCATTTACAATAATAACTTCCATCCTTGACTCAAAATAAGTTTAGTATCCCTACTGGTGACATGGGAAGTCCTTTGTCCTAGGATATTATTTGTACTCCCATTCCTTAGCAAGCCTGTATGCCTCATCTTGAGAATTATAATGGTAGGGGAGACCTTGTTCATCATGTTAAACAATTTCAAATCCTTTGTAGTGATTATGCTTATGATCGTAGGATTTTAGCAAATTTGTTTTCTCAAATTTTTTGTGACAATGCCTTACAATGGTTTTATTCTTTGACTACTTATTCTATTCATTCATTTCCTCAACTTTTTAATGCTTTTATTCAACAATTTCCAAACAACATTGGCCCACAAGTGTCTTTGATTGATTTGATGGATTGTAAACAAAACTCTAAGGAGAATTTGACTAAATTTATTGGTATATTTAAGCATTTGCATGCTTAGATTTCCTATCCTATTCTAGATTTTGATATTCAATGTATGCTTATTTCATATTTGCAAAAGGATATTACAGATAAAAAAATTCTTATTGAATTTACTTCTTTTCAACAACTTTGTGCAACACTTCATCATTATCAATTACAAGTGAGTCAAATTGAGAGCACTACTCCAATGGCTCTTGCTCCTATTGATAAAAGTGATGCCACTCCTAATTCAAATGAAGTTCAAAATTTTAACATCTATGTAAAGATAAATAAACAAGAAAATGCAATTGTTGATCAAGTTGATGTTGTATTTCATAATGCCACTTTTGCATCTACTGCTTTTTGATAGAATCGTATGTTTATTCCTCTTTGGATCTTTAAATTCTATTATGAATAGGTTGTTAACTTTTAATATAATTACTTGACCTCCTATTTTTCCTCTTTTACCTGCTATGATGGCAGCTAAATCTTTAGATCTAAAAGCTTTTTGTCAATATCATCGCCAGAATGGTCATGATATTGAATTTTTTTTTTTTTTTTAAACATAAGGTTTAGAAATTTATTTTCTCTAATTCTTTATCAATCGATAATTTTGATGGTAGTGGAAATAAATATATTTCTCCTCCTAATCAAAATTTGAAAATCTATATGAATCCTTTACCTACGTAGATACTAATACTATTTCTCAACCATCTTCTATGGATATCATTGTATAATTTGAAGATGGATGATCTTAATCATGTGGTCAATCAAGTGCAGGATGTGGTTCAATCTATATCTCTACCTCAATCTCAATGTCCTCTTCAATCACAAGTTTTAGCTCTACCTCAATTGAAACTTAAGTCTAAGTTGAAGCCTCAACTTAAACCTTGACAACAACCTAAGAAAAAATGATCTCGGGAACTTTTGATTACCTTTGATGATTTTGAGACTATTAAAGCTCATGATGGTCCCCTTTATGTTTATTCTAAGATTGCTAAGATACCTACTAATGTTTGTCTTGCTGATCCTATCTCCTTAGTTAATGTTAGTATGGGAGAAAATATTTTTATGAAAAGTTTGTAATGTGATTTTTATTATAAATCAGATGTATGGATTCAAACTTGTAATTTTTTTTTAATTCATCATTTGGTTCTTATTGTCACAAAAGATTGCACCCTTGTCCAAAGTTCTTACCTAAGGAAAACCTTTTGAAACATGGAAATAAACTCCAATTTGTGGGAATTGAACAATGAGTTTGAGTCTCCAAAGAAGGCTAACTTCCTTTTGCTATCAAAATGCACATAAACTATACTTGGAGAGGAATAAGGGAGAAGGAATACATGAAAGAAGAATACCTAATCTATCCTAAGGAGGTGATGCACCAAAAAAAGTTTTCAATCCTATCTCTACCCATATATGTGTAGTTAACTATCATGACACCAAAAGATACATAGATTCATAATTGTTTAATATATCAATCACATGCAGATCAGACAACCAAATGAGTGACATGAGGAAGAAGAGATTCCATTATATATCATTCAAAGGCCAAAAGAGATATAGTCATGCATATTAAAGATATAAAAAATAAATTGAAGAGAGGCAAATAGATCTTGCAGAGTACATCAATGGTTGAAAGAGATAAAGCTGAATATCAATGATTTACAATGAAATTATAGAGCAATATCAAATAAATAGAGAAGAGTCGACCGTAACCAATAATTACAACTTTTTTTTTATAGTGCAAGTGTAACTAAGATATTTTTGATTGAAAGATACTCCACAACCACTACCATTAAGTGCTTAGAGAGCAATCAAGGTGATCCAAACAATAGATTTTAACCGATACACTTGCAGAACATGAGAATGAGGAAAACTTGGCATGGAAGAAACTCTAAAGTGATAGAAACAATGTCAATCAATGCTAGAATTCCTCAATATGGATAATTAGGTGATGGAAATAATCCCTCTACATTGTTCCTAGTGCAATAATAACTCTAGATTAGCTGGGATCAATCAAAAAGATCAGATAATGCAAAAAACCCTATCTTCTCCTATTCCTAGCTCAAAAAATTAGCAAAATCACTAGGTCAACTTGGTCAAGCAACAAAAGTGAACCATATGGACCAGCCATGTTATTTAATTCTACCAGCTCATGAAGTCTTCACACATTTGACCACTTCATCATAAAACACTTGCTACCTTTGCTTTATGTTTGTTGTGGTTAGAAAATACTAATTGTCATCATTGGTGTTTCATTTTAACTATTAGCAACTAACCCTTGTGAACTGTGAGCCAATTGTACACATGGTGGTCTCTCACTTTGTCACATGAAATAACTACCTTGCATCTTCACAATGTGACAACCATTGATCATATCACATCTGACTGCTCTGAAGATATGCCAATCCTATCAGTTCATTGACCAATATAAACGTGACCCCACACAAGCTCATCGAACACTTATCCACTTCACTTGTGGCCCACAAAAGAAATGGGACCCACCTGCCACATGCCAATCACTCACTTTCTTGCATAATTTAAAGTCCTTACATTTTGAGAAAGTGATAAAATGACAACCCTCAGATGATCTCAATCAGATGGAAGAAAAAAACATTGCAAAAACACTAGCCCACTAAGCAAAAGAAAAAGAGAAGCTTCCAATTGGACTCCTATCAGAAGACTCACCAACTGCAAGAAAGAAAGGCCCACCCTGAACACATGTTGTAACATCACTTTTTTGCATGGAATAAAGACCAGTCATTTATGTGAAGGGAAAGGAAAGCGATGGTCGTGGATTGTGAAAGATCAAACGATGGATAAAATCTGGACCTGCAAAGATATTAAAATGGGAAATACTTAGGAAACAAGGAATGACCTGAGGTTTAAAAGATTATTTTGGCATGCCCTAATATATTTGAATTTTCAAATATGTGAACATTACTATGTTTTGAATTCAAATTTCTCTATTTTGGCAGGAAGGGTGAATTTAGCTAACAATTATGTCAACTCAGGGAGGATGCAAGCTTGATATGCATGGACCAGTAGCCTGCACATCCATTGGGCAAGAGAGTCATAGAAATCATGAAGATCCGTACAATAAAACCCCAAAATTGTTGAACAACATGCCTAGTAAAATATCAAAATTTCTCTTTGGAACTGTAAACTAGAAAAAAAAATCCTCTGCAACCTCTGCAACACTTCAAAACTTCAAAACTTGGTTATCTCACAAAGAGACATCCTGTGCCCAAAACTTCTTGGAAAATAGGAAAGAAATGGAAAGAAACTACTCTAACTATGTACATAAAACATCATTTCTATCAAAAACAGGGCTTGAGGTATATTCCATTAACTGGAATAAGAAAAATTTCACCATTAGGCCTACTCAGCTAGAAAGCATTGCCCTACTTGCAACTAACAACCACATAGGGACCACTCCATAGTACATCAAATTTTGAGTGCCTCCCTAGTTTTTCCCTATCTGCATCCCACTTTTGCACAAGGTCACCCTCTCTAAAAATTATGAACTTATCCTTTTTATCAAAGGTCTTCTTCATCTATTCTTGGTGTGCTTCCGAGGTTTACATGACTTGATTTCTTCTTTCCTCTAGCTCCATTAACTCTACTATTCTTACATACATAACATCAGTTTTAATTAGTTCCAATTGATGGGCTAATTCTTGGGATGGAAACTCCAATGGGATAAGAAGCCTTGCTTCATTTTCATAAACCAACATGAAAGGAGAGTTTCCAATAGCCCTTTTAGGTGTTATTCTATCAACCTAGAGGGTTGTTCTTAACTTCTAATGCGAACACCTCTAGTTATCTTCTATAGTCCTTTTATGATTCCAATCAAGTTTTTGTTGGAGGACTTAGCCACACTATTACCTTGGGGGTAGTACTTTGAAGAAGTGCTCAAGTATATTCCATTATCAACTGCCCATGCACAAATTTGGGTTCCTACAAATGATTCTGCATTGTCTAAAATAATAGTGGAAGGAGTATCAGATCTTATAACGAGTCCATCAAAGAATTCAACAACTAAATTATCAGTAGCATCTTTTAATGTAATTGCCTCTATCCACCTAGTAAAGTAATCTATAGTAGCTAGAATCCATTTATGACCAGAACTATAAGGAGGATTAATAAGACCTATGAAATCCAATCCCCACTGAGCAAAGGGTTGATCAACTTGGATAGGATGAAGTGGAGTGGCGAGAAGCCTTTTCTTACCTGAAAAGAAGGCACATTTTTCACATTTTGTGACATGCCTATGGAAATCATTGAACAAGGATGGTCAATAATATTTTGTCCTTATTATCTTCATGGTAGTGGTTCTTGCTAAAAAGTGGCCATCATCGGGACCACCATAAAGCTCCTTAATCATTCTGTCAACTTGATCAGTACCAATGCATCTTAAAAAAGCTCCATTGATGTCTTTCCTAAACATGATACCATCAACTATGGCATAAGAAATGGACTGCAATCTAAACTATCTTATTTTTTCCCTATCCAATCCCCGAGGTTATCCATTGCCTAACAAGAAGGTCATCATGTCATCTATCCAACTCCTTATATTCTCATTTCCTACTTCTTGTTGTTCTGTCAATACCATATCCACTCCCTCATTTGATTCCTAAAATGAGACCATCTACTTGCACAATCCTTTCCATCCTACCAACTTGGTGATCTGAATGACCACATCATACTCAATCACCTTAGTGATCCAACTTACTCTTTTCTCATTAATATCTTGTTGTGTGATAGAAAGTGCCTGAATCTCTTCAAATACCTTATGAATGCAAGGGCTTTCTTTTCTACATAATTTTACTTGTCTTCATATTCCCTGATCCCTTCACTAAAGAAAGAAATTAGTTTCTCTTCATTCTTGTCATTTAATTGAGTCAAAATAGTAGAGATACTTGACTCACCTCCTAAGGTATAAAGAATGAAGTCCTTTTCAAAATTTGGATTGATGAGAGTAGGATCTAAGGCTATGGTTGCCTTGATCTCTTCAAAAATTTCTTTCCCTTCTTTAGTCCATGAAAAGACCATATTCTTTTTAAGTATAGTTGTAAAAGGTTTCACCATGTTAGCTAAATTAGGAATAAATCTCCTCAAAAAATTTATTCTACCAAGAAAACTTTGCAGCCCTTTCTTATGATTAGGAAGGGAGAGAACAATTATTATCTTTATGCTCTTTGGACCAATGGTCATGTCATCCTTAGATACAATGTGTCCTAAGAATTTTCCTTGATTAGTTGAAAAGACACACTTGCTTGGATTTAGGGATACTCAATACTCTCTACATTTTATGAATACTAGTATGAGATGGCCCAAATGATCTGCTACATTCTTTGAATATGCTGTGATATCATCAAGGTAGACCAACACAAACCTTTCAATCATGTCCTTGAAGGCCATCTCCATTACCTTTTGAAATGTGGCACCTGCATTTGTTAGTCCAAAATGTATTTTACTATAGCCATAGGTGCCCTACTTTGTTGTGAAAGTAGTCTTGTACCTATCAGCCTCCTTGATTAACACTTGGTTATAACCTAAGAATCCATCCAAGAAAGCGAATCTCTCTGAATCACTAACCTTACACAATATCTATTCCATGGAAGGGAGAGGGTGATGATCCTTAAGGGAGGCTTGGTTAAGATCCCTAAAGTCTACACATAGTCTAATTTCTCCACTCCTCTTCCTAATATGGACAAAGTTAGAACCCAATATGAATGCTTTATAGGGAAAATGATATTAGCCTCAATCAACTTGGATAGCTCCTTCCTCATTAATCTTTAAATTTAGGGATTCACTAGCTTCTACTTTTTCCTAAAAGGTTTGACATTATGAACTAAATTTATGGTATGTTGAAATAGACTTGGGTTAAAACCCTTTAAATCATCATATTTCCAAGAAAATGCATCATTAAATTCTTGACATAGATGAACAAAACTTTCTTGCTTAGTTTCAAAACATACCTTCCCTATGCTTGGAGACCTTCTATCAACAACTGTGACTAGTATGTGATCATCCTTTCTTGCAACAAGGTTCATGCCTCTATCTCTTGCTTGGTCATTAGAATTGAAGACACTCTCTAAGGTAATGAGACCCTTAGGTAGCTTGTTAGAACTGTGTTTGACGATCTGATCACCATACTAATCATGTAGCCTTGACTGATTTCTATATGAGAACTCTGCTTCATTTTACAAGAAACTTACAATTTATGCATCTGATTCAAAGACTTGCTAATTGATATTATTATCAGGAATATCAGGCCTAACCATCACTCTAATCTATTGCTTCTTCTCATCTTCAAGGCTCCTTGGCACATCATAAGATGCGCCAACTATTGCAAGTCTATCAAGATGTCTATTATCTTTTCTAGGAATGCTTTGAATATTAAATGCAATGAAAGCTTCAAGAAAATCCTAGACTCTATGTTTATAAGACTTGAGTAGACCATTCTTTGTGGCATTCTACTTCCTCACCTTATTAACCACCAACTTGCTATATCTATATACACTTAAGGCTTGAATTACTCTTTTTTGAGCAAGTAGGATGCCTTAAATCAATGCCTCATACTTTGATATGTTATTAGTACAACTAAATTTAAGCCTAAATGAGAAGTAGTACCTTTCTAGTGTAGGAGAAATCAACATCACACCAGCCCTTGATCCTTTCTTATTCATTGACCCATCAAAAAAATACTCTATATCCCACTGATATCTTCTTTGTCTTTCATAAGGTTAGGGACAAGAGCATTCTTTTCATATATATAATATGTACTAGGCCTATTTCTAGGGTTTTCGATACAAGATCAAACTGATATGCATTGGACCATTCATCTAAGAGAAAATAAGGAATCAAGTATATCTACTAGGGAAGTTGCAGGCTCATTTACTGTGTCATTTTCATCTATCTCTAGGATAGTACAATTCATATTGATGAGATTAGGAGTGTAGGGCTCAATATGATTGAGGGCTAAGGAATTTTCTCTAATTGAAGTTTTAGTTCCATACCTTGTTTTGGAAAACATGTATGACCAATGAAAGTATATGTGGCCACCTATCTGGGTAGTGAAATCACTTGAGATCCAAATGGTAAAATGTGGCTTAACTTCAACACCTAATATATATTGAACTATAGTATAACCAAGGCATGCATGTAGGGCCATTTCAACATTCCTAAGGATTCCTAAAATCTTGATAGTACTACCATCCAACTACAATACATACCTAACAATGGGCTCATATTTCATTTCTAGGGCATTAGATACACACTTAGGCATTAATGAACCAGTAGCCCCTGAATCAATCATGTAATCGTGAACTAGTTTATCCCCTATGATTAGAGAAAAATAAAATGGAGGAGGTCTAACCTTTTCACTTGTTTCTATCTTCCTTGATGGTTGCACAAAATTGGTGGCATTCTTCATGCTAGGTGGCTGATCTTTTGGTTCAATACTCTCAAATTCTTGATGCAACAACTTCTTCTGCATGGGTATAGTAGCAAAAACATCCCACATAGAAATATTCACATTCATTTTCTTCATCTTATCTACCACATAAAATTAGGTGCTCTGGTAGAAGCCTTGGGAGCTACATGTGTAGGAGGTGGAGATGGAATAACTTGAAGACCACTCACATCTCCTCCACTACTATTATGTATTTTTTGTCAAGGAGCATTGGTTTGATCATTTGTTTCTTGTACATGAGGTATTATATTTGATGTTGAAGCTTGATTAGGGGGAAGAGGAGCATCATCTTCAACAACTCTTCTATTGATCCTAGTGTTGTGAGTAATGGAATCCTAGTTTACATTACAATGTTCCTCCACCTAGTGATTCATGAAGGAGAAATCACCTTGTCATTGAAAATGTGAGGCATCATTAGATTGCCTCTCCTTGTATGATTCTACTGTAGGCTCTTGAGTGGTCAAAGCCAAATAGGATTCAACATTTTGACACATACAACAGGCATAGGAGTAATTGTAGGAGGGACAAAATTTTTGATCTTGAGCCATATTATTTTGAGATACTAAGGCCCTACTTTGATTTTCATTTGAAGTAGAAGCATGACTATTCTACCTACCTTGATCAAAAGAAGTATTCCCATGATTATGATTTGGAGGTCTACCATTGTTTGGAGTTTGATTCTATGGTTGAGGAGCCCTATTACCTTGATTTTGTTGTCTCTCCAAAGTCACCACATTGTTGTTTACTTTTTGCATCATAAAGAAGTTATCTTCCAACTTCTTCTCTTGAACTTACAATCTCTTATATATGTTCAACATCATAGATTACATCATCTCCTTAATTTCATCCATTCCATTTGAAGATGTGGAAGCTTGAGGGGCTAGAGAAATGGGTTGTGTGTGGAAGGTGTGGGAAAAGGGGCTATGGTCAGTTGGTGATTTGGGATATTAGGGAAGAAGGGCATAGGAGGCCTTGGGGCTAACTTTCCTCCTTATATCAATACGTTTTCTGCCCTTATTGTTATTTCATAAGCATTAGGTAATGTATCTCCTCCCATGATTTGTATTGTAGTGGAAATATCACTATTAAAGACTATGAGGTAATGTAAGAAAGAATTACCAAAGGTAGGCTTCATTGCAGTGGGTATTCTATCCCACATTTTCTAAAATCTATAGTTAAAATTAGTCATGTATTTATGGGGGGCTCTCTTAATAGTAGTCAATTGTTCTAGGAGTGAAAGGCAGTCACTCCTATCCTCAAAATGTTTGCGTAGGGCTACTCCTAACGCATCCCAATCTATTAAATAATTATTAGGCAACCCTCTATAACATTTTAGTTCTTTTCCTTTCAAGGATGAGGCTAGAAGCCTAACTACAACATCATCTTTAGATATTCCATTTATATTACAAATATTTGCAATTTCTTGAATATGTTCTAAGGGGGGAAAAAAGTTTCACCAATTAACTCAGTTATACTTTTAAGAGTTGATAATGGTATGTCATGTCTTTGAGCTAATAGGAGTGGACTTCCACCATTAAAGGTGGAAAAAGTATGAGCTCTAACCATGTAGGAAAGTGATCTATTGATATGAGCAGATGTTATTGTAGGTTGAGATCTAAGAACAAGAGGAGTGGAGATAGATCTTACAGGTGTATGTGTTATTTTTGCACTCCTAACTAGTGATAGAGATATTCTAGTCTTTCTTCTTCTAGGATTGGAAAATGAAAGCTCTTGGTATTGAAACTTACCTCTACAAGATGCCCCTGTTTCAGTTTTGGGCATGAAACATAGCAACTATGGCCTGAAATCATATGTGAATGACATGGAATCACCAAGTGCTTTGTAGAAATGATCCTCTTGAAGGCTTGAAATACTAAGAACAACACTATCTTCTCAGGATCAACTTGAAATAATTCTCTTTTAATGCCAGTAGATTATGAAATCTTTTGAATATTAGTCCCACCTAGCATGCCTAAAACTATTGTCACAAAAGCTCACACCCTTGTCAAAAGTTTTTACCTAAGGACAACCTTGTGAAACATAGAAACAACCTCCAAGTTGTGGGACTTGAACAAGGAGGTTGAGTCTCTGAAGAAGGTCGGGTTCATTTTCTATCCGGATACACCTAAACTACACTTGGAGACAAAAAGGGGAGAAGTAATACATGAAATAAGACCACCTAATTTATTCTAAGGAGGTGATGCACCAAAATAGAGTGTTCAATCCTATCACTGCCCATATATGCATAGTTAATTATCATGACACCAAAAGATACATAGATTCAAACTTGTTTAATCTATTAATCACATGCAGATCAGACAACCAAATGAGTGACACAAGGAATAAGAGATTTCACTATATATCATTCATAGGCCAAAAGAGATATAGTCGTGCATATTATAGATATCCACAATGCATTAAAGAGATGCAAATAGATCATGCACAATACATCAATGGTTGAAAGAGATAAGGTTTAATATCATTAGGTACAAAGGCAAAGGGGATTTATAGTGAACTTGCAAAGCAATATCAGAGAAATAGTGAAGAGTCAACCCTGACCAAGAATTACAACTTTTATTTTATAATGCAAGAATAATTGAGATATTTGTAACTGAAACTTACTCAACAACCACTACCATTAAGTGCTCATAGAACAATCAAGGTGGTCCAAACAATAGATTTCAATTGGTACACTTGCAAAGCATGAGAATAATGAAACTGTATCATGGAAGAAACCACGAAGTAATAGAAATGACCCCAATCAATGATAGAATTCTTCAAAATGGACAATCAGGCTATGGAAAGAATGTCTCTGCATTTTTCCTAGTGCAATAATAACTCTAGAGTAGTTGGGATCAATCAGAAAGATCAGATCACACAAGAAACCTTATCTTCTCCCATTCTTGGTTCAACAAATTAGCAAAGTCAATAGGTCAACCTGGTCAAGTAAGCAAAATGAGTCATGTGGACTAACCATGTTATTTTTTTCTACTAGCTCATAAAGTCTTCATGTGTTTGATTGCTTCGTCATAAAATCCCCACCACCTTTTCTTTATGTTCACTATGGCTAGCTAGAAAATACTAACTATCACTGCTAGCATTTAATTTTAACTATTTGCGGCTAACCCTTGTAAACTGTGGGCTAGTTATACATGTGGTGGCCTCTTTCTTTATTGCATGAAATAACTACCTTGCATCTTCGCAAAGTGACAAAGAAACAACCATGGATCACATCACATTTGACAGCTCTAAAGATATGTCAATCATGTCACTTCATTGACCATTAGAAATGTGATCCCATGCCAACTCATCTGACACTTATCCACTTTACCCACGACCCACAAAAGAAAAAGGACCTACCTGCCACATGTCAATTGCTTGCCTTCTCATATAATTTAAAATCCTCACATTTTGAGAAAGTTAGAAAGTGATAACCCTTGGATGATATCGATATGATGGTAGACAAAAAAATTTCTAAAATACTAGCCACTAAGCAAAAGTGAATGGGAAGCTACCAACTGGACTCCTATGAAAAGACTTACCAACCACAAGAAAAAAGCCCCACCCTAAATGCATGTCACGATGTCACTTTTTCACATGGAATAAAGAATAGTCATTTTTGTAAAGTGACAAAGTGATGGTCATGGATCATGAAAGATCAGGTGATGGATAAAACATGGACCCACAAAGATATTAAGCGCAATACTTAGGAAACAAGGAATAACCTATGGTTCAAAAGATTATTTTGGTGCACGCTAATATATTTAAATTTTCAAATATGTGAACATTATTGTGTTTTGAATTCAAATTTCTCCATTTTGGTTGGAAGGGTGAATTTAGCTAACAGTTCTATAGATTTACCGGTTGAACTTTGTAGAAAGATTGTGAACACCACCTTTTTTGTTGTTCCTACTTCTAATCAATTTCAAGTTAAGCTAGGTTTACCATGGTTAAATGCCATGCATGTTTTTTCTTCACCTATTCATAAGTGTTTTAATTTTTCTTATGATGATGAAGTAAGATGGTTAATCATAGCTTATATAATACTTCTAGGCCCAGGGATGCTGCTACCATTAACTTCTTTTGGCCTTCATTACCTAATTTGTGTCTTTCTCAACCTACTCATCTTTTCCATTCATATCAAGTCTATAAGCAACAAAATATTCTCGAGTTAATTTTACCTCCTAAGGATCTCAATCATGGTCTTTTTCTTACACCTTCCATACCTCCTTTATTTATGGCTTCTACAACTGTTAATCAAGCTCTTCATGTTTCTTTTTAGTCTACTAGTAATCCTATTAATTCTCTTATAGAACCTATGAAGGATCTTGTAATTGTTCCTCCTAGTTCTCAACAAATTTGAAGTAAAGAAAAATGTAGCCGATCTTCTAATGAACACTGTAAGAAGTGTCATGCTCAAGCTAAAGCTCATTATTTTGTTACTAAAAAATATTTATCTTCTTTGGATACAACCATTCATGATATATTAGAAGTTGTTACTAATAATGATGTTAAATTACTTGATTCTAATGATTCTATACATATCTTAGATCTTATTCTGATTAATCTACATGGTGAAGATATTCTTGATGATACTGATGATGTTAATGATGAATATGAAACTATTGACATTGACATTAATTTACCTCACAAGTGACACTTACACCTAATATTCAACATTGTGATTCTCAAGAGGATCCTTGTTTGAAACTGGCTATCTTTCTTACTATGTTGGATATATTCCCTCTTGTGAGTCACTCACCTTCCCTAAATGATAAAAAATGAGATGGGGAGGGTAGGCGACACACTTGATTGGCTAAGTCCTTCATGGTGGCCTCTTTTTTGTGTTTATATGTTGTACTATGCTTATCCTATAATATGTTTGCTAAATGATGTTACATTCTTTTATATGATCTTTGTTACTTCATTAGTGCAAGGTGATAAAAGAATCAACCCGGTTGTTTTATTCCTCTATATGTATCTCTATTCTTCCATATGTTGTTTCATGTTATGGTGTACTTATATTATCATTCGTACATGTTTCTTTGTGTAATCTTCTTGGATTCACGACTTGGTAGCATTGATTCTTTTTGGTCTCTAGCTCATGGTCCAAAAAGATTCTTCTTCATATTTCTTATGTGATATTCCCTCCTTTGTGATCATAGTTCTACTTTATTTGGGGAATTATGTTAATTCATTTTCTATATATATATATATATATAATCTTATGATCATACCAAAACCACAACAAGTAGATCCCTTACGTGTTCTCTATATGTTTATGTACTATGTCCCTTGATTTGTCTTCGTCTGGGGTCATCTCATAGTGGAAACATAATCAATAGAGGTGTTTATGTTTCTATCAAATCCATTTTTCCTACTAAAGTGTTAGTAATGACTTTAACATGGGGGAATATTCTCTACTCACTTATTGCACACACACACACACACTTTTCAATAAATATATATTATTTTTCAAGATAACTTTTCTCCCTTTTCAGATTAGTGACTAATCCTTAAAGCATGGATTTATATTTTAGGATCTCTTAATCCCTCTAGTTTAAAATATTGTTGATCCCTTGAGGTCAAAAGTATCCTTAAGATTGGATCTCTTTTGGTTTTACTCTTATAGAATAGAATATTCTTGAGCGTGAATCTTTGACGAGTTGACTAGTGACTAGCCACATTCACTAGGTGGTTCAATTCCATCTTTCTAGTTGCACAGTTTCCTTCTATGGTTCACAATGGGACATAAGTTCTTGTTGGGTGAGATAATCACTATTTTTTTCTTTTCTTTTCTTTTTCTAGCTATGTCTCTCTTATTATGATCTTGGAGTTGATGAAGACTTGAGTTTCTGTGGGCTTGAGGATTTCTTTGTCCCTTTTATTTTAATAAGATTATATTTTCATTACGATCTACTTTACCAAGAGCTTGCATCAAGTCCATACTCTTGTTAAAGTGGAGGAATAATGTATTTCCTTAAAATGGAAGCACTTCCATGTTAAGAGCATTTAGCCCTCCAAGTAAGTGGTCTAGGGTCATTTCAAATGCCTTGAATGATTCTTTTCATGGATCTAGTTATTTTTGTTAGAATAGTTTTAGAATTATTGAGGGGGGGGGGGAGGTGCGCGAATCAATTATCCAAGGTCCAGATGTATAAATAAAACTTTTCACAACTTAGTGAACCCAAAAACATTCTTCATGCATGCATCCATAAGATTATGCAATCACTTAAAACTTGTAGTTTACTATCAAATCAACTTTAAAATATATAAACATGAAACATGCAACATAATATATTCATCAACAAACTTGACACAATGATTTATGTGGAAACCTAATTTAGGAAAAACCATTAGTAACATGCTACTCTTTTTCACTCTTCTAAAGTCATGCTTTGTGAAAGGCCAACCCTAATAAAGGTTACAATACACACTGTTACATGTGACCTAGTTAAAGGATTTCAATCACCCTATTAGGAGTGAGCCTTATTAGAGGACTTTAGACAATTCACTTAGAATGCCACCCAGTTAAAGGATTTACAAATGACTATTAGGTCAACATTAAT
Organism: Cupressus sempervirens; assembly: GCA_028749045.1. Classification (NCBI taxonomy): domain Eukaryota; kingdom Viridiplantae; phylum Streptophyta; class Pinopsida; order Cupressales; family Cupressaceae; genus Cupressus; species Cupressus sempervirens. The sequence goes on from CM053787.1 coordinate 444,944,628, forward strand.
CCAAAGGATTTACCCTAGACTAATACAATTATTAGAGAGTAATAGTAAGGCTTGATCTGATAACAACTTACAACTTCATTTGCAAATTACAAATCACTATTTTAATCCTCCCTTCTACTTGGCCTTCATACATTTCAACTCTGATAGCTTGTTTACGCTTCAAGCATTCATACCCTTTAGTCTTCTTGATTAATATGCCAATGCAGTCTCTTCGCTTAGGTCACTTAGTGAAGCAAAACCCTTGAATTCTTTTCTTCCTTGGGTTCTTGCACATGACACACTTTTCTTCTAACCAACCATTCCTATAAATAGAAAATTAAGATCTTTTGTTGCTCATTTTCCATTGTCCAATTTAGGGTTAGGATAGATTAGGTAGGATACAATGAATCTATCCCACATTCCATATCTCTTCTAGAGTCTTCTTCTTGAATCCTCTTTGAATTTCACTTAAAAATGGTTTACCTTGAATTCAATGCCACCATCTCATCAACCTTATCTTCCACCTAGTTCACACATTCCAAGAAAATAAACTTGTTAGCTCAGATCCATCAAATTCTTGATCTTTTAAATAATGTAGCCACTCAAAATTATCTGGCTTCTAATGCTTAGCACATAGTGCATTTCTTGGCATCCTCTGAAAAATTACTCAGTGGGAACTAAAGTTTGTTGGTGCTTAGTATCAACTAAACTTTACTTGCATCCACTATTCTACTTGGCATATACTAGAGTAAACTTTTACTCGGCTCCAACTAATTTTCTTCTTAGCTTACACTGACTTTTCTCAACACCTACTATCCACTTGGTCAAGTTTTCCTGACAAAATTTGTGTAACTTATTCTTCTAAACTTTCTTAGTGTAACCAGCCTTTGTAACCTTAAGTGGATTATCAATGCATCATGTTATCACTATCTTAACTAATTGTTGTACTCCTTTACAAAATCATAACTCAACCTTTCTTCTAGGTGATATTGTTACATCTTTTTATCAAATCCTCTTCATCAATCAAATAAGTGATAGTACTTAAATCATATAAGTAGTTGTCTTACCAGCAAATAACATATTTGACATCAGTAACAAAACAATTTTTGAAGCATATTTATCATACTTGTATCAATCTATTCTCAACAATTTCCCTCTTTAATAGTCTTCTTCAATCTATTTTCAACAATCTCCCTCTTTGGCATTGATGGTAAACCAAATTGATCAACCAGACTGACTAGGTTAAAATAGTAAGACAATACCAAAAAGAAAATAATTCCTTGTACTAAAATATCTCCCTCTATCAACGAATTCCATCTTTTGAGTAGGTTACAAAATTATTCCTTATAACTCCCTCTAAATTTCTTCTTGTCATATGTTCCTCTTACAAGGAAAATATTAGGATTTCTCCTTCTTTGTATTCCTGATCAATAAATATCTCCCTCATCATACTTGTAAACCAATCTGATCAACAATTATGTCCTTTAGCAAGTTGAAGCATTTTGATCAGAATATCTCCCTCTTTAACAACAATGCCAAAGATTTTTCATCTTATCATGCAGATATGCAGTTCTTCAGTTTCTTTAGTTTCTCCCTTGCCACCTTAGTTGTGACTAATTTTGAAGTTTTATCTCTTTGGTTACTTTAGGAAGCTCCTAAAGTAAGATCCTCTACATCAATTTGTAGTATTTATAAGAAACTTTTTTGATGCAAGGAATTCCTTTTTTTTTTAGGATAACCTTTGATGGGGGTACCACCCCTAGTTTACCTCTTAGATACTCACGAGCATCCTTAGGTAATGCTTTTGTGAAGATATCAACAATTTGTTCTTTTGCGTTGACATATTCTATCTTCACCTCTTTATCTTGAACTAATTCTCTCAAGTAATGATACTTGATTGTAATGTGCTTAGCCTTTATGTGCATCACAAGATTTTTTGATATATTGATAGCACTTGTATTATCACAATAACGTGTTAGTATTTCTATGATATGTTCCTTCATTCTTGTGAGTAACTATTTGATGATCCATACATTTTTTTTGCAATTTACAAAAGCAACAACATATTTGACTTCAGTAGTGTATTGTGAAGTGTAAATTTGTTTCTTGCTAGTCCATGTAACTAGCCCCTTGCCTAAGAAAAATGCTCCTCTACTGGTGCTCTTTCTTTCATTAATGTTTCCAACACAATCAACATCAATGTAGGCTCTTACTTCAAATTTTTCATTTTTCTTATAGTATATACCATGCTCCTTTGTTTCTTACAAATATCTCATTATTCTTTTTACAACCATCAAATGATTCTCCCTAGGGTTAGCTGAGAATCTTGCAACTATCCCTATAGATAATGTAATGTCAGGTCTGCTATGTACTACATATTATAATTTGCCAATCATGGACCTGTACACTGTTTGATTTACCTCATTTCAATCATCATTCTTTGACAGCTTGTGTCCTATCACCATATGTGTACTTACTAGTTTAGAATCCTCCAATCCAAAACTTTTTAGTATTTCTTTGACATATTTTGACTAAGTCATGTATATACCATATTTCATCTAATATACTTGCAAACCCACAAAGAATTTGATTTCTCCAAACATAGACATTTCAAATTCTTACTTCATTTCATTTGAAAAAGCTTTAAATAAGGCATCTTGACCTCCAAATATGATATCATCAACAAAAAATTTAGATAATAAAATACCTTTTCCTTTCTTTGTCTTTATGTACAAATTTTTGCTATCATCCATCTATTCAAATCCAATCTTCACAAGATACTTATGAAGTCTCTCATACCATGCTCTTGGTGCTTGTTTCAAACTATATAGAGCTTTGTGCAGTCTACATATCATGTTCTTATTGTTAAAATCAAAAAAACCTTCTGGCTATTCTATGAAAACTTCTTCCTCTAATATGCCATTCAAAAATGTAGATTTAACATCTATTTAATAAACTTCGAAACCTTTATATGTAGAATAAGCAAGGAAAGTTCTTACTCCTTCCAATCTAACAATAGGGGCAAATGTCTTTCCATAGTCAATTCCTTCTTCTTGAGCATATCCTTTGCAAACTAATCTTGCCTTATTCCTTGTTACTTCACAATTTTCATCTAGATTTTTTATGAATATTGATTTGGTGCTAACCACATTTTTGTCTTCTAGTCTAAAAAATAGAGTCCATGTTTTGTTTTTCTCAAATTGTTCAATCTCTTCTTCCATGGCTTTACTCTAGTCTACATCTTCTAATGTATCTCTTATTTATTTAGGTTCTTTCATGTTCAAAAAACATGTATCACTTCTCAATCTATTTCTTGTCATTGGTCTTGCATCTTTATCTCTAATAATTTGTGCAGCAGGATGATGTCCCTTAACATATTTGGACAATCTTGGTTCAACTCTAGTTTCTTCATTTTATCTTTCAATTTTAGAATCATTTTGTATATCTCCGTTAGGTAACTCAACATTTCCACTAATCTCAGAATCTAAACATGTTCCAACTTCATTCTGTAACTCAGCATCTAAATGTGGCTAAGTTACTAAATGCAACTTGGCATTCATTGAAACTTGCTATTGGTTTATAGCTTGATTTGTGTCATCTTCTCATAAGAGCATAAAAATTATTTGTATTCTTTTGGTTCTTTCATAGATTCATCAAAGTTCACATTTGCACTTTCCACAACTTTGTTAGTGCTAGTATTCAGACACTTATAAGCTTTACTTCTTGTGGAATATCCTAGGAATATACCTTCTTCACTTTTTACATCTACTTTACCATTCCTAAAGTCTTTAAGAATGTAACACTTTCTTCCAAATAACTTAAAGTGCTTTATATTGGATGAGTATCCATACGAGTACCTTTCTTGACTTGTACATGGTTCAAGGTATAGACATTCTATCCAGTATTTTAAGGCAACGGTTTTCTCCATCATTAGTGTTCTAGCATATTCCATCATAGATCTATTTCTTATTTCAGCAATTTCATTTTTTGGAGGGGTTCTAAGTGCAGATGTCTATCTTTTTATTCCTCTATCATTGCAAAACATTTAAAACTTATTTAATGTGAATTCTCCTCCTTTTTCATATCTTAAACACTTTAGAATTTTACATGTTTCCTTCTCAATTCTTGCTAAGTACCACTTAAACATTTTGAAAGTATCAGATTTCTATTTTAGAAACATAACTGTCATCATTCTAGAATAATCATCAACAAACAACATAATGTACTTATCTCCTTTGTAGCTTTGCACATTAATTGGTCCACACAATTCAATATGAACAATCTCTAATATCTCTTTAGAGGTATGAGTTTTACTCTTAAAAATTGACTTTGTCATTTTCCCTAACTGACATTGTTTGCACATTATATTATCAAGCTTCTTCAACTTATTCAAACCTCTAACCTTTCTCATGTTACTAATAGTGACCAGCTTATCAAAATTGACATGACATAACTTTCCATAGCCATACATCCTCAAATTTTACAACTACACAAGTAGCATCCTCTATATCAAGGTAGAATAGATTATTTTTAGCTTGATCACCTTTTCCAACTAGTCTCCCATTTGTGTTATTTATCTTAGCAACCTTGTTTTAAAATTCAACCTTACATCCCAAATATTTAGTTATGATGCACTCAATAGATTATAGTTGAGTCCTTCAACATAGTAAGCATTGTCACATAAAATCTTATGTGTGAGTTTGATAGAACCTTTTCCTTTTTTCAAACATGGTCCATCATTACCAAATCTTATGCTATTTCCATCATAACAATTCAAGGTAATGAACTTACTTTTGTCTCCAGTCATGTGGTGTGAATACCCACTATCAATGATTCATCTATCATTCTTGTTTACACAAGTCACAAGTGCAATTACTTCATCTTAATCAGATTCGTCCTTTGTTACAACGTACACCACTTCATCATCCTATTCATCAAATTCATTTTTTGTTTCCTCTTCAACAATGTAGCATGAACTTTTACCTTTTTCCTTGTAGTCCTTGTTATCTTCATCTCTCCTACTTCTCTATTTGCCACCACATCTGTAGTTCTTCTTCTCTGGACATCTAGTAGTAATATGACCAACCTCATTGCAATTGAAATAAATGATAAGTAAGTTACCTTTGAACTTACCTTTACCTTTGTGGAATCTTATTGCCAGTAGTGCTTCAAGTTGTTCTACATCCTCCTCATTTGTATCACTGTCACTTAGGTTCCTTCAATGACACTTTATCTTTGAAAGCATATTCAGTATTCTCAAGTTTGTAATTATCAAAGTTAGATAGCTCAAAAGCAGTGAGTCTACCTACCAGACCTTTAAGTGATAGATTATTCCTTGGTATGCATTTTAGTTCTTAAATTACAAAAACTCTAATAGCTTATATAAATAGTAGTATTCTCAAGACTTTTCTTAGCACGGTATCATCATTTATTTCACCATTAGCTCCTTTTATTGCATTAACAACTTCTTTTATCCTTGCAATATATTGAGCAATATTTTCACCTTCTTCCATTTTCACATCATAAAACTTGCCTCTGAGACTTTCATCTTTGGCTCTAAGAACATTAGTGTCTCTTCGCTAGATGGTAGCTAATGCATCCCACATTTTCTATGCATTGTCAAGACCTTTGATAGCATCAAATTCAACATAACTTAGGGAAGAGGCAATCTCCAACATTGCCTAGTTATGTTCTTTCTTCTTTTTTATATCCTTAGTAGTTGGGACTCCAACAGGGTCAACATGCTCAGTAGTCATGGTAGATTGTGCATGATCTCCAAGTCCTCCAAGGTTTAGCTTCATCAAACTTTTCCATGCACGAAAGTTATCTCTGCTGAGCTTTGGTACTTCTCTTTTTGACATCTTGATCTTTGTGCTTCTAGTACCTTCAAACTAGTTCTCTTAAGAAGATGGTTCTGATACCAATTGTTAGAATACTTTTAGAATAACTGGGGGAGTGAATCAATTATCCAAGGTCTAGATGTATAAATAAAACTTTTTACAACTTAGTGAACTCAAAAACATTCTTCATGCATGCATCCATAAGATTATGCAATCATTAAAAAATTTGTAAGTTACTATCAAATCAACTTAAATAAATGTAAACATGAAACATAAAAAATTCATCAACACACTTGATACAATGGTTTACATGGAAACCAAATTTAGAAAAAACCACTAGAAACATGCTACTCTTTTTCACTCTTCAAAAGTGATGCCCTGTGAAAGGCCAACCCTATTAAAGGTTAAAATACACACTGTTACATGTGACCCAGTTAAAGGATTTCAATTACCCTATTAGGAGTAAGCCTTTTTAGAGCACTTTAGACCATTCAATTGGAATGTCACTCAGTTAAAGGATTTACAAATGACTATTAGGTCAACCGTAATCCAAAGGATTTACCCTAGACTGAAACAATTATTAGAGAGTAACAATAAGGCTTGATCTGATAACAACTTAAAACTTCATTTGTAGATTACAAATCATTGTTTCAGTCCTCCATTCTACTTGGCCTTCATACATTTCAGCTCTAATAGCTTGTTTACCCTTAAGGAATTCATACCCTTAAGCCTTCTTTCTTAACATGCCAATGCAGTCTCTTCTCTTAGGTCACTTGATGTGGCAAAACCCTTGACTCCTTCTCTTCCTTAGGTTCTCGCACATGACACACTTTGTGTCTAACTAGTCATTACTATTAATAGAAAATTAAGATCTTTTTCCATTCATTTTCCATCATCCAATTTAGGGTTAGGACGGATTAGGTAGGATACAATGAATCTACCCCACATTCCATATCTGTTCTAGATTCTTCTCCTTGAATCCTCTTTGAATTTTGCCTAAAAATGTTTTACCTTGAATTTTGTGCCACTAGCTCATCAACCTTATCTTCCATTTGGTTCACACATTCCAAGAAAACAAACTTGTCAGCTTAGATCCATCAAATTCTTGATCTTTTAAATAATGCAGCCACTCGGCATTATCTGGCTTCTAATGCTTGACACATACTGCATTGGTCAACATCCTCTAAAAAATTATTCAACATAAACTAAAGTTTACTGGTGCTTGGCATCAACTAAACTTTCCTTGTCATCCCCTATTCTTCTCAGCATACACTAGAGAAAACTTTACTCAGCTCCAACTAATTTTCTACTCAACTTGCAATGACTTTTCTTGACACCTACTATCCACTTGATCAAGCTTTGTAGACAAACTTTGTGTAACTTGTGCTCCTAAACTTTCTTAGTGTAACCAACCTTTGAAACCTTAAGTAGATTATCAATGCATCATCTTATCACTTTCTTAATTGATTCTTGTCCTTTACAAAATCATAACTCAACCTTTCTTTTAGGTGCTATTGTTACATCTTTTGATCAAATCATCTTCATCAATCAAATAAGTGATAGTACTTAAATCATATAAGCAATTGTCTTACCAACAAATAGTAGGTTTGACATCAGTGATAAAACAATGATTGAAGAATATTGATCATACTTTTATCAATTTGTTCTTAGCAATCTCCCTCTTTAATAGTCTTTTCTTCAATCTATTTTCAATAGTTTTCTCCTTTTTTTTCTTCTCTCTATATTTCTAGTTTATTTTTGACAAACTTATATGTGAAACTAAGAAATTTGGCGTCTGGGCCAAGGATGATGTTTTGGGTCAAGGTCAACCTCAACCCTGACCTAGGTTAAGGATGACCTAGACCCTGACCTAGGGCAAGGTTGACCTCATCTTTAACCCTATGTCCCATTTTCAATTTTTGAGAGTTTCAGGATCTCGGGCTATAGAAAGTTTCTCTTCCTACTTCTAGGTTGACTATTTCAAGTTTTGGAATGGTAGACTCTTAAATTAAATTTAATCTAGGTCTATTCCTAGAGGTTAAGGTTAAATGGGATTTAATGCTCCTATATCAACCTTCTCTAGGAGTTAGTGCCCTAGATCACTATATAAGGAAGCTTTCTTCCCTCATTTTGACATCTATGTTCTATCTACTTTTAATCCACACATATTCAAAAGCTATCTAAAATATACCTATGATCAATGAAGTGAAGCTCTATCAAGTGTTCAAGGATCCAATTCATCAAGGATATCCATTGTTAGCCATTGAAGGATTCAATCTCTATGGAGCTCTCTTGTTGAAGATTTCATCCACATTCATCCAAGTCTTCTTCTATGCAAAATCTAAGATTGGTGTTGAATATCTAATGATATTGATTTAAGACATCCTACATCCATTTCTACATTTATTTGGAGCATCTGTACTTGTGGATTCAAGAATTTGAATCCTCCACAAGGATTTCCACATAAGAAAGGTGAATAGTTCCATTTACTTTGTTTATACATATTATAATTTCAATTATATTTCAAGGTTAATTCTAAACTGGGGTTTGACTAAGGAAAACCCCCATCCAAAAAACAAACCTTTTTTCTATAAATATAGGTGTTTAAAAGTGAATTGGAGAGAAGATTCAGATACCATTTTCATCGAACTTGCAAGATTTGCGAACATAAATTTTGTCTGAGTAGTGCATGTCAAGCTCGACTCTTTGGGGTACAATTATGCCTTGGGGTAAGATTGTGTCCTTACAACAAGGTTAAGGTCGACCTCTCTTAAAAAAGACAAAATATTTATGGGTTTACTCAATCTCAACATTTCCAATTCAGAATAGGTTACAGATTTTCTAGAAACTACATACAAACATTAAAAAAATCATTTTCCAGATTTAAGATTAGTATTTTTCTTTTATCTATTTTAGGAATTAGGCACATACTCCCCCATAATATAAAGATTATTTAACCCACTTTCTCCCTATTTTCCATCACTTGATCCATTTCTACATTGAACACTCTCTTATGTTTAATCAATTTGGATCATTCCTTTTGGAAAATAGGGTTGACAAGAGGGTTTCCATTTTCTTTCTATTCAGTTCCATGATAGGTATCAATCTTCTCCATTTCAACAATATTCCTAGGATATTCCACCAAGAGTAAAGCTTATAAGTGTTTGAAATCTAACACTAACAAATTTGTGAAAATTGCAAAAGTGAAAGATGATGAATACATAGAGAAAAATGAAGTTGAATGTGAGATAGAACTTGAAGATTACATTTCATTCATATATGTGAATGATAGTGCTCCAAGAAATCCACTTGTAATACAAATCAAAGCTACAGATCCTCAACAGATTGGGAATTTTGAGTTGTAATAGCTAGTTGCCGACTAGTAAAGTGTGCGGCAAAGTGTGGGTGTCAAGTAATAGATAGATGTTGTCGAGTTATAGACAAAGTAATTTGAATAAAAAGAAGACAATGCCGAGCATGCAAAACTTGAATAAGAAAGAGATAATGAACTTGAAATTATTTTTCAAGATGAACCTATTGAAGAAAAAAGAAGGAAAGAGCCTATGTTAGCAAAATATTTGAGAAGATATCATGCACCTTATGACAAGAAACAGACTCAAAAGTGATACATGCTTACTTTGTGAGTTTGAGCCCAAATCTATAAAAGATGCTTTGGAGAATAAAGATTGGATACAAACTATGAATGAATAGATTGAACAAATTGGAAAGAATAAGACATGGTCTGTAGTACCCAAACCTAAAGACAAAAATGTTATTAGAATAAAGTGGGTATTCAAGAACAAGTTGAATCAAAAAGGTGAAGTCACAAGGAATAAATCTAGAATACTATGCAAAGGATGTGCACAAGAGGAAGGTGTTGACTATGGGGCAAAAATTTCCCCTATAGAAAGATTAGAAGGATTAAGAACACTTCTTGCATATTCTTCTTATAAAGGATTAAAGGTATATCAAATGGATGTCAAATCTACATTTCTGAATGGGATACTAGAAGAAGAAGTATACATAGATCAGCCTAAAGGATTTTTGGACCTTGACAAGAAGAATATGGTGCACAAGTTGCACAAATATTTATATGGTTTGAAACAAGCCCCTGGAGCATGGTATGAAAGACTACATAACTATTTGGTGAAGATTGGTTTTGCAAGGAAAATGATAACAACAATCTATATTTGAAGACTTGATTTATGAGATATTGTGATCGATTTTTTTTTTGATGATATCATATTTGCAAGAAATGAAGCATTATGAAAATAACGTTTGGTGACATCAAATTCTTTGTTGGTTTAAAAGCATATCAAATGAAGCAAGGTATCTTCATTAATTAGTCCAAATATATCAAGGAGATACTATAAACTTTTGTGATGGAAGATCCTAAACCAGTGGGTACACCTGTGGTTACTGGATGAAAACTATCTAAGAATGATAATTCTGTTAATGTGAATCAAACACAATATAGATCAATGATTGGTAAACTACAATATGTTATTCATAGAAGACCAAATATTGCATTATCTATTGGGATAGTACCTAGATTTTCAGCAAGTCCTAAGGACAATCATATGATGGCAGTAAAGAGAATATTGAGATATTTGAAAGGAACAAAAGATTATGGATTTTATTACAAGAAGAATGGTAGGTTTGAACTAAAGGTATTTACTAATTTTGATTGGGCAAAAATGTTGATGATAGGAAGAGAACAAGTGGTGGTGCATTCTTTCTAGGAAAAAGACTAGTTTCATGGACAAGTAAGAAGTAGAATTTCATTTCCTAGTCAATGGTTGAAGCTAAGTATGTGGAAGCAACAGTAAATTGCTCAAATATTATTTGGATCAAACAATTGTTGAAAGATATGAAGGAAGAGATTATTGATCTGGTGGTTATCTGTTGTGATAACAATTTTTTTATTAATATATAAAATAACCTTTTTATGCTCACAAAGACAAATCATATTTCTATCAAGTATCATTACTTGAGAGCTAATTCAAGATAAAGAAGTGAAATTGGAATATGTGAACACAAAAGATAAAATTGCTGACATATTCACTAAAGTTTTACCTAAGGAAGCTCATGAATATTTTAGAGGTAAACTAGGGGTGATTCCCCTAGACAAAGCTACTTAAGCTATAGAGAAGCATTGCATCAAATGTTCTGATCAGGCTATCTTATGCATTGATGCAGATAGTTCTACTTTAGGAGTTGCCTAAGGTAGTTGTGTAGAAAAAGAACAATATAAAAGAGTAGTAATATGAAGATCATAGATGAATAATTCAAACTTGGCATGCAATTATCTACATAATCAAGATGTATGAGCAAGAGATGGTGTCTTTGGCATTGTTGTCAAAGAGGGAGATACTTGCATGAGTGAGATTGTATGAGATAACATTAAAAAGGGAGATTATTCATGCAAGCTAAAAAAAAAAAAAGAAATTGGATGCTGGTAGAGACATGCTAAGTAAGAGGGAGTGATTACTTAGAGGGAGCTCATAAACTATTACTAGATTAGAATGAAACTAAGGATATTAATAAAAGATTTGATACATTGAGATTGTTACTCAAAGTCTATACAATTTGGATTTTATGGTAACCTAAAGTATTTTTGCAAATATTTTTTGAGGTGTTGACATCAATGCCAAAGAGGGAGATTGTTGGAAACTACAATTGGAAAAATTGTTGTGTTGTCATTGATTTCAAATCTATTGGTGAAATAGTTTTTTATCTGATCTAAATGTCATATCTATTTGATTGATGAAGAGGATTTGAGAAGTTGTTCATAACAAAAGGATCTAGAGGAAAGGTTGAGTTATGATGAGGAAACTACAAATGGACATTTGATTTGTTAGACTTTGACAAGACAAAGTGATTGTTTAAATCCTATTTATAGAGGAGAAGATAGTAATAGTCAAGTCTTGAAAGTGAGAGAAAAGATAGATAACTTGTGTTGGCTTGACCATGCAACAGAGTAAAATACTAAGGAATTTTGATGAAAATTTCAAGTGATGCTAGTGTCAAGCAAGCCACAGTAAGTGCCAAGCAAATTTGGTGTTGACCGAGCATCAATATCAATCGAGTGATCGTGTTGATGTTGAGTGAGAAGTTTTAAAGAAATTGAGTAATCCAGTGATGACTGAGTGTCAAAACTTAGTGTTGGTCGAGGAACAACATTTTAACTATTTTTGAGAAATTATGATTTCCAATCAACTAGGTTGATTTCTTTGGGTATAGAAATAATGTTAAAGATGAGGATCGATGAGTTGGATTATTTAATTTCAAGAGAGGATTAAGTAATCGATCTAAGAGATTAATTCAAGGAGAAGTTTCTAGAAAAGAAGAGATAAACATAAAGGAAATTAGATACATTATATCTAATGGATCAAATCATGAACCCTAAGATCTATAGTATTGATTAAGAGGAAAAATATTTTAACTCCTATTTAAGGAGGCACAGAGGAAAACTTTTAGTATGTGTATGTGGAAAAAGAAAAGTACATAGCAGCTATGCACATGTAAGGAGTTCTAGAGAGTTAGATTTGTTACTGATGTTTTTTACTAGAAAATCTTTGCCAAAGGATTAATCAAGTCTAGGAGAAGAGAAGAGTGATTTCTTGAAGGGTTGTTGAGAGAATCTAAGATTGAGATGACAATGGAGGCCAAACAGTGAATCAATATTTGGAGTTGAATAGAGATCTAAACATGCAAAGTGAGTTGTACTTAATAGATCAAACTTGTTGTTACTTTCTAACCATTGTAAATAGTATTTGAAATCTTTAATCAATGTTGACCTAATAGTCATAAGGACCTAAAAGTGTATGTAAATCCTTTAACCGAGTGACATTCTAATAGAATGTTATAAATTCCTTTGACAAGTCCACTCCTAACAAGGTGATTAAATATTTTAACAATGTGTATTATAGCATTTAACCAGGTTGGCTCTTAACAGAGATCACTTCAGAAGAGTAAAAATTGGTGACATATTGCTAATGGTTTTTCCCAAATTAGGTTTCCACATCAAATACTTGTTTGAATGTTATTGTGATACTCTATTGATTTAAGTTTACATTTTCCTAGTCTATTATTTTAAGAATAGTAGATAACCAGTTAATGTTGCAAATAGTTTGTAGCATAATGATATGATCTTAAATTGTTTTTGTGTCTTTTTTTTCAATTGGTAGATTTGGACCTTGGATAACTAATTCACCACCCCCCATCACCCCTCGCCCCCCCCACCCCCCCACCGCACCCCCCTCTTAGATATTTTAAATATTCTAATAGAAAGATTTTTTTGTTATAAATTTATCTCTCATATATGATTCATAAACCTTGACAATGACCATAGTAACTGGTGGTGGTCTCATAACTTAGATGAGTAAGCAATATGATGTGGCCTCTCTCTCTCTCTCTCTCTCTCTCTCTCTCTCTCTCTCTCTCTCTCTCTCTCTCTCTCTCTCTCTCTCTCTCTCTCTCTCTCTCTACATTCATAAATCTATTTGCATTTCTAGCTCTATTTTGTACATTTCTTGTTCCATATATTTCTTAGTCTCTAGGTCATTATTTCTTTCTCTCTCTACTCCTGTATAACTCCCCTTCTCTCCTTCTCTGTCAGACACAATATTTATTGGAAAAAAATTAACATAGCTTTTGATAACAAAAATTTCTAATTTTTTAAAAAAATTTAAAATCATAAATTTATTATTTATGAATTAAAATAATGTTTAGGGGAAATCATGAGACACTTTAAATAGGGTTGTAGATCTCCCAATTCTGGGCCACTAAGCCATTCAAATATGTATGAAAGGGGAAGAGGGGAATTTCTAAATATTATTCCACTTCTAATCCAAATTAGATTAGCTAGAACCAAAAGAAAGAAGGGTGTTAATATTAAATTCAAATTATAAAGGAGAATACAATATAAGGAAATGTACTCTTTAGCCCTTGATAGGGTAATGTGAATGTGAAATTAAACTAATAATGTAAATGTAGATATTATGTAAACACAATTAGCCCAATTAAGATATAGATCTAGGGTAAAGATATGAAAGGAAATACAATATGAAATGCTCACCTTGAAAGATGTAGAGGAAAATGTATTTTAGCTCCAAAACTTTGTAGATATGAACTGTATCTAAATATCCATCTATGAATCCTAAAATAAAATGACAAAAGGAACAAAACCTAGAAATATCCCTGAAGATGAAGACTAAAAGAGTAGTTTTACTTGGGAAGAAATCCTAACACCAAGTTGACATGGTATGATGATCATAAATTGACTTCTCTAGAAAGCTCCAAAAAAATAGGTTCCAAGTATGCAATGCTTTCGTTGATATCTTGTAAATCAACATAGAAAAGAAAGGTTTTGGGGTTGGGGTTTGATGAGGGATTCCCTTGGTCAAGTCCTAGGTTAAGGAATTAATTGTAAATGAAATAAAATTGATAAAGGAAATGCTTTCATATAGTAGATATGAAAAATATCAAGTGAAATATAAAATTACCTTTGAAGATGCAATCGTCTTTGATATGTGATCAAGTATGTAAGTGTAATAGCCTTGACTCAAAGAAACCATAAAGAAATCAATGAATCAAATACCTCATGTATGGAATGTGTGTGACATGTCATGGATGAATAATAGAATATATTGAATGGATTAAATGATGAATTTTCTCCTTATATCCAAACTTCGCTACCACCTTAAAGGTTGAAGCTTGATGCAAGAAGGAGATACTTAGACTTGAATGCTTGAAGGTGCTTGCTTGAAGAATAATGCCTTGAATGCTTTCCTACTTGTGGATGTCTTGAGAATGTGTGATATGAAAATAAATCTCCCAAACCTCATTTTATATAACTAGTTTTCAGGTGGAGAAACAACTTAGGCTCACTGAGAATGTAATTAAATTAATTGACAAACTTGAGGAATTTTGGGTCCCAAGCCCTACAATCATTAAGGACTAGGTCAACTTGGGTCAACCTAGTTTATAAGGGCTAGACAAGAAGGCCACATAAAGTGTCGTTAGGTGGCGTGGATGAGACTAGGAGATAATGAACAAAAGAGGAGATATAATCAAAAGGGTATCAAAATGACACCTAGAAGACCATGTAAAAAAATAAGAGATGACAAAGAGGAGTGCAATGGAAGAGGAGAAGAGAAAAAGAGACTAAAACTACATTAAGGAGGGCTTAAAGATCTCAAGATAAAGTGCATCCATTTTAAGATGGTATATTTAGCCCCCACTTTAATGGGAGTATGAGGCAAATTATACTATTGATAAAGAAAGGAGGAGAAGAAAGAAAATGTCACATTGGTGCAAAACATCACTAAGATTAAGGACATAAGCCCCTAAATCTAGGATCTTAACTCCATTCCCATGCATAAGAGTAGAAAAAAAAATAAAAAGAAAAAAAGAAAAAGAAATCCGAAGAGACACAAAAAGGTTTAGTACTAAAGCCTAAATCAACTAGTGAAAGAGACCTTAGCCAAGGAAATTGTTTGTTGACTAATATCATTGTTACATCCCAATTTTTTACCTAATTTGAAATATAGACATTGAGGTTCACATGAAGTCAGTTGACAATTTAATTTTTTATAATCTAGCAAAATAGTAAGATAGTTAGCCATTATGATTTCAAGTGAAGATGACATGTTAGTTGATCATTAATCATGAATTCATGGAATTAAGAAGATGGTTAACCATTGTGATTATTTAAATAATTTATTATGATAATATAATTTAAGGGTGGATAATTTCCTTGTAGGGAGCATGTTAGTGGGGTGGAAGCATTTTCAGAAAAGAATTAGGTAGGAGCATCACCATCACTGAGAAAATGGGTTGAGGACCTGGCGACATGAAACAAGATACATCTGTGGGACCTGCATGAGTTATTTAAATAAATAATTTAACTAATATAATTGGGTTAAAATAAAATTTATCTCAAAGGATTTTAATTTATCTTTCATCATATTCTTTTAATAAATTTTATATACGTGCATATAAATATAAAAATGATTGGCATCATTATATTTCAATAATTTTATAAAGTGATGTTTACATCTAAATTTATAAATATAAGATTATAATAATAATATTTGAAATATAATAAAATTTTTATTATAACATTCAAATTTTGATAATAATAGGATTATAATCTTCCAATTCTTTTCTTTCGATTTTAATATTCTTTCATTTAATCGATTTGATATTTGACAATTTGAATTGCTTTTCAATATTTCCAACTTCTCTTCCAACCTTTTTATTTTCTTTTTAATTTGAGTTTATGATGTATTTGAAGGGTCATCTTGATAACTAATGGTAGCTGAGGAGACTTGGCCAACCATTAAAGTTTTCCATGATTGGATTTTGGAGATCAATCCTCTTTCCATTCTTCAAATCATTTTTGGTCGAGCTTCGATGCTACAACATGTATATTTTTTGTTATGATTGCATTTTGAGTCATTTTTGTTCCACTTTAATTAGGAGTCTAAGTATCGCATCTTCTTGTTCAACGACTTTTGAGATTTTATTGAGAACTTTAGTTTGTTGCAGATTTGGGCTATGGAGTTTGTAGACTTCATTCTAATGATTGAGATTATCATTTATTGTGTATGATCATTCTTTGGCTCAGTTTTTGTCTAAATTTTTATTTCTTTCCAAGACTTTAATTCCTTTATGTTCTATTCATGATGACCTAGAATCATACACATGCTAGCATAATGCTTCCTTGACATCTTGGTTTACCGTCATAGTTGGCTTCAATTTTAATAAGGTTATTGTTGGACATTATGTGCTAGTCTAGTGATACATTAGCTTATTTTTTTATGAACTTTAGTTTTGGTGAGTCCCTTCACCCTTGAAGTGGATTTCTTCAATGTGTTTATGGTTTTGTATTGTATTTCTATGTGTTTATGGTTTTATATTTTATTTCTTTGGGTGATGAATTACAAGAAGCATTCTCTATTGCCTATGATATTCTTCATTGGAGTTGTAGTTTTATTCTCTATGATTTTATCTAGAGATTAACAAGCCTATTATGTTCTCTTAATTTTAGTAGTTCAATCATTTATATATCAGTGAATCATATTTTTGTGAAGCTTTTATTCTTTTTTTATTGTTATTTCTAATCATTGTATGATTAGTATGTATTGAGGACTTTGTTTTTATCCTTTTGTGAATAGTATTTGTTGAAGACTTTTAAGAGAGTAGATTTTTTTTTGGAATTTTATTTTTCTCCTTATTTCTAGTTCGGAAGGAAGTGTAAATCTAAAACCACAGTAATTGAAAAGATAGAAAATATAGTCAAAATCGTATTTGACAACCACAATCGGTTTCATTAACAATCTAATGTCTTATTCTTGTTTTACATTTGATTAACCATGAGAATACTCAATTTTGGATTAGAGGATAGAGTTTTCAATTGAGTAGTATTAAACAATATTTATGCATATTTAATTTCCATACAATATTATTTTATACCTTCTCAATCTAAATTGACATGTTCTCCTCAGTTGGTTAAGACTGAATTAATAAAGACAATCCATTAAGCTAGCTGTTGAAATCTGAAGTTTTTATGATTTTCAATTAATAAAAAGATCATGAGTTCACACCAATTAAATAGCCCATTAAAACTAAGATAATAATGATTATTGGAATGAATTCATAAGTATGAAATGCTTAAAAGTATTATCATGCATGAAGTTAGAATATTTCAACACCGAGGAATTCACCTGGCTATAAAGCCATCGTAATGGTGAAGAGGTGTGAAACCAAATCAGAATCATGAGGACACCGATGGATTCACCTGATAGAGAGGCAAAAGAATGATGAAGAGGTGTAAATTTAACCTACAAAAAAAATCAAGAAATTAGATTGGAATAAATAATTAAATTGCTCTTGCATAATCATGTTGTTGTAATCTCCTGCTGCCAAGTCATATGTTGTGATAAATACTAGGATGCCCAGTGGATGGAAAGATGACCCATTTTTGTTCCAGGTAGGGAGGACCTTTCTCGTTAGAGATTGTGTGGGGATAAGATTTGGTTTCGAGGTTGGGTGGTTAAGCCCCTAACAATGTTTCACCTCTCCCCAAGATGTCAGATGTGCATCAGACAAAGATATGCTATGCATTCAATTATTTATCAGAAATAGGTATTATCACTTTCATTTATGAGGAGGTAAGATTAAATTGAGTTAATTCATTATTACCATTATTTTATACCAAGATGCAAGAGATATATTTATGGAATGTTTTTCTTTTTCATGAATATTGAATATAAATATATTTTCTAATCTTGAGTTACTCTCACAGTTAAGTAATCAGAAGGAAAGGAATCTAAAGCCTAATTGATTGAGTGATAATTGAAACCCTAAATGATACAGTGGTATCAGGATCCCCAATTAAATCCATGGTATGCCTTATTTAAATCAGTGGTATGGGAAGCCCTACTTGAATCAGTGTTATTGGAAGCCCTAAGTGATACAATGGTATCAGAAGCCCTAAAAGATTCCAATGGTAATCAATTTCCTAATGATTACAAAGGTAAGTGATGCCCTAATTTTATATATTGGTATTTTATGATAATCACCATTTGATTTTGATTTAACAATATTGGATGGAAGTTGTTTCATGATATTGATATAAAGGTATTTGTGGACTAACTCGGGTGGTTGCAGAAATGTCCCTAGTTTTAATATCAATCTCAAATTCCAAGGTATGTGGTTTTTAATTTCTATAGTAATTTCATTTGATGGTGTTTCAAGTTTTTAGTTAAGAAATTTTGTTTAACAAATTTTAACTGTCAGTTTTCCTTTATATGAAGGAAATTGAATTAAATAACTTCCTATGATGATGAAGTGATAACTATATCTCTTTGAGTATATTAATTTTTAATTAAGACCTGGGAAAATGGGTTGTTACAATCATATTCATGAGGCTATTAAAAAAAAAGAGAGACCATATAAGAAAGGAAAGAATATCACAAAGGACTATGTTGCTCATGATTTTGTCCCACCAACATGAAAGCACAAAGAAAAAGTGATTATCTTGCCCAATAAGGTTTATGTCCCTTACTGTGAATCAAAATGAGGGAGCATTGAATGGTATAACATGTTTGTGTGCCTGATAATCAATCCTAAAAAATAAAATAAAAAGCCAAGATCAAATGTTTTAGCAAGTTTGTGTGCCTAGTAGTCAACCATGTGCACTCTTTAACAACTTATGCATGTATGTGTATGTGTGTATGTATCCACTTATAGATCAATTTCTTGGTATCACATTAGAATAAAAAAGTGTGGGTGTTACCCTAGGATGGATTTAGCAAAAACAACAAAACAAAAGGTGTGTTTCCTCAGGATGGATAAGTATCACTAATACCCATAGAGGATTTAAAAATTTGCATGTGTTACCCACATGCATGAGATTTAGCATTTTTCCTTGTGTATGAAAAAGAGACATGAAGCCACAATGCATAGATTTGAGGGTGACCTAGAAATCTTACAAAGCACTTAAGGATGAAGGACTCCAATCCATACTCAAAACATGTGTTTGTGCATCATAGAAACTATGTACAAAAAGGGTGTATATATGTCCCCTCCTTAAGATGAATATATAGCCATATAAATCATAAGGAAGAGAAGCAAGGATAACTACTTCTATCAACAAGGAGAAATCCTCTATCAACAATATATACTATAAACTTAGCAAAGAGAGCTAACCCTTATAAGCTAAGAATATTGATAAATTATGAAAGGATATGTCACTTATGAGAAAAGACCCTTGAAAGGAAGATATCTTGTGTACAAGAAATCTACTTTCAAGAGAAGTGTCATGAACAAATATACAACTTCCATGAAAAATAAGGAATGTACTAGGCTAGATATTGCACATGAAATAGGAGTTATTAGTAGATATATGAGTCATACTAGGATTGAGCATGAGAATGTAGTCAAATGGATTCTCAGATATTTGAGAGAAACATCTAGTAAATGTTTACATTTTGAGGGATCTACTACAAATTTACAAGGCCATGTTGTCTCAAATTTGGCATGGGGGCTTGATACTAGGCAGAGTACCACATGCTATGTATTTACTATTAGTGGGACAATAGTGAGTTGGATTTCTTGGTTATACAAGATGAATACTTTATCTACTATATTACAGAGGCAAAGTATGTTGCTGCTATAGATGTGGTTGGGGAGATGATATACCTTTGATTCTTCATGGAAGAGTTGGGATACCCTTAGATGGACAATTTTTTTTACATATAGATAGAGTTTCATTCATCTTGCAAAGAAATCTTCACTACATTTAAAGATAAAACACATACAGATACTGTACTATTTCATTTAGTAAGTTTTGGATGATAGCAGTTAAAGTTAGAAAAGATACATATAGATGATAATCCAATAGACATGTTAACAAAGGAAGTAACAAGGGAGAAGTTGAAATCCTCTTCAGCTCCAGTCCTCTTCAGCTTCTGTTGGTCTTCTAGACCGAACAAAATAAAAGAACATCAGAGTCTAGGGTGGGTTTTCATTCCAATGGGAGCTACAAGTTTAGCAGTGTTATGATTAGTCTTGAATGGGAGGTTATTATTATGAAGTCTGATTAGTCTCAAAGTGGGTGATTTTTAGTCTCCAAGTGGGAGATTTTTGTTATGTGGAGCCTAATTAGACTCAGATGTCAATTTTTTTCACTTTATTCAACATGATTTCCCCTAGATTATTTCTATGGGAGTATAAGGGAAGTGACCCAAAATGGGATCAAAAGGCAATACCCCTTGTGGAGTCCCAAGTTTAGCACCCCTAAAAGCTCAACTGACTTTATTATTGTAAAGGGTGTCTGTTGGAAATAGAAATGAGAAAAAAAGAGGCAAGGGGTGAATCAATTACTACAAAAAAAAAATCCAAGTACCTTTTAAGATGTCAAAAAAAATAAAACCAGATCTTATTATAACTCGATTAACACTGAATATTTTGTGGTAACTTAATTGACATTGAATATATTACTGTCACCTAGTTAGCACAAAGATAATTAGATCTTAAGATAATGATATGATTAGCCTTTAATAAATTAGTTGCAGAAACATAAAGTAAATAACATGAACAGAAGAGACACCAAGATTTAATGTGGAAAGCCAATTTGGGAAAACCACCAATTGCAACTAGTTACCATTTTTCACTCTTTTGAAGTGAACCCTATTAGAAGACAACCCTATTAAAGGTTACAAAAAACATTGTTAGGTGTGACCCTATTAGAGGATTTAATTCACCCTATTAGGAGTCACCTTGTTAGAGGTCTTTAGACACTTCAATCTAGAAATGCCACCTTGTTAGAAGATTTGTTGAACAGTTGTTAGGCTAACTTTGTTAGGAGATTTGATTCAGTACTATAATTATTATAGAGTAACAATGACTTGACTTAATTGCTGATGCAACTAACTTTGTTGATATAGATCATAGTTCTTGCTTGATTACATGATCCTCCTTGATCAAAATGGTCTTTGCAACTCGGTCAACTCGGATACTCTGCCCTTCATAGATATCCTTCAAATTTTCTTCCTTAACTCATCTCATTCAATTCCATGTTATAATCCTCAACTTGAAATTTCATATATATGATTCACCTTATCAAGCCAGCTTGAATACTCTTTTAATCAAACAAATTTCATCCCTTAAGTTGGCTTGTGTTAAACAGTAAATTTATCATACTAAATATGTTGACAGTCAGCTAATATAGAATTGAGTACTCAGTCAACATAGAGGATCCCTTTATTAACCAACCCAACTTGGTTAGAAAAAGAGTTCTAATGTTAACTGACCTAACTCGATCAATATTGAATTCATGTTGACTTTCCTTAACTGACTGAACTTGGTCAATACAGACTTCATTTCATTAATCGACTAAGCTCGGTCATTATTGTCTCTGAAATTGGTTATAGCTAAATGGTCGGCATAAATAGGAAACTTTCTTCAATGTTCAAGTGATCTTAGCTATCACTAACTTCATGGTAAAGGCTTGACATTGTGTGGAACATCAAAGATAACATACGATTGAATAATTATTTTCAACAATCTCCCTCTTTGGCATTGATGGCAACACAACATGTCATAATATAAAGAAATTTTAGAACAAAAAAAGTTAAGGATAATATTTTTAGTTTTATTTTGATTCTCATCCATGAGAACTCTCTCTATCACTAAGAACTCCCTCTGGAATGCTTTTCTCTTACTGAAATCTCTCCCTTTCACTTATTGATCTCTTCTTGGTCAAAATGAACTTGCTGATACAAATTTTCTCTAATATGACAGCAAACTCTCCCTCTTTGACATCTCATGCCAAAGACCAAAATCAATGTATTTTTCATCTAACTAATGTACTAATTCATATGCAATCTTCTCTGACAATATTGCATCAACTTGACTGATCTTCAAAATGATTGGTTGATGCATCACTAAACTTTGTTTAGTGAGCTTCAGACAGGGGAATGACCCCTAGCTTACCTCTTAGATACAAAAATTCATCCTTAAGTAATGGCTTAATGAATTTTTGTAATTTGTTCCTTTGTATTCACATATTCCAATCTAACCTCTTTGTCTTGCACTAATTCTCTCAGAAAATGATACTTTATTGCAATGTGTTTTTTCTTGGTATGAATCACTAGATTCTTGGATATGTTAATTGTACTGGTGTCATCACATAAGATAACTATTGGATCCTTTATTTCTTCCTTCATACCTAACAATACTTGTTTAACCAAATGATGTTGGAATAATTAACTATTTCTGCAACATATTATGCTTCTTCTATAGACTGAGATATGCAATTTTGTTTCTTGCTTGTCCAAGACACTAGCCTCTTTCCAAGAGAGAATTCTCCACCACTAGTGTTTTTCTCATCACCGATACTTCCTGCCCAATCAACATCAATGAAGGCTTTCAACTCAAAGTTATATCCTTTCTTACCACAAACCATAAACTTTAGTACCTTATCGATACCTCATAATTCTTTTTATTGCCATCATATGATTTTCCTTTGTATTAGTAGAAAATATTGCCACCATACCAAATTCTAATACAATATCAGGTCTTGCATGTACCATATACTAAAGTTTTCCAATCATTAATCTATATTAGTCTGATCTACCTTTTTGGAATCATCATTTTTGGAAATCTTATGTCTAGTGGACATAGATGTTCCAATTGGTCTAGAATCCTCCATTCCAAATTTCTTCAATATCTCCTTGATGTACTTTGATTGAGTAATGAAGTTACCATCTTTCTCCTATTGAATTTGCAAGCCAAAAAAGAATTTAAACACTCCAAAAATTTACATTTAAAATTCTTTACTTATTTTCTTAGAAAAATATTTGCATAAGTCATCATGTCCAGTAAATAATGTATCATCTACAAAGATTTATGCCAACACTATCTTCTTTTATGGTCCTTGATGCATAGACTGTTGTTGTTTTTTTTCCTTTGAAAACCAATTCTTACCTGATGACTATGAAATCTTTCATACGAGGCTCTAGGGGGTTATTTGAGACCATATAAATCTTTGTGTAATCTACAAACCATGTCCCATTTGTTAGGATCTATGAAACCTTCAGTTTGCTCAATGTAAACTTCTTCTTCTAGGATTCCATTCAAGAAAAATGACTTTACACCCATCTGATATACTTTGAATCCTTTATGTGCAGCATAAGCAAGTAGTGTTCTAATACATTCTAGTCCTACAACAAGAGAAAAAATTTCTCCATAATCAATACCTTCTTCTTGAGCATAACCTTTGCATAGTAACCTTGCCTTATTGCTTGAAACTTCTCCATTTTCATTCAACTTATTTCAAAATGCCCATTTTATGCCAATTACATTTTTTTCCTTAGTTTAGGAGCAAGAGTCCAAGTTTGGTTCCTTTCAATTTGTTCAATCTCTTCATTCATTGCCTCAATCAAACTTTCATTATCTAATGCATCTTTAATAGTTCTAGGTTCAAACTCAATAAGAAAACATGTTTTTAGTTTGTTCCTTGTCATTGTGCCTTTTGATTGATCTCCAATGATTTTCTCAGTTCATGATTCCTTCTGACATATCTAGCAAGTATAGGTACCTTCTTTTTGGATTTACAACTCATTTTAGTCTATTCACAATGCTCAAGATGATCTTCTAAATCATGCTTAGGTGCTGCTATGTAATGTCACCATCTTTTTAGCATCTCAGTGGAGTTCTTAGCCTTTATGTTCTCCGAAGGCTAAGTGGAGAAATAAGGAGAAATTGATTAAATGAATTTCTTATAAAGGCATTAAATAAATTAAAATTAAAAGGTGACTTTATATTTAATTAATTTAAATTTATAGAATCACAATAATTATTGTATTGGAAAGGGGGAAGCTTCTAGAAAGTGCAATTAAATAATATTTGATTTCCTTCTAGAAGGGTGAAGGAAAAGAAATAGGGAGGGTAGCCTCATTGTTGAGCATGGAATGTGTTTCCATCTACTCTTTCGGATAGCTTGTGGAGCCAAGCCTTTCTGCAATTGTTATATTGATCATTGGGAATGAACACTGCCATTGATTTTCATAACTGAGGTGGTGAAATATCTTCTAAAGGGTTGCAATTGTTGGAGAAGAAAAATTAGTCTTTTCATTGTGCCAAATTTATGGTGCAGGGCCAGCTTTGTGGAGAAAGGAATAAGTTGGAATTTGCTATAGGAAAATTCATATTTTTGGAGAAATTCCAAATTTTTATCTACCACACTTTGCATTGTTTGAGAGTACATATTTAGGGCATTGGTTGGGTTTGTAAAATCTATTGGTGTTAGAGCTAAATTCTGCCATCCTAAGGGTTTAGCAATCACATATAGCCACCTAGGGTTGGCTCTCACAAATTTTTCACTCGTAGGAAAGCTTTGTTTGACAAGGAACAAGATTTTGAGAGGCAACCAGACACCATGGGTGACAAGCAAGAGTGTAGCCCGCCAAGAGACAATAGGAATGAGGATAAGGAAACAAGTGAATTTTTTAGAGAAATGGTTACGAGACAAGAGTGGATGGCTCAGGCTTTGTAGGAACTCACCACCATGGTTGAGTGCATGAACCCATAGAACACTTAGAATTAGGAACAAGGGGATAATATGAGTGTAATAGGATCACCTAGAGCTCATAGAACTCTTTCCAAAATAATAGACAAGCCCATGTGTCCTGCCTTTGTTAGAGAGGAACCAGTATAGGAGCCAATAGAGGAAGCTAAGGATGGGACATTTGTAGATATCCTTATAGCTGCTAATGATGAATGAGAATTAATGACACTATAGATACATGAGAGAATGAATTTTGAGAGGTTTTTGAACCAAAGAAGAGAACACTACCATGTAGTAAGATAGAATAGAAGACCTCATGGTTAGGATAATGAATTAAAGTAGGCTATAGGGAAGGTTTCCTTGACTACATTTGATAGGAGTAGTAGAATGCCAATGCAAGCTTGGATTCAAAAGCTTGATACCTTCTTAGCACTAAGACCTATAAAAAAAGTGGAGGCAATAAAATATGCCACACTACATTTAGAGGGAGTTACACATGATTGGTGGTACCATGGGATGGTTACCCTTTAGCATAACCAAGTAACTTCATATCAGGACTTTGTGGACAAGTTGGTAGAGAGGTTTGATAAGAAGGATCCAGAAGTCTACTTTAGGGAGTTGGTACAGTTGAGATATATAGGTGGATTGGAGTATTTGATTAGTGATTTTCAGAGGCTATCTGTTATGGTGCCAGCTATATCAGATAGGAGATTGGTCATTTTATTCACTGTGGGATTATCCAAACCATTGAAGAGCTAGGTAAATCTTTTGATCCATTCAATTTACAAGAAGTGATTAAGAAGGCTAGAAGGATGGAATAAATAGCCCGAGTAAATAAATTTGAGTCAAAGGAAGCATCATTTAGCAAAGACAAACCATTCTTCAAGAAAATTGATAGGGATGAAACAAAGGCTGAAAACAAAGATAAATCATTTTCTCATTTTGATAGAGAGACATTGAATGATTTAAGCAAGGGAAAAAAAAATTTATTTCGTAACATGAACCGTGATTGTCCCTTGACACCAAAGGGGAAATAAAATAGGGTTATGTGGGAATATTTTGAGGATTTTGATTCTAAAAATTCAGACCAGCAATCAAAAAATGGGGAATCAATTAAAGAAAAGGAAGACATAGATAATATAGGTGATTAGAAGACTGAGGGTAGAATTAAGGAGGCACGTCTCACTAGTGCACAATAAGAGTGATCATTCAAGATGAGAGGGGTATTGACTAGTCAGTGAGTTATTACTTTTCTTGATACAGGTACTATTTACAATTTTATTGATTATAGATTGATTGAGAGGCATGGGATTCAAATAGAGCAATTTGAGGGTCTAAGAGTGAGTGTAGCTAATGGCTACATCCTCAAATGTGATAGGAATAGGTTTGCCCCTAAAGATCAATAATTTTGATTTCAAAGTAGATTTTTATGTTGTTAACATGGGTAATATAGATCTGGTCTTGGGTATGACTTGGTTACATGACATAGGGGAGTTTACTCTCAATTTTAGAGATATGGAGATGAAGTTTCAATCAAAGGGGAAGACCCATATACTTAAGACCATTCATGATAGTGGGTTTAAGGTGATGTCTTGTAGATGCATGGAGAGTTTGCTAAGACATGACCAAGTTGAGTGGGTAGCCTGTTGTACTTTAGTGCCATCATAGGGGCAGCAAAAATCAGAATATCACCCAAACATATATGAACTGAGAATCAAGAACTACAAGGTTTCTAGTGAAATACCACAGGGTAGACCTCTAGATAGGGGTATTGAGCATATTATTGAGTTAGAGGAGGGTGCTAAACCCATCATGATTACACCTTATAGGCATCCAAAGAGATTAAAGGATGAGATTGAGAAAAGCATCAAGGAATTACTTGCTATGGGATACATTAGACCAAGTAAGTCACCTTTCACTTCTTCTATGGTTTTGGTGAAGAAGAAGGATGTGCATAGATTATAAGGTCATAAATAAGAAGAATAAAAAAAAGGTACCCCATCCTACAGATTGATGAGTTATTAGATGAGCTACATGGAGCATATTCTTCTCCAAAATTGATTTGAGATCAGACTATTATCATATCTGAGTCAGAGAATAGGATATAGAAAAATGGCATTTAGATGTCATTGTGGCCATTTTGAGTTTTTAGTTATGCCATTTGGGATAACTAATGCTCCAAATACTTTACAATCCACAATGAATAGAGTTTTTCAACATTAGTTGAGGAAATTTGTGTTAGTCTTCTTTGATGACATCCTGGCATATAGTAGAACATGAGATGAGCATGTGCGACACTTAAACACTATGTTGAGCATTCTGAGCAGGGATTCCTTGTATTAAAAGGAGTCCAAATGTGATTTGGGATTATCAGAGTTATTATATCTGGTTCACATTATTAATTCTCAGGGAGTACACATGGATCCTGAAAAGATTGGTGCTATTATTGAGTGTCCTACTCCAATGAACCTGACACAGTTGAGAGGATTTTTGGGGTTTTGTGGGTTCTATAAGAGGTTTTTTAGTGGATATTTTTTGCATGTAGCACCCTTAACAAACTTGATGAGAAAAGGGGGCTTTCTTATGGACCCTTGAGGCACAAGAGTGTTTATATAAATTCAAGGAGTTGATGACTTCTTATCTAGTGTTGGCTTTACCAAATTTTAGCAAACCTTTTGAGTTGCACTATGATACATTTGAAAAAAATGGTTAAGTGGTGCTTATGTAGGACAAGCACTCAATCGCTTATGAGAGTAGGAAGCTCAGGGGGCCTAAGAGGAGCTTCAACATTCATGATAAGGAAATATTGAACATAATGCATGCTTTGGCAAAATTTAGGCAGTATTTGTAGACACCTAAATTCGATTACACCGCTTTCATAATCCTATTTGTCTATCTCTAAAGGAATCATAAATTAAATTCATATTTAATTAATCCTTTTCCATCTCCTAGCTGATTAATTTAATTAATCATCTATAGTCCTAATTGATAAATCAAATAACCCATTATTTATCAATTAAATCCTAATCTCCTATCTAATTCCAAAACCCTCATTTATTAAATAAGTCTATTTGATAAATAAAGCCCTCAAATCTAATAGCCCCTAACCTATCCTAAATCCTCCACTTAGCCTAATCCACCCCATCCACCCATACTAACCTAGCTTAGCCACTAACTCACCCACCCTCATGAATGTCATCCACTTGCACATATCTAACATCCCTAATATAATCCTAACCCAAGCCTAATCCCCCCCTAACCTTGTCACATTCCCTAAGTAAGCTTAAGACTTTCCTAAACCAAGCTAAAGTCTCCCCTCAAAATATCCCAACCATAAAACTTTATCCCAACCACAAAGCCTTTAATGCTCTTACATGCCCTTAAAAGCTCTTACAGGCCATTATGAGGGCCATTTAAGGCCTTGAGCCTCCTTTGTTGACTCATCCTTTCCCTTTCCTCCACCCAATGACCCTGTGACATGTGTCACTCCCTGATTGGTGCTAAACAAGTACAATCCATGTGCTTCCCTTTGAATACATCCTAGCCCTCCCTAAAGCTTTCATCTCTCCTTGCATCTTAACCCTCCATCCATCAAGGCCTTGGCCTATAAATTGGATCCCCTCCCAATCCATTTTATCACAATCCTTAAGCTAAAGTTACCATGTCAGTTTGAGAAGCCAAGTTCATACCATTTTCACATATCCACACCAAAAATCTCAAATCCATCTCCATTGAAGTATTTTGAAGCTTGAGCATACATCCCACATCCACATAATAGACATATCTCCAAATCAAGTGATCATCCTCATTGAGAGAGCCCATCCATGGCTCATATTCTCATTTGAGGACCTCACTTTGTCTATCTTAAAGTTTATATTAGTTTTATTAGTTAATGCTTTGATTTCTAAATAGATTAGTGTACACATTTTGGCATGCCTAGTGGGACCCCGCAAGGGTCATTTTAATCCTCATTTATGTTAGTTTTACATGCTTTTTTTTCATATTTTGGCTAACCATGCAAAACTAACAATGGCAATATCTTTTGTTTGTGTTACCTTTTGATTTTGCTTGCAGGGCCACTTTGAATGCTTGAAGAATACGCTTCCAACCCTGTCCTCAGTTTTCACCTAGAAAACGGTCAAAAACACAAAACTTTTTGCATCCCTGCGACACCAGGAATGCGATCCCGTGACACGGGAATGCTACTACTCTCTGACGGGAACGCAAACCAGTAACCACAAGTTTGCACTTTGTCAACAAATAGTCTCTGCCACGTATCGTCAAACAACCTCTTCATCCCCGTCAAAAAATCCTTCGGTGGGAATGCACCTCAGAAATAGCGAGATCGTCATTCCCACCTTGCCATTTCCTTTCTTAATCTTCTCGGGACTGTAATAAAAATTTCTAAGCGAGATCATCATTCCCACTTGTGGGAATGTTGTAACGACGTAAACCCGCAGGATCGCTCTGTCAAAAAGAGCTCTCGAGTTTTTGGCTCATGATTTTAATTCTTTTTAACAGTCTTTCCTGTCATTCCCATGATCTAGATTTGTGGTAGTATTGTCATTCCCACGAACAGGAACTCCAACGGGATCGACTTGCCTTTCTAACCATAACTCTACTTCACATTTGTTGTGTTTCTGCTAACAGTTCTAAAATAACAAAAAAAGTTATAAAAAATTTCCCCATAGTTAAGCTTCAATTTTGGGTGACTAATCAAATGGATTTTTTTTTGTCGCATTGCAGGTTGGAGCAACAAACCTAATCATGTTTTTTAGGTTTTTCTTGGAATGAACTTGCATGTTTAAACACATCTTTCATTGAATGAATGTCGCTCAAATCACTCTCGAATGCCATGGACTAAAATAAAGCTTTAATTAGAATGCATCCTTAAAACAACAAAACACAATCTTGAATGCAAAGGATCAATTAATCATTGGTATACCTCACACTTCAACTTTGGATTTTAAAAAGAATTCACTCAATCTTGAATGCCTAACAATCAATGAACATTGCATGATTTTGACACACTTCAAACAATGTGCGTGATTTACTTATGTTGACGATCTCTTGGTTTCCATTATGTTGACAACGCTATCAAGTTGGAATTGAACATCTATATCTTAATCACTTGTGTTTTCAATAGATCAGACAATCTAAGAATCAGTTGGTGAAAGAACTCTACTTTTTAGCAAAAGGTCATCTGAATCTTCTCTCCCCTTGTCGCCTTTGCGGGCCATCTTGGGTGCATAAGATTAGGATCCAAAACCTTGTTTTTAGTTTTAGGAGGCCTGCTTGGGGACTTCATCACCCCTTGGGATGACCTCAACTCTAGCATTCCAGTAGAGTATAAAGATCAGGAGGTGAATCTAAAGACACCTCTCTTGGGATCAAGATTTTGTCACTCGAGGCCTGCTTGGGGACTTCATCACCCCTTGGGATGACCTCAACTCTAGCATTCCAGTAGAGTATAAAGATCGGGAGGTGAATCTAAAGACACCTCTCTTGGGATCAAGATTTTGTCACTCGGGCTAAGCCTCAAGGAACTTTATACCCTTGAGAAGTGAAAGAGGAGAAGTGAGTTACTGCTCCTCTCGGCTGTGTGACATCTTTTTGGTTTCATCTATGGATATGGGCCTCATGTACCTTGTGTATATTGAGGACTCCTTAGCTAAAACAAATTTCATCCTTGTAGAAAGCTTCCTAGGATGTTGGTGTGTGTGACGTGCTTGCTCCAAACTTCTGTCTGCTTGTTTGTTCATAGCTTTTGAATGAATGTTTTCCAACTTTGGTCAAAATCCCAGAAAAGCAAAAATCTCCCAGCTCAAGGAATACTTAGCGTAGTCACTACCTCATCAGGAAATCATCCAAGCTCCCCCGCCGCAACTAAATCTATCTAGTTCTTTTCTTTAGAACAATCCCAAATCCAAAATCCATCCACATCATCCCCCCCCAACCAGCTAGAAACCCAATCCAAAGTCACCCAAGCCTTCAAGGAATTGTTGTTACTCTGCCAGAGTTTGCTATCCAATCAATCTATCCAAATCCGTCAATCTCCCCAAGGTTATCCCTTTGACAGAGCTTTATCTAGGGTAATCTAGCCTTGTCACTTGTCATCCCTCATCACCTTAAGCTAAAGGTTGGGATCCACAAGTGGTCAATCTCATGTCATGCCCATAGGATCAGTTGTTTATCCTCAAGTTGACACCAAAAACCACCAATCCTGCACATAGGAAAGCAAAACTCTCACTTTTTGATAGCATACCCTTGAAGTCTTCCATCCACAGGAAAGCCAAAGAATTTCTAGCCAATCCTCCTTAGGTCTGTCATGCAGCTTTGACTCTCCCTAGGAAATCTTTCATCAGCCAATCCAAAATCTGTGCTTAATCCAAATCCAACCATGAGCTTCCGTGTTCATCCATATGCAAGACCCCATCCCCATCCAACTCATCATCAAAACATGAAATCCCAACCCTATCATGATGAGTTTGGTCGCATTGTCCTTTCTCCCACTCCATCCTATTCCAATGACGATGATGATCTTTTCAACTATGATGGATATATTGAAAGCCTTAGAGATATTGCTCCCAATATCCTCCAAAATCCAAACATTCCTCCAAACTACTCCATCCCTCCTCCAAACATACCCACTAGTACTCCCTACCCTACCTTTGACAAGGGAAATCCATTATTATCCTCATCTTTACCTCCTCCTTATATTGTGCCCACATATTTCTCTTCTACATCAATCATACCTCCATCTTCGTCTACCTACATTTCCCAGCCTCCACTATTCCAGAACAATTCTAGTAGCTACATCCCTAGTCCAAATCCACCATCCCAATCTCTTCCAAATCCTCCAACCAGTCCTAGCCATACAACATATCACCCCAATCCCTTTACTCCTCCTAGTCCAACACACTCATCTCAAAAGAATTTTCTAAGGAAGCCCAAAGCAACTCCCTCTCCCACACCCATCACTCCTCTTACATCGTCCTATCGCTACCATCCCTATCACATCCACCCCACTTATCAAACCCCTTCCATATCCTACCTCCCATCCATCGAATCCCTCCAAATCCCATCCACATCTCCTCCTCCTAGCATTACCCAAATCCCATGTAATGAACCTAATGATTCCCTCCCCCATCAGCTCATCCCCATTGCAGAACCTCCTACCCATCCATCTACCTCACTTAAAGAGACCATCCATACTTCTCCTATCATACCATCCACTCGCACCCATTCCTGTCAAGATCTTGTCCAAAAGCATGTTGAAATATCCCCTAACACAAAAGAAGATCCTGCCATCCCACTTATTCCCCTACATGATCCACTTTTACCATCCCCTTCAAATCCAAATCCTACCATCATACCTACTCCATCTCAAAATCCATTTCCATCAACCCCTCCCTATCAAGATCCTCTCCTTCCATCCCCTTTGCTCCATGATCATACATCCCCCATAATCCATGATGATAGATCCATTGAAGAAGAACTAACTATCATATTTGAGGCTTCAACTCCTTTAGCTAATAATGGACTCACATCTTGTGTTCCAAATAATGAACATCATATTGAAGAAAGAAATAAAAATGTATCTCTAGATGTTGGTAACCCTGCTATTCCTGCATGGTCGCAAGTCCTTCCATCTCCACCCCAAATTTCCCATCCATCTTATCCCACATCTATTTTGGGCCCTTATCCTACTCCTTATCTCCAACCCTCCATTTTGGGTCCATATATCCCTTATCTAAATCCTCCACCCTTTCCATCCATTTTGGGTCCTTATATACCTAATATGAATCCTTTATCACCCCCATCTGTTTTAGGCCCATATCCTTCATTCCCTCCATCCATTTTGGGCAATTATATCCATCCATATCCTATGTTCCAATATATCCCTCCATCCCCTCAAATCCACCAAGTAGATCATCAAAGGCACTCCCCCTTGAATCCCTTCCAACCTTTAAACCCTATCTTTCCATCCACAATCCCTCCATCTCCTCCATGTTGTTGTTCCCATCCCATGGCTAATAAAATCATATTGGATGCAAAAATCCAAAAGCATGAATCCAAAAATCCACAAAAATCCAAGTCTCGACATGTCCCTTCTAAAATACATGTTCAAGAAGAGAAGCATTTGATCCAAATCAAAGAAAAGGTCAAGAGGCCACAAAGGCCCAAACTGAAAAAGTCAAAAATCATGTGGATACCCAAGATGCTCATAAAAGAAATTCATCTCAAAGAAAAATCTCAATTGGCATCCATTCATGCTACTCAAAAAGCCTCATCCATTCATCCTTTATCCAAATCCCCATATATGCATCCTTCATCCCTCCAACCCACTCTTAGTCCATATACTTCTTATCCTAAATTTCCAATCCTCCATCTTCCAACTTTACTTGTAGTCCTTATCTTTCTCTTCCTCCATTTTCTCCTCAACCTCACTCAATACCATCTTTCCCACTACTTTATCACCTCTCAAGGTGTGTGCCAGTGATGATTCTTCCAAATTCCTCATCCATTTACCCACAAGCCTTATGTCTTCCCATCCATTATCTGCCAAACTCCCACCCACCATTCCACTTGTTCAATCCAATCCTTTTCCATCCACCCTACCAAGATCTATGAGTAAGAATGCATCAAAAAAGACAAAAAAAATAAAAAATAAATTAAAAAACAAAAAAATCGTCCAATGGTGAAAACTTGGCAATTCAGGCACCTTGGACAAGTACCATGGTGAAAACTTGGCAAACAAGCATCATGCATAATCCCTCCATCCAAATGCTCTGCACAGTTGGGGGCACATTCCACCACCCATCATACCCATCTCATCCCACCATACCAACCACATCCTATCCATTTCACCCACCATCCTCCTTTGGATCTTGATAAAAATAAAGTCCACCACTAGATACATGCTTTTGGTCATCCCTTTGACATCCATTTTCCATCAAAGTTTGTATCCACCTATCCTTTATCTACCCATTATTTCATCCATCCAATCCGTCCATTGGCCTCATCCACCCATCCTCCTTATCCTCTACCTCATTAACCTTTCACATCCTCGCTTCCATCTATCACCCTCATCCTCTTGTTGACTAATATTCAATCCTACCACATCACCCATAAAAAATCCTCTTGAATAGCATATTATAACTGGGGGCACTCTATTCCTTGGAGACTGTGTCATGTCCATCTTTCCACCAATCCTTATCTTTTTGCTTTCCTCTACCCAAATCCCTCTATCCCCTGTTCCCTTTTCCATCTATCCTTGCATCTCCTAGCATTACCTCCATCTTTCCATCACTTGGTACATCCCTTGTCATTGGTATCTAGCCCTCAGCTATCCCTCATCCCGAGCTTCCATTTGCTATATTCTCATCCTAAGCTTTTTATTCGCTATCCTCTCATCCTAAGCTTTTTATTTGCTATCCTCTCATCCTAAGCTTTTTATCCGCTATCTCCTTGTCCTGAGCTTTTTACTCCCACTATGTTAAGCTTTTCACAAACCATCTTCTCCTCTTAAGCTTTTCATCCCCTTTATCTCCTTATCCCATGCTTTTCCTCTACCTCCCCATCTCAAGATTTTCATCCACTATCTTCCACTATCTCTTCATCTTTATCTTTCCTACCGCTATCCTATCATGCGTCACTTTTATCCGGTAATCCCTTGTACATCCTTGGCTCTGTCAATTGTCTATTCCTTTCCCATTCATCCTTATCTTGGTCCCATTGTATACCTCTCATCTCTTCATGTTAGTTCATGCTTGATCATAACTTGCAGTTCTCTTGGTTAAGCGCTTCAGCGAATCCTTGTACGAGATCCCTTGTCATCAAAATGTTGTCCTAAAGAGTTTTGCTTGCCTAGCTCACCCTAGTCCTTGATATTACTGATAGATCCTTGTAGGATGCATCCTTCCTCTCATCTAATCTTGGTCTGCCAGTATCCAATCCTACCGATCTCTTTGGCATAAGGTTAACTTTTTTATGGATTTGCATTTTCTTTCGATTTATTTTCTTTTTGGGATTTCAAGTTTGGTTCTTAACGTATCTCTTCCAAGTGATTTGGGTTGTTCCCTCCTCATGGTCACCACAATCTTTTATATCATGGTGTGCTACGAATGGGGCAATTCGAGTGCAAGGTCTTGATCAGGTCTTTTTTTTGTTTTTCTTTTCTACTTGTGGATTGCCCAATATCAGTTCCATGTTGTTTCCTCTGAGATTCATGTGCAATGTTGGGGAAATCCTTGTGGGTTTGTTTTGAGTCAGTCCGTCAGTCCTCTAGAAAGTTGGTGAACAGGCCTTGCTATTCTTAGTAACCTTGGAAACTAACCAACATTCCTATATTAAATCTAGTGCTCAACTACATGGTGGTACTTCTCTTTGAAGTATCCGCCTGCTCAAAACACTTCAATGGATTCCCTTCATCTCCATTATCCCCCATCACTATCTAGCATCTGTCTCTCCTACCCCAACTTATGCATCAGTATCTCTCAGAATCAATCATTACTTTTAGCTTTAGGAATCCACAATCCTAGTCTTAGGGATCCACCACTCCAATCAAACCACCAAGCCTCATCTTTCGAGATCCACAATCCTAGTCCTAGGGATCTATGACACCCATCTTCCATCAAACCGACTCTTTGAAACCCTATTGCATCAGCTTTATCTTCCCATCATCCATCCCTTCCTCCTCATCTCCTTTTATCACGCTCCACCCCTTCACTCCTTCTCCCTATCCTGGATTCCTTTTTCTAGCACTCTGCTCCTTCATTCTCCACCTTCCCTAAAGTCTTAAGCTTGCTTCCTCTTGTGCCTCTGATTCTCCTTTATCATTCTCCCATAGTGCGAGTTTGAGCTAATTTTGCCCCTTCTCTTTGCCCATCTGTGTCTCTGCTTGTTTCATTTTCTTTTACTTTTCAAGAAGCCATCGAGCCTCGTCTTCTCTCCCCGCCACCTTCTTGAGTGGGAATCTCTAAGTCTAGTATCTCCTCTTCTTGTACAAGAATGGGGCAACCTTGTTGCTAAAACATCTTCCTTGTGTCATCTCTATTTTAACTTCTTTGAAATAGTTTTGTCTCAACACTATGTCAAAGAGGGACAAAATGTAGACACCTAAATTCGATTACACCGCTTTCGTAATCCTATTTGGCTATCTCTAAAGGCATCATTAATTAAATTCCTATTTAATTAATCCTTTGCCATCCCCTAGCTAATTAATTTAATTAATCATCTATAGTCCTAAATCATAAATCAAATAACCCGTTATTTATCATCTAAATCCTATTCTCCTATCTAATTCCAAAATCCTCATTTATTAAATAAGTCTATTTGATAAATAAAGCCCTCAAATCTAATAGTGCCTAACCTATCCTAAATCCTCCACTTAGCCTAATCCACCCCATCCACCCATACTAACCTAGCTTAGCCACTAACTCACCCACCCTCATGAATGCCATCTATTTGCACATCTCTAACATCCCTAATCTAATCCTAACCCAAGCCTAATCCCCACCCTAACCTTGTCACATTCCATAAGTAAGCTTAAGACTTTCCTAAACCAAGCTAAAGTCTCCCCTCAAAATATCCCAACCATAAAACTTTATCCCAACCACAAAGCCTTCAATGCTCTTACATGCCCTTAAAAGTTCTTACAAGCCATTATGAGGGCCATTTAAGGCCTTGAGCCTCCTTTTTTGACTCATCCTTGCCCTTTCCTCCACCCAATGACCCTGTGACATGTGTCACTCCTTGATTGGTGCTAAACAAGCACAATCCATGTGCTCCCTTTTGAATACATCCTAGCCCTCCCTAAAGATTTCATCTCTCCTTGCATCTTAACCCTCCATCCCTCAAGCCCTTGGCCTATAAATTGGATCCCCCTCCCAAACCATTATATCACAATCCTTAAGCTAAAGTTACTATGTCAGTTTGAGAAGCCAAGTTCATAGCATTTTCACATATCCACACCAAAAATCTCAAATCCATCTCCATTGAAGTATTTTGAAGCTTGAGCATACATCCCACATCCACATAATAGACATATCTCCAAATCAAGTGATCATTCTCATTGAGAGAGCCCATCCATGGCTCATATTCTCATTTGAGGACCTCACTTTGTCTATCTTAAAGTTTATATTAGTTTTGTTAGTTAATGCTTTGATTTCTAAATAGATTAGTGTTTCTTGCTAACATTTTAGTGTACACAGTATTTAGTGGGTGGCAAATTCAGCATAAAACTAACCGCAATAGCCTAAAACATTTCCTGGGGTAGCAAGATCTTAATAATAGGAAACAAAAATGGGTATGTAAATTAGAGGCATATGATTTTGATATTGCCTATTTCAAGGGGACATAAAATGTAATAGCAGATCCCTTGTCACAAAGACCCTACTTGATCTTGATGATAGATATATTAGAGAATTGGAGACATTTGATCCTTGCAGAGTATGCAAAGGATACATGGGCATTAGGATTCATAGATGGATTGATCCAGAATAGTGATTTCACCCTTGTGAATGAGATAATCATTTACAAAGGGCACATTTATTTGGTGCCAGGGTCAAAGGTGAAGAGGATGGTGTTGATATTTTATCATGACTCACCTATGATAGGACATCTAGGTTTTTTCAAAACATATCGACAAATTCATGAGAGTTTTTCATGGAAAGAGCTCAAAGATGAGGTTTCGCAATATGTTAAAGAGTGTCCTACTTACCAGTAGAATAAATAGGATTACTCTTACCCAACCATCTTACTTAAGCCACTTCTAATTCCTAATAGGAAGTGGGAGTGTTTACCCATGGACTTCATCATAGGTCTACCAAGAGCCCAAGGTAGATGATATATATATATTGTTATTGACCGGCTTACAAAGTTTTCCCACTTCTTGCCAACCAACACTACGTACACTGCTACATAGGTGAAAAATTTATTCTTCAAAGAGGTATTCAGGTTGCATGGTTTACCTCAAATTATTGTTAGTGACAAGGATAGGAGGTCTATGAGTATATTCTAGTAGGAGTTGTTCAAATTGTGTAGGATAGAGCTCACTCTGAGTACTAGCTACCACCCCCAGATAGATGGTCATATAGAGATAGTGAACAAATGGGTGGAGGGATACCTTAGGAATTACATAGTAGAGAAACAAAAGGCTTGGGTTAAGTGGATATATCTATGTGAATATAATTGTAATTCCACTTATCACATGTCTATCCAAATGTCATAATTCATGACATTATATGGATATGAGGCACCTAATTTTATGGATTTGTTGCTATAAGGTAGTAGAGTGCCCAGTGTTGGAGACTTATTACAAGAGAATCAAGACATTGTGAAGGCTCTTAAGGATAATATCATCAAGGAACAAAATCAACAGAAGTAGTATGCTAATCAAAAGAGGATCGGGTGAACTTTTGAGGTAGGTGATATGGTATATTTGATGCTACAACCTTACCATTAGTCCACTCTCAAGAAGAGTAGTGCCAAAAAACTTAAGCCACAATATTATGGGCCTTTTAGGATGATCTAGAGAGTTGGAGAGGTGGATTACGAGTTGAATTTACTAGAAAAGAGAAAATTCCATAATATTTTTCATGTGTCATATCTCAAAAAGGCATTAGGACACCAAAATGTTCCTTCTACAGTGCTTCCACCTTTGTACGATGAGGGGAAATTAATTTTAGTAGCAGAGGCTATGATTGAGTTTAGGGAGAGGAATTTGAGGAGACATAAAATCAGGGAGTACTTATTCAAGTGGAAGGACCTACCAGTAGAGGATGCCACTTGGGAGAATGAAGAAATTTTGTAGCATCCAGAGTTGAGATTGCTTGGGGACAAGCAATCTCAAGAGGGGCAAACTGTAATGTCCCCATCTTTTTAGCATCTCAATGGAGTTCTTAGCCTTTACGTTCTTTGAAGGCTAAGTGGATAAATAAGGAGAGATTGATAAAATTAATTTCTTACAAAGTCATTTAATTAATTAAAATTAAAAGGTGACTTTATATTTAATTAATTTAATTTTCTATAATCACAACTAATTATGGTATTGGAAAGGGGGAAGCTTCTAGAGAGTGCATTTTCTAGAAGTACAATTGATTATTGCCTTGGAAAGGGGAAAGCTTCTAGAAAGTGTAATTAAATAGTATTTTATTTCCTTCTAGAAGGCTGAAGGAAAAAAATGAGGGTAGCCTCATTGTTGAGCATAGAATGTGTTTCCATCTACTCTTACAAATAGCTTGTGGAGCCAAGGGTTTTTGTAGTTGTTATATTGATCATTGGGAACGAACGCTACCATTGATTTGTATAAGTGAGGTGGTGAAACATCTTCTAAAGGGTTACAACTATTGGAGAAGACAAATTAGTCTTTTCATTGTGCCAAATTTGTGGCCTAGGGCTAGCTTTGTGGAGTAAGGAATAAGTTGGAATTTGATACAGGAAAATTCATGTTTTTGGAGCAATTCTAGGTTTTCATCTACTACATTTTGCATTTTTTGAGGGTAGATATTTAGGGAATTGGTAGGGTTTGTAAAACCTATTGTAATCTGATTTACATCAGATTTTTTTATCAAATTTTTTTGCCCTAATGTGTTATTGATGTAGATGCATATTTTCCTATTTATAATTATTGTTATTCAAAAACAATTTCATCTTCATTGTTAGTTTTTTGGTGTGTTCTTTGGAAGAATATTTATTAAAGTTTGGCATTTAGAAAGCAATCAAAATTTACATATGCAATATATCACTTACTTGCAAAGTGTTTTAAAAAATGTCAAACAAGTGAATTAGAGAGGACTTTGTATTTGAAAAAGTTATAGCATGTTGGGGTTATTACATTGCTAGCCTTCCCCTTTGGGATTTGTGACATGGTTTAACCACCTCCTATGTTCTATAAGTCTAGTGGTTGTATCGAGCATTGACAAGTTAATCTTTTGGTGCAATGGCAGCTCTAGCTTGTAACAAGTGGTATCAGAGCTTGTCATAGGTTCGAATCTCCTTGGGTAACACTGGGGGGGAATTTTTGGACTAAAATTTATAAGAAATTAATTTAATCAATTTATTCTCATTTCTCCACTTGGCCTTCAAAGAGCGTAAAGGCTAAGAACTCTACTAAGATGCTAAAAATATGGGGGCATTACACACTATTTGTAACTCAAGTCTTGTAGACTGTGACTCGATTTGCACTAGCACTCATGTCCTTCTAATTGAGACTTGGGTACCTCAGACTGTGACTTGGGTTGCACTTGCTACAACTCAGGTTGAACTGGAGATTTAGAGGACTCGAGTGGTAAAGACTATTGATTTCCAATTGTATTTGCTTGAATTTCAGGTACAGTATTAGGTTCAAAGTACACAAAGTTTTTGTAGTTTCGGGTTATTTTCTACTTTTTTATTCACTCTTTTTTGGAAACTCATCAAATTTTACATGTGCACTTTTTATGACCTTGTAAGTAGTAAGATCCAGACATTTATATGCCTTGCTTTTGTTGGAGTATCCTAAGAATATGCCTTCATCACTTTTCACATCAAATTTTCCTTTCCTTGTTTCTTTCAAGATATAACATTTGCTTCCAATTTTTTTGAAATAATAGACATTAGGTTTATAGTCATACAATAATTCATAATGTGTTTGACCTATGTCCTTCTTCAACTAAACTCAATTTAAGGTATGAACTATTGTATTCATTGCTTCCTTCCAATTTGGTTGCAACATTTTTCTCTATCATTAGTGTTCTTGCACAATCCATAATGGATCCATTTCTTCTTTCTACTATGTTATTATTTTGAGGTGTACCAAGTGAAAATACTTGTCTTTTGATTCATTTTTCATTACAAAATGTATTGAATTCATTTGAGATGAATTCTCCTCCTCTATTTGATCTTAAACATTTTAGTTTCTTTCCTATTTCTTTTACCACTCTAGCCAGATAGCACTTGAATTTTTAAAAGGCTTCAAATTTGTCTTTTAGGTACATCACTGTTATCATCCTCTAATAATCATCAACAAATAAAATGAAATATTTATCTTCGCAGTAGCTTTTTATGCCAATAGGTCCATAAAAATCTATATGGACTAACTCCATAACTTCTAGAAATGATAATTCTTGCTTTTGAAACTTGTCTTTCCCATCTTCCCAATTTGACAATTTTTACACATCCCCATATCAGGTTTCTTTATAATTGGAATACCTCTCACTCTTTTATTCTTTCTTATGTTGATCAAGTTGTCAAAATTTACATCACGCAACCTTTTATGCCATAACCAACTTTCCTCTACTTGAGCTAGGAAACATGAACTTTCAGTTAGATCTAGATAGAATAGATTACCTTTTTTTTTATTGCTAGTTCCAACTAGATTTCCTTTTCCATCTAGTAGCTTGGCTTTCCATTCATGAATTCTACCTTGAATCCATTATTGTTCAACTATACCACACTAAGTAGATTGTGTTTAACTCCTTCAACCCAGTAAGCATTGTCACATTTGAGTTCAATTGTCAATGTAATGCAACCTTTTCCTTTTACATGACAAGGTTCATCATTTTGAAAGCTGACACTCCCACCATCATAGTGTTCCAAGTGCTCAAATTTTGATTTATCACCAATCATGTGGTGAGAACAACCACCATTAATAATCCATGTGTCATTCTTTCTAATATGAGAAATGAGGATTATATTATCATTATAGCAAAGTAAACCATT
This sequence comes from Cupressus sempervirens, assembly GCA_028749045.1. Lineage (NCBI taxonomy): Eukaryota > Viridiplantae > Streptophyta > Pinopsida > Cupressales > Cupressaceae > Cupressus > Cupressus sempervirens. The sequence goes on from CM053787.1 coordinate 444,986,232, forward strand.
TCATCTTCATCACCACTATTAGATTCTTTAGCCATGTAACAAGATTTCTTACCTTTATCTATGCAATCTTTATAGATTTTGAAATATTTCTTGCCTTTATATTTGTCATGCTTCTTTTCTTCTTTGCCTTCTTTGTTTGGACACCTTGCAACAATGGGACTAACTTCTTCACAAGAAAAATAAATTAGGGACATTTTACTTTATACTTTCCTTTGACTTTACAAAATTGTATTGCAAGCAAGGCTTCAATGACTTCAAGGTCATCATCAGAATTATCTTCATCTTCACTATTAGAATCTTTTCTTTTAGATTTTTCACCTTTCTTCTTGAGCGATAGTTTAACTTCAAATGAAGACTCAATGCTACTAGAGTTAGAAACATAGTTATCAAAGTTATCTAACTCAAACGTTGCCAACCTTCTCACTAGTGCATCCAAAGTTATATCATTTTTGGGATGACATATCATTTCTTGAATAGCTAAAACTCTAATTTCTTAAATAGGAAGAAGAGTTTTGAGTATCTTGTTGATCATTGTTATATCATCTATTTTCCTCTTGAGGCTCTAATTGCACTCACACTTGCTTTGATTCTTTCACTATATTGTGAAATGTTTTCATCTTATCTAATCTTAATTTAATCAAACTAACCTCTTAGAATTTCTTCCTTAGCTCTCCTCTATCTCCTCTACAGATATCTTTTAGCTTGATCCACATTTTATGAGAATTAGGACAATCTTTGACTTCATCAAATTCAGCATAATTGAGAGTAGAAGCAATGTCAATCATCATTATGTTGTGATTATTATTTTCCACAGTTTAGTCCATAGACAAAGGTCTAGTAGGTGCCACATAGTTGCTCTCTAGTTATTTTAAGCATGTGTCTCCAATGGTTACCAAATGTAGCTTCATGAGTTCTTGTCATGCTTGGAAGTTATCTTTGTTCAACTTAGGAATCTCCCTTCTATAAGACATCTTGATCTTTAGCTTAGGTCCTTGAAACCTTTTTTGCAAGCACCAATAGCTCTGATACCAATTGTTGGAAATGGAAATGAGTAACTAAGAGGGGAGGGTGAATCAGTTACTACAAAAACAAATCCAAGTCCCTTTTAAGATGTCAACACAATATAAAATCAAATCTTTTTGTAACTTGGTTAACACTAAATATACTATTGTTGTTGGAATTTACAAGTAAGAAAGATACTTTAAGAGTGGGGGGGTGAATCAGAATTACTCAAATTTAACCATTAAAACTTTTAATATCAATTAACACATGCATGGGGCATTTTGAAATAAAGTGGAAATTAAAAGCATGCACGCAAACACTTGAGACTAGATATGATCACCCAAAAATCCTCAAAAATAAGAAGGTAAAACTGTGGTGGGGATGACACCCACAATTTACTACTACAACAATAATATAACGTGTCAAGGTTACAAAGTTTTACCATGAACCATGGTCTTCCCTATTAAAGGCTTACAAAGGATGGTCAGATCCTACCCTATTAAAGGATTTTACACCTTGCTAGAAGTGCACCTATTTAAAGGATTTACAAAATATTTACTTGGAATGTCAACCTGTTAAAGGATTTCTTCAATGGCTATTATACCAACCTAGGTCCATAGGATTTCATCTTGCTGATACAATTGTTAGAGAGTACAGTAGAATGTTTCATCTAATCACTTACCATCTAATATTGCTGACTTCACATCCTTGTTCTATCCAATCTAATTCTTATTGATCTAATATTAAAATGTGGTGTCATTGATCCTCTATTCTACTAACTGATTTTGCAATATTCCTACTCTGCTAAGTCACCTTGTTTGATCTCTGATCAATTCACCCCTTTTCTCCTTCTATTCTTCACTCACATGCATCAAATTCAGTCTCTCTGTTAGTTTGAATTATGGGGCTTTGATCTCCTTATAAATATTTTGTGACTTAGGGTTAGGTATGAATCTATGACTAAGATTTCAACCTTTTTGCCTCTTTACCATTCCATCTTCTTATTGGTTGCATGTTGATTGCATAGGGAATCAAATAGATTTGATCTTATCTCTAAGCTTTTTGATCTATCGATGAGATGACATGCGAATGGCTTATGATTTTTTTTGTGCCTTCATAAAATTCTATGTCAATTCTGTGTTACTTGACACTTGTTGGTACTGATGCTCGTCACTTAAATTTTTTCTAGCTTGACACCTAAACATGCTCGATATCTAATGTTCACTCAACACTTATACTTGCTTGACACTATATGTTTGCTTGACACTTGAGTGACTCGACACTTACTATATTTTTAACTTGGCACTTATTGCAACTCAATGCTTGTACATATTAAACTCGGCATATGTTACTAGCTCAACATGAACTTAGTAAATAATTTAAGTGTGTTAACACTCAATTGTCAAAACCATTTTGAGATCAACAATTGTAACTTGGTTAACACTGAATATATTACTCTTACTCAATTAGCATAAAGATAATCAGATCTTAAGATATTAATGTGATTAGCCTTTATTAACTTACTTGCAAAAACATAAAGGAAATAACATGAACACAAGATACACCAGGATCTAATGTGGAAACCTAATTTGGGAAAACCACCAATTGGAACTAGTTACTATTTTTCACTCTTTTGAAGTGAGCCATGTTAGGAGCCAACCCTGTTGAAGGCTATAAAAAACACTATTAGGTGTGACCCTATTAGAGGATTTAATTTTCCCTATTAGGAGTGGCCTTGTTAGAGTTCTTAAAACACTTCAATCTAGAAATGTCACCCTATTAGAGGATTTTCTAAATAGTTGCTAGGCTAACTCTATTAGGATATTTGATTCACTGCTACAATTATTAGAGAGTAACAATAACTTGACCTAATTGCTAATGTGACTTTGTTGATTCACATCTCAATACTAGATTGATTACTTGATTCTTCTTGATCATAATGTTCTTTGCATCTCGATCAACTCGAATACTCTTCCCTTTATAGATATCCTTCAAATTACTTCCTTAATTCATCTTCTTCGATAACACATTCTAGTCCTCAACTTGACCTCTCATATATATGATTCACCTTATCAAGTGGGCTTAAATAATCTTTTAATCAAAAAATTTGCATCACTTAATTTAGCTTGTATTAACCAATAAATTTATCAAACTAAATATGTTGGAAGTTGACTAATAGAGAATTGAGTACTCAGTCAACACAGACGATGCCTTCATTAATCGAACTAACTTGGTTAGAACAAGAGTTCTAATGTTAACCAACCCAACTCGATCAATATTGAATTCATGATAACTTTCCTTTGATAACCTAGTGAACTTGTTCAATATAGACTTCACTTCATTAACTGATCGAGCTCGGTCAATACTATCTCTGAACTTGGTTATAACTGAATGCTCGACATATATAGGAAACTACTTTATGCCTAAGTGAGCTTGACTATCATTGAATTCTTGATAAAGCATTGATATTTTGTGCAATATCAAAGACAACATACAATTGAGTAATAATTTTAAATGGTGTTGACTATTATTTTTCTATTGGATGACTTATTCTAGCCCTAATTTTGTAAGTGACAAAAAGATTGTATAAAATGGTTTAGGGTTAGGAATTTCATGATGTGTGATGAGATTGTAGATGCTTGTAGTGTTATTGAGTTGTAGGGGATTACAAATTGTAATTAGGTTGTAATCATTAGATAATATGAATATTGGACTCCTTATTTGGTGGACACAACCTAGGGATTGGGTGAACCACATTAATCTTTGTGTCTTGTGTTCTCTTATGTCTAGTTTATTATTTTTTTAATATTGGTTATATTTGCATGTAATTTTTATTTTTATCTCTTTAAATCCTAACATGAAGATAATGACACATTCTTGTATTTATAGGATCATTTGGTTACAAGATGAACATGCTTTGGGAGTGAGGGAGCAATGTCTTGTTAATTTTTAGATTGGGCAGTATGTTGATCAAGTTGATGGAAATAAAAGAGGAGTAACTGAGAGGGGAGGGGTGAATCAATTACTACTAAAATAAATCCCAAATCCCTTATATGTCAATGTGAATTATAAAATAAAACTAAATAATGTTGATGCTTAGTAAACATACATAAAATATTGTAACTCGATAAATGCAAAATGTGTTAATTTTGTAGATCTTAAGATATTGTAAGTGATTACTTAATTTTAATTGCAAGCATGAAAGAAATGAACACATATGACACCAAGATTTAACATGGAAACCCAATTTGGAGAAAACCACCAATTGTAACTAGTTACTATTTTTCACTCTTTTGAAGTGAGCCCTATTAGGAACCAACCCTATTGAAGGTTACAAAACACAATGTTAAGTGTGAGCCTATTAAAGGATTTAATCACCCTATTAGGAGTGGCCTTGTTAGAGGTCTTGAAACAATTCAATGGAATTTCCACCTTGTTAGAGGATTTACAAATGGCTATTAAACCAACTATGTTAAGAGATTTTAGATCATTGCTACAATGGTTAGAGAATAACAATGAAATGACCTAATTGAGATGTAACTGAATTTTTGGTTACAAACCTATGTTTTGGCTTGTACTTAATCCTTATTGATCGAATATGGCTTTTCTTCACCACAAGGATATTCTTCTTATCCTTCAAATTCACTTCCTATCTTCATCCTTACAATTCATTCAACACAACTTACACACTTTGAAATCACAACTTGACCTTTTACTTATACCTTCTAGATTGTTAAATCAGCTCAAATAAAAATTAGAATGACTGCTATTCATCACCATAGTCATCTAGAATCAATAGATAAAACAATTAAGCTTCACGTGCCAAAATAAGAAAATCCTTCATTAGCTAACTCAGCTTGGTAGAAACTAATTTAGAAGCAATTTCCTGTGTTAACCAATAGAAGCTTGATTAACACTATGAACTTATAAAAATCCTTTGGTAACTGAGTGAACTTGGTTAACACTAACTCTGTTCAACTTTCTTTCATTAACTACGTGAGCTCAGTTAGCACTCTTTTCCTTGCATGAATTCCTTCGACACTCGAGTGAACTTGGTAGACATTATCTTCTACACTGCGTAAACTTAGGAACACTCAGTAGATAAGGAAAATTATCTTTGCTAACCAAGTGATCTTGGCATGCACTGACTATCAGTTGATATGACATTTGTGTAACATCAAAGACAACACATAATTAATCAATTGTATCCAACAATCTCCCTCTTTGGCATGGATGGCAACGCAACATGTCATAGCACAATGAAATTTTGAAAACAAGACTCCCTCTGTCAATAAACTTTAGTTTGCAACAATCTTCTTCCAAGTTCAGTCTCTTTTGATTTTTCTTTTTAGAACTTCTCCCTCTTATAGAATTCTCCGACTGTGATGGAATTTCATAACTTCTCCCTCTTGAAATGACAAAATTTATTAAAGAGTTATGATAGTAAACTTCTCCCTCTTTGACAACACATGCCAAAGACAATAGTTCACATTAGTATCAATGTACCTTGAGTACTAATTCATCTATAATATGCTCTTGAGAATACTACATCAACTGATTGATCTCCAACTTAGTTCCTGTTGATGCACCACTAAAATTTATTTAGTGAGCTTTAGATAGGGGAATGACCCCTAGCTTACCTCTTAGATACAAAAATACATCCTTTGGTAATGGTTTGGTGAATATGTCTACAATTTGTTCTTTTGTATTCACATATTCCAATCTAACTTCTTTGTCTTGTACTAATTCTCTTACAAAGTGATATTTTATAGAAATGTGCTTTGTTTTAGAATGCATCATTGGATTCTTTGATATGTTGATTGCACTAGTGTTATCACAATATATGACTACTAGCTCTTTGATTTCAACCTTCATTCCTCCCAACAATTGTCTGAACCAAACAATGTTAGAGCAGGCATCTGTTGCTACCACATACTCTACTTTTGCTATGGATTGAGATGTGTAGTTTTGCTTCTTGCTTGTCCAAGATACCAACCTTCTACCAAGAAAGAATAATCCACCACTAGTGCTTTTTCTGTCATCAAGACTTCTTGCCCAATCAGCATCAATAAACACTTTTAAGTCCAAATTGCCTCAAAGTTTGTACCATAAGCCATAATCTTCAATACCTTTGAAATATCTCATGATTCTTTTAATTTTCATCATGTGGTTTTCTCTAAGTTTTTCTAAGAATATTTCTACTATCCCAACTACTAAGGCAATGTCAGGCCTTGTATGTACTACATATTGTAGTTTTCTAATCATTGAACTATATAAGGTTTGATCTACTTCTTTGGAGTCATCATTTTTGGTAAGCTTATGTCTAGTACACATGGGGATTCCAACTAGTCTTAAATATTCCATACCAAACTTCTTTAGTATCTCCTTGATATACTTAGATTGAGTGATATAGATACCATTTTTTGTTCTGTTGAATTTGTAATCCAACAAATAACTTTATCTCACTAAATATGGACATTTCAAATTCTTTACTCATTTGTTCTAAAAATGCTTTGTGTTGGTGTAAATAAGTATTTACTATTTACACTTACTTAAGTTTACTTAGGTTAATGAATATATTTTATTATTTATTTATTAGTCACCTAGGAGTATGCATACTCTTGTGAGTTGTCATGTTGACAACACATGAGTTTGCACTCTAATTATGCACATGTTGTCTACACTTAGGAGTTAGCACATTATTTGAGCACATGGTGTCTATAACTTCTAGACACCTCATCGTGCTTATCTTCTTATTGTGGAAGATATATGCTTAGTTGTCGTGCTTATCTCCTAGTACATTCTAGGCACATTCTAGATGCATCTTAGAGGCCTTTATGTATAGGCTCTCCTAGTGTGTATGTACATGCTTCTACATGCTTCTGATAATAGAAAGCATTTTTATATTGATCATACTCTTTGGTCTATTGTGTGCTTGTGCTTGTGCTCCTTGATCTTGGGTGAATTTTTCTCCAAGGAAAATTCTTACATGGTCTAAGAGCTTGGGGAGATTCTCGTCACTAGCCGTTCAAGACCACTATTGTTTTAGCACCTTCGATCCAAATATCTAGAGAATCTACAAAAATTGGGAGTGTCTAGAGCCAAAGCGGACCTCACCACTACGTCCAATGTGTTGATTCAATGAATTGACTTAAATTCACCTATGTTGGGCAATAGTCAAAATTGAGGAAAATTTTTTTTTGCAAACCAGCAACCCGAAGGCCTGATTTGCAAAATTGGTATGATCATTTCAGATCGCATTTTTTTCATCTGCCTCTCCAAAAAAAATTTCTGGATTTACTTTTTTTTTTTTGAAAAAATTGGCCATCAAGCCTATAGGAGAGATATATTGCAAGTGAAGATTAAAGGTTGCTGGTGTAAATTAAATATTTGCATCATATTTAGAAGGTCAAAAAACCCCCAAATCAGATTTTGTTTCATCCAAATTGGACATCTAAGGTAAAATCTAGAGCCTTTTGATTCTTGGAGGCACGACCGCAATTCAGGAAGAATAATAACAGCAGTGACTTTCAAACAACGATATCTTCCTCATACGAACTCCTTTTTGCGAGAATTTTTTTTTGTTTTAGGGTAGAATTTTGTGATCTACACATTGGTATAGGTGGTTTGAGATTTTTGTTCCTAAAATTTTCTACAAGTCTCAAATCTCAATTTTTGCCACTTCAAATGCTTGGTACGGACTAATCTAGACTCCAAAATAGGTTCTATTTTTTTTGAAAGTGCATAATTTTTTGTCTACTTTCTAGATATGTAATCAGATTATAGGTTCTATGGGCAGAAATACTAGTTTCAAAAATAGGCCCTAAATTGGCATGTGGCTATTGCAGTAAGTGCCAAATCATACATTGGGGGGGTTGATTGTTTATTTATGTAGTTTGGGGGGTGTAACATTCATTAATCTCATGGAGGCTTGTCACATATATCAATCTAGTATAAGACCAAAATTGATATTGAGGAACTATCAGAGATGGAGTGCCTTAATCATTGCTCATCTAAGAGAACATAAGGAAGTGTTTCCTTGTCTATATTCAAAGATGTCACCTTCATTTGAATATCTTCCTTTTCTTCTTTGCTTTATGTATAATAGTATGAGTACGAAATCCTTTGCTCCTCTTCTTATGGCAAGTTTTCCTCATGATGTTTGGATGGCTCTTTGGGAAGCATATGGAGATCCATGTATTCCTCCATTTCTAGAGGACATTCTACATCCAATCACTCTAGTTATGGTACCTTCAAATCTAGTTGAGATCCCACCTCCTGATACTCCTATTAATTCTACTGATCTGATTCCAGCCACCGATGCATCAGATTCAGTGCAGCAGGAAACCTTATGTCTTCCTACTTCAGCTTCATGGGACAACTTCCTTCCAGATATTGTAGGGTTGTTCATGAAGTCTCACATTGAAGATGTGGGAGACATCATCGATGATATTTGTCTTCTCTTTGTTGAGGAGACTGCATCATACCATGTGGAAACTGATAGTGACACTACCGATAGTTCTTCAACAGATTCAGACATGTGGGGTTCTATTGATAGTTACAATGAGAGGTCACTACATCAGTATTCTCCACATGCTTATATCACCATAGTGATAGGTCCAACACAACAAGGTACATCCAATCTTCCAAGTCTAGCTTTAGTAAAATATTTGGGGGATAGTATTAATGATCTACCTCTTCTTGATGCAACAACACCTTCTTTAGTTGTTACGAGGGCTCCATCTCACCCTCTTGTTCATTCTCTACATGATCTATCATTACAGATTGAAGTGATTGTGGATAGTTATGATCTACAATTGCAAAAGGGTTCTGTATGAGTTGTAGAGACAAACAGTTCTTTGAGATAGGTTCTTCAGCCAGTTGAGTAGGTTTCAGAGACACCACTTCTCTATGAGATTCTTTCCACACATAGGGGAAGCATCTCACTTGTACCTTTGCCATTGTTTCTTCCTAAGGGGAGGAACACCATTCTATAGCCTTATATAAGCTTATTCATCAGAGCAATCACTGGTAGGCATTCTTCTTTGTAGGGGGAGCCTATCATGTCTCTCTTCCTCTTCTTATCATTCTCTTATGTATATACTAGATGTATGTCATAATAGGGGGGAGGAGAGTATTGATTACTTCATCCATCCATACATCATCTGTGTTTTAAATCTCTCTTTTTGGAGGAGGGTTTTTCCCATGAGGGTTTCCCTCTTTCTTTGCTTTATGAGAGATGGCATATCATTATGTACATGGGTACCTAATATGGCCTAGTAGCCAGGACCCATCATGTATTTCATCCTAGATCATGTAAGCTTAAGGGAATTCCCCTAAGTTGCACTTAACAAGGGGTGTTGGTGTAAATAAGTATTTATTATTTACATTTACTTAATTTTACTTAGGTTAATGCATATTTTTTATTATTTAGTTATTAGTCACCTAGGAGTATCCATACTCTTGTGAGTTGTCATGTTGACAACACAGGAGTTTGCACTCTAATTATGCACATGTTGTCTATATTTAGGAGTTAGCACATTGTTTGAGCATATGGTGTCTACAACAGTCTAGACACCTCATCATGCTTATCTTCTTATTGTGAAAGATATGTGCTTAGTTGTCATGCTTATCTCCTAGTACATTCTAGACACATTCTAGATGCATATTAGAGGCCTTTATATATAGGCTATCCTAGTGTGTATGTACATGCTTCCAATAATAAAAAGCATTTTTATATTGATCATACTCTTTGGTCTACTATGTGTTTATGCTTGTGCTCCTTGATCTTGGGTGAATTTTTCTCTAAGAAAAATTCTTACACTTTGCATAACTCATTATTTCTTGTAAATAGAGTATCATAAACAAATATTTATGCCAACACAATCTTCTTATCTAGTCCTTCCTTGATATACAAACTATTGTTATCATTTGTTCTTTGAAAACCAATCTATATCAAATAGTTATGTAGTCTTTCATACTAGGCTCTAGGAGCTTGTTTGAGACCATATAGTGCTTTGTGTAATTTCTAGACCATGTCCCTTTTGTTAAGATCTACAAAACCTTTTCGTTGTTCAATGTAGACTTCCTGATCAAGAATGTAGATTTAACATCCATCTAATATACTTTGAATCCTTTGTTAACTGCATATGCAAGTAGATTCCTACCACCTTTCAATCTTGCAATAGGGGAAAATGTTTCACCATAATCATTACCTTCTTCTTGAGAATAGGCTTTACATACTAGTCTTTCTTTTTTTCTTAACACTTTGCCATCTTCATTCAGCTTATTTTTGAATACCCATTTTGTACCAATCACATTTTTATCCTTAGGCCTAGGAACAATAGTCCAAGTTTTGTTCTTTTCTATATATTCTATCTCTTCATTCATAGCCTCAATCCAACTTTCATTTTACAGAGCATCCTTAACACTTCTAGGTTCAAATTCAGCAAGTAAACATGTACCTTTTAATTTTCTTCTTGTCATTGTTCCATTTGATTTGTATCCAATGATCTGATCAGGTGCATGATGTGTTCTGACCTATTTGACCAATACAGGTTCTTTACCTTTTGAATGAATTCCACTATCTTCATTTTGAATCTCAACTTCAGGCTTGGGTCCTTCTATCTATGGCTCGAGTTCTTTAGACTCGGTATGCACTAGCTTGGTAGCTTTTGAATGTGACTCAGGTCCCTATGACTTAGTTTGTACTTCCTACAACTCAGTAATCATTGGAGATTTAAGAAGCTCAAGAGATGAAGTCTCCTTTCTATCAAATATGTTTGGTAATGTGTCAAGTTCATCATAAACAAATCTTCTATAATCCTCTGGCTCCTTTTTGCTTTCTTCTTCACTCCTTTCAACAAACTCATCAATTCTTACATGTGCACTTTCTATTATCTTATGAGTAGATAAATTCAAACACTTGTATGCTTTAGTTCCACAAGAGTATCCTAGAAATATACCTTCATCAACTTTTAGATCAAATTTTCCTTTTTCTAGATTCTTTCAAGATATAACATTTGCTGCCAAATACTTTCAAGTAACTTACATTGGGTTTGTAGCCATGCCATAGTTCATAGGGAGTTTTTTTTGAGTCCTTCTTCAATTGAACTTGGTTCAAAGTATGAACTATAGTGCTGATAGCTTCCTTCTAGTATTTGATAGCAACATTCTTCTCAATCATTAGTGTCCTTGCACAATCCATGATGGATCTATTTCTTCTTTCAACTATTCCATTCTACTTAGGAGTACCAGGGGTTGATACTTGTCTTTTGATTCGTCTTTCAATGCAAAAATTATTGAATTCATTAGAGATGAATTCACCACCTCTGTCTAATCTTAACCATTTCAATCTCATTCCAGTTTCTTTTTCTACTCTTGCCAGATACCATTTGAATTTCTCAAAGGATTCTATTTTTTCTTATAGACACATTGCAGTTATCATTCTAGAGTAGTCATCAACAAAAAGAATGAAGAATTTTTCTCCACTATAACTTTATATTCTAATGAGTCCACATAAGTCAGTATGCACAATTTCCAAGACATCTTCTGACTGATAGTTTTTGCTCTTAAAACTAGTCTTTTCCATTTTACCAGTTTGGCAATTTTTGCACAATCCAACATCAGGTTTCTTCAAACTAGGAATACCTCTTACTCTTTTGAGTTTTCTTATCTTGACCATATTGTCAAAGTTTACATGACATAGCCTTCTATTCCATAACTAGCTTTCTTCTACTTGAGCAATAAAACATGAGCAATCACCAAGATCAAGATAAAGTAGGTTAACTTTTGTTTGCTTGCCTAATCCAATCAAATTTCATTTATCATCCAGTAGTCTTGCCTTTCCATTCACGAACTCTACCTTGAATCCAATGTTGTTCAGTTGTGCCACACTCAGTAGATTATGTTTTAGTCCTTCAACCCAATATGCATTATCAAAAACAAGTTCATTGGTTAATGAGATACAATATTTTCTTTTTATGCAACAAGGTTCATTATTACCAAATCTTACACTGCCTCCATCATAGTGTTCAAAATACTCAAACTTTTTTTTATCTCTAGTCATATGGTGTAAACATCCACTATCTATGATCCATGTATCATTTTTACTAACATGAGAGTTAAGTGCCATCTTATCTCCTTCGTCATCAGATTCATTTTTTACAGCAATATACACTATTTCATCTTCATTTTCATCAAAATCTTTAGCCATAAAATAAAATTTCTTACCTTTCTCTTTGTAAGATTTGTGACTTTTGAATTCCTTCTTGCCTTTGTACTTGTGGTTTTTCTTCTCATCCTTTCTTTCTTTGTTTGGACACCTAGTAACAATATGACCAATTTCTTTACAAGAAAAATAGATTAGAGGGATTTTACCTTTGTAATTTTCTTAGAATATTTCTTTGCAAGTAGGGCTTTAACAATTTCAAGCTCACTATCAGAACTTTCTTCAGCTTCCTCCTCACTTCCTAATTTATCGTCTTTTATTTTCCTACCCTTTTCTTTGAGTGAGAGTTTAGCTTCAAATCTAGACTCAATATTCTTGGAATCAGGAACATAGTTGTCAAAGTTGTCTAGTTCAAAAGCTGTCAGTTTTCCTACTACGACATCCAAGCCTATCTTGTTATTTGGATCATATTTCTTTTCTTGAATAGAAAACACTCTGATTGCATAGATGGGAAGAAGAGTTCTGAGTATTTTACTTCCAATAGTTTCCTCTTTGATGTCTCCTCTAAATGCTATAATTGCACTAGCACTGGCCTTGATTCTTTCCACATATTTTGCAACATTTTCATCTTCTCTCATTCTATCAAATTGTCCTCTAAGTCTTTCTACCTTGTCTCTTCTTATATTTTCATCTCCTTCATTAACATCCTTCAGTTTGGTCCACATTTCATGAGTAGTTTTATAGTATTTATCTCATCAAATTCAACATAACTAAGAGAAAATGCAATATCACTCATCATGATGTTATGGCTCTTTTTCTCAGCAATATCTTCAACTGATAATGTTCCAGTAAAAGTTTTGTATTCTTCATCAAGATATTTTTGACCTAAATCATTGATGGTAGCTAGATGAAGCCTCGTAAGTCCTTTCCATGTTGTGAAGTTATCTCTATTTAGCTTTGGAATCTCTCTTTTGTAAGACATCCTGATCTTCAGCTTAGGTCCTTGAAACCTTCTGTGCAAGCACCAAAAACTCTGATACCAATTATTGGAAATATAAAAGGAGTAACTAAGAGGGGAGGGGTTAATTAGTTACTACTAAAATAAATCCAAGATCCCCTAGATGTCAAAGCAAATTATAAACTAAAATTGAATACTACTAATGCTCGGTAAACATACATAAAATACTATAACTTGGTAAATGCATAATGTCTTAATTTTTCATATCTTAAGATATTTTTAGTAGTTACTTGATCTTAATTACAAGCATGCAAGCAATGAACACATATGATACCAAGATTCAACGTGAAAACCCAATTTGGAAAAAACCACCAATTGTGTCTAGTTACTATTTTTCACTCTTCTGAAGTAAGCCCTATTAGGAGCCAACCCTATTAAAGGTTACAAAACACACTGTTAGGCGTGACCCTGTTAAAGGATTTAATCACCCTATTAGGAGTGGCCTTGTTGGAGGTCTTGAAACAATTCAATAGAATTGCCACCTTGTTAGAGGATTTACAAATGGTTGTTAAACCAACTCATTTAAGATATTTTAGTTAATTGCTACAATGGTTAGAGAGTAACAATGAAATAACTTGATTGAGATGCAACTAAAATGTTAATTGCAAATCTTTGTTCTGGCTTGTACTTAATCCTTCTTGATCTAATATAACTTTTCTACACCACAAGGATATTCTTCTTATCCTTTGAATTCGCTTCCTCTCGTCATCCTTACAATTCATTCAATCCATCTTGCATACTTTGAAATCACAACTTGACCTTTTACCTATACCTTCTAGATTATCAAGTTAGCTCAAATACAATTAGAATAACTAATATTCATCACCATAGTTAGCTAGAATCAATAGATAAAACAATTAAGCTTCACATGCCAAAATAAGAAAATCCTTCGTTAGCTAACCTAGCTCGGTAGAAACTAACTCAAAAGTGATTTCCTGTGTTAACCAACAAAAGCTCAGTTAACACTATGAACTTGTGAAAATCCTTTGGTAACTAAGTGAACTCAGTTAACACTAACTATATTCAAATTTCCTTCATTAATTGAGTAAGCTCGGTTAACACTCTTTTCCTACATGAATTCCTTTGACACCTGAGTGAACTTGGTAGACACTGTCTTCTACACTGGGCAAACTTAGGAATGCTCGGTAGACAAGGAAAACTATCTTCACTAACCAAGTGAGCTCAACATGCACTGATTTTCAACTATATGAAATTTTTGTAACATCAAAGATAACACACAATCAATCAATTGTATCCAACATGCATGTTGTGTGATATTATGGACATGAGTAGTTGTCACATATTACTTGGTAGGCCTTGATAGTATGATTGCAGAATAGTGCATGATTGTGTCAAGAATGTGTCTACTATTGTGAAGGCTAGCAAGAAGTTTTCCTTGATTCCTTTGCAGAATCTAGAACTTTGAAGGATGGACTTGAGTTTTGGTAAGCGAGTTGAGAAGAAGGATTCTCAAGGAGTTAGAGATCAGCATGGAAAATAGACATGTGGTACATCAAGGAAGGATATCAAGAGGCAAAGTAAACAATTGTACGTAGTTGGAAAGGATTTGTAGAAGTAGAACAAAGGCAAGAGAGTACAAGTAATAACTTGGAGGACATGTGTGTCAAGAACAATTTTGGGATTTATGTGTTTAATCATGGAAGATGTTCTTTTAGTCACTAAGAAAAAAATTTCACACCTAGGGTGTCTAATGCAAGAGCATCCTAGGGTAGCTGGCAATCCTATATGCTAGAGTGGTTCTGACCTTGGAATTCATGGAATTGATTAAGAAGAGGTGATGCTTGGTCATTATTGAGGTGGTTATTGGCTGTAGTTTTTATTAGAGTGGAGTTGTCATTGCACCAAAAGGATTGATCCATCAATGCCTGATACAACTGTGTGCACCCTAAAATGGTCACCTACAATATGGGTCCCCATTCTTCAACTTATCAATTTTCTAAATTAATGCATCACAATGTTTTATTTGAATCAATTCAAATCATTTTCCTTGATCAAAATGCAATTAATTTAATTATTTCAATATTTCCTAATGTTTGATTATTTCATCAACAATCTTATTTAATCAAAACAAAACATCATTTTTAAATAAATAAAATAATCTTAGATAATTAAAAGAAAATCTCTCTTTTAATTAAACTAATTTTATCTTATTTAATTAAAATCTCTCTTTTAATTAAATAATCTTATCTTATTTAATTAAAAGAAAAAAAATCTGTTTTAAATAAATAAAATAATCTTATCTAATTAAAATAAACTTTTAATTAAATAATTTAATCTTATTTAATTAAAGTCTCTCTTTTAATTAAATAATCTTTTCATATATAATTAAAACAAAACATTCCTTTTAAATAAATAAAATAATCTTATTTAATTAAAAGAAAATCTCTCTTTTAATTAAATAATTTTATCTTATCTAATTAAAATCTCTCTTCTAATTATTGCCTACGAATATGTCGAATGCAAAATTTTCAGTTATCTATTCAGGCCTGAATCGAGGGCATAAGGAAAGGAGACAACCTAGGAAATTTCACACTGTCGAAGCAGCAAGACAAGGAAGCTCTCCTGCGAATCGAAGCAAAATGCATAACATAAAATATGGTAATAAAGATGCTAGGTTCAATATCCCCACGGCCAACAGATTCACGGTACTGAATAAACCAGCAGTGAAACCTATCAGCCTTTGTCAGGAAGGAGGGCTTCAAATAGTCAAAATCAAAGCGGAAGCCCCCGTTGATTGCAAAGACCACTATGGAAATCGCCCCCAATTGCCAATCTTTATGGTAGATCAGCTAGATAAACAGATCAAGGTATTCAATATGACTAAATATGTGCTTCTAAAGACATTCGTATCCAAGCCCTCCCTGAGGAATGCCTCTCATCCTCTTAGCCTTCCAAATTTTGAATCTGATTTAAATCAAGCTTCTCCCCCATCATACATACCTCCACACAGACGGTATATCCATAACACCCACTCCCTAATCCCTAATTATTTTCCAGCATCGTCGCGGTCAAAACCCTGTGATAAACCTATTCATATCATCATTGATGATGTCAAAAATTCTTGGTTTGAATGTCAACCGAAAGGGGTATTTGCAATATGGACTGGCCCTTCTAAAGATATCCATCCCCTAATGGAATGGCTATCAGGTAACTGCCAGGATCAGGTAAGTATTTTCCACCACTATGAAAACACTTTGTTTTTAAAATGTGAAGAAGAATAGATCAAAAATGAATTTATTCCTGTTTTTGAATGTTTCTTTAAAGGTTATTGTGTCAAATTTGTTGATTGGTTTCCTAATTTCCAAATAGATAGGGTGGATTGTATGATCCCGTTATGGTTTTCCATGTTATCTCTTCCTCCAGAGCTATGTGATGTTGATATCATTTATGAGATAGGCTCTGCAATAGGAAAAGTTATTGCAATTGATGCTTCCTTTTTTAGCTGCAACAGTATAAAAATTCTCATTAATCTAAATATTAATCACCCTTCAGAGTTTCAGAAGAAAATTATTTCCAAGAAAGCTTCTTACGTTATAAGCTTTCAAGCTTACAAAGGGAATATCATCGATATATTAAAATCTGACATTACACATAATAACAGACCTGAGGTCCTTCCCCTCAACTTGGACCTCACGGAAAAATTTCCAAAGCTGAGCTCTAAGTTAATCAACAGGAAAAAAAAAAAAGGAAAATAGAGCCTTCATCCAAATATCCAGATAGGTCAAGTGTCTCAGAAAAAATAGAGGGCTGCATTGAAAAGCATTATTGCAGATAAGACAGAAGACACACCAATAGCCGCAAAAGCGGACTTAATAAAGGACTCAAGACTAACAAAGATGGGTGTTTCCCCTAAAAATGATAAGAAATTTAAAGAAATAGGATCTCGCAAGCATAAATAGAAGACAATAAAAAGTGGATCTGAGGATATAAAGACACAGACTACAAATGTCGGAAGGAATTGTAACAAGGTGATGGAAAAGCCAATCAGTAATCAACATAAGGAAGCAAAGGGAACATTATCCAAAAAAAACAAAGATAGTCAATTAAGTGAGATCCTTGACTCTATAGATTATCTAGAAGAGACCCTAGTAGATCAAATAGAAGAGCTAGAAAACAACATGTTATTCAACTCATGTAGGGATAGTAGTATACAAGAACTTCAAAAGAATGAAAACTCACTGAAACCTATCCAAGTTAGGTTAGAGGATAGCATGCCAGAGAAGTCTAAGGTAAATAGCAAGTTTTGGCAAACCCCAACAGCTACCTGCAGTTCCCCTTTTACTCCTAACAACAGTCTTTAGAATCAAGCTAAAGGCAATGACAAAGCAGCTATGTTAACAGTCATTGAGTTTCAGGAATTCTTGAACAAGGAAAACTTCTCAGACATATCATAGACTGTATTTGATATGTCAGAGGCAGAAGAGGATAAGATTAATCAGCTTATTGGAATTAGTCCAAGCTCTCTGTCCTGAAGAGTGTGAGAATACCTCAGCAGCTCAGAAGGAAGAGCTTATCCAGAGAGTTATCTAGTTAGGGGGGGAGAACTACACCAGTGAAGATCTTAGAAGAGACATATTTAACATTCAAATGGACAAGTTGGTAGCAGAGTTCACCAGTCAATCGGATTTAGCTAAACAGATACTATCAAAAATTGAGCCAAAGGAACAGGACCAACCCAATACAGATACAAAGAACATAGTACAGCAAGTGGAAGTAAACTTGGATCAGCTAGGTATCTACATGTCCCAAGAAGGACCTAAATCACCAAATTGCCGCAGAGTAAAGGGTAAAAGAGGCAGGAAATCTCTAAAGATACTTCAAGAAGCAGAGGGTCTGAGTAAGGAACAACAAAAGATTGACCAGATTTTCCATAATGGGAAGGGGAAGTACCTTCCCAATCAGGTATGAAGATCACTACTTGGAATGCTAGGGGTCTCAAGGACCCTAGCAAAAAAACGTTATTAAAAAATAACCTAAAAATCTTTAACTCTGATATTGTTCTCATTCAAGAATCTAAACTAAACTCTATAGAAATAGATAAGTTAAGTAGGATGCTCGGAATTTGGCAATCCATGTTTCTAGAATCCTTAGGGGCATCAAGGGGTTTAGGAATTCTTTGGGATCCAAGGAAGGTTAGTCTTAATATCCTTAATAATTCTAAGAATTGGATTAGCAGTAAGGTCCAAAGCTTAAAATCAAATCTTAAATTCATTATCATCAATGTGTATGGTCCGGTTAGTAATTCTGATAAAATGTTAGTATGGGAAGAAATTGGTGTTTTCTTGAATAGTAAAAATAAGGAATTTTGTCTATTAGGAGGAGACTTCAATACCATCCTAGACCTAAACGAAAAGGAAAGTGGTATTCAAATACTATCACAAGCATCTAAAATATTTAAGGAATGTTGTGCCAACCATAATCTTATTGACACCCCTACCAATAATGGCATTTATACATGGAACAATAGAAGAAAGGACTTTGCTTACATCACAAAGAAACTAGATAGATTTATGATACAAGGGGAATTAGATTCCTACAACCTTAACTTCCAATCTTCTATTTTACCCATCGCAGGATCAGATCATTTTTCGGTTAGATTTGAATTCTTAGAGCCCCTTAAACCAGTCAGAAACCCATTCAAATGTGAGAAAATGTGGTTCCTAGACCCTAAATTTCTCAGTAATATTAAATCTTGGTGGGACTTAGAGAGCTTCAAAGGGTCTAAAATGTTTGTCTTCATCAACAAATTAAAAATGCTTAAGGAACATATCCTTAGATGGAATAAAGACCAGTTTAATAACATTTTCAGCGAGAAATTGGATATAGAAAATCAGCTTAAAGAACTTCATTCGGAAGTGATTAAGAAAGGTATGGACAATAAGAGTTATCTCCTCAAAAAAGAACTGTTAGCCAAACAAGAAAATATTCTAACCAAAGAAGAGATATTCTGGAGGCAGAAATCGAGAGAAAGATGGCTAGCAGAAGGTGACCGTAATACAAAATTCTTTCATAACTCAACCATCTACAACAAAGAAAAGAGTAGAATCACAAGTGTAAAAAATCAACAAGGTATTACAACAGAAAAACCAGGAGAAATTGCAGACATCTTTGTTAATTATTTCAAAAACATACTAAATAACCATAATGGTTCAAATTACACTGCTCAAACTAGTCTTCTGAAAGTAATTCTGAAAGTTGTTGATCAGCAAGATAATATTAATCTAATTAAACTCATCACCTTAGATGAAGTCAAGAACATGGTTTTCAACATGAATTTAGATAAATCCGCGGGACCAGATGGATTCCAGGCATTCTTTTTCCAAAAATGATGGGATATCATAGGTGTTGACCTCTAGAAAGCAATCGAAGCATCCAAAAATGGAGGCTCTCTTCTTGTTGAAATTAATTTCTCTTTCATTACATTGATTCCTAAGAAGTCTGATCTGGAATCCCCAGGAGATTATAAACTAGTAGCCTTATGCAACACTGTCTATAAAATCTTTTCCAAGATTATAGCAAACAGACTCAAAAAGATCCTCCCAAAGATTATTTCAGAGGAACAAACAGGGTTCATGCCAGGTAGATCCATTCTAGATGGTATCATCACCATTCAAGAAATGATTCATTCAGCAAGAATTAACAAGGAAGCCTGTATGCTCATGAAACTAGACATTCAGAAAGCATATGATATGGTGGACTGGAGATTCCTATGTAAAACGTTAGAAGCATTTGGGTTCTCACATCAGTGGACCAATCTAATCTTCAAATTTATTTCTACCCCTAAAATTTTAGTTCTCATTAACGGTACTCCAGAAGGTTTTTTTGATATATCTAGAGGTATTAGACAAGGGGACCCTCTATCCCCCTCGTTGTTCATTATCATGGCGGAAGCCTTTGGAAGAGCTGTTCAGGATGCATATAATAGACAATAGATCTCAGGTATCATAGTCTCCAAAGATTTACCTAATATAACTCACCAACAGTTTGTTGATGACACTATCCTGTCCGAGAAAAGCACAAGTACAAAAGCTCGATCTATTAAAAGCATTATTAACCTATTTATGAAAGCTTTGAGATAGAAGGTCAATGATCATAAATCCAAAATTTTCTTTTTAAACACTAAGATAGAAATTGAGGAGTAAATTTGTAGGATCATGGGTTACAAGAAAGGAACCTTTCCCTGCAAATATCTTGGCATAGCCTTAGAAAAAGGAACTAAATCAGGTAAGGTTTGGGATGATACCCTAAAGAAATTAGATTCCAAGTTAGGCTCATGGAAGGATAGATGGTTAACTAAGGTAGGCAAATGCACCAGGATTAGTGCAGTACTATCAGCCATTCCTACTTATCCGCTATCTTGCCTTCCTCTTTCTAAGAAAAACCTCAAGAAATTTGAGTCCAAGATGAGGAACTTCCTATGGAATGATAGGGATGAAGATAGTAAGTGGGCTCTAATCAAGTGGGAGCATATTTGCAAACCCAAAGAGTGTGGGGGTTTAGGGGTAAAAAACCTTCAATGGCAAAATGAAGCTCTAGGAGCGAAACTTATTTGGCACCTATACAATGAATATAATTGAAAATGGGCTAAGATAATCTATAATAAATATCTCATCGCAGAGGATCCACTATCAATTTTCAGAATTGTTTCTCCTACCAAAGGATCAAAATGTTGGAACTTCATGCTAAGATGTCGTAGTCTAGTTAGTAAATTTCTTACCTGGGATGTAGGTTCAGGTGATGAAGCCCTCTTTTGGGAGGACTCATGGGATGGTAAACCACCCCTCTCTCACCAACTTAATATTCCAACACTCATAGATAATTTAAAGTCCCTTTGGGGAAATAAAGTTAAAGATTATAAGATCTTGTCAATTTCAAAAGGCTCACCCAAATGGTCTTGGAAATCTATCAAAGGATTAGGTCTAAAAGAGGAAATTACGAAAAGCTTTGATAAGCCAGTGAAAGATAGAAAAATCAAACAAACAAGCAAAGAGGATACCCTAATTTGGGCTACCTCCAATTATGGGCAATACAATGTTAGTAATGGTTATAGGGCCATTGTCAAAACTCATCAAACAGAGTTTTTAGATATCCCATCACAACTATTCTGGGACTCCTCTTGTCTCCCAAAAGCCGGATTCTTCCTTTGGCTTGCTATTCAAAAAAGGGTTTTAACTATGGATAGACTTTACATTCTTGGCTTTCAGGGCCCCTATAGGTGTACCCTTTGCCATTGTAATAGTGAAGATGCTGATCATCTCTTGTTCAATTATACCTACGCCCAAAGTTGCTGGGAGTGGATTAGGTGGAGGCTGGAATGGTCTACACCTTTTCCAAATTCTTTGATTGATTTGCTCTTTGGTTGGCCCACAAATTTAGTTAAGGGAGTCTACAGTAAGCTTTGGAACATATCCCCTTCCATCATTATCTGGGAAATCTAGAAGGAATGGAATCGACGTATTTTCCAAAACTTGGAACTCAAACTGACAGAGCTTATTGTCAAAATTGAAGCTAGTATTGTAGAATTAGTCAAATCCTACTTAAGTAAATCAAGGCTAGAGGAAGGTTCCTTTTCAAATTGGGATGGAATTATCAAGAAGCGATTGTCCAATCTAAACAACCCCCCCTTAACATACATGAAGAAAAGTATAGAGGCCAGGAAAATCTGCAAATGGGTTCTGCCACCGATTGGATAGGTCAAACTGAATTTTGATGGAGCTGCACGAGGCAACCCAGGTATAGTGGGTATTGGATGTATAATAACCAATGATGTGGGATCTTGGATAGCTAAAAAAGTGATGCCTATCCAACCTTCCTCAAATAATATAGCAGAACTAGAGGCTCTCCATCAAGGGATTCAGTTATGCCTAGAGCTTAAGTTAACCAAAGTTATTATTGAAGGTGACTCCCTAATCATCCTCAACGCTGTTAGGAAAAGATCCACCCCTAACTGGGTCCTAAATTCTCACTTAGAAGAAATTCTCCTTTCATTGGATAAAGTGGAAGAGTATAGGATCTGTCACATATTCAGGGAAGGCAATAGTAGGGCAGATCAGCTAGCTAACCTAGGTGCAGATGGAGTCAATTCCTTATTGATTAATAAGGAGTACTGTATTCCACACTAATAATGGTATAAGTGGAGCATATATCTTAAGTCTGGTTAGTTAAATTATGCTATCCAGTAGCATAAAGTTCTCTTATATTTAGTGACCCCACTAAAGAAGATATTTAGTCATCTTCGCCTAATAATCTTAAAATAATGGTAGACCGATCTTTGGTAGCTCGAGTGTGTGAAGTATGTAGTCTTTATGATTAAGGTACCTTTTACACCAATATTGCATAAATCATGGTGTAGATAGATCAAGATTTCGTATAATGATTACCCTCTTGTGATATCCCACACTTCTAGTACTTCGCATGGGTAAGCTTCAGCCTTTCGATAAAGGTATTCATGAGATGGTATATCTCATGCTTGCATCTAGAAGTTTCCCTTCATTATTTATAGAAGTATGTATCTGAGCTACCCATCCTCAATTTCCCAGTTTAAGAATGGAATCCAACATTGTCCTGTTTCATACCTCTAAGAATCGAACTATGGCCTTTTGTCGGTCGATAAAACTAGAAAGGTGGAACCGCATTTTATACCCAGTGGATGACATGAAATGCTTTTCTATTTGCAGAGCACTAGGAGAGGAGGTGTTCGATTATCAGTATACCTGGGGGACCAATAGCGATATTATCGGGTCCTTTATCGGATGTTTAGTAAGAGCTAAAGTAGAAGCGAATGACATTGACCGGCTCTGTCGTGATCTTTTTGTTCCGACATGGAGAAAGGGGCTGGAAGAAGCAGTGTTCAGCATTGATAATAAATTTAGGATTCCCTTCCCTGAAAGATATATGAGTCTCCCTGTAGGGCACCCGAATTTAGTAACTGCTCCTCGACGACAGTCTTTGTTCATTCGAGAAAACCTAGCTTTTTATAGAGAATGGCCAAAAATGGAGGCCAGCCTGCATTTTCTCCTTCGATGGTGAAGGATTATTATAGAAGAAAATAAAGAGTGGCTCCTCAACTATCTTCACCGCTTCAATGCCTACATCAAGCCGGGGGTGTCTTTTGACAATCTGGACGATTTGGAATTCAATACCCCAAATATAGAGAAATCAAGTAGAGTGAAACATGACTACACATTTCCACCAAATTTTTGAGTGGAGCATACAAACGACATGGCGGACGTGATTATGGTGTTTTGGAAGGAAGGAAGGGGACCGGCTAGTTAGATGCTAGCCATTCTAGATAAGATATAGTACTATAAGAATTCTAATATATATACTGGTGGCGATTTTGGTACTACACTATTATAGCTAAAATGATTGTCCCTCAGACTAAAGCACAAATATATGGTCTATAAATCGGTATATTATAGCATGAATGGTTTGGTCTATAAATTGGTGATAAACTCTGGTGTAAATTGGTGTGTTAATATATAATCAATATTAAAGATATTTGTACTGAGTTTTAGTATATTTTGAGCACTTGAAATTTTAGGACCCTATCTATAATTGAGATGGTATCTTATTTAATTCGGATTAGGTTTGTATTTCATGTTAACCTATTTTGGCTGATCTAGGCCTAATTTGCTCTGGTTTATTACTTTATTAACATACTCAACATCTGCATATGAGATATTTCTAAGGATAGTATAATTGTATGAAATACACAGACTTTAAATACTCAGAGTTTGTATGAAATTCTTACTACTTGATATAGATTAAATGGTAGCATGAGGTAATTTCTACAAGTTTATCACAAATTTGGCGGTGCTACTTTTTTGATATTTTATAACTCTAAGACTTGGTATTTATAAATACTACTATTCGATTTCTATCTTCAGTAAATTTCTGGAGTTTATGTAAATGGATAAAGTTTCTATGTATGGAAGTCTTTGAAAATCAAGATTAAGTATTAGATCTTCTTTTAGGAGTAGATTCTGTTACCCAATTAGGTTTTTTCTAAATATTGGAGGATTCAGCTTGACTGAAGTTTTTGCTAAGATCAGTATCTTCTTCCTTTTTGGGCACTAGTTCAAGCATCATTAATGGCTGGTAAGCTCATAAACATAGGATATGGTTTCTTTAATTTTAAGCCTGTTTAGCCTCCTCTATCTGTGATGTCTGGTCGATAGCATCGAAAAGATGCAATACTTCTATAATTGGTCTAGTCATGATTGGTAATAATGAATCAAGTAATGTGTTAGCAGTGAAATCATGGATTGGGTCCCTTTCCCCCAATTACCTTCCTCTCAAATGTTGTGGTGTTCTCTCATTTAGTGGGTAACACATAAATTGATTTCCATTCTGAGGAAATTCTTTGGACTTGCTTTCTAGGTATAGTATCTTTGCTTGGCATTCTATGTAATTCAGTAGTTAGTAGTTAATCAACTATTTGGGTCACACTCTATTTTCCAATTAAGAATAATTTTTAGACCAGCCGGTTTCGCCAGTTTGATCTATTTGATAAGCCTCTCTCCTCACTTTGGCCAACTGATTCTAACTCCAGTTATGACTGGTTAACATGTAGCCTTTTATTAAGGGCCCGTTAAATATTTACTAATTAATCCTTTAAGATAACTGCTTCTATAAGCTTTAGCTGGGCGATCTCATAGAATAGGCTCTTCTCTATTATAATTGGTTAAGGCAGGCTTGGGAACCCTTTCTTAAAACTTTTTATATCCTTTTTATGAGTATAGTTATGATTTTAGTAAAGCAATCATGGCTCGGGAACCCTTTCTTAAAACTTTTTATGATGTGAAATTTAGCTCATATTGTTGATTTTTATGTATACTCTCTGACTATTTCATAGTGGTCATCTAGCAGAGTTAACCGCTTTTCCTCTCCTTATAGTTTAGTTCGCTGATTTTGCAGTCAGTGTTCATATTTAGCTTTTTATTTTGCTAGGTATCTATGTTTTTTTTTTTTTTTTTTTTTTTTGCTTTTTCTCATTAATGGCTAACCCTTTGTTCGAATATCTAGTATAAAAATGCTTGAATGCAAGAAGTAAAATGAGAAATTATAATCA
Organism: Cupressus sempervirens; assembly: GCA_028749045.1. Taxonomy (NCBI): domain Eukaryota; kingdom Viridiplantae; phylum Streptophyta; class Pinopsida; order Cupressales; family Cupressaceae; genus Cupressus; species Cupressus sempervirens. The sequence goes on from CM053787.1 coordinate 445,011,516, forward strand.
ATCTCTTGATCGCTATCCTACCATCACTCGGCAAGAATTTATGGATTTCTTGAGTTGTAAATTATCAAGGGTATCCCCCAGATTACTTGTAATTATTAGAGAAACTATTTCACTAGGGTATGCCCCTTTTAAAGTTGTAATAATATAGGACATTTTTCCTGGGCAAGACTAGAGGTTTTCTTCTCCGTTCTTTCCTACCAGTGCCCGTTTGAACAGAGATATGCTTTGTAATTGCTTTTAAATTAATAATATAGATCAAGGCCTTGGCCATTTACTGATGAAAAAAAAAAAAATCTCTCTTCTAATTAAATAATCTTATCTTATTTAATTAAAATAAAATCACCATTTAAAGCTCTCTTTTTTATAAAAAAATGTAATAAATCAAATAAAATCTTATAAAGATTCCTTTTTTTGCACATATCTCTAAGTGGTAGGCTTTTCCCTCTTACTTGCCTTTTTAGGGATTTATCCCACACTACTCTTGTGAGAAGCCTCCCGCCTCCATAGTTTCCTTTATAAGGAACTCTCTCCTTCTCATTTAGATAGATGTTAGTTGCTATAGTATTTTTATGCTGCAAGTTTGGAGAGCGATTTTGGAGGAGTTTGAGAATTAGGTCTGAGCCATAAGGTTTGGACATTAAAGCTTCATTGCAACTTCTCTCTTCTTCTCTTCTTCTCTCATGCATCCATGGCTTCCATCATCATGCTTCATCCTTGTATTTTTATATCAACTTAGAGTCATATTTGCTTTCATAGATTAATCTTGCATTTTTATTTCCTTTCATAGATTAGATTTCCTTTCTTGCATTTCTTTGCATTGTTATCATTTAGATTAGCTTGCATCTTCATTTGCATGCATATTTGATGATCATAGAGACTAGCACTCTTTCTTTTCCTCTTTGAATCTCTCATTTTATGGTGTACTTTCATGGGCATAGACTAGGTCAAACTGAGGGCCTCCATTACATATCATTGCACTCCATGAATAGAGAGCTATGAGTCACCATTTTAGGTCTCATTCTTGAGAAATCTTGGATATAATGACTCATAAAAGTGTGTCAACATTTTAGCACACATTTTTGGTGCTAAGCATGAAAAGTTATTTTTAAGAAAGATGCATCCTAACATAGCCCTCCTAGTGAAAGAAGAATTAGAGAAACTACTTGGTGCAAAATGCATAAGGGCTATTGACTATGTTGAATGGATATCAAACATTTTACCAGCTTCCAAGCATGAAAAAACCATTTGAGTTGGCACAGATTTTAGAGATGTCCATATAGCATGCCCAGAGGATGACTTTCCACTTCCCAATATAGACATGATAGTGGATATGCCCGTAGGTTATGAGATTTATTCTTTTGATGGATGTTTTTTCCAAATACAATCAGATTAGGATAGCTCCTTAAGATCAAGAAAAAGACAACATTCACTTTTGCATGGGGTACTTCTTGTTGGAACGTTATTCCTTTTGGATTAAAGAAAGTAGGAGTCACCTACCAATGAGCTATGACCTCTATTTTGCATGATATGATGCATAAAACATGGAAGATTATGTGGATGACACCTTGTCCAAGTCTAAGAAAGGATACACACACATAGATGACTTAGAAGTCATTCTAGATCACATGGAACAATTTCAACTAAGGTTAAATCCTAAGAAGTATGCATTTGGAGTTACCTCTAGAAAACTACTAGGATTCATTCAAGCAATCATGAATATGCCACCTCCTATAAATATTAGTCAAATAAGGAGTCTTTAGGGAATCAAATGTTTATGGAATGAAGATTGTCAAAAGAGCATTGATCAAATCAAGAAGTACTTGGAAAATCGTCCAATTTTAATGCCTCCTATCCTAGGGAAACCACTTATTCTATACATTTCAATGACATAATCTTCCTTAGGGGCATTACTAGATCAACTTGATGAACATGGTAAAGAAAGAGCAATAAACTACATTAGTTGTACTCTTGTTTCATATGAGGTTAATAACACCAGTATTGAGAAAGTTTGTCTGGCAGTTTTGTTTGCTTCCAAAAAGTTGTGACATTACATGCTTGCACACATTATACACCTCATAGAAAAAATAGATCCACTCAAGTATTTACTAGTTAAGGCTACGTCATGGGTAGACTTGCTAAATGGATGATGATCCTTCTAGAGTTTGACATAGAGTACATTGAGTGTAGAGCGATCAAAGGACAAGCCATAGCAAATCAATTGGTTGATTTCCCAATACAATATAATGCACCAATTCAAGTTGATTTCCTAGATGAGCACCTTGTGTATATGACTGAAAGAATGTGGAACATGTTCTTTAATGGATCCTTTATGCAACGTAGTTTGGCAGCTAGTGTGTTCTTTGTTTCTCCTCATGGGTAAACAATTCCTAAACCTAACAAGTAATTATTCCCATGCAAAAACAACATTGTTGAGTATGAAACTTTAACAAACAAACTTAAGATGGCCATAGAATGGAGAATCATAGAGTTACACATTTATGGGGATTCATAGCTAAAAATCAACCAAGTCAATGATGGATATTTTTTTAAAAATGAGAAACTACTACATTACAAGCAAATGTTTGATCCCTGGAGATGATATTTCACATTTGTTACATTTCAGCAAATCCCTCAAGTAGAAAAAAAATTAGTTGATGTCATGGCTACACTTGCTTCACTTCTTCAGCTAGAGCAACATGAATCTAGATTGAATTCCTGGTGGAAGAGCTACATCACCCTTTCCATGATTTCGAAGAAAGTCATTTTATTTGCACCCTTGTTGGTCATGAATCATCTTGTTATGGTTCCATTTATTCATACCTTCATTATGGTATTATACCCAAAACCTTTAACCGATCTAAATGCAAAAACCTTATTTGAAATGTCTCTCACCATTCCTTTATCTCTGGTGATTTGAATAGGAGGGGTATAGATGGAATGCTTCTTAGATATTTAGAAAAGGAATAATTTGTTTAAGCATTAGTTGAAATCCATGAGGACATCTATGTGAGACATTTCAATGGTCTTTCCATGGCCTGAAGGTTTCTTAGGGTAGGATACTATTGGTCCATGATGCAGATTGATGCAGTAGCTTTTGCAAAGTCTTGTGGAAAGTGTCAAAAACATGATAACCCAATACATGCTCTAGGCAAGGAGCTCATTCCTTCTATTTATCATTGGTCATTTCAATTTTGGGCCTTTGATCTTGTTGGGAAGATTAATCATAGCTCATTAGGTAGACACAAGTTTATTATCACTACTACTAATTAATTTACTAAATGGGTAGAAGTTGTACCATTTTATGTTGCCTCAGGAAAAATAGTCTCTCTATTCATTCTAAATCATATCACCTGTCATTATGGAGTACCTTCTGAGATTATTACCAAAATTGGAAGCCAATTAAAAAATAAGGACCTTAAACAACTCTGCAAGAGATTCAAGAGTAAACAATTTTTGTCCTCCATTTACTTGATGCAAGGAAGTAGTCAAGTGGAAGCATCAAATAAGGCCATCCTGAAGATCCTACCTAGGACAGTTTATAAGAGTGGCAGAGATTGGCATTTATAGATAAATTTGACTTTGTGGGCCTAGAACAAGTATTTGTACTCCTACTGGGGCTACTCCTTTTTCCTTCAGCTATAGCATTGAAGTAATGTTACCTTTAGAGGTTGAGATTCCTTTACTTAGAGTTTCTCTCAAACATTTAGTTATAGATGAAGACTAAAATGCCATGAGACTTTAAGAGTTAGAACTTCTAGATGAGAAATGTAAAGCATCATTTGACCATATGAGGGTTGATCAAAAGCGCATGTCCAAAGCATTCAACAAAAGGGTTTACCCTAGATAATTTTAGGTGGGAGATCTTGTCCTACGTGAAAATCCTAAGAATCAACAATAGAGAGATAAAAAGGGGAAATTTGATAAGGGAAGTGATGAGGAACCAATTTTAAGAAGAATTCTTTTCAAGACTAGATGTAAGATGGCTAGAAAATGTTGCAAGGTAATCATTGATAGTGGAAGTTCTACAAATTTGGCATCAGAAGAGTTGGTTACAAAGTTGTAGTTGCAAAGGCTGAAACATTCCAAACCTTATCATGTTTCATGGAAGAAGATGAGTATAAGATATTGGTAAGTGAGCAATACCTTGTGACATTCAAAATTGGACATTACCTTGATGAAGTTTTGTGTGATATCATGCCTATGGACTGTTGTCATATTTTGTTGGGTAGACCTTGGCAATATGATAGATATGTTGTGTATGATGGAAGATTGAATCAATATACTCTTTGGGTAAATGGGAAGAAGCAAATATTGTTGCCTTTGATTGAAAGTCCAAATGAGGTCAGTTGTACTGCAATAAAAGTTTGCATGGTTAATGGAAAGCAATTTGAAAAGTAAAGAAGAATCAAGTCTATTTTGCTATAGTTCCTAGAGGACCGAGTGTTGGTAACAATGACCAAGTAGCAAAAGTTGGTATGACAATAGAAATTGTAGAATTGCTAAATGAGTATAAAGATATTTTTGCTGATGATATTCTTGATGGTTTACCCCTAGTAAGAAGCATAAGTCATTATATGGATCTGATTTCAGGAGCTAGTTTTCCAAACAAAGCACCATATAGATTGACACCTACAGAGAATGAAGAACTTAACAGGCAAGTGTATGTTGTTGCAAAAGGAATTAATTAGAGAAAGTTTGAGTCCATGTGTTGTACCTACTATATTAGCACCTAAAAAGAATGGAGAATGGAGAATGTGTACTAATTCCAGAGCTATTAACAAAATCACAATGAAACATAGGTTTTCTATGCTGAGGATGGATGACATAATGGATTGTTTGAGTAGAGCAAAGTATTTTACCAAGATTGATTTGAAGAGTGGTTATCATCAAATCAAAATCTGAGAAGGTGATGAATGGAAGACTACTTTCAAGACAAATAATGGTTTGTATGAATGGTTGGTTATGCCTTTTGGTTTGACTAATGCACCTAGTACTTTCATGAGATTGATGAATGAAGTTGTGAAAATATTCTTGGGTAAGTTTGTGATTTTTTATTTGGATGACATTCTGATATTTAGTAAGACTAAGGAAGAACATCTTGAACATATTAGACAATTATTGCAGAGGTTGAAAGAGGAAAAGTTATTGATTAATTTGAAAAAGTGTTATTTTATGCAAGAGGAGATTGTGTATTTGGGAATTGTAATTTCAGCTGATGGGTTGAAGATGGATCTTGACAAGGTTAAAAAAAATTTGGAAGGGCCTACACTTGAGAATGTGGGTGAGGTAAGATCATTTCATGGTTTGGCTAGTTTTTACATAAATTTTATAAAGAATTTTAGTTGTGTCTATAATGTTATGATAGAGACAATGAGGGGAGGTAAAAAGGAATTCAAGTGGACACATGGAGCTGATAAGATTTTTGAGACTTTAAAACAAAAGGTCATTGAATTACCTATATTAGCTTTACCTAAATTCAACCAAATATTTCAAGTTGAATGTGATGCCAGTCGTAATGTAATAGGAGTTGTATTAAGTCAAGAAGGTAAACTTGTTGCTTTCTTTAGTGAGAAGTTGAATGATGTGAAAAGAAAGTATTCTATGTATGATCAAGAATTTTATGTTATTGTTCAATCATTGAAGAAGTGGAGACATTATTTGATTCCTAAGGAGTTTGTGTTGTATACTGATCATAAAGCTTTACAATTCTTGGGAAGTCAACATAAATTGAATCAAAGACATATGAAGTGTTTTGAGAACTTGCAAAATTTTACATTTTTCATTAAGCACAAGAGTGGAGTTACTAACAGACTTTCTGATGCATTGAGTAGAAGACATTCTTTGTTGACTGAAATGATGGTTGAAGTTCTTAGTTTTGATGAAATGAAAGAGTTTTATGATGTTGATCTAAATTTTTTTGAGGCATGGAGAGAGTATAGAGCACCAAATCTAACAGATCACATAAGTAAGTATGATGATTATTTCATTCAAGAATGTATGTTGTCCAAAGGTATTCAATTGTGTATTAATGAGGTTGAATCTAATTAAGGAAAAGCGTACTGGTGGACTAACTGGACATTTTGGAATTGATAAGACATTGAGTTTGCTAAAAGAGAATTAATATTGGCCACAAATGTATAAGGATGTTCAAAAATTTGTAAAGAGTTGTGGAGTTTGTCAAAGTGCAGAAGGAGTAAGTCAAAATATTGGTTTGTATAAACCTATTACTATTCTTGAGAAACCTTGGAGTGACATTAGTATGGATTTTGTTCTTGGATTACCTAAGACAGTAAAGAGGTATGATTCCATATTTCTTGTAGTGGACAGATTTTCTAAGATGGCTCATTTCATACCATGTAAGAAGACATTAGATATTGAGCATGTTGCTAAACTTTTCTTTAAAGAGATTGTTAGATTGCATGGATTGCCAAGAAGTATTATTTCTGATGGAGACAATAAGTTTGTTGGTTATTTTTGGAAGACTTTGTGGAAGAAGATGGGTACTAAATTGAAGTTTAGTTCTACATTCCATCTATAAATAGATGGTTAGATAGAGGTTATGAATAGAAGCTTGGGTAATTAGCTGAGATGTTTAGTTGGGAATAAGCCAAGTAATTGGGAGATGGTATTGGCACAAGCTGAATTTGCATACAATAATTCTATGAATAGGAGTATAGGGAAGACACCTTTTGAGATTGTTACTGGAATGAATCCTAGAGGAGTATCAAATTTGAGAGATATTGCTGGTGAAGAAAAGAGAACTACTTCAAGAGAAGAATTTTTTGATTTTATGGAGTCTTTACATAAGGAAGTGAAGTTGAGGTTAGAACAAAGTGATAAAAAGTATAAGGAGAATGCTGATCAATCTAGGAGACATCATGATTTTCAAGTTGGTGATGAGGTGATGGTTCATTTGAAGAAAGGAAGATTTCTAGTTGGAATGTATAGTAAGTTGAAGATGAATAAGTTTGGACCTTGTAAAATCTTGAAGAAATTTGATAATGGAAATGCTTATGAAGTTGAGTTACCTGATGACATCGATATATCTCCTATATTTAATGTTGTTGATTTATAAAAGTATCATGAGTCAAATAATGAAGTTGTTGTATTTGAGGATTATCCTAAGAAGAATATTGAAGAAGTTGAACAGATATTGGATCATAGAATTGGTAAGAGCACAAGGGGAAAATATTATTATGAATATCTGATGAAGTGGAAGAACAAACCTATGGAAGATGCTTCATGGATTTCCCAATCTGAGTTGGATTCAGCTTGTATTGTGACATCTCAATAATTTAGGAGAATCATTTCTTCCAACCCTAGTTGTTTGATGCAGGAGCATCCTAGGTTGCACTGCCATCCTGCATGTTTTTTAGTTTTATCTTGCTACTGAAACTAGGCTCTGCTGAAATTGCATTTTCTAGTTTCTAGGTGCCTGTTATAGACCATGTGACTAATTATCCTTAATTAATGAAGATATGCACACTTTAGGGATTGAAGAGGGCCTATATTACTATCAATTTTCCAAAGAAAAAGTTCTAACTCCTTATGAGTTGGGAGATACGGCAATTCTCCTAAAACATTGATTTCTGGCAGTTCTATGCGACCGATTTCTATACCTAACTTTCAGAGTGGATGCACACTTTTTCTTGATGAATCAGCCCTTGCACACTAAAGGGTTTGTAGAGGACCTAGATATCTTCTTGTTAGGAATTGATAGATCTAAAACAATATAAGAATAAATAGTTAAATGTAGAAAGTAAAGAAGAAAACCATAAGAACACAGATAACACACAAATTTAATGTGGTTCATCCAAAACTTGGACTATGTCCACCTACATAGCCATCCAACCTTTCTTATTATCCAATGATTATAGTAAAAACCCTTACAAGTCAATCCCACCACAAGAACAACCTATCTCATTATACATCACGTTATGTTGATACCTAACCCTAAGCTATCTTATATGATATATCCTAGTTTAGGGTTACAATAAGCCTAACTAAATAAGGCTACTTCTCTAATCAGTCACCACAAACTAACAATCTCCCACTTGGGGACTGATTAGACTCAACTCTAGACAACAATCTCCCACTTGGAGACTAATCCTGTAGCAATATTGCTACCACATGGAGCTCCCACTGAATAAAAGCCTTTGTTGTGTATTATCTCCACGATCATCAATCACGAAGCTAAATAGAAACTAAGCAAGAAACCAACTTCTCTTTGGGGACTACCTTTGTGAACATGTTTGCAAGATTATCACTTGTGTGAATCTTTTCAAGCCATAGTTGGCCATCCTCCAAAATAGACTGTATAAAATGGTACCTGAGTTGTATGTGCTTTGTCCTTAAATGAAAAGCAAAATTCTTTGCAAGATGAATTGCACTCTAGCTATCACTGTACAATGGGTGATCTTCCTACTTTTGACCCAATTCCTCCAAAAAATATTATAACCAAATCATCTCCTTGCTAGCTTCTGTAGCAGCTACATACTCAGCTTTGGCGGTTGAAAGTGCATTAACCTTCTGCAATCTAGAAATCCAACTAGCTACAGTACTCCCTATAGTAAAAACATACCTTGTAGTACTCCTTGTATCAATATCTCCAGCCATATCAGAGTCAACAAAACCACTTAGAGAAGAACTGGATCCTGAAAAACATAATGCCTTTGTAGTAGCACCTCTCAAATATCGAAGTATTCATTTGACAGCACTCTAATGTTCCATACCCAGATTACTCATAGACCTGCTAACAACTCCCACTGAATGAGCAATATCTGGTCATGTGCATACCATTACATACATCAGACTTCCAACTACTGATGAATATGGGATGTTAGACATTTTATCTACCTCTTCCTATGCCTTTGGGCACATCTCCTTAGCTAATCTAAAATGACTTGCCAAAGGTGTACTGACTGCTTTTGCATCTTGCATATTAAATATTTTCAATACCTTCTTTATATACTCACTTTGGGACAAATTCAAGGTTCTATTTTTCCTGTCTCGTGTGATCCTCATACCAAGGATTTTCTTAGCAGCACCCAAATCCTTCATAGAAAATGACCTTGCTAATTTATGTTTAAGTTCATTCATTTGTTGCATATTAGACCTAGCAACAAGCATGTCATCAACATAGAGTAATAGAATAATGTAACTCCCATTATCCAATCTCTTAAAATATAAATAATGATCAAAATGATATCTGTGGTAACCATGTTCAACCATGAATCTATCAAATTTTAAATACCATTGCTGGGGTGCCTACTTTAGACCATACAAACTCTTCCTTAACTTGCACACCAAATTATCCTTACCCTTGATCTCATATCCCTCTAGTTGCTGCATGTAAATTTCCTTCTCTAAATATCCATGAAGAAAGGTTATTTTCACATCTAGCTATTCAAGATGCAAGTCATCTGTAGCAACAAGACTTAGTACAGTTCTAATTGAAGTCATTTTTACAATAGGGGAGAATATTTCATCAAAATCTATACCCTTTTTTTATGCAAAACCTTTTACCACAAGTTTGGCCTTATACCTTTTCTTTCCTCTATCTTCCTCCTTTAGCCTCTAAAACCATGTGTTATCCAAGGCTCTTTTGCCTTTAGGTAAAGGGACTAAGTCCCAAGTCTTATTTTTTAATAAGGAGTCAATCTGCTCTTTCATGCCCAATTTCCACTATTTTCTGGTATCTACCTCTATTGCCTCTTTATACTCCTTTGGTTCACTAGAATCAGTCAATAAAATAGAGTATAAAGAAGGAGAAAACCTTTCAAGAGGTCTACTCAACTAAGTAGAATGTCTAACACTTACAGGAGTTTGTGGGATAACCTGTTGTTGCTGAGCATCAGGTACTAGTGGCATTTCTTTTTCCAGAGTCTCATCCAAAACCATATAGTCTTCTTTGACCTGTTCATGCTTCCTTTCCTAAACTGTTCTTTGTACATGACCTTCTCATTGAATATAACATCTCTACTTCTAATTATTTTCAGATTTTCAAAATCCCATAACTGATAACCAAAGTCATCTATTCCATATCCAATGAAGGTACACTTATGTGATTTAGCATCAAGCTTGGTTCTATTTTCTTTATCAACATGGGAAAAAGCTTCACAACCAAAAGTTTTCAGAAATGAATAATTTACCTTTTTACCAATCTATGTTTCCTCTAGAATACCACCATCCAAAGGAGTTGAAGGTCCTCTATTTATCAAATAGATCACAACGTTTACAACATCTACCCAAAAATGAAGTGGTAGCCCAACATGCAATCTCATGCTCCTTGCACGTTCCATGATTTTCTTATTCATCCTCTTAGATACACCATTTTCTTGTGGAGTTCCTGGAACAGTCTTCTACCTTTTGATTCCATTAATAGAACAATAATCTTCAAATGACTTGTTGCAATACTCATGTCCATTATCCAATCTAAGACACTTTAGTTTCTTTCCTCTCTCATTTTCAACCAAAGATTTCCATTTCTTGAAAGTTTCAAAGACATCAAATTTTGGCTTCAAAAAATACACCCATGTCTTTCGAGTTGAGTCATCATGAAAATGACATAGTAACAAGAGCCACCAAGAGATGATATTTGAGCTAGTCCTCACACATCTGAGTGCACTAGCTCCAACTTCTCACTCTTCTTCTCTTTTCCAAGTTTGAGAAATTTGACTCTTCTCTGTTTACCATAAACACAATATTCATATAACTCTAAATCAATATTTTTCAATCTTGCAATAGATTCTTAAAGTGAAGGATGTTCATCCCTTTCTCACTCATGTTCCCAAGCCTATGGTGCCAAATAGCTAAATCTATTCTTGCAACATTTGCAGCATCTTTTATTGCATTATCAATATCAGTAGTAACTAAAGTGGAATAAGTGTTCCCAGTACACAAGTACAATGTGCCAACCTTTGCAACTTTAGCTACTACTAATGAACCTTTAGTGACCTTCCAGACATTATCTATAAACATGACTACACAGCCTTCACTACCCAGTTGTCCTACAGAAATTAAATTTCTTCTTAAATTAGAAACATGCCTTACCTCCTACAGAATCCAATCATTTCCATTTGGCAACTTGATCTTTATTTTTCCTTTTCCAACAATAGGATAGGGCTCATCATCCCCCAAATATACCTGTCCAAAATCACCTTGAACATAATCTTGAAAATATTTCTTATGGGGTGTAGCATGGAATGAGGCCCCAGAATCTATTACCCATGAATCATTAGCATTATCTAAACACAAGATTAAAGCATCTTATAAATCATTACTTGCAACATTAGCTTCCTTATTGTCATCATCAGTTTTGTCTCCTTGTTTTTTTTTCTAAGATCGACAATCTTTCTTCAGGTGACCAGGTTTTCCACAATACTAGCAATCTTGCTTTCCTTTAGACTAAGAATGTGACTTTCTTTGACTTTCCTTGTGACTTGTCATGTGAAGGGCCTTTTCCTCTTTGAGTTGTTCTTCCTCTATTCTCCACATTCAATGTGGAACCTGATGAGGCTGAAGTTCCACCTGTGATTTTCTATCACATTTCCTCACTTAGGATAACACCAACAACTTCATCAAATTTCAAAGTATTTGAACTAGAGACAGAGTTACTTACAACCATAACCAAGCTATTCCAGCTTTTTGGCAAAGAACATAAAATTAAGAGAGCCCTAACGTCTTCATCAAATGAAATTTTATGGATTACAATTGACTGGTGACGGTATTAAACTCATTTAAATGATTTGCTATAGATCCTCCCTCATCCATTTTCATATTAAATAAACACTTCATAAGAAATCCCTTATTTGAAGCTGAGGGTTTCTTGTATAACTTAGCCCGTGTCTCCATTAACTCTACAGTCATTTTTGCCTTTGATATATTGAATGTTATAGATGGGGCAAGGCACAATCGAACAGATCCTAGTGCCTTCCTATCCAAGATCTTCCAATCTTCCCATGTGATCATTCCTTGTCTCTTAATTTTCCCTTCCAATGGCTTCCACAGATCCTTCTAATACAGATAATCTTCCATCTGTATTTTGCATAACTAAAAAATTTGGCCATTGAATTTCTCAATATTGAATTTGGAATCCTCCATTACTCCCACTCAAATCTAAAAGTCCTATTAGTCTACAACAAAAAAACCTCACTCTGATACCACTTGTTAGGAATTGATAGATCTAGAACAATAAAAGAATAAGCAGTTAAATGCAAAAACAAAAGAAGAAAACCATAAGAACATAAATAACACATAGATTTAATGTGGTTCACCAAAAACCTAGGCTACGTCCACCTACATAGCCATCCAACCTTTCTTATTATCCAATGATTACAGTAAAAACCCTTACAGCTCAATCCTATCGCAAGAACAACCTATCTCATTATACATTGTGTTATGTTGATACCTAACACTAAGCTATCTTATATGATACATCCCGCTTTAGTGTTACAATAAGCCTAACTAAATAAGGCACAATAAAATAATAGTACAATACTTCTCTGATCAGTCAACACAAAATAACACTTCCTCCCATTCAAAGCGTGAGATTTAACTCAATTGAAACTAGGAGATACCACAATTTTTCTTGGACATCGATTTTAGGATAGTTAATTGCTGATGCAAGATGACTTGTGTATTTAATTTAGGTTTGTTTTCATTTAATATTTGCTAAGAACTGACTTGTGGCTTCTCTATGTTCTTGAATGATCTGTAAGCCATTTTGGCTAGTGTAAATAGAGTGTTTAAGCTAGGAGCTAGGACAGTGAAGAGTTAAGGAAAGAGTTTAGAGATAGTTTTTGAAGAGGATTGTAGAGCAAAACTAGAAAGTGTGAATTTGTTGCTGATCTTGGTATGAATGTATTTTGTATTTGGATGTAACTCAGAAAGCCTTACAACTAGGCATGTATGTTGAATATTTGAAGAATCAATAAAAGTATTTTACTCCTCTTCCTCCTTTGGTTGTTGTTCTTTGCGTTTGCTTATGTTGTGTTAACTCTTGTAGGGTGGTTCGAAGAGCTGGGTGTGCCATTGGCCCTAGTAATCCCCATCCTTCCTTGCATCAAAAATTTTAAAAAAATTAAAAAATGAAAAAATAATAGCAATAATATCCATGTGGTAAAAACCTTCAAATGGGCACTACTTGAGGCCTTTGCACCCCTATTTCTTAGCGTGTGTCCTTGACACTTAGCCTTCCTCTATCATGCCTTGTCCTTTTTGCCTTGGTTTGGAATTGTTCTTTGTCTTTCACTAGGGAGCATAATTGTTTTAATTTTTTTCTCTTGGATGCATTAGTCTTTAGGACACCTCACAAATGGTGTTTTTCAACACCAGCCCAATTGTATTTTTAGTGGAACCCCTGACATCGAGTTTTTTTCAACACTTATTGGTTTGGTCTTACCTAGTTTTTTCATGTGATCTTACCTACTTGCAAGAATTAGATCCTTATCCTTGGAACTCAGTATCAGTTAACACTCTTAGATTTTTAAACACAAACACTTAATGCTTGAGCTATGTCATGATCTATTCTTTGTGTGCTGATTGTTATTGATTTTCATTGGGTGTTCTTGTCTAATAAGTCTCTCTGGTATGCATAGCTAGAGGATTTGGGACATGGGGCATGTTTTTTATTTTCTTTCTTCTTGTAGGTGTGCTCTTCAAACTCTAGAGTGTCTCTTGTTGTCCCCTTAAAAAACTTAGGAGATTTAAGGCATCATCCTTGATAGTTTTTGCACAATCATTCTTATGGTCATCCCAACATTTATGCCTTGATGCGAGCATGGTTTTGCTGCATTAAATTGGGTAAGCTAACATCAGATTCATCTTAACCTTTATGTCTATGATGCTTATGTTAGAATCTTTCCACATTCCAATCTGATATAAATCACATTCATATCTTCATAGTTTGCTTGTGACTAGTGATGATTGTGTGATTTTTTTGATGTCCATTAATAATATCCCAATGATGAAAATAAGTTCCTTAACATTCTCTAATGAATGATTAACAAAAAATACTATGTTATAGTTTCTCTATTACAATTACACCTTAGCATTTTTGTGTAGCTTGCATTATTAGACTTCATTTTTAGGTTGCATTATGAGTTTGAGAGGACTCTCCTTCATCTTTCTTGTTGACTTTTAATCAAATGTGGTCATGTCTTGATCTTCATTTCCTTATCTTCTTTCGTGATCTCATTCAAAATTTTCTATCTTAAATAGTTGATTGATTTTGAGGCATTCTCTTTCTTGAGGAAATTTCTCTTTCTTCTTTCCATTTCTTTACACCTCTTCCAGACTTATATCTTCCATTTCCTTTCACCCCACTTTTTTTTCTTCTAATTCAACTTTGGGGCATAATCATTCATGCTTGATGATCTACCTTGGTTTTTTTATCCTTATATTTTTTATTTTACATCAAGAACCTTATCTTTAGTTTAATTTGATCAAATTTATCAATTTTTTGTTTCTTCTTTATTTCATTTTGATTTTGATCACGAGGGGGCATTACCTATCAAACTTCAATCCTTGATTCAACTTTATCAATCTTTGTTCTGCGTTGGACAACATTGTCTTTATCAAGAAAAAATTGTTATAAAAAATTGTATTCTTTGTCCTGATGTGTTCCTAAGTTGATCACACATGTGTTGTTTTGTGATCCCTAATCGACCTCACACTTCAAATGCATTCTTTGACTACATATGTTCGCAAAATGATCACACATTAGTCAAAGAGGGACAAATGTATGCACCTTAAAATGGTTGCCTAGACTATGGGCCTTCATTCTTCAATTTATCAATTTCCTGAATCAATGCATCACAATATTGTATTTGAATCAATTCAAATCATTTTGCTTGATCAAATTGCAATTAATTTAATTATTTCATCCATTTTAAATAAATAAAATATTCTTAGTTAATTAAAATAAAATCTCTCTTTTAATTAAACTAATTTTATCTAATTTAATTAAAATCTCTCTTTTAATTAAATAATCTTATCTGATTTAATTAAAAGAAAAAATCTTATTTAATTAAAATAAAATCTCTCTTTTGGTTCAATAATTTTATCTTATTTAATTAAAGTTTCTCTTTTAATTAAACAATCTTTTCATATTTAATTAAAAGAAAACATCCCTTTTAAATAAATAAAATGAACTTATTCAATTAAAAGAAAATATCTCTTTTAATTGAATAATTTTATCTTATTTAATTAAAATCTCTATTTTAATAGGCAAAAGCCTACAACACAATGGTAACTTTTGAACCTCTCATGTGGGAGGTCTTTGGTTCAAATACTCTTAACACATAAAAATAATTAATCTAGGCTTCGGTTGTTTACCGATAAAAAAATCTCTTTTTTTATTAAATAATCTTATCTTATTTAATTAAAAGAAAATCTCTCTTTTAATTAAATAAATATATCCCTACTTAAAGCTCTCTTTTTTGATGAAAAAATGTAATATATAAAATAAAATCTTATAACGATTCCTTTTTTTGTGCACATATCTCTAAGTGGTGGTTTTTCCCTCTTCCTTGCCCTTTTAGGGATTTATCCCACATTTATCTTGTGGGAAGCCTCCCACCTCCATAGTTTCCTTTATAAGGAGCTCTCTTCCTCTCATTTAGATAGATGTTAGTTGCTATAGTATTATTATGTTGCAAGTTTGGAGAGCGATTTTGGAGGAGTTTGAGCATTAGGGTTTGAGCCTTAGGGTTTGGACATTGGAGCTTCATTGCAACTTCTCTCTTCTTGTCTTCTTCTCTCATGCATCCATGGCTTCCATCATCATGCTTCATCCTTGTATTTTCATATCAACTTAGAGTCATATTTACTTTCATAGATTAATCTTGCATTGTTATTTCCTTTCATAGTTAGATTTCCTTTCTTGCATTGCTTTGCATTTTTATTATTTAGATTAGCTTGCATCTTCATTTTCATGCATATTTGATGATCATGGAGACTAGCACTCTTTCTTTTCCTCTTTTAATCTCGCATTTTATGGTGTACTCTCATGGGCACAAACTAGGTCAAACTGATGGCCTCCATTACAAACTCTTGCATCCATGAATAGAGAGCTATGGATCACCATTTAAGGTCTCATTCTTGATCAATCTTGGTTATTAATGACTCATAGAAGTGTGTCAACATTTTAGCACACAATGACCACTCAATTTATAGTACATAGGAGGCAGTTAAGCCCTTGTCAGAAATCTTGAGGAAAGTGTTGAATAAATTTCTAACAATCTCCCTCGGGATTACCTGATGTTTTGAGGTTTCAAAATTATGACCAAGCTCTGATACCACTTATTAGAGTGGGGTTTCTATTGCACCAAAAGACAAATCTATCAATGCCTACTAAAACCACTCAACTTATATTACACAGAAGGTGATTAAGCCCTTATCAAAAATCCTAAGGGAGTGTTGAATAATTTTCTAACAGTTTCACCCAAGGAACTTAGTGACTAAATAAACTTGATGATTCTTATGGTGTTCAATGATGCTTGTGAGAGCTTAGTGGATATGTTTTCTAGGTATTCTTGGTGATACTTAACTTTCTTGATGTTTATTGTTGACACTTGGTTGTTTTTGTTGTTGCTCGGTAGTTTGATTCACTGAATGGATGTTCCTATACATTTGATTAGCCAACTTGGTGCATTTATTGTGCATTGTCTATGATCATGACATGGCTTGATTTTGGGATGTGGGAATACCTATTTGGGGTCTTGGTTTTTCCTCCTATGTGCATTTATTGATTATTGTAAGCCGACTAAGGCATGTTATGTTTATTTGGGTTCTATGTTGTTAAAGATCTTGTCTACCTATGATTGGGAGTATTTGGATCTTGCAAGGTCTCACAAAATTGTTACTGTAATGTCTTTTTAGTTGGCCATAACTGAGAAGACCCTACATCCTGGCACATTGCATGTAATCAATTGTTGGATGGATAAAGAATGGACCTTCTATCAAATCTTGTATCTTGTATTATTTTTCTGTGGTTTGGTTACTTGTTTGGGCCTTGGTCACCTCCATTGGAGGTACATATGCCTTGTACTACATCATTAATACAAGTAATTAAAATGGTAGGTGGGTAGGTTAGGATTGGGTTTTTTTCCTTCCCTAAAGGTTGTAAATATTTTTATGAGGAAGAAGACCGACTTTTTCATGGTTGGTAAAATTAATTATTTTATCATTCATGCTTTGTTGTAATATATTTTGGAATGAACGAAAGTAACACTATCTCTTTGAGAAATTCTTATTTTATACAGTGATTGTTGGTCCTTTAAGTTATGTTTTGAGTAGAGGAATCTTAGAGTGTTTGTTGTGGGATTCATTTACCTTCAAAAGTAGTGAAATATTTTTTTTTTTTTAAATTTTTATCTTCCTTTTCTTGGATAAGATTGAATGATTTTGTTTACTTTGGTAAAATTTTCATTTGTAGCACTTATTTGTGTAAGATTAACTAATTGAACACAAGTTTAAGTAATCCTACCATCCAATCATGTCTTGTTTATAATAAGGGTAATTAACATAGACTATAGGTAGAGTAAATCTCTAAACACTTTAGGCTCTTTATTTTTCTATTCCCCCAATTCCCTCTAAGATATTCACTTTACCATGTTTAGTGACCCAATGTTTAACCAATAACAAGTGGATATGTATAATTGACAAGTTGTCTTATCATAAATTAGTCACGTTCTCATCAAAATTTTTTTACCCTTGCACAATTGTAACCTAGTTTACAAGAGCTTGGTAGTGGGAAGTTATTCTTCCCCACACTTTCAGGTGATATCGTTAAAACATCCAATGCCTAGTGACAATTATTACTTTTCTAGTGGACTTAGAGTCATTTTAGAAAGAAACAACATTTCTATTAATGTAAAAATGGTCAGATTTACTTACTAAAAAGTTACCAACTAGCCCATATCATTTTCTATTCATGGTGATTCCATTATGTCTAGCTAGGTAGGTTTACCGTAGGCATGGTCCTACTTTGCCTCTTGATACATTGAAACACTTGGTGACATACCCTACCAATGATGTCCCTTAGGTCCATTAGGTGAATTTTTATACTTTAAAAACTAAGAAAAACAGCATCAAAGTACTTTCTCCTTTTATTTTCATGTGCAAAAATTGCATTGTTTAGATTTGGTTTTATATTTATATATCTTTCATTCATATCTTTCTTTGGAATCAAATAAAATCCAATCTTAGAAGGAATAGATCCCATATTTAATCCCTACCTTAATGGGTTGTACTTTCTAGATCTACCTTGTTGGCAAGGGTTTCATGATTCCAATGTACGTAGTAAATTATTCCATCAATATAAGATAGTAGGAATTTGGTGATTGGTCAACATCTTGACATTGCTCAACATTTTCCACTATAAAATAGGCAATAAATATATCCCAAGTCAAAACATTATCTATTCACTTATCTGTAATCATTGAAATATACCTTTACATGAGTAATCTTAATTAATCACTGCTATACAATTTTATATACACATTTATATTCATCTTCTCAAAGAGATAATAGAACTACATCAATAGATCAATATGATGATATGAACAATTTTACATGATTACTTTAACATGAAGCTAAATACCAAGATGCAATAAATTATATCGTCTAGTTGCATAAACATAAAACTATAGAGAAGAAGAAGCAAGACCATCCTATTCCTTGATCAAACTTTGAATAATACTTGATAGGTCAAACATTTACCACCCAAACACATAAAATCCTGGGGCCCACTCTACCAAGCTATGAGTTAACACAAGTCCCCATACCACACAAGTAATCATAGACAATAAAGAAAGTGAAGAAATGTCTAAATCAAGTGATAAGATAAGAAATACATAAGGATTGACAAGAAAAATATGAAATTTTAGAGGCATTTTACAAGGCTAAATGAAGAAAATTCTAAGAAATATATAAGATTGTCATCACATAGCCTCTATCTTGAGTTATCTTGGTCTCTGTACTAAACCTTAGCCTTCAAAACTATTAGGTTATCTTGGTTTGGTCTCTCTAGACCTCAAGCTCCAATTGAGACTCATGTGGAGTTCCAAGTATTCCTTTTGTGAAGAGAAAGAAGTTTGATTCTATCAATATTATTAGACATCTTCTCTCACTCCCATCCTTAACCTGTACTAGAGCACTCAAGGAATGGGTGAGGCTTCATTTTTATATTATTTTATTTGTACACATCTCCCCAGTTTGGTTTATTATTTTATAACTTTATTACAAACCCATCAAATGGTTGCTTAGGGTTGGCCAAAGTTCCCAAAAAACCACTCATGTGTTCTAAACAAGAAACCCATAAGAAAAGAAATATTAAAAATTAAAATATATCCAAATAATTCACACATTATTCTAAGGAAATTTCATAAACATATTTTGGAGCATATAAACACAAAATCACAAATAGGATCCATATATGTCATCAAATAGAAGGTGGACCAATTTTTATATCATAAATGCCTCATAGGGACATCTCTAGTTGTCAAATCACAATAAATTAGACATGACATAACTCATTCCTAAGCCCCTTTTGGATCCAAACATCAAATGACATAGTCCACTCATCAATCAACCATAAAATATCCAAACCCAAAAAAAAACCTCATGTGACCTCAACTGCATACTTGGATGCCAAATTACCAAGTAAAAAATATGATAAACTCATCAAAGAGATCATTTACATTCAATCCATAAGACAAGTAAAACATCAAGACAAAAACTCGGACCTATAGTATTTTATTAGATAAGCACCCAACATTCCACAATCCTCAAATTACATCATACCAATACAAAACAAGACCTATGTTTAAGAAAGAGTCCCTACCTATCGTAAAAAGTAGAAGGAAATAAACTATCAAAATGAGTGTTGTGCAAAGATTAGATGTGCTAATTGAGTAGCAAATACTTAGACATATTTGGAGAAAATAATGTGGCAATGATAAAAACACAAATAATGCATGGTGCATAAAGTGTTGAGTGAAAATTTTGGAACAATCCTAATGTGAAGAATGATAAGATTCCTTTCTAAATATTTGGTTGATAAATTTTATTATTTATATTATTGTACAAAATTGTTGGCATTAACAGAGAAACAAGAAAATGTGAATGGAGCATAAGAGATAACAATTAGGAATTGTCAGAATTAGAGAATGAGCACTCTTTCGAAATTTGAATTAGCTGGATCACTTGTAGGTGGGAAACTGGTCGGGGAGAATTTGGCTGGTGGTACTAACCCTGGGGGAATGGCAAAGGATGTTGAGAAGTCTTCAGGGTCATTGGTTGAGGTGGACAATGGAAAGTCCTCGGGCAACACTAAAATTTTGTGTGGGGTTTGTGTCACACCTTTAGGATCCCTGTCTGCTTCTCATGTGTCGGGATAGGATCTTGAGAAGGAAAAAGAAAATGTTGTCTCTTTCAAGGACAAGACCTTTGGAGGGCAAAAACAAGGGGCCTCAGAATGAAAATCCTGGTCATCCCTGTTTGGCAAGAAACCAACTGGAAAGTCTCTCTTCCTGCTAGTGACTGCAAAGACCTGTTGGGAGAAAGGTGAGCTTCAAGTTTTTATCCTAGACCCTTTAGTTGATTTTTCTGTGTCTTCCTTGGATTTCACTTTAGTGGGCAAATTTTTAGGTGCTAGACCAAATCTTGAAACTCTTAGAAAGATGGTGAAAAGGAAATGGGTTATTAGAGGAGAGGTAGATGTTGCCCCCATGTTGAATGGCTTCTTTTCATTTATCTTCAACTATAAAGAAGACATGGATAGAGTTCTTTGTGGAGGGCCATGATCTTTTGGTAAAAGTTCTCTTATCATTAAAAATGGGAACCCAATATGGATCTTTCAGACTCATTCTTCCTAACCACTCCCATTTGGGCTAGACTCCCTGGACCCCCTCTTGAATTCTGGTATGAAGATATCTTAAAAGGTATCTCTAGTT
This sequence comes from Cupressus sempervirens, assembly GCA_028749045.1. NCBI lineage: Eukaryota > Viridiplantae > Streptophyta > Pinopsida > Cupressales > Cupressaceae > Cupressus > Cupressus sempervirens. The sequence goes on from CM053787.1 coordinate 445,032,473, forward strand.
CCTTTAGAGAACTAGTGGCTACGGATATTGCTACGGCTTCTAGATCCAAACTTCATTGTGCTAGACTTTTTCTTAAGGTGGCAGACCTGAATCACCTCCCAGCTAAGGTGGATCTGATCTCCAAGTTGGGTAAAAGAACTCAAGAAATATTTTTTGAAGACCTGCCTAATTCATGCTATGCTTATAAGAAGCAGGTGCATTTGGTTAAAAATCATCCCTCCAAAAGTAAAAATCAGGCCAGCAGTGATATGGAAAGGAAAAAGATCAAGGTTTAGCACAAGAAAGTTTGGAAACCCAAAGAAGGCCAATGCCAAGAACAAATAAGCAATGATAAATTTCAAGCTCCATAGGCTGAGGCAGAGAAAGAGTTCACTTCTGAGGAAGCCAACTCTGAGAAAGAAGGTCCTGGTTTACAATCTGAAATCAGTTTACCTGAACAAGAACTAGAAAATTAGGCAAATATTTCTAAACAAATTGTTATTTATCAGAAGATAGAAGAGCAATGGGGAAATATTGATCAAAAAACTATGCTTGAGGATGGTGAAATCTTGGCTGATATTGGAAATTTACCTAAGGAAGGAGATCTTCCTTCTTCTCAATCCAAGGAGATTCAGGTGCAAACCCAAGTAGAAAATGACCCTTCTATGGTGGTACCTCCTCTCCTAGATGATATGAAAGAAAATGGCTCAATTCATAAACCAAACCAAAGGAAAAGAGCTGAAAAAAAGAACAATACTAAGGGGGTAGAAACTAGAAGCAGCAAAATAGATCAGCATATCAAGGCAAAACCTCCTATTTCTAATCCAAAAAAAATTGGGAAAAGAACAGAACAACACACTAAGGTAAAATCGGATGTTGGATCCTCGGACAAACCTAGAAGAAGATCTACTAAGAAAACTAGAGAGTTAGAAAGTATGCAGAATATTGTTGATGGTAGGAAGGCAACTATTCTAGATTTTTCTCCTAAAAATTGGATATGAAGATCATAACCTGGAATATTAGGGGGTTGAATAGTTCTCATAAATTGGACATTGTTAGGAATTTTGTTAGAGAAAAAAGCCTGATTTTCTCCTACTTCAAGAGACTAAGATGAATAAAGAGAAAGTGGAACAAATTAAAGCTTTTAAAAACTATTCTTTAAATGCTAGCAGTTCAGAAGGGGCATCAGGGGGAACTTTGATGTTACGGAAGAAGAATAGCTTCTCTAGAACAATTTTTTTTGCTAGCAAACACCTTATGATAACCAAATTTACTAGTTTAGACCAGAAAGAAGATTGGTTTATTGTGAACATTTATGCTCCAAACTCAGCATTCAAGAAAAAAGGTTTGGGATTTTGTCTCTAATTTTAAAAGCAAAAACTATTATGGTTGAGGAATCATTATGGGAGATTTTAATGTCCCTCTTTTTTACCATGAGAAAATGGGAGGCAATGCTACTCAGCTGGAAGGAAGATTGGATTTAATGGAGTTCATAAATAATGAGGGCTTAATGGACTTGGACCTCTATGGTATCTAATTCACGTGGAGCAACAAGAGAGTTGGTATTGATTATATTCAGGCAAGGCTTGACCGTGCTCTTATTTCTCTTGATTGGACTAAAGACTTCATTTGTAAACTAGAGGCTTGTCAAAAAATTAGATTGGATCATTTCCCTCTTATATTCACTGCTAAGAAGATTAACCTTAAGAAGAATTTTCCTTTTAGATTTGAGAAGATGTGGATGCAACAGCCTTAGTTTGAAACTAAATTGAAAGAATGGTGGAATATAGAGTTTGAAGGCACTGCCCTCTTTAAAATTGCTTCCAAGCTCAAAAATGTCAAAAGGGAAGTCAAAAAATGGACTAAGAATAGCTTTGGGAACATTTTTTAGAACAAAACTGCTGTTAAGGAGGAAATTGTTAATATACAAGAAAAAATCCAAAAGGAAGGTTATACCTCTGATCTCCTCCTTGAAGAGAATGAAAAGCTTGTCCAATACCATGGCATCATTACTAAAGAAGAAATCTTTTGGAGACAGAGATCATGATTGTTATGGTTGAGGGAAGGAGATAAAAATACAAAGTTTTTCCATCTCTCCACTTTGAAGCATAGGGCCAAAACTCCCATATCATATCTTTAAAAGGGAGATGTGAAAATTGTTGAAGACAAGGCTATCATGAATGAGATGGTGACTTTTTTCTCTTTCCTTATGATGGATGATTCCAACATTAATGTGGAAAGTCAGGTTGAATTCCTCAAAGTGATTCCTCCACTGATTACTAAGGATCAGAATAAATTGTTATGTTCAATTCCTAAGGATGATGAAATTCTCAAAGCTGTTAACTCTATGGGAGGAGATAAAGCCCCTGGCCCTGATGGATTCCCCATGTTTTTCTTCCAGAAGATTTGGAAAGTGGTTGGTAAAGATGTTTGTGATGTTGTTAAGGAATTCTATGGGGCTAAACAATTGCTTAAAGAAATCAAGTCCACCTTTCTGTGCCTTATTCCTAAGAAAGTTGGGGTTGATTCTCTGGATCAATTTTGTTCGATCAGCCTATGTAACTCTTTCTATAAAATTATTTCCAAAGTTCTCACCTCTAGACTTGTTCAGGTGATCCCATTGATTATTGTGGATCAACAGAATGGTTTCATCCCTGGTAGACAAATCCTTAACTCTATCATCTCTGCTCATGAGAATATTCATTCCTTGTCTTGTTCTAACAATCAGGGCTTCATTATGAAAGCGAAAATTGCTAAGGCCTATGATAGAGTGGATTGGTCTTTCCTCTATAATATTTTGCTTGCTTTTTGGCTTTGATCATAAGGTTGTGGGCCTGATCTGCCAATTGGTTTCTACTGTCTCTATTGCGGTCTTGGTTAATGGTAGCTCCTCTCCTTTCTTTTTTCCTTCTTGAGGGCTGAGACAAGGTGATCCTCTATCCCCCATCCTTTTTGTTATTATGGCTGATTTCTTGGGGATATTTATTGGGAACTTGGTTCAAAGAGGTTTGCTCAAGGGCTTACAACCTTCTTCCCAACCGTTAATTTGTTCTCATGGACAATTTGTTGATGATACCATCTTCATGGGTAAGGCTAAAGTGAAGGAAGCTAGGATTTTAAAGTAGGCTATTAACTTATATTATGCCACTTCCAGACAAGGGATAAACTGTAGCAAAAGTGATGTGTTCTTCATTAACACCCCCATCCACAGACAATTTAAAATAGCTAAAATCTTGGGATGTTCTATAGGATCTCTCTCATCCTCTTACTTGGGCCTCTCCCTAAGCTTGAAGGTCCCTGATGTTTTTTGGGAAGACCTTATTAACAAATTCAGAAAAAATTTGGCGGGATGGAAAGAAATTCTTTTAAGCCAAGCTGGTAAGTTAACTCTTCTCAAAGCCTATCTCCAAAGCATTCCTACTTATGTATTAAGTCTTTTTAGAATTCCTTTTAAATTTGCTAAGTCAATTGATAAAATTCAAAGAAACTTCTTATGGACTAGCTCTGAGGATAAAAGGAGAATGCCTTTAATTGTTTGGGATCAAGTTTGTAAACCTCGCAGTGAAGGGGGATTAGGAATTTGGAAAATCAGTAGTTTGAATAAAGCCCTTTTAGCCAAACAGGGGTGGAGAGTGTACCATGACAATAAAGAATGGAGTACCATTTGGAAACATAAGTATCTCTTCAATACTTATTCCCTTCCAGAGTACCTTGAATCTCCTAATGTTATTCACTCATCCTCCATATGGGGAGTTGTTCAGGGGACCAAGAAAACTTTTTAAAAAGGATGTTCCCGGAAAGTTGGTAATGGACTTAAAGTGAAATTTTGGGAGGATACCTGGCTTATGGACCACCCTTTGATTGAATATTTTAATGACAAGGCCTTAATTGATTGATGCAAGCAAAGATTTGGCCTTCTTTTTTGTCATTACTGGCAGAATGATTCTTGGGTGAACTTAACTGATGTTGGTCAAGGCTTCAGTAATATCCAACTTTCCCTAAATGTTGTTTCTCTTTACCCTTATCTGGAGGATGAGATTATCTAGTATGCTGAGCCTAGTGGGAAATTTAAAGTCTCTTCTATCTTTTCTTCTAAGGATAAGAGTAATCAACATCTCTGGTCTCAAGCTTGGATTAAGGGTCTCACTCCCAAAATTAACATTTTCTTTTGGACTCTTCTACAAAACAAAATTTTGACCCTTGACAACTTGCAAAAAAGAGGTATAAATTTGGTTAATAGGTGTTCTTTATGCAGAAAGGGACTTGAAGATAGAGATTGCATGTTTTTGAGATGCTCTTATACCCAAGAAGTCTGGACTGAGATTTTGAATTTTTGGGGTATGGCTTGGGTCCATCAAAACAATGTAGATCTTTCTTTCAAGAGTTGGAGGTGCCCCTCAAAGGATCCTGATGCTCAATTTATTTGGAAACTAACCCTCCCCCACCTTTGGTGGGGCTTATGGAAAGAAAGAAATAACAGGATATTCAGAAATAAAGATCTTCCAGGATGGGTGGTTGGTCAGAATATCATTAGAGCCTTTAAGGAGAATTTTATGTCCCAGAGGGAGTCTGCTCAAACCTTCCAACTTGATTACCCTTTAAGATCTCAAGGATCTAAGTTGAAAATTGATAATCCTAGTGGATGGATCAAAGGGAATTTTGATAGAGCAACCAAGGGTAACCCGGGAAGAGCAAGATGTGGAGGTGTTCTTAGAGATCATATGGGAAATGTTATTGATGCTATTGCTGTCCCTATTGATCACTCGAATAGCCATATTGCTGAAGCTACTCCTGCCCTTTATACTACTATTTTAGCTATTGAATTGGGGTACTCCAATTTATGGTTGGAAGGTGATTCTCTAAATATTATAAATATTCTTAATAATAAAAATTCTATCTCTTTGTCTACAGAGGCAACAGTTATGAAAATCAAAACCTTATTTCAAAATTTTGAAAAGTTGGTCATTTCCCATACTTATAAAGAAGCCAACGGGGTCGCTGATTGGATAGCAAATCATGTTGTTCAAATGAGGCAAAAGATGAGGTGGCTCAATGATTAAAACAAATATGTGGATCTTAAAGCAATTATTAATAATGATGTTATTCATTCTAGAGTGGGAAAGATTTGCTTAGATTATAAATTTAATGGTTTGCGTGAGTGGCCTTACGATTGTTAGATTACCATCCCCGAGGAGGTACATTCATGTGAAGGCTATGTGTTCTCTACACGTATCCTCAAAAAGGCATCCTTGACATTGTGTCACAAAAAATTGGTCTCACTTCTACCTCTCTGCTATCGATATCTGGGTGTCTCTAGTTTTTTGTTTGCTCTGCAAAATGGGAGGTGAACCGAGGAAGCAAGAACCCAAAAAATGTGATGATTGGAAGGCTAGGTAGGACGTTTGGAAGATTCTTCAGAAAGGGAAGGTGGTTAACTACTTGGAGTGGTTGCATGGATTCAAACCCCATGTCACTACTACTTTCTTCAAAAACTGGGTGGACAACAAAGTTACTTTACATGGAGTTTCTATTAAGCTTATTGAGGAATTCATTGCTGAGGTCACTGTTCTCCCCATGAAAGGTATCAAGTTTTCGAAGTAGACCAGTATTTCCAATGCGGCCTATAAAAAATTCTTGAAGATGGATGAAGAGGAGATGCAATTGGAGAAGAATGGTGACTTCTTTGATGTGCAACAGATAAAAGGTATTTGGTGTGATGTGCTTGGTTGTATTTGTGAGTATTTCATCCTTGATGGAAGAAATAAAAGGGTGCAAAACTTCCACTTTTTCTTCCTTAACCATTTCAAGTACAAGGATAGAATTTCCTTCCCTTTCTATTTGCAATTTTCTTTGCTCCAAAGTTTGAATGCCCATAAAAAGAAATAGTCTCGACCCATCTTACATGAAGGTCTGATTTTACTCATTGAGGGTTTTTGTAAAAATAAGTCCATTGCTTCATCTTCATCCACTGGCAAGCAAAAGAGCCCTAAACCCTTAAAAGGTAAAATTGATGAGAGTGTTAAAGAAAAAATTAAGGCTAAACCAAAACCCTTGAGCTCTCGAAGACAAATTGAGGAAGAGGATACAGAGGTGGAGAGCACTGAAGGCTCAAACAAGAATGTACCCGAGGAAGAGGAGGGGATGGATGCTGAGGAGTTTAGCTCTAACCTGGATGGTTACCTAGATTTGAAAGGCAATAATGAGGAAGGGAGAGAGGAAGATACTACTGAGGATAATTCAGAATAGAGTAAGTCTAATAATGAGGATACTCATATTGTGTCTGGGGGAGGTGATAAAGAGAAAGATAATTTAAATGATGATCCAGCCATTTTAAGTGAGGAGAAAAACATGGGGAAAGCTTCCACTCCTGTTAAGGAGATTGAGGGACAAGATAAGGAGGACCAGAGCTATCATATTCATGCGGAGTCTAGTGAGGAGGAGCTATTGGATGGGGGGATTCATATTGATAAAGTTGGCCCCTTACCACACACCACTACTGATGACATGGGTGAATCCCCGGCGAGGGAAACCAAACTTTCCTTCCTTCACTCTGCTAAAAAAAAGTTGACTCTTTCCTTCAGGTCGACTCCTGGCTATACAATGAAATTATGGTGCTGAAAAAGAAAGTGGATATCTTGCAACATAACCAAGAGGTTGACCAGGTTATTATTCAACACATGGAGGTGCAAATGGGAGATATCCCAAAAAAATTGAAGGATTATGAGAAGAATCTCAGTGTGCTCATCAAGGAAAGTGGAACAAAAATGGAGCATGTTACCTCAAGCATCTATGTAGGTGTGGTGACATTGGGCAAAAGAGCTAATGAAGGAACCATATCTTCGGAGGGCCCAAGCAAGACGACTAGATAGAGTTCGAGGAAGAAAGCTTTGATTGTTGTTGCATCTTCAACTGCTAACTCCATCCAGGACATGGCAAAGATTGGTAAGGAGGTAGTTAAGATGATTACAGAACTGCAATAGCTTCTTGGGTCTTCTTTTCTGGTCGGGTTCTTGTTCAAGTCCTATTAGCTAGTTGTTACTTCTGGTTCCTGTGTTTGGTCCTATTTTCTAGCTTTTAGTTTTTAATATGTACTGACGGTTCCAAGTCCTTGTAAAACCTGGGTACTTTATTTGGACTTTGTTAGTGGTTTCAAGTCCTTGTAAAACCTTATTTTGGTTCTACTTTTTAGTAGGTTTATCCTATTGGATGGCTTTTTTTTTCCTTTCTTGTGGATGTAAAAGGGTTTTGGGATCCCTTCAAAACCTATTTTTACCGTAATCTAAAACAATTAGGAATTGTCAATAAAGGCACTATTAAGCATCAAAGAATTAATATTAATTTTCATCCTTCCAATATCTCTTTTTGAAGAAAATCCACCAAGGATCAAAACATGGAACTATAGAAGAGCACAAATTTGAAGGTATCACAGTTTGTATTGTGTAGATCTTAACTATGTTAGATGCATTAGCCATCATCTACAGTAAAATTTTGGGTTGACAAATAGAAAATGATGAAATGTATTTTACTAAATGACATTATAATGTTATAATAATAGAGAAAGTAAACTTAGGCATATTTGATAACAAATAATAACATGATGGAGGTTGTATCACAATCATTAACTTTTCAAGGAAGAGTTATGTGTACTGTAATGTCCCCTTTTGGAACTTCCTACAAAAAATCCTAACAAAATATTTATATTCTTAATTTTAGAGAATACAATAGATTTAAATTTTAAAAAATAATCTTATCAAACTATTCTACAATCAGGACATAGTTTTTGTAGTGTCAGAAACTTAGTTTATTGTTAAAATATAGGAGGAGGAACCATAATAGGGTGCCCTGTTACCCAACCAGTGGGTCTCATTGTTTGCCCTCATTATCATTATCTCTCTCCAATCATCATTTCCAAGAAGGCGCCTTTGTATGACATACCCTGGGATATCCTCTCCATCGTAGGCCTTACCCGGTACCCATAGGCTTTATCCGGTACCCCAAGTGATGTCACCCAGTCCATTCCACTGCAAGCCTTATCTCAACTTGGAGAATCATGATCTTATCAGTTTTAAGAATTATTCAATTGCTATTCTAATGCCTCGTTTGGTAGATTAATTTATTCAATTATTCAGAGAGAAATTAATATTAATCCCATTGTATATTCTTTCAATGAATAGGTTGATATTAACTCAATTACCAATCTTAGTGTACATTCTTTAAAAGAGAGAGTGAATATTAGTTCAATTATCAATCTAGATGTATATGCTTTAATAGAAAAAACTAATATCAATTCAACTAATATGTATATTCTTTAATAGAAACTAATATCAATTCAATTAATACGTATTCCTTAATAGGAAAAAGTATCAAATCAATTATTAATCCTAGATGTATATTCCTTGGATAAAATATTAATTACATCTATTGAATAACATAAATTACTTTTTATTTGGCTAAGTATGGAGATTGCATTTATGTCATTCATACTTAATAAGGGTATAGTGTACAATGAATGGTACCTGTGTCGGTCCTACATAGGGTCTCTATATCTATCAATCACAGCGTACTTGTCTGTGCATGAGGAGGTCGTAACAGTCATGGATAGTATTAGCTTCAGCTGCAGATCCTTACGTACAGGGTGGAAGAAAGATCGGCACTGGCTACGGTGCAACATATTTGCACTGGCTGGGCCCCTCCTCCATCCTCCCACTCCATCCTGACTCTGCAGGTGCAAGTACAGACATCTGTTCATTTCGACTGCCATATTCTAACTGCGTCGTATGTTATCCAACACTGCCCTCTGCCATCCATCTGCCATCCAGCTTGCCCAACAAGCAATATTTCCCGCCAACTTTTTGCAATTAATATCAACCAAACCCATGAATGCTCGTCCCGCCATTTTTCTCATGGAGTCTGTATCAATGGAGCCAGAGTCATTTTCATATCATATTTGCTGGGGCATATGTCTAGCTGTTGCTGAGTTTCGAGGTCATCGTTCTCACCGCTAGGTGAATTTTCTCGCTTGTTGTTGGGTTCCTTGCATTCATAGGTAAGTCTTTGTTCATTTGAATTTTCATTCGCCTTTGTTCGTCTGAATTTGGTATATGGAAGTTCTACATCTAGTGTGAAAGCTGAAAGAAATTTCAAAGTTTTCCTTGTTACCAAGTGTTACAACTCGAATTTTCGCGACTACAATTTTAGTTGAAAGTTTTCTAATTCATATAAATTGTTAATATTATTATATACATATATGTTTTGAGACTTTGGATTTCATTGTTTTATAGATAAAAAGTGAAAGGGCCTGCGAATCATTTATCATATACTATTACCTCGTATTGTGCTGAATGTTGTTTAGGAAATTGGAAAAAAGGGTATTTTTGCATTAAAGAAATGAAGAAAACATTACATTTCAGAGAAAAACATCATAGTTTATTAACATCTATCATGTGAAAAAAAAAAAAAAATAGAAAAGCATAACATTATAAAGTAATATTTGTACATAGAAAATACAATACTCATTAAAAAAATTATCAAGTAAAATCAAATTTTTATAGAAGTACATGTATTTAAACTTTTTTTCTCTTCTCTTATTTGTATAAATAATTATAATTATAAACTTTTATTTTTTTAAAAGGTAAAAAATATTGTGGAGGATTCTTCTATTTAATTTGTGAGATGTTCTTTTAATTAATTTATTTATTTTTAATATATACATTGTAAATAAGATTAAATAATTTCTATAATTTTAACTTATATAAATATTAAAAAAGAGAGAAAATTAATTTATATAATTTTATATCTATCTATTTTATAATTTTTATAAGTGAGATTTCTATAATTAGATTTATTTTCTATAATTGTTACAATTTTGATTTTTAGTCCCTCTCGATGAATTAGAATTAAGTTCTAATATAAATTTTAAACTTAACAAGAAGAAGTGTGAAGAGTGAAGAAAAAGAAGACTATTACAAAATTATTACTATACAATATATGTCTGAAATACATTAAATTAGTAAAACCTTCTTTGATGAATAATTTATAAAGATAATCTGGAAAATAATAGAATTGATAAAATAATAAAAGATAGCATAAACATTAAATAAATTCACTCAAATAAAAATTATTTTAATTTCAAACAATAAATGCTCATTTTAATTAAACAAAGAAATGTGTTGTTTCTGAATTCCTTTAAAAGAAGACTATTAAAAGATTATTAATATACAATATATGTCTAAAATACATTAAAATAGTAAAAACATCTTTGTTGAATAATTTATAAAGATAATCTAGAAAATAATAGAATTGATAGAATAATAAAAGATAGCATAAACATTAAATAAATTCACTCAAATCAAAATTATTTTAATTTCAAATAATAAATGCTCATTTTAATTAAACAAAGAAATGTGTTGTTTCTAAATTCATTTAAATTAAATATAAAAAGATAAAATAGTTTTATCAAATTATGTAAATAAAATAATTAAATTAAATCAAATAATTGTTGTGGATACTTTAGGCATCTTAAATAAAAGTGTCACCTGAATAGTAATATCAAGTCAAAACTTTCTTAACATAATACAACAAGGCTTCGAAGGATTGAGTGAAGATTTAGATGTAATTTTATATATTTAATGGTTATTAATAATTTATGATTGTTGATTTTTATAGTTTTTTTCCTATTTTTCAAATAATAAAATAAATGAGCTTTATCAATAAAAGTTCAATTTGAATAATAAACAAAAATAAAATAATTTTATTTAATATTTATAAATTTAATTTCATATATAACATCATTTTAGTCTTATAAGAAATAATAATTGATTTCATTAGTTTTAGTTTAAAAATAAAATTATTAAATAATATAAATAGCAAAAAAATTATTATATATAGTTAAATAAGATATATAAAAAATTTGATAGATTTATAAAAAATTAAAATTATTTAGATAAAAATAAATAAATAAATTTATCAAAAATTTTAATTACATATAATATTACTTTAGTATAAAAGAAATAATAATTAATTTTATTAGTTTTGATTTAAAAATATAATTGTAAAATAATATTCTTTTAGCTTAGGTGAATTTTTTTTTAAAAAAATTATGGAACAAACAAACCGGAAAAGCATAGAGAAAGAAAGTTTGGAAAAGATATTAAATATAGATTTTAATTTTCTTTTTAGATGATGAGCGGACGAGGCAATTTGTCAGTACCTATTGAACGGATCGAGGAGTGCGTACAATAAAGACACTGACACTATTCATGCCTATGGGATGGGATGCCATGCAAATGGTGAAGGCTGCTAGTGCAAATATGTTGCACTGTAGCCAGAGCCAACTAGAAGTTGTCTTGGCCAATGAAAATTTTAGATTTCAACATTTTCAAGAAAATTTAGTCTTTATTTTCTAGTAGACACAACCAAACATTACAATTTGTGCAAAATATTCACTGTTTCTGAGGAAAACAAATGTTCAAATATGAGGCAAAAACAATAGTCTCGCCTATAGATAGGCAGGACGAATAATATCACCTTTTACCTAAACAATAAGATGATGTAATGCAGGTCCAGAGATTTCCAAGTGTGAATATTCACCTGCCGAATAAAAGAGCTTCAAATAGAAATTTTGCAGTCTCAAAAACAAAAATTTGCAAAATTACCCTTACTTCTTGCAAAACTGGAAGAAATTATTATTATTACATGGGGACCAAAAATTATTAACATCTCTTGTTTAAAGCTAAAAACATTAGAGGAAAAATGAAATGTCTCTTTCCTCCTCATTCAATAGGAACTTAGTTTTTCTTAGATATTGATCAAACTGTTTTAGATATCGTTTTAGAAATTTTTATTATACAATAATTTATATATATATATAAGTATAATATATTTTATTATCATTTATAATTTAATAAGAATGCATATGTAATAAAATAAATTTTATAACTAATAGAATATAATAAAGTTAATTTTTTATCTTCAATATTTTACTTTTTTACTTTTTGAAACATTAAAAATATAATATCTTAATTAAGTATAATTATATTAAAATATGTATTTATTAAAGCACTTGATAATAATAAATTGAATTATTTTTTCATTCTTTTTCTTGTTGATAATATTTAATTATGTCCATAATCTAAAGTCTTTTAGCTAATAATAAAACAATTTAAAGAACAATTTGTAATTAAACTAGGGGAAGAGTACAAAGAGCTACTATAGTAATTTTGAATCCTAAGCTACTTAATGATGCAATAGATTTTGACCATTTGCTTAGTCTCATATTTAACTCAAGTTGTTGATAAGTGATCTCTGAACTTATCTATCATGAGATTCTGGCTTGATCTCTGATTCAAAAACTTTAATGTAAATTAGAATGACAGATTTCAAAATTTAAAAATTGTAATGATTTTCTTTGCCATACTTATAGGTACATGACATTCTAAACATACTACATGTACCTAACCTACTACATATTTTTTTAATGCACAACTCTTGATTTGACAACTTTGTATATAACTTAATTACTAATAACTATTGATTTAGCTTTTAAATGAATTTTGTGGAATCCTTCATGCGTGCAAATGTTAAAAGTGGTCATAATGCTATTTGAATTATATTTTATATCGTTCTATTATCCACTTACTTTGAAGCCAAAATAAGTGGTACAATTGATCCAATATTTACATAAATGTCACATGCTTTATTTTATAAGAAAAGGGATTATTTTACATTTACATTAAATAAAACACCCCTCATCTTATAATTTTTCTAGAGTTTTACACTGAGAGTGGGTCACACCTTTTCATTTAATTTTCTCTAATTTGGAAATGTCTCTTGGCTTTGGTATATATATTGCATATCTTGTGTTTCCTTGTTTTGCTTGTTGCTTTGTTCATTGCGAGTGAGCATTCAAGCATAAACGAAAGGTACAATAGAGAAAAATGTGTTGCAAGGATTACTAAGTATTTTGTTGGATCTCTATAACGTTTGGATTTGAAACTAAAATAAACATCTCATGTGTTTGGCTTGAGTGTTTTTACATGCTTTCATAGATTCACACTTCATTTGGTGCTTTAAAATTGGATCTAGATTTGCTTTCACGCATATATGTTTCACATAGTAATTAGGCCCTATGAACACTATTTGGGAGATCTTGAGAGATTGAGCTTCATTCATTTGCTTTACATGTGAAGCTCCTCTCGATGACGGATCCCCTTATAGGTAAGGAAGGATATTTTTCATTGTCTCACTATTCTACTTGGGTTTGTCCTCAACATCCATTAGTACTTTCTCTTTTGAGACTAGTGGTGTTTGTTGTTGGATTTTTTAAAAAGTTAGTGAGGTGATTTCAAATTAACGTGTCAAAAAATCTTGTTTGCTATGTTTGGGTAAGGTGAAGAGGCTAGAGGAGTATGCTCTGTTCCCTTTTGGGCACATCAGAAACTTGGAACCCTTGAATCCAAACCAAGTCCCCATGTGGTACAACTTTGTGAGTCTTCCTTGATTAGAGAGGGTTAAACCATAGTGGACATTCCCTTTATTGGGTCAACCATGTGGATGGTACCTCAAGCGGTAATAGCCATTTTTGATGTGGTAGTAGAAACCACTATATAAATGTCCTTGTGGGGGAAATCTTCACGGGTGTAGTCTTTTGTTGGGTTGTTAGATCTCCTCAGTATCTCTGATTGATTAAATTCTCAAAATATGTCAAAACCTCGGTATGCAAGGATTGGATTTTTTCCACTGTAGATTGCAAAAGCTACAAAGTTGACCATTACTAAGAACCTTAGTGCTGCCAAATTTTCTTTTCTAAGACTATGTGCGTGATTGAAAAATATTTTGAGAACATACACAGTAGTGGTTTTAGGGATTAGATTCATACTATGACACTATTTTTGTTCATGTGCAAGGTTACTTTGTCCCTTGCCCATTGCTTGTAGACGTTTTCTTGAAATCCTTGATTATTGTTCTATGTGCCTGATTATTATTTATAAATCTGAAATTGATCTTAGTTGGTTTAAAAAGGAAAATTCATCAATCATCATTTGGACTCTAGGGTAACCATGTTTTTGTCATTCCTGAGTTTATTTGACCATTGTGGACCTAATCTTGAGTGTCTAAAATTGTTGTCACTTTGGATCCTTGCATCATAGCTATCTTTGAGTTAGTAAGTGAAGAAAGTTATCTCATATCAATTTATCTCATATTATTACATTTTATTATAGAACATTATAACTCTTGGATAATTTCACAATTGTGAGACCAACAGTGGCATATTTTAACGAGAGCGATAGATAATTACATTATTACACTTTATTAATTGGACAAGTGATTACTTTACTACCCAAGAGTGATACCAATGCTTCTTGGAGTCTTCCTATTTACTAGTATTTTCCCTCTCATGTCAGTTATGACTAGGTCTCAAGTGAGTCACGGTAAACAACCTCAAGTTAACTTTGGACAATTACCCTTAGTTCCAACTTGTCAAAGATGTAAAGGAAAAGAACCTATCATTATCAAACACCTAAGGGAAAAATAGAAATTGAGTTTACTCCTAGCAATCTTAGTAAATTGAACATACCTAGGCCCTCCTCACTTTTTAAGCAAGACATGTTATTCACTGGAAGCAAAGATAAAAGCATGGATGATAAAATCAGACAAGATGAATTGGAAAAGATAACATACTTGGAGAAGAAAATATTATGTAATTTATGTGTACTTCAGAGATTTTTATCACATATTTGGAGATGTCTTGTCATTGATGCCAATACAATTCTTTCCTTTTGTCATTATTCTTGCCTCTCATGGTCATCTCAAAATTATCCCATTGAGATTACATCCCATGTTAATTGTACTCAAGTTCATTCAAAATTATTATAAGCTTAAATTAATGTACATACATAACACATTTCTAGTGATCAAAGGAGTATGATTACACCAAGATTTTCAAATGAATATAAATCTTATATTGAGTCATTGTTATTGATGGGTGTGGAGTTTCCACAATATGTGAGCAACATTATTTGGATCTTGGTTATGAAGTCAATGAATAAGAGGGACACATTTCTGTTAAGAAAAGATGTAATGAACACATTGAAAAGGGTGTGTTCCCTTCGATCACAAAAAAAAAAAAATTGATGCCAAAAGTTTAAGTTTATGGCATGTAGAGGAAAAAGACAACTTCTTCTACTATAAAACACCCAATAGTGGAGAAAACTTTCCATTTATTATAGGTATTCAAACACCATGGATGCGAGAGATGATGGTGGGATATTCACATACTCTATTATAGCACTGGATTCCACTTTTTCAACAAACAAATATGTTGTGAGTATACCAATGTCAACTATATTAATATATATTAATATCCAACTATACCAATGCCAACTATATTAATATTAATTTCTAACTTTTGGAAAATCAAATGTTGGTAGTGTCAACCTGGACATCCTATTCTACAAATTCCTGTTGAAAAAATGGTTCATTTGACTTCCCATTGATCCATTCTTTAAGTTGTGAAACTGGATAAATGGAAATTGTTGTCTTATTTCTGGATCAATCTTCATATAAACCTCCATGTTGGCATCAAGATCTTCTTTCACAAGTGTTAGTTCTTTGCCTCCATTACTAAGGACTTGTTTAGGTATGAATGAAGGTTGTGTAGGGCATCTGCCTTTGTTCTATGACTCAGAACCATTGCCTTCCATCCCATTGTTGGACACAGATCTGCCACCCATGTCTTTCATAGTTTACAGTACTGTTTGCATCAGCTAGTTATTCTGCTCCTGTTGTTTGGTCATTTGGTCCTGCATTTGACTTATGAAATTAAAAAGTTTTTCATCCTTGTCCATCTTATTATCGTTGCCTCCTATCCTTGATAAATTCATTGTTTCCTTCTTTCGTTCTCTATCAAGAGTGCATTGATCTCTTTGATCTAATTAGCCAAATATTGTATAGAATGAGTAGGGGATTGAAATGGGAATCACTCATTCGATTACATGTCCAAGACATTCCAAAGAAAGGAAATCTTTTTTCAATGAATGATCTTGAATGGACACCTATCGAAAATGAAAATATCTAGGAGCTTGACTTATGTGTTGCTATCCCTCTTGGGAGACTTGTTCACTTTATCAAAGGAGAAGGTATGTTGCAGGATGGCATCAAGACAACATTTCTACATAAAGCTCATAGAGAGCCCAAATTGAAAAACCCTGCTGACCATAGTACCATAATGTATTCAAAGTATGCCTAACATTTTCCATATATATATATATATATATATATATAAAATTTATCATGTTGATTAATATATTGTTTTCTACATGTCCTTAAATAGATACCATTGTGCTTTTGGGCCCAAAGATAATAGAAAAAAACCTAAAGACATTAGAAAGGTGAAAAGGATATGAAAGTTTATACAAAAAAGGGGTTGCCAAATGAAAATAATTAGAGCATAATAAAACATGACATATGAAAATATGTACAAAGTTTATTCCAAAAGCTTTTTAACTATTTCATTTTGACACATGTTGGTATATTTACATCCATGTAGAATTACTAAGATACTTAAGATGTATATAAATTTTACATTCATTCTACTTTCATAAATGTGTACTTCCTTAAAGTAAGAAATGGAATTGAATGCCTATGTTTTCATAAAGTTTTTGTTTTATTTATAATCATCTTGGTTTTTTTTTAATCTTCAAATTACATTTACTTTTGTGTACTTCAAAAAATTCATGTATTATAATATAGATTTAATGGTACCACTACAAAACCTTTTCTACATATTTAAACAATATTAAGGGTCACTAATAATATTAAAAAATTTCAGGATGGGTAGAAAGAATAAGTGGGAATCACTTATCAAGTTAGATGTGCAAGACATCCCAAATGAAGGAAATCATTTCTCAAGTTGTGAACTTGAATGGACACCTATTGGAGATGATAGTAAACAACAAATAGATTGGTGTGCTGCTATCCCTCTTGAGAGGCTCCCTCACTTTGTCAAAGGGGAAGGTTTATTGGATAGTACTAAAACAACATTTGTACGTAAAAGGATTTTGGAGAGTAATTTAATAGAACCTACTAATCATGCCACAAAGATGGATTCAAGGTTTGTCTACCTTTAATAAATTGATTAAGCATGTCACTTTTTTTTATATCCATTAACTTATATTTTTTCACATGTTTAAACAGTTATCATTGTGCTTTTGGGCCACTAGATAAAACAAATGCACCAACAAGTGAGGAAAGAAGTCACAATTTTATTCAAAAAAGGGGTTGTCAAACTCATTTTAATGTTAGGGTTATGTATGGTAGACCAGATGTTGCAATAATTACATATAATGAATTTAGTCATCAAGATGCCAATGGTGAATTTTGTCATGCAAAAAATGACCCTTCTGGTGATCCAAGGAGTAGTTTTGCACCAAGGTTATCAACTGAACGTAAATTATATATTGAATCCTTACTATTGATGGGCGTGGGGATTGACACAATATGTGAACGACATTACCTAGATTCTGGTCTAACAAAGTTGATGAATAAGAGGGATACTTGTTTGCTAAGAAAGGATGTGTTAAATGCATGGAAAAGAGTACGTTCCCTACATTCACAGAAAAATGAGGATGATGCAAAAAGTGTATGTTTGTGGCATATAGAGGAGAAAGATAACTTCTTTTTTTATAAAACACCAAAAAATAAAGAAAATATTCCATTTATCATAGGCATCCAAACACCATGGATGTAAGAGATGATGGTGAAACATTCACATGATTCAATTATTGTGATGGACTCCACATTCTCAACAAACAAATATTGTGTGAGTAGAACGATTTTAATTTTTTTTTATGGATTTTAATTTAGCCATTAGTTTTATTTGTCTAAAAAATTAATATATTGTTTCTTTTTTCATGTGTAGTATCAACTTTATACTTTGCTTGTATTTGATGAACAAGAAGCCGGTGTACCGGTTGCATGGGCCATATCCTCAAGAAATAAAGTTGAGGATATAAATGAATGACTAATAGAGATATATAAAAGAGGGAAACAATATAGAGAAGATTGGCATGTCGATGCATTCATGACAAATGATGCTAGCATTGAGATTGAAGCAATAAGGTTTTCTCCAACATTATTTTATAGTTAGAAGAATGAAAATTTTTAATGTTTAGTTTATACAGATATATGTTTTCCAATTTTTAGCATAAACAAGTTTCAATTTAAGATTTTTTTTTAGAATACTACTTATGAACTTTGATAATTAATTGCCTTGTAGATTATCCTTTAAGTGTCAAGTGTTGTTATGCATCTAGCATGTACGTAGGGCATGGCTGAAGAATCTGTACAAGTTCATATTTTATTAGAATATATGAAAAATCACATACATAACATCATAACTCTATATTATTGTATATAATCTAGATTTTTTAAAAATAAAGATGTTGGAACAAGAATATTTGATAGACTGGGTGAGATAATGTATGCAATGCATGAAAATGAAGATGCCATTACTGATTTGATAATGAAGTTCATAGAGGAATTCAAAGAAGAGAAGGAATTCATTAATTACTTTCAAAATTATTGGTGCCACGATGAGAGTTGCATTGGTATGACCATCAAGATTATCTTTTATATTTTATTATGAATTTATATAATTTAAATTAATTATTCTATATGCTAAGATGTCATGTTTGTTTTTCTAGCGATATGGGAAAAAAGTTTTTGAAGCTTCCCTCATGCAAATCAAGAAACTAATGCTTTGATAGAGTCATATCACTCCCACATCAAGAGTCAACATCTAAGTGATTGTTCTATGAAATGCACAAGAAGAATGGATTGGCTCATCTATACACTTCTTCATAGGGTAGAGTCATTCTATAAAAATAAAAGATATTTGCAACAATCTGGATTTTTAACCAACTTCAAAAAGGAAATATATTACATAACTGCATTAGAAAGATCAAAATTAATACTAGATACTGATTGCTATCAAGATGACCAGCTACCAAACACATATAAAGTTAGAAGTCAAACTATTCCAGCAAAATGGTATTTCGTAAGGAAATTTGGACCAAATTTGCATGTGTGTGATTGTGAATGGGCAAAAAGAGGAAACACATGCAAGCATGTGTTGAAGATCTTATATATTCTAAAGAGAAACACACATGATAAAGTTGTTGGTAAGTATCATTTAAAATTTTGCATTAATTTATTTACATTTTATTAAAAAAAAACTATGTTAACTATACTAGTCTAATTTATAATTATAGAAGCTTCTACTCCATTGGTTGTTGATGATGAGGAAGTCATAGGAAGATCGAGTCATGACATTAATGTCATTGGTAATGATCAATATGATCTCTATAGTTAAATATTAAATGATTTTATAATTCTCAACATTAATTACGTAATATTTCAATTGTAGATGATTATATACTTTCTGGAAATCAAGATGTGCTTGAGGTTGACGTTGGTGAAGGTGACAAAACTGGTAAATTTCAAAACTATCATTTTTAATGAAATTTCAATATTTATTAGTAATTTTGACTTTGTCATTACATTTGTATTGCAGATAGTTGGAATTTATCTACTACTATCAATGATAAGTTTCAAAAATTTGTTGATTATTTAAATTCATTGCTCGAAAATTTACCAACTAGTGATTATGACAAAGACATCTTTAGTCAATCTGTTGAAAAATTTAGAGAAATTCATGCATCTCTTGCTTCATCTTCCAAATTTAAACCAATCCCTGGCTCAGATAACATATCTATGAGACGAATAGCACCATGGTTTAGTCCAAGTAAAATGAAAAAAATCCATTCCATTCACAAAAAGCATAAATCCCTCTCTAGAAACTTAAATATTAGAGTTGAGGACAATGAAAATTTTTAGTTCCCCTCTATAGGATGCAAAAAGAAAAAGAAAAAGGTCACAAATCGCTCAAATATAGCTATTCAAGAAGAAAGAGATATTATCAGGCAACAAGGTGAGTGTATTTTTAAGAAAAAGTATTTTTGTAATTACATAGCAATAATTCTTATTTTCATTTCATGTATTAATCATATTTCATTGTAGGTTTGGGTGATCGAGAAAGTATTCCACGACATCAATTACCTTTCTCCATTGATCTAAACCATACAACAATTGGTGAAGTGAAGTTTCCAAATGGTAAGCTTTTAGCTATTAAGTGTCTTTGTTACTTTTATAATAAAATAATTGGTTCATAGTTCTAAACACTTTTGTATGTATAAGATACAATTATTAGAGATCAACCATCAATGATCAATACTATCCCTATCCATACCTTTAAACAAGTTATTGTAGGTAGATAGTAATTTTAATATTGTTTAGATTATTTACATAAATTAATTTTATACTTGAACATTTTATATAAGTTAAAATGTTAAATATAAGTTTTTTATGTAGATTTGGATGATCAACAAGATGCTCAACAACTTACATTGCCCTTCTCTATTGATCTTAACCAAACATTAACAACAATGGATGTGATAAATACTAGACAAGGTAATGACATTATATAAATCAATGAATTGTGAGTCTTTAGTTTGTAAATTTATTTTTCCAAAGTTTACATACTAAATGTTCATATTATTGCAGGATTAGATGATGAACAGAAAAATCAAGAATACATGCAACCAGATTCCATTGAATCTAATCAGGCATCAACAAAAAATGATGCAATAGAAGCTAGATATGGTAATGAAGTTATGAAATAAACATAATTATGAGTATTAAATTGACAACTATATTTTAAATTTATTGATGATATATATTAAATGTTAATGCTTTTTTTGAATTAGATGATCAACAAAAAATTCAAAAAAGCATGCAACCATATTTTATTGATCTTAATCAAACAATAGTAAGAACGAACACAATGCAAAGTAGAGATGGTAAGGAAAATACGAAATGAACTTCAATCAATTGTGTCTTTAGTTTGAAAAAGAATTTTATTATTAACACAATATATTTGCAGGTGTTGATGATGTTTATATGGAGGATGGTGATCAACACTTTTTTGTAAATTTATCGAAGTGATAAAATGGTTCCAATTAGAAGAGAGCTCGATATAAGTCAAGACTAAGAGCTTCACTATGAAGGATTTTCAAACATATTGTATTATTTTATCATCAAAATATTACATCCTTGATTTTGTGCTTTTACAAGGGATTTGATTTTGTCTCGTAGTGAAAGCATTATGATGCTTTGAGTTATATTTTGGTAAAATAGTTGTTCATCATCTTCATATATTTATGTTGTCTTGAACTTTCCATGTGTTATTTGATTAAAGTTAGCATGTAACGTTTGATCCAACTTTAGTATTGCAATAACACAAATGTTGAAATAACATATATGTGTATGGTTATGAATAACCTGGTCAAATTAAGCAATTTTTTTGTAACATTTTATGTGGTTAAGAATCACATATTTTTTCTCATTCTTACTTAGAAGAAAATAAGATGAGAAGATATAGAATATATAAAATGAAATGATTAAGTAGGTTAACTATCTAAGAAATTATATTCAACATGGTTGTCTTATGAATTATTTTGTACAAAAAATTGATACTTGATAAGTAGGAGATCATTTCCATGGAGGAAACTCCATAATTAAGCGCACTCAGGCTGGAGTAGTACTAGGATGGGTGACCTCTCAGAAAGTCTTGGTGCTTCACCCTTGTGAGCAGAACCTAGATCCAATGAGTGCTAAGTGTTACATTTATACTCATGAGAGATGGATTCATGTTGAATCACTACTCATGAAACATGGGTCAATGAGTTTGACTCAAAATCACACACTTAAATCTTGAGAGGAATATCACAAATTGATACTTGCTTAGTTTGTTGTCATTAAATAAGTTTAATAAATAAATGAGGAACTATTAATGTTACATGAAAATGGAGACAACACATAAACATCTATGTTAAAAAATAAACATTTGAAAACATATGTATTTTTATGTTGTATTTATAAAAGAAATAAAATATTTTAAATTTTATTTATTTATTTATTATAATTATTAATTTTAAACTATTTCATTTCAATTTTTAAAATTATTTTCTTTTTCAAAATCAATTAGAAATCTTAAATATGTTAAATATAACTATGCAAAAATATTACTTTATTTTTTAATGTACTAAATTATTAATTGAATTTCATAATATAATTAATATAATAATCAATTGATTTAATCTTATCTTTCAAGCAACTAATTTTTCTTTCAAAAACTTATTACTTCTATAAAATAAACAAAATTTATTTTATTTCTATATTACTATATATTTAAAACAAAAAAAATTAACAATATAATTATTATAATAAAAATATATAAATTCTATTTACTTATTTAAAATAACTAATATTTATTATGGAATTACGGATAATAACAACATATTTATTATGGAACGAGCTCTCTGGGTCCATTGATACAGACTCCACAGAAAAATGGCGGGACGCGCATTTATGGGTTTGGTTGATATTAATTACAAAAGGTTGGTGAGAAATATTGCTTGTTGGGAAAGCTCCAGATGGCGGAGGGGATGGCGGAGGGCAGCATCGGATAACATACGGCACAGTTAGAATACAGCAGTCGGAATGAACAGACGTCTGTACTTGCACCTGTTGACTGCATTTGTACTTGCACCTGCAGAGTCAGAATGGAGGAGGGGCCCAGTCGATGCAAATATGTTGCACCGTAGCTGGTGCCAGAAAGATCTATGACGTCCTTTGATAATATACTATTATCAATTTTATTCCAAGCTTTCACTTTTTATATTATTTATTCTCTTTTTTTTTTTTTTCCAACTTCGCTTCTTTTTTACACCAACCCTAACCCTAATAAATACCACTTGTCTTGGCTAGAGCGGACATGGGTGAAAGGGCATGTGAATATATTTCATTGTTTATTAAATATTATGTTTGTATGTTATGTTTATTAATTGTCTTTTTATAGTAAAAGTTATATTATATTTAATTGAATAAGCATTCATATTTTATTGGTAATAACATTTGTAATATAATTTATTACATTCTTATTACATTTATAAGTTATTAAATATTTATGAATGCTCAACACCAATGATAAGATGGTGAATATAATTTATATCAATATTAAATATTTTTAAACAATTTACAATTTGGCTAATTACAAGAATATGACATGTACAAAAAGAACAAGCAAATATAGCATAAGCAAGACAACTAATAGCTTGCTAAAAAAAAATATGTGTATCTTGTATAACTTGCAACTACATTAGTAAAATAGATAAAATCCATAAACTTATGTACAAAAAGATGTAACATAAAGAAGATTTTATAAAATACAGACTTAATTGTATAAAACAAAGACTTAATATTAGTAGCCTCATTTATGTATATGTATGCATATAGAATTAAAGGCCTAGAGCCTTTTCTATATAGAAAATAGAAAGTAATATTTTAAAACGAGAATACAATTTCAATTGAATACTCTTGTAATTCAAATAATTGTAAAAAGAATGTTAACCCTTAAAATGTCTCTTTTCTTTGACAAAGCTATGCAAAAAAATATTTTGAACAATCTAACAAAAAACATTTGTCAAGCTCATAGCAAAATGTTAAAGTATAATTTTATGTACATTTGCTATATTTTCTCCACACATTTTCTAGATGAGATTAAATAATGTTTGAACAAAATCAAATAAAAAAGCAAGATCTCCATTATTTATTTGGATAAAAACAATTGTATGTAGCCCACTTACAGTCTCTAGCTAGTTTTATAAATAATCAAACTAGTAGGCAGGAGTTTGAAAAATATGACATGGTGGATCACCCAACGGTTTTGTTACTGTACTAATACAAATGGATTATTATAATTTCATTTTATTTTTATAACAATTCTATGTGAATAAATTCCAAGAAGTAATTTCATAGTTGGAGGTAATTGATTGTGCAACTTATAGCCATTGAATTCTATTGGCTACATAAACACATAGACAGTGCTTGTTCGGAGTCACCAAAAAATAAGAATATTGAAAAAGTGGATCTAATGAAAAGTAGCCAAGTTATATTGATCATATTAACTTTTAGTTCAAGCTATCTGCCAAAATTTACCTTCAGAATATCATATCACTTAGTGCGAAATTGTTCAAATATCCAAGAAATTAGTACTATTAGACTCATGATGCATGTTTACTACCCAAGACATGGTTTAAGGTATATTCATCATCATAAGATGATTAAATACGTTACATTATATGAAAATTCAAAACAAATTACCCTCGAACAAGTATTCATCTATGAATCTTGGTCTCCACGACCATCAGACGTCATCCATCCACTACTTGAGATGGGAGTGTGGCCTAGGCACTTTTACCATGCCAAACACATAGTCTTTAGCTCCGTAGAATGCCTCAACCCTAGCAACTCGAAACAAGAGTATCAGATGAATCCAGTGCAGTTGTAAAACATACTACTTTCCACATATGTCTAAGTAGCCTAATCATGAAATGTGGGAAAGAAATAACATAACAACATATTTTACACATATGCATTGTATACAAGAAAATGAATTTGGCCAAAACACTTTAAGAGCTTTGTTGTATCCATTCTAATCAGAACTAGTAGATAGAAAGAAACAAAATATACTATATCCATTCTAATAAGAACTGGTGGATAGAAGGAAATAAAATATAATGTATCCATTTCTATCCCTCCTAGATTTTCCACATTACACCCAACCATATGGAAGTTTTAAACACTCATCCAAGTACAAGATTTTTATGACCAATTATGATCTCAAAAGAACATATTCCCATTGTGCACTTTCATTTCATAAATAT
This sequence comes from Cupressus sempervirens, assembly GCA_028749045.1. Classification (NCBI taxonomy): domain Eukaryota; kingdom Viridiplantae; phylum Streptophyta; class Pinopsida; order Cupressales; family Cupressaceae; genus Cupressus; species Cupressus sempervirens. The sequence continues at coordinate 445,057,294 of CM053787.1, forward strand.
GATAACAACATGCTATACATTCTAAACTAAGCAGTGGTGAAAGCTTATATGGTCACCATTTCTTAATAGCAATTGAAAGATTGATTGAATTCAATACACAAATGACACACTCATTATGGAAATAATTCAATAAAAAAGGGGTGCACATGCCAAAGTTCCTACCTTTAATGTGGTGTGGTTTTAGGGCTTCCAATTTGTGAAGACATTTCACAGTATATGATTTGACATTCAATGTTTTCTACCTCTTCCTACAACATAAGCATGCTAGATGAATTGAATTACATTATTGAGCTAGTATGTGAAATTAAAATATTTATAAAAAATTCATTAGCATCTATGACAAGACTTTGCCAAGCATTATTTTCCCATTTCCATTGTTTGTTAGCTTTCTTATCATAGTCGCTAGTTTAACTAGTTTTGAAACTTGATTTTGACATTTATATGCATATCAATTTAAAAATCAAAATATTAGAATAGAATATTTTTTTCTAATTATATTATTATTTGTTGCCTTGCATAAGGCAGGGAACTAATGTTTTCAATAGTGGCACCTAATTAATTTAAGTCAGTTTAAACATGAAATATTTTTAAAAACTTTTTTATGATCTAGATTCTAATTTCCTATGGGTTGAGAGGATTTTTGCAAGGGGTAATTTTATTCTTTAATTGTAAAAAAAAAAAAAAAAAAATCCCTAAAAATTTCAGATAGATAAGGTTGTATTAATTTTGACAACAACCATTGTCAGAAAGTATAGGTTGGGATCATTTATTTATTTATTTTTTAATCAAAAAGTGACATAGCACTTATATAATATATTTATTAGTATAGGCTGGGATCATTTATTGCTTCAGATTGAGGCAACAAATAGTTGTTATACAGGCATTTGGAGTCATTTTCAGCAACAAATTTTGCAAATTCTCTCCTTCTTAGCCTTTTGAGCCTTCTTGGTGAATTTCACAAAGCGGTGACAAGCTCAACAGCAATAGGCTTTGGCTTCACAATAGTGGGTTTGGTAAAAGGTTTGCAGTGGAAGGAGCCTCCTTTGAAGCCAACATTTTACACTTAAGTTGTTTATAGGCATTTTTTCTACCATTTTAAAGAAGCATTATTGTGGCAAATTTCATTTTCAAGTGTTGTTTGGGCTTCATATCTGTCCAAATGAGCAGCTCTGGAGATTGGGGTTTTTGTTGAACTTTTTTCCATAACTCTATTGTTTGATTTCACTTAGACCTAATAACTAGGAATCTTAATGGGTTAATGAGAAGTGAGACCTGGAACTTATTGCTTGATCCATTTTTCCCCTAAATTACACTGGAAAACTATTTTCTAGATCTTGAGATTGATGGAAGCGTAATGAAAACATAGGTGCTCTACTTGTTAACAATTTCACCAAATGTTCTTCAGAAAAAATGGAACCTTTCAATAGTTTAAGCTTACTCCTCCCATCCTTATGGCTTTCTTATAGCTAGATTAATCAACCTTATCAAGTTTTTGGAGCGTCTACAACCATGCACCTATTTTGAACATACAAGTGATTTCCACATACTAGAGGTTAAATTTAGTGGAAGAGAATAGTGCAAAAAGTTTGTGAATAGTATTTGAAATGAGCCTTAGAATACACAATTTACCAGTGATGGGAATCTAACTCTTCAAGGAAGTTAGCTAGGAAAGGAGTTTAAAAAAAAAACTCTTCTAAAACCATGTTCTAGAAGATTTAATTAGTAGATGGGATTCTAGCTTTTTCAAAGAGAAAAACAAAGGGCTACTACCTTTGTTGGGTGGTTGTGGTTTTTTGTGGTTTTCTAGATGTAAAGATATATATGCCACACATAGACCACGTCATAAGAGGACTTTAGATGGTTGTTTTGAGTCACAATAGGACTATGATTTTTCATTTTTATATTCTCCTATTTTTATTAGCTCTTTCTGCAATTAATTTAGCCAATAGGGAATGAGAAAGCATTTTGGTCTGCCTATAGCTCAAACAATTGAATATATTTTTAAAATCTTAAAAAGGTGAATTCTATGTTTTCTTACTGGCCATTGCAAAAAATGGTAGGGAGAAAATTAGAATTTATTAGAAAAATTAGGGGAAAAAATGTTATCATATATTTCAAATTAATATCTCAGCCAGAGGATGCTAACAAATCTAGAAAGTTCTATTATTGATGTAAGAAATGTACGAAATATCTATTGATGGTAAGTTATTTGGATTCGTATAGCTTTACAGCTAGAGTGTACTAGCATAGTCTAGAAAATTTTGAGGACTCCATGGAAGACATCGGATACCTCCAGAATTCTACTCATAGTATCCCAAAATTTGGCAGTTGTTTGTTCACCAAAATTAACTAGGCTATCTTAATTGAAGGAAACTATCATCAATTTAAAAAATGGAGAAGGGGAAGTGGAAATGATCAATTTAGGTTGGTGTGACAAGGGAAGAGGACGAATAAAATGACACTGGGAAGAAAAACTAGAGTGAGGGCCAGAGCTATAATCCTCAAGTGTATGAAGGTGCAACATATAGCTCACCCCACTTATACATTTATTTCTTCTCTGCTCCATCGCATTCTCATGGTCGACTGTAGAAATGCAGGTGTGTCACACTTTTAAACCTTCTAAAATGCAAGTTATATATCTATGGTGGACATTGTCTTTTTTTTACTTAATTTATTAGTACGCCTAAAGCCATACCCAAAACTAGTTGAAGAAAAAAGCCCAAACTTATTTAGGTTTGTAAGGGTTTGGCTCTCATAATGCTTGGAATCGAACCCCAAACAAGAAAGAGTAGAAAATCTAAACAAAAACATGGAGAAAAGGAAATAAGTTAAATATATTCTTCCTACCAAAGAGAACCATAGATTAAAAAAATGACTACTACAGAGAAAAAAATGAAGCTGCCATGGTGACTAGTGTGAAAACTATTAAGCTTTGAATTCATGAAGCTTGATGAGTTCTTCGCGCATATAGGGTAAAAAAACCCTACAACTATTTGAACAAATGCTACAAGCAAGTATCAAACCAAATGAGACCACCTTTATCAGTGTGATCACTGTGTGCAGTGATGTAGGCCTTGTAGATTAATAGATTTCTATATCAAATAATGTGCTTTCTAAGAAAATCCTAATCCTGCTTTGTTGTTTCATCATTTACTTCTTCTCCCCACTTTTTTATTATGACAGGGACAACCATGTGGTCCATGCCCAAAATATTCCTCCCTCCCACACAATCACCCCATGCTCACCCAAGCTTGGAAGAAAATCTGTGCAGAAATAGTATGTGTATCCCTTCAAACTACAAAAAAATATGCAAAAACATCATTAATTATGCCCTAAGAACACTCTAACCTAACCTTTTAGGATGACTTCATGTCCCCCCTAGCCCATCTGTACAACACACCCATTCCTATTAATTATTTTGATCAACAATTCAAGGGATTTGGTTGCATAGGAATACAACTGTCCCCTGAAATTCCTATTCATGCACATGTAAAAACTCTGCCTCCAAGCTCTTCCACTACAATTACAAAGAACTAATCAAGATAAGGAGACCATCAAAGCTGAGGAGTCATAGAGCATTTGTATGGCCTTATTGCTAGTCTTCTTTCACAACTCGCCATATTTTTTCATGATTATGTATGTTAGTTTTTATATAGATAAACATATATGCACATACCAACAAAAGTCTTCTTTTCCTCTAATTATATAGGGGCCCATTTGGTTGATGGAATAGGAATAGGAAAATTGGAATATGATTTTTAGTTTCTGTTTGGTTCATGGAATGGAATAGGGAATAGGAATATGTATTCCCATTTTGCCTCTAAAATGAGCTTATACCCATTCGAAAAAATAGTTGTTATTGGAATAGCCATTCCTATTCCCAATATTACATGCCTATTCTCCATTCCTATCTGTATCCAAATGGGCCCTAGATGTTTTACAGTATGAATTCAAAATTTACTATTCTACAAAATGCAAACAAATATATTTATGTACCTAATATCTTCCATTTGAATCCTCATTTGAGATCTTACCTATTCGATGGAGAGATCTTACATAAAGAATCTAAAACAAACCCCCCATGCAAATTACTAGCACTATCATTTGCCATGGGGAAAGCACATCAGCAGTTGAGAGAGAGGTGAGGTGAAATGTTCTTGATGAGTCTTTGCAAGATGGAAACAATGCTTTCAAGGAGGCCATATTAAATGAAGTGATTGAATTCTAAAATTTTCTTTAATGACAGTCATTACTGGTTAGAAAAATGAAAAAGAAATATCAAGGAAAACCAAAATGCTTTAGTTGTCGTCAATTAGGACATTTTGCTACAAACTATCCCTATGCTAATCAAGATGATAATGATGAGAAAAATGAAAATTTTCCAAAAGGAAACCTTGGAATAAAAATAGAAGATTCAAGAACTTTAAAAAGAAGAGTCTCTTGTCAAAAGAAGATTATTCAAGTAAACCAGACGAGGAAGAAGAAAGGTTATTTATGGCTAAAATAGTCAATATTCCCAAATCAGAATCAAGCCTATCTGAATCTTCATCTGATTCAAATGAAGAAGTTGACCTTGGAGAAGAACTTCTTCAATCCCTACAAGAATTGAAGAGATTAAAGAAATTAATCTCAAATCATGAAATAGATAACAAGAAACTTCTTGCAAATTTAGAAGAAGCAAATAAGTTAATTGAAAGTCAAAAGTTGTCACTTGATGAAAAGGACAAGAAGCTGATTTCTTTGTAAAATCTGATTAATAAATTTGATTTATACATAAAAGAAGAGGAGGCTTCAAAAAAAAGGACAAAACAAATTTTTAAGGGTTATTGCTTCAATTGTAATATCTTTGGTCATAAGGCATCTCAATGTAATATGAGCAATACTAGCTATGGTTTGAAGAAATTTGTCAGGTGTTTCAAATGTTTCCATTATGGTCATTTTTCTAATCAATGCAAATTGAATTTAAACTCTAAATAGGTATGGAAACCTATTGTCAAGAAAATTGAAAAATCATTAATTGTTGAAACAACCTTATTTGCTCATAAACCCACAACTTGGGTTCTTGACAACAGTTGTTCTCATCACATGACTGGCGATAAAAGTAAGATCAAAACCTTAAAGGATTTTGATGGAGGATTTTTTTCATTTTGGAGATAATTCAGGTGCATATATTACAGGTCGTGGTTCAATAATACTTAGTAAAGAAACACCTATTCATGATGTGTATTATGTAGAAGGTTTAAAACATAATCTTCTAAGTGTCATTCAAATTTGTGATAATGAATACTCAATATCCTTCAATGCTCAAGGGTGCTCAATCAAAGATGATAAAAATAAAGTCATTGCTATTGGTCTAAGGATAGGAGGAAACCTTTACAATTTGATTGATTCTATAGTCTAGGAATCTCTGTTAATTAATACTTGTCTAGTGAGTCAAGTTGAAGAAAATTGGTTATGGCATAAACAAATGGGACATCTAAACTTTGATAATCTTACCAGAATCAGTAAGAATAAGAAGGCTAGAGGATTATCTCAGATTAATAAACTAGAAAAAATTTGTGAAGAATGTGTAAAGGGAAAACAAACTAGAGTATCTTTCAAAACAAAAGAATATCTATCAAACAAGCCATTAGAACTTGTCCACACTGATTTATGTGGGTCAACTAAAACTCCATCCTTGAATGGTGAAAAATACGTCATATTTGTTTGTAGATGATTATTCAAGAATGGTTTGGGTAGCATTCTTCAAAACCAAATGCAAAGCATTTGATCATTTTAAAGTCTTTAGAAAAATGGTGGAAAGAGAAACAAATTTGAAGTTAAAGTGTTTGAGGTTAGATAGAGGTGGTGAATTCACCTCTTAGGAATTCATTGAATATTGTGAGAAACATGGCATTAAGAGGTAGTATTCAATTGCCCATACACCACAGCAAAATGGTGTTGTGGAAAGAAAGAACAAAATTGTTAAAGAAATGGCTAGAATTGTGTTGAATGAAGCCAAATTATCTGACAAATACTGGAAAGAAGTTGTTCATATAGCTGTGTATATTTTAAATAGAGCTCAAATAAGAGTAAGGACAACTCATACCCCTTATGAGTTGGGGAATGGAAAAAAAACAAACGTAAAGAACTTTAAAATATTTGGTTGTAAATGTTTCATTAAAAAGGATAATGATTCTTTGGAAAGTTTTAATAAAAGATCTGATGAAGGAATATACCTTGGGAATTCTGCACATAGTAAAGATTTTAAATGCTACAATAAAAGATTGTAGAAGATTGTAGAAGCTATAAATGTAGTGTTTGATGAAAGTTCATTTTTACACAGCAATAATAATGATGATCATGAAAATATTTCTTTTCAAAAAATTAAAACCATATCTGACAATCAAAAAATAGAAAATTGTTCAACTCTTAAAATAACAAACACTAGTCTAAAAATGACTAAAACTCCATCCGAGATTATTTATAAAATACATCATGAATCTCAAGTCATTGGAGATGTAGAAGGAGGGATTCTAATAAGTAGAAAAGCCAAAATAGATGAGCATGCTCATATTGTTGAACATTTATGTCTGATATTAGATTTTAAACCAAAAATAGTGACTGAAGCACTAACAGATTATTGCTAGTTGAATGCTATGCAAAATGAAATAAATCAGATTAAGAAAAATAAAACATGGGAACTTGTTCCTAGACCTGATGACAAGAATGTCATCAGTGGAAAATGGGTGTTTCAAAATAAATTGAATGAAGATGGTAAAGTTTTAAGAAACAAAGCCAGATTTGTATGTAAATTATGTTATGCTCAACTGGAAGGAATCAATTTTGGTGAAACTTTTGCACTAGTTACGAGAATGGAATCTATTAGAATTTTTCTTGCATATGCTAGATATAAAAATTTTGTTGTTAATTAAGATGTTAAAACAACATTCTTAAATGGCCATCTTGAAGAGGAAGTTTATATGGAACAACTAGAAGGTTTTGAATCTTCTAATAAACCAAATTATGTGTATCACCTTAAAAAGACACTATATGGTCTACAACAAGCTCCTAGAGCCTAGTATTCTAGGTTGGATAAGCATCTGACTACAAATGGTTTCTCTTGTGGTAGTGCAGATAGCACCTTATACTTTAAGGCTATCAATGAGGATATTTTAGCAGTGGAAATATATGTGGATGACATTATTTCTAGATCTACCAATGATGAATTGTCGAAACATTTTTCAAACCTCATGGAATCTGAATTTGAAATGTCTCTTTTAGGAGAACTTACTTTTTTTCTTGGCTTACAAGTATCACAGCTTGAACATGGTTTGTTTCTTTCTCAAGCAAAATATGCTAAAGAAATGTTGAAGAAATTCAATATGACTGATAGTAAACTAGTCAGTACACCTATGGAAACAATTTGCAAATTACTCAAAGATGATGATTCATCTTTAGTAAATCAAACTTCATACAAGTCCATGATTGGTAGTTTTTTATATCTCACAACACCTAGACCTGATATAATGCATGCAGTTTGTATGGTTTCTCTATTTCAATCTTATCCTAAACAATCTCATCTTAATGCAGTAAATCAAATTCTAAAGTACATTCAAGGTACTCTTGATTTTGGTTTATGGTATCCACACAATGATGATTTTACACTTCTTGGTTATATAGATGCAGATTGGGGGTGGCTCTGAAGATAAGAATAACAATAGTGGTGTTGCATTTTTCCTTGGTGATCATTTGGTTGCTTAGCATAGTAAAAAAATAGGAGTGTGTTACTTTATCCACGTGCGAATCTAAATATGTTTCTGCTATTGCATGTTGCCCTCAGTTGATTTGGATGAATTACCAACTATCTGATCTAGGTATTCAAGTTCCAAAGCCTATTACTATCATGTGCAATAATATGAGTGCCATCCAACAAAGTAAAAATTGAGTAATGCACTCTCATACTAAACATGTGGGGCTATAAAATTACATTTTCAATGTGATAAGGTTATTGAGAATGAGTTTCAATTGCACTATGTTCCTACTCAAGCACAAGTTGCTGATATTTTCACTAAAGCCTTACCTCGAGATTCTTTTTAATGACTACAAACTTGATTGGGAGTTTCTTTCAATCACTATTGTACTAAATTTCCTATTTTGGGGGAGTCTATAAATAGGTTCCTACCCCTATTCATAGACAATGTTTCAAAGCAATGTTTTGTTTCTTTCAATCCTTGATTCAAAATGGGGGAGTAATTATTTCTTATTTCTTGCATTTTTTACTCAATATATTTGATCAGAGACAGGTATGGATTTAGCATGGCAATGTTTAGATAGGTATGATGATTAGTTTCAGATAGATTAATTTTAGACAGGTATGATGATCAGCATGGAAATGTTTAGATGACAATGATCAAACATGTATATAGATTTGAATGCTCTTTATGGCACATTATTTGTTTTACTTTCTATGTCTCAGAATTTTTTTAATGCATGAGTGGTATCATATAGACAAGTATGTATGTGTCTTCCTTATGTATATGTGTCTATGTATATGGATATAATTCATATGCATCTATGTAAAGTTGAACAAATGATTTTACCTCAAGGACAAAGGGGGAGTTTGTTGGATTACGATTTGTCCTTGATGCACATGTCATTAAAATGGCTCATTAACATATTTCCAAAGCCAGTTGTTGTGGCATTTAAAAAGAGATGACATGACAGTTTCTTGAACAATAGCTTAACCATGGTTACATTCATTTACTTCAAATTTGATGTTGTGTTATTTTTCTTAGGCAATCTCAAGCCACGTGTTGAAAATTCTTCATCGGATTTGAATAGAACATAAAAGATGTTTTACTTGGCATGAGAACAATCATTCATTTCCTTATATCTTATTTAAGCACTACCATGAATGTTTTTGTGAAGGAAGTTTAATCTTCTTGGGTTCAGATGAATTTTTGAGTTTTCAGTATTATATTCAACATTTTCTAGGGATTCAATTGATACCATTTCACAATATGAGAAAGCTTCAAATAAAAAAGACAAGATATATCTTCCTCTAGTGAGAAAGGATGAAAAAGAGGTAACCCATTTTTTTATAAATCTATAAGTATGCTTCAGACTCAATTTGATTCAGTTTTTTCAAACACCAAGATAATGATCTATTTTTTATCTTTCAAAATAAATCATATCTTGTTCCACAAAGTGCTTTAGTTGAATACATAGTTGAAGTTGGTATTTGTAAAAGAGGTTTTATTTTCTTGAGCAGTTGGTTACTAGTTTTTTTAAGTGGTTTTAAAATTAGTTGAAGAAATATGAAGTTGTTTAAACTGTGCATGATTTTTATGATAACTTTCTTCTTCAATTTTTTTGGAAACAAAATTATTAGTTTTGGTTTTTTTTAAAATGATCAATATGATTGGTTTTTAGTTTATTGGTTAGCATTTGAAAGATTTGCTTTATTATGAAGAGCTTTTGCAACAAATTACAGCTTCTATGTTAACAGAAAGAAATGAGCTTTCTTTGTTAATAATCTTCAGCACTAAGAAGAAGAAAAGTCAACATATTTGTTGTTAATGCTTTTTTAAAAATGTAACAATCCTTAGAACAGTTTGTGATAAGTCAAGAGGATTTGTTCAAGAAATTCCTTATCAGTTGTATAACTAATTACCTATAAATGAATGAAACATTCATTTGTGTATTCCTATATAAGGGAATGTGTATGTGTATAACAAGTCAAAAAAAATGAGATGAGAATATGTCTTTATGTATGAAATGCACAACTGAGGCTTTGAAGGAAATATCTTAAGCATTAGTGTATGTATGAATGGCATGCAATAATGTGTGTAAGTAATTTGAAAAGTACAAAACTTTGTAAAGGAGAGAAAGTGTTGTAGCCTAGGCAATTGAAGTTGTTGTCGTAAAAGAGTATTATTACTCAATGAAGTTACAGGTTATATGGAGTAGTTTTTCTCCCTATGATGAAACCGTAAGTATTCTCAAGGGTTTCCCACTCGGCACAAATCTTGTGTATCTTTTTGAGTTTTGATTTTTCCCGCTATTTCTTTATCTCAGATCATGATTATTTACTTTGAAATGAAAGTTATACTTGATGTTTAATTCTACATAAAATAATTAAAAAGAATAAAAACATATTGTTCTGATTCATCCCTCTCTCAAAACAACATCCACTTCTAACAAATTCAATCCATATTGGAAAAGATAAGAACATCATATGCCCAATACAAATTCATTTCTAACTATGCTTTATAGGGCACAAAGGTTGCGACCACTCAAGATAAGAATGAAGGATATCTACATAGTTTGCGAGCACTTTTGCAATGAAAATTTCCTATATTATATATTCTAGTATTAATGCACATGAAGCATTCCTTGTTCCTTTCATATGAAGCATTCATTTTTCACTCAAAAGACTAACCCCAAGTTTTAAGTGACCCAAAATTTGACCACATCCAAACAACCTATTCTTTGTTTGGTAGATGAATATCCAAATCTTCTTGCTTGTCTCAATTTGTTTGAAAAAATAAATCATTTTATTGCTAAGTTCCATAATCAATTTAACTAATATATAACATATAGGTGTCTTTTACTTTATATATATATATATATATATATATATATTGTAGTATTAATGCACATGAAGCATTCCTTGTTTCTTTCACATTAAAAAAATGCAATTGTTTCAAATTCATTATCTACCAATACTATATGCCTACCAATTTAACAATGCATAAAGTATTTCCAATTAAATTACTTAACTTAAGCCATAGTCTATTGGATACAATTGTTCAATTGTGTGTTGTCTTTGATGTTACACAAATGTCATATCAGTTATCAGATAGAGTCTACTGAGCTCAGTTGGTCAGCAAGGCAAAAGACAGAGTCCACCGAGCTCAGAAGGTTAGCAAAGAAGGTTTACAATGTCTACCAAGCATTCTCAGGCTTTACCTTATGCAGATAGTTGTTACCGATCTTTCAAGGTTAAGCAAGGAAATTTAGTTGTTACTGAGCTCACTCGATCATCAAAGGAAAATAGTGCAGAAAATAGTTCTTACCGAGCTCTCATGGTCAGCGAAGGAAAATAGTGCAAAAAATAGTTCTTACTGAGTTCACTCAATAGCCAAAGGATTTTATAGATTTTGTAGTGTTAAACGAGTTGAGATGGTTAACTCAGGAAATTGTTTCTAGAAGCAGTGCTTACCGAGCAGGGTCAACCAATGAAGGATTTCATTATTTTGTGAAATAAATTTTATTTGTTTAATGTAATATTTGTAGCCGACTAATGTATGGTTTATTGGTAAATGTAACTTGTGAATGAGCCAACTTGATAATCTGAATGGTATATATAAGAGGTCAAGTTGTGAATTTTAAGTGTGTGATAGATATGATTTGATATGAATGTGAAGGAGGACTGATTATTGTGAGAGCGAATTTTGAAGGATGATCAAAGATCATTGAGGAGCAACAAAGCTATATTTTATCAAGGATGATCTAATGGTGCAGAATAGAGATTTGTAATCAAAAAATTTAGTTGCATCATATTCAAGTCAATTCATTATTACTTTCTAACCATTGTAGCAGTGATTTCAAAATCTCTTAACAAAGTTGGTTTAATAGCCATTTTGTAAATCCTCTAACAAGGTGACAGCTCATTTGAATTGTTCTAAAGACCTCTAGCAAGGCCACTCTTAATAGGGTGATTAAATCCTCTAACAGGGTCACACCTAACAGTGTGTATTGTAACCTTTAACAGGGTTGGCTCCTAACAGGGCTCACCTCAAAAGAGTGAAAATTGGTAGCTAGTTACTTGGTGGTTTTTCCCATATTGGGTTTCCACTTTAAATTTGGTGTCTCTTGTGTTCATGTTATTTACTTTTGCATGCATGCTAATAATTATGAATGCTTAAAGATCAGTAACAAGTTAATTTACCGAGTTACAACATTTTGTGAAGTGTTTACTAAGTATCAATAGTAGCTAATTATCTAAGACATCTAAGGGATCAAGATTTGTTTTTGTGGTAACTGATTCACCCTCATTCCCTACCCCCCCCCCCCCCCCCCCCCCGCCCCCGCCTCAGTTACTTCATCTATAATTCCAACATAGTCAACATTATTATATCAATCACATTCTAACCATTCAAGGAGTAGAGTAGAAATAAAATGCAAACTCCAAATTTAATCAACATCTTAAATCTAAGTTGTGTGTGGGCTGCCCAGATAATCTGACCATCCCCTTTTGAGGAGCTAACCTCCTCTACCTCAACCACGCTCTCATCTTGTCAAATCTGCAACCACTCAGACACTCAAACAAGGAATGAGTCAATATCCCAATATAAATCATCAATTAACAATGCATCTCAAATTAATAAATATTTATCCACATGCTGTTAGATTGTGGTGACTGATCAGGAAAGTACTGTACATACTTCATACATATTATGGCCGACATATGGCCGACATGTTATAACCCTAAAGCGGTTTAATACTTGTATAAAAAGGGCTTAGGGTTGGGTATTTTTCATGTGTGGTGATACAAAATTGGTTCCTGCGGCGGTATTGAGCTATAAGGGATTACGGATTGTAATCAGGTTGTAATCACTGGATTGTAATAAGATCGAACTTGCTGTTTGGTGGACGTAGCCCAGGGATTAGGTGAACCACGTTAAATCTTGGTGCCTTGTGTTCATTTTTGTGTGTTCTATTATTTTCTATTATTGGTTATATTTGCATGTAGTTTTTATTTCTGTCTGTGGTTTATCCTAACAAGTGGTATCAGAGTAAGGTTGTCTTTCAGTTATCCTCTACAGGAAAGCCTCACGGTTAAGTGGGAGTCTCACAGTTGAGTGGGAGCGATGGAAGATGAGGGTAAGTTGAGGGTTGACAGGTTTAATGGGAAGAACTTCCAGTTATGGAAGATGCAAATGGAAGACTATTTATATCAGAAGGATTTATGGAAGCCGTTGGAAGGAAAAGCCAAGAATCAGGGAACTATGTCAGAGGCTGAATGGGATCTTTTGGACAGAAAGGCACTTGAAAGCATTCGGTTATGCTTGGCACCATCGGTGGCATTTAATATTACAAAAGCAAAGATGATAGAAGATTTGATGAAAACCCTAGCGACACTGTATGAAAAGCCCTCCGCTTCAAATAAGGTATTTCTCATGAAGCGTTTATTTAATATGAAAATGGCAGAAGGTGGATCTATTGTAGATCATTTAAATGAGTTTAATACTATTACTAGTCAATTATCTTCTGTGGGTATCAATTTTGATGAAGAAATTAGGGCTCTCTTGATTTTGTGTTCTTTGCCTGAAAGTTGGAATGGCTTGGTAATGGCGGTGAGTAATTATGTTCCTGGATCTAGTACCCTAAAATATGATGATGTGATCGGTGTTATTTTAAGTGAGAAAACTCGTAGAAAATCCTCAGGTGGATCTACATCAGGAAGTGCTTTAAATGCACAAAGCAGTGGCAGAATGACTGAAAGAGGAAGTAACTCTGGAAATCGTGGGAAATCAAGAGGAAAGTCAAAGGGGAGGAGGTCTCAATCGAGAGGACCAAATGATTGCTGGTACTGTGGGAAACTAGGGCACAAAAAGAAAGATTGTTGGACTCGAAAGAAAAATGAAGGAGATAAATCAGATGGAGACAAAGAGGCAAATGTGGTAAGTAACAAATCCGAAGAGGATGCTTTGCTTCTATCTTTAGAGAGTGTTGATGATTCATGGGTTTTAGATTCTGGTGCTTCTTTTCATGCTACACCTCATAGAGGTTATTTCATTGATTATGTCCAAGGGGATTTTGGGCTTGTTTATTTGGGGGATAATGAACCCTGTCAGATTGTTGGAAAGGGAAAAATTAAGATTAAGTTGCAGAATGGGAATCATTGGCTATTACATGAGGTAAGACATGTTCCAAAACTAAGTAGAAATTTAATTTCAGCAGGGCAACTCGGTGATGAGGGTTGTGTAGTTACTTTTAATGATAAAAATTGGAAGGTTTCAAAAGGTTCCCTTGTAGTAGCAAAAGGTGTGAAAGTAGGCACCTTATATCTTTGTATAGGTCATATTGTTCCTTCTACTTTGATTGTTTCAGAGAAAAATGAATATTCAGGAACAATTACTGCAGTTGAGCAGGGAGAACAAATAGTTGCTGTAGATTCTGATACAGCACTGTGGCACAATAGACTTGGGCACATGAGTGAGAAAGGTATGAAAGTACTTCATTCGAAGAAAGTTTTACCAGGTCTAAAATGTGTGAATATGGATTTTTGTGAAAGTTGTGTGTATGGAAAACAAAAGAGAGTGAGTTTTGTAAAGACAGGGAAGGAAAACAAAAAGGAGAAATTAGAGCTTGTGCATACAGATGTATGGGGACCAGCCCAGGTATCTTCCCTTGGTGGCTCTCATTATTATGTTACATTTATTGATGACGCAACTAGAAAAGTATGGGTTTATTTCCTTAGACAGAAATTTGATGTATTTCAAACTTTTAAGAAATGGAAATGCTTGGTTGAAAATGAGACTAGTAAGAAATTAAAATGTCTCAGATCTGATAATGGTGGTGAGTATTGCAGTCATGAATTTGAAGATTATTGCTCCACTAATGGTATTCGTAGACAAAAAACTGTTCCAAGGACTCCACAGGAAAATGGAGTGGCTGAACGCATGAACAGGACTATAATGGAGCGCGCAAGGAGCATGAGGTTGCATGCTAGGTTGCCCTTACACATGTGGGCGGAGGCTGTCAATACTGTAGTATATTTGATTAATAGAGGTCCCTCTACTCCCTTGGGCTATGGTATTCCAGAGGAAGCATGGACTGGTAAGAAGGTGAGTTATTCTTTTCTCAAGACCTTCGGTTGTGAAGCTTTTGCTCATATAGACTCTGAAAATAGAACCAAGCTAGAAGCTAAATCAAAGAAATGTGTCTTTGTTGGATATGGCATTAATGAATTTGGTTATAGGCTTTGGGATTTTGAAAATCATAAAATTATAAGAAGCCGGGATGTCATATTCAATGAAAAAGTGTTGTACAAAGATCTATTGCAGCAACATGAGAAGAAAGAAGATGATTATGTAGTGTTGGATGATACTCCAAAAGCTGATGTTCCAGCCATTCCTCATGATGTGCAACAACCGACTGTTGTTTAGTGTGGAGCCTGATCAGTCCCCAAGTGGGAGATTGTTAGATTGTGGTGATTGATCAAGAAAGTACTGTACATAAAAAAAAAATTTGGGAAGTAGCCGACATGGTAGCCGACATATTATGGCCGACATGTTATAACCCTAAAGCGGTTTAATACTTGTATAAAAAGGGCAAAGGGTTGGGTATTTTTCATGTGTGGTGATACGAAATTGGTTCTTGAGGCGATATTGAGATGTAAGGGATTACGGATTGTAATCAGGTTGTAATCACTGGATTGTAATAAGATCGGACTTGCTGTTTGGTGGACGTAGCCCAGGGATTGGGTGAACCACGTTAAATCTTGGTGCCTTGTGTTCATTTCTGTGTGTTCTATTATTTTCTGTTATTGGTTATATTTGCATGTAGTTTTTATTTCTGTCCGTGGTTTATCCTAACACATGCAACATATTAACATAATCATAAATCATAATGAATTACGACATCCACATGATGACATGACTTGAGTCATACATATATGCATTAAATCAACCATTTTAATCATATTAATCAATGCATCAATAGTTTCATTAAACACCAAATTAAGATAATTAATCTTTAGTTGTCTTCATAATCAATGTTCAAACATTAAACACCAAATTAAGATA
Organism: Cupressus sempervirens; assembly: GCA_028749045.1. Classification (NCBI taxonomy): domain Eukaryota; kingdom Viridiplantae; phylum Streptophyta; class Pinopsida; order Cupressales; family Cupressaceae; genus Cupressus; species Cupressus sempervirens. The sequence continues at coordinate 445,073,091 of CM053787.1, forward strand.
ATTAATATGTAGTTATCCTCATAATCAATGTTCAAACATAGTTGACCAAGTCGAAGGTCAACAGAGTTGCCACATTAGTAGGAAAAATAGGTATATCAAAATGTGAGATGTGACATTTATCAAGTATAGAAATATAGAGGAACAAAGTATATAAATAAATGAGGGAAAATAAAAATTGTATATTGAATTGATATCATATGGTGATAAATTCACATTATAATTGTCGTTTCATTTGTACAATACAACACAAAATTATTTTCATTGCTAAAAAAAAATAGAAGTGTCTCTTCTAAGTTTTTTCACAAATTTCTTAAATAGGGGATTCCACCAATTCCATCAATTCACTTTTTTATTTTTAATTGAATTGTTATTCTTTTTTCAATGGATATACTTGCAAAAAATGATGGTTTCAAAAATGATGGATCAAGATGCTAGCAAAATAGGAAGCAAAGGTATTTTAATAAAGTAAAATATATAAACTTTAGATAAATTAGTAGAGTTCTATATAAGACAATGTGTCCATCTGCACTTAGATGTCCAGGTCTTGCAAACTATGTTTTCTTCAAAGTTGTTTACTAATTTTAGAAGATTCAAGTTCCATAATAATAATTATGTTTGTTTTGGGAATAATATCTCGCATAGTTTGAACCCTTATACATTATTGTATATAATTAATGATATTTTACAATTTTAATATTTTAAGGTAGGCACAACCTAATACTTGTATAGAAAATGTACCCAACAATTAAACGTGGAAATCATAATCACACTATCAACAACGTATTAGGGAAAAGACACATGAAGCTTTCCATTATTGAGGTTATCCATAAATAACTAGTTAAAAGGAGAAGTAAAATAAACTCATACCTTGACAAAAAATTGAAGTCAAAGCCCTAAATGTTCACATCTATATGTTAATGTCTTATATTGCTTGATCAAGACTAATATGAAAAACTAGATCATTTGAGAAATTCTTTAGGTGAGATGATATTATCTTCTTCTAATTTTAAATATTGGGTTTATGAATATTATCTAATCTTAATTCATTTTCCTCAGTGCCTACATTTAGAGTGTGATTTTTCTTCTCTCGAAAACATTTACCTTAGCTCGTCAATAATGATATATAATTATATAGGTGTTATATTTTCAAGTATGAAAACTCGAAACCGGTTTACTCATGCACCTATCCCAGTCACTGCAATATATGTATATCATTAATATATACATTTCTAAGATAAATGGATATAGATTAAAAAATTAATGCCAACAACTAAACAATCTTTCATTATAAATGTTTTCCATGTAAAGTGGAAATCGATGCAACTCTGAACTTTGCAAAAAACATGAAGTTGAACTCCTAGCTTTGAAGATTCTAAAACCAAAATGAGCATTATCCATGTGCAATAATTTCTACTAGAGGTATAGGGTGAAGCTCTAGTTTCAAAGGTAGACGCCCAAGAAAGTTTTCAATCTCAATATTACACTGATGCAAAATGAATGTCTCAAACTCTAAAGAGTAGACAAAGAATTTAAATATTGGCATAAACTTAGTGACATAATTTGATGAGTTTCTAGAAATATAATTTTTTATTTTAAAACCAAAAACTTAAAAAAAGCATTTACATAAGAAATTTTGATATATTTGAATCTCATATATATATGATAAAGATTAAAATTACAAGGGTTTTTTGAAAAGAACATGTAGATGGAAAAGAGTTGGATTATATCTTCAAACTTTTATTGCAACTCGTAAAATCTCTGCTAACATTTAGAATTTGATAAAAATATTGTGAAGACATTTTTTAGATTAAAATAGAAATTGGATTCTATCTTGATATTTTTCACCATGTCAATGATAATTATAAAGGATAATAATAACACTTAAAAAGGATAATAACTGGTAGAAGAGTATATATTAATGCTCTTTTTTAACACTAAGGCCTTGTTTGGTTGCAAGAATTGGACCGGAATAGGAAAACTTAAATACAAGCATTCGTAGATTTGATGTTTGTTTTCAACATACAAAATTGGAATTAGAATTCGCCTATCCTAGTTTGACTCTAAAATGAGCATAGCAGAATTCTTAAAAAAAGATGGAATAAGAATATTTTATTCTTATTCCAGTTTTTAATAAACTCAATTTGATGGGTTGTCGGGTCTATGACTTTATCGTTTGATTGTATTTTGCCACTCAAATGCATTTTTTGACTCCTTTTATCGTTCATCATTAGATATAAACTAGGTCAACATCATTTAACATTTTTAAAGACAAAAAAGACTAATATTAGATTTGATATCTTTTCCAAACTTTCATAAAATTATCTTTACAAATAAATCTTTTCTTTAGTCTTATAATTAAAACTATGTCAAAAGATCATTTAAATATCATATTAAAGATCTCAACTTATTTGTATTTTTTATTTTCTTTAATATATTTAAAAATAAAATGATTTTAGTTTTGATCTTATACTGCTAAAATAACTTGTTTAATTTAGCATTAAATTTATAATATACAATACAATATGTCCCTTGAATTTCAATGAATTTCAAAGGTTGTGGTACATATTTCACTTATAAAGTCGATTTAAAAAATAAAATAAAGGCTAATTAAAATAATTTGGCTTTTTTTTTAAATTAATTTAAAAATGTGTTTTTATAAATTAAAAAAATCTTGTTTATTTAAAATATTACCAAACTAAAAATAATAATTTAATTATTAAAATTTTAAAACAAAACTTATTCCAATTCTTATTTCAATTGTTGCAACCAAACATAGAATATGCATATTTCGACTCCTCTTTCAGGTCAACCAAACAGGTCCAAATGATATTCCAGAACTTATTTTAAGAATGCATGAATACTAGAAGAGAGCTTATTCCAGCATAGATAAATGTTGCATTCAACAATTCTTCCAACCAAACGGGGCCTAATGTCAAAATATAAAAACCTTAGATATTATTGTGATCTTAATAAAATAAAAGGATATTTGTGTTATGTTTCTTGTGCAATTTCCATTAGATGTTTTTGTGATCTTAATAAAATAAAGAGATATTTTTGCTTTTTTTCTCGTGCATTTTCTCTAATATTCATCTAAACATGTGAACTGCTAAATATATATGCCCCTAGAGCAATCTATATTATCATACATTTGGGTCTACAAGTTATGTTTTTTTACAAAGGCTAGTAGATCAACAAGAGAGTGCATGGGTTGTGATAATTGGCATCAGAGCACAAGATGATTATAGGGTCAAAAAGAAACCAAATAAATATTGACCGCTCTCATTGAAAAATAGAAGTAGAATTTGAGTAACCAAACTAGTCAAAGGGAATATCAAATTACCTAGGCTATAAGAGGTAGAATAAATTAAGGAAAGAAGGTGAATGGTCCTAAAGATTTGGTCATCCTATTGGGACTTACTAAAGCTAGGTTAAATTTTGAACAATGTAAAATCTAAGCGTGAAATTAAATATATCCAAATGTGTTTCTTTGAGTGTATTGAGAAGTCAATAAACACAGTTTTAGTTATTTTTGGAAAAATGAAGAAAAGAATTTCTGATAACTCATGAAAATAAAATTTGAGATAAAAGTATATTACTGAGAGACACTATGGATAATTAAAATTAGGAATTAAATTCTAGGGTTAGGGCTAAATATTAACATATCCAGACCAACTATTCCTCATTTTGACTGTTCAAATAATCAATGGATATAAAACAAGAATAAAGCAATAGAATTTGATATCATTCTATTGAAATTCACATGTATTTTAATAATAGTGATTGACACTAATCCTGATATGAAGAAAGAAAGAAATGAATACATATGCATCTACCCTTTGTGAAATTTTACAACTATAGCTCCATAGATATAGCTTTAAAATAAGTAAAAATTATATAATATACCAAGAGCATCTCTGATGGAAAAAATAAAACTTAATATTTTCATCCAGTAAATTATATTGCACACATAGTGTTGATTTATACAATAAGATTGCTAACAAAGAATCACCATTAATACTAGCAATTACGATGGAGAGAGTAATCAAGAATTAATCAGTATTTCTCCAAGTTAGACTTCAAGGTGATAGTAGTTGAACAAAAATAAACACCAACAGCTCCCAATTGCTTAAGCCTAACTATGAAGAATAAAAACCAAGAGGATGAAAGAGGGAAAACCCAGTGGTACAAAACCCTCCCTCAATATCCATAATAAAAAGAGGAAAAATAAAATATCTTGTAGATATCTATCGAATGATAATCACCATAGTGTTGAATGAAGAGATTTTTCTACAACCAAAATGAAGATCAAAATCAATCTGCTTGAGTGCCTCCAATGAAACTACTCGAACAGTGAGAAAATAGAAAATAAAGGTAAAATGTTTATCGATCAAAGATACAACACACAATAATATGCATATGCACTCCCAAATAATGAATACATGGAAAAAAAACATTTATCATTCAAAGATGTAGATGACACATGAATTGATGCAGCAGCATCCTGGGTTTCCTTGTAATCCTGCACTTTTATTCATTTTGGTAGTCTAACCAAGTTCCTACTATGTTGACCAAGCTCTTCAGTGTCAGTTGAGTTGTTTTTGTGTTAATTAAACTTATTGTGTCAACTAAGTTTCTTCTTTGGTAACTAAGTCTTTTAGTTTTGACTAAGTCCTACAGTGTTAGTCGAGCTATTATGTGATGATCGAGTGATCCTTCACGTACTGAGTGAACTTGTTGTTGTTGATACTTAGGTCCTTCTTTGATTGAGTTTGTCTATGTTTAGTTTTTAGTTGGAGCCGATTCTTGTATTTAATTTTGATCATTAATTTAATGATAGGATCTTGTCTAGGGATGAGTATTGACCATTTTTTGGTCGGCCTTTCTTTTGTAATGTTCTAGAATATTCTTAATGCATTTTGGCAACTATAAGTAGATGTATTTTGTTTAGTTTAGGGTAGAGAATTGGAAGAGGGAATCTAGGAGGAAAAAAGACTTCAAGAGTCCAGAGAAGCTATTGTAAATTTGAAGTTATATTTTGAATCTGGTCATAACCCAAAAGCCCTTATAGTTGGGCATGTATGCTGATAACTTGATGAATAAATAAAGTGTTATATTCTCTCTCTCCTTGGTGCTATTATCTTTATTTTTCTTTCATTGTTTGTACTCAAGAAGATGGTTGGATAGTTGGGTTCACCTTTGGCCCTAGTTGTTCTCTCTCTCTCCTTACACTAGGTGTTATCAGAGATTGAGTTTCATCCTTGTGGAGATTGGATCACGTATAACCCTAAGTGAATTTGGTTGTAGGGTGGCATATCTGAGGATTTGAACTATAACTTCCAAAGGGTTACAATCTTCTAAGAACCTAATTATAAAGATGGTTTGAGGTAGAGGAAATGCTAACATTGTCATATTAGATACATTAAGATAAATTGTAGCTAGATTAGATATTGTGGAGACAAACCATAGGAGAGGAGCACATCTTAATGATGTGAGTGATGATGAATTCTATAGCACCAAACCCTAATCTAGAACCTAAAGAAGATCAAGATGAGGAAATAGTTTTGAGAGTATTGACTACGGCACATTCGAAGCCAATTGTAGAAGTTGTTCCTTATGATGGAAAATTGGACATCAATGTTGTATTCGGTTAGATCTCTAACATGGAGAAGTTCTTTGAGTTTGAAAACACTCCTGATAATAGGAAGGTGAAATTTTCAATTACTAGGTTGAAAGGTCATGTCTTACTATGGTGGGAGCACTGAAAAACTGATAGACAAAGGAGAGGAAAGGAGAAGATTGGGACTTGGCTGAAAATGGGGAACAAGGTAAAGATGAAGTTCCTTCCTATTGATTACCAAGTTATCTTGTTGAGAAAAATGTAAAATTTGAGGCAAAGGCACGTGACTATGAAGGAGTATATTGATTGGACATCAAATCTGAACATGTGGATGATGATGTGGAGAAAGTTGCAAGATATCTAAATGGATTGAGATCTAGAATTCAAGATGAAATATTTTTTGTGAAATTGAAAAGTGTAGAGGAAGCATATTAATATGCCTTGAAAGCTTACAAGATCTTGACAAAGAAGCATGAACAAAGACAAAGAGCTAGAGGTGGTAGATTCCAAAGAGGCAGAGGTAGATCTTATAGAGAAGGTGGTAGATCTGACAATATTATGCAAGATAAGGGTAAATCTGAATGGAAAAATGATGACAAAGCCAAGACTGGATGGAAATGTGGCAATTCTTATCGAGGAGATACTAGTTCTTACTGAGGAAGAGGTAATTCTTATCCTAGAGGTGATTTTCGTGGCTATTATTTTAAATGTGGCAAAGAAGGGCATATATATTTTGAGCATAGATCCTCTTGTGATAATGAACGAGGTAATAGAAATGTTATGATTCAAGGAGATCCTAAGGGTTCACCACTGAGGTTGGAAAAAATCTAATGGTGAGAAGAACTCTGTGTAATAAAGGAAGTGATGAGGAACCTATTCTAAGGAGAAGTCTTTTTAAGACCAGATGTAATATGGTTGGGAAATATTGCATGGTAATGATTGACAGTGGAAGTTCAACAAATTTGACATCAAAAGAGTTGGTTACAAAGTTGTAATTATAGAGGCTGAAGCATCCTAAACCCTATCATGTTTCATGGATCAAAGATGAGCATAAGATATTGGTAAGTGAACAATGTATTGTGAAGTTCAAGATTGGACATTATTTTGATGAAGTTTTGTGTGATATTATGCCTATGGATTGTTGTCATGTTTTTTTGGGTATACCCTGGCAATATGATAAATATGTTGTGCATAATGGAAGATTGAATCAATATACTCTTTCAGTGAATGGGAGAAAGAAAGTATTGTTGCCTTTGATTAAAAGTCTAAATGAGGTTAATTGTACTGCTGTGAGAATTCGCATGGTTAATGGAAAGTAATTTGAAAAAGAAATGAAGAGGAATCAAGTATATTTTTCCATGATTCCTAGGAGACTGAATTGTACTAGTTGCAACCAAGTGATAAAAAATAGTGGTAACCAAGTGTCAATTAGTAATAAATGATTATTAGCCAGTAGTGACTGAGTGAAAGAAGTTAGTGGTGACACAAATGACAACAAAACTTGGTACTATTGACTGAGTACCAGTAAAAATTGCAAGTTTGTTGAATGAGTACAAAGATATTGTTGTAGAAGATATACATGATGGTTTACCACCAATAATAAGTATAAGTCATTGCATGGACCTGATTCATGGAGCTAGTGTACAAAATTAAGCACCATATAGGTTGACACCTACAAAGAATGAAGAACTTAACAAATAGGTGCATGAGTTGTTATAGAAAGGTTTAATCGAAGAAATTTTGAGCCCATGTGTCATACTTATTGTATTAGTATCTAAGAATGGAGAATGAAGAATGTGTATTGATTCTAGAGCTATTAACAAGATCACAGTGAAATATAGGTTTCCTATGACGAGGATGGATGACATAATGGATTGTTTGAGTGGAGAAAAATATTTTACCAAGATTGATTTGAAGACTGGTTATCATCAAATCAAAATCGAGGAAGGTGATGAGTGGAAGACTACTTTCAAGACAAAAGATGGTTTGTATGAATGGTTGGTAATGCCTTTTGGTTTGACTAATGCACCTAGTACTTTCATGAAGTTAATGAAAGAAGTTCTTAAGAGAATTTTGGGCAAGTTTGTGATTTTTTATTTGGATGATATTCTAATATTCAATAAGACTAAGGAAGAACATCTTGAGCATGTTAGACAACTATTGTAGAAATTGAAAGAGGAGAAGATGATTAACTTGAAAAAGTGTTCTTTTATGCAAGAGGAGATTGTGTATTTGGGATTTGTGATTTTAGTTGATGGTTTGAGAATGGATCCTGAGAAGTTTAAAGCAATTTTTTAATGGCCTACACCTAAGAATGTGGTTGAGGTAAGATGACTTCACGGTTTGGCTAGTTTTTATAGGAAGTTTATCAAGAATTTCAGTTTTGTTTGTAATGCTATGACAGAGACAATGAGAGGAGATAAAAATGATTTCAAATGAACACATGCAACTGATAAGAGTTTTGAGACTTTGGAAAAAAGGTTGTTAAGTTACCTATGTTGGCTTTACCTGATCTCAATAAGGTATTTCAAGTTGAATGTGATGCAAGTGGTAGTACAATAGGAGCTGTGTTGAGTCAAAAAGGTAAACATGTTGCTTTCTTTAGTGAGAATTTGAATGATGCTAAAAGGAATTATTATGATATGATCTAGAGTTTTATGATATTGTTGAAGCCTTAAAGAAGTGGAGACATTATTTTATTCCTAAGGAGTTCATTTTGTATACTGGTCATAAAGCTTTACAGTACTTGGAAAGTCAACATAAATTGAATCAGAGACATATGAAGTGGGTTGAGTACTTGTAGAGTTTCACATTTATGATCAAGCATAAAAGTGGATTTACTAACCAAGTTGTTGATGCATTGAGCAGAAGACATTCTTTGTTGACTAAGATGAAGGTTGAAGTTCTTGGTTTTGATGAAATGAAAGTATTGTATGATATTGACCTTAATTTTTTTGAGTTGTGGAGAGAGTCCAAAGAATCAAATCTATCTCTGATCACATGAGTAAGTATGATGAGTATTTCATTCAAGAAGGTATGTTTTTCAAACAAATTCAGTTGTGTATACCAAGAAGTTCTATGAGAGTTAATTTGATTAAGGAAAAATAGTGTGGTGGATTGGTTGGACATTTTGGAATTGATAAGACATTGAGTTTGTTAAAAGATAAGTATTATTGGCCAGAAATGTATAAGAATGTTCAGAAGTTTGTAAGGAGTTGTGGAGTTTGTCAAGTTGCAAAAGGAGTAAGTCAAAATACTAGTTTGTATACACCTATTTCTTGAGAAACCTTGGAGTGACATCAGTATGGATTTTGTTCTTGGATTACCTAAGATAGTAAAGGGGTATGATTCCATATTTGTTGTTGTGGATAGATTTTCTAAGATGGCTCATTTCATACCATGTAAGAAGACATCGGATGTTGACCATGTTGCTGATATCTTCTTCAAAGAGATTGTTAGATTGCATGGATTGCCAAGGACTATTATATTTGATAGAGATGATAAGTTTGTTGGTTACTTCTGGAGGACTTTGTGGAAGAAGATGGGTATTGAGTTAAGATTTAGTTCTACAATCCATCCATAGATAGATGGATAGACAAAGGTTGTGAATAGAGCTTGGGTAATTTTTTGAGATGTTTAGTTAGAGACAAAACAAGTAATTGGGAGCTAGTATTAGCACAAGCTAATTTTTCATATAATAATTATGTGAATAGGATTAAAGGAAAAACACCTTTTGAGGTTGTTACTGGAATGTAGCCTAGAGAAATATCAGATTTGAGGGATGTTGATGATGAAGAGAAGAGAAGACTTGAAGGAGAAGAATTTGTCATTTTTATGGAGTCTTTGCATAAGGAAGTGAAGTTGAGGTTGGAACAAAGTAATAGGAAGTATAAGGAGTGTGTTGATAAGTCTAGAAGACATCATATTTTTGAAATTGTTGATGAGGTGATGGTTCATTTGAAGAAAGGTAGATTTCCTATTGGAACATATAATAAGCTAAAGATGAGGAAGTTTGGAACTTATAAGATCTTGAGGAAGTTTGAAAGTGGAAATGCTTATGAAGTTGAGTTACATAGTGACATAGATATATCTCCTGATTTACATAAGCATCATGAGTTAGATGATAAAGTTGTTTTATTAGATGATTATCATAAGAAATAGATTAAATAGGTTGAACAGATATTGGATCAGAGAGTTGTTAAGAGCACAAGAGGAAAAGATTACGATGAGTATTTGGTAAAATGGAAGATTAGACTAGTTGAAGATGTTACATGGATTTCTCAATCTAAGTTGGATTCAACTCAAGTTGTGACACTTGCATGATTCAAGAGAATCATTTCTTTCAACCCTATTTGTCTGATGTAGGAACATCCTAGGTTTCCTTGCAATCCTAACTTTTGTTCATTATGGTAGTCTAATTGAGTTCCTACTATGTTGATTGAGCTCTTTAGTGCTATCTAAGTTGTTTCTACATTAACTGAGCTTGTTGTGTCAACTGAGTTTCTTCTTTCCTAACTAATCCTTTCAATGTTGATCGAGTCCTGCAATGTTATCCGAGTTGTTCTGTGATGAGCTAGTGATCCTTCATGTGCCGAGTGAACTTCTTTTTGTTGATGCTTGGGTCCTTCTTTGATCAATTTTGTTTTCATTTGGTTCTTAGTTGGAGATGAGATCATGAATTTAATGATAGGATCTTGTCTAGGGATGAGTGTTGACCATTTTGAGGTTGACTTTTCTTTATGTAATGTTATAGGTTCTTTTGTAAGACATTTTGGAAAGTATAACTAGAGGTATTTAGTTTAGTCTAGGGTAGAGAATTGGAAGAGGGAATTTAGGAGGAAAAAAGACTTAGAGAGTCCATAGCAACTATTGCAAACTTTAAGTCATATGTTGTATCCAGTTGTAACCCAGAAGGCCTTACAGCTGGGCATGTATGTTGATAACTTGATGAATCAATAAAGTGTTATTTTCTCTCTCTCCTTGGTGTTGTTCTCTATATTTTCCTTCTATTGTGTGTACTTGGCAAGGTGGTTGGATATTTGGGTGTGCCTTTGGCCCTAGCTATCATCTCTCTCCTTGCACCATGAATCTATATATGAGTGACCCCAATGACACTAATCAGCCATGAAGTAATAAAATACTTGTTAAAAAAATTAGCGTCAATTGTCTATAAAAATGATTGACTATGGAACTAAAGAATCATTTGCACAAAGAGGCATGAAAAATCTATGAAAATAGTGCATCACTAAAGATAAAAGGAAGGCAAGGAACTCATAAAAAGAGCATAATCATGGTCTTCCTCTGATGTAGAATTAGTTCCAACATCTAATGCCATGATTTTTTGAGGCAACTCGAGCTACTCTTGAGCCTAAGCTAAATCTATGGTTTCTATTTAAAATAATCATATGACATAATAAGAGAAAAGGTTGAAAACTACATTTTTCCAAGTTATGATCTATTGTACCTATAAAACAATGCTCTTTTTTATGAGATCCTAAGCTCTGATACCATGTAAATTTTTGCAGCTATAGCTGCATAGATCTAGCTTTAAAAATAATCAAAAAAATAGAATAGAACAAGAGCCTCTAATGGAAACAAAAAAAAACCTATTTTTTTTATTCCATAATTTATATTGCACACATAGTGCATATTGATACGAAAAAAATACTAATGTAGAATCGTTGTTAACAATAGCAAATTATATTGGAGAGAGTAATCAAGAATCAAACAATAGTTCTCCAAGTTAGACTTAATACATAACTAGTAATCACCCTTCTTTCACATAGTAATTAGAGGATGGACTAAAATAAGAAATAGTTACCACATACAAATTAAGGATTAGATGAAGGGTGATGGTGGTTGAACACCAATTAACACCAATGTTGGTAACAATTGATTAATTGTGTATTGTCTTTGATGTTACACAAAATGTCATAACATTTCCATTTAATGTATGTCAATCACACTAGAGCATTGAAGATAGTTTCCTATGTTTGTCGAGCATTCTAGAGTTTTCCTTGTTCAAAATATAGTGTCTACTAAGTTCACTCAGGTGACAAAGGAAAGTTTGTAGAAGTTGAGTGTTAACCGAGCGAGCTCAGTTAATGAAGGAAATGTTGGATGGAACTAGTGTTAACCAAGTTCACTTGGTTACCAAAGGAACTTTTTAAATATGCAGTGTTAATAGATTTCACTTGGTTAACACGGGAAAATTTCTTTGAGTTAGTATCTATCTAGCAGGGTCAGCTAACGAAGGATTTTTTTGTTTTGATATATTGAGTTTGATTGAATTTTTTGTTGGTTCTAGCTGATTAAGAAGATGAATATTAATTATTCTAAGTTGTATTTAAGATGACTTGACAATGTGTAAGATATAAATATAAGGTCAAGTTAAGGATTGAAAGTGTGGAACATAATTGAAGATTTGATGATGCTTAGAGGAAGCGAATTAGAAGGATAAGCCAAATATCCTTGTTGAAGTACAAAGATACATTAGATTAGGAAGGATCAAGCATACAAGCCAGAATTGAGATTTGTAATCAAGAATTTAGTTGCATCAAAAATCAAGTCATCTCATTGTTACTCTCTAACCATTGTAGTAGTGATCTAAATCTCTTAACAAAGTTGGCTTAACAACTATTTGTAAATCCTCTAAGAAGGTGGCATTTTTAGATTGAATTGTCTCAATAAGTCTAACAAGGCCACTCCTAATAGGGAAATTAAATCCTCTAACAAGATCACACCTAACAGTGTGTTTTGTAACCTTTAACAGGTTTGGCTCCTAATAGGGCTCACTTTAGAAGAGTGAAAATCAATAACTAGTTGTAATTGGTAGTTTTTCCAAAATTGGGTTTCCATGTTAAATCTTGGTGTCAATTGTGTTCATTCTATTTCTTTTATGTGTATGCAACTAAATTAGAGTAAGATTAATCACAAATAATATCTTAAGTTTTCATGATAAGAATTTTCTAAGTTATTTCAGTGTTTACAGCATTTGCTAGTGTAAACTAAGTGCATATGTGTTTGTTGAGTCTCAACAAAATACAGTTTAAATAGAGTTTTTTTTTTACATCTAAGGGATCTGAGATTTGTTTTTGTGGTAATTGATTCATCCCTCCCCTCTCAATTACTCCTCTTATATTTTCAACAATTGGTATTAGAGCTTCTTGGTGCTTGCAAATAAGGTTTCAAGGACCTAAGCTAAAGATCAAGATGTCTTACAAAAGGAAGATCCCAAAGATGAATAGAGACAACTTTGTAGCAGGGTAAGAACTTATGAAATTACATCTGGAAACTATTAATGATTCAAGTTTGAAATTCTTAAATGCTAAATACACAGTTCGTACTGGAACTATGACTGTTGAAGAAATTTCTAAAAATAAAAATCATAATATCACGATTATTGACATAGTATCAGCTCTTAACTATGCTGAATTTGATGAAGTCAAAGGATGTGCTACTGCTCATAAAATGTGGACCAAACTGAAGGATATCTATGGAGGTGATGGTAATGTAAAAAGAGCCAAAGTAGAAATTTTGAGAGGTCGGTTTGATCAGATGAAAATGAGAGAAGATGAAAACATTGCAAAATATGTTCATAGAATCAAACCCAGTGTCAGTGCTATAAAAGCCTCTAGAGGAATAATTGATGATGTAACAATGGTAATAAAGGTACTCAAAACCCTTCTTCCTATCAATGCAATTAGATTATTTTCTATTCAAGAAATGATATTTGATCTAAATAACAAGATAACTTTGGATGCACTAGTTGGAAGGTTGACAACATTTGAACTAGATAACTATGACAATTATATTCCTAGTTCTAGTAATCTTGAGTCTGCATTTGAAGCCAAGGTATCACTCAAGAAGAAAGCAAAAAATCTAAAAGAAAAAAATTTGAAAGTTAAGAGGAAGATAGTTTTGACAGTGATCTTGAAGCTATTTAAGTATTACTTGCAAGAAGGTATCCCAAAGGCAAAGGAAAGTATAAAAGGTAAATTACTTTAATATGTTTCTCTTGTGAAGAAGTTAGATACATTGTTGCGAGGTGTTCAAATAGAGAAGAAAAGGATGAAAAGAAACACAGCAAGTTCAAAGGCAAGAAGGATTTCAAAGATTTCAAAAACTACAAAGACTACAAGGACAAAGGTAAGAAATCTTGTTTCATAGCTAAAGATTTAGATAGTAGTGAAGATGATGAAATGATATATATTGTTGTAAAACATGAATCTGATGACGAAGGAGATAAAATGGCATTTATCTCTCATGTTATCTAAAATGATACATGGATTATTGATAGTGGCTTCTCACATCATATGACTAGTGCTAAACAAAGTTTGGACACATGAAACATTATGATAGTGGTAGTGTGAGATTTGGAAACAATGAACCTTGTTGCATAAAGGGAAAAGGTTGTATCTCACTAACCAATGAACTTAGATGTGAAAATGCTTACTAGGTTGAAGGACTAAAGCATAATCTACTAAGTGTGGCAAAGTTGAATAACATTGGATTCAAGGTAGAATTCATGAATGGGAAGGCCAAACTGCTGGATGGAAAAGGAAATCTGGTTGGGTCTGGAAAACAAACAAAAGGTAATCTATTCTACCTAGATCTTAGTGAGAGTTCATGTTTTATTGCTCAAGTAGAAGAAAGTTGGTTATGGCACAAAATATTATGTCATATAAACTTTGATAATCTAATCAAGATAAGCAAGAAGAAAAGAGTAAGAGGCATTCCTAGCCTGAGGAAACCTAATATGTGTCTATGCAAAAATTATCAAATTGTTAAGATGGGAAAGATACCTTTTAGAAGCAAGGAATTTCATTCAAAAAAAGTCTATGAGCTAGTTCATACATACTTATGTGGACCTATATGAATAGAGAGTTATAGTGGAGATAAGTATTTTATTCTATTTTTTTATGATTATTCCAAAAAGATGAGTATAATGCATCTAAAAGAAAGATCTAAAGCTTTTCAAAAATTTAAGTGGTATCTAGAAAGAGTAGAGAAGGAAACTGGAAATAAGCTGAAATTTTTGAGATCAAACAGAGGTGGTGAATTCATTTGCAATGAGTTCAATGAATTATGCATTGAAAAGGGAATTAAGAGACGGGCATCAGCCCCTAGTACACCTCAGCAGAATGGTATAGATGAAAGAAGGAAGAGATCCATCATGGATTGTCCAAGAATATTGATGATAGAAAATAATTTTGTAATCAAATACTAGAAGGAAGCAATCAGTATTGTAGTGCATACCTTGAATAGAATACAGTTGAAGAAAGACTCAAATGTATGAACTTTGGTATGGCTACAAACCTAATGTAAGTTACTTAAAAGTATTTGGCAATAAATATTATATCTTGAATGAATCTAGGAAAGCTAAATTTGATGTCAAAGGTGATGAAGGAATATTCCTAGGATACTCTTGTGGAAGTAAAGCATACAAATGTTTGAATTTATCTACTCATAAAATTATAGAAAGTGCACATGTGAGAATTGATGAGTTTGTAGAAAAGAGTGAAGAAGAAAGCAACAAAGAACCTGAGGATTATAGAAGATTTATTTTTTATGAACCTGATACATTACCAAATCTATCTAGAAGTCAAGAGGCTTCACCTCCCAAGTCCCCAAAATCTCCTAAAGCTATCAAGTTGCAACTAGTGCAAGCCAAGTCATAGTCTAAAGGACGTGAGTCATAGTTAGAAGCTATCGAGCTACTACCAGAGCTCTGATGGACCCAAGTCATAGGCAGTAGGACCCAAGCTTGATATAGAAGATCATGAAGAGGTTAGTGGAACAAACTCTAGATCCAAAGTACTTATGTTATCAAGATATGTCAGAAGGCATCATGCACCTGATCAGACCATTGGAGACAAGTCAAATGGAACAATGATCAGAAACAAATTAAAAGGTGCATGTTTTCTTGCTGAATTTGAACCTAGAAATGTTAAAGATGCTTTGGATAATGAAATTTGGATGGAAGCTATGAATGAAGAAATAGAACAGATAGAGAAGAATAAGACTTGAATTCTTATTCCAAGACTCAAGGATAAAAATGTAATTGACACAAAGTAGATATTCATAAATAAGCTAAATGAAGATGGAAAAGTTTCAAGAAACAAAGTAAGGTTAGTATGTAAAGGTTATTCTCAAGAAGAAGGTATTGATTCTGGCTAAAATTTTGTTTATGTTGCAAGATTAGAAGGTGTTAGAACTTTACTAGCATATGCAACATAGAGAGGATTTAAATCTTATCAAATGGATGTAAAATCTACATTCTTGATGAGAAAGTCTACATAGAACAACCTTAAGGTTTTGTAGATCCTAGCAAAAGAGATATGGTCTACAAATTACACAAAGCATTGTATGGTCTTGAGCAAGCTCCCATGGCTTGGTATGAAAAACTTCATAACTACTTGATAAAGATTGGTTTTTAAAGAACAAATGATAACAACAATCTAAAATTGTGTTGGCATAAATCTTTGTGGATGACACTTTATTTATAGGAAATGATGAATTATGCAAGGCATTTTTAGTAGAGATGAGTAAATAATTTGAGATGTCTATGTTTGGAGAGATAAAATTATTTGTTGGATTATAGATCTAACAAAAGAAAAATGATATCTACATTACTCAATATAAATATATCAAGAAGATACTAAATAAATTTGGAATGGAAGATTCAAGACTTGTTGGAACACCTATGTCTACTAGACATAAGCTTTCTAAAAATGATGATTCAAAAGAGGTAGATCAAACCACATACAAATCAATGATTGGAAAATTTCAATATGTAGTGCACACAAGGCCTGATATTGCATTAGCAATTGGTATGGTGGAAAGATTCTCAACAAATCCCAAAGAAAATCACATGATGGCATTCAAGAGAATCATGAGGTATTTAAAAGGTACTGAAGAATATGGTTTATGGTACAAAAAAGGAGGCAATTTGGATTTGAAAGAATTCACAAAAGTTGATTGGGTAGGAAGTATTAATGATAGAAAGAGCACCAATGGTGGAGCATTATTTCTTAGTAAAAGACTAGTGTCTTAGACAAGAAAGAAGTAGAATTGTATTTCTCAATCCACAGCAGAGGTAGAATATGTGGCAGCAGTAGTTCATTGTTCAAATGTTGTTTGGTTCAAGCAACTATTAGTAGGTATGAAGATAGAAATCAAGGATCCAGTGGTTATCTTCTATGATAACACCAGTGCATTAATATATCAAAAAATCCTATGATGCATACTAAAACAAAGCACATTTCTATAAAATATCATTTTTTGAGAGAATTCATACAAGATAAAGAGGTAAAATTGGAATATGTGAACACTAAAGAGAAAATTGCAAATATATTCACTAAGCCATTACCTAAGGATGCAATTTTGTATCTAAGAGGTAAGTTAGGGGTCATTCCCCTATCTAAACCTCACTAAATGAAGTTTAGTGATGCATCAACCAGAGCATGTTGAAGATCGATCAGTTGATGTAGTATTGACAAGGGTACATTGCAAATGAATCAGTACATAAGGTACATTGATATTCATATAATATTATCTTTAGAATGAGATGTCAAAGAGGGAGAATTTTTTTGTCATACCTCACAAAAATTTTATCAAGAGGGAGAATATATATTTCTAAACATGTCATAGAGAAAGAACTTGGCTTGATATCAAAGAAGGAAAGTTTGCAATCAAAAGAAGATTTTGAAGATAGATTTTTTCTGATAGAGGGAGAAACTAAAGGTAGAGGGATTTCACATTGATAGAGGGAGTTCTCATGGATGAGAATCATAATGAAACTAAGGATATATTCCTTACTTTATTCTTGCTCTAAAATTTCATTGTATTATGACATGTTGTGTTTCCATCAATGTCAAAGAAGGAGATTGTTAGTAATAATTGATTAACTGTGTATTGTCTTTGATGTTACAAAAAATGTCATATCATTGCTAGTCAATGTATGTCGAGCTCACTTGGGCATTAAAGATAGTTTCCTATGTCTTTCAAGAATTCCAGAGGTTTCCTAGTTCAGAAGATAGTGTCTACCTAATTCATTTGGGCGAGAAAAAAAAGTTTACATAAGTTGAGTGTTAACCGAGATCACTCGGTTAATGAAGGAAATTTTGGATGAAACTAGTGTTAACTGATCTCACTCAATTACCAAAGGAACTTTTTAAATATGTAGTGTTAACTGAGTTCACTTGGTTAACATAGGAAAATTGCTTTGAGTTAGTATATACCGAGCAGGGTCAGCAAACAAAGGATTTTTTCATTTTGGCATATTGAATTTAATTGAATCATTTTTTGGTTCTATCCAACTGAGAAGATGAATATTAATCATTCTAAGTTTTAGAAGGATAAGCAGAATATCCTTGTTGAGCTACAAAGATACATTCGATCAAGAAGGATCAAGTATACAAGCTAGAATTGAGATCAATAATCAACAATTTAGTTGCATTAAAGATTAGGTCATCTCATTTTTACTCTCTAACTATTGTAGCAATGATCTAAATCTCTTAAAAGAGTTGGCTTAACAACTATTTGTAAATCCTCTAACAAGGTGGCATTTCTAGATTGAATTGTCCCAAGACCTCTAACAAGGCAACTCTTAATAGGGTGATTAAATCCTCTAACAAGGTCACACCTAACAGTATGTTTTGTAACCTTTAATAGGGTTGGATCCTAACAAGTCTCACTTTAGAAGAGTGAAAATCAGTAACTAGTTGCAATTAATGGTTTTTCCCAAATTGGGTTTCCACATTAAATCTTGGTGTCAATGGTGTTCATGATATTTCTTTTATGTGTATGAGACCAAGTTAAAGTAAGATTAATCATAGATAATATCTTAAGATTTTCATGATAAGCATTTGTTGAGTTATTTCAGTGTTTATCAAGTTACGTCATATGCTAGTGTAAACTGAGTGCATGTGTGTTTGTCGAGTTTCAATAGAATATAGTTTAAACAGAGTTTTTTTTTAACATCTAAGAGATCTAAGATCTATTTTTGTGGTAAGTAATTTTTTTCCAACAACCAACACTCTTATCAATAAAATTATAGTATGCCAAATCACAAAAAAAAATTGGCTTTTAATCTTTAATGTGTCCAATAGAAGTATAAGTCATCTATAAGAGCCAATTTCTCTCAAATGGATCTACACCTAAATTTTTCTCATTGTCAATGTCAATGATAAAATCCCAATGTTTCAAAATGTACCCAAAAAAGAATGACAACTATTAAATCTTATGACTAGCATACTTGCAAATCCTTCAATCATATACAATTCTTTCAATATATGCAATTGCAGACAACAAAAATGAGCCATGATTGTAAAAAAAAAATTATATTCTAAAAACTACAAAGGTTTTTCACTTCATTTTATCTTATAAATAAAATAACAAGCCCAAGACACATACATACCCATTGCCAATAATTATAATAATTATAATTAATTCATATCTATATCTAGTTTTTTATTTTTTTGAGTTGAAAACCCAAATAATCCTAGGAAAATTAGTGCTAGCAAATAGAAAATTAGAAATAATTGTGCAGAAATACATTTTATAATACATCTCAAACTTAGAAACTTGTAATGTTTTTATTACAAAAATTAATAGATAAGAACTAATGAAAACGTTATTTCTCTACCTAATAATCACCATGAAAAACTTGACAAATCACTAGTAATACTCCTCTCTAATTCATAACAATCTATACTACAAAAAATGATAAAATAAGGCAATTGGTCCAAAATTGTAAAAGTAAGCTACAAATAGTACATAGTTATTACTTAATTGAGTCATTTTATACAAGGTTAACTAGATCAATAATAGACATAACAACAACCACCTTATAATAATGAGTGTAATAAAACATTATTTTATAAATAAATAAAAAACTTAACTATGTTAAACAATCCAAGTTATTACAAGGAGTAAATTTAATTACAAAAGAATTCTTTATTTTTAAAATATTAAAAAAAATATTAAATTAGAGGTGCATAACTTGCACTTTTAGGGCCCGTTTGGTTGTTGGAATTAGCAAATGTAGCATTTGTGTCTAATACTAAAATATGTGTAGTACTCACCTATAGTTTTATTTTTTGTTCTAACTATCAAACTCTTTTAGGTTGTTTCCATGCATGATCTAGTTTCAAAAATATTTGATTTA
This sequence comes from Cupressus sempervirens, assembly GCA_028749045.1. Lineage (NCBI taxonomy): Eukaryota > Viridiplantae > Streptophyta > Pinopsida > Cupressales > Cupressaceae > Cupressus > Cupressus sempervirens. The sequence continues at coordinate 445,092,878 of CM053787.1, forward strand.
TAGTTATACAATGTTATTTTATGACTTGATTATAATATCCAAATTGATTACATAATCAATTCATTCCATGTGTTATTTGATGATAGTGATTAATGCTATAATGATGATGCTTTAATTACTCTTGGTTAGTAAATGTAGTTCTTTCATGATGATGAGTTATTTATATTGAGTTCTTCTGTTATTTATACTTGTGATTTATCATGGTACTTATCCCATACTTGCATGTGTATGGTGTGCATGCTTGTTTTGCATTTCTGTTTGATGTGCCTAGTATGGTTAAGGGAGGGAGTCATAGGCACCTGCTACTCATTCTTTTTTTTTCATATTTTTAAATTTTTTAATAATTTAAATCTCAAAAAAAAAATTATTGAGTGATGTTGATTTTATTGAGTTAGGCATAGTCTTAGTTTAAGAGCCATAATAGAAGAGTTTTTGGGGCTAAATATGCATAATTCAACATTACAATTAATGAAAACACATTAGTTACAATGTAAAGGAGGAAGAATATTCTAATACACTATGTATGCTGAGCCATAGTATGTGCCGAGTCAAAATTCCAACAGGTGTCGAGTGACTTCAAGTGCCAAGAATTATATAGGTGCTGAGTCACAGTTGATGCTGAGAAAGTCAGAATGCTTCATATGCCGAGTGAGCCAAAACTATACATGTGTCGAGCAAAGCAGGATAAGTATATGTGTCGAGCACCAGTAGTCCAGTATGAGCCAAGTAACACAGAATCAGCATATGAGTTTGTGCCCTCACAAACTCAAATGTAAACCATTTTTGGAGCTGACATAGAAGGATTTCAAAGGATAACAAGGATAAGGATGAATCTTTTACATTTCCTATGTAATCAGCATGCAACCAATCAAAAAAATGGAGAGAAGGCATGTAACCAATGAGAAAAATGCAAGTAATGAGTGAGAATTCAAGATTCAATATGGATTTTAGATCCATACCTAACCCTAAGTATTCACAATCTTTAAAAGGAGGACAAAAACCCCATTGTAAGTATGGATGAGAATAGTGTATGAGTAAAACTATAGCAAAATTTAGTGTGAAGTGTGAAAAGACTTAGAGGAATAGAGCAGCAATTACATATCTAGTTGATCAGAACAAAGCAAGGGATATGAACAGATATCAAATCAAGCATCACATTAGAGTGAGTAGATCAAGTGCCTAAAATCAGCAATTGAAGATTGTAAGCAATTAGGTCAAAAGATTTCTAATACTCTCTTACCATTGTATTAGATAGTGAAAACCCTATGATGATAGGTTAGCTTAATAGCTACTTTGTAGATCCTTTGAAGAGGTGACTAAATCCTTTAACAGGGTGACACTTCATGTAAAGTGTTTGTAAATCCTTTAACCAGGTCACTACTAACACAGTGTAAAGCCTTTAACAGGGTAGACCTTTCACAGAGTAGACCATCAAAAGTGGTCAAATAATTATTGTTGCAGTAATTTTTGTGGGTATCATCTCCACCCTAGTTTTATCTTCTTATTTCTGGAAGGTTTCTAGGTTACCAAAATTTTTGTGTCATATGTTTACTTGCATGTGTTTACTTTATGGTTATTTGATGTATTTACATGCATGCAATTTACTTTTAGTTATTTTTTTTAAAAGGATTTTGAAAAGATACAAGTGTGTTACTTCTGATTCAACCCCCCTCTCAAAAGTACTCTTCCCATTTTGAATATTCCAACAATTGGTATCAGAGCATAGTTCTCACAAGGAGAAGCCTTACAACTTAGAGAAAAGGTCTAAAGATGGAAGTTTTCAAATTTGGGAAGATCATAGACAATCAAATGATCGATGTGCACCTCACTCTACACAAACTGGAGGAATTTAGGGTGGAATTGAGAAAGTCCTTGAAAAGGAAGGATATAACCATAGCTGAAAATGACATACACTACAAGGAGATTGACACCACACAAGTGTCTTCCAATAGAGATTCCAAGGAATTTGATGTATCAATAGCTAAATTGATGGAGAAAAATAGAGTACAAGCTGAAGAAATTAGAATACTTAAGCTTGAACAAGAATCACAAGCCTTAATGTTTTGTGAAGTGACTGAACAAAAGAAGAGAGCCATTGAAGACAAGGTCATGATAGAAGATGACAAGAGAAATCTTACAAATAGACTGGAGGAGAAGGAAATTGAGTTTGAAAGGATCTCAAACATGCAACTGGACACCTTAAGCCAGATGATGAATGCTCATCATGAACTAAACATGAAGGACATTGAGATCACTACATTGAAGATACAAAATGATCAACTGCAAACTGAATTGAAAAGAGAGAAGGAGATAGCAGAAAGCTTCAACAAACCTAATGAGGCTATCAAGTATTTTGAGAAACTACTAAAATCACCAAGGGCTAGTAATGATACTTTAGGACTTGGTTACACCAGCACTAAGCAAGGAGAATCATCCAAGACTACAGAAGAAAGCAGTAACAAAGGTAAGAACACTAAACCTACTTGTCATTTCTATGGTAAAAAGGGACATACCTCTAATGTATGTAGGAGCAAGAACATTCATCAGCATGATAAGCCTAAAAATGCAAGCTTTTGTCACAAATGCAAAAAACAAGGACATCAAGCATATGAATGTAGAACCAAGTCCATGAGGACACCAAGATTTGAAGGTCACTACTACAACTGCAAAAAGTATGGACATAGAGCATTTGAATGTAGATCAAAGCCTATGTGGACACCTAATCAGCTTGCAAAGGGAAACAACCATGGTCATCTTTACAACTAGGATTACAACACCAGATATAGTTGTCACTATTGTCAGGAGTACGAACACATTCCTAAAAATTGCGTAAGGACACATTTCAAAGGAAATTATAGAAGATGGTTAAGTCAAACTACATGTTTTAGTTGCTTGAAAGATGGTCATATTAGCAGGAATTGCCCAACAAAGTCAAAAGCACCCAAGACAGAAGTCAACAAAGGAAAAGAGAAGTTTGATGTTGAACAAATAAGAGGGCAAATGAACAAGACTTGGAAGAAGAAAAATGAGTGTAGCACATCAAATGGAGAGATAACTTCACCCAAGAGGTCAAGTGATCACATCTCAACCAACTAAGCAAGAATAGGTGTATGGGACTAATATACAAAGTTATATCATACATTAGTTCCAATACAAAGAAGTATTGCAAGGAAGAAATCTGCATGAGCAAAGATGCCAAGTCAAAAATTGATTTTTTTCAAATACAAAAAATTGTCCTTAGATGCCAAGTAAAGCTCCAATGGATGATGAGTTTCTAATAGCGACTGAGTTGATAGTTGAAGCCAAGTGAAGATGAGAACTAGTGGAAGCTGAGTAAAACAAAATACAATGGGATTCGAGTCATGTTGAATCCTTCAAGTGTCGAGTTTACAGCTGTATGCACTAAGCATTTAATACTAGGTTTTGATAGGTATAAGGTCAAATTTTGATCATTTTCATGCCATTCAAACATAGAGAAAAGACAAGAAAAGAGCAAGAGTGATCATACAGCAACTTTGAAGCCATTTACATCGATCTCAACAGTGATTCAGCATACATTTCGATGATCTAAGGTATTTATCAAGTGTTGAGCTACGTAGAGTTAAAGTTTTTAATACATTAAAACCCTAGTTCAGTATAATGGCTTCTAGTTCAAGAAATCTCAAAGGAAAGGAAGGTCATGAGGTCCAATTAGTTAGTAATGAGGTCAAACAACCTAAATTTAGGCCAATCCCAGAAGTTTCCTACAGAAATGACCCTACTGGTGCATTATCCATCATTCCACCAAAGGTTGTCATGGTGCAAGACGTGAGAAAGTGTTATAACTACAAGATAGGTGTAGTAGGTGATCTTGAGATATTCCAAGCCTATGAAAAACTGTGTGAAAACAAAATTTTGAAGGACAAATTCCAAATTGTTGAGAAAAAGGGTTTGACCAATGCCCTAGTTTACCCTACTAGTTTCAAAATAGAATGGATACATATTGTCTTGAGTAGAATTCACAATGGATGTTTGTGGTTGGAAATAGGACTAGTAAAGATTACAAAAAGGATAGTGCATAGGGTTACAGGTTTCCCAACCCTCAATCAGCCTAAGACCCTATTTAGTGATTCCAAAGAGATCATTGAAAGAAATACAAGATCCAAATGGAATAAGAGGGGTATGACTATTGATACTATAAATGATCCACTTCCAGATTTTACTGTGAGAGTGATTTCTCATAAATTCTACCAATCCAGTAGATTGAACAGCATGCCATGTATAGCTTTTGATGTAGCCTACAAACTAGTAAAGAAAGATCACACATATGATTTGTCAAAAGTAATGTTGAAACAAATAAATGAAAAACTAGGAGCAATAAGGAGATCAAAAGGTTCTCAATGCAAATTTGGTTCAATTCTTATGTGTATATTCTTTTATGTTATGGAAGAGTTTCCTTCTATTGGAAAGGTGAATTGGAATCCTAACAAAACTGCAATTACACAAATCGTTGAGTTCATTGATCAGATGGGTGACAATTTTGAGGCCCAAATGACAAGCTATTTTGAGGATTTCAAGAAATCCATGAAGCAAAGGGTAAGAATACCAGTTTCCCTAGTGGAAAAACACATCAATGACATATGCTTTTTGGTAGACATTGATTATACCTACATCTAGGCAGCAATACCAAGAGTAAGATGGCTAAGGCTATTGGGATATGAGCTTGATATAGATGAAGCCTCAGCAACAATCACAGCATTTCTTGTAGAAGTGATAGATAAGGCAGCTCCTCATTTTAGCACATATGATGTTGTCAAATCAAAGGTTGAAACAAAATTTAAGATGACCTATGTTATTAAGAAGAAAGATAAATTAGCAAAGAAGATAAAGAAGAAATTTGGAGAAAATATTGAAGGAGAAGCAAGTGGTGAAGAATAAGAAGAAAAAGTAGAAGGAGAAAGTGAAGAAGAAGAGCAAGGGCAAGGCCCAATAGAGTTGACCCAGGGCTTAGGAGAAGACAAGGAGGAAGGTGTCGAGGAAGAAGAAGCCAAGGAAGCACCTACACTAGCCAAGAAAAAGAAAAGAAAGGCTAAAACTCAGCCTCCAGCTCAGCCCAAGGCCAAGAAGGTCACTAAGCCTGCACAAGCTAAGCTAGCACCAGTAATAAGAGCTACTACAAGGGCATCCACACAAAAGGCCAAGGAACAATTAAAAGAGGAGAAGAAGGCTAGTGAACAGATTAATGAAGTGCCAAAGAAGAGAAGAAAATATGTGGCACAGCCTGACACAAATGATGAGGAAAAAACAGAATCAGAGGATATCAGCCAATTTAGAGTGGTAAGTCATCCTCCCAAATCTGCTATAGATAAAATTTGTGACAATGTTAGGAATGCAGATTTGAATGACTTGAAAAACATTGATTTCAACAAGTTAAGTAGAGAGGAACAAAATAGAATAGAGGAATCTGTGTATGCCATGATGGCTAAATTCAAGAACACACCCCTAGAGCTAAACAATACCATGCCTAGAGAGCTATATGAGATAATTGAAAATAAATGGCATTATTGTTTGAAAATGGAAAAGGAGATCAAAGAATCTACCTTGGCACAAGTGAAACCTATCCTAACAAGAGGTCAAATAACAAAGGCTAATAAGGAACATGGTGGAAAATTTGCACCTAAGTATAGAGCCTTTAGCATCCTACAAAACAAGATTGAGGATGTAGTGAATAAATCCACACAATTGTGGAAAACAAGATAACTAATGACAAAGAAGAGGAAACAAATAAGATAGAGACCAATGCCAAGGAAAATATAGAGGAAAAGAAAATAGAACAGAAGAAAGGAGAAGAAGAGAACCAAGAGGAAGCAATAGCAAAAGAAGATGAGGAAAAGAAAGGAGAAGAAAAGAAGGATGAAGAAGTTAAGGGAAAAGGTGAGGAAGAACAAACACAAAAAGGAGAAGAAATGGCAATAGTAATAAGAGGAACAAAGTGTGTAAGACACACAAATGCCACCTCCTAGCCCTCCTCATGTAACCATCGCACCTACAGACACAATAACTATCAAGGATGTTCTTGATGATTCAGCTCAGAACATCAATCCCCTAACTACAGAGGATCTCTCCAAGATCCTTCACCAATCCACTCTATAGGAATAGTTATGTACAAACCTTGTATTGGTGAGTGTAGATGAGCTACAAAAGGAAGTAGCAAAACACAAAAAGAAAAGGTGAAACCAAAGAAACCACCTTTCACCTATATAGCTACTAGCACTCAAATTTTGATTCTTCCACCACCTATAACAATAGGTGATACCACACAAAAGTTGAGTGCAGAAGAAGGGAAGTCAAATGAGAAAGAGGATACATCAAAAGAAAAGGAGTAGGCTACCATACAAACATTGGTAGAACTACCAAAGACAGCCATTCCTACAAAGACCCTTCAAAATTCGAGCACTGAAGCCATTCCTTTGCAAATCTCAACTCCAGGCTTGAGCTCAACTAGAGTGGCCAGGGTACTTCACTATGGAGACCCTAAATTAGATGAAGACATAGTGATACCCACCTATGACTCCAAGACCATCACCATGGATCAGATCATAGAAATGCAAGATGCATTAAACAAAAGGAAGAGGCATGAAATACTCAGAAAAGAGTATAAACACAAGCAAGCACTACATGAGATTAAGGACATCTTTATGGATGCCTTCAGCTTGCAGTCACTAGATGAAGCAAAGCCCATAATAGAACAACTATCTGGTATAGTTAACTAGGTGACTATTGAAGACTAGGATGCCAATGTTAAACTTATGGAATGGTCTGAGAGAAAATTTTAGGGGAAAGTGAATGAGAAGATATCAAGTGGTATAGCACTTGAATAGGTTGAGTTGGCCAAGAAAATTAACAAGGTCAAAGTTGTACTTGAGAACATTTTATCATTGTACAAAAATTTGTGTGATTTCTCCAACTTCACACAAGAAACAAATCAAATGATATTGTGCTTGGAAAGAAATTTGAAGATTTCTAGCATGCAATTGCCAAGGGATCCAGCTCAAAGGGAGAAGCAATTTGTCCAATCGCTTCACACACAAAGAGAGTTAGCTACATTAGCAAGTGAAGAGGCCAATATTAAGGCCAAATTAATGTAGATTCAATCCTCCATAACCCCACATTTGGAGGTCCTCCACAAGGAAAAAGTCTATTTTGAAACTATTTTAAAGAAAGATCCTAATCTTTCTACATTGAATGGACTTGTACATCTTGTTGCAAAGACTGCCATCCAACACAAGTCACTAGACATTGCTTTGGAGAATTGGGATGCAGCTCTGAAAATAATAATGGAGGTAAATAGCACATTTTTGGAAAAATATGGTATTACTCCTTAGAACCCTTTGACATAAGTGTCAAAAAGGGGGAGAAACAATAAGGAAGGTAGAGGGGGAAATAACAAGCAAGGAAGATATATCTAAGGGGGGGAATACAAAGTTTTGATTACATTCTTTCATGGGGAGAAATAATGTTTAAGACAGAAATTAGCACAGGTACAGATTACAGATATAGGACAAAGGTAAAGAATATGAGGCACATTTAGCACAGAGTTTTGGTTGCAAAGGATGTCAATGCACAATCATCTTAGAGGGAGTAACAAGGTATTTTGAACAAATTTTGAAATTTTGTACATATACAAAATAGATTGGATAGGGTACTCATAAGGATAGATTAGTAATGTTTAGTTAAGTGTTTTTGACACTCATGTCAAAGGGGGAGATTGTTGGTCTTAGAATGGTTTTGACAATTTTGAGTGTCAACACACTTAATCACTTTCTACATTGAAGCTAAGTACACTATGTATGTTGAGCCATAGTATGTGCCAAGTCAGAATTCCAACAGGTGTTGAGTGACTTCAAGTGTCGAGCATTATATAGGTGTTGAGTGATATATAGGTGTCGAGTCACAGTTGATGTCAAGCAAGTCAGAATGCTTCATATGTTGAGTGAGCTAGAACTATACATGTGCCAAGCAAGACAAAATGCAATAGGTGTCAAGCAAAGTAGAATAAGTATATGTGTCGAGCACCAGTAGTCCAGTACGAGCCAAGTAACATAGAATCAGCATATGAGTTTGTGCCCTCACAAACTCAGATGTAAACCATTTTTGGAGCTGACATAGAAGGATTTCAAAGGATAACAAGGATAAGGATGAATCTTTTACATATCCTATGCAATCATCATGCAACCAATCAAAAAAATGGAGAAGGCATGCAACCAATGAGAAAAATGCAAGGAATGAGCAAGAATTCAAGATTCAATATGGAATAAGGAATCTGCACAATAAAGGGAAAATAATCAGGATTTCCTTGATCTAGATGTTGGTTTTGAATTTTTTGATCGATATCCATCTAAGACTTGAGATTATCTCCTCAACATGGTGGGAGTGGGCCATTTATGTTCCATGAGGTCAGGTGGTAGTGTTTTGAGATCTGACAGTTGGATGTTGTTGCTAGATGTACTTGTGTAGTTGTTCCTTTCATTTTGATCTAGTGTTTATGATGGACGGTTCTATTATATATATTGTACTTGATTATCAAAGATCTTATGAGATGATGTTGTATTCATGATGTATATTCTTTTAGATTTTCATACCCTGTGACTTGTACAATGGATGATCATGCATTCTGGTTATGTCAAGTGGCATCCTTTGTAATTGTATATTATTTAATTGGATTCGTACTTGTGGTTATTCCATGATGTAGATTTTTGGTTATGTGTTAGATTTAATATTAATAAAATCATGAATGTGATTCAATGTCACAGAACCCTTAAGAGATTTAATATGTTTTATGGTTTGTTTGTATGTATGTGAGTTATTACTTCCACTATATTATCTCTTGATGTTATTATCTTTAAAAAAAAGTTTAGCAAAATTAGTGAAACTTTAGGTTAATTTCTTTTGGGTTCCCTGGTGGGGCATTACATCTGGTATTAGAGTCTGGGTTTCTACATTAGGAGCTCTGGGTATATTGGAATGTCACTAGTTGTTAACTACTTAAACTGAAATGAACCTTAAACTGTTATATGTATCTATTGCAACTTGTAAACTTTGAACTCCATACTTGAATACTTGAAACATACAAAAATAAAAAACTTGAATAACTCTTGAGTTGGATTTTAGACATATTTTATTATGATTGTGCTTTAAGGTGGTGTGCCTTTATTGACCTTGTGAGCATTTTTGTTATTTTTGTTTGGGTGTTGTAGGAGGATGGTGTCTAAGACTAGTTCCGTTGTTAGGGGTCATATTGTAGGTAGAGGAAGAGGTCATAGGAGAGGTAGATATGATAGTCCTCTTTCAACTCATATCTAGAGAGTCTTGTACAGGAGGAGAATAGAGAGGAGAGCCATAGAGAAGAGCATGTTGATTTAGGGGAGAATAATTTGAGACAGATGATGAGGATGATCTTAGAGAACCTACCTCCTCCAAGTGATGCTAATCAAATCATGTTGGGAATGAGAAGAGGTAGAGATCTAGGAGTCCTCAAGGATACCTCCATGGTGATAAGCAGAGGTTGGCTAAGACTGCTCAGATGATCGACCTACAAAGGTCTAAGATCAAATCCTTCAATGGGGGTCGGTACAGGATATGTGGCAAAGTAGTGGTTAATTTCATTAGATAGATGTTTTGTGATGTAGGACATTGACTCTAATATCAAAGTGAGGTATGCCATTATCCACCTAGATTTCTTTGGGGATACATGGTGGAACATTGAGGAGAAGAAGTGGGGAATGAACATGAATACTGTTACATGGGATTTATTCCTTAAGAACTTCTCTAAATACTTCCTACCAAAGGAATGGGTGCACCAGTAGAGGGCATATGAATTCCATTGTCTGAAGCAATATACTATGATCATGGAAGAGTATGAGTAGAAATTCTATGAGCTCATGCCTTATATAGGGACCATTGATAGTTCACCGTTTATGGTTCAACACTTCATTCAGGGTTTGTACAACTATCTCATCGGGGGTGTAAAAGTTTTCCAACCTAAAACCCTCAACAATGCAAAACATCAAGCTATTATTGTAGAGTAGAACATTACATTGGGACATGGTGGTTTTGTGGGAGCACCTGTAGCATCAGGGTCCAAAGGTAATCAAGGAGTGAGTAGTAGTAGGAAGCCTCCTTCTTTTGGAGGTAATCAGCAGCAGCAAGGAGGATCTTATCCTCTATCATGAAGTGGTAACGATGGTTCACACTCTAGGGATTCTCAGTACTCTAAGTGCAATAAGCGCAACTAGTATGACCAATCATCACATCATACTCATTCTTTTGCTAGTTGGGGTAGTCTTCAGTAGTCTAGCACACCTAGAGTGCAAAGGAGTTTTAATGGAGAATGGTTTTCATGTAGACAACATGAACACAAGTCGACCCATTGTCCTTAATAGAAATTACAGTTCTCAGATTAGAGACCTTCAACTTCAGAACCCATGGTTGGAGATAAGGGTAGATTGCAGAGGTTGTTTTCAATGGAGTCTTATCCTCCTACAAGGTTAAAGGGTCCAATAGGACCCACACAGTGAGTGCTTTAATTTTATCCTTCTTGTAGGCTTCTAGGAGTAAGTCTAAGTCTAGGGGGGTGGATGTAATGCCTACCCCTAGTTTACTTTTCATGTTGGATTGTCAAAATCTTTTAGGCCAATTTTATGATTATGTTTAATAATTAATGGTACTTGGTTACCAGATTTGATTGGATGTTATTTCAAACTCAATTTATAAATGTGATGAATTACTTGATACTTAGTTATTTCATGTGTTCATGATTATTTTGATGATGATATATGTATGTTCATATAGTGATTTTATTTGTTTCATGATGATAGTTAGATAGATTATTTATATCCAGTTCTATGGTTACTTACCCCATACTTGCATGTGTATGGTGTGCTTGTATGTTTGACATTTCTAATGTGGTTGAGGGAGGGAGTCATAGTCATCTGCTAGTCAAGATCTACACGATGCACCACTTCCTACCATTGCCTATTTAGTTTAAATTTATATGTATATGTACATGCTCGACTTTTATGAAGATTGCAAGTATCGAGCATTGAATTCCCTGAATTGCCACGATGGGCGTGCCCTATTGTAGTATCTCAATGGTAAAAGAGAAGAGATAATTCTTGATTCCAAATCCTAGCCCTAAGCTAATTGTCCTAGAAAGTAGGACAAGTATCTAAATTATTTACCCTTCTGAATTTGTCAAATGATGTGAATTCATGATTTTGACCCTTGAGTTTGGTTTAGTACTATGTCCTTTGTAATGGGTTTTTTAATTTAGTTTTGTGGGTATGTTATAATTTTTAGCTATAATTAAATCAAATTAAAAGAATATTAAATGATTTAATTTAACAAAAAAATTAAAGAAAATCAATATTTAATTAATTGAGAAATTAATTTAATTAAATAATTAAATTCAAAAGATTTTATTAAATTTCTAATTTTGGCGTAATTATATTTATTTAATTTAATAATTATTTACTTAGGAGTTTTATTTTTATAATAAACTCTAAATATTATTATTAGTTAAATTAATAAATATATAATTAAAGATGTCTTTTGATTCAATAAGAGAGAGAGAGAGAGAGAGAGAGAGAGAGAGAGAGAGAGAGAGAGAGAGAGAGAGAGAGAGAGAATAAATTTAATAAAGATTATTTTAATTAAAATGCAAAATGTTTGCACATGAAATTAAAATAAAATATTTAATAATAAATAAAAAGGTTTCGCATGATTACAAAATCAAAACCCTAAAGGGAGAAAGCTCTTTATTAAGAAATTAGAGCTCATTTCTCCACACACAGGTTTGGAGGAACCAATTTCAAAGAAAGAGGGTTTTTGAAAGGAAGGGAATTTTCTCAAAAGCTCTGAGCATTCGATTGTTTAACATCAGATCCAAGTAGGATCTTGTGAATCTTACGCAGTAGTTTCCTCTTTGAAATCTTCCTATCTTCTCTATGTCTGAGTGGATTTGTTTTCTGAACATAATTTGGGTTGAAACCCTCATGTTGAAAGTTATTGTACTTCATTTCTTGAAAACATCTGTGATTGAATTTAATATTGAAAACCCTTGTTTGATATTTTTGGAGATTCATAATGTTATTGCTTGGATTTAGGATGGGGCTTTTAAAACGATAAAGAGTATCAAGATCTAGATTTACAAATTGGAAGTTTTGTATTCATTTCCTATTAGATTTATGCTTGATAAAATTGTAAAAATTTAAATAAGAAATAAATATATTAATCAAAATTACCTTAGTAAATTATTCTAGTGATAATTTTTATCATATATCAATTTAGAAAATCAATAATTTTTATTTTTAAATAGGGGCTTAGATTGTTTGTTTAAAAAAAAAAAATTTAAAATATATTGAAAGGTGAAATTGGGGGTCATGATCTCCCTCATCCCCTCTCATGTGCTACATCCAGAGCCTAGCTATGAAGGCAACCAAGGCTGCCCTAAGCAGCCGGAGCTGCTACGACAGCAAGGCCAATGGGCCATAAACATATGGGGGCTATATTTTATTTTTTAAATTAATTTATATATATATATAGTTTATTACTATTAATTAAATTTATTAATATTAATTTTTATTAATAAGTTTTCAATAATTAGTATTATATTATTATTAAATAGTAATTATGATATTAATAAAATAAAATTATTTATTAATAATTAATAGTTATTATTGTAATAATTATTATTTATTATTTAATTCTTATATGTGTCAAGTTTCCTCAGGTGCCAAGTGTCTTTCATGTGCCGAGTGATCAATATGCATAGAGTCATAGCTGATGCTGGGCAAGGCAGGGACCTTGGACTGAGCGGTCTATATGTGTGTTGAGAAATTCTTATGTGTGTTGAGTTGCTTCAGGTGCTGAGCATGCTTCATGTGTGGAGTGATCAACATGTGTCGAGTCATAGTTGACACCTACAAGGCTAATGATCTTAGATGTTGATTGCCATATGACATGTGCCAAGCAAGCTAACACACGTGTTGAGTTACTTCTGATGCCAAGCCAAAATTCTCATTGGTGCCAAGCTACTTCAGGTGACAAGCATGATTCATGTGCCAAGTGATCAATATGCATCGAGGCACAGTTGATGTCATCCAAGTCAGTGACCTCACATGCCCAATGCCATATGTGTTGAGTGTATTAGTATGCTTCATGTATCGTGCAAACTTGTATGCTATATGTGCCAAGTAAATTAGAATAGTACATGAGTTATCCTATAGCTACTGAGATGAGCCAAAATTCTTATAGCTGCCGAGTTACCTTTAGTGTCGAGTCAGAAGCCAAGATACTTCAAGTGACGTGGTGGGTGTGCTTTAAATGTCATATGTGTTGAGTATGTTATAGTGGACATTCTGACGTGACTCGATGGTCACTGAGCATTATCCAAATTGGGCATTCAATATTTATTGAAGCTTTCATAAATTAGGCTCCCATGTGCAAGATTAAGGCTAAACATAATTTAGTTGACTGACGTCAATTGAGTATGATCTTGTTCCCATTTGCTCATGTGGCACTTTGTACTGGGCAAAATTAAATTCAACTTATACGGCTGCAGATCAAATTGCTCATTCTTCAATTTTGGGCACGTCAGATTTGTACTTTGCCCTTCTCAATTTGCAACTAATTTCTAATTTAATGATACCCTCTTTATTACACATGAAGTGCAGGTACTCCACTTATGTTGAAGGATTTAGTTTAAGCTGCAGAATGGATTTCAATCCATTTTATTTATCTAGCTTGTTGTGTTTATCATTCAAACTACTCTCAACATGTCATCTCCACAAGAAGCATGTGTGAAATGTGATTCTTGCCATCAATTCCACCACAGCATATTGCCAAAAAAATTCAAAATCAAGCTTCATTCGGCATTGGATGAAGATGCAATTTCTCACCCTCTTGAAGATGTGGTTCTAGATAATATATTTATTGTACACTCCTATAAAATTCGGTGTGCGATTCGAACCATAATTGGGGAGGATCTTTTCTCTGCATCCACAAGGAATGTTTTATTTGCTTCAATTTTGTTCTCCATTTTTCTGTCCAATGCCATGGATCTTCTTCAATCTTCGTCGAGACTAGAAATTATTGCCATCAAGGTGGTTAGGCCAGAATTATGGACTGATAATAAATTGAAATGTGCGATGCAAAGCTATGATTTGTAGACTGGTAATGCCCTAGTTGGTGGCATATTTTCAAGAACCATGCTCATGAAGAACCATGAGGCCATGATGACCTTTGAAGTGATGTAGAAAATCTTTGAGAAACACAACACTCGATTCCTGCTCAAGACCCTACAATTCACAGCTTGTGCTCTAGGTTTCCAGTTGACTAAGGAGATGAAGAAAGTTACTTTTTCTTTGATTGACATTTTGGGGATTCCAATTTCTGATGCTCGGGGAAAATTTGCCCAAGTGAAGACACCAGTGGCTACCCCAACTCATTTATTCAGTGAACCTGGTGCCTAGATCCTAGTCTTGGTCACCATGTCTCAACAGAAACCACTCATCCTCTGCATTCAAATGTCACTATACCTAGTGGTTGGGGCATGCCTTCATCCACTGGTTTGTCTGCTAGCACTTTAGATGTTGTTGCTGCTAGTGGTTGGGGTGTGCCTTCATCCATTGGTTTTTCTGCTAGCACTTTAGATGTTGCTACTAAAGGCCCAAGTTCAGGTTGGGATGTTGCTCTTGTATCATGTCCAAATTTTGGAGGGGGCTTCTCTGTAATGGGTGCTTCCAGCTAGGATATGGATGAAAGATAGCATAGTGGTATCTTTCTTTCTTGTTGGGTTTTTTTCTCCTCGCTTCAGGCATGTTTTATAGAATGTTGAATATCTTGTTATTCTTGTTTTGACTGAATTTGAGTCCCCCATGCCCACTATGTGATGAAATTGTAAAATATGATAAACTTTGAATTTTGATTGGTTGTTCATCGATATAGTTGGATTGTAAATATCGATGTTATGTCAATTGTAAATATTGCGACGATGCTGGGTTTTCTTTCTGGTTCTTTCCCAGTTGAGCTCTTGAACTAGTTTATATAAATATATGTCTAGTGGCTCGTCCACTTTTGCCAAAAATATATTTATATTTATTTATTTAAAACATATTTAGTTTAATTAATTAAAAGATTAGGAAATTGATTTTCATTTTAAATCAACAAGGTATAATTGGATCATTTATTTTTAAATCTAATATTGATTTAATTAAATGATCATTATGAACTTTTATGGAAGTAAAAAAAAGAGAATGAGAAGAAAATACAAAATTGAATCTTTAAGTAGAAAAGAAGAAGAATAATGTGCAAATGGTTTCATTTGAGAAGATCATCCAAGGGATATCAATTGTGAAATATTACACGGAAAGGAACCCATGAAAAGCTATGACTTAATAATTCTAAAAGATGATGAGACCTTCACCAATAATGTATGATAAAGAATCCATTTTTTAATAGAAGAGTGAAGGATCCAAGCAAGTGAATATATGCAGGAGAACAATGAATATGTTAAGTAGAACTGTAGAAGAGAAGCATAAATAAATATATATATATATATAGAAATGGTATTGCTTACAGAAAACTCAATCGCAAAAATTATATGTTGGGAAACAATTAATAAAGAATGACAAGATTAGGAAGGTAACAAGCTTAGTTCAAAAATTCATTCCTTTACCAATGAAGGAATATAATATATCACAAATACCCAATTGAAAACCTTAATATAATTTTATCAAAATAACCAGCAATTTGATAATCTAAATGCCCTCTCCTCAATGATCAGCTTTACAAGGTTCTTTCAAACATATAAATGTTTCAAGTATCCATATTCTCAATTGATGCAAGCTCCTCCTTCAACGCACATATTCATAACACCTAATGTTCCCAAATAAAAGCATTCGACTTGAATGGTGTGGGTGTTGGTGATCTTTTTGTCTATGCTCTACAGCATTGATGTGCTCACGATGGTTCCCAGTGTGGGGATTTTGCTTTTCACTCAAGAATTTTTGGTAGAGGTTCCTTTCATCTTGAATGCATCATATATATACCTATAGAAAATATAATATTCTTCAGATGCAAGTCACTGGACAAGACATGAACCCATACTGGATGTTAAAATTCATTGTGATTTCTAGAATAGCTCTTTTTTGCTCCTCGAAACATGATATCCGATGTGATGTGTGAGAGGATAATACACTCTATTCAGCGAAGATGTCTATTTCATCCTCTGATATGGATGATCTTCTTGCAAATTGACTTCATAAAATTAGATATTGATACCTTTAATGACTTGTTCTTTGTATCGAACATTTGGAAATACCACCACATGTGTTGCTACTACACAAAACTTATTACTTTGATCTACTTCTATTATTCTTTCTTCTCCATTCTTAGTTACTGGTTAGACATCCAGGTCAAATCTTGAACATTTTTACCACTATGTGCCTACTTCTCATAAAACTAGTTCTAATGAAAACATCCCATACTTGTTCATAATTTTCTCATCAGATCTACACACCCCTTCACTTGGCACCTGTAGTTGACTGTATATAATTTGATTGATTGGAATATCTTCTCTTCAAATACTAATCTATTCCATTATAATTATTTCCACATTTGTGAGAAACAAGTGACAATTTCTAGACTTCATCAATTATAGTATCAGAACTAGAATTATTTTCTTCCTAGCTGTCACTGTTGTTTATATGATGTGATTGTGACTATAACTATTTTGTTGCCTATAGATAACAATACATTTTTTGATGTTGTAGGTAAATCTGGGTCTATATCTTTTATTACTATACAATATATTAGTATTTCCCAAAGTTCAAAAAAATACATACATATCCTTATCAATCAAGTAGTGCTCAAATTAATACATTCTGAGGATTTCTTTAAGATTGTTGATACTGACTCATAACATTGACAGTTATAATCAAATCCACTGGTTCTTTTGGTTTCTTTGATGCACATCAATAAATGCCCTATTACCAGGAAGAATTATGGCTTTTCCCTTAGTTATATCCTTTGTAACAGAAATATAAGGCTGTATATAATTGCCACCAATTTGGATGCCACTTATAAACAACTCAATTCATGCTAATTTCCAACTTTTGTATATCCTCATGCATATTTAAAAAATGTTGTGAGTGGAGACTATAATTTGCAAAGAATTTATGCAACATCAAATCTAATAAGAATTATAGATCAAATCAGTTGAATACATTCAATGACCTTGTATCATATCAAAATAATTAGAAATAGATATATACTACTATTGAAAAAATCAGAAGTAAAATAAAGAATAATAGAAAAATGAATAAATAAACAGAGAGAATGGAAATAGAATAAAATAAAAATCACAGATGTATCATTGAACCTAACACAAACTGAAAACATATTGTTTATACATGGCAACCAAAAAATTAGTATATGATTAAGGGTTTTGTTTTGGTGGCTTTGACTCCAAATAGTTAAACACGAGGTAAAATAGAAGCCATATGGATTAATGGATTTTTTGTTGTGCCCCCGAGCTCCAAAGAGTTAAAGCAGGAGAAGCTTAACTAAATGGAAAAATTAGTTTATTTGAAATAAAATATTATGAAAATTGATGAAACAAACTTTAAATCATATGCATTCGATACAAATTTAGGAATGGAAAGATTATAATGAAAAAGAAATGCTAAACTGTATTGTTTCTATAAACAAATTAACACTTTCATATTACAAGATTAAATTGTAAAGTTGTGTGTGTGTGTGTGTGTGTGTGTGTGTGTGTATCAAGCTCTGTCTAGGGGGGAGTACCCTCAATATTACCAAAATAGAACTTATATATGATATTATCTCTCCAGATACAAAAAAACCAAACCAAAACAAACTAAGCTATTCAACTTTAATTATACTTTAATAACCAATTCCTTTGTCGATAAATATCAGCCTAGCTACAACTTCTTCTGGGAAGAGATTAACATTAGCCTAATAGAAGGCCTCAAATTTACTCATATCATTCTTCTTTACTATGCACGACTTGAACAATGCCCAAGCTTCTTCATAATCATCTTCTTCCCTTTAGCCTCCAAACAAAAAAATCCCAACAAATCACCATCAAAGATATTAGTGTCTATCATATCAAAGGTTTTGAGCACCTCCAAGTATAACTCCTTAACAACCATTTTGCGAATCATACCATAAGTTCACATTGGGTGACCTAAGACTTGGATAATGGGCTTTAAAATATTGAATACAAGCTTTCCATCAAGAATGTGTCCTCTTACCTAATATTCAACACACAGTAAAGTGATCAAGGTCTCCTTTTCTAGATCATTAGCAAGTTTGAAAATCCCATTTATCTTCTCCTCTGATGTCTCCTCCAACGAATCCACCTGAGTGCATCTGCAATTTATGCCCAAGAAAATTTTCATAATGCCACTATGAATTTCTCAGAACTAACTCTGTATCTACTAGAATCCTACTGCAGATAGGAAGGACAAAAGTAGAGTTATTGGGGCCAAAAAACTTGTAAAGTAGTATATATTTTTAGTAGACTAAAGTTTTTTTTTACAAATGTTTCAAAAACTTAGAAGTCGAAATTAAACTTTACAACTATTTCAAAAACTTAGAAGTCAAAATTATTCATACCCTTGTTTGAATTGATTATTCTTAACTTGTGGACATAATATAGTTGACAGCTGCATTACTTCAATAAAAATCTTGAAAAATATTTTTGTTTATAAAGGATTATTTAATTTATAGTAAGATTGTTAAGGATTGATTTAAAGATGAAGAGAGATTCAAAGAAGCAAAGATGAATGTCCAACAAACATAAGATTTATTAGAAATAACTTGATTTAAAAAAATAAATTGAAAAAATACAGTCCAATATAGTCCTTTCATAATGAAATGGAGTTGGTAAGTTCAAAATTATCTTTGTGAGAAATAGAACACCATCGTGAATGAACAATAAATTTATGAAAGTAGGAGCATCTAGGAAAGAACAACTCGTTCTAATTTTGAAGGTTTGGATTTTCTTATTTTGTTCTCTTATGTTTCACACAAATTGTATAGTCAAAACACTTGATCAGGAATAAGTATAATACAAAAGAGAACCATACAACAGGGAAAAAAGAAGGCATTTTGGTTATTTGGTTTTGTGGATTGACAAGGGGAAAAATAAAAGTGCAGGAAGTTTTGGTGCCAGAAAATAGAGAAAGGAGGGGGAAAAATAGTCTAGCAAAGCAAATAGATCTAAGAACTAGAGAGAGAGAGAGAGAGAGAGAGAGAGAGAGAGAGAGAGAGAGAGAAGGGGGGGAATGAATCATGGAAATAGCCTGTTATGAACATAGAGGTTGGAAAAGGACAAAAGAATGTTGTGTAAATATAGGCTACAAGCAATCAAGTTTTAGAGGATTACTCTAAAACTTTATATTTGAACAATGAGCGATTTGTCTGCCTCTCTTTGATGATACATATATGATATTCACCTGTAATGTGCACAACTATAGAATGAAAATCTTAAATTTACGTTGTCATAGTTTGTATGAAATGTTGTACAATGTCTACTTCTTGGGTTTTAATGATGATTCTTTCACCTTTTCTCTTTACCTCTCTGGAAATAAGCATCTTGGTTATTGTTATGTGGCAAAGAGGGAAACATAAAGTGACCTCTATTAAAGTTTTTAAAACCTAAAGCTTGTTTAGCACCATTAGATCTCAATGTGTAAACACCAACATTTAACTATTGATTCTATGAAAATGCAGATGGATCAAAACATTTACATTAGTTTTAAAAAGATGATTTGTGATGAAAAGCAAAGACATTCCTATGAAGATTAATGATAACTGCAAGAGAATATTCTTATTTATGCCTCTAATAAATATTTGTGTATTAAAAATACATTAGACTAAAAATATTATATTAAATATTTTCGAAAAAGCCCTAACAAATATCCTAACTCCTCATTACTACCCTTGCTTGTGGGAGAAACAAAAAAAAAGATGGAGGGAGATGGGACACCCCGTGGGCCCTACCTCCACCTGACATCCAAGGATGGGCACATTAGACACTATGTTAAAAGATTTTTTTTAAAACAAATCTGGAAATTCTTCAGGCTACCATCTTCTCTCCCTCATGCATTGGATGCTTACTAACTAACCCTACAACTTTACCCATGTTGGGCCATGGGGAGGCATGAGGGAGATTGTCCTTCCATATTGGGGAGGCATGTGATTTATACATGCACTTCCACTTCCTCCACTTACCACCTAACTTCATGTTATGATCTTCTCTCCCTCATGCATTGGATGCTTACTAACCCACCCTGCAACTTTACCCATGTTGGGCCATGGGGAGCTGTGAGGGAGATTGTCCCTCCAATTGGGCATGCATGTGATTTAAATGTACACTTCCACTTTCCCCACTAGTCACCTAACTTCATGCTACCATCTTCTCTCCCTCATGTGTTGGATGCCTACTAACCAACCCTACAACTTTACCCATGTTGGGCCATGGGGCAACGTGAGGGAGACTGTCCTTCCATATTGGGAAGGCATATGATTTAAACCTACACTTCTACTTCCCCCACTTACCACTTAACTTCACACTACCATCTTCTCTTCCTCATGCATTAGATAATTACTAACTAACCCTACAACTTTACCCATGTTGGGCCATGGGGAGGCATGATGGAAGTTGTCCTTCCATATTGGGGAGGCATTTGATTTAAACTTGCACTTCTACTTCCTCCACTTGCCACCTAACCTCGCGCTACCATCTTCTCTCCCTCATGTGTTGGATGCTTACTAACTAACCCTACAACTTTACCCACGTTGAGCAATGGGGAGGCATGAAGGAGACTGTCCTTCCATATTGGGGAGGCATGTGATTTAAACCTGCAAATTGGAGATAACAGAGTATGAAAACTACAAAGATGACAATCTATAAAAATAACTAGTTTTTGGCCACCCACAACGCAGACGACAAAGTAATGAAATTGCAGAGACGAAAAATTATAACTCGGAGATGATGAAACTATGAAGATGACAGAATAGAATTTTTTTAAAAAAATTAAACAAGCGGAAACACCAAATTGTGGAGATGACAATATGTGAAAATGACAGAACAAAATAAATCAATTTTTTTCACAATTTTTAAAATAATGAACATATTAAATTAAATAAATTTAATTAAATAAGTAGAAGAATATGACAAAATATAAATAAATAATAATTAATTAATTATAATGTCAAAGGGAATATTAAATAAATTAATATAGCGTTTGGGATGATTTTAAGTATCTACAAGTACCTTTTTCAAACTTACCTCCACATCTGGGATGATGTCAGTATGTAAGGTATGGTAGATATCTCATAGAAAGTGCCTTGGGTGTGTATTGGGAAAAGTTTGGCCAAGTTGCCAAATGAGCCATATGTTTAGGTTTAGGTGGGGTGTTTAGATAGTATTAATGTTTTTGAAACCTAAATCTTGTTTAGCACCATCAGATCTCAATATATAAACAACAATAATTAATTATTGATTCTATGAATATGCAGATGGATCAAAATATTTACATCAATTTTAAAAAGATGATCTATGATGAAAAGCAAAGACATTCCTATGCAGATTAATGATAATTGCAAAGAGAATATTCTTATTTATGCCTCTAATAAATATTTGTATGATTTAAATCTTCACTTTAAACCATCTTCTCTCCCTCATGCGTTGGATGCTTACTAACTAACCCTGTAACTTTATCCACATTGGGCTATGGGGAAGCATGTGATTTAAACCTGCATTTCCACTTCCCCCACTTGCCACTTAACTTCACATTGCCATCTTCTCTCCCTTATGCATTAGATGCTTACTAACTAACCCTGTAACTTTACCCACATTGGGCCATGGGGAGGCATGAGGGAGACTATCCCTCCATATTGGGGAGGTATGCGATTTAAACCTACACTTCCACTTGCCACCTAACTTCATGCTACCATCTTCTTTCCCTCATGTGTTGGATGCTTACTAACAAACCCTACAACTTTACCCATGTTGGGCCATGGGGAGGTGCAAGGAAGACTATCCTTCCATATTGGGGAGGCATGTGATTTAAATCTGCACTTCCACTTCTCTCACTTGCCACCTAACTTCATGCTACCATCTTCTCTCTCTCATGTGTTGGATTCTTATCAACAAACCCTACAACTTTACCCATGTTGGGCCATGGGGAGGCATGAGGGAGACTATACTTCCATATTGGGAAGACATGTGATTTAAACCTGCACTTCCACTTCCCTTACTATCGCCTAACTTTATGCTTCCATCTTCTCTCCCTCATGCTTTGGATGCTTACTAACTAACCCTACAAGTTTGCCCATGTTGGTCCATGGGGAGGCATGAGGGAGACTATCCTTCCATATTAGGGAGGCTTGTGATTTAAACTTGCACTTCCACTTCCCCCACTTGTCACCTAACTTCATGCTACCATCTTCTCTCCCTCATGTGTTGGATTCTTACTAACTAACCCTACAACTTTACCCATGTTGGACCATAGGGAGGCATGAGAGAGACCATCCTTCCATATTCGGGAGGCATGTAATTTAAACACTCACTTCCACTTATCATTTTGGCACCTTTTTCAATTGTACCTCCACTTCTAGGATGATGTCAGGATGTAAGGTATGGCAGATATCTCTTGAGAAGTGCCTTGAGTGTGTATTGGAAAGAGTTTGGCCAAGTGGCTAAATGAGCCATATGTTTAGGTTTAGGTAAGGGTTTTTAGATTTTATTAATGTTTTAAAAGAGATGCTTAGTGTTTAAATAAAATGATTAAGGATTTCAAATAAGAAAGTGAATAAGTACTTAAATAAAGTGTATATAGTTAGTAACTAGTTAAGGTTGTTAGTAAATAATAATTAAGTGTTTAAAATTTTATTTTTGTGATAGAATAGTTGTGGAAATTATATTATCTATTTAAGGAGAGTATTTGGCATGTTTCATAGTGATAGTATGTATTTAATTATGGGTCTTACCTAGTTCAAATTAATTGTTGGAAGTGTTATAAATTAGAGTTGACTAGATAACTTGCTAGGATAAGTCGGATTAAGTTAGATGATCAATGGTATGTTGTAATTATATTTATGACAAGTTTTACTGTTTTTATTAGTTATAATGGACCATGTTGAGAATAAAATTCAAGTTTTAATGCATTGGTAGGTTAAGCTAGATGTGCAAATTAGTATACCTAGGGAATTGAACTAGTATAATAATTAAAGGGTAAAGGTAATCAAATTCAAACCTAACCTAGCTTATATTCTAATCAAATGTTCTTCAACCATGATTCCACACCATAGTATACATGAAACTATAGTTTAACTTATCGATTTAATCAACCCGAATGAAGGGTTCCTGTAGCACTAGGACTTAGGGTTTCAAACTCATACAATGAGTTGGAATGTTGACTCTACATCCTCATGCAATGTATTTGAAACTCAATTGTTTCCTACACCTTTTGTCTTGAAACTGACCTTGTCTTATTGACATCCTTCAGTAACATGTTCAATGTTAGTAAGTGTTTTACATTTTGGTTATTACCTTAAAAAATAATTTAAAAAATTGTTGGTGTGTTTTGCCCTAGTTTATGACATTACATTTTGGTATCAGAGCCTAGGTTTGTAAGACTTGGGAAACAATTGGTCCATGTTAGGTGTGGAAGTTTATATGTTACCATACAAAGTAGGGATTTTGCATTTTAGAGCTCTAATAAGCTAATGTATTCTTTCTAAACTATGAAACTGATGAGTAAACCTAAGTAAAACTTGAAACTGGTATTAATGATTGTAAATGGTCAACCATATTAGATAACTCGATCTTAATGACTTGAAACAAATGATTAAATGAAAGAATATTGTATTTGTATTAAGTTATATTATGATCTCATAAAATATTTGAAAATTGTGTTCAACATTATTACTTTGGGGAAAACTAAGTTAAGAAACCTAAAAAATCTTTCAATCATGTGATTGAAACAAGAAAATGACCTCAATAATCATAGAGAAAGTGTTTAGCATCATCTTTAGTAGAACTATGCCTGACTATGTCCCTCATGAAAGTATTATAGTTCATATCAAGTATGGAAGTGATCAAGTAGAATAGTATTGGTTTAGACATTGCAACGTAAGTATAGGAAACCTATGATCTTCGTAATTTAATTTTTTTTCTTAGGATTAAAGTATTCTATAGATAAAAATAAATGGTGAGTGAATAGGAAGGTAACACTTGAAAAGTATACCATGTTATCAAGCTGTTGGGATACCTCTGACCTATCATGGGTTAAAATGTATTATTTTGATAATCTTTGGAAAGAAAACTAGAACTCAATTTAGATCTACGAGTCACCTTTGGGAACCTTGAATAATATCGTAATAATCCAAGAGGCTAATTCAACAAGTGAGTTACTTAGGAACACACAAAGAATATGAGTATCTCAGTCTATTATGAGGAATAGAACCCTAATTAGAGAATAAATCTATCTAACTATGATTGTAAGAATGTAACTAAATGTTGAGAAGTATTTAACATATTGTATTGAATTGGTAAGATAGAAATGCAAACTTCTAAGTTAGTGTTATGTGTGTCTATTATGTTAGTGGGCTTATTGTATAAGTTGGAGTGATCTACTAAATTATAACTATCAAGTGTATACTCTTAGACCTTAGTATTGAAAATTTTGGATCAAATATAACCCTATAATATAGAGAAAGAAAATTTGCAATGAGGTTATCAACCTAGTATGAAATAAAGGTTCAATTTTTAGAGTAATGTAATAGAAGGATTAAAAGCCATGAGGAATGATAGGAAAAGTGATGATGACCTATAACTTGGTAAGGAGATAGTTGTAAGAGTGGATAAGTAATCATTTACAAAATTCTTTTAAGGATTTGTATACCTAACTAGTTGCAAACCTACAACCTAAGGATGAATTCATAAGTCATTTCTAAATAGGGGACATGAAATATGGATTATTGATAAGAGCACCAACATTCAGTGCATTCTTTGATGATAATTAGAATTTGTGCAACCAATGAAGTAATATAGGACAAGGATATATATGTATATAGGATCAATCCAACTTTGGTAAATTTGATAGCACAACTTCAACTTATATATTATGGTGAATTTGACCTAAGAAATATTGTGGATAGATACCCCAGTATGCAATTATAGTGAATTGAGGATAAGGGATTGGTATTATAACTACAACTCAGAGAGTAACTCTACCATTAAGAGGATGTAATGAAACACATTTTGGTTATCCTCACATTTGTATGCTACAATAGGGTTTCTAGTCTAGACACACCCCTTAGTACAATAAACCCTAATTGTAGGGCGATGTCAATAAGATAGCTATGTAGTTGGTATGTGGGACCAATCAAAATTTGAGCAATATAGCCTTTAGACTACTGTCTAATTTCATTGCAAAATCCCTACAATGTATTTGGAAAACTTAAGATTCTTCCTTTCCCTCAGTGACCTTAGTATGGTCACATTATGTCAATAATGTGAATTTTGTAAGCAATTGGATTTTATTAATTGAATTTTGTTATTAATTATTAATTATTTTGTGGTGCAATCTAGCATCATTTTTGAAATGGATGTTTAGAATTCTTAAATATGATTAGGATCAATTGAATCAAATTGCATTATATTTAAAATTAATAGGACTTAACTACTTTCAAGGAAGGATCAGAATAAAATTCATTCGACATGTCCAAAGAAAAGAGTGTGTATTTCATATTGAGATTAGTATGAGACAACTACTAAATAAAAAATAAAGTGGAATACACAAACATTAACATTAATAATGCAAGTCAAACTGCATGTGTTTAAGAAGTTAACTATTAAAAAACTATCATATATATTTAAGCTTTCGTACATATTTGGTAGAATAATGATGAACATTATAAAACTAATATAATTATCTTAGGTTTCTTATATATAGTGTAAATAAGAAAAGTTCAAATTTGAAAGAGATAGCTCTCACCTAGACCCTTGGTGAAATAGTGGTGATTTTCTTTTCCTATAGTTATTACAATCAAAGTCCATAAAAATTTTACTCTATACACTAGAAAAGTTGGCTTAGGTTGAAGACTTTCTCCAATATGGATTTAAATTTTGACTCTAAAAACCAAATACCCCATGACAACTATAAAATATTATTGATGACAATATTATGAGCCAACCTTTAAATTTCTCTTTTCAAATAATAAGTTAACTGACCTCATTGAACTATCTTTAAAAGTTATTCATGTCAAAAAAGATTCTTATCATATATCCTATTAGAAATATACTAATGAAAAAGAATTAAAAGAGTGTTTCTCTTTAACTAATTGCTCGTAGTAAAACACAATTTTAATCTTAGTTATTATTCATAGTGACCTTCTTAGATATCATATTATAAATTCTCTTATAACATAAATTTAAAGAAATCGAAAAACATTAAGATAGGTTTACTTTTCCACTATATTGTCATGTCCCCATTACTAGAATGGAAAATAATAATAAAGTGTATATGAAGAACATTGATGTGTAAATATAATGATGATACAACTACAACTATTATTTAAGATGTAGAGTTTTTAGTCCATCTAATGCATGAAAATTAATCTATGGAGACATATCAATTCTTGAGGAATGAGTTATCCATTTAGTGGAGTGAACCTTGTGACTTTGAACCATTATCACTAGCTTGTAAAAGGTGACCTAGATGAAGACTAGAGGGCTGATAAATACTAAATATCATTTTAACACAAACTTTTATTGATGACAAAAAATATTGAAGATGGTGTGATATTAGATACTTGGGAATCCCTTCTCAGTGGAACCCTCACTTAAAGAGATCTAGGACTTGTTGTGACTAAATGTCACCCACTGCCCATGTATGGGGCCCCTATTCATAGCCTGGAAAAATCTCAATGATGAATCCACAGTGAGTAGTCCTGGTATTTCTATAATTTATTTACGACAAGTGTGAAGTGTAGTTTGCCATGCAAGGAGCGCAATTCAATGCATGGCTTGGATGGTCAAAATTGTTTATTTTTCCACAGTTGCCTTGAAACCATGCTCTCCCAAGTGCTTGGAGCACAACTTTGTAGTGAAAAAGGAATTTACTTGTCATGGATAAAATCCTCCACACCTTCAAACATGTGCTCTCCGCATATTATGGAGCATGAACTTTACCTTGCCATGGATTTTACCCAAATCAAAGAAATCTACGACACCTTATAAAGTGCCCTCTCCACATATAATGGAGTGGATTTTTAAGCATCCCAAGGAAAGCATCCAAATCAAAGAAATCTAGGACACCCTTTCCAAGACACACTATATTTTTCCTTGCATGCCTACCAATGCACTTCATGGATTTTTCATGATAAAAAATCCAAAATGTTAAAATCCAAGACAAAAAAATTGAAATTTTTTTTTTTAAATCTTGAAAACTTGGAAAACATGAAAATCCAAGACATCCTAAAAATTCCAAAGGGCAAAAGAGAAATTTAGAATCCAAACGGTAAAGGTTTAGAAAAAAAGTTAAGTTTCAAAAATTTGGGAAAATTAAAAAATTCTTGAGGATGAAAATCCAAATTCACATGAAAAATCCCAAAACTGTGAAAAATCATGAAAAGTTGAAATGTTTGAAAAATTCAAGAAAAAACCCAAATGTGAAAATTAGAAAAGAAATCAGTGGAAATCAAAAGAGCAAAAGAATGGGAAATTCTTCATAAATGGAAAAGTTGGATTTAAAAAATGATTTTCTTTCAAGGAGATTTTTTTGATTTACATCAGAAATTAAATATTAATTTTATTGATATTTAATTTGGTTATTTCAAAGAATAATTCAAAAAATAAATATTGGAGAAAAAGTTGGAAAGAAATTTGTTTTTTTGCATTAAAACATAGAAATTAATTAAATATGTTGAAATATGATTGAAAAGATCATTGTTAAGAAAGAGAGATTGTTTTTTAAATTAAAAGCGACCAAAGCAAGGGGGTCGGCCCATATACAAGCAAAAAGCTGGTAACCAGCACATTACCAGCTGAAACCACTAGCAGACAAAAGACTAACTAAACAACATTAACTTTCCAAATGTCTGCAGAAATAACCATAGACCAACCGCTAAGCTAAAATCAAATAAAGGAAACAAGCTAACTATGAAATTTCCACATAATCAAAAATGGCAACCAGGCCAACCCGAGTCATAATTATAGCTGTAAACCAACAAAACCAAACTACCAATAAAACATTTAAAGTCTTGGATCCAAAGATCCCAGTAAACTAAAAAAACTTTAAAAACTTAGTTTTCATTTTTTCCTTTCCCCTTCGGTTGTAGTAGGATCTGGGCCCAGTCATCAGCAAGGAACTTGAAGAGCAATATGTGGTCCTCCATATCCATACCTGCATCCTCCTTTTCATGTGCCAACAATTGAAGGGTGATAGCAGTAGCATGAGTAACTTTAAGGCCAAATTTTGAGAAGGTAAAGAAACCCTCCTCCAAAGGTTTAACCCTTCTTTCCAGATTCATATACCACTCCTCCAGCACCTTGGCCCCTTCCTTAGACCCTGCTTCAACCTTTGATGCATCCTCCTTAATTTTTTGCGCCTATAAATCATCCTACAAAACCCGTGGGTTAGAGGAAACCTTAGAATTATCCTTAGTAGGGGATGAAATGGTTATGGGGGAATTATCCATCTTGTTGCTCTCCTCACAAAAGGTAATGGGTTTGAGGGAAAAGTTGGCAGACACATCGGTGATCTCTGTTTTCTCAGCATTTCCAATAGATGCCTAGGTCTGAGCATTATCCATTGAATTGTCTCCCAAGTTAAAACTTTTCTCCACATCCTCATTACCATCATCCTTCTTAGTGTTGGAATTATGTTCCTCCCTTATATCACTATTATTTTTAGAATTGTCTTCCTCAACCTCGTCAATCAGATATCTAATGGACTTATGTTTGCTCCTAGCTTGAGATTGAGCAAGCCTACCAGATCTCCTCCTAGCCTTACCCCCGATCTCCTCCTCTGAGTCCTCTCCAATAACCTCAACTAGTTTTTCAATTTACATCTTCTTGTTTCCCTTTTGTTCCACTATATCAAGTTTTTTCTTTTTCTTATTTTCCTTACTAGGGGATGGCCTAGGGGTGTGAATTTTCGTGCCTATACTGGAGCTCGGGAGGGAGTTCTGAATGGCTTGGGTTTTCCACTACCACCACTCTAGGGGGGTACAAGGCAAGGTGAAACTAATAAAGGTAGAAGATTAAGCCTTGATGAATTATGGTGAAATTTAAACCTTTACTCCTTTTTTCCCTAACATCTACAACCATGTCCTCAAGAGAATGCAGAAGATAAAAAGAGATAGAAATGAAATCCCTATTCCTAAAATGATTCAACAAAGAGAAGTGATAGTAATAGCATACACCAAACCTACCCTCTAGCATCAAATACCTCATAAGGACCAAGCACACATCATCCCAGGGGGAGGGTAGCTCGTCTCTTTTAAACCCTCCTCTATAATGAATTAGCTCCTCATCCTCTATGAAGAAGCTATTCATGCTGGCCTCATCAGTAATTTTGGTTAACTTCCTCCATTTTTTCCCCTTCATAGAGAGGCTAGTCACCATTGCAATCACTTCCTCAGTGACTTGGAAGGTGATTCCATTAATGGTAACCTTTCTATCATTCCAGTCATTAACAAACTGGAGCGCGTAGTTCTCATCATACCCAACCATCAACTGCATGTAGGGTAAAAAACCCCTTCCTTCAGTACGAACCAAGTAGCCATTCTATCCTTAAAATTCTCAATTTTTGTAGGTTCTAACCTATTTAGGTCCCCCCCCATATCAGTTTCTCCAATTGCAGGCACCCCTTCTTCAGTAATACGCATCTAAACCTTTTCGACTTCAATCTTTCTGCAACTACTCTCCACCTTAAACCCTTTAGTAAGATGCAAATAAAATTTGCAGACCCGTGTTTGATGAGCTTCAAAATTCCATGCGATATTATTATGGGACTCAAAGAGAGATTGTTGATGAAGAATGTTTTCAATCATTTTTTTGTCAATGATGTCAAACATGTTATTTGTTGGAGAGAAAATTGCTTATAAGATCCAAGTACTCTCACTTAGTTGATTAATGAGGAGGATTTAATAAATAAGATGTAACAAAAACACCTAATGGAAAGGTTGAGTTATGATTATGTAATGAAGTACAAGGATGAGTTAAGACAATGGTGAAATAGTGTATTGATAACACACTTGAAGACACAAAGGTTGGCTACACTTAGAAAATTTAGAAGAACATGTTATACGAAGACTGTTTGCAAAGCTTGACCAAGGTTGATAGTGGGTGTTGAGCAAAGTTAGTTCATGCCATGCAAAATATTAGTTAGTGCTGAGTAAAAGAAAATTCTAGTGTGAGTCAAGTAACATAATTGGTGCCGAGAAAAATGCAATAGGTGTTGAGCATCAATAAAATGTAGTTGATGCCGAGTGAAAATGTAATAGGTGCCAAGTAACATTGTATGTGCCGAGCATCAGAAGATTAATAGTACCAAGCTACTACATTATTTGAAAAGTCAAAGATTTTCCAAATCTAAGTTGACAAGGTTGTTATCTTAAATTTTGTGAACTAGGTGGAAGATAAGGATGATGAGCTGGTGGTACAAAATTTGAGGTTAACCATTTTTAAGTGATTACAAGTGGATTCTACATGAAGTTTCTAGAAGAAACAAGATAAGGGATAGATACATTTTATCCTACCTAATCCATTCAAACCCTAATTTAGATGAGGTAAATTAGAGTAGGAAAAGTATTCTAAATTCCTACTTAAGGAATTATTGGTCATGAAGCAAAGTGGTCAGTTGAAAAAGGCTAGAGTGTGTGGTGCCAAGGAGAAGGTATTGATAGAGAGAATAGAGTACAGAGACTTTGCTTTGTCAAGTGACCACAAGAGTGATTACATTGGTGCAACGAGCAAGGGGACTCAAGGAGACGGAAGCTTAAAGGGAGAATAAGTTGTCAAAGCTGAAGAGATTGAAAGCCAAGAAGAATTGTGAACTGAATTGAGATCTAAAATCTATAAGTTATGTTGTAAGTTGTATCAGATCAAAAACCCTTGTTGTTACTCTCTAACAATTGTATCAATCAGGGAAAAAGCCTTTGGACTAAGGTTGGTTGGACATCCATTGAGAAATCCTTTAACAAGGTAGCATTCCAAGTGAATGACCTAAAGTCCTTTAATCAGGATCACTTCTAACATGGTGATTGAAATCCCTTAACTGGGTCACACTTAACAGTGTGTGTTGTAACTTTAACAGGGTTGGCCTTTCACAAGGTATCACTTTAGAAGAGTGAGAAAGAGGTAGCATGTTACTACTGGTTTTTTCCAAATTGGGTTTCCACATAAATCATTGTGTTATGTATGTTCATCTTTCATGTGTTATTGTTGCATGTTGATTTATTAGTAACTTGTTAGTTAGAATGTTTAGCTTGGATGCATGAATAGTTAAATGGGTTCACTAGGCTGAAGGAAAAGTTTTATTGAGACATCAGGACCTTGAATAACTGATTCACCCCCCCCCCCACCTTTCTCAGTTATTCTAAAGAATTTCTAACAATTGGTATCAGAGACATCTATTGATTTAGTTTGAAGGTACTAGAAGCATAAAGATCAAGATGTCTAAGAGAGAAGTGCCCAAGCTCAATAGAGACAACTTCTTGCATGGAAAAGTATAATGATATTGCATCTTGGAGGAATAGGTGACCATGCACAATCCTCAATTATAGTAGAACATGTTGATCTAGTTGGTGTACCTACTGCTGAAGATATGGAGAAAAAGAAGGAGCACAATCAGGCAATGTTAGATATTGTCTCTGCTCTTAGCTATGTTGAATTTGATGATATCAAGGGATGCAAAATTGCTTATAAGATGTGGGAAAGCCTACAAAACATTTATGGAGGAGATAAGAATGTACAAAGAGCCAAGTCAAAGAGTCTCGGAGAAAATTTTGATGGCATGAGAATGGAGGAAGGAGAAAACATTGCTCAGTATGTTGCTAGAATAAAAGAGGTTGTAAGTGCTATAAAAGGTACAACTGGTCAAATTGATGATGACATTGTTCTGAGTAAAGTCTTAATAACATTATTACCTATCTATGCTATTAGAATATCTGATGTACAGGAACTGAGATGCATTCCAAGGAAAAATCTAACCATTGAAAAACTAGTTGGAAGACTCACTATATTTGAGCTATCCAATTTTGACAATTACAAGCTAGAAAGTCTTGAATCTGCTTTCAAGGCTAAGTTGCTACTGAAAGATTTTGATGAAAAGAAGTAGAGGAAGAAGAGAAGAATAAAGCATGTATCCAATGATAGTGACACTAATGAAGAAGATTTCAATCAACTAGAAGCATTGCTGGCAAGAAGATTCCACAAAGGAAAGGGAAAATTTAAAGGTAAGTTGCCCATTATTTGTTTCAATTGTAATGAAGTTGGACATATTGCTACTAGGTGTCTAGAAAAGAAAAAATAGAGAGGAAATGACAAATACAAAGACAGAAGAAATGATGACAGCAAAGAGTACAAAGACAAAGGCAAAAAGTCTTACATTGTAGAAGAAGATGACTCAGATGAAAATGATGATGAGGTAGTCTATGTTGCAATGAAGGATGAGTCAGACGAAGATGAGGCAACAGCACTGGTAATCTGTTTGAACAAGAATGACAAATAGATCATAGACAATGGATTCTCACATCACATATCAAGAGACAAAAGCAAGTTTGTCACCTTTACCCAGTATGATGGAAATAGTGTTAGATTTGGAAATGATGCCTCATGTCTAATAAAAGGAAAAGGTTTCATTAATCTTATGGAGAAGATTTCATGTGATAATGCATACTATGTTGAGGACTAAATTACAATTTGTTGAGTGTGTCATAGCTAAGCAATGTAGGATGCAAAGTAGAATTTGGAAACAAAACTACCAAGATCTATGACACTGTTGGAAATCTGATAGGAAATGGACACCAAACTAGAAGCAATCTATTTTACCTAGATATAGAGGATGTTGCCTATCTTATTGTAAGATTTAATGATGTGTGGAAATATAGATGACAAGAAAAGCACAGTGGAGGAGCACTATTTTTAGGTAGAAGACTAGTTAGCTGGACTAGTAAAAAGAAAAGTTGTACCTCACAATCCACAGCTAAAGCTGAATATGTTGTTGTTGCCATAAACTGTACTGGATATTGTATGGATCAAGCATCTACTTAAAGGTATGAAGGAGGAGATAACTAAACCTGTGATACTTTATTGTAATAACACCAATGTTATCAACATATCAAAGAATCTTGTGATGCATGCCAAAACAAAGCACATTGCAAACAAGTATCATTATGTAAGAGAGCTAGTAGAAGACAAAGAGGTGAAGATGGAATATGTTAATTCAAAGAAAAAAAAATTGTTGACATCTTCACAAAACCATTACCTAACGATTCATTTGAATATCTAAGAGGTAGGTTAGGGGTAATACCCCTATCTAAAGTTGTTTAAACAATAGCATAACTACCCTACATCAAATGTGAAGATTGTGGAAATGATATAAATTGATGCAGAGGATACTTACTTTAAGTTTTTTCCTGAAGTAATTAAAAAGTGTTGAAATTTCAACTTAGTCACAAGAAAGGTGACAAAGGGAGTAATTGGAGCTAATGCAAAATTATGTATCTACATAATAAGATGTTGAAATGATATGTCTTTACCATTGTTGTCAAAGAGGGAGAAATGGCAGAAACTAATTAAATCTACAAGATCAAAATAAAATGAGGAATAGAAAAAAGGAAGAAAGGAAGAAATAGTAGCTAAGAGGGAGAAAATAGCACTTACAGAAATCAATCAGGATGACAAAATCATAGGAGTAGAACAAAAAGGGAGACAGTTTATCAGCAAAGGAGATGATTACCCCAATATTTTGAAAGAGGGAGATATTAAAAAATTTAGAGGGAGTCATAGGAAGTTGGAAAAGTTGGAAGATGCTAATAGAAGGAACAATTTTGGATACAAGATTTATTTTTGGCATTTGCCTTACTGTTTTAACCTAGTCATCCTTGATTACACATAATGCCATAGGTGACTTGGTTGATCAGTTGTGTTTTCCATCAATGCCAAAGAGGGAGTTTGTTGAAATATGATTGAAAAGATCATTGTTGAGAAAGAGAGATTATTGATGAAGAATATCTTCAATCATCGTTTTATCACTGATGTCAAATCCGTTATTTGTTGGAGAGACAATTTCTTATAAGATCCAAGTACTATCACTTAGTTGATTAATGAGGAGGATTTAATCAATAAGATGTAACAAAAACACCTAAGGGAAAGGTTGAGTTATGATTATGTAATAAAGTACAAGGATCAATTGAGACAATGGCGAAATAATTGATTGATAACACACTTGAAGACACAAAGGTTGGCTACACTTAGAAACTTTAGAAGAACAGGTTATACTAAGACTATCTACAAAGCTTGACCAAGGTTGGTAGTGGGTACCAAGCAAAGTTAGTTCATGTCGAGCAAAATATTAGTTAGTGTCAAGTAAAAGAAAATTCTAGTGTGTGTTGAGTAACATAGTTGGTGCCAAACAAAATGCAATAGGTGTCGAGCATCAGTAAAATGTAGTTGATGTCGAGTGAAAATGTAATAGGTGGTGAGTAACATTGTATGTGTCGAGCATTAGAAGATTAATAGTGTCAAGCTACTGCATTATTTGAAAATTCAAAGATTCACTAAATCCAAGAGAACAAGTTTGTTATCTTGAATTGTGTGAACTAGGTGGAAGATAAGGATGATGAGCTAGTGGTAAAGAATTTGAGGTTAACCATTTTTAGGCGATTACAAGTGGATTCTACATGAAGTTTCTAGAAGAAACAAGATAAGGGACGGATACATTGTGTCCTACCTAATACATTCAAACCCTAATTTAGATGAGGGAAGTTAGAGTGGGAAAAGTATTCTAAATTCCTACTTAAGGAATTACTGGTCATGAAGCAAAGCGGTCAAGTGAAAAAGGCTAGAGTGTGTGGTGCCAAGGAGAAGGTATTGATAGAGAGAACAAAGTACAAAGACTCTACTTTGTCAAGTGACCACAAGAGTGAATGCATTGGTACAACGAGCAAGGGGACTCAAGGAGACAAAAGCTTGAAGGGATAACAAGTTGTTAGAGCTGCAGAGAATAAAATCTATGCAGAATTGTGAACTCAATTGAGATCTAAAATTTGCAAGTTATGTTGTAAGTTGTATCAGATCAAAAACCCTTATTGTTACTCTCTAGAAATTGTATCAGTTAGGGAAAATCCTTTGTACTAAGGTTGGTTTAATAGACATCGAGAAATTCTTTAATAAGGTGGCATTCCAAGTGAATGACCGAAAATCCTTTAATCAGGCTCACTTCTAACAGGGTGATTGAAATCCCTTAATCAAGTCACACTTAATAGTGTGTGTTGTAACCTTTAACAGGGTTGGCCTTTCACAGGGCATCACTTTAGAAGAGTTACAAAGAGGTAGCATGTTACTGGTGGTTTTTCCCAAATTAGGTTTCCACATAAATCACTGTGTTATGTGTGTTGATCTTTCATGTGTTATTGTTGCATGTTGATTTATCAATAACTTGTTAGTTAGAAGGTCTAGCTTGGATGCATGAATAGTTAAATGGGTTCACTAAGC
Source organism: Cupressus sempervirens (assembly GCA_028749045.1). Lineage (NCBI taxonomy): Eukaryota > Viridiplantae > Streptophyta > Pinopsida > Cupressales > Cupressaceae > Cupressus > Cupressus sempervirens. The sequence goes on from CM053787.1 coordinate 445,128,678, forward strand.
TAAAGGAAAAGTTTTATTGAGACATCAGGACCTTGAACAATTGATTCACCCCCCACCCCCCACCACCCCCCCCCCCCCCCAACCCCCAATTATTCTAAAGAATTTATAACAAAATATTCATTTTAATTTATATTTAATTAATTAAAAAATCAAAATGGGATAAAAGAAGACTTAGCTTCATCCTGAAACTAAAAACATTAATGGAAACTTTGGATTAAAAATAGGAAAAAGCGATAAGTGGCACAAAAAGATGGTAACCTTGGTGGCTAACTAAAGAAACTACCTAATTTTAGCCTACAACTTTAGAGATAGCTTTTTTTAAAGGATGATTTATATAAGAAGCCCATTAATTCATTCCTTCTCACACATAAATTTGATAAGCTCAAATTGAGAATAGGAGTGAAATTCATGTATTGGAAAGGAAGATGTTGGACACGTCATTGAACACTTTCATAGTAAATAAGGAACCAGACATGGAAGTGGTTTGGCTATGTCTCATCAAATATCAAGAGCAGGTTACTATTGGCCAACATTGTTTAAAGACACTTAGATAATGTGAAGATTTTTCACATGTATCAGATAGTTGCGACATGTGAAAGATATCTTGCTATGCCACTACAACCTATTATTGAAGTAAAACCATTCGCAAAATGGGGATTGAATTTCATTGGTCCCATCAATCCACCATCTTCAAGACCCCACTAGTATATCCTGACTACTACAAATTATTACACTAGATGGACTGAGGCTTGAATGCTAAAAAATTGCACAATAAAGGTCGTTAAAAAATTTCCTAAAGAAAATACCATTACTAGGTTTGAATGTCCCCATGCATTAGTATGTGATAATGGACCTGCATTTAGATCCTTGAAGTTCTCAAACTAGGCATTTGACTATGGGATTATACTGAAGTTTTCATCAAACCACTATTTGCAAGGGAATGGATTGGCACAATCAACAAACAAAAATCTATTGAGTGCAATGAAGAAGTTATTAGACTCTAATCCTAGAGATTGGCATACACAGCTGAGAATCGCACTTTGGGTGGATAGATTCAGAATAAAGAGTTGTTTGGAGACATCTCCATATAATTTGGTCTATGGACAAGATCCAATTTTTCCTATCCAATTGAGAATTCCAACATTATGATTCATACGGGAATATATGGGAGGAGAAGATAAAGTGCAGATATATTTGACTCAATTTTTGCACTTGGAGGAAAAGAGAGATGTAGCATTGGAAAATTTTTCTAAACATCAAGGAGTTGTCAATAGATAGTTCAACAAAATGGTGAAGGTTAAATAATTTTGAATTTCAGATCTAGTACTTCACTGAGACAAAGCACGTGAAAAAAAAAGGTGGACATGACAAGTTTAAATATATATGGAAAGGTCCTCATCAAATTTTTGAAATATTGGGAGATAATGCATTCAAGCTTAAGATTCTAACAAGGAAGGAATTCCAACTACCCATCAATGGGCAATTACTCAAGCATTATTTTTGCCTTTAGGTTTCTGTTAGCCAAAATGTCCTTGCACCAAAAAATTGAATTTTTTAAACCTGGCATGCCCCCAACGGTCATATTTATTTAAATATCTATATAGCCTAATGTCACAAAAAATGCATTTTAAACCTTAGTTTATGTTTATTTCCTAAGTTTCCAAGTGATCGCATCTTATTAAAAAGTCTTGGCAGGCCTGTGTCTTCCCAACCAGCCCATCTTCCAAGATCGATGAGTGTTGCTATATTGTTAGTAGAAAGTGCATGAAGGATATTCATGGCAACAAAGTGAAAGTGTGCCTCATATCACATGTGGGCCTTCCCTTCTCTGTGGCTGGTGGGTTGTTAGGATGGAGTACAACTGGAAAGTTTTGATAGGCACTTTACAAAAGTGGGCCAAATTCTCAGTATGTTTCATCGATCATCTAATCAAGGCTGATCAACAATTGTCATTATGTCGCTAGCCCAAGTTGCAAGGTTGTTACCCATGGTGACATAACAATAAGTGGACATGTATCTTAGCGAGTCTAAGAAAGCAGTTGGTAGTGGCGGTTAAGATCTTATTCACAAAGTCACAAGCATTTCATGTTAAGTTAAGGTTCAGACTGCAACGGCATGAATTGTATGTTTGGAGTTAGGTCTCAATGGTTTGCAAGCTCACTGACATTTTTTGTTAGCCAAGAAAACCATGGCGATGATGTGAAATCTTAGAATCCTACAGTCACCAGGTCCTAGAGATGTTGGAGACAGGATGCAAAGCAGTATAACAGTTAATCTGATTGAGTTCACAATTTCACAGGACAAATAGTTAATAGAAGTAGAAAGGTGGCAAAGCTACGACTGGTTTAGGATGGTCAACCGATGAAGCCTTTGTGAGATGGTAAAAGGAAATAATGTCATTGGTTCACATGGCTTATCCTAGTTGCTTGACCTAGTTGACTACTGATTCATGATGATTTGTCGAGCCAGGGATGGAAGAAAGTTCTTTTTATGCGTGATCTGATCTCCATGATCAATCCCAACCACTCCCACATCAATATCATGCTAGAAATATGTTAAAGACATGTTTCTTGTTGATTGGTTGCTTGTTTGAAGAGTTTTAGCATTAATGGCACCATTTATGTCACTTTCAGGGTTCCTCCTAGTTAGGGTTTGATGATTTTCATGCCTCTAAAGGTGTACCAGATTAAATCTATCATCTAGATCTCACCCAATCACCCTCTAACAGTCATAAATGCACAAATAAAGTTGTGAAGCAATCTATGAGTTATTCTTAAACTATAAAAGCACATTTTGAAGCTTTTGAAAGAGTTGATTCTTTTTTATTTCTTCAATATTGCTTTGGCATGCACATTGTAAATTCCCTTTGTCTCTTAACTTCATGACATTCTACCTTGTCTCTTTCAGCCATTGATGTGCTATGTGAGATTCATTCACCTCTCATCAATATATTGTGGTTGTCTATCATTTGCATGATTGTATCTCTTTTGGCCTATGAATGATATATAGTGAAAATCTTCTTCCTTGCATCATTTATCTAGTTATGTGATCTGCATGTGATTTTATGATTAAACAAGTTTAAATCTATATATTTTGAGGTCATGATAGTTAATTTTACATGTATGGGTAGAGACAGGGTTGAACACTCTATTTTGGTGCATCACCCCCTTAGGATAGATTAGGTATGTGTTCATGCATGCTTTCTTCTCTTTTCTTCTCCAAGTGCAGTTTAAGTGCATCTTGATAGTGAAGGAAGTCGACCATCTCTGAAGACTCATCCTCATTGTTCAAGTCCCACAACTTGGAGGTTTTTTCCATGTTTCACAAGGTTTCTTTTAGGTAAAATTTTTAGGCAAGGGTGAAAACTTTTGTGACAATAGTTTCCTTTCTTAAGCCTAACTTGTACATAGTTAGTTTAGATTTTCCCATCTGCTCTAGTTGTGGTTTTCCTTTGTGGTGTGTCTTTCTTGTCTTTTAGTTAGGTGAGGATTTTTTATTTGTCTCCCCTCTCCTTGTTGGAGTTTTTCTTTGCTTAGTTTAGGTTGCTTTCCCTTGTTTGTTGGGTTTTGGTTTTCCCTGAGTTGTCTTCCTCATGTGGTTTGGTTTTATTTTTGGTTTTGGCTTTAGTTTTGGCTTTTGCTAGGTAACTCGTGCCTATGAGAATCTCTTTTTGTAAATGGAGGATTCTTGTGATTGGGTTACTTCATCTAAAGATTTCACTAAGTTTTTTTTATCTCATTTCTTGGATAAATGTTATTAAGAGCATTAGAATCTTTGTCATCCTTCGTATATTTTCATTGGGTTGGAACACATACTTTACTTGGAAGGTTAATAATACATTGTGTCTTGACACCTAAAATCTGAGGTTGCTAGATATTTCACACTCTTAACTATTGGTCTAAGTTCATTTTAGTTTCTTTGGGAAAAGTCATGACTTGTGAAAATTTTAAAATCTTGCTTCAGCACCACTGTAATTCCTAAACCCATGGTATGCTTCATTGCTTACCAACTAAGAGAAAAGAAAGAAGTGTAATACCAATTCAAACTGAATCTAAAGGAAAAAGAAAGATGAAATGAGAAGATTGGCTATGGAAGCATGCAGAAATCTCTATAGGTGTTCAAAAGAATAATTCGTCAAAAGTGGAGCAATCTCTATTAGTGTTATAGTGACAACTTTGTCGAGGCTGTGGATGCCTAACTAGCAGTGAGGAAATGTCTAGGATGCTTTTGAAGTCAAAAGGAACCAATAAATTGTTAAGACCAATCCTAGGGTTTTTGAGTGATCTTGTTGAACCAGAATTAATACATTTGCACACACTTATGTTGTCGTAAAGTAAATGTGCTTTGATCCAATATATGATTATTCTCCCCTTTTGAACTTGTTTTCTCTCTTATTGGTGACATAAGATTGAGTAACTAGATAATCTAAGTTTGAATATGTTTTATCCTTGAATTTTTTTTAACATTTTAGCTATGGAGTCACCTGATGTTGTGGCTAAATGTCAACCACTACCCATGTATGGGATCCCTATTCATAGCTTGGACAAATCTCAGTGTTAAATCTATCATGAGTAGTCTTGATGTCTCTATATTTCATTTACGACAAGTGTGAAGCAAATTCCACCATGAAAGGAGTGCAATTCAATGCATGGCTTGGATGGTCAAAACTGTTTCTTTTTCCATAACTACCTTGAAACCCTATTCTCCCAAGTGTTTCATGCCCCCTAATTAGAGAAATATAAGTGAATGATTATGAATAAATAAATATATTATTTCTTAATGTTATAATATATTAAAAGAAATATTCATATATTATTAATGGTATAATATATTATTAAAGAATAAATAATAATATATTATTGATATAATAATAATACCTTACTAAGGTAATAAGGTAATATTAAAGGTCAAATCATTATTAATAAATAAAATAATAATAATAATATAATGTTATTATCATACAATATGATATTACATTATAATTATAATGTGATAATAGTATTAAAATATAATAAATAAAAGATTGATAATATTAGTAAGGTAATCAAGATTCATGGATATCAATTTTACACATAATAATAACAATAATTAATAAATTATGTACACTATTATTAAATAAATATTGAATATATAAATATTAATAGTAGTACATCAAGCATTATTATATATAATTATTATATTGAAAAAACCATAAATAAATGAATGACCTAAAGAGGGTCATCACATATGCATAGACAATTTCCAAATGAAATATATATATTTGAAATTTAATATAATCTAACCTTTATAGTATTTCATATAAATGAAATATAAACATCACATTTAAAGATTATACATAATGGAATCATAATAAATGTATAATAGCATTATAATAAACAAGTAATTAAATTCCTTCAGCGATAAACAAAATATTTCAACTGTCAAAAGTAAATATTACAAAGGTATATTCCCAATTCCAATCCATAAGCAAAAGGCACAACTGGTCAATCAAAGTTGTGATATCAATATATAATATATATCGAACGATCAAATAAAGGAGGAGGAGTAGGTGGGCAGAATGTATTTTAGAAGTTCTTACCTAAATGGCAGAGGGTATCAGAAAGAACTCCCATCAAATCTATGAATGGTTTATAAAATTAACAATCATCGGGGAGTATCAGAGTCCATTACTTCTTTTATCAGACTTAGCTAAAATGAGCATTATAATGGTTAGAGAAAGAATGGGAATTGGGAACAACAACAGTCAATGATAAGTTAAGGGATTGTACCACATTGCATCTCTCATAAACCAATCTTGTGGATATTGACTTCAGGATGTATCGTCGGCAGCCTTGGGACCAATAAGCACCAATACAAGGTGGGCAGTGATGGAAGTAATAACATCCAAGTCTGATTGAACACCATAGATAGAAGAAAGAAAATACTAAAGGAGCACACTGCCATCTATTTCAATACTCATGCTTGCTAAAGGTTGGGTGATCAAGACCACCATTAACGTGATCATAGGAGTTGGTCTCTCATTTCCCCAAATGGGCGTAGAGTTCAGCTGAAGGGGTAAGGAAGATAGAAATAAATGTACATGATATGTCAGAAAATTCTGTCAACAACATATCATACAAAAGTCATTACTTACAAATGTTTTACTTTCTTTGACTGGTAACATAAACAAAAGACAACTCGAAAATAGTTTCCAATTGTTGGAAGCCAGTCAACTATTTGCAAACATAGCAGTACCTTAAGCATAACATAAGCATGCCAACATATTATACACCATGATTATCAAGAAGGATCAGTTTTATGACTTGAATGGTTGCATTGGAGAGAAAAAATTCAATTACAATAGATAGTTTCTAAAATCAAATCAGAGCATATTCCTCATTATTAAATCAAAGAAAGATATTAGTGACAACATATATTCTTTGTAATAAACATTTGATATAATCAGGAAAATTATAGAAGAAGGGAGACAAATAAAAGGAAAATCACACATAAACAATGGACCCCCAAAAAGGGTTCATTATAAAGTGCTTGGAGCACAACTTTGTAGTGAGGGAGGAATCTACTTATGGTGGATAAAATCCTGCACACCTTCAAACATGCACTCTCTGCATGTTATGGAGAGTGAACTTTACCTTACCGTGGATTTTATCCAAATCAAAGAAATCTATGACACTTTACAAAGTGTGCTCTCCGAATATAATGGAGTGGATTTTAAGCATCCCAAGGAAAGTATCCAAATCAAAGAAATCTAGGACACCCTTTCCAAGACACTGTATATTTTTCCTTGCATGCATATTGTTTTGGTTCCATAATGCATACCCCATTTTGCCTAGAAATAGGGACCCCCTACTTAATTTTTTGGCTTTTCAGATCCCTAGTTCAAGGTTCGGGTCTTTTTCTAGTGTTTTTGATCAAATCTGAGTCCTGGTTTAGAAACCTAGATTCAGAATCATCTAAGAGAGAGTCATTTTTGCAAGAAAATGGTGCACCAACACACCTCCCTAGGTGTACTAGTGCGCCAACACATTTGGAGAAGGTAATTCCTCTTTGAAGTGCATAACTGCATAGCTGCACACCCCAAAGAGGTGCGCTGGATCCCCCTTTCTCCCTTCACTTCATTTTCTTCTAAACTTTAGATTTCCTCACCACACCACCAGAGGTGCACCTCCCTCTACTCCTTCCCATCTGTAAAACCCAAATAAACAAAGCATAACACCAATTTAAGGTGCAATGTTGCACACCTTTGATTTCATATTCTTGGTGCTAAGTCACAAAAAAAGGGTGTGCATCAGTGCACCGCATGAGGTGTACTGATGCGTACCCATATTAAACATTTTGCTAAAAAAAGGTGCACCTATGAGGTACGGCTGGTGCACCCCTTATTTGCATTCTAGGTCAAATTAGGTTTTTCTAGTGTTGTCGAGCAGGTGGGTTTAGTGTTTTGTTCAAGTCAGTGTTAGGGATTGGACTAATTGATTTTTTCATCTCTAGGATTGATGTTTTCTTCTTTGTGTAGGTAAAAAGACATCCTTAACTCATTGGGGTCATAACTTTTGACCTAGAGCTCAGAATTCAAAACTGTTTACACCGTTGGAAAGAAGAACTAAAAATCTAATTTCAATCCCTAAACTAGCTAGCCTTTGGCTGCCCAGTTTTAGTGACCAGTGAAAGTTTCAACTTGAAATTTTGAGCAAAAGACCTCTGAAAAAAGCTAGTTTAAAATGCCTAGAAAATCTTGTGAAATTTTTCAAACATTTGATTGTTTTGGATAATCTGGATCACTTGGTCTCTCATTGGGAAGGATAGGGTAGTTGGAGAGAAGAAAAAGATCAAAGATATATAGGTTGGACACATGAACCAAAACAGGTTCCTCATCTTATGCAATGACAAGATTCAACACGGGTGCCTTGGAATTCCAGGTTGAAGAAGTAGAAGGAGTTCAAACGTATGCAAGTTTTCTAGATATAAAGAGGATAAATCATCAAAGGAATCAAAGTAATTACACAAAAGTGATCTAAAACCCCATTTGAGAAAAACCCAAAAATTGTTTTCAGAACTGAGAACTTTGATTTTTTTGGCAAATTGAGCTTCCAAGGTGCGCTAGTGCTCAGGTGCACCAGGTGTTCTTTTTCAGAGATTCAGAAAGATTTCTTTAAGAAGTTTCTGCTGATGAAGACATCTGGTAGGCCTTTAAGATAGAAGAAGCTTTTCTAGAACTCGATACCAAGCTCGAGGATTTTGCTAAAACTTGTATAGAGGTAGATAATTACAGGCAAAAAGTCAAAGATAAATATAATGCCTTGGATTTATTGGATGTGAAAAAGGTCACTAAGATTATTGAGAAATTCAAGGGCAAACATCTAGACATAGCTCTGGTATGAAGGGGAACAAAACCTAGAAGTCAGAATTTCATTTTTGACACTCACTAAAATTTTGCATTTTTGGACCATTGAGGTGCATTGCTGCACTACTACATTGGTGTGACAGGTGCGCTGGTGCACTTTTTGAAACAAAGTATTGGAAGAATTTTTGAAGAAGTCAAAGGTGTGTAGGTGCACTGTTGCACTTCTTTTGAAGTGCACTTTTCCAGAGGTGCACCGAAAGTTAACTGCTAGTTCTAAAAATAGAGCTTTCCATGCATCAAAAATGCATTATGACAGAAGTTCAATTCCTATAGATGCCTATTAAAGATGTAGCTTCTATTTCTAACACTTCTAGACACTCCTACATCAACTAAAGGCTCTCTTCTTCTTATTTTCTCATTTTTCCTTTGTTTTAAGACATGTAAAGTCTCATGCATCCAATTAATGATATAAAATGGATGGAGTCTTACTAAGCACCAGTTAGAGAGTCAGTTTGTACATAAATAGATTTTTTTTATTAGTTTAGAAACATATATTTTCATAAAGAGATCCCTCACTCTCAACACAAATTGAGGAGAAGATTTCTTATAAATTCAAGAATGTAATATGTATTCCAAGTCGTCGTTATTTTGCAATAATATTATAGTTTTGGTGCTCACATTTGGAGTATAGTGATTCTTGCCTAAATGTGTCATATTGTTTGTGAATGTATGTTCATGGAATTGTGATTGAGTCAAAAATTTATTGCATTATTTTTGGTTGTGCGATCTTTTAATTCTGTTGTTTGCTATGATTTTATGAATTCCACTCATGTATCTAGTTCGAGAAGAGATCATCATATTGTGCTTGCATAGCTTTTTGTCTCACATGAGCACACTTTTTGTGGCCTTGGATTTGAAGAAAAATGAAACATCTAAGGTTACTGAATTCCCATCGATGATTGCATCAGTGGAATTAATGAAGCACTACTCCTATTTTCATTGGTTACCCACTAATCTTTTCGAAGGCTTAGCTCACAGACATGTTGGTTATGTTTGCTAGGAATTTCCCTTTCATGTTATTTTCTTAAACTTCTTTTTACCTTATCTTTGTTATTTGCTTTACTAACCGCTTGTTAAATAAGGAATTCATATAGTTGCATTGTTATATTGCATTCATCATAAAAACAAAAAAATACCCAAAAAAAAAACATATCTCTTTTGTGGTCAATTTTGAAACAGCAAGCAGAATGATCATTTTATATGAAATTGGTTTGAACCAACAAAGGCCTCCTCATGAACAAACACATTTATCTTCAACTAAGTGGATTCCAGTAGGTTGCAAGATCACTTGGAACCTTGGAGTTGATCCCAAGATTAACGTTTCAAGAGAGGAGTTCGAAAGGATTCCTTTCATTAAGCATCATGCAAAATAACAACTCAACACATACCAATGCACTTCATGGATTTTTTATGATAAAATTTTCAAAATGCTGAAATCCAAGACAAAAAAATGATTTTTTTTTAAATCGCAAAAACTTGCAAAACCTGAAAATCCAAGACTTCCTAAAAATTCCAAAGGGAAAAAGAGAAATTTAGAATCCAAATGATAAAGGTTTGGGGGGGGGAAAAAATTAAAAATGGGAAAATTAAAAAAATTCTCAAGGATGAAAATTCTTAGTCACGTGAAGAATCCCAAAACTATGAAAAATTGGGAAATTCAAGAAAATCCCCAAATTTGAAAATTAGAAAATAAATCAATCAAAAGCAAAAAAGCAAAAGAATGGACAATTCTTCATAAATGGAAAAGTTGGATTTTTTTAAAAAATCTTTCAAGGAGATTTTTGGATTTACATGGGAAAATAAATTTTAATTTTATTGATATTTAATTTGGTTATTTTCAAGAATAGTCCAAAAAAGAAATATTGGAGAAAAACTTGGAATGAAAATTGATTTTTTGCATTACAGCATGGAAATTAGTTACATATTTATTTTAATTGATATTTAAACCTGCACTTCCACTTCCCCCACTTGCCACCTAACTTCATGCTACCATCTTCTCACCCTCATGCATTGGATGCTTACTAACTAACCCTGCAACTTTACCCACATTGAGCCATGGGGAAGCGTGAGGAAGATTGTCCTTCCATATTGAGGAGGCATGTGATTTAAACCTGCATTTCCACTTGCCCCACTTGCCACCTAACTTCATGCTACAATCTTCTCTCCCTCATGCGTTGGATGCTTACTAACTAACCTTGTAACTTTACCCATGTTGGGCCATGTCGAGGTGTGAGGGAGATCATCCTTCCATAATGGGGAGGCATGTGATTTAAACATGCACTTTCACTTACCATTTTGGCACCATTTTCAAATGTAACTCCACCTCTGGGATAATGTCATCATGTAAGGTATGACAGATATCTCTTAGGAAGTGCCTTGGGTGTGTGTTGGGAAGAGTTTGGCCAAGTGGGCAAACGAGCCATATGTTTAGGTTTAAGCAGGGCCATTTAGATAGTATTAATGTTTTTGAAACCTAAAGCTTGTTTAGCACCATTGGATCTTAATGTGTAAACACCAACATTTAACTATTGATTCTACAAAAATGTAGATGGATCAAAACATTTACATTAGTTTTAAAAAGATGATCTGTGATGAAAAGCAAAGACATTCCTATGAAGATTAATGATAACTGCAAGAGAATATTCTTATTTATGTCTATAATAAATATTTGTGTATTAAAAATCCATTAGACTAGAAATATTATATTAAATATTTTCTAAAAAACCCTAACAAATATCCTAACTCTTCATTACTACCCTTGCTTGTGGGAGAAACCCCAAAAAAATGGAGGGAGATGGGACACCCCATGGGCCCCACATCCACCTGACATCCCCTCGCCCAAGGATGGGCACATAAGACACTGTGTTGGCAGATTTTTTTTCAAACAAATCTATAAATTCTTCAAGCTACCATCTTCTCTCCCTCATGCATTGGATGCTTACTATCTAACCCTGCAACTTTACCCACATTGGGCCATGGGGAGGCATGAGGGATACTGTCCTTCCATATTGGGGAAGCATGTGATTTAAACCTACACTTTCACTTCCCCCACATGACACCTAACTTCACACTACCATCTTCTCTCTCTCATGCGTTGGATGCTTACTAACTAAACTTGCAACTTTACTCACGTTGGGCCATGGGGAGGCATGAGGGATATTGTCCTTCAATATTGGGGAGGCATGTGATTTAAACCTGCACTTCCACTTCCCCCACTTGCCACCTCACTTCACGCTATCATCTTCTCTCCCTCATGCATTGGATGCTTTCTAACTAACCCTTAAACTTTACCCATGTTGGGCCATGGGAGGCGTGAGGGAGATTATCGTTCCATATTGGGGAATCATCTAATTTAAACCTATACTTCCACTTCCCCCACTTGGCACCTAACTTCACACTACCATCTTCTCTCCCTCATGCATTGGATGCTTACTAACTAACCCTGCGACATTACACACGTTGTGACATGGGGAGGCGTGAGGGAGATTGTCCTTCCATTTTGGGGAGGCATGTGATTTAAACATACACTTTCACTTCCCCCACTTGCCACCTAACTTCATGCTACCATCTTCTCTCCCTCATGCATTGGATGCTTACTAACTAACCCTGCAACTTTACCCACATTGGGCCATGGGAAGGCATGAGGGAGACCGTCCAAGTCTATATTGGGGAGGCATGTGATTTAAACATGCACTTCCACTTACCTTTTTGGCACCTTTTTTAAATGTACCTCCACCTCTGGGATGATGTCAGCATGTAAGGTATGGCTGATATCTCTTAGGAAGCACCTTGGGTGTGTATTCGGAAGAGTTTGGCCAAGTGGCCAAACAAGCCATATGTTTAGGTTTAGGTGGGAGTGTTTAGATAGTATTAATGTTTTTGAAACCTGAAGCTTGTTTAGCACCATTAAATCTCAATATGTAAACACAAACATTTAACTATTGATTCTACAAAAATGCAAATGGATCAAAACATTTACATCAGTTTGATAAAGATGATCTGTGATGAAAAGCAAAGACATTCCTATGAAGATTAATGATAATTGTAAGAGAATATTCTTATTTATGCCTCTAATAAATATTTGTACACTAAAAATCCATTAGACTAAAAATATTATGTTAAATATTTTCTTAAAAGCACTAACAAATATCCTAACTCCTCATTACTACCCTTGCTTGTGGGAGAAACAAAAAAAAAAGATGAAGGAAGATGGGACATCCCATGGGCCCCACCTCCACTTGATATCCCCTTACCCAAGGATGGGCACATAAGACATTGTGTTGGCAAACTTTTTTTTTAAACAAATCTAGAAATTCTTCAGGCTATTATCTTCTCTCCCTCATGCATTGGATGCTTTCTAACTAACCCTGCAACTTTACCCATGTTGGGCTATCGGGAGGCATAAAGGAGACTTCCTTCCATATTGGGGAGGCATGTGATTTAAACCTGCACTTCCACTTCCCCCACTTGCCACCTAACTTCACATTGTCATCTTCTCTCCCTCATGTGTTGGATGCTTACTAACTAACCCTGCAACTTTACCCACATTGGGCCATGGGGAGGTGTAAGGGAGACTTTCCCTCCATATTGGGGAGGCATGTGATTTAAACCTGCACTTCCACTTCCTCCACTTGCCACCTAACTTCACACTACCACCTCCTCTGCCTCATGTGTTGGATGCTTAGTAACAAACCCTACAACTTTAACCATGTTGGGCCATGGGGAGGCATGAGGGAGATTGTCCTTCCATATTGGGGAGGCATGTGATTTAAACCTGCACTTCCACTTCCCCCACTTGCCACCTAACTTCATGCTACCATTTTCTCTCCCTCATGTGTTGGATTATTACTAACAAACCTTGCAACATTACCCATGTTGGGCCATGGGGAGGCATGAGGGAGATTGTCCTTCCATATTGGGGAGGCATATGATTTAAACTTGCACTTCCACAGTTGCCTTGAAACCATGCTCTCCCAAGTGCTTGGAGCACAACTTTGTAGTGATAGAGGAATTTACGTGTCATGGATAAAATCCTCCACACCTTCAAACATGCACTTTCTGCATATTATGGAGCATGAACGTTACCTTGCCATGGATTTGTCCAAATCAAAGAAATCTGACACCTTATAAAGTGTGCTCTCCGCATATAATGGAGTGGATTTTTAAGCATCCCAAGGAAAGTGTCCAAATCAAAGAAATCTAGGACACCTTTTCCAAGACACACTATATTTTTCCTTGCACACATACCAATGCACTTCATGGATTTTTCATGATAAAAAATCCAAAATGTTAAAATCCAAGATAGAAAAATTAATTTTTTTTAAATCGTGAAAACTTGGAAAACATGAAAATCCAAGACATACTAAACATTTTGAAGGGCAAAATAGAAATTTAGAATCCAAACGATAAAGGTTTCGAAAAAAAATTTAAGTTTCAAAAATTTGGGAAAATTAAAAAATTCTCGAGGATGAAAATCCAAAGTCACACAAAAAATCCCAAAACTGTGAAAAATCATGAAAAGTTGAAAGATTTGCAAAATTCAAGAAAAAAACCAAATTAGAAAATTAGAAAAGAAATAAATGGAAATCAAAAGAGCAAAAGAATGGAAAATTCTTCACAAATGGAAAAGTTGGATTTAAAAAACAATTTTCTTTCAAGGAGATTTTTTGGATTTACATGGGAAATTAAATATTAATTTTATTGATATTTAATTTGGTTATTTCATAGAATAATTCAAAAAATAAATATTGGAGAAAAAGTTGGAAAGAAATTTTTTTTTTGCATTAAAACATGGAAATTAATTAAATTTTAATTTTAATTGATATTTAATTAATTAAAAATTCAAAATGGGATAAAAGAAGACTTAGCTTCATCCTGAAGTTAAAAACATTAATGGAAACTTTGAATAACAAATAAAAAAAGCGACAAGTGGCACAAAAGGATGGAAACCATGGTGGCTAACTAAAGCAACTACCTAATTTTAGCCTACAACTTTAGAGACAACTTTTTGAAAGGAAGATTTATATAAGAAGCTCATTCATTCAATCCTTCTAACAGAGAAATTTGATAAGCTCAAATTGAAAATAGGAGTGAAATTCATGTATTCGAAAGGAAGAGGTTGGACACATCATTGAACACTTTCATGGTAAATATGGAACTAGACATTGAAGTGGTTTGGCTATGGCTCATCAAATATCAAGAGTAGGTTGCTACTAGCCAACATTGTTTAAAGACACTTATGATTATGTGAAGATTTCTCACATGTGTCAGATAGCTGTGACACGTGAAAGATATCTCGCTATGCCACTACAACCTATTATTGAAGTAAAACCGTTTGCAAAATGGGGATTGGATTTCATTGGTCCTATCAATCCACCATCTTCAGGACGCCACTAGTATATCCTGACTACTACAGATTATTGCACTAGATGGACTGAGGCTCGAATGCTAAAAAATTGCACAACAGAGGTTGTTATCAAATTTAATTAAGAAAATATCATTACTAAGTTTGGATGTCCCCATTCATTTGTATGTGATAATGGACCTGCATTTAGATCCTTGAAGTTCTCAAACTAGGCATTTAACTATGGGATTACACTAAGTTTTCATCATACCACTATCTAGAAGGGAATGGATTGGCAGAATCAACAAAAAAAAAATCTATTGGGTGCAATGAAGAAGTTATTAGACACTAATCCTAGAGATTGGCATACACAATTGATATTCTTACTTTGGGCAGATAGAATCGAAATAAAGAGTTCTTTGAGGACATCTCCATATAATTTGGTCTATGGAAAAGATCCAATTTTTCCTATCCAATTGAGGATTTTGACACTATGATTCATATGAGAATATATGGAAGGAGAAGATAGAGTGAAGACACGTTTGACTCAATTGTTGCACTTGGAGGAAAAGAGATGAAGCATTGGAAAAGTTTGCTAAACATCAAGGAGTTGTCAATAGATAGTTGTGTTCATGCATGCTTTCTTCCCTTTTCCTCTCCAAGTTAGTTTAAGTGCATCCTGATAGCAAAGGAAGTCGACCTTCTCTGGAGACTCAACCTCATTGTTCAAGTCCTACAACTTGGAGGTTTTTTCCATGTTTCACAAGGTTGCCTTTAGGTAAAAACTTTAGGAAAGTGTGAAAACTTTTGTGACAACAATTTCCTTTTCGAAGCCTAACTTGTACATAGTTAGTTTAGATTTTCCCATCTACTCTAGTTGTGGTTTTCCTTTGTGGTGTGTCTTTGTTGCCTTTTAGTTAGGTGAGGATTTTTGTTTTGTCTCCCCTCTCCTTGTGGGAGTTTTGGCTTTGCTTAGTTTAGGTTTCTTTCCATTGTTTGTTGGGTTTTGGTTTTCCCTGAGTTGTCTTCCTCGGGTGGTTTGCTTTTATTTTTGGTTTTGGCTTCCAGTTTTGACTTTTGCTAGGTAGCTCATGCCTATGAGAGTCTCTTTTTGTAAATTGAGGAGGCTTTTGATTGGGTTACTTCATCTAAAGATTTCACTAAGTTTTTTTAATCTCATTTCCTGGATAACTATTACAAAGAGCATTAGAATCTTGATCACCCTTCATATGTTTTCATTGGGTTGGAACACATACTTGACTTGGAAGGTTAATCATACAATGTGTCTTGACACATAAAATCATAGGTTGCCATATATTTCACACTCTTAACTATTGGTCTAAGTCCATTTCAGTTTCTTTGGGAAAAGTCATGACTTGTGAAAATTTTAAAATCTTGCTTCAGCTCCACTGTAACTCCTAAACCCATGGTATGCTTCATTGCTTACCAGCTAAGAGAAAAGAAAGAAGTGCAATACCAATTCAAAAGGAATCTAAAGGAAAAAGAAAGATGAAATGAGAAGATTGGCTTTGCAGGTATGCTGAAATCTCTATAGGTGTTTGAAAGAATAATTTGTCGAAAGTGGAGCAATCTCTGTTATTGTTATAGTGACAACTCCGTTAGGGTTGTGGATGCCTAACTGGAAGTGAGGAAATTTCTAGGATGCTTTTGAATTCAATAGGAACCAATAACTTTTCATGGCCAATCCTAGGGTTTTTGAGTGGTCTTGTTGAGCCAAAATTAATACATTTGCACACACTTAGGTTGTCACAAAGTAAATGTGCTTTGATCCAATATATGATTATTCTCCCCTTTTGAACTTGTTTTCTCTCTTATTGGTGACATAAGATTGAGTAACCACATATTCTAAGTTTGAATTATGTTTTATCCTTGAAATTTTTGTAACATTTCACCCGTGGAGTCACCAGATGTTGTGACTAAATGTCAACCAGCACCCATGTATGGGACCCCTGTTCGTAACCTGGACAAATCTTAGTGTTGAATCCATCATGAGTAGTCTCGATGTTTCTATATTTTGTTTACGACAAGTCTAAAGCAAAGTCTACCATGAAAGGAATGCAATTCAGTGCATGGTTTGGATGGTCAAAACCATTTCTTTTTCCATGAATACCTTGAAACCTTGCTCTCCCAAGTGCTTGGAGCACAACTTTGCAGTGAGGGAGGAATTTACTTGTCATGGATAAAATCCTCTACACCTTCAAACATGCGCTCTCTGCATATTATGGAGCATGAACTTTACCTTGCCATGGATTTTGTCCGAATCAAGGAAGTTCATGACAGTTTATAAAGTGTGCTCTCTGAATATAATGGAGTGGATTTTTAAGCATACAAAGGAAAGTGTCCAAATCAAGGAAATCCAGGACACCCTTTCCAAGATAGCTTATATTTTTTCTTACATGCATACCAATGCACTTCATGGATTTTTCATGATAAAAAATCCAAAATGTTGAAATCCAAGACTTCCTAAAAATTCCAAAGGGAAAAAGAGAAATTTAGAATCCAAATGATAAAGGTTTGGGAAAATTTTTAATAAAAATAAATAAATTTGGGAAAATTAAAAAAATTCTCAAGGATGAAAATTCAAAGTCACACAAAGAATCCCAAAACTATGAAAAATCATAAAAAGTTGAAATATTTGGGGAATTCAAGAAAAATCCCAAATTTAAAAATTAGAAAATAAATCAATCAAAATCAAAAAAGAAAAATAATGGAAAATTCCTAATAAATAGAAAAGTTGGATTTAAAAAAAAAAAAAAAAAAACCTTTCAATGAGATTTTTTGGATTTACATGGGAAATTAAATATTAATTTTATTGATATTTAATTTGGTTATTTCAAAGAATAATTTGAAAAAGAAATATTGGAGAAAAACTTGGAATGAAAATTGATTTTTCGCATTAAAACATGGAAATTAGTTAAATATTTATTTTAATTGATATTTAATTAATTTTAAAAACTAGAAAAATCAAAATGGGATAAAAGAATACTTGGCTTCACCGTGAAGCTAAAAACATCAATAATGACAACTTTTGAAAATAAATAGAAAAAGTGACAAGTGGCACAAAAAGATGGAAACCTTGGAGGCTAAGTAAAGCAACTACCTCATTTTAGCCTACAACTTTAAAGGCAACTTTTTTTGAAGGATCATTTATATAAGAGACTCATTCATTCGTTCCTTCTCAAAGATGAATTTGATGAGCAAATTGAGAATAGGAGTGAAATTCAAAGAGTTTTTATAAAAGATTTTTGGAGAAA
This sequence comes from Cupressus sempervirens, assembly GCA_028749045.1. NCBI lineage: Eukaryota > Viridiplantae > Streptophyta > Pinopsida > Cupressales > Cupressaceae > Cupressus > Cupressus sempervirens. The sequence continues at coordinate 445,146,700 of CM053787.1, forward strand.
TTTTTGAAATAGTTGAGGAGTTTTCTAGGAATTTGCAATAGAGTATCTTGAATTTTATCAGAAAGGAACCTTTTCAGTGAGTTGTAGAAAATTGCATTTTTCTCTTATGGAAATATTGAAAAGTGAATCCCAAGGGGGAATATGTTAATTTTGACAAAAATCCAAAAAAAACTTTTTCTACAAGCCCTGCGAAATCCAAAAAAGAGTGAAGGATTATATGGAGAGATTTCCCTTTGAAATATGTATGGAATCAACATAATAGGGAGAAATTTTTAATTATAATAATCATTCTTATAAGATATTCATTGACACTTCTCTTGTGATACTACATCTCACAGTGAAAGCACATGTAATGTGCAATGACAAAAGAATTCCAACATGCAACTAAACATGAATTTCATGCACATCTTAAAACTCAAAAACCAAAAAAAACTCATTGAAACTATTATATAGTCAGGATAAATTTCTCATCTTCCATAAAAGTTGGAACTAGAATTGAAGAAATAATTGAAACTCATTCTTAGAGGAAATGGGCACTAGGGTGGGTGTCTGAGATATAGGAGAGAATAGTGCTCAAGTGATTACTATCTTCACCATTTCCCTCGCTAATTGTTTCCTCCTTATCCATACCATATTTCTTTCAGGAATTCTTTATTTTCTACTTTTTCTCAGGATGCTTGCAAGCATTTATTCTTACATTTTACCCCTCCATAAAGGAAATAACATGTTAAGTTATAGACATTGCCCATTTTTTTGTCACCATTAGCTTTCACACATTTATAGAAATTATGTTTTTCACTTCACAACAATCTTAAAAAATGTTCCTCCTAGTAGAATTTGTAATATAATATTTTTTAGGATAGGCCAAAGCTAGACTTTAGTGATCATTAGATTGTAATCTTGGTAGTTTTACATCTTAAAATGGAAAAGCATGATCTTCATCCAATACATTTATAATGGAAGAATATTATTGCTTTAAAATGATTTTATTGTTGTGATGTGGAACCTAGTCAGACTCAAAGGTTAATTTTTCTCACTTTACTCAACATGGTTTCCTCCATATTATTACTACAAATCCCTATATTATTACTACGAATCCCTGGAGTAGTCTCATTGCTGGAAAATTTTCAAAAAAGGGTTTTACAAAATGTTCACCAAAGCTAACCCTTCATCCTCTTCTGTAAATGTTGTTCGTTGGGCACTGACTCAAGAAAACCTTTCAAATCAGCTAGAGGAGCTTCAATTCTACATAAGATGCATTGTTCTTGTTACGCCACAACCATATACTCTATTCATTGCTCTTCATTTGGGTAAAGCTATCCTACCTCTTCACCTTATTTTTGTTTTCCACGAAGTTTAGTAATGGAATTGTTTCCTTGAAGTATCCAATTTTAAACTACTCTTATAGTCTATAATCTTTCAAAATATTTAATAACTTCAAAAAAAATTGGAAAACTTTCGGTAGTTTCAACAACCGAGTTTTTTTTTTTTTTTTATGAGACATCAAACCCATTAATGATTTTTTTTTTTTTGAGTGAATACAAGTAACATCAAACTATGTTGAGAGTGATAACACATGTGCATTGCAGGATATTATTAATGTTCATTTAAAATAAATGTAAGCTTTTCTTAGGCTAAGATGGTTTGTTTCATAGCCACTCTTTTCTTCTAAATGTAATCTCAATGATATAGTTCAGTGATGGAAAACTTTATTGCATATGGTCTTATTTGCTTGATTTCTTCATGTATAGATTTTCACTAGTTAGGATTTTGCTATTGTCATGAAGGTTTTCTAATACAGGGTTTTGTCTAAATAATTATGTTTTGGCATTGAATCCATCACAACTTTGGCCCTATGAATTTGTTATGGTTTCTACATATTCTATACACTGGCTTAAAATTAGAGCATAATATTTATCTCAATTGACATGCATAAACTTAGAATATCATGATGATATGTCACAATAGAGGGTGATATTATTAAATTATGTAGATTGTGGAGTTGTTTATTCTGAGGTACAATGAAAACTACTATTTCTACACAATATGTTTTTCATCTCTTGCCTCTCTATATTGCAGAGATTTTCTAGCATTTGTGGGTTCTTGATTAATTTTAATTTTTTTCTTATCTTAGTCAAAGATCTTTTAGATTAATTTTTATTTTTGTATTGTGTTGCTTGTAATTCTATGGCTTCCTATGATTGGAGTTGTATTATTTCTGACACCATGGAACTGCTTTCAGTGTAAAATGTGAGGGTCCCAGCTCCTTCCATGGTACTTCATCCTCAAACAAGAAATAAGTGGTGAGAGAATCTTTAAAATATTCTTTACTTTGACCATTCTCTCATGAGACACAAGATTCATAAAATTAATAAACTTGGAGAAAGTCAAATGGTTGGAAAAATGAGAAGTCCAAAGCCTTCAATTCTGTCAAAGTTTGATTCTCCAATCTTTAAAAGTTTGAAGTAAAAAAGATGCATTAGTCAACTATTGTCATTTGGAAGAGTTTTATATATTTCAAGGCTTGAGTTTTGTGAAAGCATCTTAAATTCCCTATTTACAGTTAAGAAGAGGAGGCCTTTGATTAAGGAAAAACAAAGGTGTTTGTTTTCAACTATAATTTATCTATGTATGTTTCCAAATATTTAGAAGAATTTGAAACATAGGTAGAGGATGTTGCTGAAAGAGTGAATAAAAAATTATGATAAGACTATTTGTTTGGGAAAGGAAGGTAATGAATGGTTGAACAACCCTATTGGGCCTTGGCGTGGGTATTTTATGGTGAGTTACAATATTTCTTTATGTTGTCATTTGTTTTGTTCTAATCATATGAGTGAAATGTAAGTTTTTACAAAATTTTGGGTGTTATTATAGTTTCTTTATTGTTAATAGATTGTTTATAATTAGTATTGTAGATGGGTTATTGTTTATAATTAGTGTTATAGGTATATAAGCATTTTGTGTAGCACATAAATCTATTTTACAAAGGAAGAATGTATAAAGGATGTAGAAGGTCTGAGTTCTCGTACTCTTGAGGAAGGGTTTTGAGATCAAATGCATTGTAGAGTTTTGAATCTAGATAGGGTTTACTTTCGATTATGACAAAAAATGTTGTAAGGGATAGCTCAATTTTGGATTCCTCTAGAAATCATATTATTGCAAAAATTTATTTTTATTATTGTGTAAAATAATTGTTATAAATATATAAAAGAGTAATCTAAATATAACTATGATCAAAATTTAATTTAATTCAAGGAACGGACAAGGTATGAGATGAAATGTTGTGAGTCTCTCAAATAAAAGATATAAAAGGGATATGAGAACTTCATTGAAACAAGGAAGAATGGAAGAAGGTAGAAAGAATGGAAGTCGTGAGTCTTTAAGGGCCCCTTTGGTTGTTGGCATAGGAATTGAAAATTAGAAGAGAAAAAAGGAATGGGAATGGAAATAGAAAAGGGTAATTCCAATCCTATTTGGTTCACTTGGAATTTGATTGAGAATATGTTAATCCATTGCTTGGTTGTACAAAAATTAAATAGGAATAAGATTAAGTTTTGTATTTTAAAAAATATTTCCCTTAAATTTTTTTGTTTTTAATTTATTATTTTTTGTTTAATTTTTTCAATAATGGTAAAAGGGTTAATTTATTTTCATCTTTATTTTATTTATTTTATTTTTTAAAATAAATAAACATTATTAAAAAAATGTTGAAAAAAAATTCAAAAAAATAATAATAATAAATTATTTTTAAAAAATTATTAATTTTTTTTTTTTTAAATCATATTGGAAATAGGAATGGCCTATTCCAATTACAACTATTTTTTGGCATAGCCATATGCTCATTTTAGGGGCAAAATTGGAATATGTCTTCTTATTCCCAATTTCGACTGAGCATACCAAACAATGAACACAAAACATATTCTAATTTCTCTTCCTATTCCAACAACCAAACGGGCCCTTAGAGATATATTTTTAAATAAAGTACGAAAACTTGAACCTAGTTGTTTAATCAAAATCCTATGTTTTTTGAAATCAAACAAAATATTAAACTATACTTGATGTGATGTATGGTTAGTGGTGTTAGGTTTGGGTTTGACCTAGTATGTTGACCAGTCAAGATTTTTACTAGAGGTTTGGAGGTTTTTTCAATGATGATGTTATGTATATGATCTTTTGTACTCGACCAAGGTGATGTGTCACGTGTTTTCCATGATGAGTTTTGATCAGTGCTTTCCAGTTGCTTGTATAGAACTGAGGTGATTATTGTGACTTTCTTGTTGTAACCTTTGAGTTTTCGATTAGTTATCATTTGGTGCTTTCTAGTTGCTTTTATAGGACTAAGGTGATTATTTTGATTTGGTCTTTAGGTGCTTTCTAGCTGCTTGTAAAGGACTGAGTTGAATGATGAGTTATATCTAGAGGTTCTTTCTAGTTTCTTGTAAATAACTAAAGTGAAATTTGTGATTTTATGAGTTGTACTTTTCATGAGCATAGGGTAGGCAATCAATGTGTATGTTGGGAAGTGGGTTGCAATGGAGGTCGGAGCCCTAAAGAGGTTTCCTACGTAACCCATTGTAAGTATTTTTAATAAGTGATAACATTCCTTTAAATGAGAGTAAAATGAATTAAAAAGAGTTAATGTTTTTCCTCACCCATGCCTTGAGTGCTAGTGTAGGCTAGGATGGGAGTATAGAGGATGCTTGGTTGCAACCTTACCTCGTTAGTATGCCTTATCTATATGAAAGGATACTGATGCTGCATAGAGACACTAAGGGGTCAGAGTCCAGAGTGTTGGAATTCTTTAGAATAATTGAGAGGGGGATGAATCAATTATCCAAGGTCCAGATGTACAATTAAAACTTTTCACAGCTTAGTGAACCCATAAAACATTTGTCATCATGCATGCATTCATTAGATTATGCAATGACTTAAAACTTGTAGGTTACTATCAAATAAATTTGTAGAAATGTAAAAATGAAACATAATAGATTCAATCAACACATTTGACATAGTGATTTACGTGTAACTTGGGAAAAACCACCAGTAACATGCTACTCTTTTTCACTCTTCTGAAGTGATGCCTTGTGAAAGGCCAACCCTATTAAAGGTTACAATGCACATTGTTAAATGTGACCTGGTTAAAGGATTTCAATCACCCTGTTAGGAGTGAGCCTTGTTAGAGGACTTTAGACCATTCACTTGGAATGTCACCCAATTAAAGGATTTACAAATGACTATTAGGTCAACCTTAATCCAAAGGATTTACCCTAGACTGATTACAATCTTTAAAGAGTAATAGTAAGGCTTGATTTGATAAAAACTTACAACTCCATTTGTAGATTACAAATCTATATTTTAGTCCTCCATTCTGCTTGGTTTTCACACATTTCAGCTCTGATAACTTATTCACCCCTCAAGAATCCATACCCTTAAGCCTTCTTGCTTAACATGCCAATGTAGACTCTTCACTTAGGTCACTGAATGAAGAAATATCTTAGACTCTTTTTCTTCCATGGTTTCTCGCACATGATAACCTTTGTTTCTAACTAGCCATCCCTATAAATAGAAAATTAAGATATTTTTTCATTCATTCTCCATCATCCAATTTAGGGTTAGGACAGATTAGGAAGGATTCAATGAATCTACCCCTTATTTCATTTCATCCCTTTCTAGAATCTTCTCCTTTAATCCTCTTTGAATTCAAAATGATTTAACATGGATTCTATGCCACCAACTCATCAATCCTATTTTCGACATGGTTCACACAATCCAATAAAACAAACTTATCAACTTAGATCTATCAAATTTAGGATCTTTCAAATAATGCTAACACTCAACATTTACTTGCTTCTGATGCTCGACACATACTGCATTGCTCGACATCCTCTGTAAAATCACTCAACATGAACTAAAGTTTACTAGGCTCAACATCAACTACACTTTACTTGGCATCCATTGTGTCACTCAGCATACACTTAAATAAACTTTTACTCAGTTCCAACTAATTTTCTGCTTGGCTTGCACTGACTTTTCTTTGCACCTACTATCCACTCAATCAAGATTTACAGACAAACTTTGTTATACTTGTTCTTTTGAACTTGCTTAGTGTAACCAATCTTTTGCAACCTTAAGTAGATTATTAATGCACTATGTTACCATTGTCTTAGTTTATTCTTGTACTCCTTTTCATATCATAACTCAACCTTTCCTCTAGGTGCTATTATTACATCTTTTCATCAAATCCTCTTCATCAATCAAATAAGTGATAGTACTCAAATCATGTAAACAGTTGTCTTACTAGCAAATAGGAGGTTTGACATCAATGACAAAACAATGATTAAAACACATTTATCATACTTTTATCAATTTGTTTTCAGCAATCTCCTTCTTCAACAATCTCCCTCTTTGGCATTGATGGCAAACCAAACTGATCAACCAAATCGTTAAAATAGTGAGACCAACAAAATACCAAAAAGAAAATAATTCCTTTTATTGAAATCTCTCCCTCTATTAGTAACTTCCATCTTCTAAAATAGATTACAAAACTCTGTTATGTCATCCTTATGACTCCCTTTGAATTTATTCTTATATCTCCCTCTACATTATCTTCCTCTTGCTAGGTAGATGTAATCAGCACATACACTTTCTATTACATCGGTCAAAATTTCTCCCCCATATTGTGAGTTAGGATTTCTCCATCTTTGTTTTATTTTCCCGTATTATATATCTCTTAGTTGTATATCTCCAATTCTTTGTATATCTCCCTCTTTCTGTAATATCTCCATCTTTAGCAACAATGCCAAAGACTTGTCATCTTAATATGTAGATGTGAACTTCTTCAATTTCTCCCTCTGTCGCCTTGCTTGTGACTGATTTGTAGTTCCAACTCTTTGATTACTTTAGGTAGCTCCTAAAGTAAGATCCATTGCATCAATTTGTAACATATGGCAGTCAACTTGTTTGATGCAAGACACTTCTTTTGTTATTTAGATAGCCTTTCATAGGGGTATCACCCCTAGTTTACCTCTTAGATACTCATAAGCATCATTAGGTAATTCTTTTGTGAAGATATTAGCAATTTGTTCTTTTGTGTGAACATATTCCATCTTCACCTCTTTATCTTGAACTAATTCTCTCAAGTAATGATACTTGATTGCAATGTGCTTAGTCTTTGTGTGCATCATAGGATTTTTTGATATATTTATAGCACTTGTATTATCACAATAAAGTATCACTAGTTTAGTAATTCCATTCTTCATGTCTTTGAGTAGTTATTTGATCCATACAATATTTGTACAATTTGCATTAGCGGCATCATATTCAACTTTAGCAATAGATTGTGAGGTGTAGCTTTATTTCTTGCTAGTCCATGTAACTAGCCTCTTGCCTAAGAAAAATGCTCCTCCACTAGTGCTCTTTCTGTCATCAATGTTTCCAACCCAATCAGCATCAATATAGACTCTTAATTCAAATTTCTCATTTTTGTTATAGTATAGACCAAATTCCTCTATTCCTTGCAGATATCTCATTAATCACTTTACAGTCATCAAATGATTCTCCCTAGGATTAGCAGAGAATCTTGCAACTATTCCTATAGATAAAGAAATATCATGTCTATTATGTACTACATATTACAATCTGCCAATCATAGACTTGTATAATGTTTGATTCACCTCAGTTGAATCATCATTGTTTGACAACTTATTGTAGAACAAGATTTAGTGTGCAAAGAACATTAACAATAAGAGAAACATTCACAAACTAAAACTAAATTCACATATAAGCTTAGACAAAGAAAGCAAACAAGAAGTGCAAACCTCAAAGGAGAAAACACTCCATGCTTCCTTGATTTTGTAGACGTGTCCTTTGATGTGGATGTATGCTCAATTGCTTGCCCAATTGCTTCAATGGTGGAGATGGGTAATGGCAAATTGGTAGCCTTGTGAGCTCTCAATTGGGCATTAGAAGGTTAAGATTGATGACTTTGGTTCTCAAAATAGCATGGTAACTTTAGCTCAAGGATTGTGATGAAATGGCTTGGGAGAGGATTCAATTTATAGGCCAAGGGGTAGAGGGATGGATGGCTTAGATGCAAGGAGAGATGAAAGCTTAAGGAGGGCTAAGATGCACTCAAAGGAGAGCACATGCATTGTGCTTGTTTAGCACCAATGGAAAGGTGACACTTGTCACAAGGAGGATGAGTGTGAGAGGATAGGATAAGGGGTTGGTTAAAGGCATGATGAGGGAGATTGATTATGGAAGAGGGATGTAATAGTCATGAGTGGGCTTGTAAGAGTCTTTTATGGTTTGTAAGAGCACTCATGGCTTGGTGATTGGGATATTTTGGAGAGGGGACTTTGATTTGGTTTAGGAAAGTCTTAAACTTGTTTAGGGAATGTGACAACATTAGGGGGTGGATTAGGCTTGGGTTTAGGATTAGATTAAGGATGTTAGAGATGTGCAAGTGGATGGCATTAATGAGGTTGGGTGAGTTAGTGGCTAAGCTTGGTTAGTATGGGTGGATGGGGTGGATTAGGCTAAATGGAGGATTAGGGATAAGTTAGGGGCTTTTAGATTTGAGGATTTTATTTATCAAATAGATTTATTTAATAAATGGGAATTTTTGGAATTAGATAGGAGAATAGGATTTAATTGATAAATAATAGGTTATTTGATTTATCAATTAGGACTATAGATGATTAATTAAATTAATCAGCTAGGGGATGGCAAAGGATTAATTAAATAGGAATTTAATTAATGATGCCTTTAGAGATAACTAAATAGGATTACCAAAGCGGTGTAATCAAATTTAGGTGTCTACATTTTGCCCCTCTTTGACATAGTGTTGAGAGAACACTATTTCAAAGAAGTTCGCGCGAAGACGACATGAGGAAGATGTTTTAGCAACAAGGTTGCCCCAGTCTCGGATAAGAAGAGGAGAGACTAGACTTAGATGATGCCCCCTCAAGAAGGTGAGGAAGAGAGAAAAGAGGCTCAACGGCTTCTTGAAAAGTACAAGAAATCGAGACGAGCAGAGATAGATTGGCAAAGAGGAGGGGCTGAATTAGCTCGAACTTTCACTACGAGAGAATGATAAAGGAGAATCAGAGGCACAATAGTAAAGCAAGCTTAAGACTTTCTAGGATTGGGGGGAGGATGGAGGAGCAGAGTGTTATAAAAGGAATCCATGGTAGGGAGATGGATGATGGAATGATAAAGCTGATGCAACAGGATTTCAAAGAGTCAGATTGATGGAAGATGGGTTTCGGAGATCCCTAGGACTAGGATTGTGGATCTTGAAAGATGAGGCTTGGTGGATTGATTTGATTGGTGGATCCCTAAGACTAGGATTTTGGATCCCTAAAGCTAAGCATGAGGAGTGATTCAAAGAGATACTGATGCATAAGCTGGGGGAGGAGTGACAGATGTTGGAGATGGATGGGGGATAATGGAGATGAAGGGAATCCATTGAAGCTTTTTTATTTTAGCGGGGGGGATACTTCAAAGAGAAGTACCACCATGTAGTTGAGCACTAGATTTGCTATAGGACTGTTGGTTAATTGCCAAAGTTACCAAGAACATCAAGGCCTTTTCACCAACCGTCCAGAGGACTGACGAACTGACTCAAAACAAACACGCAAGGATTGCCCCAGTATCACACATGAATCCTAGAGGAAGCAGTGTGGACACGACACTGGGTAACCCACAAGCAAAAAAGAAAAACAAACAAAAGACCTAATCAAGACCTAACGCTCAGATTGCCCCATTCGCAGTATACCATGATATGGAAGATCATGGCAACCTTGAGGAGGGAACAAAAAGATTGCTTGGAAAAGATATTTCAAGACCCAAAAGGGAAGATTCCAAATCAAAAGAAAGTGAAAATTCAAAAGAGAGCCATTTGCCAACGAGATGGGTAGGACGAGGTACTAACAGACCAAGATCAGACATGAAGAAAGCTATATCCTGCAAGGATCTATCGAAGAGCACCTATGCTGATGGATCTGGATGAGTGATGCATCTGGCAAGCTAAACTAAGAAGGATAACACTTTGGTGATAGGAGATCTAGCTAAAGGATGCATTGGAATAGCTAACCAAGATGTGCGATGTGTGCAAGATGCTAATCAAGGACGAACTGACACGAACGCTGGATAGATACAATGGTACTAAGCTAAAGAGGATGTACAAGCTGACGGACCAAGATATGTTACAAATGTACAAGGTTGTTCATGTTTGGGTTTGTGAGATGGAAATGTTTGTGAAGGGTGGGATGTCTGTAATAGTTGATAGGCAGATAGGTAGATGGTTTGCAAAAAGCTTAAGTGAAAATGGGGTTCTTTGTGTGCATGTGATAGGATACAAGATTATTGACAAGCTGGAATATGGTACAAGCTTTGGACAAGATTCGGATATACAAGGTATGGTACAAGATTTACAAGGTATAATACAAGCTTTGGTACAAGATTTACAAGTTGAGGTACAAGATTTACAAGCTGTATAGGAGATATTTACAAGCTTCATCAGATTTTGGATATTTGGTTGGAACACCAAGGGAACAAGCAGGCATTTTTTTGGGATGGTGGGTGGATGGATGAGGGATAGGATAGTGATAGATAATGGATTAGTCTTAGTACACAAGGTGCCTGAATTACCAAGTTTTCACCAAGGTACCTATCTAAGGCGCTTGAATTGCCAAGTTTTCACCATTGGACGCTTATTTCTCTTTACTATTTTTTTTGTATTTTTCAAAAGCTGGGTATACCAAGGATCTTTAAGCATAGAACTTCTTGAGATGAATGATGTTAGTAGGATCATTCAAGAGTTCTCCTTCTAGTGTATATAGTTGATAGGCTTCGGAGCCAAAGGAGGTAGTGACAACATAAGGACCAAGCCAAGTAGGTTCAAACTTGCCTTTCTTTTCTCGATTTTGCTTTGACTTTCATGTTTTCTTTGAGGACCATGTCACCTAGCTAAAAGTGTCATGGAAGCACCTTCTTGTTGAAATTTCTTTTGAGATGAGTTTGATAGACTGTGAGATGATCATAAGCTTGTTGTTGCTTCTCGTCTAAGAGATCTAGCTGGGTGAGCCGAGCTACTCTGTATTCTTCATCTGATATTTGGCCTCGCAAAGATATGCGCAAGGAGGGAAGTTCAACCTCTATGGGTAGTACCACTTCGGCACCATAGACTAGGGAGTGTGGAGTTATTCTTGTGGATGTACAGAAGGAGGTTTGATAGGCCCATAGAGCTGGATTTATTTGTAGGTGCCAATCACGGCCGAAATCATTGACAACTTTCTTTAAGATTTTGAGGAGGGTTTTGTTAGTTGCCTCTGCCTGGCCGTTACCTTGTGGGAAATATGGGCTAGAAAAGCGGTGATGGATGTGGAGGGAAGTGCATAATTCTTCCATGTTGAGATTTTCAAAATTACCTCCGTGGTCGGTGAAGATGGTGGATGGGATGCCGAAGCGGCAAACAATGTGGTACAAGATGAACTTGGAGACTTGAACTCCTGTAGCTGAGACTAGGGGGACTGCTTCCACCCATTTAGTGAAATAGTCTGTAGCTATTATTATCCATTTATGTCCATCAGATGAGAGAGGTGTGATGGTTCCAACTAGATCAAGGCCCCAACAAGCGAAAGGCCAAGGTGGTGCAATAGGCTGTAGATCCTGTGCTGGAGCGTGCAAAGATTTGCATGCTGCTGACATGGGAGACACTTTCAAACAAAGTCACAGGAGTCTTCTTCAATGGTAGGCCAATAGTAGCTTTCTCTAAGGATTTTTCACGCTAGGACAATACCACTTGTGTGGGCACCGCAAAGTCCAAAGTGTACTTCTTTTAACGCCATCGCGGCCTCATTTTCATCTAAACATTGAGAGAGAGTATCATGATAACCCCGACAATATAGGGTATTGGCTATGATAACATAGCGGGATGATTTTTGGATGAGGTTCTGGCATTGGGTACATGTGAGGTGAGGGGATATGATACCATTGTTAAGGTAAGCGTGAATCTCATGGTACCAAGGGGATTGGGGACCAACCAAGATACAAACACAATTTGAATCCTCATTCGCATAGGTGGGTGTGAGGAGTTGCTCGACTAAAAACTCATACTGTGTAGCTGCTTGGGGAATTTCCAAGAGCGAACCGATAGTAGCCATAGCGTCTGCTACTTTGTTCTACATTCGAGGCACTTGTGTAAACTGAAGCTTTGTAAAATGTTGGGTTACCTGATCAACTAGCTCTTTGTAGGGTAATAGCTTTTTATCTTTGGTTTGATATTCATTTAGGACTTGCTTGATGATGAGCTAAGAATCGCCAAAGATTTGTAACTTAGTGATGTTCCATTCTACATCTATCTTTAATCCTGCTATGAGAGCCTCATATTCTGCTATATTTTTGGTGCTAGGGAATTGTAGCTTGAAGGCTTTTGGAATGTAATCTCCCTAAGGTGTAACCAACAATATTCCTGCCCCTGATCCATGAGATGTGTATGAGCCATCAAAATAAAGTTTCCATGGGGGTTGTTCTTCAATTAGATAGATATGCTCATCTGGAAATTCTGTGATCAAAGGATATGAATCTATTAGAAGTGCATCAGCTAGGTGATTTGTTATAGCTTTGCCTTTGATTGCCTTTCTGTCCACATACTGGATGTCAAATTCGCTAAGGAGCATAACCCATTTGGCCAAACGGCCTGTAAGTGCTATTCTAGAGAGCATATACTTGAGAGGGTCAATCTTGGAGACTAGTTGGATGGTATGACTTAGCATGTAGTGGCAAAGCTTTTGAGTTGAGAAAACAACTGCCAAACAAGCTTTTTCCATAGGAGTATAATTAAGTTCACAACCAACTAGGGTTCTACTGATATAGTAGATGGCTCTTTCTCTGCCATAGTCATCAAGTTGTGCTAGAAGTGCCCCTAGAGTAGTAGGTGTTGCTGATATGTACAAAATCAGGGGACAACCAAGAACTGGTGGAACCAAGATAGGGGGATTGGTGAGATACTGCTTGAGCTAATCGAAGCTGTGCTGACATAAAGGATCCCACTTGAAGTTTTCATCCTTCTTCAGTAAATGTGTAAATGGTGTACACTTATCTGCAAGCTGGGAGATGAAGCGCCAAACGGATTGAAGCTTTCCCTAAAGAGAGCGAAGCTGTCGTAGTGTCTGGGGAGGAGGCATGTCTAAGATAGCCTTGACCTTCTTGGGGTCAATCTCTATACCTCATTTAGAAACTATAAAGCCTAGAAGCTTGCCAGATGTGACCCCAAAGACACACTTCTTGGGATTCAACATGAGATGATATTTAGCTAACCTATCAAAGACTTTCTCCAGGTCAGCAAGATGATCCATGAAGGTATGATATTTGACCAAGATATCATCCACATAATCCTCCAAAATTCTATGGATAAGATCATGGAAAATGGCTGCCATAGCTCTTTGATAGGTAGCCCCAGCATTCTTTAGGCCAAAAGGCATCATGTTGTAGCAAAAGGTTCCCCAAGGGGTAGTGAATGTTGTCTTATGTTGATCCTCTTCTGGAATCTTGATTTGATTATACCCGAAAAACCCATCCATGAGGGACAAAATTTCATGTCCAGCTGTAAGATCTACAATCATATCTATGTTGGGCAAGGAAAAATCATCCTTTGGACAAGCTTTGTTAAGATCTCTGAAATCAGTGCAGATTCTGATGTCACTGGAAGGCTTAGTGACAGGGACCATGTTGGAGATCCACTCTGAGTAGTCGATAGGTCGGATAACCTTAGCAGCTAACATTCTTTCTAATTCAGCTTTGACCAGTGATGCCACCTTGGGGTGCATTTTTCTAAGCTTTTGTCTGACGGGCTTGATCTTTGGATCAACCGCAAGATGATGAACTACAAGCTTTGGATCAAGTCCTGGCATGTCCTGATATGACCATGCAAATCGGCCAATGTTCTCTCTTAAGACCTCAAAGAGGATCTCTAAAGAACTGATTTTGACTTCTCTAGTATCCTCAATTAGAATAGAAGACACCTCAGGTCGATTATCTTGAGGAGGCAATGCTAAATCCTCATGTTCTGCTTGTGGCTCTAGATGTTCTTGCTGAGGGGCTTTCTTCGTTGCCTTAGCTAGTCTCATATTCATCCTAGTTCTAGTTTTGGGTGTATGGGAACTAGGTTGGGGATTTTCTCCAAAATACCCCTTGGGATCTAGCTTGTAGATATAGGCAGAATCTAGCTTTGTTTGCTTATGAGGAGTTTCAGCTCCCATGAATCTCAAAAGTGCTTCCTCTGATGTGAACTCATCAATTTGTATGACGCTTGGTTGGTCCTAATCTATGAGTTGTGGATGGGCGAGTGGTAGGTCAATAAGGTGGATGGATAGTTCTTGGAGAACAGAGTCTCCAAGGGAGATTTGGTCTGGGATATCATCCTAGGCTCTCTTTTCAACTTCCTCAGGAATGTCTTCGATTTCGACAAGGTCGCGGTGAATGTTTGAAAAAGTGTGACCGTCCGTATTGGTGCCCCCAGTTGTGGGTATGCCAAAGCCAAGACCTAATTTTGATTCCCACTTGTGTGCATCGATGGGGCACTGCATGCCTCTTTCTTCTGGTCCTAGACCACCACCTTGATAGTTCCATTTATTAGTGATGAGCTTATGTTCTTGGGGATACTTCTGACTGAAGTGATCAAGGCGTGCTTGATTTCTTAGAGGTGCATCCTTATGTAACCAATTGTTGATATCTGGAGTGAGCTCCTCATGAAGAGGGATTTTTGAGGATACAAAGGTTGTTGGACCAAACTATTTGTATCGAGGAGGTGGAATCTCCTTAGCTTTATGATATGTTGGTCATCCATGGGCGTGTGGATCAAGTGGGAGTGCCCCGACAGCAAATGCATCTGACAGACTATACTCTCCACAGCCTTTGTTATTGATCTTCACAGTAGATAGGGTGGAGGCGAGGATGGTTTCTAGGTCATTAAAAGTATGGGATGAGCTAGTGATGGTTGTGCTGATATCAATTCCAGGGCAATGGTTTGTATATGAAGCTTCAACCGCATTACAATAAGCAAAGGGTTCTGGATCGGCATGGATGGTTACCTCAGTGCCTTGATGCAAAAATTTGATGCACTGATGGTAAGTGGATGGAACGGCTTTCATGGCATGAATCCATGGGCGAATGAGAAGGATGTTAAATGGTAGGTTTAGATCAATAACATGGAAGAGTGTTTCCTAGATGACTGGTCCAACCTTGATTGGCAGCAAAATAGTTCCTTCTATGGTTCTTTCCAAGTTGTCATAAGCTTTGATGGTGATAACCTCACTGATCATATCTGCTTCAATATACCTAGCTTGTTTTATGAATTTTAGGGTGCAAATATTCAAGGCTGATCCATTATCTATCATTACTCTTTTTATGGCAAAATTGGATACCATGATGGCTATGCAAAGCGGAAGGGTGTGATCTGGCTCGACCACGGGTATGTCGGTGGGTTTGAAAGATAGGGCACATGAGGATGAAAGGTGTCCAACAAGATTACAAAAATTAGTAGCGTTGATATCTGAAGGGACACGAGATTCTATGAGAGCACTGTCAAGGATGTTTTTGTACACAAGACTAGTGCAGAGAAGGTCTAAAATGGAGATTTGGGCTAGCATGTTCCCAAGGTGTTCCAAGATATTGTACTAGCTTTTTGATGGAGCTGATGGTGTTGATGAAACGGGTGGGCCTGCAATGTTAAGTCGTGCTCTTTGAGTGGTGACTGCACACTCATTATCTGGTCCTCGAATATTGATAACATTGACAAAAGGCTCTTTCTCGGATATACAACCTATAAGGCTACCATAGTCTATATAGGATGAAGTGTGGTCATTGTTCTTCCCATGCTATTGGTTTGGCTGGCGGTTGTTGGTGTTTTTGTTGTTTTGGATAGGTGCTTTTCTAGGATTTTGGTTATTGTGAGGAGAAAACACATTTTGATAGATCTGCAAGCCTGCATTGGGAGAGGTTTGTGCTCCAACTGTGATTTCTTTCTGATCAATGAGGTCCTGCACATAATCTTTTAGTTTCATGCATCTGAGGGTGGTGTAACCTTTTACCCTATGAAATTTGCAGTACTCATTGTCTTTGTACCATGCAGGTTTGGATTGGCCTGGATCAATTTTTTGGGTAGGAGGAAATTTGATGAGGTTTTCCTTAGTCAATTTTTCAAAAATGACATCCAATGGCTCACCAAGGGGTGTATAGTTTCTAGGTGTAGGTTGGAACTTGGGCTTTTGTCCTGCAGTGACATTGATGGCATTAGCTTGATTGCTAGACCCTTGGAAGTTGGGTCCTAGATTATGGCTTTGATAGCTCTGGTGATTCTGTTGTTGGTAGTTGATAGCTTGTTGGTTGTTTGGTTGATACAGTGGGTTGGGCTGATTTTGGGAAGGCCCAACAATATTCACATGTCTCGTATCAGTAACCCCATCTATTGCAATGTGCTTGTTTTTGTTCCAATACCTAGACTTGTCATTGGAATGTGATTGATTTTGGTTGGCCTCCTTGTAAATCTTGACCATACCATCTTTAATGAGTCCTTTCTCAAGGATCATTCCTTTCTCTTTGATATCTTTATAGGTCTGCAAACAGTTCATGGTCATGTGGTGAGCCAAGCTAGGATGGGCATTATCAATAAATATTTTTACCACATGGTGCTCTGGCAAGGTGCAAGATATGCGGGTGGTAAGGGTTTTCCATCTTTGCAGGTATTCGGCAAGGCTTTCTCCACCTTTTTGCTTAGTGTGGACAAGGTCAACTATTGATAACTTTGTTTCAACAAGATGGGCATATTGGGCTACAAATGCCTCAGACAATTTAGCGAAGTTTTTAATTGTGCCATATGGGATTCTATAAAACCATTCAAGAGCTGGCCCGGCCAAGCTTTTGGGAAAGAGGCGCAAGAGGAAGATGTCATTGTATGCCACTTCTTGGCAGTGCATGTAAAATTCTTTGATGTGGGTGACTGGGTCTCCTTTTATCTCAAAATGCTTGGGGAATGGATTCATAGTAATGGCTCTATCAAATGGATAAGGACACACAGTCTCAAATTTGAATGTCTTCGGATCATTCCCTTCTTGGATGGCTTTCAGAGTTGTCTTCATTTGTTCCCATTCTGAATTGATAGGTGATGGCTGGGGTGCCCCTAATGTAGGTGTGCCTTGAGGTAGGTATGCCCTAGATGGGGCCACTGAATATGGATGGCTGTGAGGGATTTGTTGATAGGGATTGTACATTCTTTGGACAACTGCATGATGGATGACAAGTTGCTGAGGTGGAGGTGGCGCATATTGCTACATGTGCTGCGAGGCTTGCTGTTGATATGGGATTTGAGGTTGGGATTGAGGAACATAAGCTGGCTGTGGGATAAATGGATTGCTTTGTGGAGGTAAGGTATAAGATGGTTGTGAAGCTTGGGGAAAGGATCACGGAGCTTGTGCAACTTGACTTTGGATTTGAGAAATTTGACCAATATATATGGGTTGCGCCCCCATTTGGGATGGTATGTGCAAATAATTGGTGGTTGGCTAGGGTGGTGGATTACCTCCTAGAAGTGGCATTGAAAAGTAGTTGGTAATAGGAGGTAATGGATTAGTTGGTGGTGGAGGTGGCAGGAATTGAAAGCTTGGGAATGGAACTGATGGGGTTCGATAGCTTGGCGGCTGGATTTGAAAGCTTGGTAGAGTGGTGGCAGGAGCTTGGGTCACTTGAGAGCTTGGCAGAACATTGGTGGTAGCTTGTGGGGTTTTATAGCTTTTTGGAGTGAGGGTAGTAGCTTGTGGATTTGTGGTTGATGGCACTGAGCTCCAAGGACCTAATGGAAATGATGGAATTGTGCTTTGGGCTGTGGTGAACAAGCTGGGGGTGATGAAAGGTTGATTACTTGGCCCCATAGCTGGCATTCCTGTTGTATATTGCTGAGGTTGGCCAAAGATGCTAGCGCTGATTTGGGAGATGGGTGGATTTGGAAGGCTAGGTTGGAGAGCAGTAGCAGCAATAGTGAAGGGAGTGAATGGTGAGGTGTTTTGGGCGAAGGGGGTTTGGGATGGAGTGGTACGAACCAAGGATGGAGTGGTGGTGGCTGGGTTGGCTTGCGGAATGGAGATTTCAACTTGGGTGGAGGATGGTATGTTTGTGTCTGTTGGATCATATGGATTGGCTTGAGGCTCTTCTTTTGGCACATATTGAGGATAATTTGAATCATAAGAGCCTATGGGTGATGGCAGCTGCCCAAACAATGGGTGAGATGGATCTGATAATGGAGGAGGTCTTCCAAAGTCGAAGGCTCCTATATTGTCCCTTTGAAAGTTAGCCATGATTGTTTCTTTGTTCTTGTCTATAATGGCATTCACCAATACTACATTTCCTGGTTGGTTCATGAAAGCTTCAATCTCAGTAGGTGATGGTATAGCATTCTTTGGGCTGGAGAATGGTTGAGTGCTCAAGGGGAGAGATGTTGTTTGATCCAAATGATAGGTCTCCATTGTTTCCTTCTTCTTCTTGGCTAAGCGAGTGACGGGTGGCATGAAAATGCTCCTAGGGATGAGATACAACAATGCTGATGGATGCAAAGGGGGAAGGCTTTTCTATGCAAATGATTTCCTAGGTTGAGGCAAAGCTATATGACAAAACCTAAGGAGGATTGGGTTAGGGATTCTAACTTCAAAGATATGTTGCCAAAGCATGAAAGGTCTGCTTTCGTATGTGCAAGCTTGGTGGTGATTGTGTCAACTTAAGGATAGATTGATGATCTTTTAGGAAGAACACGAGATTGACAACTTGTGGATCCCAACATTTAGCTCAAGGTGATGAGGGATAACAAGTGACAAAGCTAGATTACCCTAGACAAAGCTCTGTCAAAGGGATAACCTTGGTGAGATTGGTGGATTTGGAAGATGTTAGGAATGGCAAACTTTTGGCAAAGTGACAACAATTTTGAAGGCTTGGATGTGAAGTTTTTGGATTGTTGGCTAGATGGTTTAGTTCTAAATGAGATGGATGAGCTAAAATGCTTAAGGGGATAACCTAGAATAGCTGGCTTGCCTACAAAGATGACTCTGAAGTGCAGCTTAGGCAAGAAGATGTGGAGAAACAAAGGGGTCTAATCATAGAAATCATGCCTAGTTAAGAAGGCATAAGTAGGGTTAACTCCTGGATGTTGGCTAAATTTGATAGTGTGATCTAACCAGGCTTCTTGAAGGGCTTCGTTGGCAGCTTTGTCTTCTGCTTTGTGGAGTTTGGCAATTTGAGGACTTGGTGTTATTTCCTTTCTCTTGGCTGAAAGTTCTTGGTATGCCTGAGATGGCTTGAGTTTGACTTTGTGAAACTTCTGTTTGGGTTTGGGTTGTTCTGACATAAATTCCTAAATTTGCTTGGCTTTGAGAGATCTTGGTTGTTTTGCTTCGACTCATTCAACTTCTGGAACAGGCAGTGACTACGGTAAGTGTGCCCTAAGCTAGGGTCGACCAAGTTTGGCAAACATTCATTCAACAAAATAAAAAATCAAGCAATAGATAGGAACAACCAGATAGAAGTCTGTGATTTCTCAGAATGTGATACTTGCGCCAAGGAGTGTGTATGTTCTACAAATGTTTCGATCAGTCACTTCAAACACATTAACATCCTAGATGGTTGTCTGCAAGGCTGACAGTTGGTTTAGCTAGGGAGTCCTCGATATACCCAAGGTACGTGAGGCCCAAATCCATAGATGAAACCAAAAAGATGTCACACGGTCGAGAGGAGCAGTAACCCACTTCTCCTCTTTCACTTCTCAAGGGTATAAAGTTCCTTGAGGCTTAGCCCGAGTGACAAAATCTTGATCCCAAGAGAGGTTTCTTTCGATTCACCTCCCAATTCTTATACTCTGCCGGAACGCTGGAGTTGAGGTCGTCCCAAGGGGTGATGAAATCCCCAAGTAGGCCTCCTAAAAATTTAAACAAGATTTTGGATCCTAATCTTATGCACCCAAGATGGCCTCGAAAGATGACAAGGGGAGAGAAGACTTGGATGATCTTGGGCTAAAAGACATAATTCTTTTCCAACTGACGCTTATGTTTTCTGATCTAGACTTTGCAAGAACTCATGTTTAAGATGCAAATATTCAATTCCAACTTGAAATGTGCCAACAAAAGTAAAATCAATCAAAGAATACAAGCAAGAAGAAGAGTTAGGGTAAACAAAAAGCAAACTCGTGTGCCCAGAGGCCCTCCACGTCAAGTTTCAATTGATTTTCTTTAAGGCATTCAAGATTGAGTGTGAGTTTATTTTAAGCCCAAAACAAAGATGTGTGAAACTTGATTTCAAGCGCGTGCTCGGAGGCCCTCCACGTCAAGATTTGTTCAAATTTTAATGCCCAAATGAAGTGATAGCGAGCCTAATGTGCATTCAAGAAATTTTCTAAGTTAGAAAAATTAATAAAAACACAAGTAAGTGAAGTTTGATCTTTGTGGAGCACTTAACACCCTCTTAGGTGGACCCATCCCCATAGATGGTGCTGAGATTGCAACCAATGGTTAAATTGATGGGTGATTAAAGAGGGTGAGTCTAACTACAAACTCACTTAGAGCATCTTTATTTGGTTTTTACAATTTAGGAAGTTTTTAGAATGTAGATTCTTTTTATGCCCAAAAATTAAAGTGTGAGATATTGTATCGATTCATTGATCCCTTGCATTCAAGATTGAGTTTGTTTGTTTTAAGCATGCATTCCAAGAAAGGTTGATTTTAATCCATGACATTCAAGATTATGTTTGAGCAACATTCATTTAAAAGAAAAATGTTTAAACATTCAAGTTCATTTTAGCAACATGCATTCAAAGACAAGTGTTTAAACATTCAAGTTCATTTTTCAAGCGCATTAAAACCATGTAAAGAGAACCTACAAAAACCATGATTAGTGGTTTCATATGTGCTCCAATCTGCAATAGCTACAAAAAGCCAATTTGATTAGTAACCCAAAAATCTCAAAATTTGAAGCTTAACTATAGAAAAAATAAGATCAACTTTTTTTGTTCTTTTTCCTAGGCGTAAAAATGCTTAAAATAACCTCTACTCTATGGAACCACCAAAAGTTAAAATTTGATTTATACTCTCTTTTTTTTCTTTTCTTTTTTAAAAACTACAAAGTGCAAAAACAAAGATGTTAAAACAAAAATGCAACAAAGACAGGCAGAGACAACAGTTCATTAGGCGTAGACGCCAAATTGCGGAGACGCTAATATGCAGAGATGTCGATCTACGGAGATGCCGATCTACAGAGACGACAAAGAAAGGGGCGCAGATGATAGTTCAGGTTGGCGGTGACAGAGACGACAGTTCAAGTTGGCGGTGGCGGAGACGACAGAATATTTGGCGGAGACGACAGTTTTCAAGCGCAGACGCCAATCTGTGGAGATGACAGTCGAGGTTGCAGAGACGATAGAATAGTTGGCAAAGACGATAGTATGCAGGCGCAAATGCCAATCTACAGAGATGACAGTTGAGATTGCGAAGATGACGAAATAGCTGGCGGAGACGACAGTTTGCAAGCGTAGACGCCAATCTGCGGAGACGACACTATGTGAAAAGAACTAAAACGCGCTAATTTTTTCAGAAATTTTTTTTTTTTTCTCGAGTTTTTAGAGGGTATGTCTTCTTCCTAAGTGTGCCTTTCAACCTACAAAAACAAGGAAAACACCCTACAACCTACTCAAACACCAACAAGCATTAGAGGGTTAGTTTATAAAAGCAACATGTAGATTGAAATGGATAAATAAATGACCCATAGTGGGGTCCCACCGGGCGTGCCAAAATGTAGAACAAGATTTAGTGTGCAAAGAACATTAACAATAAGAGAAACATTCACAAACTAAAACTAAATTCACATATAAGCTTAGACAAAGAAAGAAAACAAGAAGTGCAAACCTCAAAGGAGAAAACACTCCATGCTTCCTTGATTTTGTAGATGTGTCATTTGATGTGGATGTGTGCTCAATTGCTTACCCAATTGCTTCAATGGTGGAGATGGGTAATGGCAAATTGTTAGCCTTGTGAGCTCTCAATTTGGCATTATAAGGTTAAGATTGATGACTTTGGTTCTCAAAATAGCATGATAACTTTAGCTCAAGGATTGTGATGAAATGGCTTGGGAGGGGATTCAATTTATAGGCCAAACGGTAGAGGGATGGATGGCTTAGATGCAAGGAGAGATGAAAGCATAAGGAGGGCTAGGATGCACTCAAAGGAGAGCACATGGATTGTGCTTGTTTAGCACCAATGGAAAAGTGACACTTGTCACAAGGAGGATGAGTGTGAGAGGATAGGATAAGGGGTTGGTTAAAGGCATGATGAGGGAGATTGAGTATGGAAGAGGGATGTAAGAGTCATGAGTGGGCTTGTAAGAGTCTTTTATGGTTTGTAAGAGCACTCATGGCTTGGTGGTTGGGATATTTTGGAGAGGGGACTTTGATTTGGTTTAGGAAAGTCTTAAACTTGTTTAGAGAATGTGACAACATTAGGGGGTGGATTAGGCTTGGGTTTAGGATTAGATTAAGGATGTTAGAGATGTGCAAGTGGATGGCATTAATGAGGTTGGGTGAGTTAGTGGCTAAGCTTGGTTAGTATGGGTGGATGGGGTGGATTAGGCTAAATGGAGGATTAGGGATAAGTTAGGGGCTTTTAGATTTGAGGATTTTATTTTTCAAATAGATTTATTTAATAAATGAGAATTTTTGGAATTAGATAGGAGAATAAGATTTAATTGATAAATAATAGGTTATTTGATTTATCAATTAGGACTATAGATGATTAATTAAATTAATCAGCTAGGGGATGGCAAAGGATTAATTAAATAAGAATTTAATTAATGATGCCTTTAGTGATAACTAAATAGGATTACCAAAGCGGTGTAATCAAATTTAGGTGTCTACACTTATATCCTGTCACCATAGGTGTACTTACTAGTTTGGAATCCTCCAATCCAAAAGTTTTCAATATCTTCTTGAAATACTTTGACTAAGTGATGTATATACCATATTTCATCTGGTGTACTTGCAAATCCACAAAGAATTTGATCTCTCCAAACATAGACATCTCAAATTCTTGCTTCATTTCATTTGCAAAAGCCTTACATAAAGTATCTTGACCTCTAAATATGATATCATCAATAAAAAATTTAGATAAAAAAATACCTTTTCCTTTCTCCATCTTCATGTAGAGATTGTTGTTATCCTTAGTCCTTTCAAAACCAATCTTCACAAGATAGTTATGAAGTCTCTCATACCATGATCTTGGTGCTTGTTTCAAACCATATAAAGCTTTGTGTAATCTACATACCATGTTCTTATTTTTAACATTAACAAATCCTTCTGGTTGTTCTATATAAACTTCTTCCTCTAGTACACCATTCAGAAATGTAGATTTAACATCCATTTGATAAACTTTGAAACCTTTGTATGCAGAATAAGCAAGCAGAGTTCTTATTCCTTTCATTCTACCAACATGAGAAAATGTTTCTCCATAGACTAATCTTGCCTTATTCCTTATGACTTCACCATTTTCATCTAACTTGTTTATGTATACCCACTTGGTACCAATCACATTTTTGTCTTTTGGTCTAGGAACTAAAGTCCATGTTTTATTTTTCTCAATTTGTTCAATCTCTTCATCCATGGCTTTTCTCCAGTCTACACCTTCTAAGGCATCTTTCACTATTTTGGGTTCCTTCATGCTTAACAAACATGTATCACTTCTCAACTTGTCCCTTGTCATTGGTCTAGCATCTTTATCTCCAATTATTTGTGTTGTAGGATGATGTCTCTTAACATATTTAGACAAAAATAAACTGATATATTTCTGGATTCAATTGTGTAAAGATTTTTTACCATCAATGTTTCGAATCACACCAAGTGATCCATCATCAGGATGAAGAGAGCAAGAGATGTCAAACAAAAATCTTTGTTTGACATCTCTTGCTCTCTTCATCCTGATGATGGATCACTTGGTTTGATTCGAAACGTTGATGGTAAAAAATCTTTACACAATCGAATCCAGAAATATATTAGTTTATTTTTGCTTTGGATTGTGGAAATTTGATCTCTCTAATATTTAGACAAGTTTGGTTTAGCTCTAATTTCTTCATTGTCTTTCAACTTCTGAGTCAATAAGTACATCTCTGTCAGGTGTTTCAGCATCTCTTTCATGTACACTAATCTCAGAATTAGAATGTGCCTCAGCTTTAGTCTTTAACTCGGCATCTGAATATAACTCTGTTGATAAGTAGGAGATAATTTCCACAGCTAGTCAAATTGTGATATGAATATCAGGATTTAACTGTGTGATTTTGAGTCAAACTCGATGACCCATGTTTCATGAGTAGTGATTCAACATGAATCCATCTCTCATGAGAATAAATGGAACACTTAGCACTCATTGGATCTAGGTGATGCTCACAGGGGTGAAGCATCGGGACTTCCCGGGAGGTCACCCATCCCAGTACTACTCCAGCCTGAGCGCGCTTAACTACAGAGTTTCCTCCATAGTTAAACCCAAAGCTTGCAACCCCATTTGCAACTCTGTTTCCGAATGTTTCTGAATGCAACTCAGCATTCATAGTATGTGACTTCGCAGTCACTGAAACTTGTTGTTGGTTTGTAGCTTGATTTGTAGCATCTTCTTCAGCAGGCATACCTTCATAAAAGTATACAAATTATTTGTATACTTCTAGTTCTTTCATAGGTCTAGCCTCATATACTTCTATATATTTATCAAATTTCACATTTGCACTTTCCACAATTTTTTTACTGTTAGCATTTGAACACTTATAAGCTTTACTTCTTGTGTAATAACTTAGGAATATACCTTCTTCACTTTTTGCATCTAGTTTACCATTCTTGAAATCTTTGAGAATATAAATTTTTCTTCCAAATACCTTAAAATATTTTACATTGGGTGAGTATCTATACCATAGTTCAAAATGTGTTGAATGAGTATCTTTCTTGACTTGTACACAATTTAAGGTATAGACAGCTATACTTATAGCTTCTCTCCAGTATTTCAAAGCAACAATTTTCTCCATCATAAGTATCCTAGCATATTCCATTACAGACATGTTCCTCCTTTCAACAATTCCATTTTGTGGAGGGGTTCTAGGGCATATGTCTATCTCTTGATTCCTCTATCATTACAAAACATCTCAAACTTATTTGATGTAAATTCTCCTCCTCTATCAGATTTCAAACATTTTAGACTTTTATGCATTTCTTTTTCAACTCTTGCTAAGTATCACTTAAACATTTGGAAAGCATCATATTTATGTTTCAGAAACATAATTGTCATCATTCTAGAATAATTATCAACAAGAAGCATAGTGTACTTATCTCCTCTATAGCTTTGCACTTCAATTGGTCCACACAAGTTAGTATGATCAATCTCTAGTATTTTTTTAGAGGTATGAGTTTTACTCTTAAAACTTGACTTTGTCATCTTGCCTAACTGACATTGTTTGCACATTATATTGTCAGGCTTCTTCAACTTAGGAAAACTTCTAACTCTTCTCATGTTACTAATACTAACCAAGTTATAAAAATTAACATGACATAACCTCTTGTGTCATAACCACACATCATCAAATTCTACAACTAAACAAGTAGCATCCTCTATATCAAGATAGAGTAGATTACTCCTAGTTTGATCACCCTTTCCAATTAGTTTTCCATCAGTATCATATATCTTAGCAATCTTGTTTCCAAATTCAACCTTACATCCTAAATTATTCAGTCGTAACACACTCAATATATTATATTGAAGTCCTTCAACATAATAAGAATTGTCACATAAAAAAATTATGTGAGTTTGATAGAACCTTTTCCTTTTACCAAACATGGTGCATCATTACCAAATCTTACACTATTTCTGTCATAACAATTCAAGGTAATGGAATTACTTTTATCTTTAGTCATGTGATGTGAACACCCACTATCAATGATCTATTTGCCATTCTTGTTTACACAAGATACAAGTGTAGTTGCCTCATCTTTATTAGATTCATCCTTCATTGCAGCATACACCACTTCATCATCATGTTCATCAGATTCATCACTTATTTCCTCTTCGGCAATGTAACAAGACTTCTTACCTTTGTCTTTGTAATCCTTATTGTCTTCATCTCTTCTACTTTTGTACTTGTCACCCCCTCTGTAGTTCTTCTTACATGGACATCTAATAGCAATATGACCAAACTCATTGCAATTGAAACAAATGATAGGTAGTTTACCTATAAACTTACCTTTGCCTCTGTGAAATCTTCTTTCCAGTAGTGCTTCAAGTTGATCTACATCTTCCTCGTCTGTATCACTATCACTAGACACATATTTTGTCTTTTTCTTCTTCTTCTTCTCATCGGGCTCCTTTAAATGACAACTTAGCTCTAGAATTAGATTCAATATTTTTCAGGTTTGTAATTATCAAAGTTAGATAGCTCAAAAGCAGTGAGCCTAGCTACTAGACCTTCAAGAGTTAGATCATTCCCTGGTACACATCTTAGTTCTTGTATTGTACAAACTCTAATAGCATAGATTGGTTGCAGTGTTCTCAAAACTTTTCTTAGTATAGTATCATCATCTATTTTACCAATAGCTCTCCTTATTGTATTAACAACGTCTTTTATCCTAGAGCAGCATTGAGAAATATTCTCACCTTCTTGCATTCTCATATCATCAAACTTACCTATGAGACTTTCAACTTTGGCTCTCTACACATTTTTGTCTCCTCTAGAGATAGTGTTTAGAGCATCCCACATTTTATTTTCCCTACCAAGACTTTTGATATCATCAAATTCAGCATAGCTTAGGGCAGAGGCAATCTCCAAGATTGCTTGGTTGTGTTCTTTCTTATTTTTTAGATCCTTGGTAGGTAGGGGTTCAATAGGATCAACATGGTTAGTAGTAATGGTAGATTGTGCATGTTCTCCAAGTCTTCCAAGATGTAGCTTCATCAAACTTTTCCGTGTAGAAAATTTATCTCTATTAAGATTGGGTACTTCTCTTTTTGACATATTGATCTTTGTGCTTCTAATACCTTCAAGCTAGTCCTCTTAAGAAGATGGCTCTGATACCAACTATTGGATTTCTTTAAAATAACTAAGAGAGGATTGAATTAGTTATCCAAGGTCCAAATGTACAATTAAAACTTTTCATAGTTTAGTGAAACCATAAAATATTTATCATCATGCATGCATCCATAAGATTATACAATGACTTAAAACTTGTAGGTTACTATCAAATTGATTTGTAGAAATGTAAACATGAAACATAACAGATTCAATCAACACACTTGATACAATGATTTATGCGAAAACCCAATTTGGAAAAAACTACCAATAACATGCTACTCTTTTTCACTCTTTTGAAATGATGCCCTGTGAAAGGCCAACCCTATTAAAGGTTATAATGCATGCTGTTAAATGTGACTTAGTTAAAGGATTTCAATCACCCTGTTAATAGTAAGGCTTGATCTGATAACAACTTACAACTCCATTCATAGATTACAAATCTCTATTTCAGTCCTCCATTCTACTTGACTTTCACACGTTTCAACTCTGATAGCTTGTTCACCCCTCAAGCATCCATACCCTTAAGCCTTCTTGCTCAACATGCCAATGTAGACTCTTTACTTAGGTCACTAAATGAAGCAATACTCTAGACTCTTTGTCTTCCTTAGGTTCTTGCACATGACAACCCTTGCTTCTGACTAGCCATCCCTATAAATAGAAAATTAAGATATTTTTTCATTCATTCTCCATCATCCAATTTAGGGTTAGGATAGATAAGGTAGGATTCAATGAGTCTAGCCCTTATTTCATTTCATTCCTTTCTAGAAAATTCTCCTTCAATCCTCTTACCTCAAAATAATTTACCATGGATTTCGTGTCACCAACTTATCAATCTTATCTTCCACATGGTTCACACAATCCAAGAAAATAAACTTGTTAGCTTAGATCTATCAAATTGACATTTACTTGCTTCTGATGCTTGGCACATACTGTGTTACTTGACATCCTTTGTAAAATCACTCAGGATGAACTAAAGTTTACTAGTGCTCGGCATCAACTAAACATTACTCAGCATCCACTATGTCACTCGACATACACTAAAATAAACTTTTACTCGGCTCCAACTAATTTTCTACTTAGCTTGCATTGACTTTGTTGGACACCTACTGTCCACTCGACCAAGCTTTGCGAACAAACTTTGTTATGCTTGTTCTTCTAAACTTTCTTAGTGTAACCAATCTTTTGCAACCTTAAGTAGATTATCAATGCACTATGTTACCACTGTCTTAGTTGATTCTTGTACTCCTTTTTGTATCATAACGCAACCTTTCCTCTAGGTGTTATTTTTACATCATTTGATCAAATCCTCTTTATCGATCAAATAACTGATAGTACTTGAATCATGTAAGCAGTTGCCCTACCAACAAATAATAGGTTTAACACCAGTGACAAAACAATGATTGAAACACATTTATCATACTTGTATCAATTTGTTTTCACAATCTCCTTCTTCAACACAAAGAGGTTTGCTAGGATAACCTTAGACTTGGATCATTCGATGACACTTGCCCACTTGCATGGTAGATTTCCTATGTGTCTTTGTTGCCTTTGGGATTAGATGATACTTGTGTCTTGGTACCTTTGAGATAGATTGCTATCAGAATTTATTTGACCTAGATGTTGGTTTTGACTTTTGGGATTGATATCCGTTGATGTCCCTCCAAAAGGCCATCATTCTAGGTTTTTTTTATCTTGTTTTCAAACATTTATCTTGCAAAATAGTCATGAATTTATGGTTTCAAGTAGATGAGCTTATGTTTTTGATGTATATGATATGTGTGTGTGTGTGTGTGTGTGTGTGTGTGTGTGTGTGTGTGTGTGTGTGTGTGTGTGTGTGTGTGTGTGTGTGTGTGTGTGTGTGTGTGTGTGTGTTAAGACATGAAGTAAAAGTATGGATAGTTTAAATATGCTATATTTTCTTGAATCCCTGGATAAAAATGGTATAATGAAGTAGTATTACATGTTGATAAATGGTTCCCCATCTATACTATGTTTTGGGTAGTTTTCCTACTATAGCCATAGGATTTGCAAGAGTGGTAATTTGAACTTACACCTTTTCTATAATATTAATGAAATATATGTATATGGAGGTTGTGTGTAGATTGATTGTTTTGCAAGTATTTCCCATGGATATTCAAATATCAACATTTAAACACTAAAGAAGTCAAAGTCAATTGGATTGATAGGCCCTTGCAAGGGGAGAAAATCACTTATTGCTTTATGTTGCTACAGGGCACGAATGTAGCTTCCACAACTTGCTATATTCTTGGAGGATTTATTCGTGGTTAATGTTGTTTTTGTCTCAAACTTTATGAGTCTATAATTGATCCTCATTAATGGAGTGATCTTAGATTTAGGAAGTAGTTGTAGTTTGCTTTAAATAACAATTGTTGTAGCTTTGAGCGCAGTCAGAAAAAGAATAGAATAAGTTGATTTTCATAGTAGAAAAGTGTGATAATGTTTTTAATCAAGTGTAGTCTTTCACCATGAGTGAAATGCACAGTTCAAGTCTATATCTCTTAGCTTGATTGCATTTTTTATTCACTCATCTAAGGGGAGCCACTTAGTGAGTAAATTATTCTGTTAGAATAGATTTTATTTTCTTCTTGTTTCTAAGTAAGGTAGAACTTTGCTTCTCCTATAGCCATTGATCACATAATTATTGAATTGTTCCTGCAGCATAGGTGCATAGATAGGTTTACCATTTGTAGCATCATCTTAATATTTAAGTTAAGTTGTCATTTCAGTTTCTAGCATAGGTTTCCTATAGCATTGCTTTTGTTTTATTTGTAATGACTTAAAGAAGAATTAGAGCATATAGTTTACAGTCACCATTTCAAGTTTACACTCCTGGATTGATAAATAAATGTAGTCAGTATACTATTTTAAGTAAAACACATGATGATGTTTGACCATAGAATCATTGTGAAAGGATGTCCAATCCTTCATTACTAAGGTATTAAACTGACCAACCATTTTTGGTGTCATTGTTGGGGATGGTGTCAATCTAGTTCGACCCCGAAGTCATTATGTTAGTTTAAATTTTGCATTATTTTGCATGCATAGAAGAAGAGACCTCCTTGGGATATTCTTCCTCATAATAATTAGAAAGATATTTTTAATCCTGAGCCCGAAGAACCTCATAGAAAGAATGAAGAAGAAGAACCTTTTGAAAATCCATTTGTTGTTACTCAAGAATGAATACCCTCATCCTCTGAAGAATCCTTGCATTTAAATGACCTTTTTGATGAACCTGAATACCAAGGTAATCCACTTGCCCTTGTTATCTAACAACCATCACCAGGTCCTCCTCCAAGAATGGCTAAGCTTCAACCTACCTTTCCTTTTCCTATCCCTCCTCAGCAAGGTAATCAAAATTTGAAGAACATACCTTTTGCTACACTTCCCAAGTTCTATGGCCTAATTACTGAAGACCTTGAAACCTTCCTCTTTGAGTTTGATATCCTTTGCAAAAGTTATGACTATACAAATGATGCTCACAAGATGAAGTTGTTTCCATCCACCCTAAAGGAAGCTTCTCTAAGATGGTTCATGGGGTTGGGTGCCAACTCTGTAGTAGATTGGCCTACAATGAGCAACTTGTTTCTTACAAAGTATAAAGAATATTGCAGGGGTTGAGATTTGAAAGGTGATGAAATTTTCAAAATGTCCCAAAAGGATGATGAAACCTTGGAAGATTATGTCTCATGGTTCATGTTCAACTTGCAGCATAACACATGGCACCAGTTGATTGAGGAATCAAAGGAATGTCTATTTCTTAGAGGTATAAATGATGGAAGTATTGAGGCCCTAGATCTTATGGTGGGAGGAGATATCACTAAGAAAAAATTGGACTGATATACGGAGTATATATCTGAATTATTCTAGGGCCATTGTGAAGAAAGGTAGGGGACTTAGAGACCTACCACATAAGTCTAATGGTGGTTCACGAGTATCAAAGATGGAGCTATCCAATTTACTATTAGATTTCAAACAAGACATCATTAATGATGTAGCCACTCAGTTGGATATCATGTAGGCAAAAAGGAAGAAGGGTGAAGTTGATGCCATGTTAGTTGAATATTGTCCACATTGGAGGGAGAAGAAAAGGAACTACAGATGTAAGTCTATTGCAAGCCTGGAGACACAATCAATGCTTACTGAGTTTACAACCATTGATGAAAATGGAGAGGTGCTCTACAGTTCTCAATGAAGGTCATGGTCTCAAAGACAAGGTATGCTACAAGATCCTCTTCAAAATTATAATACTAACAGTCAATGGAAAAATTCTCAAAATACTAGTTTTAGTGGGCATAATAATTGGCAACAACCTTAGCAGGGTTGGCAGCAACCTCAGCAAAGTTGGCAGCAACCTCAGTAGGGTTGGTAGTAACCTCAGAAAGGTTGGCAGCAAACCCAAAATTGGAATACCCAAATTAATTAGCAAGTCGTAATGTAACACCACCTCAGCAACAGGCTCTAATACCTCCTTCTACAGCCACTAATATTCCTCCTAAGAAGACTTGGCTACCAGTTCAGCCTAATCCTAATCCCAACAATACCAAATAGCATGCACAATAACAAAGTTATGCTATCTCTTTGAATGATATCCACTTAAGGTTAGGCACCTTCACTACAAAAACCTATAATAACCAATGTTGAAGATTCCCCAATTGAACAAGTGGATGTGTTAGTTCAGAAAACCTCTTGTATAGCCATAGAACCTTTTTTTCCTCATAGGTTGATAGAACAAGGCCACCCTATAGAAAACCAAGCAAAAATTGATCTTCTTAATCAACTAAAGAAAATGACAGTAAAATATCATTACTTGATGTCATCAAGGAAGTTCTTGCCTATACTAAAGTCATCAAGGAAGCATGTATCAAACAACCAAGAAGAAAGAAGAAGGATCCAAAAATTATTCCCATCTTAGGATAATTGTCTGATTTAATGTTGGAGAAATCAATTGTACCCAAATATTCTGACCCTAGGAGTCATGTGGTTACTGTCACCATTCATGGGATGCAGGTTTAAAATGATTTATTTAACTTAGGAGCATCCATAAATATCATGAAAAGGGAGGTATTATCTCAATTGCATATCATTGGTCTCAAAGAAACACCAACCATACTTCAGCTGCTAATAGTTCTACTATCAAGCTAGATGGGATGATAGAAGATGTCATAGTCACCTTAAGCTCTTGGGAGTATCTAGTAGACTTTGTTGTCCTTTCCACAAAGGCTAACATGGGTGTATATCCTTTAATTTTAGGGTGACCATGGTTAGCTACTACATATGCCTATATAGCTTGTCAGTCTGGGAAGATGACAATATCTAATGGTATCCATAATAAGAATCTGACTCTATACTCCCCTGCTTAGCCTTGTTGTTAAATGACCAAGTAATCTGGTCAAACTTGGGTGATGATTATCTAGAGGTTAATTCCATCCATCAGCTAACAATAATAGGTTGAGAGTCATTTTTATCCTCTCAAGAAGAAAATGAATCATTTCATCCATTATCATGAATGAGTATGGAGTAGAGTTTCAAGTGTGTCCTCAAGTGGAATGTTTCCTAGAAACCATATTATCATCTTTAAACACGCCTCAACATTTAGAAGCTTCCCAATTCCTTCACTTATTATTACCTCATGAGGTGGATTCTTGTCATGTTGCCCAGTTATTCATGACAAATAAGGTTATTAAGATGGAAGTTGGTCTAGGAAGAGAGTTGAATGTAAACAATGCCTTATTACCTTCCCATCAAAAAATTATGTTGTAGTTACTATAGGAAAATCAAAAAGGATTTCCTTGGGACTACATGGACACGAAAGGATTAGATCCTATGCTCTACACTCACAAGATCTACATCAATCTTAACTTCAAACCTGTCTGACAGCCTGAGAGGAGAGTTAACCGTATTTTGAGGGTATAGTTAAAAATGAGCTCCAAAAACTATTAAGTGTTGGTCTTATTTACCGTACCTTTGATAGCCAATGTGTCTCACCACTGGTTATAATACCAAAGAAAGGAGGATAATGAAGAGTTTGTGTAGATTATAGGCAGCTCAGTTTAGCCACTAAGAAATACCACTTCCCCTTGCCATCTATGGATCAAGTTCTTGAAAAACTAGCTGGCAAGAAATATTTTTCTTTTCTAGATGGTTTTAGTGGTTACAATAAGATACGAATATCTCTAGAGGATCAAGAAAAAAAACCTTCACCTGCCCATGGGGAACTTTTTCCTACTCACTTTTAACTTTTGGCTTGTGCAATGCCCAACCACATTCCAACGAGTTGCCATAAGTATCTTTTCTGATATATCTACTGACTGTATGGAGTTCTACATGGATGATTTTACTATTTATGGGACTACTTTTTAGGAAGTAAAAGAAAACTTAGAGAAGTTACTCAAGAGATGCCAAGACTATAACCTTTCCCTAAATAGTGAAAAATGTTTTAGGATGATGAAAGAAGGAGTAGTACTATGTCATTTCATTTCATCACAAGGCATCCAACAAGATCCAACAAAGATTGAGGTTATTAGTACCTTGACCATGCCAGAGAAGCAAGAGGATGTGCGAAGTTTCCTGGGACATGTCAGATATTATAGAAGATTCACCAAGAATTTCGGTCAACTTGTAGCACTCCTTTATAACTTGTTAAAAAAGGATTTTGAATTTTCCTAGTACTCTAAGTGTGTTACATCTTTCCTGCAACTTAAAGAAGTTCTCACCACAACACCAGTTTTGAGAGGGCTCAATTAGGGACTACCTTTTCACATTCATATAGATGCCTCATATTATGCTATAGGTGCAGTGCTAGGCCATAAGGTAGACTCAGTTGAACATGTTATTTATTGCATTGGTAAAATTTTGCAAGGTGCAAAGTTTAACTACACAGTCATTGAAAAGGAGCTACTTGTAATTATCTATGCATGGAATAAATTCAGGCACTATATTACTGGATATGAAATGTTTGTTCATGTTGACCACTCTGCTATAAAGTATCTGATGAATAAGCCTACAATATCAGGAAGATTAGCTCGTTGGTTTCTACTTATACATGAATTTGATATCACAATAGTAGATAAACCTGGTATGGCCAATGTGGTAGCTGACTTTCTCTCTTGATTACATGTCCCTAATGATCCTGCAACCATTGACAATATTTTTCCAGATGAACATCTTTTTCTATTGTCAGCACAAAATCTACGGTATGCAGATATTGTGAATTACCTAACCACAGGAAAGATGCTAGTTCACTTCTCTGCTAAAGAAAGTTACTAGTTGAAAAGAGATTTAACTATTCATGGATTTCTAGATTTATGTTTCATATTGGTCCTAATCAAGTAATGCATCAGTGCATAAGGGAAGATGAAACATATGATATATCTTGAGGCATGACATGATGAGCCCTATGGAGGTTATTTTGTAGCCAATCAGACAACCTTTAAAATATTGACAACCAGGTACTATTGGCCAAGTTTACACAAGGATGCAACTAGATACACAAATAGATGTGATAAGTGTCAACTCTTGGGGAGGCCCACTAAATCAAATGAAATGCCCTCGTAGCCTCAAGTAGTTGTTACACCCTTTGATAAATGGGACATTGACTTTTTAGGTCCTATTGAACCCTCTTCACAAGGTAAATCCTATATTTTAGTTTGCACTGATTATGTAACTAAGTGGGTAGAGGCCAAACCCATAAAGCATCCAAGAGATAACATCATTGTCAAGTTCTTGTATGAATCCATCTTTACGTGGTTTAGAGTTCCTAGGGAGTTGACATCTTATCAAGTAGCTCAATTTACATCTAATCTAATAGCTACTCACATGGATGAATATACTATTCAACATGCTAAATTATCACGTTACCATCTACAAGCTAATGGCCAAGTAGAAGTTACCAATAGGGAGCTGGAAGTCATTCTTACCAAAACAATAGCACTCTATGGCAAGGATTGGGCCACACGCCTTTTTGAAGCTCTTTGGGCTTGTAGAACCACCTAGAAATCTATAATAGGTTTCACTCCTTTTGAGCTCATCTATGGTAGATCAATTGTAATGCTTATGGAGTTTGAGTATAAAATATTGAGGATTGCTCTGGAGCTTGGTATGGAACTTAATATTGCATAACAAGACCAAATTTTGAGTTTAAATGGTCTTGATGAATGGCGCAAATCTGCATTGAATAACACAAAACTCATCTAGCATCACCAAAAATAGTGGCATGATAAGTTCATTAAAATATAATTTTTTTGTTGTGGGATATTGGGCACTTCTTTATGATTCCAAGTATCAACACAATCTAGTAAAGTTGCAAACTCGTTGGTTAGGACCATATGAAATTGTTTTTGTATTTCTAAATAGAGCAGTCAGTTGTCTACTATTGATCTTGTTTGATTCAAGTTACTTTTCAATGGGCATCACCTCAAGCTCTACAACAAACTAGTTAGTCACACAAAGTTCTTGCACTAGTTCCAGCACAATGAAGATATACTTATTCTTGCAACCGAATAATCTAGGTCTCCTACCCTGACTTTTGTTAAATCTTTATTCCAGTCAAGACTTCCATAATAAATGCTTTCTTCTTGAAAGTTATCTCTCCACCATACACTCCACCTCACCCTCTCTCTTCACCATCTTTCCATCTCATCCCATCACTCCATCAATTTAGATGATCTTTCTCAAAACATTTTTCTTGCAGCACTCGCCAGGTTCGTGCCACATAACTTTGTATATATTTTATTTTATTCATTGTTTATTAGGAATTCATGTTGTTTGAATTTATTAATTTGCATATCCTAGCCTAGTGGGACCCATGCCCTTACTTAGTTGGGGGAAGGGGGAATATTCATTTTTCAAATTTTAAAATCACATATAAACTTTAAAGTTTTTGTCTTATGAGATGATTGTCATCACATGTTTGGTGACCTATCCTTCTATTATTGCATCATTAAGGAAATTAAGGACATTAAAATTTGAAGCTTAACTTTTAATGATATATTAGCAACATATTTGAGGTAGTAGGCCTGTACACGAGCAAAAAATTATGAAACCTAATGCAAGAAAAGATATCATGAGATTTTGTGCATTATAAATCTTTAAGAAGCACGTAGTAATTGTACATTATTTTTTCTATCTATAACATCTGGTACCATAACACTATGAATTTTGTTAATTCACCATTGTTGAGTTCTGAGAACACCGTGATTCTTCTATTCAAAACAATGGGTGGAGGTCTTTAGAGATATGAGTCGGTCGATCATAGGGTTTTGTTAGATGACGTGGCCAGTTGTGAGAAGTTTGGGAGAAGATTATGGTTAGACTATTGCCTTAATCTTAAGGGGTTTGATGAAGAGGTTGCTCTTCAATTTTTGAGCACCTTGAAGGATGGATTTGCAATGGTTAACATGCTAAAAATTGAATTTACTAAAGATTTGGCAGCTAAAGTCACTAAGTTACCCTAGGAAGGAGAAAATTGGGTAAAAGATTTTGATTTATGAACTGCTAGGGCACAGTTCAATTTGCATCCTAACTCTTTGCTAGACATAGATAAGAAGCAGGGCACCTCTAGATTATCTTTTCCATTGGAGTTTATCCAACCACCAACATTTATCATTCAATACTTCACTTGTGAAGGTCATTAAAGTACTTCCATGCTCTACATTTCAAAATTTTGGCTCATCTTCGACATGACTATAGACAGGTAAATCTTCCCAATTTCTTGTTTAATATTGTAAAGAAGAAAGCTTCTTGAGTATAATTAGGAAAGGATTAGTCTGTCTCCCATCATTTTTTGATAAATTTAATTATGGAAATAGAATTAAAAAACTAATCAATTGGGACATGGGAAGAGTTTTTGCAATTCAATGAGGTAGAACCTAGATTGGTCGACCCTAGAGGCCAAGGTGTTGGACAAAGGGAGAGAACATCCACTGGATTTTCCAAGGTTTTTCTCAGGACTAAAAATGTTCCTAAAGCCTCTCCCTCTAGTTCTAGACCAACTAGGAAGAGGATTTATAAAGCTAATGCCTCCATTTCTAGCAAAAAGAAAAGTAAAAATAGAGAAGTTGCTAGTGCCCCCAAGACCCCATTGTTTGTAAAGATCGGGTCTACCATTAGGGAAGGCAAGGTTAAGTAGTGGAACTAGAAGAGGAAAAATTAGAACAACAACTAGATAGTGAAAGTAATATTAATGAAAGCCTACAATCACAAGGAAAGGAAGCTTTAGAAAAACCTCTTGAAGTAGCTATGGTAGAAATGACTGCAAGCAAGAGGAAATGAAAGAATCCTCCATACCTATCTACACCCCCTACGAGGCAAAGTGTGAGGCTTTCTGAAGGAAACAAGGTTACTGAAGCCTCTATCCAATAGTTAACCTAGAGTCTTCTGAGTTTGTGAAGGAGTCCTCTTCGGAGGGAAAATTTCAACAAAATACAACCAGTAACACTAAGTGCAATAACGATAATCCGTGACCCAAAGGTGACCTTAGTGTTAACTATGTACTTGTTGATAGTGATAAGGATTATGAAGATCCTAAAGCATCTAAGGAGTTTGAATAAAATCCTATTATGTAAGACACTTGTGAGAATTAAAAAAAGCTTCCTTCTAAGGACTACCCAAAATTTAGACAAGAAATTGTTGAAGAAGTGATAGAAAAGCTCAATCAGGATGGACATATGAGTTCCATAGTCTGAGGTAGTATACTATGACTGTGGCAGAATACGAGTAGAAATTCTATGAGCTCATTCCCTATGTAGGGACTAGCTATAGTTCACCATTGATGGTTCAATACTTTATTTGAGGCCTGAACTACTATCGCATTGAGGTTTAAAAGTTTTCCAACCTAAACCCCTCAAGGATACAGTACATTAGGCTATCCTTGTAGAGCAAAATATTACTTTGGGACATGGTGCTTTTGTGGGAGCACCTGTGGCATCAAAGTCCAAAGGTAGTTAGGGAGTGGGTAACAGAAGGAAGCCTCCTTGTTCTAGAGGTAATCAGCAACAACATCATGTAGGATCTTATTCTCCAACACAGAGTGGTGATAGTGGTTCACACTCTAGGGATTCTTAGTACTCTCAGCATAATAAACGCAACTAGTCATCATAGAATACTCATTCTTTTGCTAGTGCGGGTAGTTTTCAGTAGTCCAACACACCTAGACTGTAGAGGAGTTTTAATGGAGAATGTTTTTCATGCAAAAAATGTGGACACAAGTCATCCTATTGTCCTCAATGGAAATCATAGTTTTCATATCAGATATCTACAACTTCATAACCCACGGTTGGAGATATGGGTAGATCACAGAGGGTGTTTTTAGTGGTCTTATCCTCCTACAGGGGTAAAGGGTCCAATAAGACCCACACAATGAGTTTTTTAGTTTTATCTTTCTTGTAGGCTTCCAGGAGTAAGCCTAAGTCTAGGGGGTGGATGTAATGCCTACCCATAGTTTACTTTTCATGTTGGATTGCCATAATCTTTTAGGCCTGTTTTATGATTATGTTTTATGATTAGCAGTACTTGGTTACCAGATTTGATTGGATGTTATTTCAGACTCAATTTATATATTTTATGAGCTACTTGATACTCAGTTATGTCATGTGTTCATGATTATTTTGATGATGATATATGTATTTTCATATAGTGATTTTAGTTATTTCATGATGATAGTTAGATAGATTATTTATATGCAGTTTTATGGTTACTTACCCCGTACTTGCATGTGTATGGTGTACTTGTATGTTTTACTCTATGTTTGTCATTTCTGATGTGGTTGAGTAAGTGAGTCATAGTCACCTACTAATCGAGATCTATATGATGCACCACTTCTCGTCATTGCCTATTTAGTTTAGATTTATATGTATGTGTACATGCTTGACTTTTATGTTGATTACAACTACTAGCCATCAACTTCCCTGAATTGCCAAGATGAGTGTGCCCTATCGAAGTATCTCAATGATAAAAGAGGGGAGATAATTCTTCCAAATCCTAACTCTAAGCCAATTATCCTAGAAAGTATGACAAGTATGTGAGTTATTTACCCTTCTAAATTCATCAAGTGATGTAAATTCATGATTTTGACCCTTGAGTTTGGTTTAGTACTATGTCCTTTGTAATGGGTTTTCGTATTTAGCTTTGTGGGTCTATTATAATTTTCAATTATAATTAAATCAAATTAAAAGAATATTAAATGATTTAATTTAACCTTTTTTTTATAAAGAAAAATCAATATGTAATTATATTTAATTAATGAATAAATTAATTA
Source organism: Cupressus sempervirens (assembly GCA_028749045.1). NCBI lineage: Eukaryota > Viridiplantae > Streptophyta > Pinopsida > Cupressales > Cupressaceae > Cupressus > Cupressus sempervirens. The sequence continues at coordinate 445,186,097 of CM053787.1, forward strand.
AACAAAAGAATTAAATTTAAAAGATTTAATTAAAGTTTTGATTTTGGCGTAGTTATATTTATTTAACTTAATAATAATTTATTTAGTAGTTTAATTTTTATAATAAACACTAAATATTATTATTAGTTAAATTAATAAATATATTATTAAAGACGTCTTGTGATTTAATAAAAGAGAGAAAGAATAAATTTAATAAATATTATTTTAAGTAAAATGCAAAATGTTTGCACATGCAATACAATAAAATATATAATAATAAATAAAAAGGTTTTGTGTGATTAAAAATCGAAACCCTAAAGGGAGAAAGCTCCTTATTAAGAAATCAGAGCTCATTTCTCCACATACAGGTTTGAGGAGCCAATTTCAGAGAAAGAGGGTTTTCGAAAAGAAGAAAATTTTCTTGCAAGCTCTGAGCATCTGATCATTTAGCATCAGATCCAAGTAGGATCTTGTGAGTTCTGTGTAGTAGATTCCTCTTTGAAATCTTCTTGTCTTCTCCCTGTCTGAATGGATTTGTTTTCCGAAATCAATTCAAGTTGAAACCCTTGTGTTGAAAGTTATTGATCTTCATTTCTTGAAAACATTTATGATTGAATTTAATATTGGAAATACGTGTTTGATAGTTTTGGAGATTTGTAATGTGATTTCTTGGATTTGGGATGGAGTTTTTAAAAAGAAAAAAGAAAATGAGGATCTAGATTTGCAAATTGGAAGTTTTGTATTCATATCCAATTACATCTGTGCTAGATAAAATTGTAAAAAAAAAAGAAATAAATATAAATTACCATAGTAAATAATAATTGTGATAATTTTTATCATATATCAATTTAGCAAATTGAGAATTATTGTTTTTAAACGAGGGCTGAGATTGTTTGTTTAAAAAAAAAATTAAAAATATATTGAAAGGGGAAATCTGGGGTCATGACTTCCCTCGTCCCCTCTCTTGTGATGCATTTGTAGCTTGACTGCAAAGGCTGCCAACAACAACCATAGTTGCAATGGTAGCAAGGCCAACGGGCCATAAATGTGTGGGTGTTATTTTTTTAATTAAATTATATATATATATATATATATATATATATATATATATATATATATATATATAGTTTATTATTAATATAATTTATTAATATTAAATGTTATTAATAAGTATTAAATAATTAGTACTATATTTTTATTAAATAGTAATTATTATTATTAATTAATAGTGATTATTTTAATAATTAATAATATTTATTTAAAGCATATTTAGTTTACTTAATTACAAGTTTTGGAAATTGATTTTCATTTGAAATGAACAAGGTATAATTGGATTATTTATTTTTAAATCTAATATTGATTTCAAATTTATATGATCATTATGAACTTTTAGAGATATATTTTTTAATGAAGTATGAAAACTTGAACCCAATTTTTTAATCAAAATCTTATGTTTTTAAAAATCAAACAAAATATGACACTATACTTTATGTGATGTATGGTTATTGGTGTTGGGTTCAAGTTTGACCTAGTGTGTTGACCTATCAAGATGTTTACCAGAGGTTTGGTGGTTTTTGTTCTATGATGATGTTATGTATATGATCTTGTATACCTGACCATGGTGATGTGTCACGCATTTTTCATGATGAGTTTTGATCAGTGCTTATTAGTGCTTTCTAGTTGCTTGTATAGAACTTGGGTGATTATTGTGATTTGGTCTTTAGGTTCTTTTGAGTTACTTGTAAAGGATTGAGGTGAATTTTGTGTTATATCTATAGGTGCTTTCCAGTTGCTTGTAAAGGACTGAGGTGAAATTTGTGATTTTATGAGTTGTACTTTTCATGTGCTTAGGGTAGGTAATCTATATGTACATTGGGAACTGGCTTGCAATGGAGGCCAGAGCCCTAAAGAGGTTGCCTGGGTAACCCATTGTAAGTTGTTTTAATAAGTGATAACATTTTATTAAATGATATTAAAATGAATTAATAAGAGTCAATGTTTTTCCTTGCCCATGCCTTGAGTGTTAGTATATGCTAGGATGGGAATAGAGAGAATGCTTGGTTGTGACCTTGCATTGTTAGTATGCATTATCTATACAAAAGGATATTGATGCCGCATAGAGACACTTAGGGGCCAGAGTCTAGAGAGGCTGCCTGGGTAACCTTAGAGTTGGCTCATGCAATGACACTTGCCCACTTGCATAGTATATTTCCTACATGTCTTTGTTGCCTATAGGATTAGATGATACTTGTGTCTTGGTACCCTTTGAGATAGATTGCTATCAGGATTTCCTTGACCTAGATGTTGGTTTTGACTTTTGGGATTGATATTTGTATGGGACTTGATATTATCTCCTCAGCACAGTGGGAGTGGGCCATTTATGTTCCATGAGGTTAGGTCGTAGTGTTTCTTTTACCATTTAAATCTGACAGTTGGATGTCATTGTTAGATGTACTTGTGCAATTGTTCCTTTCATTCTGATCTTGTGTTTTTTATGAATAGTTATATTATGTTATACTGTACTTGATTATCAGAGATCTTATGAGATGATGTTTTATTCATGATGTATATTCTTTTAGCTTTTCATACCCTGTGACTTGTACAATGGATGATCAGACATTCTAGTTATGCCTAGTGGCATCTTTTGTAATTATATACTATTTAATTGGATTTGTACTTGCAGTTATTCCATGATGTGGATTTTTGGTTATGTATTAGATTTTATATTATTAAACTTATGAATGTGATTCAACATCACGAAACTTTTAAGAGATGTAATGTGTTTAATGGTTTGTTTGTATGTATGTGAATTATTGCTTCCGCTATATTATCTATTGATGTCATTATCTTTAAAAAAAATGTTTGGAAAACTTAGTGAAACTTTAGGTTAATTTCTTTTGGGTTTTCTGGTGGGGCATTATAGTACTATTACATGGCCTAGTTCTAGCCATTTCCTACCATATAGTGGATTTGCACATTGAAGGGGTTTCTTTAATAAGAATTCATGGTCTCCGAGAGAAAAATAAAAATTAACTGGAAAATAAACTACATCGTTCATCAATCATGGCCATTGTTAGGGAATATTAATCAACTTACAACATCTCATGTTTATAGGGAAGGAGACTCCTTAGCCGACTATTCGGCCAACAGGGCCATCAATAGAGGTACCCAGAGATATGTGAAGTTCAATTTTCAAAAGTTTTTGAAACATTAGAGAGAGAAAAATAACATTAAGGTTGTATGATGAGGTAGTATTATTGGATCGCGAGGATAATCAATAGTTTACTTTTATCATTCTTAAGAATGCCTTTAATTGTCATGAAAACTTTGGTTCGAGAAATTGCTTGATGAGATTCCTATATCAGTATCAAAGGCTCAGGTAGTTTGGATTGAAGTTAATAGTACACTCATTCATACTATTGAGATAATGTAATATTATTATAAAAGTGTTCCATGGTTGTGAAAGACATAAATTTAGTCTACCTTATTTTTCATCTCACATGTGTGGTTGGCCCTTTAAGGAATATACATGATCTTTCATGATGTGTCGAGATGGTGGTGAGTTGTGCAAAAATTGTAAATGTGGTTGTAGAAACATGGAGTTCATGGTGATTGTGGTCTTGCTACACTAGAGGAAGAAATGGATTTTGTGTTCATGAGTTCCACAAGGACTCGAGCATGGGAATATGCTACGAAATATCTATATTTAGTTGCAATGCAGGGGTTTGTTGATGGTCCATCTTACATGGAAATTGGACGAAACCATAATTGCAATTTTATTTCCATTTTTTGTAAATATGTCAAGCTCATAAATGATTTAGATGTAATGGCAGCTACAGATGTTTAGGGGAATTGTGTAGTGGTATAGTCGTGTTTTATAAATGCAGTATGTAATTTTTTGCAAGTCGAGTCTGGAAGGGAGTTTCAATTGGTCATGGTAGGATAAAGTAGACATAGTGATATGTAAAATTATGTTTTTGTTGTAAATATCATTTTTAGATTAGGAATCAAACTTAAGTGTGTGATGTTTATGTCATCCACAACCCCAAGCGGTAGAGGCCTACCATACAAAAAATATCAAATATGGTTCCTTAGACCTATTACATACCAAGTAGTAGTGGCCAATGCATATACATTACTTATTCCAATAATATTTTGAATTCAATTTATTGTATTACATCAAATTTATTATGTATTTGAATTAAGATTAATAATAGATCAATACATATATTTACATTAATATACTTGAATCTTCATAATTTTATATAAATTTTGATAATCAATCTCAAATATTAGCCATTGTCAATAATGATGGAACAACTTTAAATAATTAATTAGACCTACCCAATTAACCCTAAAGAGATGATTGGATGCTAAAATGCACATGAATGGAAACATGAAGGGGTATTACATCCTCCCCTCTTGAGCTATACTTTCTTTTGGAAGGACCATACATCACACATCGTGAGAGAAATAATAATATTCTAATAGCCTACAATTAAACATAATATCAAGATGAAAACATCAATCATCAAGGATCAAAAGACATTTAAAGACTAAAATGCAAGATCAACACAAGCTCAAGTACTACCTCCAAATAAAAAATAATGCAAATAAAATAATTAGATCACATCCTCACATACCCGTCATATATAAGGGATCAAGAGGAATTAGATGATGTCTTCCCAACAACCCAAATTGATAACAAAATTCATAAGGTGTTAATCTCATATTGCTTTTGACAAGGTAGTGACAAAACACTTAGTCATAATCTAGCAGAATTATAGTGCAAACCACACATAGTGTATGTCAAGTTATTAGAGCGAGTTGAGAAATCAATGTGAGCTAAGTGATCAAAGCATGTCGAGCATTAGTTGTCAGCCAATACATGCTGAGCAATATGGATACTTAGTGTCGAGTCACTCAAGTGCCAAGTAGTCTATACATGCTGAGTGATTCAGGTGTCGTGTAAACATAGAGTGTCGAGCTATTTTGAAGTTGAGTTACAACATTAGGAGAACAATCAAGGTCGAGCATCAGTCTTTGGATGCCAAGTGAACAATTTTTTGGCATAGTTGTTTGTAATGGCATAAACTTCTATGTAAACCATTTTTTGGCCAACATAATCATATTTTATGATTATGAAAGATAAGTATGGAGGTATATTGTGAATCCCTATGCAGTACATGCAACCAATCAAAAAAAGGGAAACTTAAGGCAACAATATGGATTAACCACAGTCATTGATTATTACCTAATCCATCCCCACTAATGCTTATTTAACAAGCAAAACCATAGAGAGTTTGTATGTATGTGAGAAGATGAATGCTAAGAATAGAGAGAGCATTCATGGTGGCTGAGATGACTATGATAAAGCCATGCATTGAAGAATTAGTTTGAGAAGAACAAAGTATAGAAGCGAAAGGACACAAGAGACATATATGATGAGGAGGATCAATGTTTAATTAGTAAGGAGAAGATCTGACATCAAGAAGAAAGGTGCAAACCAAAGGATCATGGTGTTGAATCATTCTAATAGGTGATACAAAACAAATCTCTTAACCGAGTAGTTCTAACAAGGTTTTGTAAATCTCTTAATTGTGTGCTTGCTTTATTGTAAGTTTAGATCCTCTAACAAGGTGAGACCTAATAGTCTTTGTAAGCCTTTAACATGCCATACCTTTCACAGGGTAGATCATAGATTATGATCAAACACATTGTAGCCATAACAAGCCACACTTTACAACTGCAGTAGTGAAGATTTGTGGGTTTCATCCCCACCCCAGTTTTACCTTCTCATTGGAGAGTTACTAGGTAACCAATTTACTATGTTATGTGTTATTTACTTTATGCTATGGATGTGATGCATGTTATGTTATTTCAGTTTAGATGTTAAGTTATGAGATGGATGTTGGTGATATGTTTTAGAGGCAAAAGTTTTAAGTGTTGATTCACCCCCCCCCTCAAAACTTACTTTCACATTGTTATTTCCAACATAAGGATGGTGGCTAGGGTTCAATCCAACAATGTGACTTGTGTTGTCTCCATGTCAACAATACTCCATCAAGTAAAGGTACACTCATTCCTTTCTATTTAAGGGAGACACCACATGATAAATACAAACATGTATCACAAAGATGGACACACACGCGCGCGCACACACACACACACATGTATGTTTGTATATATGTACATACACTATCTATACATTGTAGTAGATAGTGAGAGACAACATGAAGAGGATGAAGACATCATGTAGATCTCCAATCATCGTAGAGTAGTCACATATATATATAGAAATAAAAGAAATGTCAGTAGGGTTAAAAGTATCAAAATTTATAAATAATAATAAAAAAATGACATAGAGGAGCATAAAAATTGTTTGATGATATCAATGTATCAATATAAAATCAAATACCAACTACAAATCTCATAGGTAATACACATAATAACAAGTTTTTCATTACACGCACAAAGTACAATAGCATGGATGATAATCCTTTTTCTATCTTGTACACTAAATTAGAATCATCTTCATAAAATAGTCAATTTGACATGCATATGTATGTATATGTGTGTGTACATACATACATACATATACATATGTGTGTGTATGTATGTGTGTATATTAAACACACATATATACATATGTGTGTACATATGTACACACACACACACACACACACACACACACACACACACACACACATCTGTGTGTGTGTGTAATATACATACATACATACATAAAGAGAGAGAGAGATCCAATTTTGAAGCACATTCCTATCACTAGAAAGTTTTAAATTTATTTTACAATGCCCCATGCAAAAACTTCTTTCCGAAGTAAACAAGAACCAAACGATTCCACATATTCTATAGTGTAAAGTAGATCTATAGACATACTAAAACATCCATATTCCTAGTTAATACAATAGTTTAGCTAAAATTTCACTTTATGTACCTTTCAACTCTACACAATCCAAGCATGAAATTGTAAATGCTTCCTACTTTCTATATATGTACATATTCCAAATATACCAACTTGCACAACAACATATAGTTATTTTTGTGTTTCATTGATCTCAAATTAATACTAACAACATAAAATAACTCATTTTACTTAGAACCTCAAATTTGTGCAAAAAAAGTCTTGCATGCAACAATAAGAACGGTAATTGTCAGCAATACAATAAAAACACTTCTTTGTTTATCAACACATAGTGAATAATGTACTACAAAACACAACATGATCTATATTGAATCTTATATATAAGCTTGAACAATGCAAAATATGCATTCTACTAAACATATGACAACCCCAACATCAGGACTACACAACATGAGACTTAGGAAAGGTACCACATTAACTCATGATTCCCACATCTAATTCCTTACATATGATCACAAAGTCCACCTTATATACATCCTTGATGAGGAATTCACAGCAAAATACAAGACCCACCTTCAAAGAAATTAAAAGAAACGAGTTTAGCCGCCAAAGTTCAAAAATAAAAGAAATTATGTCTTCAATTTCAACAATAAATACATAAAATTTAAAGTGTTGTAATATTACATAATATGTAAATTGAATCTCACAAATTGTAGCTAAACCATCACAAACAAGATTGAATAAGTAGTTGGTCAACACAGTCAAAGATAAAAATGTCATAAAATAAAAAATTACATCAATATGTGGCTAGAAGGTTATTGCCTAATAAGGAAGATGAACTATTTGTTTGCGTACATAAATTACTAGTTTGTACAACACTCCAGGCATACCAAAACTATGAGAAACTTCTTTCTACAAGGGTTATCCATTTTTTGGAAAGGATAAGAAAAGATGAATACTTATCATTCATGATCCATAAGAAACTTAAGAACATGTTGAATCTCATGAGACCAAGTATAGAAAAAAATATTTAATTCCAAATGTAATGCCCTACCAGGGAACCCAAGAGGATAACTCATAATCTAAGAAGGACAAATAACGTTTTTAAAAATAAAGAGTAGAAATATCCTAATAATTAACATTGCATATAATATTGTCTCATCAATAATACATTATGTTAAATGCAAAAATAAATTTTAAATACTAATCAAATAACACGACTATGTTAGGTTCCCCGACCTTGCCACTAGCAATGAAAAGAAACAAGACTAAGTCAAGTACACAACTATGAATTCATGAACATGATAAAAGTGTTAGTTAACTCAATAAGATGTGCAATCAAGCTATCATGTATACATGTAATAAATATACCCCAAGTCAAAACATTATCTATATATTTATGTTACTTCATTACAATAATTATTGATATATGTTTACATGAATAATTACAAGTAATCACTGAAATTTTACATGTATACATTTATCTTTGTCTTCTCAAGGAGATAACCATACTAAACCAATGTACCAATATGATGATATGAGATATGTTACATCATTACTTTAACATGAAGCTACATAACAATATATGATGAATCATAGCATCATCTGGCTTCATGGATAAGAAACTATAGAGAGGAAGAAGCAAGACCATCCCAACTCTTGATAAAACTTTAAAAAATACTTGATGGGAAAAATATTTGTCACCCAACCACATGGAACCCTAAGGTTTACTCTCCCAATCCAAAAGATAACACAAGGTCCCACACCGCAATAAAAAATACAAGTAGGTCTATAAGTGAAGAAATATATTTAAGACAAGTAATAAAAATAGGAAATACACAAGGGTAAACAATAGGGTTAACACAAGATGTCATGAGATACTAGAGGTGACTCACTAGGCAAATGGAGTGAATCTTAAGAAGCATGTAGGAGATTTTCATCACATAGCCTCTTTTCTAAGTTATCCTTGTCTAGTTCCACTGGATCTTGGCCCTCAAAACTCTTGGATGCCTTGATGGGATGCTATAATAATATATAATGCATGAATGTCCACATTATTCACAAATAATCATTAGAAAAACTTAACTAATCATGGATACTTATCCCCTTATTTTTTGAATAAGTATGTACTTATATAGAATTCTAAACAAGTATACAAATTCCACTCCTCATTCTATCACCCACACATTATGCATAATGATTTTTCATTCTTTTATTAAATCTATAACTTGTAAAGTCTCCCATAGTTGAAAAAGGCAACTAGAAAAATATAATGGGAAATAGGTTGGCACTATACATTCTTGTGGTGTGGAGGAAATAAAATTGAACTACAACACATTATGTCATGAACCAAAAATATAATTATACATATTATATTTCTTCTTGGATTAAATGAGATAGAATAATGAAATGTAAACACCAAAGGTCAGCCAAACCTAGAGTAGAAACACCATCAAAATATGAAACTAAGTCTTAGAAATCAATAATCTCATGTCATTTGAAATGAATAAAGCTAAGGTAATTAACATATCATTATAGAAGTTGACTATAAAAAATAATTACATAAAAAAATATGAAGTATGCATTCACATAGGAACCACAATCAGTCACATCTAATAATAGACAACAAGAAAATTCATTGTACTTTGTTTTGAACCTCAAAATATTGAAATAGTTATCTCCAAAAAAGTCTTCAATAAAAGGACAATCTCATTAATAAATTTTCAACATAGAGAGTATGTAGAGAGATATACTCAACACTGATTATACATAAATTATTATTCATGGCAATATTAGCTAGTTGACATCAATGACAACCATACTAACACATCCATGTTGATTCTCAATTCTACCCAATATTTCAACAATTTAAGAATATTTCCATGCTACAATAACCTATATGTTTGTGCATATATAGGTACACACACACGCGCGCGCACACACACACACACGCGCGCGCGCGCACGCACACACACACACACACACACACATTCACTTTATATGTACATTTGTATGTGGGTATATACAAGATCACGATATGTCCTAAAGTGGTGATGTGATTTTTTTTTCACCCGTCCAAAAATACAAAATGTGTGTTTACTTTTTAGTAGGCTTGGTGTCAATACACCTAGCCAAAGGAAACCAAAGTACAAAGCACATAAGGTATTTGATAGGTATGGGTTACTTGATATGTATCAAATATCCAATAAGTAGCACATTGTAAGATTATAACATGATTTGTAACTTGTAATTAAAAAAATAAGTTATATGATATTTAAATTACCTTGTAAAAAATGAACATGACTAAATCTATAATACACAACCTTACACAATTTGAAAACTTGATACACATGGCATACATACCTTAAAATAGATTATTGGATTACAATGATTAGCTTCTGGATTAGGGTGATTCAAAATGATAATGGTAAAAATGCTAACACAATCTAATCCAAAAGCTAATCATTGTAATAATAATGGATTGTGGAAATATCATATATCTTAGACTATTGAACTTGAGAAACTTAAATCTTAAAATTGAAAGAACATATTTAAAATCTATGAAATGAAATGCTTTAACAATCTATAGGAAGAGGAAACTTTTTTTTTTAAAGAAACCTTTCCTTACATGAATTTATTTTTAATTGGTTGGATATACTAGAATCTAAATTTGGATAAAAATGTTATTCAAATATACTAGATGCTAACAAGTTGATTTATATGGCTAAGGAGAAAGGCATAGTTTATGAAAGCTCAGGGGTCACAACAAGCAAGCACACTTTCTCTAGAGGTAAAAGTATACAACTTAAAAAGATCCATTCACTAGAACAACCAATACCCATTGTGCTTATTTATCTCCACAAAATTAAAATTTGATCGATACATGTCGTGAGCTAATTCATCCTCTACATTTTAGTTTCACCAAGATCTAACTCCAAGATCTAAGAAAGAGATGTAGAAATTTAGGTTCACCAAAAAGAAGGTAAACATTGAATGCAAATAAGCTAAATCTAATAAGAAAAGTGCATAGCATGTCGGGTTCACCAATTAATGTAGGGTAAGAAAATGAAATCAATCCAACCATACATTAATAAATGGGGGAGGACCAAGGTCCACCCCTTGGATAAGGTTTGATTGATAAAAAAGGAAGTATCAATGCAAACGGGATGAATAACTCATATTTATTTCCCTCTCACCTCCACCTTAAGAGGGTTAAGCAAGGAGATATGCAATATAGAGATAAGATATAAAGATATGACAAAATGATAAAGTATATTGAAATGAAAGAAAGGACGATGATATACCTTGTGAAATAAAAACCTAAAAATTAGTTGTCAAACAACTTCTAAAAGGACTGATTCACATGCTTTGGATTGAAAATTGCACTATGAACAAAACCCATAAATCATTTAGTGATCTTTCAAGGGTGAATTGGATCTTCAGGGGTGCAATGTGCCCTAGATTGACTATGTGAGATGTTGATTTTGATTTTTCAATTATGATAAACGATAAAAAAGGTATCCATATATGCAAAATATTCATCAATTCGAGATCCAAAACTTGCAAAATAAAAGAATTTTTTTATTTGTTGTTTGGGGGGGTTACCTCAGTCAAACCCTAGTTTAGGAATTAACCTTGATTTGAAAATAGAGATAAAATACCAGTAAGTAGTAGTCATAGATATAACATGAAGCAATGTAAATCTATGAATATGCTCTTGAATTTGGAATGTAATCAAGTATGTAGATTTAATAGGCTTGACTGAACTTCAAAACCCTAGAAAGGAAATCAAAGTGAAACAAAAACCTTCATGAATGATTGTGCTTGAAATTCGCCTTATGAATGTAGATCTTGAGAGGATGAATGTAGAAGATGTAACAAAGGATCTTGAATGTATGAAGAGAGATCTTGAATGTTGGAATGATAGATCTTGCATAGGCTCCTTCAATAGATTGAATGCATAAAATTCTTGATCTTCAATGGAGAATTAACTTGAATTCTTTGAATGCTTGAGAAATTGAGAGCTTGAGTGCTTTAACTTGAACACATGATGATGACATATTGTGATGATGGAATGGAGCAAATGGAAGGGTTTATATAGATCTTAGAATTAACTAACTCCTGCAGGTTGACACACCTAGGAATTAACACCTTGAATTTACTTGGACATGGGACCCAAAGAGGAGACCTAAAATGGGTCCCAAACAAGGGTGCATTGTGCCCTTGAAAGCTAGGTCCCATAACCTCCAAATAGCTTTTGGGGTAGGACCACTAAACTCACTATCCAATTGATCTTTCAACTATTCCTTATATAATAATTGTTTGTATTGTACTTTAATCTTTTTTATTTTTCATGTCAATAGACCAATCACTGTCAGACCTTGTAGACTAGGTCACGAACCTCAGATCCAAATATCAAACCTCAGATCTCACAATAAAACCTCACCACTGAAGCTCTCTTCACCTTCACTTTACTCTACTTATCTTCGCATTCCACTCTTCATGCTTCTTGAAATCATTCATACATTCCATACATAATAAAGGAAAATGTCCTTCCTTTATACTGAATCCATAAAAAAATTCCCTGAGTCAGTAATTACACCTTCTCAATTGATTATTATAGGACCTCGTTTGGTGATAACATTGATCTTTCACCTTGTAACTTGAATAACTTTATGTACATGTGACATTATGATGAGCGAGCATAGCTATGCCATCTTCGAAATATCTTGTTCACATCTTTAATTTCGACTTCTCAAAATATCAATTCTGACAAGTTTACCAGAACATGCTTTTGTAAACTCTATCTCCAAACAATCTTCGCCAAAACTTGTATAACTTCTTCCAGAATTAATATCTTATGCTTTTGAGGTTAGTTACATATAATAAACACATAGTATTATCTCCCTTTAACCTCGCTTAGTAAAAATGCTCAACTATCTATCTATACCAACTTGATCTTTATCGTTGTTCTTTTGTCAAATACCATAGAAAATTGTTGTGTTGACATCAATGACACACATAGTCATGAATGTAACATATCATCATGATAATGATCTAATCATGTTTCTACAATACTCCCCCATAGAAGTATCATCAGTATTCATGCTTCCAACAATTTCCCCCTTTGCCATTGATGGCAACATAGATGAAAAACATCTAGTTCCAAAAATACCAACATTAAAAGATTGTTATCCTTTCTTTTCAAATCTTCTTCATCAATTATTATCCCCCATTGATATACCTCAATGTGTTCTATATCAGCTATAATCTCTCCCTTCAATGTACTCTATATCAAACTATTTTTCATGTTGTAATCTCTCCCCCATTGACATCAATGTCAAAGGTTTCAACAACCAACAATATCTGCAACAACTATCTCTTACTTGCTCAACTATCCAAAGACAATATTTAGAATAACATCCAACAATAGTCCTAGCTGACTCTGCCCATCACAGATACTCCCCTATATAGGAAGCATCAACATTCAATCTAGACAAATAATAGTGTTGTTATACTAATCTGCTGCACTCTTGCATCATCTACTATGATGTAGGAAGGGGCATAACCCCAAGCATAGCTCACAAATACTCAAAAGTCTCTTTGGGAAGAGGTTTGGTGAAAATATCTGCAATATGCTCTTTGGTGCTTACATTCTCCAATCTAATTTCCTTTTCTGCAACTTTCTCTCTCAACATGTGATATTTGATAGAAATGTGCTTAGTCTTAGAATGCAACACTGGATTCTTAGTGTGAGAATTTGCTTTGGAGCAAAATTCACCCAAGATCAAGGAACTCAAGCACAAGCACAATAGTAGACCAAAGAGTATGATCAATATGAGAATATATTATCTCAAGCATGTGTATACACACTAGGAGTGCCTATATATAAAGGCCTCTAAGATGCATCTAGAATGTGTCTAGAAAGAACTAGGAGATAATCATGACAACTAACCACATATCCTCCACATTGAGAGGATAAGCATGATGAGGTGTCTCATGTGTATAGATGTTGTAGACACCATGTGCTCAAATAAAGTGCTTACTCTTATGTTGTAGATACCATGTGCATAATTAGAGTGGTAACTCCTGTGTTGTCAACATGACAACTCACAAGAGTATGCATACTCCTAGGTGACTAACTAATAAATAATAAAATATGCATTAACCTAAGTAAAATCAAGTAAAGTGTAAATAATACTTATTTACACCAACACCCACCCTTAAGTGCAACTTAGGGGAATGTACTTAAGTTTACAAAATCTAGGATGAAATGCATGATGGGTCCTGGCTACTAGGCCATGTTAGGTACCCATGTACATAATGCAATGCAATCTCTCATAAAGTGGAGAAAGAGGGAAAACCACATGGGAAAAACTCTCCCCCAAAAAGAGAGAAGAAAAAAACACGATGCATGGATGGATGGAGTAATCAAGACCCCCCCATTACGACATACATCAAGTATATACAAAGGAGAAATATGGGAAGAAGAAGAGAGACAAGGTAGTGTCCCACTCCCCATAGAAGAGTGCTGACCACTGATAGTTGCTCTGATGTAGAAGTTGATCCGAGACTGCTGAATGGTGTTCCTCCCCTTTGGAAGCAACAATGTCGTAGGTACAAATGAGATGCTTTTGTTGTGTGTAGAAAGAATCCCATTGATAAATGTTGTATCTGAAACTTGCTTAATTGTCCCTGTGTTGATACTGATGATTGCTCCTTCCAATACTACTAAGAAGAAGTGTAGATCTAGCAAGGATGTATGTAGAACCTATCCCAGAGAACATACTATCTCCTCAACTGATAAAGAGACCCTCTACAATCGTTATTCATAAGTATCCACAATCACATCAACCTGTAGAGAATGGATAGGAGGGTCAAAGTGAGCCCTCATGACAACTGAAGAAGTGTCTACTTCATCAAAGAGAAGATGGATATGATCAGTGTTGTCCTCCAAATCTGCTAAGTGTGACTCCACGAACAAACTTGCAATGTCTGCCAAGAAGTCATCCACTAAAGTTGGAGCTAGAAGACGAGGTGTACCCTACTGTACTAGACCTATCACTATGGAAATGGATGAAGTATTCACCTCAACGAAGAGAAGAAGAATATCATCAATGATGTCTCCCACATCAAAGCACTCTATTTCTGATAGTTCCTCGTTGTCAACTTTGATCTTAAACCAAAATGGAATATGTGACAAGACTCCATGAGATCAATGTATGTATGCACCCCCAAATGCAAAATTAATCAATCAACCCCCCTAATGTATGATTTGAGCACTTGATAACCACTTGCCAATGTAGGGCCTATTTCTGAAAGCAATATTTATGTCCATAGAAGCCTATACCTAATTACATATCTGGAAAGTAGACAAAAAAAATGCACTTTTAAAAAAAATGGAACCTGATTATGTGTCCAGATGAGCCCGTACTGAGCATTTGAAGTGGCAAAAATTGAGATTTGTGAGTTGTACAAAAATCAAGAACAAAGATCTCAAACAACCCGCACCAATGTGTAGATCATGAAATTCTACCCCAAAACAAAAAAAAATTGCTCCAAAAAAGGAGATCGTATGAGGGAGATATCGTTGTTGTTATTATTTTTCTTGAATCGCCGTCGTTGTGCCTCCAAAAATAAGATGACTCTAGATTTCACCTCAAATGCCTAATTTTGGTGAAACAAAAGTTGATTTGGGGGTTTTTGACCTTCTGAATGTGATGCAAATATCTAATTTGCACTAGCAAGCTTCAATATTCACCTACAAAATATCTCTCCTACATGCCTGATGGCCAAAAATTTCTCAAAAAATAATGCAGATCCAAAAAAATTACAAAATTGAAAGGAGATCCAAATGAAAAATGTAGATATGAAAATTAAATATATAGATCTGAAATGATCATACCTATTTTTCAAATTGGGTCCTTCAGGTTGTCAATTTGCAAAAAAAAATTGGCTCAATTTTGACTATTGCCGAACATAGGCGAATTTATAGTCAATTCACTAAATCGACATTCTGAACATAATGGTGAGGTCCACTTTGGCTCTAGATGCTCCAAATATCTGTAGATTCTTCGGATCTAGGTCGAGTTGCTGAAGCAAGATGGTCTCGAATGATGATCTGAAGAGAATCTCCCCGAGCTCTGATATCATGTACGAATTTGGTATAGCTTTGATACCATGTAAAAATTTTCCTTAGAGAAAAAATCACCCAAGATCAAGGAACTCAAGCACAAGCACAATAGTAGACCAAAGAGTACGATCAATATGAGAATATATTATCTCAAGCACGTTATACACGCTAGGAGTGCCTATATATAAAGGCCTCTAATATGCATCTAGAAAGAACTAGGAGATAAGCATGATGACTAACCACATATCCTCCACAATGAGAGGATAAGCATGATGAGATGTCTCATGTGTATAGATGCTGTAGACACCATGTGCTCAAATAAAGTGCTTACTCCTATGCTGCAGACACCATGTGCATAATTAGAGTGGTAACTCCTATGTTGTGAACATGATAACTCACAAGAGTACGCATACTCCTCGGTGACTAACTAATAAATAATAAAATATGCATTAACTTAAGTGAACTTAAGTAGAGAGTAAATAGTAAATACTTATTTACACCAACACTTAGACATATTCATTGTGCTTGTGTTATCACAATGTACAACAATAGGTTCAATGAATTCTATCCTTATATCCTTCAACATTTGCTTCAGGACGTCTCAAAACATGGTGAGGAATGATTTAAGTATTTGTGGTAGAGGATTTTTGCCCACTTGTTTGAATGTTGACACATATTCAAAACTAGTTTAGTCACTAGAGCCAAATCTCGCCACTTCTAATTTTTGATACCAATACCTCCTAGTTCTAATGGTCTACATAACTTATCACAACTTATGATGATCATTTTCTCATTGGAGGATTTCCCCTTCTAGAAGAAATTCCTCATCTTATTTTCCATCATACTTCTAGCTTTGGTTGAAAAAGGTAAACATGACATTTGATAAGATGGGAGAGTAGATTATTATTTTTTATCATGCTATCCCTCCCTACTTTTGAAAGCCATTTACCTCTCTAGTTATCTATTCTAGAATCATATTTTGATGTGAGTTGATTTCAGGCACTAGATGCCCTATTATCCTTATCAATGGGGATTCATAGGTATTTGCATGGAAATATCCCTTAATTGGAACCCCTTGAATTGCATTTTTCATCTTCTACTTAAGGATTGATATTGATGAATAAGATTTCTAATTTGTCCAAATTCACTTGTTGACCTGAGGCTGTCATATATATAGTTAAGATCCTTTGTGATTTCTAGCATCAATTAAAGAGATTTTTTACAAGTAAAATGACATCATCTACAAATTGTTGATGGGTTACACTATCAACCTTATCTGTGACTCTAACTCCTATTATTAAATTATTTTGATGGTAATTAATTATCATTTTTCCATAAGCTTCAACCATAATTACAAATAGGAAAGATGATATGGGTTCTCCTTCACGAAGGTCTTTAAAAATACTAGAGAAACCTTTTGGTGTACCACTGATTAATACTAAGATTTTAGGAGTTGAAATATAATTGAGAATTAGATTTATCCATTATTTTGAAAAACCAAAAGCCTCTAAATATTTACATAGGAATCACAAATCTACTTTATCTTAAGTTTTCTGAATGTCCAATTTGATAATCATACTTGGTCTTATTGAGTGAATAAGTTCATGCATACTAATTATTCAATAGAAAATGGATCTTCCAGGAACAAACCATGTTTGTTCTTACGAAATGAGCATGGTGAGGAATGATTTAAGTATATTAGCTATTACTTTGGATAATGTTTTATAGATGGTATTACTAAATGCTATTGGTTTGAAATTGCTAAAGCTTATGTGGTTCTCTTTTTTTGGCATGAGTGCTAGAAAAGTTTTGTTAATTTCCTTAAGGATGTTTTCTAATTTCCTTGTGTTCTCTATTGCCTCCAATAGTTCATCCCTTAGAAAATGTCAATATTTTTGGAAAAAATGTTTGCTTGTAGACCATCTAGACTTGGGGCTTTATCTAGTTTCATTTGAAAAAGTGTATTTTTAAATCTCTTTGTTTAAAAAACTACTGTTTAGTAGCTAATTGTCTTCTCTAGCTATCATTTTAGGGATACATTTGATAAATTATTGTTGTGATTCATTATTAGATGCTTCCCAATTGTTAAGGGGTTTTCCAAAGAAAGCTATGTAAAAACAACAATTAAAAGGATTGGGTAGAAAATCCTTCAAAAATATCCATAGAAGCTTATTGAATTCTTTGTTATTTAGTCTTCTTTGTTTCATATTCTTATGAAAAAAAATAGTGTTTTTGTCTCCATCTTGAAGTCAAATTTCTCCAAACTTTTGTTTCTAAAATGTTTCCTCTTTGAGAAGAATCTCCTCTTGCTTGTGTAATAATTCATTTTCTTTGAAATATTTGTTATTATCCATTCCATTTATAAAACTATCTTCATTTAATTCTTTTATGTCATTTTCTATATTTTCTCTTTCTTCAAATATATTCCTTGTTTGTTTCATTTTTAAACTTTGTTTTTAAGTGCTTTGAGCTTAAGATAAGAAATAAAATATTTTAGATCCTTCCAAGGATTCATCTACCCACTATTATTCTGAGTAAGTCAGAA
This sequence comes from Cupressus sempervirens, assembly GCA_028749045.1. Taxonomy (NCBI): domain Eukaryota; kingdom Viridiplantae; phylum Streptophyta; class Pinopsida; order Cupressales; family Cupressaceae; genus Cupressus; species Cupressus sempervirens. The sequence goes on from CM053787.1 coordinate 445,204,640, forward strand.
AATTATTATCTAAAGATCACATATTTTCAAATTTGAAAGAGTTTCTGATCAATTTAGACCTAGAAATTGAATTAATTGAAACCAAAGTGTATAACTAAATGTTGTTAGGTCCCACAAAAAGGAAATCGCGATGTTTAAATTTATCTTGTCAAATTTCAATCATTGTTTAACTCAATGTTATCATAAAGAATATTTCTTAATGAGTCATACATTTCTATGATACATCCATTTCCTTGAAAGAGATACTCCTAAACATTTTATATAATTTTTATAAAAGATATATATGCTCATTTTCCTTTACAATTAGAAAGCTTCGAATAAATAAATAAATTATACTATACAAAATATTCCAAAAACCCATGGCAACAAGCCAGAACTAAAACATTATTATCGGGGACTAATACAACGGTTACAGCTAATATTCTGGCCGCGTAAGGAGACAGCTAAAAATAAAAAGAATCGTATAAAAAAAGTTTCACAAATTTCCATGTAGAAAATAAAGTACGAAAGGCTCTACACGTACTCCGACCTCGTTGTATTCATCGAAGGATATTTCCCTGGACTAATCAACGGCAACTGTAGAGCGCATTAAATATGACCCACAGGTTCCACCTCTTTGACTTACACTAAAATACCTCAAGTGGGTCCCATTTTTCACGTTAAAGACCCCCCAGATCCACGCCACTTGAAAGGCGCACTGCCGTCAGATCGTGGGGCGCAATCCTGTCCGTTCAATTAAAAATTGGCGCCAAGCAGCATTACTAGTCATAATGCGCTTTAGAAACAATAGAGTTGGACAACTAAAGCACTAAAATATTTCCACACATAAAGTAAACCCGCCACGCTATACATGTCGCCGCCAGATATAGCGGAAACTCTAAATTTTGTCGCTCTCGGCGCTAAATATATAAACGTATAAATAGTATTCAATTGTTCTTACAGGTGGGCTCTCCCGCTTGCTCACATGTGAGTGCAATTAAAACCGCCGCACAAGATTCTTTTCTTTTCTCAAGGCGGTTTGGAACTCCTGGAAACCGCTTTCAGTGATGCGTTAGAACGCGTGGGAGTGCTAACAGAGACGGTCAGCGCTTAATAAGTAACGTAGTTTGGTAGTGATGCAGATATGTTTATTGCGGATAACGTCGCATTGTTTTCGTCTGTTCGTCAAAGGACGGATAGGGATTGCAAAGACTGAAGACTTTGAGGCCAAGACTTGAAGAATTGGAAGTCTCCACGGTTTTTCCTGATAGTCCTACAATGGTAGCTTTCCAGACAAGGATTTAATGGATAATGGAGTGAGACGGATTCGAGGGAGTGTGGTTGAGATTTGGTCCGAGGAAACAGGTAGCGCTCTGACAGGTGGTGGCTGTGCAGAGGTTTTCATTGTTCGGAGTTAAAAAATAAAAATCTTTGTTGTTTGGAATTACGTATTTGACATTTGAATCTTCACAGTGCCAGTCGCAGGAGGAAGACGGGGGAAATAAAATAACCGCATGGAAGAGTAAATAAATGATTGCACTTGGAGCATCGGGTAAAAGGGAAGAATATTCGCCAGCGTCATTATTATACGTGATGAAATGGTGAAGTTTATAGTAAGGGGGGTAGATCTCGAGGCTATGTTCGGATGCTTGCAATTATACAAGAGCATTACCTGCTTGCTTTTCAATTTTGATCAGGCTCAAGCGATTAAGTCGTTCGAGTCGTTGAGATGACGATCGGCTAGTAAAGTTCTGTCTTGTGCTGTAATGGAAAAGCTGTCGAGCGTTTAGGTGTGCTAAATGCCCACATTCTGAGCTCAAAAGAGTTTCGGTAGCTTTCATGTTATCGAAAGATTTCGTTTCAAGAGCCTTCAGTTTGGCAGCTTAGCTTTGCACGTCTCTCTACTAAATACCAGGGGATTTAAGGAGTGAAGATGATGGATAGTTTGTTCAGCCGGGGTAGTGCCTCAAAATGGTAGGGAAGCTTTGCTTTGTTTCCATCAATGGTTAGTTTTCTCTTTAGGGATTTGTGAAATGTTATAAGTTTCTGAATGCAGAACAGTGAAATAAATTCTCTGTCTTTTATGATTTATATTTTTCTTCATGTTGTTTGGAGGATCTTGTTAATTTTATTCGCTTTGTGCGAGCAGCAAAACTTTGATCAAGAACATAAAATCCAGGGTTGAAGTTCTAAGGAAGAAGAGAAATGGGAAGGCAAGTTTGCAAAGAAGAGATATTACAGAACTTCTACAGAAAGGGGAGAATCAGAAGGCGCTTTCCAGGGTGAGAGCATTTAGTGATTACAGTAATAATAGCTTGCTTAAAATTAATTAATTTTCTCCTTATCTGTATTCAAAGTCTTTGATCCTCTGAACTTCTACTGTGCGAAGGCTTTCCATTTCATGCGAGTCCCTTCAAACTTTCGTAAAATTAAACTTTCTTTTCCCGTTCTGAAGGGTCGGAACATGTATTTCGTTCAGGTAAAATAGTCACAACTAGGGGACACGTTCAAAACTCAAAACTTCTGTGGATGTTACTATTTTGTACGTCGGATGTAGGCAGAGATGAGGTTCGTTTTACCCCGAACTATGTCCTCAGGTGAAATCCAGGTGTATTAAATTTGAACAACGGATGAGGTAAATATGAAGAAATTCCCTAGTAGGCTGCAACAGAGGCATTTCATAACACTAATTGGTGTCTGCCTTGACCGTGGCCTAAGAAACAGCATTTACCTTGGTACCTTTAAATTAAAATTGTTTGGTGGGTTCCTACAGTTGTGTACAATAACCAAATCAGGTCTATATTGCATGCTAGACAGGGAAGTGGAACATTGTAGGCTGAAAATAAGGGTTGAACAGGAAAGAAACTAACATGAAGTTTCTTTAAAATTTCCATAGACCCTGGAGACCTTGTTTATGAAAAGTCTTAAAGAACCAGACCTATAATTACAATTGCTCCTCGTTCACAATTACACATTGAATATTTGTAAACAAACATATACTAAAGATAATCACTACATTCATCTTTTTCAAAATTCTGACTTGACCTGATGGCTTGGCTTGTTATTGGGTCTATTTGTTCTGGATCCATATGGACTGATCTAGGACGGCCCTGTTTTGCAAACATTCTCTGCTTTTGGTGCTTGTAGCATCTGAAAAAGCAGAATCCAGTGTTGTTGACACAGGTTGCAATTCTAATATTTGTTGCTGCTGCTTTATTGTTTTGAATTGTAAACTGTAGAGGTTGCAATTTCTTAGACTGTGAATGGTGTTATGATTCTTCAAACTTTGAGATTTTCAACAAGATAGACAGGCATAAGGTTACCTATGAATATCATTATTGGTAGAAATACAAGTCTATGCGGAATCATTAGTGCCACTAGGATTAGTAGTCTCATTCATAGCCTTACGATGAACATCAACATCACTATGTATCTCATGATCACCATCATCAATTGCAACTGTTTCAAAGTGGGCTTCAAACTCCTTAGACTCTGGTTCAACAACCCAATGTTTTGAGTCCCCTTTTTGTAGGGTTTCTATTTGTTAGTTGCAAGCCTCAAAGTTTGAATGCACAAAGACCAAGTTATCTGCCTTCTTGGAGTTGAGTCGGTTGCGTTTTATTGAGTTGATGGAGTATGTGCTCTAGTTCCTCTCAGATGATGATGAACTAGCAACCTATCAAGATTTACAAATTTGAAATTATAGAGTGAAGAGTTTTGAATATTTATCAACAAGAAATTAGAAATTAGAATCTTAAGATTAAAGAACTTACTTGTGATAAAATTTTGATGGCAATGGGTTGCAAGTGCTGGTACATTTGACAATGGAAGTACCACCATTTATGAGCATCAACATTGTTCTTGTCTTCAAGAGCTTCAAGACCACAATCACCGGTGCTCGTGAAACTCATAAATTCAGACCTCATTGTAGATCGTAGGTACTTGGGAAAGAGTCTTCAAAGGGCCGCTTCGTACCCCTGAGCAACTTTAGGATCTCTGTGTGGGACAACTCTATTGGTACTCCCTTGAGGACACATTGGCAATAGAACTTGGGGCTCAATGCAAAGGTAAGTAGATGCAAAAGAGGTAGTTATTTTGTTCTATCTCTTTACCATGATTACCTGTAGCTCCTTGAAGAACTTTTCATTAGGATCTTGCTCTTTCTCATTTATCATATTTTTAATATCCTCAATCATGGAGTCAATTCCATCATATAACTCACCCAAGCAAGATCTATCCATGTTAGTGTATCGAATCATGCTCAATATAGGCTCAATGAACTTCAAAAGGTACTCGACATGATCCCACCAAGAGTCATCTAGTATCAATGCACTAATGGCAGCTGCCTTGGCACTATTTGATTGTCTGCATATGCTTCAATAAGCACAGATTACCATTCTAGACAATGCCTCATTAACCTTGACAGGACATCTCAAAACAATAGTGTTGGAGGCAAAGTGGTTTTCAACAACTTATTTTAAGTTCAAAACAATAATAGATTAAAAATTTAAAATCAAGACTAAAATCTAAATTTAAAAACATAGAAAGTTTACTAAACTGAAGTGACTAGATTTCTAAAACATGTTTAAATTTTAAACTATTGAACTTACCTTCAAGAGCTCCACTTTCAAGAATTTTCCAAATATGGCTTCCTTCATTTGGTGGTTTGTGACAAACATTTGGATATCCTGTGCCTCTACATACATTTTTTTTATCCACTAAACCTTAGGGCCAATATTTTGCAGCATTAGGTTGAGTGAGTGCACAACACAAGGTGTCCAAAAATGGGTTTGTATTGCTCCTCAACCAATAAGTTGGCAGCTCTATAATTCTTGGCATTGTCGATTATTACTTGAACACCATTTTGAGGTCCAACTTGCTAAATGGCTTGGATGAGAATGTTTGCAATGAAAGGACCGTCCTTTACCTCTCCTTCACAATCCACAACTTTCTAAAACATTGCACCTCTTGTAGACACTACAATAACATTCACCAAAGGATGGTTCCTCACATCTTTCCATTCATTCGATACTATTCTCGCACTTGCTTCGACTCATGAATCCTTGACGAGCAGCATGGAAGCCTCTACACGAACCACCTCATCATCCAATAAAGTGGTGTGTATCTTCTCATAATCAAGGCCTTTGAACCCTTTTGGAGCCTCATTAACTACCCTCACCATGTATTACTAATATGTAAGAATTCGACTCTAAAACATTTAACAAGTATGACTAAGGAAATTGTCTACAATGTGAAAACTTGGAAAGTAACAATACTGAATTCATAATATTCTCCAATTACATCAGACCTCGTACAATGTTTTGTCTACCTTTGAATTATGGAGGAATAATGACTAAATGAATTCATACATGCTTATTTATGTTTGAATCACTAACACATGGTTTGCAATCACAAAACAAAATAATTAATGGAACTTGCATAACTGCGGCTGGCTAGTAGACTATACTACTCATCTTTGGCATGCTCTTTAAGGGGCATAAGTTCTGAAACTACCAACACTGCAGTCAGTCCTATATTCGCACTTGCTGCTAGAACTCGCCCTTGTGTGATGACCTTGACCCGTGCCCTCCTTGGACTCCCTACAGACGCCTCACTTATATCTGATATGTGCCAACCTAGTGGACAATGATTAAGACACGCAATGTCCCTCTGACAATCCCTTTGTGCAGCGTTCAGACTTCCATCATTGGTGCAACAGATTGCGAGGATGGGGCTTGCTTCCCAATCGGTCTTCTGAAGATGCCCATGCTCCACACTACAACTCGCACTTCCTTGTGAGTGACTACCATAGTAGTATTATTGCCATCCTCCTGAGCCTCCACCTTCTCTTATACTGCAAAACGTATTTGTAAACAGGGGTTATATGGTCACGTTTGATATCTTATACTCCTCCTTTCTGCACCTATTGTGGGTCTTGGTCCTGCAGCTTCTCCTTGCCAATGAGCAACAACTTTCCCCAATATTCCTCACGACTAACAGAAAGGATCTTGATTGAAGCAAATGCACTATACTGCCCACCAATTACTAGAGAAATAATGTAACAACACTGTCAACCGATTACTATTGAATGTGAGAATTGATGGAATACTATTATTCTACATCTTCCATACCTGAACCTGATGTAATCTCACAAGGAATATTGGGGCTACGTCCAGCTTCCCAAACTTTCTAAGGTTTTTCATCCTCAAGAAGGCACAATGACATTTAAGCAACCTATTTGTATTTCAACAATAACATATCTCATGGTGCAAATCCCAATATAGATACTTGCTTTTATAACTTCGATGTGAGGGGAGATGCGAACAACTAGGCAATGTGGGATAAAAGTCTATTTTGTCTTTTAGTCACTTAAGTCATTTTTGTCATAAAGTGACTTTAAATGATAAAGTACTTTATAAATCAACTTAATAAAATAAAGTGACTTAACTTTAGGAGTTCCCACTTAAATATCTCCCCCAATGAAACCAAATAGATTCTTAGGACTGGGCAGCATCCTCAAAATAAATGTCGTTAGCCTATCCGGATGGAGAGATAGACCAACAAGGCGCCATTAGGTCTAGCGCAGAGAAGGGGACATTACATAATATGATGAGCAAACAACACAAATGACAATCCATTTGCATAGATGCATCTAGCTATGGCTTGATCAATAGTGTCTCTAGCTTCATTTTGAAATGATGTTTCAAAGGGTCCCATTGCTCTCTTACTTACAATTTGATATTGAGGAGAACACAAGAATGGATGGCCCTTTGCAGGTGGTTCATTGGTAGTGGTAGTTAAAGACATAGGTGATACTTTTCCTTTCTTTGAAGGCCTACCACTTTCCAATGGATGAGAAAATATTGCCTTCGTAGCAGCTTCCTCCACTTGCTTTTGTTCTTGAATATATTTGTTCACGATGTGATTTGGAAGGAAGGTTTTAGGTAGCACTCCGTTTACTCTTGGCTTCTCGGTACAAAATTTAATGTCTTTTTGAGGAATAAAGCACAAATGTACTTTTACTCTACTATAAGAGCTACTAAATTCCTCTTTGTAGTGGCTACAAATCCACACATAACCTCCTCCACCTGGCATTAGTTGAATCATTTCCACATATTTTCAAAGTGGGTAGCATTTGTTGATTTTGAAGTGGGGGTTTTTGGCATCAGAAGCACTTGCAGCCATTCTTTAAATCTATAAAGAAAACACAACAAATAAAAAATAAAAATAAAATGAAAAAAACTCATTTATGTACACAAACTGTAATGGATGGATGTACACAAACTGTAAGTTGTAGGAAATAACATGAGGCATAAATAATTACACCTGTCCAGCCATGAATAGTAAGTACTAATGCTAATAGATTTGTAATTTTTGAAATAGAATATGCAATAGAAGTGTGTCATAGCAGTCATCCCTACCTCTTTTTTTTATTTGTGTTATTTTGAAATTTGCAGAAGAAATGCTGCCTCAGATCTGCAGACCCAGATCTGAGAAGTCAAGACTAATTGCTGCCTCTGTTATTTCGTAATACACAAATCACTGCCTACAGTCAAGACTAATTGTTGCCCAAAGTTGAAGTGCGAGCACAGGCAAAGGTAGGTCAAATGAATTAAAAATTTAAAAACTGCTGCTGACGCTGCCTACAATCCAAGTTTGAAGTGCAAACTGCTGCCTGCCGCTGCATAAAACCCAAAACGGGCATTGTATTAGGTCTGGGGAGGTCGAAGGAATCAAATAAGACAAAAAATCGCTTTATGGAAACATTGAAAAGTCAACCAAAGGAAACATTCTGTCTGAGCTCATCAGACATTTCAAAAGTTGATCGAAATTCCTGCAAATTCGACCAGGGTTCGAAATTCCTGCAAATTCGAGCAAATCCACAGGGAATTCATCAGACAAAAGATGAATTTGACCAGAATTTGAACAGACTTAGAATTCCTAGCCAATCAAATGTCGAATTTGACCTATGAGGAACGAATACAGTAACTTAGGTTTCCAACAAAAGTCTTGAGGTTTTTTTCCTCTTTAAGTTTGTGTAAGCTTTAATAGTTGATTTTGTCATGAGTTTGGATCATTTCAGTCATTGTTATTCTCCTTACAGTGTCAAACAATATGCTTTCCTCATATTGACAAACATTATTGCCTTCAAATATTGGAGAGATGAATAGAAAATAGAATAATGTGAATGTCATTTTATAATCTTGTCTAAATTATTTTCATACTTAATAGGAAATACTCACAATAAAGTTTAGATAATAAATAAAATCTCATTGTTTCTATGCCTCATGCTATCATTTAGGTTCTGTTCTCTTTAACCAGTTATATATCTTATAAACCATAAAAAAATGCAAAAAAAGGGAGTTTACAGAGGTTATCTTTAGGGTTTTCTAGTATATCAGCTTCACTGTTTCTACTAGTTGTGGGTTTCTATACTATGAGGGCTCACTGATTATTTGAGCAACATAGTATAATCTGTAAGAAAGGGAATAACAACTTTGTAGGGTAATATAACTAAAAAAGCTACTGGGATTTCAATGGCAGATGGAAAAATGATTATTATTGCACTTGCAATCCACTATATTCTGGCAATATCTCATAACCAACCTTGTAGGTATTATCTCATGGAAATTTTCTTTAAGTATTGTTGCAATCTTGACTAAAAATTGATTCCTCCTGATTTGTAGGTAGCCAACCAATTAAGTCTGGATATTGCTTTGTACAGTCTCACACAGGATCAATCAAGTGGACTTCAATTTTGCAATTTGCTTGACCCTTTGTTTAGCTCCATTTTCTTTACCATTTTCAATGCTTTTGTTTTTGTTTCTAATGTAGAGGCTCGGAAATTGAGGACCATATATCAAGTATTTCTGACCAGACAAATGATTTCTAGCATTTTAATTTGGAAGTTCACAAGTGATTGGTGCTGCTGACAGGTTGACCTACTATTCTTGGAGGAGAATGTTTTATCTGCTTATAATATGATTGAAAGTTTTTGTGATTGTATTCTGAATGGTCTCTCTTCCATTCAGAAGCACAAGTAAGCATCTTCTACCATCAACTCTTACTTTCTGTATCAATAGTAACTTAATCATTGACATATTTTATTAGAGAGTTCATTGGAGTAATTTTTAATGTTTATGCTAAACCAATGAAAGAGAACTACTCAATTCTGGTTTTAAAAACTGAACTTGTATTATGGGTTTATAAATTTGCCCCATGACAGTAGAGGTCTGTCTTCACAGTCAGCATTCTAATGTTATTCAGTATTTATCAAATGCTAAGCTGGCCAAAAAGAAACAAATATATTATCTTAGGGAGAGAAAATTTATCACTGGCTGCAGAAGCACTATTTACCCAGAGATGTCTCATTTTTTAGACAATGTGTTCATTACCATTTCCAATGGCATCCACACTATTTCTTGCAATGAAGTTCTGTGCTCACGGGATCTCATATAGCTATTTAGTTAATCATCTTTTCATCAATCGTGAATTTTTACTCTTGTTTTTTTTCTTCCATAGAGTCCATGTTCCTATTGTTTTCTCTCATATAAAGATAATTTGATCTCTACTATCTGGTGCTCAGAATCATAATTACCAGGCATCACAGTTTGATAAGGAGTCAATTTAAAAACATTTTGTTAACAGTTGAATTTGGTGGGAATTTTTGACATGTCCAATACCTACTTTTAGAGCCTATTTGATGTGGAGCTTATCTCTGCAAGCGTTGGAAATACTGTGCCATTTTTACTCTTTCCTTTGACAATCATATTGAGGTTGTCAAATCTTTTTATAATATTTAAAACCAATTTTCAAAAAAAAAACTCAGGAAAAAGGATATTTATAATATATATTGAACTTGGATATAAAGCACATCAGAATGTACAACAGATAACCATGTCAACTAAATACTAAATTTTTAAAATAAAATCATAGCTGGAAAATTAGCCATAGTCACTCTTTATGACAGGCAGCATAAACATTTAACTTTTAAGCATCCTTAAAGAATGTATCAACACATTTTGCAGATAGAATGCCAACTGCATTTAAGTGATCTAGTAAATTATAGCACTCTAAAAATGATCTAAATTTGATTCATGCATGTCGCATATCCATTATAAAGACTATAATAGGTTTGCATTACCCGTTGAGGAGCAAATTCCAGTTACTGGACTTGTGATTAAACTAAGGCAGTCAAAACCAAACATGTTTGTGATGCTTGAACCTGTTCAAGAAATATAGATATGAATGAATTTGTCTATGACCAAAATCTTCCCAGATGAGACAGTGGATGGTCATAAAACAAACTACACAAATTGGATGTCAGTTGGCCTGGATGCTGTTCATTGGGTTGCTTAGTAAATTGGAGTCTTTAGATTCAGACATTCACAGATTTAAAAGAGAGTTAGAAGAGAGCCTTGTGATGAAGATGAGCAGTCAATTTAGACATGAAGAGAATTAAAATTGAGTTGCATTGCAAAGGCAGATGTGAAGACATAAGAGAACACAGTTTGAATGTGCAGAATATGAAAGAAAGGTTGTTGATTATATTTCATCGTCGTTTGATATTGTAAGGTTGCATTGTCTATTGATAGTGGGTTGGAGTTATAGCTCCACCTACTAGATTTCCACATCACATTTATTTCCTGTAAAGTTAAATTCATTTGTGTGGCGGGTGTGTGCTGATATAGATTTCCTTTCCATGTTTATTTGTTCACTTCTCATTTCTTCATAAAATTCATGCACTCTGCTTACTCTTTTTTTAATTATGCATAGATATAATACCAATCCTGTATAAATCGGTCACAAGAAATAGTAAAGATTGGTGTTGATGAGATAGACATGTGTCCGAGTTAATGACAAGAAATATTTTACCTTGAAATAAGAGGGCAATCCCTTAAAACTGTAAAATGTTTCATAACAAAGAACCTGACAGGACCAGCTTATTGCTATGTTGGAAAGGAGTTTTTGCTGCCAGTCTCCACTTACAGCAGTGCTAGAAAGGTAGAATTTAAACTCGAATCTGCACTGCTACACTTTAATCTCCAGTTTATTAGTTCTTGGGCATTGGTTTAACTCTAACTGAACTAATTTCTTGTAGCTTGCTTTAACAAATGATATTCTTCATTGCCTTCTTACTAAAAGCTATTCTCCAAGCACCTCAATATACCTACATTCCCTTGGGAAAAATAATTAAATCATGAAGAAAGAATTTTCTAGGAATTAGATCTGAGAATTGGGTAGCAAAGAAAAATATATTAACAAATAAAAAATTATTTGGAGGACCACTCTGCACTAGAGCAAGAGGGAGATCAATTAACAAAAGAAAGTGTAAAGAGATTACAACTTGAGCCGTCAGAAATCATTCTATTCATTATTTAGAACTCAAAACTTCTCATAAATGTTAAGTTAATTGAAGAATCTTGACATGTTGTTTCGAACTATCTCTCATCAAGAATCAAGAGCCTATTACTCTTGGGCTAGACTCTTGCTCTTTTCCCTTTTTGAAAGAAGGGCTTCCATGGTCCCCATTTGTAGCCCCATCTAAAAGAGTTCTTGGCTTTTGCATAAAGATATTTTGAGACATTTTTTGTTAATTATTTGTTAGAGGGAAGCAAAGACATCAGAGAAGAAGGTGGAGGGGGGGGGGGGGGGGTGCTGGCAGGGGGAGGGAGGGAATTCCTATAGGTGCAATTTCCCCTTCCTCTAGCCTAGTCTCCTCAAGGTTCAACTTTGCATCTTTATTTGTGATTAATCTTTCCATTGTAACTTTCTTTCCACGATCAGCGTCCTTGGGCTTGTCAAGTTTTGACTTGGATCCATGTTTTCTTGACACTCTATAGTTCACTTTAGTTTTACTACACATTGTTTGGGAGATTGTTAGGATTTCTTTGGTCAACGAATCATTTTAATAATCATCTTATTACAAAAAATTATCATATGGTCCTTTGGAATCCTGTATTTAAAAGAGGTTGTTTCTATTAGTGGTTTGCACAATTGAGGAGCCTTAGTTGTTCCTGTATTGGGACCTTCTCTTGGATGAATTTTCCTTGATTTGCCATGAGTTCGCTGTGTTTTTTCTAGATAAAATGTGGATGTGGTTTTCCAACTTCGGGAGCCCTTCTTCAAAGTTGAAAACAAAGAAATGGAAGCCCTTATAGATTTACAAAATCCATACACCAAGAGAAGAGTACATTTGGATGGAGTGTTAGAGAGGTATGGAGTTTTTTATTAGTGCACATGCTTGGACATTTGGATCCAAAAATCAGCAATTTGCTAGATTCATATTAATGGAAGTCACTTGCTATTCCAGCAAGAGTTTTGGCAAACATACATTTGCCAAACAAGAGGTAGGTTATCAAGCCTAATATAGAGTGAGACGTGTGTAAATATCATTGAAGAAGGGATGAAAAGGAACGTTAAAGGCACTTGAAAGTCCATTCTTATTGAAAGACCATAGTCCATTTTCTCAAAAGTACATTTTCAATTGGGGTTTAGTAATTTACAAGGCAAAAACTGTTAAGGATAATAAGGGGGTTAGGGACAAAGGGCCAAGAGTCCATGATCCACCCATAGATCATTGGAACTGATGGCTTCCTTTCAATCACACGACAATAAATTGAGCAACCTTTCAAATCTCCAAAATGCATCCACTTGTTGCTATAAGTGTGGGTAGGGAGCTAATGACAAGGATATCCTTGAAGGAATAAGCCTTTCTTTTGCAATAGCCATCTTTGTATCACAATGGGAGTAGAAGTTTTCAGAATTGAGACAAAGGGATGATTTGGAGTTTCCATGATTTCTGTGGAAGGATCATTGTTGGAATGAGGCACAATGACAGACATTTTAATAACCCACATCAAGTACTGCCTGTTTGACCTTGTCTATTTTCTGCATATCCTCAAATGGATTGTTCGTGGCATACACGCAAGGGGTTTGTATACATGTTTGTAGGCAGCTTCAACAAGCTTCCTTGCTACCTTGCACACATGGGTTGTGTTTATTACAAATTGACCCACATTCTTAGGGCCTACTTGCACAATGGCATCTTTGATGATATGAAATTGAAACTCCACATCCTTGTAGTGTTTGGAACAATTGATAGCCCTGAAGAAATAAGGACCCTTTGTACATGTCAAGATGTCACCATAATAATGTTGTTGGTCTCAGATTGGTTTTGACAAATGAGTGTCAACACACTTAACCCAATTCTTAAGATGATGCCGAGTATAATACATATGCCGAGCTACAGTGTGTGTCGAGCCAGAGAATTCAATAGGTGCCGAGTGATAAGTGATGCCGAGTCACTATAGGTGCTGAGCAAAGTATAGATGCCGAGCAAAACATAATTACTATAGGAGCAGAGTGAGATAGAATTCGTATATGTGCCAAGCATCAACAATTAGTAAGTGCCAAATAACACAGAATCAACATATGAGTTTGTATCTTCACAAACTCAGATGTAAACCGTTTTTGGAGCCGACATAGGATGAATCTCGAAGGATCTTGAAGATAAGATCGATTCTTTTACATTATCTATGTCATCAGCATGCAGCCAATAAGAAAAATGGAGAAGGCATGCAACCAATAGGAAAAGTGCAAGAATTGAGCAGGAAATGAAGAGTGAATATTGATTGTAGATTCATACCTAACCCTAAGTCTTCAAAGCCTTTAAAAGGAGGACGATAACCCATTGTATTTGTGGATGTGAGAAGTGTATGGGTGAATTATAGTGAAGTTCAGAGGGGTGTGTAAAGACTTATAAAGAGCAAAACAACATTGCAGAATTTAGTTGATCAAGAACAAAGTATTAGAGTTTTGAGAAGAGACAAATCAGATCAAGCAAGGATCAGAATAAACAAGGATTTGGAATCAACAATTCAAGATTGCAGGTCATCAGGTCAAGACATTCTTCTATACTTTCTAACCATTGTATTGTGAGAATAAAAATCCTATGTTGATAGGTTGGCCTAACAGCTATATTGGTTTAATAGCCATGTTGTAAGCCTTTAGACAAGGTGCTAAGGGTAACATTCCAAGTGAATGTTTGTAAATCCTTTAACTAGGTCACTTTTAACAGGGTGTAAAGTCTTTAACAGGACAGACCATTGGAAGTGGTCAAACTTTGTAACCTTGAACAGTTACATATTGCTGCAGTGATACTTTGTGGGTGGCATCCCCACCCCAGTTTTACCTTCTAATTTTGGAGGGTTTTTGGGTTACCAAATTCTTGTGTTATCTGTTTTCATGCATGTCTTTACTTTCATGTTTACTAGATGAATTAGATAAAAGGTTTTGAAAAGGTTAAAGTTAGTTACTTTTGATTCACACCCCCCTCTCAGAAGTAAATCTTCCCACTTGTAAATTCCAACAATTGTCTAATGTTGACCCCCTATCTATGATAATATTCTATCCATTAGTGACCTATGTACCTTTCATTTTCTTGATAAGATTGTTTATTTTGGAATAGTTGCTATCCAAGGTAATAGTCCTCAATTTTGTTTCCTTTGATAGAACATACTAAGTCCTCGCTCTTATTTAGCCTTGGACTTGTGATAAGGAGATGGAGCAAGATGGAATGGAATGCCATTGGAAAAAAGGGATTTTCCAACAAGATCATCTACCTCATCCTTTATTTTTATATTAAACATCTTTATCACTGGGTTGGGAGATGAACTTGTCACTACAAATTTGCCTCAGGTCTTGGTGCGCTAGATTAAAAAAGAGGAATTTGTCAATGTCTAGAAGTTCTAGTAAACTCAATGCAATGGCAGTTGGTGGTTATCATGCTCATCACTGCCACTTTACAATCTTTGTATTGTTGCCCTTTATTTCGAATTCAAAACATCTCAAGCCACAACACTTTTGCCAAGGACGTGAAGACGGTGGACATTGACTCTAGTCAAGTTGCGAAAGAATTCAAGCACACAAAAATGGCATTTCATTGTCTGATCAAATTATCAGATTTGGTTGTTTGCATCTTGGTAGCAATTTGTTTAAAAGGGACCTTATTATCAAAAGGATTCTTTGCCGTGTTTTCAACAACTTAGAAGGGTAATTGAAATGGGAAGCACATCCAATCAAATTAGTTTATTTGTGCCTTCCCCACTCCCTTCTCCCCTTTATCCTCTTGCCACAACCCCCATCCCATCTATGTTCTTAATTTGCATTTAAGTGTTTGGATTTTGAGCCTTGTTATTGTCACTTATGCCATGAGCATTGAGAACTCATGGTGACACTGCAAGAAATCAAATATATGGTGTAATTTTACTGCATAAACTTAAATAGTAAATGCAGCTCAAGACACAGGGGTTCTCATTTTTAATTTTTAAATTTTTTTAAAAAAAAAAGTTTCACAAAATATAGAAGTAGAGAGGATAAATGAAAGTAGCAATCTTTGTTCTTTCAGCCATGAGTCGGTGTCAGATAATTGATTCATAGAATGCTCAAATTTAAACTTAATCTATCCTCCACAATGTTTCAGGGACAGTCCAAGGGCCAAGTTTTGGGGACAGTGGGATACACACATTTTATTATAAGAGTGTGAGAGATAATAAAATTTCTGAGTTAATGAACAGCACTATGAAAATGTTAGAATGATGTTGGATGATGTCTACAGAAAAGCCTTCATGCCAATCACATTCCGAAAAGAAATTTGTACTTATCACACGATACTGCAAACACCAGAATTTGGTAAATACTACTTTAATACCATGCAAACAGTTTTGAAGTTTAAAACTTTGTTTGAACAATGAAATTTGAAATCCAAACTATTGTTGATAGTGTCAACTGTTATATTACTTATATCATCAACTATGAATTTGAATCATGATATATTTATTGCTGTTATACTATAGTTGTTGCTGTCACTCTTGCATGATTAATTTAATTACTGTTATGATAATATAATGCTGCCATGATATCTAGGGCTGTTGTTACATATGCTGTCATGACATATTTAACAGTCCCTTTGTAATTGTTATGAACTATTATATATATATAAACCTTATAAACTATTGTTTTTCTGTAGAGGACGCTTAGCCATACTTAGGATGATCAAGGGACATGTGAGACTTCTCCGATTACCTAGGGAATGTTTAGGTGTCCCCTATACATTTCCTGCTGTCCCTGATTTTGGTGACGCGTTCAGGGGAATTTCTGTTTTTTCTCATATCGGGGGTGGGGGGGGTGTGGCTAGAGAATGTCTCATAACCATCCCGCAATCACCAAGACACCTCAAAGGACGGGGACGAGAGTTTGAGGGGTGGGGATACGTCCCCCTGTAACCCATAATTGTATAATAAAATATTATTCAAATAGTGTCACAAACAAGGATTTGACTCTTGTCTTTCTTACTTAAGTTCACATGATGTGCAAAAGCAGTGTGCACACAAACAATTTAGTCCTTATTTGACCATTTAACAAAATTAAAGTCTAAAATAAAAGATTTAATTATTCATAAATGGTAAATGCAATTAGTTACAACTAAAAGATGATTTTATGAATGATTTTCTTATTTTAGATTGCACAAGGTACAAAAGGAGAGGATACACTAAAGTTATATCAGCTATCTAATTTATGACCATTCAAAACAACATTTGAAAACCTTTCACACATAATTAATAACCCTAATTCAGCATTTATGAACCCTACAACATGTATAATTTTTTGTAACATAAGAAGAACATTCATACCATAAAGCTTTGAAGTTGTATACAAAAAGCAATATTTGAGAACCTTAAATTTGAAAAAGAGAGACAATAAAGATAGCTATTTGATTCTTTAATTGACATTTACATTTTGTTTTGATTTAAACTTGAAGTCCTTAACACATTAGATGTGAGTCTTGGACTTACCTTATTGAATGATGATTGGAAAAAAATATAAGTTTTTTGAAGTGGATGGAGACTCTTCCTCTCTTAAAGGTCAAGGGAAAATTTAAATTATCATCAGAAAATTGTTGGATGTTGATCACAACATTGATTGAGGGTGAGCTAGCATATTTATAGCTTTTTAATGGGTGCAAGGTGTCGGAGGGGCCCATTTATTAGGCTTAGGGCAGCAGGAATGGTCTTTGAAAAAATGTATTTTGTTTTTTTAAGTGTTGTTTTGGGCAAGGGAACTTCCTGTGATCCTGGGGACTGGGATATTTAAGGGACACCTAGGCATCACTATCTAGGGGAGAGAGTCTACTCGCTGCCGCTTGCAAGAGGCAGTGTCTTGTCCTATAAGTGATAGTGGAGAGGCAAGGGGACCCAAGATCATTGCAATTACTTTCTTATACCCTCACCCACAACTCTGCATACATGGATGTGCACACCATGAAAACCACTTCAACAAATTTTTGGTTAACAGGAAACTTCAATCTACTTTGCAGATTTCTGGACAAATCAATGCCATTTTTCATCCCATCCAACACATAAGATTTGGGGTGTTGGTGAATTTCAATACCAAATTTCCAACTGAATCTTGGGAAATAAGATTTAACTTGTGGAGAAGAATAAAAAGTCATCCAGCGATAACACTATTAAGTTGATTTTGATGCTAAAATACTTTGAATTCTCTTCCTTCGTGTGGCAAAACATTAGAATTAACCCATTTCATAGTGCATGCCATAGTTAGTACAATCTCTTAGCTACTATCAACTTATTTTCCCTTACTAATGGTAGTTGCATTGGCCCTTATCTTTTAACCTTGTGGAAAGAGCACTATTGTAGACTTGGCTTTGAGCAGGTTGCATCTATATGACAACATCGCCATGGTCACAATGCTTTGTAGGCTTTTTTGGTTCTTATAGCACCTGCCTTCTTTGTCTTGGCTATAACTCCTTTTTGTAAAGTTTTCTTACCAGATTTCAATGTGAGGCTGACTGATGCACAACTTTGATCGCAGGATTAAACACTGATGTCGCTGAATTTGATTTGTTCCAGAATCTGTATATATTAGTGCAGAAATAACAGAGATAACAAAATGTTCTTGACCTTGAGATGCTATCGATCCTTTGATATACTTGCATTAATTGATTTCAATGCCTTGTTATGTTGGGCAGATCGAATATACATATAACAAAGAGAGGTGTAAGGGTGAGAATGGAGACATGACCATTCACTTTTAAACCGATTCAATGTTTGTTTATCATAACTGTAACAATATGTACATCGTACTGGTATACATATACACATATGTATATATAGATCCAGATCACAGTTAATATCAGACCGAAGCTACATGCTTTAACACTCCCTCTCAGCTAGGGAAGACAAAGTGCATATATACATAAGTTCTCCTTATTTGAAAAGTGATATCATCTAAATAGTGATATACTTAACAAAATCAAGTCTCATGATATCTACCATAAGAGATCATGGTATATCCATAGATATTATGTCACATAATATCCACCATGATAAAATTGAACATACTGATCTTCTTCAGATATCACGTCACATGATATCTATCAACATGTTCTTTTAACTATCATGACTTGTCCATGAATATCTGATAGTAATCTAATAATCATAAAGTCATCACCTTATAATATTAGAGTCAGCATTTCATTATAAAAGATTGTTACCTTTTGATAATGTACATAGGGTAAGCCCATAAGTCATAGAGTCACACATAGGACAAAGGAGTTTACACTTTAAACATCTTTATTAAAAATAATACAAATTTACAAAGTTGAGACTCAATCTCATAAACTTCAATCATACTGAGTTTCTTTCTGAAATGATCAACCTTCACTTTTGGAAGAGCCTTGGTGAGAATGTCAGCTGTTTGATCACGTGTATTAATATATTCCAACTGAATAGCTCTTCTCTCCACCATGTCTCTTACGTAGTGGTAAGGAATTTCTATATGCTTGGCTCTATCATGAAATACCGGATTCACGGATAACTTGATACAACTTTGGTTATCACAGTGAATAGTGGTAGGTTTCATAGGCTCACAGAATAAGCTAGAAAGCAATTTTCGAAGCCACACTACATCTCTAGCTCCCCTTATTGCTGCAATATACTCTGCCTTAGTAGAACTTTGAGCAACTGAAGTTTGCTTCCTGCAGATCAATGAGATCATAGTTGATCCTAAGCTCAAACAACATCCTGATGTGCTCTTCTGGTCTTTCACACTTCCGGCCCAATTAGAATCAATTTATCCATGTAACTCCAAGCTAGTATTCTCATATTTAAGTTCATTTCCAATAGTGCCTTGAAGGTATCTTAATATACGCTTCAAGGCAACAAGATGTATTTCACGAGGTTCACACATAAACTAACTTAATGCGTTCACAACATAGTAGATATCAGGTTGAGTATTCACAAGATACATCAGAGACACAATTATCTATCTGTATAAAGTGGGATCAACTAGTCTGGATTCAACACTTGCTTCCTTTAGCTTGTGTAAGTTGGTTTCCATAGGTGTTGACATAGGTCGACAGTTTCACATTTCAAATCTTTTCAGAATATCGATAGTATACTTCTTTTGATGTAGGAAGATATTCCCAGACTTTTGACAAACTTCCAATCCAAGGAAGTAATGAAGAATCCCTAAGTCCTTCATGTCAAATTTAGAAGTCAAATCTTTCTTACACTGATTAATGAGATGGTCTTCTTCTGTAATTAGAAGGTCATCAACATAAAGAATTAGAATCAACATATCACCTTTAGTTACTTTAAAGTAAAGATTTGGACCAGCATCATTCTTGGTGAATCCAAGACTTAGAAGATATTTATCAATCCTTTCATACAAGGCTCGGGGAGCTTGTTTGAGTCCATATAGAGCCCTTTTCAATTTACATACATAGGAGGCAACATCACGAGTCACAAATCATTCTGGTTGTTCCAAGTACACTTCTTCCTCAATTGTTCCTTTTAGAAAAAGTAGTATTTACATCCATTTGATGAATTTTCCAACCTTTAGCTGGTGCAATGGCTATTACAGTTCTAACTAATGTATACTAGGCAATTGGTGCAAAAGTTTCTTCAAAGTCGATTCCTTCCTTTTGAGATAATCCTCTAGCCACAAAATGAGCTTTATGTTTTTCAATGCTACCATTTGCAGCATACTTAACTTTGAAGAGCCATTTGGACGAAACGACATATTTTCCTTTAGGTCTAGGAACTATATACCAAACATCATTTTTTAGTACGGATTGATATTCTTCCACCATTGCATCTTTCCAAACTTGATGTTTAAATGCTTATGAATATTAGAAGGTTCAGAGTTTGGAATCTTACACATGAATGCATTGTATGTTAGTTTTTGAGGTCTTTTGCTTTCTCTGAATGACCCTTAAGGTGCTGCAAATTCATCTCCTTCCTCTACTATTTTCCTTGCCCAAAGAGGCCTTTTAGAATTATTATCAAGACTCTCTTCTTGAGTCTCAAGAAAGATCTTATTTTCATTTGAAGTCTATTCAGGGTACTCCATCTGAATCTTAGGAGCAGGAGCCTTTTCTAGAGAACATGATAAGTCATCTGTATCTAGTTCATCTGAGATTTTGGCAATTTTAAAAGCAATATCTTCTTCAAAGATGACATCTCTGCTAAGTTCTATTTGTTTTTGTCCAAGTATGTAGATTTTGTACCCTTTTATAGTTTCACTAAAACCAATAAGAATTCATTTTCTTCCAGTAGGCTCTAACTTTGTCCTTTTCTCCTTAGGTACATGAATATACACAGGACATCCAAATATCCTTAAATGACTAATGTCAGGTTTCTTTTCTGAAAATGCTTCTTCAGGAGTTTTGTTGTCCAAATGTGAGTGAGGACATCTATTCTGAATATAGATTGTTGTATTAGATGCTTCAGCCCAAAATGACATGCTCAAGTTTTGATCATATATCATAGCCCTAGCAGCTTCTAGAATGGTTCTATTTTTTCTTTCAGCAACTTCATTTTGTTGAGGATTATAGGGAACTGTAAACTCTCTCTTAATCCCAAAAAGTTTGCAGAATTCTTTAAATATTTCAGAAGTGTATTCTTTCCCATTATTTGTTTGAAGAATTTTAATTTTCTTTCTTGAAGAGTTTTCAGTGATAGTTTTGAATTCTTTAAATTTAGAAAGAATCTCTTCAGATTCTTTGCACTTAAGGAAGTATATCCATATCTTCCTTGAAAAATCATCAAGAAATATCACATAGTACAAGAACCCTCCTAAAGATGGTGTAGCCATGGGTCCACATAGGTCAGAGTGCACTAGTTCTAAGTTCTAACACATCTTTAGTTTTGCTCAAACTATGAGGAAATGACTTTTTAGTGTTCTTCACCAAGGCACAACCTTTGCAGGATTCATTGTGAATATGACTTGATTTGGGCATTCTAGTTACCGACTTCTCCATAGATGTTAGAGCACGAAAGTTGATATGACCTGATCTTCTATGCCATATTTCATTTGAATCTGAAGTCTCATGAACAAGTGCAAGATTTGTCTTAGGGCAAAACTCATATAATAGTCCATGCTAGTACTTTACCTTCCATAAATGTAATTCTACAACTATCACCTTCAAGTGCTGATATAGAAATCCCTTTTAAACTTGGTACATATAGAACTCCAGAAAGCTGAATAGATTTTCGGATTTCAATTTTATGGTGCAGGTCCCAACTCCTTTTACGGAATGTGCATAATCATCCCCAATTATAACTTAATGTGTTTCTATTTGCATGCTTTCTAGGTTATCTTGAAATCCAATGATGTGTCTTGAAGATCCACTGTAATTATCAAAGTGTTGGACTTGGTTGATATTTGACTAGAGAATGTTGAGTAGAAGGCATATTTCTCAGAATCTTGACCTTCGATTGATTTATCAGTTTTGGCAAATGATGCTTGAAGTTTTGATCGATTAGGACAGTTTAGTGCATAATGTCCATATTGATCACATATGAAACATTGAATTTTGGACAAGTCTTTCTTCTGTTTTGACTGTCCTTTTCCATGAAATTTTCTTTTCTTTTTGGTGTTCTTCTTGCCCTTCTTATGAGAGTTGGTGTTAAGAACATGAATGTTTTCATCTAAGGTTTTATGTTTTCCTTTAATCATTTGTTACATCCCAATTTTTGACTTAGCTTGAAATATAGCTGTTGAGGTTCACATGAGGTCAGTTGGTAGTTTAATTTGATATAATTTGGCAAAATGGTATGATAGTTAGTCATTATGATTTCAAGTGAAGATGACATGTTAGTTGATCGTTAATTGCGAATTCATGGAATTAAGATGAAAGGTTAACTGTTATAATTATTTATGAATAAATAATTTAATTACTAAGAAATTCCTTGTAGGAAGCATGTCGAAGGGGTGGAAGCATTGTTAGAAAAGAATTAGGTAGGGCATCACCATCACTGGGCAGAGAGGTAGAGGACCTAGCGATTTGAAATAGGATACATCTGTGGAACTGCATGAGTTATTTAAATAAATAATAAAAATAAAAATAGTTGAGTTAAAATATAAAATGTTTCTTAAAGGATTTTAATATATCTTTCATCATATTATTTTAATTAATATTTATAAACATGCATATAATATATAAATGATTCGGCACTATTATAATTTAATAAAATGATGTTCATATGAACCTATAAGATTATAATAATGTTCATAATTTAATAACGTTTGGATTATAACTCTATTTTATTATTCCTCGCTTTAAGCCAATTAGCACTTGGTCTGGAATCAATTTAATATTTGGCATTTGGAGCTATTTTATAATCTTTTCTCTTTTTAATCATTTCCTTTTCTCTTTTATGTTTTTAATCAATTTATTACTTGGGGATCTAAGTCAAATTTATGGTTGGAATTCGTAAGATTTATTGAAATGGATGGAAGCCATAGAGTCGGGCTTTTATTATTTATTAATTAAGTGATGTTGCTTATTAGATTTTAATAATTATAAACTTTTAAAAAACCTTTTATCTTCTTTCTTTCTTCTCCTTCTCCTTTCTTTTTATTCTTTTATTCGATTTGTGCAAGTTTTGAATATGATCTTTGTAACTTCTGGGTAGCCATAAGGTCGGTTCAAGTTTATATTAGGAACCATTTAATGTATCTCGGCACTCTTATTTTCCTTGCTTTGGCGTCCATTAATACTCTATACTTTCAAGCCTTTTACATCCGAATTTCCCTAGCTAGCAATAAAAATTATTTGCAGAGGTAGCAGCGGGTATAATCTTGCATACGGCTGAATAGACTTGCCGCGGATTGGAGGTCTTTCCAATCGTCCACGCTACTCAGTAACCAAGCAGTGTCACGTAAGGATCCATGTTGCATTCATAGAAACCGATTTCCATTTGTTCATAATTGTTAATGCATAAGTAAATGTTCCTGTAGCAGACGTACATGATCTTCATCTTACATTACAAGTGTGTTATTATTAACTGTAGTGTCTGCGATCTGAGATTGAAGCATTTCATTTTTCTTTTCAGTCTGCCTCTAAATTAATTGTGAAGCAAGACAATGATTGAAGTCGACTAAAGTCTTTCATATTCAGTATGACCTTCTTAAGATCAGTCGGTTGCCTTTGCAATATTTTCTATTTCAAGTCTGCTATCTTTATGATATCCGAATATGCAATTGTCCAAATCTATCTTGAAAATCTGTCATTTCTATTTGAAAAATATATTACAGATAATAAGTCCGGTGCTTCCCATGTTCTGATTTTAAGTTGCTGTAATTTCTTTATAGAGACAAGATAATATCTCTGAGTTCTTTTATGATTCAAGACAAGAAGATAACATTCCAGTATTTAATCATTACAGCCTGATTGGCATCTATAAATATTTCATTAAGTGAACACCAAGGAATTCACCAAGCGAAGATGCCAATATGTGGTGAAGAAGTTGTAAAATATCTTTGTGATCTTTAATCTGAATACACTTGGGAATCACCGGCTTGGAGGCCTGAATAGGGTGAGGAGGTGAAGAGAACCAACAAAAAGAGGTTGACATTAGTATTCATATAGTGATACATAAAACATTTCTATAGCTTATGCATGATTCACTTAGAAAGAATGTTGTTAATTTTGAGATCTTTAAAGAATATAATCACAAAATGTGAAATAATGATTGTATATAATCTTTTTGAATAATTGTTAGAGCCATCTGCTTCGAGAATTTCGAATACTTGGGACTCACCCGGCTGTGTAGCCAAGAAGATGGGTGATTAGGTGTGAGAAAGGAATCACCAATAATATGAATCAGTATCAGTTATGACATTTCAATATTTATCATCTAATATGAATTAATTAATAGCCCATGCACATTCTTGCTATTGTGATCTCCTGTTGCCAAGTCGTATGGTGAGTTAACTACCAGTAAGCCCAGTGGATGGTAAGATGACCCTTGTCAATTCTGGGTAGGGAGGGCCTTTCTCGTTAGAGATTGTGTGGGGATATGTTGTGGTCCGAGGTTGGGTGGTTAAGCCCCTGATAATGTTTCACCTCTTTCAAGATGCCGGACATGCATTAGACAGAGATAAGCCATGCATTCAATTGTCTAACGAAAACAAGTATTATCACTTTTAGTTATGAGGAGGTAAGATTAAATTGAGATATTTCATTGTTACCATTATTTTACACTTAGATGTAAGGGATAGATTCATAAATTACTTTTCATTTATATGAATATCGAATATAAGTATATTTCTAATCTTGAGTTACTGGCACAAATAAGTAATAAGAAGGAAATGAAATCCGAAGCCCTAATTGATTGTGTGACAGCTGGAACCTTAAATGATATAGTGGTATTGGAAACCCTAATTGAATCTATGGTATCGAAAGCCCTAGTTGAATCTGTGGTCGGAGAAGCCCTAAATTGAATCCGTCGTCCTTGAAGCCCTAAATTGAATCCATGGTCGTGGAAGTCCTAAAATGAATCCGTGGTATTGGAAGCCCTAAGTCAGATGGTGGTATCAGAAGCCCTAAATGAACCGATGGTAAATGATGCCCTAATTGATACAGTGGTATGTGATGCCCTAATTTAAACTAGTAGAAGTATTTAATTGTAATTATCATTTGATTTTAAGAGAGCGGTTTTTAGATGATAGTTGTCATGTGAAATTGTTATAGTGTATTTGTGGACTAACCCGAGTGGTTGCAGAAGCATCCCTAGTTTGAATTTGATCTCAGTTTTCTGAGGTATGTAGTTTTCAATTTCTGTAATAATTTCATTTGATGATATTTCAAGTTTTTAAGTTTAAAAATTTTGTCTAACTGATTTTAGCAGTAAATCTTATTCACATGAACCTGAATGATATAACTGTCTTCCAATGAAACAAAGTAATAACTGTATTCTTTGAGTATGATAGATGTTAATTTAGACCCAAGAAAGCAGGATGTCACATCATTAATTTCGATTCTTCTTGAAGACAATCAGATCTCAATCGGTCTAGTTTTGGGATTTTAGATCTTGCACTTGTACAAAGGACTCTCATGAATTTGATAGTCCTCCTAACACTATTAGGGATAACTCTTGGTTGTCAATCTCATAATTGACTGAAGATAATTGATCTCTCAATTCTGTGATTCTTATGAAGAAGGCGTTCCTTGTTTCTCCTTTATTCATGCTGATATTATTCATTTGTCTTTTAAGAACAAGTTTTCTACTAGTGTTATTTACTATGAATGCATTTTCAAGAGCTTTAAACATGTGATATGTTGTTGCATGTTTTGCCACAATAGGCACAATGTGATATCGAATGACATCCACGATTATCTTCATGGCCTTCTCATTATTTTCGATCCATAGAGTTTTCTCTGGATTATCTTTAGGTTCTTCCATTTCTTCTCTTATAAAGGATTCTAATTTGTTTTCTTTTAATAGCATCATTATACGAAGTTTCCATGTTCGAAGTTATCAACACTTGTAATGTGGTGTTCGAATCTTAACATGTTTGTCATCTTGAAGAGTAATGAGAGATTGCAATTTAATGTGAAATGATCTCTTAAACTTAATGAGATCTCTCCTTAACAAGGCTCTGATACCATGTAAAGTTTTCTTACCAGATTTCAATGTGAGGCTGACTGACGCACAACTTTGATTGCAGGTTTAAACACTGATGTCGCTGAATTTGATTTGTTCCAGAATCTGTATATGTTAGTGCAAAAATAACAAAGATAACAAAATGTTCTTGATTTTGAGATGCTATCGATCCTTTGATATACTTGCATTAATTGATTTCGATGCCTTGTTAAGTCGGGCAGATCGAATATACATATAACACAGAAAGGTGTAAGGGTGAATGGGCATGTCCCCAAATGCAAACATGACCATTCACTTCTAAACCAATTCAATGTTTGTTTATCACAACTGATTTTAATTAGACTTAACACAAGTCTTAAACATGTAGTAAGCATGTTTCATCAATGTCTACCAGCTTAGAGGGCAACACTGACCTTTAAAGATGGCTTTGAGGGCCTCTGATGTATTTCATCACCACCTCATACTCACATCTTTCTCCATTTATAAAAACCGTATTTGAAATTCACTATTGTACTCTTGCTCACATTATCCAGCTTTTTGTTTTAAAATTTGCCTCTTCATGTACTTTTCCTCTCTATGATATATTGGGAAAAGCTAGTTTCTTAATCAATTTGTTAAATTCATCTCACGAGTTAACAGGAACTTGTTTTCTCAATGCCATTCAATACACGATACATTCAAACCATGTTAAAGACTATTGCTAGTCTCAATCTAGCAAAGAAAATCTTTTGTTCGAACTAACTGTATGCATGCATAGATATAGCTGTAATTGTGCTGATAAATGGTCAAGCTTCAATTTTAAATGCATCTAGATCTCCTTTGAATGGTGTACCTTTAAATTGAAGCATCCTTGGTAGACTTGATTCAACATGGAAAATTCCTTTGTTGGAGTGGGCTTTACCCTTGCTCTTGGTAAACATCTCCTCAAGAGTCTCATGAGACCCTCAATAGTCTTCATTTACCGAGATATACTTGTAACATCAGCCTTTAGCTTGAAGATTTTTGCTGCTTCATCAAGAATTTTTGCATTTCTTGTGATGCTTCATAGTTCTGGTTCCAACTATAAGACTAAATAACTGTTTACAAAGGTATTGAATTTGATGAACCCATGAATTTGAGCTCACTTGGCCTGGATGGCAATGTTGGCTGCTAATTGTGCAAGTTTTGTCTTCCGCAGAAAGATCAGAGGAAAATCAGATCAGAGAAAAATGATAACAGTCTAAAAGAAATTTGGAGTTCATTTTCTTTTATCGAATCTATATTGCGAAAACAGTCTGTTTTCAAATTTAACCATTTAAGAAAAGTAGAGATTCAGATCATACAGACTTTAAGGTCATTACAACAAATCTTTTCCACTTCCTCTGCTTGTACACATGAACTTGCAAAATCACTTACAACACTTCCCTAAGAAAAGAACCTTGGGTCTGATACCGATCTTGATTCATAAACTAGAGTAAGCTAGCCCTCATTACGAGTCATCATGTTTAATTTCTTAATAAAGGGCCAACTGTATAAGAAATTGAGGACATTGAGAGCAATAGACTGCAATTTGGAAGATAAAGAGATTTACCTTAGAGAGCTCAATTTTTGAGATAAACCAAATTGTATCCATGAGATAATACTTTCACAAGTACCTGGTATCTGCCTAATGCTATTGGTAGAATATACTTCTACAAAGTAACTTGGGCTACAAAAGTTTGAATCAGAAATAAAATTAATGTAAATTTTAGAGCACATGTTACCCAGTTTGAGCAACCTGGCTAGATCACCTTGTGACAACTCAAAATAATGTAATGACGAAGGTGAATCTGATATCGATGTTGCTAACAACCTGTGAGAGATAAATGGTGATAACAGTCGCACCAATCTATCTGCTACGAATTGGCTGCCCCAATAGGAGCTTGACAGGTTGTAATTATGCATGTTGATTTAAGCACCATCCATTATGCGTTTTTGATTGGGTATGCTTAAAGGAATGATGATTGTTTGTTCCCCAATGCAATGCCTGGATACTGCCAAATTTTAAACTGAAGATTAAAGTGGCTGTATGTTTACCCAACTAATGCAATGTGGTTTTCATTCTTTGCCCTTATGGATGCATTCTACTGTTACTTGCGCTTGGGATTGCTTTAGAAAACTAAATGTATAATTGTAATTTATTCACTTGGATTTAATCATAAAAAAATTGGAAAATAAAAAAACACTGAAAAATGCATTTAAAAGTGTGGGAACACTGTTTCTGTTATTTCGAGCCAAATAAAGGGAAACAATGCTGCTTTTCCCTGAATTGTATACCAGTTTCATAGCTTTATTTCTTTTGACCATGGTTATCTGGAGACCCATCTCCCACCCCCTTAGATGTCTATGGTAACACATCTACAGTACCAGAGACGTCTCCAGAAATTTCCTGTCGCACAAGGTTCTCTTGGCTGTTGTCTCCAGCCATCTCTTGACCAGAAAATGACCTCTCCTGCTATCAAGCTTAGGGCAAAACATGCTAAAAGGCAAAAAATGAATGCAGATAAATAAAATAACCCTTCATGCTGACATTCTGCATAATATAGTAATCTATGCAAATTTATAGTGAATGGATCTACTGACAGTGTAGTTTTTGAGGACATATGTCATAAACGGTTGTATGACTGAAATCCTGTTATTGTAATGGCCTAAAGAGAAATTTCGTTTATTATTTACTGTTCTTGTATGACTCATTTTACATTTACTGTTCTTGTTCTCAAAGGTTCTATGTCATGATATTTTCTAGAAATTTTTAAATTATATCGAAAAACAAATGACCTCTCCAAGTACCCATCTATTTGTGAAAATTAGCTGTATCAGTATCGGTACCAATCTTTGGCATCTCCAAGTACTCACGTCTCCTGGTAAATGTGCTATAACAAACCTTTAAAACAAATTGGTGTTGAGATCATAAAACACTAGCAGTAACAACACTTTAACTAAGTGAGAATGGAATGGATGTTCACTAATGATTGAGCTCCCTTGAGTGTGTCCTAATCGCTTCAATTATTGGTTACTTTGGC
Organism: Cupressus sempervirens; assembly: GCA_028749045.1. Taxonomy (NCBI): domain Eukaryota; kingdom Viridiplantae; phylum Streptophyta; class Pinopsida; order Cupressales; family Cupressaceae; genus Cupressus; species Cupressus sempervirens. Next base: position 445,233,633 of record CM053787.1, read on the forward strand.
AGATTTGAACCTAATAATTAGGTTTCCAAGGTACAGTAAATTAGGTGACTATGCTTCGGGAAATAATTGACTACAATTTATGCACGACAATGTTTTGGATCACATGGTCACCCATCATCAAGATAAGGAAATAGAGATCCAAAATGTTGATGCAAACAAAACTTGCACAAACATCACCTAGATGCAATGAGTGCTAAGTGTTCCATTCATTCTCATAAGAGATGGGTTCTTGTGAACCACTGAGTTTGACTCAAAAATCTACGCTTCGAATTTGAATAGCAATATCACAATTTGACTTGTGGAAAATCTCTCCTACTTATCGATTGATGAGCTTTAGGGGCTTTCTAATGAATGCGTTGTTTATAAGGCACAACACTATGAAGGTTTTGCAATTGGTGTTGCAAACAGAGCGAGCTTGATGATGGAGGAAACTCTGTAGTTAAGCATGCTTGAGCTGGAGTAGTATTGAGATGGGTGACCTCCTAGGAAGTCTCAATGCTTCACCTCTATGAGCATCACCTAGATGCAATGAGTGCTAAGTGTTCTATTCATACTCATGAGAGATGGGTTATTGTGAACCACTACCCATGAAACATGGGTCAATGAGTTTGAGTAAAAAATCTACATAGTTGAATCTTGATAGCAATATCTCATTTTCTCCGATTATTTCATAGCCTACATACTTTTCAAAAATATCAATCTTTTGTTTGGTTTTTTGGGAAAGAGTTCTTGTGAGAAGTCAAATTAGTTACGTCTTTAAGCAGTCTAAAGATTTAGGATGCATACAATAAAAGGAATGTTTAAAAAGTAATTAAAAATAAAATATTAAAAGGTGAGAATTTTCATAACTTTTTTTGTTTCTCGGTGTTCTGTGTATATAGCATGTATTAATATGATTACTTTCATTCTCTTTTCTAATACAACAATGTATTTGAGAATCAACCTTAAAGTAGTTCTGCAGATTGGATATGCATGCTAGCAAGTCAGTAATGCTAGATTATTTATGGTGGCTTTTGCATTACTCTAATGAACAAAATTTACAGGGACTGTCCGCAAAACATTAAAGAAGCTGTGTCAAGCCTGATCTTTGCTGCTGCAAGGTGTGCAGAAATCCCAGAATTACAGTCTTTGCGTGGTGTTTTTGCCACAATATATGGAGAAGAGTTCGCAATTGCAGCAAGAGAAATGCATTCTGATTGTTGTGTGAACCAACAGGTGCTTCTTATTACATAAAATTGGTTTGATAATCTGTCAGTAGCATTTTTCTGTTCTACAATTTTATGGCTATAATGAGATCCATCGCTTGTTGTGAAGAGATATGTAAACCTAATAGTATTCCTTTTTTCTTGTGGTATAGATTATAGAGAATCTTTCAGGTGGGCCTCCAACAAATGATGCAAAATTGAGCCTAATGATAGAAATAGCTGAGAAAGCAGGTTTGCAGTGGGAGCGTTTAAATTTCAAGGTAGAAAACATGATACATTGTTTTCTTCTCTCTTGCAATTGTAATTCTATTTCATTTCTGACCTCAACTATGAAGTACCATATAATTTGCAGGATGCTTTTGAAAGACAGCAGAGTTCAATTTCTTCCCATAATAAAGCTGGCTTGTCGAAAATTCCATCTTCCTTGAAAACAAATTTGGATGGCACTGTGGTGCATCCTGTGGAAAACGGTAAAATTTTAGAGAACCAATATTCTAGAAACACGAATAAACAAAAAACTTCAATGTCCACTAGAAGGGAAGACTTAAGGCAAGTAGAATGTGAAGATGTATATGAGAGAGACATTCCTGTTGTGTCTAGCAGTGTTGAAGAGATTGGTATTATTTCAAATAACCATGACAAGACTTTTCAAGCAGCGAAGCCAAAACCATCTGCTAGCTCACGGAGAAATGTGCAGAAATCTGCTGCTGACCCTGTCCATGCTGCTGATTGTGAAAGGACTTCATATAAGCAGCAGTACAATGGAAATCTTGACCAGTCTTTCAATACCAGTATAGGAAGACAGGAAGTTGTTGAAGACTCAAAACATGGCTACAATAGATCTTCACAAAATAAGAATTCAAGGCACACTTGTGATGAGCAAATCAAAGATCCTTATGAATGTAAAAAGGGGTATCCAAATGTTCCTTTCCTGGAAGAAAACAATGAGATACCTGAGAAAGAACTTGCCTTGAAATCAGCTACACTAATCAAATCAGGTGCAGTTTGCAAAAGTAAGCCTACAGGCAGAACATCTTACTTGAACATGGATGGAGAAACTTTACAGGAAGCTTCTGAGGAGTTCCGGAATAGGAGGTTTCCAGATAACTATTCTGTCACAAGAGAAGGATCGGTACAACCTGGCAATGGATCATACCAGTATGGAGAAAATGGTGTACATCATAGTAGACATAGGGGGCACAATAGAACATCTAAAAGCAAAGAATCCTGTGTTGAAAACGATGAGGTTAGAATGTTTGACAAGCCTTGTGAAGGTTTCCGTAGCAATTCTTTACAGGGCTGTAAGTCAGAATATCAGGACTTGTCTAAAACTAGAAGCAGTATGATGTCAAAATCAAACAAAATGCTTTCTGGGTCTACTTGCCATGATGTTAGAATGGACAGCATATACCATGCTGATGAAATTGACAATTGTAGGCTTCCGACAAATGGTTCAAAATATCCTTCTGTTGAGCCATCAATGAAGAAGAGCTCTGGAAGGAAGGCATATGGTGAAGGATTTTTGGAACCCCAGGAAGGTTCAACATTTAAGGTGGTTGCAGATTATCCTGAAAAGTGGGATTCAACATCACGGTACACTGGAGGTCAAAGTTACAATGAATTGCATAATAAATGGCATGGCTCTGATGGCAATTATGAATATCATAATGAATTAGATTCAAGTCCTCCGGAATTTGATAAGCATCATAGAACATATGAAGCAGGATTGGGTCCGTCTCAGGCACATGAAAAGCTACGTGGCAGAGGAAGTGGGACAAGAGTTTATTATACTGATGAATATGATGAGAAGCATAGTATCAGGAGGGAAGCTGATAATGGTGATAGGAGATCTGTGATCAGGAAGCCTTACGGGGTGGCTAATGTTTCTCAACCAGCAGATAATGAAGAACAGCACGAGACATACTATGCTTTCCAAGAATCATTGTATGAGACAAACAAAGGCAATTTAAATTCATTAGATAGGGTACCATATGATTCACATAAGCATGGGGACAGAGGAGAACAGAAGAGGAATCATCCTTCCAGAGACAATGGAAGATCACAGAATCCGGTGTATTTATCTAGTAAGAATCTTCGTGAAAGTGTTGATAATTCATCAGATGAGGAGCAGAATATGTGGCAGCCAAATTCTACAAGAGAACACACCAAATATGCATATCCATTAGATGCTGACTCTAAAAAGAGATCTGATGTAGGTTGGCAAGCACAGGAAAACAAACCACAATACGGGAGGAAAGGTTCCCTAGATTCACGTAAATTTAATGGTGATCATGGTAATCAACACCCAGAGTTACAGGACTACCGCTACCGAAAGCCTGATAGCTTAGGGTCGTCCATGTATGAAACTCACATAACTGACAGCAAATCTGAAAGGAGGCATTTAGATAGTCGTCAGTGGGAAAGCAGCCCAATCAATGATAATTCTACTTTACCAGAATACAAAATGGTCTCATCAGATAAGAGAGAAAATTTTGCCAGTGGAGTCAAGGATGTCCATCAAATTGATGGATTTGAAAACGTAAATAGATATCACAGGATGCAATCTGAAAGGAGGCAAAAGGTCCCCGTATCCAATGATTCCTATATTCAGCATAGCGACCAGACAAATAGTTATCATGTGTTCACCGGAACTAATGGCATATCTGAGGACAAGGAGCCTTCTCCTGAAGAAGGTAGAAGGCAAGATATTCAACAGTCAAAATCACAAAGAACCAGAAGCAAACAAAGAACCCGCGAGATTCAATACGAAAATTTGGAGTCAACAAGTATGAAAAACTTTCCCAGGCCTCCGAGGGATTCTCATGCCACAAGTGATAGGCTTCATCCTCACCTGCCACCTTCATCTCGGGCTCCTAAACCATCTTATTTTATTCCCGAGGATCGACTTGAGAAATCAGTGAATGCTGTTGATGAAGTGGCCCCTCAAAGGCATCAAGAACATTATAGAACAATATCATTGCCTAGCAAATCTCCTGCTCGCTCAGATTCATTGAAAGCTAAACTTGTCAAGAGTGTATCTGATATGGGTGTTCCTGGCGCTCGACATGTCCACCCAAAGCTTCCTGACTGTGATGACTTGACTGCTCGGTTTGCAGCCTTGAAGCAGCAGCGCCAAGCAAGCAATTCTGAATAGCCTATTCATTCTACTGTATGACCATCACTTTATCTCCCTCGTTTCTTCTGCTTTTGGCCTAACTTCAAGATCATGAGCACTAGCTCAGGTTTAATCTTGTGAATCTTTCAAGAATCGTTGTATTTCATTTCAATGGGTTTGTACTTGGTTCTCTCTCATCAGCATGTTTTCGGATGGCTTATCCAGTGGTATTAAAGCTTTTTCTGTTGCCGGATGCCCTGTGATAGGACATGAAAGTGCTGTACTGTAGAATAAGAGGTTAAGAGTATCGACTATTGCTTTTGTATAAAGTCATGCTAACTATTGCTTTTGTATGAAGTCATGCTTTTTGAGTGTGTGCATGCCTCATCTGATAATTTAATATTTTTTCAATATAATTTATTAAATAAATAATTTTATATTTAATTAATTATTAAATAGTTGGGAATGAGCCCATCCGGAATAAGCCTTCTTGGATGCAGGACTCCCACAGCATTAACATCCCGTTTGGCTGTGGGAATAGGAATAGCTATTCTAGAATGCTTATTTTGGAATAGAAAATGGGGCTACGTATTCCTGTTCTTTGTTTGGTTCCGTCAATATTTGATGGGGAATTTGCGGACTCCAAAATTTATGTTTTCTAAAATAAATAAAAGTGGAATAGGAATATTTATTCCAATAACACCTATTTGGGTGGAATTGCAAAACCCTATTTTTGGGTCAAAATTGGAATATTTATTCCTATTTTACTTCGTATTCCAATTTCGATTTGATGCATCCAAATGGAGAATTCAAAATTTTAAGAATTTACATATGCCTATTCCGCTTGTATTCCTGTTGCCAAACAGGGCCTAAGGGATGAGGCAGGAATGAAAGATTTTGGCAGAATGGATACCCCTTAGCTAAAGAGGTTTTATGAATGTCACAAAAACTAATTTTACATTTAATTAATTATTGATAAAAATTAATAAGAAAACATGGTTGATAGAAATAAAATTGGAAGTGAAAGAAAGGGGAGACATGTATAAAGGTGTCATTAAATAGTTTATGGCACAAATGTTTACTCTATTTTTATTTAAGTTTTTAATATTTATATTTCTAAGTTAATAATATGTGGTTTTAAATTGAATTATACTACATTTATATTTCAAAGTTCAATTAGTTGAGGTCATACAATTTAGGTATTGCAGCAAATATAGATGGTATAGACCATCCAAAGTGTGGTAAATGAAGCAAAAAATGTGGGAGCGGGGTTATGAAAATTACATCATAGAATGTTAGGGGCTTAAATGTTCCTAACAAGAAGCGATTGCTAAAACACAATTTATTATTATTTGAATAATAAGAAGCAAAAAATGTGGGAGTGGGGTTATGAAAATTACATTATAGAATGTTAGGGGCCTAAATGTTCCTAACAAGAAGCGCTTGCTAAAACACAATTTATTATTATTTGAATAATAAGTCATCTTAATATAAAAAAGCAAACTAAATAAAGAAGAGGGAAAGAAACTTAGCAAGAAATTGAGAATGTGGAAAATATAAATGGTAAGAGTTAGTTCTTCTCGATGATTCACTGGTAATTAGTAATAACTAGATGGGGAAATATTATAAGTTTCAAAAGTGAAATTCAAGTAGTACTTATAAATGTCGATGGACCAATACCAACGAGAGAAAAGAAAATAGTATGGAATGAAATTAGTATCTTTATGGAGGCTAATTCAATAGAGAATATCTTCGTAGGAGGAGATTACAATGCCATTTTAAACTTAGAGGAAAACATGGTGGTGTTCAATCCATAACACATGTTATGGTAGATTTTAGAGAATGGTTTTAAAAAGATAATCTAATCAACATCCTTGCCTCCAGTGGATATATATATATATATGAAATGATAGAAGAATAGGCTTTTTCGATATAGCAAAAAGACTAGACAGATTTATTTATAAAGACAATTTAAGCACATTCAACTTCTCTTTCGACACAACTATACTCCTTGATGCAGCATTTGACCATTTCTCGACTAGGTTAGAACTAGTAGAACAACATAAACCGGTTCGGAATCCCTTCCAATGTAAGAAAATGTGGCTCTTAAATGACATTTTTCTTAAAAATATAGAACAATGGTGGCTAAAGGATAAATTTGAAGGTTCTAAAATGTTCTGTTTTGTGGCAAAATTGAAGTTAATAAAATAAAAAATAGTACAATAGAATTAAAAACGTTTTAACAATATTTTCAAAGAAAAATTAGAGAATGAAGAACTAAAAAAAGTTTAATGAAGAAGTAATACAAGATGGAATGGATAATGATAAATATATAAGGGAAAAAGATCTACTACCAAAACAAGAAAACATTTTAGCCAAAGAAGTATATTGGAAAGATAAATCATGTGAAACATGGTTAACATAAGGGGACATAAAGACAATTTTTCCCCATAATAGCACTCTTAATAGAAGGAATATTAATAGAATAGTGAAAATTCAAGACAATGCTAGAAATGGAACATAAAACCCATGTCAAATAGTAGATATCTTCGTTGATTATTACTCTTAACATGTTAAATAATTATGATTCGTCTAATCTAGCAACTCAGAATAAGATGAAAAGTACTATTGCCAAATTACTAACCATAGAAGATAATAAATATTTAAATAAAAAATTCTCCTTCGAAGAAATTAAAGAAGCATTGTTTAGTCTCAATTCATACACATTTCTAGGACTTGATGGCTTCTAAGCCTTTTTCTTTAAAAAATGCTAGAATATTCTAGGATACGACTTATGGGAGGCCATTAGGCAACTAGAAATTTAGGAACTCTCTTATCTAAAATCAATAATACGTTTCTAGCATTGATACTAAAAAATATAGAACATGAGGAACCAGGGGATTTCAAGCCTATAACATTATGTAATACAATTTATAAAATTCTAACTAAAGCATTAGCTAACAGAATGAAAAAAATCTTATCAAAATTAATCTCAGAAGAACAAATTGGCTCCATCCCAAGTAGGTCAATCTTTGATGGTATAATAATAATCCAAGAACTAATACATTTGGCTCAAATTAACAAGGAACCTTGTTTATTAATGAAGTTAGAGATTCAAAAAGCTTATGATAAGGTTGACGGGTGTTTTTTATGCAAGATATGGAAGCCTTCAGTTTTGAACATCAATGGATTAATTTGATATATAATTGTATTATAACTCCAAAAATATCTCTTCTTAATAGTGGTTAGGATAAAATATAAAATTCTAAAAACTTATTATAAATCAATAAAATACATTAGGTCGCTTAAGACACGATAATAATTCACATTTAAAATTAAAGAAGATTGCAAAAAACATACATTCAAAACAATTAAATTGATTAAACTTACCCTCAATAAACAACATCTGTGTAGACTTTAAGATTAAAGTCATCCTATTATTTATAACATAGGCCATAATCTTAAGTTCCGCTGACATATATGAATATCCTTTTTACAGTAGTCATATGAGTTTCCCTTGGATTAGGTGAAAACCTTGGAATAATTCCAATAGCTAGGGAAATATCTAGTCTACTATGTAAAACATATTGTAGCTTTCTAATCATAGGTTTGTATTGTGTTTGATCAACCTCACTAGTAGTGTCTTCTTTGGACAATTTCACTCTAGTCACCACAGGCGTATTGTTTGGTTTAGATTCATCCATCCCAAACGTTCTTAATATTTCCTTCACATATTTATATTGATTAACATAAATACCTTTAGGTATTTGACATACTTGTAATCTAATGATTTTTTTCATCTCTCCAAATATTGGAATTTTAAATTTGGTACTCATTTGGTTAGAAAATGACTTACTCAACCTATCATTTCTTCCAAATATTATATCATCAACAAATGTTTTAGTTTCACTTGTTCTAGTAAATCCTATCTTAATTAGATAAGATTGTAACCTTTCATACCCTGCTCTCGGGGCTTGTTTCAGTCCATATAATACTTTTTTAAATTTGCAAACCATTTCCTTCTTTCTAGGTGCAACTTTGGGTTGTTCTATGCAGACTTCCTCTTCAAGTATTCAAATCGGAAATGCCGATTTAACATCCATTTGATATACCTTGAATTTATTGTACATATCATAAGCAAACAAAGTTCTTACTCCTTCCAATCTAACAAAAGGTGCAAACGTATCACCATAGCCAATTCCTTCTTCTTGTGCATAACCTTTGCAAACTAATCTAGCCTTGTTTCTAACCACTTCTCGATTCTCATTTAATTTATTTCTAAAAGTCCACTTTTTTCCACTCACATTCTTAGCAGCATGTCTTGGTAAAAGTGTTCAAGTGTTATTCTTCTCAATTTGATCAATCTCCTCATTCATAGAATTAATACAACATTCATCATCTAATGTAGCTTTAATTGATCTAGGCTCAAAATCATCTATTAAACATGCACCTTCTCTTATTTTTTTTCCTTGTTTTTACTCCAACATTTCTATCTCCAATTATTTGTTAAGGTAAATGGTTCTTCCTCAAATATTTGGCAAATACAAGTTCAATTCTTTGATTCTCAACATTTTCTTCACTCAATAGGGGTTTAGCTTCCTATTCGGGTTGTACTATCTGGTGCTCAAGTGTTACTAAATGAGACTCAATAACCATTATTTGATGCTCGAGTACAACTATCTAATGCTCAGTAGGCTTGTGCTATAACTCAGGTAGAGTGTTCAGTGCATTTTCATAGATATAGACAAACTTATTGTAATCTTTAGGTTCTTTCTTGCTTTCCAGATCAATTCTCTCTGCAAACTCATCAAACCTTACATTTATACTTTCAATCATCTTGTTAGTTGTTGATCTCTAAACCTATGTTGTCGATTAGTGTCCAAACACTTAGTCATTTAGTAGGCAAGATTAAAAGGTCATCATTGCGATTGAGTTATCTAGTAAAGATCAAGCATACAATACCTATGCCAAGTAGGATAGTGATTGTAGAAGTTGATGAAAGCCAACTTCACAACTCGCCAAGATCACCTGCATGCAAATAACTTGCTGAAGGGAAACCAAAGAAGGAAGAGGTGGAGCTTGGAAAAACTAAACAGACTGGGAGAGAAGATATTGCAACAATGAAAAATGTATTGCTGTACAATATGACTTGAAAAGATATGATATAAATTTACAATAGGAGAGCCTATTTATAAAGGCCTCTAGAAAGCTTGTAGAATAAGCTAGAAAGTGCTAGGAGATAAGGTTGACAACTAAGCATATATCCACAAAAGGTGGAATATCCTCGATCAAGGTGAGAAGATAAGTATGACTTAGATAGGAACAAACTCCCGTGTTGTCAACAACTTCTAAACTACAACTAATAAATAAATGCATTAACCTAAGTAAACTTAAGTAAAAGCATAAATAATACTTATTTACTCTGACAGTGATTGCCAAGTATTCAATAGCGACTGAGTAGATGTACGAGCTGAACAATATAGTTGGAGTTGAGCAATATAGTTGAGATTGAGCATGTTGACAAGTTATAAAGTGCCAAGCAAAGAGGAATATAAAAGTCGAGTCATAGCATGAAGAAGTATACATGACCGAGCGTCAGAGCATTCAAATGTCGAGTAGTTCAATTTTCACATATAAGTTTGTAATGACACAAACACATATGTAAACTGTTTTGGCTGAATTTTATATAATATTTAATATTTGTAGAGCCAACTAAGAAGATGATCACACGTCATTTTAGAAGGTAATGATCCTAAGGCATGCAATTCAAGCAATCAAAAAATGGGATAGAAATGACAAAATATGATGAAGTGTAAGTTGTCGATTAAGATCTAGAACCTTCACAAAACATCTATTTAAGGAGGATTCTAAGCCTAGAATCGTGTGTAGAGAGAAGGATAAGTATCCTTATATGCAAGTGTGTGTGGAGATGCGTATGAGTGTATGCACATGTGAAGGAGTGAAAAATTAGTTTGAAAGCAGATCAAAGAGAGAACAATCATAATAGTGAAGGACTGAACAAAGCCGATTAGGAGATTAGATCAGAGATATAGCAAAGAGGAGACCCAAGATTATCTTACAGAGAAAATTGAGGGTTAGGTACTGAATTAGTTATTGTTAATTGAGACATGGTAAATCTCTTAACAAAGTGATCTTAATAGACTTATGTAAACCTCCTAACAGAGTCCTTACTTCATTGTGAGTGTAAAATCCTTTAACAAGGTGAGACCTAATAGTCTCTTAAGCTTTTAACAGGGTAGACCCCTTATAGGGTAGATGATATCTTATGATTAAACATTGTAACCCTAACATGTTAACTTTATTGTTGCAACAATGAAGATTTGTGGGTTTCATCCCCACACCAATTTTACCTTCATCTTGAAGTGTTTCTAGGTAACCAAATCATTGTATTATGTGTTGAAATATTTATGGATGTGATGCATTTCATTTATGTTTCAACATTATAATTTTAATGGTAGATGTATTATATAAGATGAATTAGGTGTGAATTTATGAAATTGATTTTGAAGCAAAAGTTTAAGATCCTCTCAATATCTTGTTTCCCATATACTTATTCCTATTATTGTTACCCCCCCCCCCCTCCTCTCAATATCTTGTTTCCCATATACTTATTCCTATTATTGTTACCAGATCTCAATTCTCTTATTAGGAAGTCTAACAACTTGAGAGGATCAGATTATTAAGATGGAAGTGTATATGATGGGAAAAATTGTTGAAAATTAGATGATTGATATTTAGATTGTATTGCAATAATTAGAAGTTGCAAAAGAGGAGTTAACGAAAACCTTAAAAAGAAGAAAAGAGATAGCTATTCATCTAAATTGCACTCAATATGAAGAAGTTGACACAGAAGGAATGCTTGACAATGGAAAGACTAGTAACAATGATGAAGCATTGACAAAATTGCTAGAGAAGAATAACACCCTAGCAAAAGAAGCAAAATATCTAAGACAAAACAAGAAATTCAATCAGTTACACTATGTGATGTAATCAATAAAAAAAGGAAAGCAATGAAAGACAAGATCATGGATGAAGAAGAAAAAAGAAAGGTGGCTTGAAATCATGGAGAGAGATTATTTGAAGTACAAAAGCTTACCAATAATCAGTTGGATATGATAAATAAGCTAGTAATTGCAAATAAGGAAGCAACTAAAAAGGATTTGGAAATCACAAATCTAAGGCTACAGAATGAGAAATTAAAAAGTGAGTTAAGGCATGAAAAGTAACTCATGGAGAGAATGAATAAACCAAATGAAACAATTAAACACTTTGAAGAAATGTTGAGGTCATCTAGAACTAAAGACACCTTTGGACTTGGATACATCAAGCACTCTTCATCTACTGAAGAAGGAGAATCATCCAAAAGTGGAGAACAAAGGAATACAAAATCCAAAGATAAACCTAGATGTCATCACTATGGAAAAATTGGTCACACAACCAAGATTTGCAAAAGCAAAAATGCTATGCAAACTCTTAAACCTAAACCAAGTAGTAATTGTTTTAATTGCAAGAAAGTATGACATCAAGCACATAAATGTAGATCAAAGAAAAATGACTCAACCAAAAAGTGATCTAAATTCCAAGGTCATTTCTACAATTGTCAAAAGTATGGACATAGAGCTCATGAGTATAGATTTAAGAAAAACTCAAACTAGTTACCTTAAAAAAACTCATACATTAAGGAAAGACAACTCCTATAATTGGGGTTACAATACATGGTACAATTGTCACTATTGTGGAGAATATGGACACATTTAAGAGAATTGCATCAAAACACATTTCAAAGGAAATTACAAGAAATGACTAAATGGAGAGATAATATGTTTTATTTGTCTCAAAGTTGGACATATCAATAGAAACTGCAAAACTAGAACACCAACACCAACACCCAGTAATGGAAGTGACAAACCTGAAGGAAAGGAAACATGGATAGAGATAGTAAGAGCTAGAAGCAATAGAGTGGACGAAACTGTGATCACCCAATCTGATGGATCGGGTGATCACATCACATCTCACTAAAGAAAGAAGGTATGTAGGAACTGTATACTCAATGTTATATTTTACATCAATTCCTAGCATATAACTGATAAAGGCTTTTTAGTATAGACCGAGTGATCAAGGAAGGTAATATATTGGCCAAATGAATTAGTTATGGCTGAGTGAGTAACCTTGACCGAGCTAACATGGAGACTAAGCTAGCTGTAATAAACCAAGTACGAAGACATTAATTGTAGCTCTAAAATAAAAGTTTGAAGGTATTTATTGAATTTGGACATTCATTTGCATTCACCAAGTGATCAAAGAGCTTACAAGAAGATTTCAAGGCGATTGAAGCAATTTTAGCGATGAGAGCAAAAAAATCACAATAGTTTATCAACAAATTTGTGAAACAAAGTAGGTATTATTCTTAGTGCCGAGCTAAATATTCAGTGAAGATATTTGAAAAAGATCTTTATTTCAAATTCTAGTTCAGATTTGCATCTCAAAGTGAAATGATGAAGGACAACAGTGAAAGAATCATAATAAATGATCAAAGTCCTCCATCAAACTTCAAAAATTCAGTGAACCTCGAAAATAATTTTGATGCTATTGGAGCCTTATCATCAATTCCACCTAGAGTCTTGATTGTTCAAGATTTAAGATCATATTATTTATGCAAGGTTGGAGAAATCATAGATTTTGAGATTAGAGCAGCTTATGATAAGCTATGCGTTGATGGAATCCTGAAGGATGAATACAAGATCATTTCTAAGAAAGGGCTTACCCATGTCCTAAGATTTCCAAAGGTTTTCGAAGTTGAATGGATAAATATTATGCTCAGCTGTATTCATGATATGAAAATATGGTTATAAGGTGGGTCAATCAAGATTAACAAGGCTTTCATTAGCAGGGTAACTAGGTACCCTACCTTGGATCGACCAACGAGTATTAGAAGCAGAATGAAGAATGAAATTGAAAATCTGACCATAGAAAAGTAGAATGCTCATGGTATGTCAATTGATGGAATTGAGAACCCATAAATTAAATTTTTTGTTCATGTGATAGCACACAAATTTTATCAATCTAGTAGATTGAACAACATACCCTATGTAGCAGTGGATTTGGGCTACAAAACTATAAAGAAGGATCATTCATATGATCTTGTCAAGCTGAAACTTCACCAACTTACATAGAACTTAGAGGCAGTGAGGAAAACGAGTAACACCTCTTGTAAGTTTAGATCCTTATTAGTTTGTATATTTTTCTATGTATAAAACTCTTTTCCTACTATTGGAATAGTTGCATAGGGTAGGAATAGAACAATTGTAGAGCAGATTAACGATCTAATTAGTAGATTGGGAGAAAAATTTGAAGCAATAATGGACAAATACTTTAAAGAATTCAAGGTAAAGATGAGGAACAAAATGAGAATTTCTAAGTCAGTTGTGGATAAATACTACGATGAAATATGTTTCATTGTAGATACAAATTTTGTATATGCACAAATAGTTTTGTTGAGGGTAGCATGGCTAAGGCCAATGCCCTATGAAGTAAATGCAGATGAGGTAACTACAATAGTTACTACATGCCCAAAGAAGGGAAGAAAAGAAAGAGTAATATTAATGAGGGTGGTAATAAGGAACAAGAAGAAGGGTCTGGACAACCTACATAAGCTAAGGAAGGAAAAGGAAAAAAACTTGCTATTGTGAAGTCGAAGGTCACCAAACATAAAAAAGATTGTTGTGATTGAGCCTAAGTTAAAGGTCAAACTGAAAAAGGATATGCAAGAAATGGTGACACATCAGAAGCCAAAGGGTAAGGTGATCATCACTAGGAACAGGACATCTTAGCCCCCTACCAAGAAATTAATAGGAAGTCAATCTAAGAAGAGGAAACTGACTGAAATACAAAAGAAACCAACACAAGAAAAGTTGAGGAGAAAAACTAATTGTAGCACAGGAGGAGGAGGAAGATGATGAAAAGACTGAGTCAGATGAATCTGTTGTCACAAAAGTTTGCACCCTTGTCCAAAGTTTTTACCTAAGGACAACCTTTTGAGACATGGAAACAACCTCCAAGCTATAGGACTTGAGCTGTGAGGCTGAGTCTCTAGAGAAGGGCGACTTCCTTTTCTATCAGGATGTACCTAACTACTCTTGGAGAGGAAAAGGGAGAAGGAATGCATGAAAGAAAATATACCTACTCTAACCTAAAGGGGTGATGCACCAAAATAGAGTGTTTGAACTTATCTCTGCCCATGAATGCACAATCAACCAGTTATAACCTTAAAGGATACATATTCAAACCTTGCTTAATTCAACAATCACATGTAGATCAAATAACAAATAGGAAGAAACCTCACTTAATATCATTCGAATGTCAAAAGTAGATACAATCATGCAAATTGCATAATATAGACAAAAACATTAACCAGAGGCAAAGCAATCTTGCACAGTGTGTTAATGGCTAAAAGAGACTCAGTAGAGGATTATAATGGTTCAAAAGAATGATAAATTATAGTAGTATGCATGAGAAAATACTAGAGAATCATAGGAAGATCAACCCTTATAGAGATTACAAAATCTGCCTTTATAGCTTAGGCATAAGTGAGATATTTGTAACTAGAGTTACTCCACAACCACTATTTTAAATGCTTAGAGAATAATCAAATAACTCTGGAGAAAATATGATCGTGGCATAGATTCAAATACAATGAAATCTAATATTTTTCCAAAATAGAGCCTTGAGAACACATAACGATGCTATTAAGTCACTTTGACCAAGTAGATGGATAAAACTAGAGGTGGTAGAGTGTTTTTCTTCGATCACTGGGCATGAAATTCATTAGAGAGTGGCTGGAATCGATCATGAAGATCATATCATGAAAGAAAACATCTCTTTCCCATAGTTAGCTCGACAAACTAACAAAGTCAATAGGTCAATTGAATCCAACAACCAAGATGGGCCACGTGGGCCAATAATCTTATTTCTTTTTGCCACCCCACAAAGTCTCCACACGGTTTAACGATTTTACTTTTAACTAACTGCACCACCCTCAAACTTAACCACGATAGTTAACAAAAAATGTCAACCCAACTACCAATGCTAACTGCAGTGTTTACCTCCTTGGGCTCGTAAAGACATGTGTCCTTTGGGCACTTCCTCGCAATGTCTAAATTTCTTGCAATCCCATTATGCGGGAAAGCACTGATCATTGATCTACAGAAGATTGACAATTGATGAAAATCTTTGTCATTACTGAGCTTGCCCCATTATCTTTTGGGCCCATGGACCACTCAACATCCACCTCAGCACGACCTGGCATCCAACTGGCACCATTTTCCAATCTTGGCGGCCCACACGGAAGGATGAACCCACTACTCCATATGTCACAATGTCGCTTCCCACATTTTCAAAAGGTCTGAAAAAAGGCAGAATGCGAGAAAGCAACTGCCAATAGAACCCTAGCCATACTCCAGCTCACATTGGTATGTTAGCATGATACCTTACTTCATCTATGGCTCACAAGAAAGAAGACCCATACGCCATGTGGCAGTGAGGCGCTTACCCACCTTATGTAAAGGTCGTTCACTTTGAAGAAGTGAGAAAGCGCTTGTTGTAGATTTGTGCAAGATCTAATGGCATGGAAAATTGTAGGAGCCAAAAGCAAACTAAGAAGATATGGAAATATTATAAGGTTTTATTTTCATTCATTTCATATTTCCATGGTATTTGAATATTTTAAAAAATGGGAAGCGGTCGTTTATCATTTAAATTCAAATGTGGCAATTATTGTGGGAGAAAAATTTGGCCAATAGATTCTAAAAAACTTCAAATAGTGAAGAGACTCCCTCCAATGATTGTGGATTAGGTATGTGCAAAATTGATAGAATTTTAAAGTATTATGGGAGATATTCAGTATGATTCTTTGAATATTGATGGTCAAGTTAAGCTTGAAGGTGCCATGATTATGATGATAAAATTTAGATGCACATCCCTGGAATTGGGTAATGGATTTCTAGTTGGATTGTACAAAAGAGTGGATGCAAAGTGGAAATGGGCATTGTCCACCAAAAATTAAATAAGAGAAACAACACTGGCACAAGCTATGCTAGATTTGGGGAAGACTCATATGTCTATAGCCCTTAAAGATTTTATCAAGAAGTTTATGCCACGGGACATGGCATAAATGGTTTTGAAAAATAAAACTCATGAAGTTGAGAAAGACAATATTCATATATGGAAAGAAGCATTTGGATTGCTTACTCCATCTATGGAAGTGAGGGAAGGTCGAGATACAATCGAACTCAAAAATGAAATACAAACAAGAAGTGGCCAAGTTGACTGAGGAGATTCAACAACTAGTTAGTCAGTGTGAATAGAAAGAGACTATCACAATAGAAGATGACATTGACACCCCTCCACCTAATATGAATACACTAAATGAAGAGGAAATTCAAGGCTTAATGAAAGATTCAAGAAAACTATGTACTAACCCAATTTTGTTATAGATAGTAGAAAATCCAAAGCTTGAAAATAAGAAGATTGATGATGTAAACATGACATCAATTTTAGAAGATACAAGTGTCGAGCAACTTGCTAAGGCTTTAAATGTGTATACATCATTAACTTTTATGCCTATTTTGCAAAAGGAGGCAAATTTTGAAAAAGACTCATGCACTAAATTGGTAGAAAATGAAATACAATAGATAGAGTGAGAGGCTAGTCAAGCTCTTATTCAATTGTCGAGTGAAAATGCTATTTAACAAACAATTGTGACACCTATGGTGATTTCTACACAAGTGCATCAATCAAAATCAAGATCAAGTGAGAAGGGGAGACACCTGCACTTATCACTACTAAGTGATACACCTTCACGATCTCAAGATGTGACTCATTCAGGTGAGGAAGATGACAAGTTAGTGAGCCTATATGAGGTAATTAAGTTACGTATGTATGATTTGAACAATCTTACACTAGAGAAAATACAAGAGGTACAAACTTTGTTGAGTCGTAAGGAAAAACAAGAACAATTGAGAAGAGAGCAGAAGAGAAGACATGAACTACATACTATCAAAGATATTTCTATAGATGCATTTGAAATTGGAGATTTGAACAACCAGCATACATTTTGGATCAACTTGTATATTTAGTTGATAAAATTCAGACATAAGACATAGGCACCAATGAAAAATTATTATAGTGGTCTAAAAGAGGAATGGAGCAAAAAGTGTTACATAAAGTCTCATAAGAACTTGTGCATATACAAGTTGAGCTCTCTACATTAGTTACATAGCTGGAAACAATTTTACAAACCATTAATTCCTTATATTTGAAATTGTGTGATATTTATTTCCTTACAAAAGATACAATGCACTCATTAGAGCTATTACATGCATACATTAGAGCAAGTGTGATATTACATTAGAGCAAGTGTTATTGCATTGGGCAAGAATGCAAGTTCAAGCTCATCCTCTTATAGTGAACTAACATTCAGTCAAAAGAGGTTAGTTGAGCTCACAAATAAAGATATAAAGATGAGGCATAAGTTGACACTAATTCAACTTCAACTATTTCCACATATAGAGATTATTCAGAAGGTGTTCTCTGTTGCCAAAGGCATTTTGAAGAAAGATACACAATTTTCACATATAGCCGAATTCATTGATCTAGTTGTCGAGGTAGAGATTCAGTTTCAAATTTTGGAACAAGTTTAAGAATGATGGAATAAAGGCTATGCCAATATTGTGGCAAATCATCAACAATTCAATTAGCCCCAGTAGCCTCAAGTTCCATCAGTGACAAAAACAAGGGGGATACAAAGATGAAAGAATAAGACAAGGTGAAGAAAATAAAACAAGGAGAAGCAATGCGTAGATCAAAGATCAGATATCAAATATTATAGGATCAAACTATGGTCTTAGGGGGAGTACTCATTTTTAAAAGAAATGATTATTTTATTCATGACAAAGTGTTTTTGCCACTAACATCCAAGGGGGATATTTTTGATCTCTAAGTCTTTGTTGTCAATTAGTGTCCAAACACTTAGTCATTTACTACGCAAGATTACAAGGTCATCATTGTGACCATGTTATCTAGTAAAGGTCAAGCATACAATACTTATATCGAGTAGGATAGTGATTGCCGAGTATCCTATAGCGACCAAGTAGATGTATGAGTCGAGCAATATATTTGGACCGAGTATGTTGAAAAGTTATCAAGTGCCACACAAACAAGAATATAGAAGCTGAGTCATAACATGAAGAAGTATACATGAATGAGCGTCAAAGCATTCAAGTGCTGAGTATTTCAGTTTAGAGATATAAGTTTTCAATGACACAAACACATATGTAAACCATTTTGGTTGAATTTTATATAATATTTAATATTTGTAGAACCAGATAAGAAGATGATCGCATGTCATTTCAAAAGGTAATGATCCCAAGGTGTGCAATTTAATCAATTAGAAAATGGGATTGAAATGGAAAAAGATGATGAAGTGTAAGCCACAGATCAAGATCTAGAACCTTCACAGAACATCTATCTAACAAGGATTCTAACCCTAGAATCATGTGTAGAGAGAATGACAAATATCCTTATATGAAAGTATGTGTGGAGATACCTATGAGTGTATGGGCATGTGAAGGAGTGAAAACTTAGATTGAAAGAAGATCATAGAGAGAGCAATCATAGAGGTGAAGGACTGAACAGAGTTATCAGATTAGGAGATTAGATCAGAGATGCAACAAAGAGGAGACCCAAGATCAATTTACACAGAGAACCAAGGGTCAGGTACTGAATCATATATTGTTAATTGAGATAAAGTAAATCTCTTAACAAAGCTGTCTTAACAGACCTATGCAAACCTCCTAACAAAGTCCTTCATTGTGAGTGTAAAATCCTTTAACAAGGTGAGACCTAATAGTCTCTTAAGATTTTAAATAGCAGACTCCTCACATGGTAGATCACATCATATGATCGAACATTGTAACCCTAATAGGCTAACTTTATTGTTGTAATAGTGAAGATTTGTGGGTTTCATCCCTACTCCAGTTTTGCCTTTATCTTGAAGTGGTTTTAGGTAACCAAATCATTGTGTTATGTGTTGAAATCTTTTATGAATGTGATGTATTTCATTTATGTTTCAACATTACAATTTTAATGGTAGATCTATTAAATGAGATGAATTAGGTGGGTGATCCAACAATAGTGGGTGCCACGTTTTGACCAATTTTGACATTGAAATCAACATTTTTGAAACAAACCTCACATTTGAGTGACTATATCTCTAAAACTATTAATAATTTGAAGATGATGTAAACTAGTGATTTCTAGTACTTTGTTCCTACTTTGTAACCATATTTTTTTATTAATTTTTTTTAATTTAAGTCAATTTTTTCTTCTCCCTCGAAAAGTGGTACATATGAAAATCAATATTTTCAAAGAGTGACAATCCGCTTGACAAGCATAACTTTTTTTATACAAATGATAATAAGATAATTCTTTTGATGTTAGATTTGTAACATCAATATCTAGAGGATCGATTTGGTTTGATTCAATTTGGCTGAATATTGTATAGTTTATGAAGTTTTGAAGTGACATCAATCGTAATTCAGACATATGTTCATTTTGACAAGCATAACTTGAAATCAATATATCATAAATCAATTTTTTTTATTCAATAGAAAGCTAACTCAGTAACCTATTTCCTAGAGATTTTTCAAAATTTTTGACCTAATTTACAATTTTTCCTGAAGTCTCAAAGTCAGTTGATGTTTAATTGTTAATCAACCTATAATGAGTTAAACTCATATTTGAAATTCTTAATGAATATATAATACCTATTAAAATTATACTCGTTGGAAAGCTTTCTTCGAGCAACACAATTTGACATTTTTAGATTTATAGTAGGAGGTCATTTGATCCCAATTTTGAGGGTCAAAAGGCCACTTTTTTATTTTTTATTTCTAAAAAAGAACAAAGTTTCTTTTAAAAACATGTTTGCATGAACATGTTTTTAAAAATTAGGTATGTAGTTGCAAACCTTTTTTCATTAAATGTTCGTGCAAACATATACTATTATGTTCACGTGAACATATACTATTATGTTCACACGAACATAATTTATGTGTTTGCATGAATAATAGAGTTCGTGCGAACAGTCTTAATTCATTTTTTAAACATTTCCAATTTTGTTTGTGCCACAAAAGTGGCAACCACTATTGTGGGCTCACCCAGGTGTGGATTTATGAAATTGATTTTGAAGTCAAAAGTTCAAGATCCTAATTCACCCCCTCACCCCTCAGTATCTTGTTTCTCGTATACTTATTCCAACAATTTTAGTAGCTTTGTTCAAATATTTATAAGCCTTTCACTTAAATGAGTATCCTAGGAATATACCTTTATCACCTCTAACATCATTTTTACCATTTCTAGCATCCTTGTGAATGTAACATATACTTCTACATATTTTGAAATAACTTACATTTGGTGTATGACCATACTACAACTCATAGGGTGTCTTATTTGTTCCTTTCTTCAATCGAACTCAGTTGAGTCTATAAATAATAGTACTAATTGATTTTGTCTAGAATATTTGAGAGACTTCCTTCTCAATCATCAACGTTCTTGCATAGTCCATGATAGATCTATTTCTCCTTTTAGAAATGTCATTATTTCGTGGTGTCCTCAGTACATATAACTGTCCTTTGATACCATTCTTAGCACAAAAGTCTGTGAATTCAACATAAACAAATCCACTACCTCTATCAGATCTTAAATATTTCAAAGATTTACCAAGACCCTTTTCAAATATTTCTTTGTACCATTTAAATGTATCAAAAGCACATGATTTCACTTTCATAAACATTATAGTCATCATCTTTGAATAATCATCCATAAACAATATAAAGTATCTATCACCATAGTAATTGTCAACTCCAATTGGATCACATAATCAGTATGCACTAATTCCATAATATCCTTGGAAGTGCGTTTCTTGCTAGAAAAACTAAATTTTGTCATCTTACCAAGTTGAGATTCTTTGCACATAATATTTTTTAGGTTTTTGCAGATTTGGTAAGCCTCTTACTCTTTTCTGTCTATTGATTTTCACCATATTTACCTTATATTCCATAACCACACATCCTCAATTCTAGAAAATAAACATGTCTTAATTGTAGGATCAAGGTAGAATAAGTTACCTTTATTTTAGATTCCCATTCCAGTTAGATTACCTTTATCATCAAACATCTTGGCCTTCCTTTTCTCAAATTCCAGCTTGTGACCCGAGTTATTCAACTGAGAAACACTCAAAAGATTATATTTAAGTCCTTGAACCCAATATGCATCATCACATCTGATCTTATCATTCATCATTAGCGATCCTTTACCTTTCACCGAGTATGAAACATCACTACTTAACAATTCTACAATCATCAATTTCTTCAATTTTTTCAAATTTACTTAGATCACCAACTTCATATGATGTCAAAAATATCTATCAATAATCCATGAATCATTCTTAGTAACATGTTAAATAAGGGCAGTTTAATTCTCATACCTTTCACCATTTGGTTCTTCTTTGATTTCATCAGAGATCATTTCAACTACTTCCTTGTCAGCATTATAACTTGTCAAGTGGTATGCTCTTCTTCAATAATGTAACATGAATTCTTGCCTTATCTTTGTAATCTTTGTTCTTCCTATATTTGTAATCTTTCTTTTCATTTCTATCAATTCTATTAGATTTTCTTCAATTAGGACATTTACCAACAAAGTGACCAACCTCATTGCATTTGAAACATTAGATCAAGAGAAATTTACCTTTGTATTTACCTTTACCTCTTGATAACCTTCTTGTAAGAAATGCTTTAATCTCATCCAGATCATCTTCAATTTTAGATTCACTTTCTTCTTTGGGTTTCTTTTCTTTCTTTGGGTTTCTGATGGTTAGTGAAGACTTAAAATAATTTCAAATTTTAACCATACTTTTATCATAATTTCTCAACTCAAATGCAGTCAATCAACAAACTAGACCATCAAGTGTCAGATCATATCCAAACATAGCTCTTACTTCTTGAATAGTTGACACTTTGATAGCATAAACATGCAAAAGAGTTCTTGAGATTTTACTTACAATTTCAGAATCCAAGATGGCACCTCCAACAACTCTGATTGCACTTATAGAATCCTTGATTCAATTTTTATATTGTGCAACATTTTAACCTTCTTTCATTCTCATATCATCATACTTACCTCTCAAGATTTCAACTTTGGCTCTTCATACATTGTCATCTCCACTAGAGACAAGCTTCAATTTATCCCACATTTACTTGGAATTGGCACAGTTCTTGACATCATCGAATTCAACATTATTGAGAGAAGATGAAATATCAATCATTATATTGTTGCGATTCCTTTATTCTTTCATTTTCTCCACAGTTAGGGGACCAACAAGTGTGACATATTCATTCTCCAACTAGTGTGTGAAATTATCTCCAATGCCAAAAAGATGCAGCTTCATTCGGTCTTTCTATGAGGAAAGTTCTCATTGTTCAGCTTTGGTGGCTCTCTCTTATACATTTTGATCTTTATCTCAAGTTCCTTTGAACTTATTTCTTTAAGCACTCATCTATGATACCAAACTATTAGATAACTAAGAGGGGCCGGGGGGTGTGAATCGGTAATGTCTAGCTATCTAGTAGTCTCTTTAAACATTTCATCACCATCAAAGAAAAACAAACATTAACAAAACTAATTTCAATATATCCAATTACATGGTAGACTGATCAAAATCTATACTTAACTCATATATCAAATTCTTTCCAAACCGTTATCAAATAGTTCCTTGCATTACTAACATTCATTAATTTTTTAGTTATTATCTAGTGATATCTTAGTTATTACTGAGTTGTAGTAAACTATAAAATATGTAAAATAACTTGTAACACAAATAAAATTCAAACAATTTTGACACCAATATTTTAATGTGGAAACCTTGCTAAGCTAAAAGTCACCTAGGATCAATGACCCAAAAATTTCGCTCTTTTGAAGTGATCTCTCTTAGGAGACTGCTTTGTTAAAGTGACCTTGTTAGAGGAATTCACCAAAAGATCATCTAGACCTTATCACCCCTTGTCTATGACTAAAAAGAGTGGCGTAAGTTAAAGGACTTGCAAACACCACTAGTAAATGTTACCACATAGGATTTCACTTAATTGTTCTAATTAAGTAAATTTTTTTTTTTGATAGGACCCAAAATATTTTACAAAGAGCAAAGCACATAAGTATTAAAAGTCCAAATGAAAGTATGCATCAACACTCAGAGTAATAGTATCTAGAACCAAAGAACCCTCAACAAAAGGGCAAACAATAGAGACAACAAAAAAACTAGAGAAAGACAACAAAAGAATAGCTAGAAAGTCTTCAATAGGTTCACAGCCAGAATGGCCAAAATGTCCATTTTAAGTGTAGAAGCCCTTAGCTCATCAAGCTCTTTATCTTCCAACACCTTAGGTTTCTTTGAACTTTCTCTAGTATGTTTACAAGGTCTTTGATCATCCTTCAACTCCTTATTGCCATGGTCCTTTCTCCCCTATTCCAACTTCTCCAAAAGAATCTTAATATTTTCAATAATGACCTTTAAAATCAAGCAACTCTGTTCAAAAGTCTTTCATTGTGTTCTCAATACCCATGACTCTTCTACCTAACTTATCAACCCTATTCTATAGATCTTTCACCATTTTGTCTGTATTTCTAACTGTCTCCTCTAGGGATGGAACTCTTTTCATCATATTGTTTACATCTTCAACAATACCAATAAGATAGGTAAGTCTGTCCAGGTGTTGGCCCAAAGTTCTCTACCCCCTATTGGTATTACTAAGATGCTCAAACTCCCTCCAGATATCTTGTGTTTGATGATTTCATAGAATTGTTAGATCCACTCAGCGCTTCCGCTAACTTTTTCTTCCAATTGTTAAATAGTAACAATGTTAAGTTATCATTTTGATCAAAGAGGTTTGATTGATCAATTTTATATTATGTATCTTCTTGTACTCAAAATAAAAGATTGAAATAGTCAACTAGGGTATGGCCCTTTTAATTATGTAATAATATAGGACTATGGTCCCAGGAAAGACTAGAGGTTTTCTTCTCTGTTATTTCCTACCAGTGCTTGTTGAACGAAGTTACTTTATTCTATTATTATTATTATTAATATAATCAAGGCCTTGGAAATTTAATGATCAAAAAAACAAAAAAAAACAATGTTAAGTGATCTATTAATACTAGGAACTACATTTGCTTGTTTAGATATCTGTTCTTTCTCACTGTCTATCTTTTCTTCACTCGACTGATTCTATCTTTAAAAAATCTTCTTCTTCTCTTCTCTCTACTTTGTTCAATTCACTTGTCTCAACAATCTCCTTCTCACACTTTCTTCAACAATTAGCACTTCCTGCATTTTTAACACTTCAAAATAATTGGCTTCTAGCCAACAACATGAGATCAACTCCACAACCTTTTGAAATTAGCTCAATAGCCTAAACTGTCTTGTTCTCCTCCTTAAATAGATATCTCAATGCTTCCAAATCTTCCCATCTTTTTTCACCTTATTAGAATCATCGATATATGTTTACAACTAAATTCCTTCATACAATGAATTTAGACACATAGAAAATATAACATTTCGTATAAATTTTTTCTATCCTTACACTTCTTCAATTTTCTTTGTTAGATCCTTCTTTAATTTTCCCATCATTGATCTTGCATCAAAATTTGACTCTTGCAATAGACATTCTCAAACATTCCAATTTTCCATCAAAAGTCAGCCTTAGATTCTAATTTCTCAAACTTGTTCATCTGGTCATCATTGGGTAAACATTACATTTACTTGAGAAACATATAAGTTGATTAATACTAACTCGCTTGGGAAACACTGTGTTCTTCCTTCCTTCATAGTTTCTCGAGTAATATTGTAGTCACTCAGTGAGTACAATCTCTCTTCATTAATCTTGTGACTCGGTTAAGCTTGTGATCTTCAATACTTCTCAATAATACATGATTGTGAAATAATCAAATCAATATTACATAATCATTTTATAACTCATTCAAGTATCCATTGAACACCTTGCATATCAACTTTGAATTCATCATACTTTGTTCAAATCCTCTTCATCAATCAATTAGTTATGTCTAGCTATCTAGTAGTCCCTTTAAACATTTCATCACCATCAAAGCAACATAAACATTAACAAAAATAACTTCAATATATCCAATTACTTGGTAGACTGATCAAAATCTATACTTAACTCATATATAAAATTCTTTCCAAACCGTTATCAAATAGTTCCTTGCATTACTAACATTCATTAAATTTTTAGCTATTCTCTAGTGATATCTTAGTTAGTACTAAGTTGTAGTAAACTATAAAATATGTAAAATAACTTGTAACACAAATAAAATTCAAACAATTTTGACACCAATATTTTAATGTGGAAACTTTGTCAAGATAAAAGTCACCTAGGATCAATGACCCAAAAATTTCACTTTTCTAAAGTGATCTCTCTTAGGAGTCTGCTTTGTTAAAGTGACCTTGTTAGAGGAATTCACCAAAAGATCATCTAGACCTTATCATCCCTTGTCTATGACTAAAAAGAGTGGCCTAAGTTAAAGGATTTACAAACACCACTAATAAATGTTACCACATAGGATTTCACATAATTGTTTTGATTAAGTAAAAAAAGGTTTTGATAGGACCCAAAACCTTTTACAAAGAGCAAAGCATATAAGCATTAAAAGTTCAAATGAAAGTATGCATCAACACTCAGAGTAGTAGCATCCAGAACCAAAGAACCCTCAACAAAAGGGAAAACAATAGAGACAACAAAAAAACTAGAGAAAGACAACAAAAGAATAGTTAGAAAGTCTTCAACATGTCCACAGCCTGATCGACCAGAATGTCCATTTTAAGTGTAGAAGCCCTTAGCTCGTCAAGCTCTTTATCTTCCATAGCCTTAGGTTTCTTTGAACTTTCTCTAGTATGTTTACTAGGTCCTTGATCATCCTTCAACTCCTTACTGCCATGGTCCATTCTCCCCTATTCCAACTTCTCCAAAAGAATCTTAATATTTTCAACAGTGACCTTTAAAATCGAGCAACTCTGTTCAAAAATATTTTTCATTGTGTTCTCAATACCCATGACTCTTCTACCTAAATTGTCAACCCTATTCTGTAGATCTTTCACCATTTTGTCTATATTTCTAACTGTCTCCTCTAGAGATGGAACTCTTTTCATCATATTGTTTACATCTTCAACAATACCAATAAGATAAGTAAGTCTATCTAGGTTCTGGCCCAAATTTCTCTACCCCCTATTGGTATTATTAAGATGCTCAAACTCCCTCCAGATATCTTACATTTGATGATTTCATAGAATTGTTAGATCCACTCAGTGCTTCCGCTAATTTTTTCTTCCAATTGTTAAATAGTAACAATGTTAAGTTATCATTTTGATCAAAGAAGTTTGATTGATCAATTTTATATTATGTATCTTCTTGTACTCAAAATAAAAGATTGAAATAGTCAACTAGGGTATGCCCCTTTTAATTATGTAATAATATAGGACTACGGTCACAAGAAAGACTAGAGGTTTTCTTCTCTGTTCTTTCCTACTAGTGCCTGTTGAACGAAGTGACTTTATTGTATTAATATTATTAATATAATCAAGGCCTTGGCCATTTACTGAGCAAAAATAAATAAATAATGTTAAGTGATCTATTAATATGAGAAACTACATTTGCTTGTTTAGATCTCCATTCTTTCTCACTATCTATCTTTTCTTCACTCGACTGATTCTATCTTTAAAAAAATCTTCTTCTTCTCTTCTCTCTACTCTGTTCAATTCACTTGTCTCAACAATCTCCTTCTCACACTTTCTTCAAAAATTAGCACTTCCTGCATTTTTAACACTTTGACATAATTGGCTTCTAGCCAACAACATGAGATCAACTCCACAACCTTTTGAAATCAGCTCAATAGCCTAAACTATCTTGTTCTCCTCCTTAAATAGATATCTCAATGCTTCCAAATATTCCTATCTTTTTTCACTTTATTAGAATCATTGATATATGTTTACAACTAAATTCCTTCATACAATGAATTTAGACACATAGAAAATATAACATTTCGTATAACTTTTTTTCCATCCTTACCCTTCTTCAATTTTCTTCGTCAGATCCTTCTTGAATTTTCCAATCATTGATCTTGCATCAAAATTTGACTCTCGCAATAGACCTTCTCAAACATTCCAAATTTCCATCAAGAGTCGGCCTCAGGTTCTAATTTCTCAAACTTGTTCATCTAGTCATCATTGGGTAAACATTACATTTACTCAGGAAACATATAAGTTGATTAATATAACTCGCTCAGGAAACACTGTGTTCTTCCTTCATAGTTTCTCAAGTAATATTGTAGTCACTCGATGAGTAAAATCTCTCTTCATTAACCTTGTGACTTGGTTAAGCTTGTGATCTTCAATACTTCTCAACAATACATGATTATGAAATAATCAAATCAATATTACATAATCATTTTATAACTCATTCAAGTATTCATTGAACACCTTGCATATCAACTCTAAATTCATCATACTTTCTTCAAATCCTCTTCATCAATCAAATGATATGGTACTTTCTCTATTTAGCATAATGTCGAGCCAACTAAGTCTTTGACATCAATGAAAATATAGCAAATGATATGACTCTTTCACATACATTAATAAAATCATCACCTAATAATCTCCTACTATCAATTACAATATCAGTTGGGGCTAACACAATCCATATGGGACCAGGAGCACCTATTGGAAGACACATCAAATGATTAAATTTTAGCGATACCATTGTTATTGTCTATTTTGTTTATGTACTACCATATGTTGAATTGATTTACAAGGAAGAATTATTTTCAATTTAAAAATAGGTAATATAAATTAAAAAAAATTCAACGTAAAAATAGCTCTATTTAAAAACAAAAATTGATTGTAATTAAAACTTTAAGACTTTCATTGTAACCATTTTTTCTAAGTGATGAATAAATTCCATATTTGATATTGCATAAAGAGAATAGAAATATTGAAGTACACAAATGATGCAATACAATTAATTTATTAAGATTTGATTTTAAAAAATAAAATAAAAAATATTTTGTCTAATTAGTCTAATTTTTTTATAATAATATATTTTATATTATATAAATTCAACATCTAATTCTTTGGTTGTATTTGTACTTTTGACCTCTTTAAGAATGATTTTATTTCAACTTTTGACTTCTTATACTATAAATAAAATAAAAAACATGTATAGTTCTTCACAAATAGTAATACTTCAAAAATTACAACATAAGAGCAATAGAAAAGAAATGCACCTATTTAAGTAACCAAAAAAATTGTTATAAAAATATATTTTAAATATAACTAAATAAAATATAATTGAATATTTTTAATATTATACAATACTTGAAGATACCATTAGTAATGATAATGTTTCAAAAAGGACTAGGAGCACCTAATTGAGGACACATGGAATGATTTAAATTTAGATATCTAAAAATTAATTTATATTTGAATTATAAGACATTGTTATTGTCTATTTTATTCATGCGATATCATATGTCGAATTGAATTAGGAGGAATTATCTTCAATTTAAATAGAGTTTATAATATAAGTCTAATGAAACTAATAATTTCAATTAATTAAAATTGAATTAAAGCCTTATATTTGAGTTACACAACTATTTTTTTTATTTTTAAAATGATGAATCCATACATGAATGAAAAAAGACTACATGATCTTATTCATAAAGGATAACTCATCATTATTAGTACTTGCCGACAGTCTAAGTATAATTAACTAGTTATTGAATTATTTTATTCCAACCAATCACAACAAATTAAAATTAAATATTTCTTCCAATGTGCGAAAATTAATATTTTTTTAATATAGTTTACATGTACATTTCTTAAGTTAGTAAATTGTGAAAATTATTTATTGATTACGTGGTTGGTAATGAAAGTTTAAGTCTTAACAATTTCTCAAATCTATGCAATTCTGAAAAATAAATAAATTCTAATATGATATTTTTATCTATACTTATAAACTTGTATATAGTATAGCTATTTTAATTTTTTAATAATAAAATTGTATTTTTAGATATAAAGAAATTATATTTATAATATAATAATTTTTAAATATTTATTATATTATATTATATTTATTTATTGTCTTGAATTTTTCTATACTTTTGAACATATATACTAATCTCTATTTATTTTTCAATTATTTCATATTTCATTTTAATTATTATTTTTATTAATTAATTAGTTTGTTTATTTATTATAATGATTGATATTATGATATTATATATTATTTAAATTAGTTTAAACTTATAATCATACAATTTAATAATATATAATTTTAATAAGAAAATAGTAAAACTACAAATACAAATATAATGTTTTGCAAAATAATATAATAAATAATTATATTACAATATTTTTATTTTTATTTTTAATGTAACATCATTTTTAAATATTAAAATAAACTATATAACTTATATTTAACCTTTAAGTTTTAAATTAATTGAAAAATTATGTTTATTTTTTATATTTTATATTTTATTTTAATGTGGCAAGTACTTAGCCACTATGTGGCACTTGTTGTACTTGTCATAAGCAATATTGCTATTCTTAGCTGTGTTTTCTGGGTAGATTGTGTTACAATTTTTGCATCAATGTTTCGGGTCACACTCTGTGATCCATCATCAGGATGAGAGAGCCGAAGGAAAAAAGTCGAAAGATTGTAGACCCAATGAGGATAAAAAGGTGGGGAAAGGAAGGGGGGGGGGGGGTAGGTGCATCACAATCGAGAATAGTTTGAGGTTCAACAATAAGGTAAAAGAGGGGAGGAGAACCTAAAGAGAATAGATAAAAATACATTGCTTCAATTAATCTTACTTTATAATTATATCAATAAATATTTATTTTGTTTACCATAACTACATTTCATTAACTATAACTACAATTAACTATAGCTACAATGCAAGTACATGCCACTAGGTGGCACTTGTTTATTTTGAGGATCCTAGTATTTGATCACATCTATGAAAAAGTCTATTAATTAAGCCGATAGGCTTTTTTATTGTGTCATACAATGACCTGAAAATTGTCTTACATCTGAAAATTGTCAGATGTTGGCCAGAATATACTAATTTGAAATGCTACTTAATATGAGATACTTTTTCCATACATTATCTCCGCTCCAAAATTTGCAACATTGATATGAGACCAATTATTAAAAATTATATTGTGGCCTGATATTGCAATTTATTCTCCCACAACAAAAATTCCCAAACCTTAGTAAATTAAAATTAATCACTCTCCATTTATATTTAAGCGAGTTCATTTCCAATTCCTTTTAATCAAAGTATGAGGTTGTAGTTAAAAATTAAAATATTGTTTTATTACTGTTTTGAGTTCTTTCATTTTTCTCTTGTACTGTGTGAACTTACAATATATTAATGATAGAATTCTTCATCCATTAAATATATCTTGAAATTGTAAAAATAACGGTGGAGCATGATCTTTTACCAACTACCATCCACCACCCCCTCCAATGCAAATGCGTAGGGACCAAGTACAATGCATGCAGGTGGTTTCCTTGTTGTCATCTGCATGTAGAAACCAATTTTCCACAATCCTCTAATTTAAGCTTTTGCCTCCATGAAATTCATTTAGGTATCTATATTAAGCATTTTCTTAACAACTTCTTCCAAATGATTTCAATTTAAATTGTCGAAATGTTTCCTCCTTCCTCACATCATTCAACAATGTACAATGAGGTATTTTAAATTTTCAACTATTGATTTCATAAATAATTTATCAATTTTTTTTTGGAATCATTGTTTGCATCTCACTTACATTTTAGTTTACCATTTAGCTGTTGTCCAATTATGACAACAATGTAGAGGAATGACAAATCACACCTCTCTATTCTGCAAGGAGACCTAGATGATATTTAAAACTAGGCATTTTTGTTCTTCAAGGAAAGCTACTTTGCATAGAGAAGGAGAAAGAAAATGAAGATTTGAAATAGGTAAGATATTTCCATTATAGCTATAACTTCTATGATAAATTTATAGACCTAGGTGATGGCCATGTTGTTCTATTTTGCCTGGATGCTCATTTGGTTATCTTTATTTTTCAATTTTGTGAGCAGTTGGGTTGCCTTTTAACATCGGTGCCAATACTATATTTGTGTATGCATTTTTATTTTATTTTATGAATTTAGCACTATTTGATGGAGGATGGTAAGTGGGTCCTTGATTGAAGAAGCATAGTTATTAGGAAAATGTTAGTTAGTATGAAAAAATTGTGTATGATGGAACATAGGACAATTATTTGAGAATGGATGTTTGCAGTCTTGTGAAGATAGCCATATATGTAGCAATATCTTCATAATGTGTATAGGGCCAAAATAACCTTTTTTACATCAATCTTGAGAGAAGAACATAATCCTTTGTTATATTTCTCACTTGTTACATGCTTTGGTTTGCATCATCCGTATAAGGAACCCATCAAGAATGGATTCTGAAGGATGTTTGGTTTAACATAGAGAGGATGTTGACATAATGCTTTTAATATAGGCAAAAAGGTGAAGGAATCTTTTTAGAATTATTTGAAGAGAGGCATTAATTTGGCGTATGATTTCCTCTTGTAAAAGTTCCATGATATATATTCTTTTCCAGAGACTTCATATATTGCTTAAAAATCTAGCTCCGTGTTGTCTTTGAACAAGGTATGATGATGTTAATTCCACTTAGAAGATTGATAGAAGGGCTAAAACCTTTGACTATATGATCTCCAAGAAAAATGGGGTGCAAAATGGGGCATGCGACAACATTGGTTGAATTTGATTATGTTGATGTACTTTGGAGAAAATATTTTTAAAAACTCAATTGAGTTGCCACCAAAATCAGTCACCCCTCTTGAGGAAGCAATTCCTTTGTTAAGTCATGTTTGGAGGGTAAGCATAGAAGCTGATCTCCAATGAAATTGCTGAGCCTTTTACAAAGTCCCTTCACAAGATTAGGTTTTTCTGGAGGGTGGATTGGTTCTCTTGTTAATAGTTTTCCTCCTTCTAATAGTGTGCATATATAGTTCTATGATTAATGATGTTCACCACTTATGTGAGTGGTGAACAACTTATGATTATGTATAGATGCGTTTGTCTTTATGTATGTACTGTTATGATTGTTTAGGTTGGTTTGGTTGTAATTTGAGGTCCTAACTGCCCATGTCCCTTCTATGCTTAGCTACATTGCTTATGATTCTGATAAAAGATTATGGAGTTTGACTTTATGCATCTATAGGAGAAAGCACTCTGTATAAATTTCATGATTAGGAGCTTTTTCTGGTGGATAATTCTGATGGCAATTAAAAGTTTCCAATTGCAAACATATATCGTGTATAGGAAGGACTCAATTGCATTACTTATTATGTGTATGAATTATATATTGTGTAGAGGAATGACTCAATCACATTATGTCATGTTCCCAATTTTTGATGGCAGTCTAATTAATTAATTTGATTAACTTGGTTGTCCAAAATAATGAATGTTTTATGAGGACGACTAATTAATCATTTTAATTAAATAAATAAATGATATTAAGTTAATTACTTATAAAGTTATCAAATAAATAAATATTAAAAGATAACCTTATATTTAATTAATTTAATAAAGTGACTTGGACTATAAAATATTTAATAAAGTCACTTAAGAGATAAGATAAAAAATGTTCTAGAAGTCTTTGGAGAAGATGGAGAGAAAAGAATAAATAAGCCCCCGGGGCTCCATTCGAATCAAGCAGTTGTTTATCTCTCTTTGATTTTCAGATTGTGATTCAATCACAGGTGCATTGTAGAACCTAGGGTTTCTGCAATTGTCACAGTTGGCCATTGAGAATGATAACTCTCAATTGGTACGCAATTTTGAGGGTGTGAAATATCATCCAAATTATTGCAGATTGGAAGTGACATTCAGTCATTTCATCAGGGCAATTATTTGTGGCTTAAGGCCAATTTGTGGTTCTTGCATCACTATTCATTCAAGGATCAGAAGGGAAAGAAATTGACATTGTTGCACGAATTATTGCCGAGTTGGAAAGAATTTGGAAGGAGTTAACTCCAAGTCAGGGACTCGATCCAGAACAACAGGATAAGAAGGTGCAATTTGCAGAAGAGATTATAAGCACCAATTATTCCACAAGCAAGCAAATTTCGAGTTGACGGGTTTTGAGCTTTGACATGTGAAATTGGGATTAGGGCCAATTACAAGGTTATGCGGTTAGCTGGCAGTTTGCGGCGAATACTTAAGGGTTGGTTGCAGGTAGAAACTCCAAGTCAACATTGTTCACGGATCGCATACCACACCTCTCCACGGGATTGATCTCGCACTCTCATCCTGGCATATCACTCGTCAACACATGCATTATTCCGTAAGGCATCCTGAAGAAGCGAACGGAAGCAGAAATCGCACAAGGGTTAGTTTTTCGTATCAGTTTCAACCTCCCTAGCGACCAGTAGGCTCGGCCTCGAATAATTAAGGCACCTTCACATGATGCGATCTGCATTTAATCTAATCAAAACTAATCTGGAAATCCAACATAAGATTCGACCATGCAAATTACAGGTCAAGTATTAATTCGTTGGGAAGCCAACGTGTAGGGAAGAATGATTCAGAACCGGCCAGATTCAGCATCGAATCTGAAGAAATTGTGTTCAAGTTTAACAGAGGATGGAAATAAATTAGCGGCATCAGTTTCTCTTAGCTGGGCAGTTCCGACCCAAATTTAATAAGTTCAACAATCAAGGTAGTGATAGTTATTTTGTCCCTTACTTGAGACAGCTGGATGAAGAGTCAGCTCAGACTGACGATTTATAAACAGAATAAAGGATCTGGGACGATTAGAGGGCAGCAGGATACATGCAGGAGAAGTGGTTCAATTGTGAAGGAATTTTGCAAGACTTGCCGTGGAGATAGAGTTGTAAAAGCACGGAAGAAGATTACTTTGGATGTAATGGAAGGTATCGATAATGGAGAGATGTTGTGAGGAACAGATTTCGAAAGTGGTCAGTCAGGGGATCTTCTTGTAACCATAAAGGTTCGTGATGATCCTATATTTTGTAAAGAAGATGCAGACATTCATGTGGATGAAAACATAAGCTTCACCCAGGCCAACTCAGGTTTTCTTTCTTTTACAAGTTCAGGTTTCTGTTGAATTATGGTTAAACAATGAAACATATGATTGTAATAAGAAGTTCTCCCTGAACATTGAAGGTATGAATATATATATATATATATATATATATATATTGCATTTGATTTCTATTGGTGAATTATGTGAGGAATTCTTCTATTCACGATTAATTACATATGGTACAACTCTGACTACCAGAATAGAATTTGACATCAGTTCATCTCTGGTTCGTAACAACTTTGATTGCTAACAGTTTGACGAAATGTCAAACTCTTGAAGTTTAAGATTTTGGTGTTTAAGAAGCAATAATCCTGACAAGGTTATTTCACATTACTTATTATGTGTATGAATTATTGTTAGATGTTTGCAATTTTTTGATTTATATTTTATTTCCAGAACTCAGAGAGTTGACACAACAGTCACATGAAGGACTCAATCACATTACTTATCTAGCTTCCATTTATGTAGGTTCCATTTCTTCTTTTTGTTAGAATTAAACCATAGACAAAAAATAACAATTACATGAAAATATAACCAATAACATAAAATAATAGATCACACAGAAAAGAATACAAGGCACCAAGATTTAACGTGGTTCACCTAATTGTTGGGCTACGTCCACCAAACAACAAGTTCGGTATTATTACAATCCAGTGATTACAACTTGATTACAATCCGTAATCCCTTACAACTCAATACCGCCGCAAGAACCTATTTCACATCACCATTATAAAAAAAGCCCTTTTATACAAGTATTAAACCACTTTAGGGTTACTACATGTCAGCCATAAATTGGTAAATATTAGCCATTACTTTAGTGACGAATCTACGAATGACGAATCTATGAATAGTACCAACAATTTTTTTTTGGGGCGATGCCCCGAGCCCCAAAGAATTAATGAAGTATGTACAATACTTTCCTGATCAGTCACCACAAACTAACAATCTCCCACTTGGGGACTGATCAAACTCCACACTAGACAACAATCTCCCACTTGGAGATTGATCCGATAGTGATGTTGCTACTCTATGAGACTCCCACTTGATCAAACTACCCTGGACTCTACTGTTCTTTTATTCATGTTCAATCTAGAAGACCAACCAAAGCTGAAGAGGAGTTTAGCTTCTCCCTTGTTACTACTTTTGTCAACATATCTACTAGATTGTCATTTGTATGTATCTTCTCTAGCTTTAATTGTCCATCCTCCAAAACTGACCGAATGAAATGGTACCATAACTGTATGTGTTTGGTCTTTGAATGCAAAGCTGAATTCTTTGCAAGGCGAATGGAACTCTGACTATCTGTGAACAAATAATTATCCTTCTAAGGATATCCCAATTCCTCCAAGAAGAACTAAAGCCACATCATCTCCTTAGCTGCCTCTGTAGTAGCTACATACTCTGCCTCTGTAGTGGAGAAAGCATTAACCTTTTGTAACCTAGAAACCCAAATCATGGCTGCCCCACCAACAGTAAAGACATAACATGTAGTACTCCACCTAGTTTCAATATCCCCTGCCAAATCTGAGTCAACATAGCCCTATAAATTAGTAGTAGATCCCTCAAAGTGTAAACACTTATTGGATGTTCCTCTCAAATATTTGAGAATCCATTTGATGACATTCCAATGCTCAATTCCTAGATGACTCATATACCTGCTAACGACTCCCACTGCACGTGCAATATCTGGCCTAGTACATACCATAACATACAACAAGCTTCCTACAGCTAAAGCATAGGGTGCCTTGGACATCTTATCCTCTTCTTCTTGTGTCTTGGGACACATCTCCTTAGTCAACTTCAAATGACTAGGTAAAGGTATGCTGATAGCTTTAGCATTCTCCATAGAGAAACGTTGCAACACCTTCTCAACATAATCAGCCTGAGGTAGTGCCAATGTTCTGTTCTTCCTATATTTACAAATCTTCATGCCAAGGATTTGTTTTGCTACCCCCAAATCCTTCATAGTAAATGCATGTGCTAATTGGCATTTCAGCCCCTTAATGTGATCCATGTTAGACCCAGCTACAAGCATATCATCAACATATAAACATAAAATAATGTAGCTATCATCATCCAACCTCTTAAAGTAGAAACAATGATTTGAATGACACCCACTGTAACCATGCTCATGCATAAAACTGTCAAATTTCATATACCATTGCCGAGGTGCTTGCTTCAAGCCATATAAACTTTTCTTCAATTTGCACATAAGTTCTCCTCACCTTTGACTGCAAATCCCTGTGGTTGAGCCATATATATCTCTTCATCCAAATCACCATGAAGAAAGGCTATTTTAACATCAAGCTACTCCAAATGAAAATCTTCAGTAGCCACAAGACTTAAAATAGTATAGATAGAAGTCATCTTAACAACAGGAGAAAATATCTCATCAAAATCAATTCCCTTTTTCTGTGCAAATCTTTTTACAACTAACCTAGCTTTAAATCTTTTCTTACCTCCTTCCTCTTCTTTCAACATATAAACCCACTTATTTTGTAAAGCCTTTTTACCTGCAGGCAACTTGCACAAGTCTCATGTCTTATTCTTCAGCAAAGAGTCCATTTCATCTTTCATTACAGACTCTCACTGAATCTTAGTATCCACCTGCACAACTTCATCATAACTTTCAGGTTCACCAACATCAGTAAGTAAAATAGAATACAAAGAGGGAGAAAATCTTTGTGGAGGTCTAATTTTCCTTGTTGATAATCTAACATTCACCGGTGTGTGTGGCATTTTTTGTTGTACATCATGAGGAATGGCTGGAACATTAGCTTTTGGAGTATCATTCAGCACTACATAATCATTTTCTTTATTCTCATGTTGCTGCAACAGATCTTTGTACAACACTTTCTCATTGAATATGACATCCCAACTTCTTACAATTTTCTGATTTTCAAAATCCCAAAGCCTATAACCAAACTTAGTAATGCCATATCCAACAAATACACATTTCTCTGACTTAGATTCTAGCTTGGTTCTATTTTCAGAATCTATGTGAGCAAATGCTTCACAACCGAAGGTTTTGAAAAAAGAATAACTCACCTTCTTACCAATCCATGCTTCCTTTGGAATACCACAACCCAAAGGAGTAGAGGGACCTCTATTAATCACACATACAATAGTATTGACAGCCTCCGCCCACATGTGTAAGGGCAACCTAGCATGCAACCTCATGCTCCTTTCACGCTCCATTATAGTCCTGTTCATACGTCCAACCACTCCATTTTCCTGTGGAGTCCTTGGAATAGTTTTTTGTCTACAAATACCATTAGTGGAGCAATAATCTTCAAATTGATGACTGCAATACTCACCACCATTATCAGATCTGAGACATTTTAATTTCTTACCAGTCTCATTTTCAACCAAGCATTTCCATTTCTTAAAAGTTTGAAATACATCAGATTTCTGTCTAAGGAAATAAACCCATACTTTTCTAGTTGTGCCATCAATAAATGTAACATAATAATGAGAGCCACCAAGGCAAGATACCTGAGTCGGTCCCCATACATTAGTATGCACAATCTCTAATTTCTCCTTTTTGTTTTCCTTCCCAATCTTCACAAAACTCACTCTCTTTTGTTTTCCATACACACAACTTTCACAGAAATCCATCTTAACACATTTTAGACCTGGTAAAAGTTTCTTTGACTGAAGTACTTTCATACCTTTCTCACTCATGTGTCCAAGTCTATTCTGCCACAGTGTTGTATCATAATTTATAGCAACTATTTGTTCTCCCTGCTCAACTGCAGCAATTGTTCTTGAACATTCATTTTTCTCTAAAATAATTAAAGTAGAAGGAACAATATGACTTGTACAAAGATATAAGGTGCCTCCTTTCACACCTTTTGCTACTACAAGGGAACCTTTTGAAACCTTCCAATTTTTATCATTAAAAGTAACTACACAACCCTCATCACCGAGTTGCCCTGTTGAAATTAATTTCTTACTCAGCCTTGGAACATGTCTTACCTCATGTAGTAGCCAATGATTTCCATTCTACAACTTAATCTTAATTTTTCCCTTTCCAACAATCTGACAGGGTTCATTATCCCCCAAATAAACAAGTCCAAAATCCCCTTGGATATAATCAATGAAATAACTTCTATGAGGTGTAGCATGAAAAGAAGCACCAGAATCTAAAACCCATGAATCATCAACACTTTCTAAAGATAGAACAAAGCATCCTCTTCGGATTTGTTACTTACCACATTTGCTTCCTTATCTCCATCTAATTTATCTCCTTCATTTTTCTTTTGATTCTAACAATCTTTCTTTTTATGACTCAGTTTCTCACAGTACTAGAAGTCATTGGGTCCTCTCGATTGAGACCTCCTCCCCTTTGACTTTCCTCTTGATTTTTCATGATTTCCAGAGTTACTTCCTCTCTCAGTCATTCTGCCCCTGCTTTGTGCATTCAAAGCACTTCCTGATGTAGATCCACTTGAGGTTTTCCTACGAGTTTCCTCACTCAAAATAACACCGATCACATCATCATATTTTAGGGTACTAGATCTAGGAACATAATTACTCATAGGCATTACCAAGCCATTCCAGCTTTCAAGCAAAGAACACAAAATCAAGAGAGCCCTAATTTCTTCATCAAAATTGACATTCACAGAAGATAACTAACTAGTAATAGTATTAAACTCATTTAAATGATCTGTAATAGATCCACCTTCTGCCATTTTTATATTAAATAAATGCTTCATGAGAAATACCTTGCTTGAAGTGGAGGGCTTTTCATATAGTTTTGCTAGGGTTTGCATCAATTCTTCTGTCATCTTTTCTTTTGTAATATTAAATGCCACTGATGGTGCCAAGCATAATTGAATGCTTCCAAGTGCCTTTCTGTCTAAAAGATCCCATTCATCATTTGACAGAGATCCCTGATTCTTGGCTTTTCCTTCCAACGGCTTCCATAAATCCTTCTGATAAAGATAGTCTTCTATTTGCATCTTCCAGAACTAGAAGTTCTGCCCATTAAACCTATCAACTCTCAGCTTACCCTCGTCTGCCATTGCTCCCACTTGATCGTGAGACTCACACTCAATTGTGAGACTTTCCTATAGAGGATAACTGAAAAAACAACCTTGCTCTGATACCACTTGTTCGGATTAAACCACAGACATAAAATAACAATTACATGCAAATATAACCAATAACAGAAAATAATAGATCACACAGAAAAGAACACAAGGCACCAAGATTTAACATGGTTCACCCAATCCTTGGGCTACATCCACCAAACAACAAGTCCGATATTATTACAATCTAGTGATTACAACTTGATTACAATCCGTAATCCCTTACAGCTCAATACTGTTGCGAGAACCTATTTTTCATCACCACTATAAAAAATCCCTAACCCTAAGCCCTTTTATACAAGTATTAAATTGCTTTAGGGTTACTACATGTTGGCCATAAATTGGCAAATATTAGTCATTACTTTAGTGGTGAATCTACGAATAGTACCAATTTTTTTTCGCGACGATGCCCTGAGCCCCAAAGAATTTATGAAGTATGTACAATACTTTCCTGACTAGTCACCACAAACTAACACTTTTCCACCTTCCTTTCTGAATAAAGTAAAACATTTTAAATGGAATATTTGTAGTACGAAAGAGATAAATTTGACTTATATAAGGGAATGGAAAATATATTAATCAAGAGACAATTATGTAAAATTTTATACATATATTATTAGAAAGACATGTAGAGTTGAGAGAATTTTGAATTTTGATTACCAATTATATCTGAACATTTCTTATGAGAAATGAGTTTTTATGGTTTCTTAAAATAAGTTCTTCTCTATTTAGAGTATTCAACCACTTTGCTGAGTAATATTTTTTCTCACTTCTTAGTTCTTCAATTTTAATTTTTATGCTTTCATTCGATCTTCTCTTTTTGCTTCTACATTGTATATGGAGAAATACTATATTGCACATTTGTCTTCTTGTCTATGTAGGCATGCCTTAGATGTCTTAAATTATATTGTTGGTAGTCTCATATTGCATAACTAGATTCTCTTGTGGACCACTCCGAACTAAAG